>OW386288.2:41171277-42656943 GCA_936432065.2 Rutpela maculata
TAATGTCGTGAAACACCTGCTAATTTGCTCAAACCCCCCTAATTTCTTGAAACCCCTGCTAATTTCGTGAAACACCTGCTAATTTCGTGAAACCACTGCTAATTTCATGAAACACCTGCTAATTTGCTCAAACCCCACCTAATTTCTTGAAACCCCTGCTAATTTCGTGAAACACCTGATAATTTCGTTAAACCACTGCTAATTTCATGAAACACCTGCTAATTTGCTCAAACCCCTGCTACTTTCGTGAAACACCTGCTAATTTCGTGAAACACCTGCTAATTTGCTCAAACCCCAGCTAATTTCTTGAAACCCCTGCTAATTTCGTGAAACACCTGCTAATTTGCTCAAACCCCAGCTAATTTCATGAAACCCCTGCTAATTTCGTGAAACACCTGCTAATTTGCTCAAACCCCAGCTAATTTCTTGAAACCCCTGCTAATTTCGTGAAACACCTGCTAATTTGCTAAAACCCCAGCTAATTTATTGAAACCCCTGCTAATTTCGTGAAACACCTGCTAATTTGCTCAAACCCCAGCTAATTTCTTGAAACCCCTGCTAATTTCTTGAAACCACTGCTAATTTCGTGAAACACCAGCTAATTTCGTGAAACCACTGCTAATTTCATGAAACACCTGCTAATTTGCTCAAACCCCAGCTAATTTCTCGAAACACCTGCTAATTTCTTGAAACCACTGCTAATTTCGTGAAACACCTGCTAATTTGCTCAAACCCCAGCTAATTTCTTGAAACCACTGCTAATTTCGTGAAACACCTGCTAATTTGCTCAAACCCCAGCTAATTTCTTGAAACCCCTGCTAATTTCCTGAAACATGTGCTAATTTGCTCAAACCCCAGCTAATTTCTTGAAACCACTGCTAATTTCGTGAAACACCTGCTAATTTGCTCAAACCCCAGCTAATTTCTTGAAACCCCTGCTAATTTCGTGAAACACCTGCTAATTTGCTCAAACCCCAGCTAATTTCTTGAAACCACTGCTAATTTCGTGAAACACCTGCTAATTTGCTCAAACCCCAGCTAATTTCTTGAAACCACTGCTAATTTCGTGAAACACCTGCTAATTTGCTCAAACCCCAGCTAATTTCTTGAAACCACTGCTAATTTCGTGAAACACCTGCTAATTTGCTCAAACCCCAGCTAATTTCTTGAAACCACTGCTAATTTCGTGAAACACCTGCTAATTTGCTCAAACCCCAGCTAATTTCTTGAAACCCCTGCTAATTTCGTGAAACATCTGCTAATTTGCTCAAACCCCAGCTAATTTCTTGAAACCACTGCTAATTTCGTGAAACACCTGCTAATTTGCTCAAACCCCAGCTAATTTCTTGAAACCCCTGCTAATTTCGTGAAACACCTGCTAATTTGCTCAAACCCCAGCTAATTTCTTGAAACCCCTGCCAATTTCGTGAAACACCTGCTAATTTGCTCAAACCCCAGCTAATTTCTTGAAACCCCTGCTAATTTCTTGAAACCACTGCTAATTTCGCGAAACACCTGCTAATTTGCTCAAACCCCAGCTAATTTCTTGAAACCCCTGCTAATTTCTTGAAACCACTGCTAATTTCGTGAAACACCTGCTAATTTGCTCAAACTCCAGCTAATTTCTTGAAACCACTGCTAATTTCGTGAAACACCTGCTAATTTGCTCAAACCCCAGCTAATTTCTTGAAACCCCTGCTAATTTCTTGAAACCACTGCTAATTTCGTGAAACACCTGCTAATTTGCTCAAACCCCACCTAATTTCTTGAAACCCCTGCTAATTTCGTGAAACACCTGCTAATTTGCTTAAACCCCAGCTAATTTCTTGAAACCACTGCTAATTTCGTGAAACACCTGCTAATTTGCTCAAACCCCAGCTAATTTCTTGAAACCCCTGCTAATTTCGTGAAACACCTGCTAATTTGCTCAAACCCCAGCTAATTTCTTGAAACCACTGCTAATTTCGTGAAACACCTGCTAATTTGCTCAAACCCCAGCTAATTTCTTGAAACCCCTGCTAATTTCGTGAAACACCTGCTAATTTGCTCAAACCCCAGCTAATTTCTTGAAATCCCTGCTAATTTCGTGAAACACCTGCTAATTTGCTCAAACCCCAGCTAATTTCTTGAAACCCCTGCTAATTTCTTGAAACCACTGCTAATTTCGTGAAACACCTGCTAATTTGCTTAAACCCCAGCTAATTTCTTGAAACCACTGCTAATTTCGTGAAACACCTGCTAATTTGCTCAAACCCCAGCTAATTTCTTGAAACCCCTGCTAATTTCGTGAAACACCTGCTAATTTGCTCAAACCCCAGCTAATTTCTTGAAACCACTGCTAATTTCGTGAAACACCTGCTAATTTGCTCAAACCCCAGCTAATTTCTTGAAACCCCTGCTAATTTCGTGAAACACCTGCTAATTTGCTCAAACCCCAGCTAATTTCTTGAAACCCCTGCTAATTTCTTGAAACCACTGCTAATTTCGTGAAACACCAGCTAATTTCGTGAAACCACTGCTAATTTCATGAAACACCTGCTAATTTGCTCAAACCCCAGCTAATTTCTTGAAACCACTGCTAATTTCGTGAAACACCTGCTAATTTGCTCAAACCCCAGCTAATTTCTTGAAACCCCTGCTAATTTCGTGAAACACCTGCTAATTTGCTCAAACCCCAGCTAATTTCTTGAAATCCCTGCTAATTTCGTGAAACACCTGCTAATTTGCTCAAACCCCAGCTAATTTCTTGAAACCCCTGCTAATTTCTTGAAACCACTGCTAATTTCGTGAAACACCTGCTAATTTGCTTAAACCCCAGCTAATTTCTTGAAACCACTGCTAATTTCGTGAAACACCTGCTAATTTGCTCAAACCCCAGCTAATTTCTTGAAACCCCTGCTAATTTCGTGAAACACCTGCTAATTTGCTCAAACCCCAGCTAATTTCTTGAAACCACTGCTAATTTCGTGAAACACCTGCTAATTTGCTCAAACCCCAGCTAATTTCTTGAAACCCCTGCTAATTTCGTGAAACACCTGCTAATTTGCTCAAACCCCAGCTAATTTCTTGAAACCCCTGCTAATTTCTTGAAACCACTGCTAATTTCGTGAAACACCAGCTAATTTCGTGAAACCACTGCTAATTTCATGAAACACCTGCTAATTTGCTCAAACCCCACCTAATTTCTTGAAACCCCTGCTAATTTCGTGAAACACCTGCTAATTTCGTGAAACCACTGCTAATTTCATGAAACACCTGCTAATTTGCTCAAACCCCAGCTAATTTCTTGAAACCCCTGCTAATTTCGTGAAACACCTGCTAATTTCGTGAAACACCTGCTAATTTGCTCAAACCCCTGCTAATTTCGTGAAACACCTGCTAATTTGCTCAAACCCCAGCTAATTTCTTGAACCCCTGCTAATTTCGTGAAACACCTGCTAATTTGCTCAAACCCCAGCTAATTTCATGAAACCCCTGCTAATTTCGTGAAACACCTGCTAATTTGCTCAAACCCCAGCTAATTTCTTGAAACCCCTGCTAATTTCGTGAAACACCTGCTAATTTGCTAAAACCCCAGCTAATTTATTGAAACCACTGCTAATTTCGTGAAACACCTGCTAATTTGCTCAAACCCCAGCTAATTTCTTGAAACCACAGCTAATTTCGTGAAACACCTGCTAATTTGCTCAAACCCCAGCTAATTTCTTGAAACCCCTGCTAATTTCTTGAAACACCTGCTAATTTGCTCAAACCCCAGCTAATTTCTTGAAACCCCTGCTAATTTCCTGAAACATGTGCTAATTTGCTCAAACCCCAGCTAATTTCTTGAAACCACTGCTAATTTCGTGAAACACCTGCTAATTTGCTCAAACCCCAGCTAATTTGTTGAAACCCCTGCTAATTTCGTGAAACACCTGCTAATTTCGTGAAACACCTGCTAATTTGCTCAAACCCCAGCTAATTTCTTGAAACCCCTGCTAATTTCGTGAAACACCTGCTAATTTGCTCAAACCCCAGCTAACTTCTTGAAACCCCTGCTAATTTCGTGAAACACCTGCTAATTTGCTCAAACCCCAGCTAATTTCTTGAAACCCCTGCTAATTTCGTGAAACACCTGCTAATTTGCCCTTTTGCCTTAGGTATTTTTGCCTTAGGCCTTTTTGCCTTAGGTCTTAGGTCTTTGGCCTTAGGCCTTAGGCCTTAGACCATAGGTCTTAGACCTTATTAAATAGGCCTTAGGTCATAGGCCTTAATCCTTAGGTCTTAGATCTTAGACCTTAGGCCTTAGATCTTAGGCCATAGGTCTTAGGCCTTAGGAAATAGGCCTTAGGTCTTAGGACATAGGTCTTGGGCTTTATTAAATAGGCCTGAGGTCTTAGGCCCTAGGAAATAGGCCTTAGGTCTTAGGCCTCAGGCCTTTTTGCCTTAGGTCTTAGGCCTTAGGCCTTTTTGCCTTAGGTCTTAGGCCTTAGGAAATAGGCCTTAGGTCACAGGTCTTAGGCCTTATTAAAAAGGCCTGGTCTTAGGCCTTAGGCCATAGGTCTTAAGCCATAGGTCTTAGTCCTTAGGCCATAGGTCTTAGGCCTTAGGAAACAGGCCTTAGGTCATAGGTCTTGGGCCTTATTAAATAGCCTTATTAGATAGGCCTTAGATCTTAGGCCATAGGTCTTAGGCCTTAGGAAACAGGCCTTAGGTCATAGGGCTTAGGCCTTATTAAATAGGCCTTAGATTTTAGGCCTTAGGAAATAGGCCTTTGGCCTTAGGCCATAGGTCTAAGGCCGTAGGTCACAGGTCTTAGGCCTTATTAAATAGGCCTGAGGTCTTAGGCCATAGGTCTTAAGTCTTAGGCCTTAGGAAATAGGCCTTACATCTTAGGCCATAGGTCTTAGGCCTTAGGAAACAGGCCTTAGGTCATAGGTCTTAGGCCTTATTCAATAGGCCTTAGATCTTAGGCCTTAGGTCATAGGCCTTAGGTCTTAGGCCATAGGTCTTAGGCCTTAGGCCTTTGGCCCTAGGTCTTAGGCCTGAGGTTTTAGGCCATAGATCTTAAGCCTTAGGAAATAGGCCTTAGGTCTTAAACCTGAGGCCTTAGGCCATAGATCTTAGGCCCTAGGAAATAGTCCTTAGGTCACAGGTCTTAGGCCTTATTAAATAGGCCTTAAGTCATAGGCCTTAATCCATAGGTCTTAGATCTTAGGCCTTAGATCTTAGGTCTTAGGAAATAGGCCTTAGATCTTAGGCCTTATTAAATAGGCCTGAGGTCTTAGGCCATAGGTCTTAGGCCATAGGTCTTAGGCCATAGGTCTTAGGCCTTAGGCCATAGGTCTTAGGTCTTCGGCCTTAGAAAATAATCCTTTGGCCTTAGGCCTTAGGCCTTAGGTCTTAGGCCATAGGTCTTAGGCCTTAATAAATAGGCCTTAGGTCTTGGGCCTTATTAAATAGGCCTGAGGTCTTAGGCCTTAGGAAATAGGTCTTAGGACCTAGGAAATAGGCCTTGGACCTTAGGTCTTAGGCCTTAGGCCTTTTTGCCTTAGGTCTTAGGCCTTAGGAAATAGGCCTTAGGTCACAGGTCTTAGGCCTTATTAAATAGGCCTTAGGTCATAGGCCTTAATCCATAGGTCTTAGACCTTAGATCTTAGACCTTAGGCCTTAGATCTTAGGTCTTAGGTCATAGGTCTTAGGCCTTATTAAATAGGCCTGAGGTCTTAGGCCATAGGTCTTAGGCTTTAGGCCATAGGTCTTAAGTCTTAGGCCTTAGGAAATAGGCCTTAGGTCATAGGTCTTAGGAATTTTTGCCTTAGGCCATAGGACTTAGGTCTTAGGCGATAGGTCTTAGGCCTTAGGAAATAGGCCTTAGGTCTTACGCCTTGGGCCATAGGCCTTAGCTCTTAGGCCTTAGCTCTTAGGCCTTAGGTCTTAGGCCTTAGGTCTTAGGACTTAGGTCTTAGGCCTGAGGTATTAGGCCTTAGGTCTTAGGCCTTAGGAAATAGGCCTTGGACCTTAGGTCTTAGGCATTAGGTCTTAGGCCTGAGGCCTTTTTACCTTACGCCATGGGTCTTAGGCCGTAGGTGTTAGGCCTTATTAAATAGGCCTTAGATCTTAGGCCTTAGGTCATAGGTCTTTTGCCTTAGGTATTTTTGCCTTAGGCCTTTTTGCCTTAGGTCTTCGGTCTTTGGCCTTAGGCCTTAGGCCTTAGACCATAGGTCTTAGACCTTATTAAATAGGCCTTAGGTCATAGGCCTTAATCCTTAGGTCTTAGATCTTAGACCTTAGGCCTTAGATCTTAGGCCATAGGTCTTAGGCATTAGGAAATAGGCCTTAGGTCTTAGGATATAGGTCTTGGGCCTTATTAGATAGGCCTGAGGTCTTAGGCCCTAGGAAATAGGCCTTGGACCTTAGGTCTTAGGCCTTAGGTCTTAGGTCTTAGGAAATAGGCCTTAGGTCACAGGTCTTAGGCCTTATTAAAAAGGCCTGAGGTCTTAGGCCTTAGGCCATAGGTCTTAAGCCATAGGTCTTAGTCCTTAGGCCATAGGTCTTAGGCCTTAGGAAACAGGCCTTATGTCATAGGGCTTTGGCCTTATTAAATAGGCCTTAGATCTTAGGCCTTAGAAAATAGGCCTTTTGCCTTAGGCCATAGGTCTTAGGCCTTAGGTTGTAGAAGAACGCACTACCGGGCGTCAAAATGACGCGACACCAATTTATTTCTCAGGGGGCGCCAGTCGCGTATTACCCCGTTCTTCTACCTCCCAGGCGGGTTCGAGATAAGATGACTTCGGTAGCCGAAAAGCGGGACCAAGGCTGCACTACCACAGATCGGAAACTACGCTCTCTCTGGACCCGAATTCCCTCGTTAGGGGTTTAGGCACCTCTTAATTTCCTGAATTTTTGCATAAAAAAATCCCAACCGAAGAATTTCTCTGCGGAGGGATTAGTTTTGGTACGCGAAAATCGCGTTTTGGTCCATTAATAACGGAATATATTTCTCAAAAAACGCATAAAAAAATCCCTATCGAACCTCCGTAAAACAACCAGAAGGTCGAACGTTAATGCGAATTAACTCGACACATCCGGTTTTCTATACGAAAGTTCCAGGGATTATAGACCGTCAACAGGCCTCAAGATCAATTAAGAAATATTAGTTCAAAGAATCCGTTTATTTAACAGAATTGGTTATACAAAATTCTCAAGAAAGAATCGTGCCTTCCCCAATCAAGGTAGTGACTTTCAGACCATACAAGCGAGAGCGCTCGCGCTAACGATCGATTAGGTAGAAAAGATTCATACGTACCTTCTCAGAATCAAAATGCGAGCTTTTAGAATCATTTCAGACTCTGGGTAAATGAATAATTAAGGCTGACTGAAATTAACTTAAAAAAGTTTTACTAAATGAATTTAGTTTCGCTAGAGACTACCTAGCTTTAAAGTTCTTGTATCGTGGAGATTCACGTACTCAAACACATTCAGAGGACTTATTACTGCATAAGTTGAGTGGCGTTCGATCAGTCCACGACTTACTAACCCTTATCACAGTCGATTAATAATATCGATTTGGCAGCGTCTCACCTTCGAGCGACTATTAGGCAAAATTGAATTTTTGGATTTTTATGCACAAGGCGTTTTCCTCTATAACTTTGTCATTTGAAAAGCCCCGTTATTGGCTTTTCTACCATCGCTTTGTCTGGACTACTCAACGCGCTCGACCAAATTGCGAGCCGCTGGGTCAATCCAAACTCTTTCCATGCGAGAAACCGGCCTTGTACATGTGCATTGATTTTTATCAATTTTTGCTTATCGGCACTACGCCGGCTTTGACAAAATCTTCTATTTTGCCTTTTGGATGCAGTGCATCGTTAAAATTTTATGCTCATACTTTAGAATTGTGCTTTCAATGATCGTACCTCAAAGGTCAATGTCTTTGGTTGAGGAATAAAAAATAAAAAATAATTTAAAGTATATTTTCGTGGTACTTTTTAAACTGACTTCGTGGTACTTTTGAAAAATCCAGTTTAAGACCAATTTTAGCGTACTTTTGAAAAATCGATTTTCGAGCCAAATTTCAAGGTACTTTTGAAAAACTAATCTGCGGGTGAAATTTTGGCGTACTTTTGAAAAATCGATTTTCAAGCCAAATTTCAAGGTACTTTTGAAAAGTTAATCCGCGGGTGAAATTTTGGCGTACTTTTGAAAAATTGATTTTCAAGCCAAATTTCAAGGTACTTTTGAAAAGTTAATCTGCGGGTGAAATTTTGGCGTACTTTTGAAAAATCGATTTTCAAGCCAAATTTCAACGCAGTTTTGAAAAATTAGTCTGCAAGTGAAACTTTGGCGTACTTTCGATAAATCGATTCTTGGGCCAAATTTTGACGCCCTTCCAAAAATATTATTTTTCAAAGTCCAATTTATGGTACCTTTGAAAAAGTATATTATTCATAAATCTTTGTCATTATATACTTCTACTCTGATATTCTGAACCAAAAACATTTTTCCTAAGTGAAAATTCGGTGTTTCTTCGAATTTTCGCCTGGTCATTTCCAACGCCTTATAGAACCCAAAACGGTCCTTGTGGACTGATCTGCGCCTCTGCAGACTCCCGAAAATGTCTTTAAATGAAATTTTTGCCTAAGTCGAATTTTGATTGTCTTCAACTTAGGACGATTTTGGAGAGTTCTACAACACTCCCCTCCTTTGGTTGAATCTTTTCTACTCATCGATTGCCTTTAATTTCCATATTCACTTGTATGTCTGTATGCCTTCATTTGACGGTCTGACCTATGGTACAGATGTTTTAAAAATAACGGCCTTAATTGGGGCAGACGGCTGATTCGCCTATCTAACTTAAAATAAATACATTTTTTTAAACAATACGACAAGTTGATACAACATTTTTATCAACTTAATTACACCCGCGTCGAGGTGCGAAGCGAAGCGAAGCGTAGCACAATTTTGATTAGCGTCCACTCTCACTAACTCGTTGTACTCGCTTTTTTGCCCTGGTCTCGCTCTTGCTTAACTTCGGTCCTTTCTAGAAGAGGCTGTCTATATCTCCATGCCGCAGCTTGGACGGTCCTCGCCTTTGAGTTCCAGACTTCACCATGCCGCGCCCTTGCGACAGGCTGGGTCATCTTTCCATTTTTGCACATGGAAAATGCAGTTCTGCAACTAGATTGACTTTTTAGCAAGTCGTCGACTGGAACGCGTCGACTAACAAACACAATGTGTTGTTTTTAATGAAATATTTTTCTAACATGAATTTTGTTAACTTATAATGGTTAGAAATTGGTTCTTCGTAAGGTAGATTGAATCGGCTTACGATACTCGTGCGGTCATCACTACTTTGTGAAAAAAAGTATAAAAAAAAATTGAAGCGTCTTCTTGAGTGAAGAACGGCTTCTGAAACTCGTCTCGTAGTTTCTCCTTCGTAAGGTAGATTAAATCGGCTTACGATACTCGTGCGGTCATCACGACTTGTGAAAAAAGTATAAAATAAAAAAAAAAATTGAAGCGTCTTCTTGAGCGAAGGACGGCTTCTGAAACTCGTCTCGTAGTTTCTACTTCGTAAGGTAGATTAAATCGGCTTACGATACTCGTGCGGTCATCACGACTTGTGAAAAAAGTATAAAAAAAAAAAATTGAAGCGTCTTCTTGAGCGAAGAACGGCTTCTGAAACTCGTAGTTTCCATTTGGGGTATACGTTAATTTTGTTGACTTAAAATGATTAAAATTGAAGTTGTCTTCTTGCATAAGAAAAACAGCTTCCGAAACTCGTACTGATTCGTACTTATGCCTACGTCCATTACTCGAACTTGGCGGCTCTCGCTCTTGAGAAGCTAGGCTTACCGGATCGCGCTCTTGCGTCGGGTTCGCCGTCTTTCCATGTCTGCTCATGGGGTAGACTTTAAATTTTCGATTCGACCGCATACAGGTCAAAATCGCCACTTAGAATTTTGAGAAAAAATATAAAAAAAAGCGAAAACGGCTATTAGCCGTGGTCGACCTCAGAAATATCTAGAGGTGACTCTTCTATATCTGGCTCATCTCGAGCATCTTCGGGATCTCGACTTATTACATCCGGCTCATCTTGAGCACTTGCGGGAACATTGATTTGAACTAGTGTGGTATCGCTACGTCGCTCTGACCTGGGCGCGATCTCATTGTCTGATGAGGAAGCGTCGTCACTAAGATGAATTTCATCCGGACTATCTTCTGATTCTTCAGACAATTCCAATTCAACATCGGGGTCTCCCTTAGGTGCCGGCCTGATGGCATCGACATGTAATCTCGTCGAAGTTACCCCCTTGTGAATGAGGTAAACTTCATTGGACAATCTCTTTAAAACCTTGTGTGGCCCACTCCACGACGGTGTGAAGGTATGATCCTTCCTGATCCTTTTAGTCATTACCATATCTCCCACTTTATATACGACCGGCGTTACCGCCACTTTGGGCGCGTAACGCCATTGGTAATTTGTTTGATTTTTACGAATCTCTTTGACTCTTTCAAGGCGGGGAACGTCCGCTTGATTACGACGTTCTTGTCTATAAGCGAACATATTCCAATCACCAATCTGCGGTAATTCATAGCCGAGCACTACGAAACTGGGCGTATGCCCCGTAGCGGCGTTTTTTCTTGTTCTCAAGATATATGCCATCTGACTAACATGTCGATCCCACTCGTCGTTGGGTGAACCATATAATAAGGTTTTTAAGATCTTCTTGGCTTCTTGCACCCTCCTTTCTATTGGATTGGCCTGTTGGTGGTAAGCTGCTGTGAAGAATCTTTCAATATTGTTACGTGTACAGAACGTATCGTAAAAGCCGGAATTGAAGTGGCCTCCCTGGTCGGAAATGATGACCCTCGGAACGCCATATCTCGCCACTAGTTCCTCTTCGATAAATTGTGCTATTGTTTTTCCACTGACTTGGGTGAACGCCTTGGCTTCGACCCACTTACTAAATACATCCTCTACCATTAATATATATCGGTTATCTGCATCTTTGGTTCGCTGAAGCGGTCCGATTACATCGACGCTTAGAACTTCGAACGGATGCGATGGAGCATGGCTTCTGAGAGGAGCCTTCGGTTGTGATTGTCTGCTTTTTACGGAATTACAAATAATGCACTCATTTAAATATTTGTTAACTAGTCTCGACAAATTATTAAAATAATAGCGGCCCGAGATGATTCTAACAGTTTCATCGCGGCCGGGGTGACCTACTTCCGGTCGGTCGTGAAAATGAGATATTACTCTCATGACCATACGTTTTGGTACGTATAATTTTTCTATAACATTTTCGCCTCTCGTCCAAAGTGTGCCGCCTATCACTTGTCTTGTATTGACGAATTTCACCTCTGCCTCGGTTTTATCTGCTTGTCGCACTAGAGTATTCCATCGTTCGATTTGGTCTTGGATATCTCTGGAGTGCGTTTGCGCTTCTCTGACCTGATCGTTTAATTCCAATGTGGTAATCACTGATATTCGTTCCTTGTACGAGAATTTTGGTGGGTACATTCTCTCCTCTTCGTCGTCTGCTTCGACGTTTGGGCCTTGAGGATTTCTGCTCAAATAGTCTGCCAATATATTTTCCTTGCCGGGACAATGTTCTATTGTGAAGCTGTATTCCTGAAGTAATAATGACCAACGTGTAAATTTCGTTTTCTCGTCCTTATGCTTATTTAACCATAGTAAAGCTCGATTGTCGGTTTTGACTATAAATGGACGGTCTGCCAAATATATTTTGTATTTCCTTATATAATTAACGACGCTCAAACATTCCAATTCATTGATATGGTATTTTCTCTCCGTCGGAGATAACGTATTACTAGCATAAGAGACGATGTGCTTCTGGTCATTATCCCCCAATTGATATAATACTGCAGATAATCCTATTAAGGATGCGTCCGTCTGCAGTATGAACATTTTATTGAAATCTGGCCGGTGCAGTCCTAGAGGTTTATTCAATACTTCTTTTAGTAAAATAAAAGCTTCTTGGGCTTCCGGATTCCACTTGAAGCGCCAGTCTTTCGAGAGTAGTCGGGTCAAGGGCTTTGTAATTATTGCAACATTAGGGATATATTCACGTACCCAATTACATAAACCAAGGAAACTCTGAAGCTGGCGCCTCGTCGTAGGGGCCGGATAATTTTGTATCTGTAATATGTGTTTTTCTAATGGTTGAGTGGTGTTGGCATTTATTTGATGCCCGAGATAGGTTATGCTTGACGTGGCTACTACACATTTTTCCGGTGACACCTTTAAATTATGCAAACGCAGGCGTTCAAAGACGGCTCTCAGATGGTTTACATGCTGTTCTATATTTTCACTGTAGATGATAATATCATCGAGATATACTTTGCAGAAATGATGCAAGTAGCCGGTCAATACGTCTCTTGCCATAAATTTTTGGAATGTACATGGAGCGGTCTTCAATCCGAAAGGCATCACGTTAAATCGGTAAGATGCTCCATCTAATGTTGTAAACGTAGAATAGTTTTTTGACGACTCCTCAAGAGGGATTTGCCAATATCCGCTCTTGAGGTCCAACACCGTAAATATGTTGGCGTTTCCTAGATCCTTTATACTCTCGTATATCTTTGGTAAGACGGATGCTTCGTCTTCCGTTACTTCATTTAAGTGACGATAATCAATGCAGAAGCGAGGCTTCTTGCCGGGCCTTTCAATTATAATGGGAGGCGAACTGTACTGAGCGGTACTCGGTTCTATGACCCCGGCTTTCAGCATCTCTTCAATTTGATCGTACATAACTTTTTTCTTAGAAGGAGACATGGGGTAGGGTTTGATATTGAACGGGCGGTCGTCTTTAACTTTTATTTTATGTTTCGTTGTCACCGTGGTAGCTTGGGTAGGCACCGCGGTGAACAATTCAGCGAATTCCTCGAATAGAGGTTTTAAATTATCGTTTCCGATGATCAGTTCTTCGGGAAGCCGGCATTGCTTCCTTGCTTGATGTGCCGCTTGATTCCAGAAGACGGTTATTCGCTCTTCGGTGCCGACGTAGACACATTTACGTTGATAATCGAATACGACATTGTGAGCATATAAAAACGGGGCTCCCAGAATGAGCTCTTCATTTAAATTTTGAATGACCTGAAACGTGGTCTGAAAGGGTACATCTAGTACATTAACGTTTATGGTCGTAGTCCCGAGGGATTCTACTAAACCATCGCCACAAGCCATAACAAAAGTTTGGGGAGCTGTAAGTTGATCAATGTCGTTCAAAAATTTCGGTTGGATAATATTCCTTGTCGAACCTGTATCCAATAAAGCGTTAACCGCTCGATTATTAATTATAATCTTAATGCGAGGCAGAGGGAAAGCGTCGTTGGTTTGATTGATAGATTCTAATGTAGTGAATCGGTGGGGAGATAGGTTGACTTCTTGATCCTTAAACAGGTAATTAAGGTCAGGAAGGTCATCGAAGTTTTTTAATTTAAACTTCTTGCTTCGGAGCTTCCTCGAGGGTCGCTTCGAGCCTGCTGGGGCCTGGTAGGCGGGGCTGGTACAGTTCGGCCTGGGCCATCGCCTCTGACCCCCGCTTGGTTTCCCGTATTCATATTACGATAGGGATTGTTTGGGCATTCCGCATGAAAATGCCACTGCTCTGTTGGGCAATATCTGCAAGGGCGATACGGGACTCGGGAGTTCCTTACGTCTCCAGTACCCCTTCTCGGTATATCCCCTCTAGGCAGCGAGGAAATATTATTTGCAAAATGCACCCTTGGTGCTGGCGGATTATCTCTTCTTTGAGATCCATTGAATGGTGTCCTAGATGCACCAAAGGAACTGGAGGACGGCTTCGCTAATGCGGAGGGTTCCGTTCTCCAGTTACTGCTCGATTGCTGATTCCCTTGAGCTGAAGCGGTAGAGGTGGACGCTTCTCGGTCTTTGCTTTTCTTTGCATTTTGCAGAATCTCGAATTCTTTATTCTCATCCATGATTTTGGCCATTTGTTCGGTCATCGTCACTAGTGTATTTGTATCTAGTATGACGGCACTCTTTAGGAGCATTTTCATATCAGGTCTCAACTGATTGAAGATGGTAGCCGCCTTCATCGCCTCCGGCTTAAACGGATCGATCCTGTTGAAGAGGCATACCTTCCTGGAAATAAATACTGACGTATTTTCCTCGGCATCTTGTTTCTTGCCATATAAATTAGCTACTGCTTCGGTGAGTACTTCACCTGAATCGTAACGGCTTCTGAACCGCTCGAGGAATAGAGGATACGTGGTAATTAGGGTTCGGTATTGTTCGAACCATTTCCTAGCATCGTCTTTGAGCTGTTCTGATATTTTATACAGACGGTCGTTATCCTGCGTAATTCGTACTCGGACGAAAAATTCCTCCATATGATGAATGAAGGTTTCAGGGTCTTCGTGTTCGAAGCCATGAAATTCCGCATTTGGATGCTTCGACCGATACTTATGCTCGTGTGTGGCTTCGCTTAGAGCTTTGGCAAGACCTGCTGCCATTTGGGCGAACACTTGTTCTGAGGAGGGCTGTATGACTCCTTCAGTGGTACTCGGGCCAACCCCCGAACTACCCAGTACATCCTCCGCGCACGGCCTCTCTAACCCTCTAGAGACGTTGTCCATCACAGATGTCGGCTCGTCGTAAAACTGGAAAGGCGTTGATTCATCCATATCCTTTCCAGAAAGCCCTGCTGACTAACAACGCCCCACGTTGGGCGCCATGTAGAAGAACGCACTACCGGGCGTCAAAATGACGCGACACCAATTTATTTCTCAGGGGGCGCCAGTCGCGTATTACCCCGTTCTTCTACCTCCCAGGCGGGTTCGAGATAAGATGACTTCGGTAGCCGAAAAGCGGGACCAAGGCTGCACTACCACAGATCGGAAACTACGCTCTCTCTGGACCCGAATTCCCTCGTTAGGGGTTTAGGCACCTCTTAATTTCCTGAATTTTTGCATAAAAAAATCCCAACCGAAGAATTTCTCTGCGGAGGGATTAGTTTTGGTACGCGAAAATCGCGTTTTGGTCCATTAATAACGGAATATATTTCTCAAAAAACGCATAAAAAAATCCCTATCGAACCTCCGTAAAACAACCAGAAGGTCGAACGTTAATGCGAATTAACTCGACACATCCGGTTTTCTATACGAAAGTTCCAGGGATTATAGACCGTCAACAGGCCTCAAGATCAATTAAGAAATATTAGTTCAAAGAATCCGTTTATTTAACAGAATTGGTTATACAAATTCTCAAGAAAGAATCGTGCCTTCCCCAATCAAGGTAGTGACTTTCAGACCATACAAGCGAGAGCGCTCGCGCTAACGATCGATTAGGTAGAAAAGATTCATACGTACCTTCTCAGAATCAAAATGCGAGCTTTTAGAATCATTTCAGACTCTGGGTAAATGAATAATTAAGGCTGACTGAATTAACTTAAAAAAGTTTTACTAAATGAATTTAGTTTCGCTAGAGACTACCTAGCTTTAAAGTTCTTGTATCGTGGAGATTCACGTACTCAAACACATTCAGAGGACTTATTACTGCATAAGTTGAGTGGCGTTCGATCAGTCCACGACTTACTAACCCTTATCACAGTCGATTAATAATATCGATTTGGCAGCGTCTCACCTTCGAGCGACTATTAGGCAAAATTGAATTTTTGGATTTTTATGCACAAGGCGTTTTCCTCTATAACTTTGTCATTTGAAAAGCCCCGTTATTGGCTTTTCTACCATCGCTTTGTCTGGACTACTCAACGCGCTCGACCAAATTGCGAGCCGCTGGGTCAATCCAAACTCTTTCCATGCGAGAAACCGGCCTTGTACATGTGCATTGATTTTTATCAATTTTTGCTTATCGGCACTACGCCGGCTTTGACAAAATCTTCTATTTTGCCTTTTGGATGCAGTGCATCGTTAAAATTTATGCTCATACTTTAGAATTGTGCTTTCAATGATCGTACCTCAAAGGTCAATGTCTTTGGTTGAGGAATAAAAAATAAAAAATAATTTAAAGTATATTTCGTGGTACTTTTTAAACTGACTTCGTGGTACTTTTGAAAAATCCAGTTTAAGACCAATTTTAGCGTACTTTTGAAAAATCGATTTATTTTCGAGCCAAATTTCAAGGTACTTTTGAAAAACTAATCTGCGGGTGAAATTTTGGCGTACTTTTGAAAAATCGATTTTCAAGCCAAATTTCAAGGTACTTTTGAAAAGTTAATCCGCGGGTGAAATTTTGGCGTACTTTTGAAAAATTGATTTTCAAGCCAAATTTCAAGGTACTTTTGAAAAGTTAATCTGCGGGTGAAATTTTGGCGTACTTTTGAAAAATCGATTTTCAAGCCAAATTTCAACGCAGTTTTGAAAAATTAGTCTGCAAGTGAAACTTTGGCGTACTTTCGATAAATCGATTCTTGGGCCAAATTTTGACGCCCTTCCAAAAATATTATTTTTCAAAGTCCAATTTATGGTACCTTTGAAAAAGTATATTATTCATAAATCTTTGTCATTATATACTTCTACTCTGATATTCTGAACCAAAAACATTTTTCCTAAGTGAAAATTCGGTGTTTCTTCGAATTTTCGCCTGGTCATTTCCAACGCCTTATAGAACCCAAAACGGTCCTTGTGGACTGATCTGCGCCTCTGCAGACTCCCGAAAATGTCTTTAAATGAAATTTTTGCCTAAGTCGAATTTTGATTGTCTTCAACTTAGGACGATTTTGGAGAGTTCTACAACAAGGTCACAGGTCTTGGGCCTTATTAAATAGGCCTGAGGTCTTAGGCCATAGGTCTTAAGTCTTAGGCCTTAGGAAATAGGCCATAGGTCTTAAGTCTTAGGCCTTAGGAAATAGGCCTTAGGTCATAGGTCTTAGGCCTTTTTGCCTTGGGCCATAGGACTTAGGTCTTAGGCCTTAGGAAATAGGCCTTAGGTCATAGGTCTTAGGCCTTATTCAATAGGCCTTACATCTTAGGCCATAGGTCTTAGGCCTTAGGAAACAGGCCTTAGGTCATAGATCTTAGGCCTTATTCAATAGGCCTTAGATCTTATACCTTAGGTCATAGGCCTTAGGTCTTAGGCCATAGGTCTTAGGCCTTAGGCCTTTGGCCTTAGGTCTTAGGCCTGAGGTTTTAGGCCATGGATCTTAGGTCTTAGGAAATAGGCCTTAGGTCTTAAACCAGAGGCCTTAGGCCTGAGGCCTTAGGCCATAGATCTTAGGCCCTAGGAAATAGGCCTTAGGTCACAGGTCTTAGGCCTTATTAAATAGGCCTTAAGTCATAGGCCTTAATCCATAGGTCTTAGATCTTAGGCCTTGGATCTTAGGTCTTAGGAAATAGGCCTTAGGTCTTAGGACATAGGTCTTAGGTTTTAGGCCTTAGAAAATAATCCTTTGGCCTTAGGCCTTAGGCCTTAGGCCTTAGGCCTTAGGTCTTAGGCCATAGGTCTTAGGCCTTAGGAAATAGGCCTTAGGTCATAGGTCTTAGGCCTTTTTGCCTTAGGCCATAGGAATTAGGTCTTAGGCCATAGGTCTTAGGCCATAGGTCTTAGGCCATAGGCCTTAGGTTTTAGGCCTTAGGAAATATGCCTTAGGTCATAGATCTTAAGCCTTATTCAATAGGCCATAGGTCTTAGGCCTTTGGCCTTAGGTCTTAGGCCTTAGGAAATAAGCCTTAGGTTTTAGGCCTTAGGAAATAGGTCTTAGGCCTTATTAAATAGGCCTTAGGTCAAAGGCCTTAATCCATAGGTCTTAGACCTTAGACCTTAGATCTTAGGCCTTACGAAATAGGCCTTAGGTCTTGCTCCTTATTAAATAGGCCTGAGGTCTTAGGCCTTAGGAAATAGGTCTTAGGCCCTAGGAAATAGGCCTTGGACCTTAGGTCTTAGGCCTTAGGCCTTTTTGCCTTAGGTCTTAGGCCTTAGGAAATAGGCCCTAGGTCACAGGTCTTAGGCCTTATTAAAAATGCCTGAGGTCTTAGGCCTTAGGCCATAGGTCTTAGGCCTTAGGCCATAGGTCTTAGGCCTTAGGCCATATTTCTTAAGCCATAGGTCTTAGGCCTTAGGCCATAGGTCTTAGGCCTTATTAAATAGCCTTATTAAATAGGCCTTAGATCTTAGGCCATAGGTCTTAGGCCTTAGGAAACAGGCCTTAGGTCATAGGGCTTAGGCCTTATTAAATAGGCCTTAGATCTTAGGCCTTAGAAAATAGGCCTTTGGCCTTAGGCCTTAGGTCACAGGTCTTAGACCTTATTAAATAGGCCTTAGGTCTTAGGACATAGGTCTTGGGCCTTATTAAATAGGCCTGACGTCTTAGGCCCTAGGAAATAGGCCTTGGACCTTGGTCTTAGGCCTTAGGAAACTGTCCTTAGGTCACAGGTCTTAGGCCTTATTAAAAAGGCCTGAGGTCTTAGGCCTTAGGCCATAGGTCTTAGGACTTAGGCCATAGGTCTTAGGCCTTAGGCCATAGGTCTTAAGCCATAGGTCTTAGGCCTTAGGCTATAGGTCTTAGGCCTTAGGAAACAGGCCTTAAGTCAAAGTTATGACTAGGAAATTTTGTTAACAACATTTTTTGATTCGACGACGTTAAAGCATGTTTTACCATGTCATCGCATAGTAAAAGCACATTTTTGAATCGAGTTAAACATTCAATTCGAATCATATACAAGCGTCTATAGAACACTGTATTCGAATCAATAAAGTAGAGTGTACGTTTACTTCAAATAATCAAATATCAGAAATGCATTTTGAAGTGAGTTTTTTCGATAACGGTTGGATTTACGAGATTTTTCCAAGAGACCTTTTCGCCTAAAAAAGTTATGATTAGGAAATTTTGTTAACAACATTTTTTGATTCGACGACGTTAAAGCATGTTTTACCATGTCATCGCATAGTAAAAGCACATTTTTGATTCGAGTGAATCATTCAATACGAATCATTTACAAGCTTCTGTAGATCATTGTATTCGATTCAGCAAAGTAGAGAGAACGTTTACTTCAAATGATCAAATAGCAAAAATGCATTTTGAAGTGAGTTTTTTCGATAACGGTGGGTTTTACGAGATTTTCCCTAGAGACCTTTTCGCCTAGAAAAGTCATGACTAGGAACTTTTGTTAACAACTTTTTTTGATTCGACGAAGTGAAAGCATGTTTTACCATGTCATCGGATCGTAACAGCACATTTCTGAATCGATTTAAACATTCAGTACGAATCATATACAAGCTTCTATAGAACAATGTATTCGAATCAACAAAGTAGCGTGAACGTTTACTTCAAATGATCAAATAGCAAAAATGCATTTTGAAATGAGTTTTTTCGATAACGGTGGGTTTTACGAGATTTTCCCAAGAGACCTTTTCGCCTAGAAAAGTCATGACTAGGAACTTTTGTTAACAACTTTTTTTGATTCGACGACGTTATTGCATGTCATCGCATAGTAAAAGCACATTTTTGAATCGAGTTAAACATTCAGTACGAATCATATACAAGCTTCTATAGAACACTGTATTCGAATCAATAAAGTAGAGTGTACGTTTATTTCAAATAATAAAATATCAGAAATGCATTTTGAAGTGAGTTTTTTCGATAACGGTGGGTTTTACGAGATTTTTCCAAGAGACCTTTTCGCCTATAAAATTCATGACTAGGAACTTCTGTTAACAACATTTTTTGATTCGACGACGTCAAAGCATGTTTTATCATGTCATCGGATAGTAAATGCACAATTTTGAATCGAGTTAAACATTCAATACGAATCATATACAAGCGTCTATAGAACACTGTATTCGAATCAATAAAGTAGAGTGTACGTTTACTTCAAATAATCAAATATCAGAAATGCATTTTGAAGTGAGTTTTTTCGATAACGGTTGGATTTACGAGATTTTTCCAAGAGACCTTTTCGCCTAAAAAAGTTATGACTAGGAAATTTTGTTAACAACATTTTTTGATTCGACGACGTTAAAGCATGGTTTACCATGTCATCGCATAGTAAAAGCACATTTTTGAATCGAGTTAAACATTCAATTCGAATCATATACAAGCGTCTATAGAACACTGTATTCGAATCAATAAAGTAGAGTGTACGTTTTTCAAATAATCAAATATCAGAAATGCATTTTGAAGTGAGTTTTTTCGATAACGGTGGGTTTTACGAGATTTTCCCTAGAGACCTTTTCGCCTAGAAAATTCATGACTAGGAACTTCTGTTAACGACATTTTTTGATTCGACGACGTTAAAGCATGTTTTACCATGTCATCGCATAGTAAAAGCACATTTTTGATTCGAGTTAATCATTCAATACGAATCATTTACAAGCTTCTGTAGATCATTGTATTCGATTCAGCAAAGTAGAGAGAACGTTTACTTCAAATGATCAAATAGCAAAAATGCATTTTGAAGTGAGTTTTTTCGATAACGGTGGGTTTTACGAGATTTTCCCAAGAGACCTTTTCGCCTAGAAAAGTCATGACTAGGAACTTTTGTTAACAACTTTTTTTGATTCGGCGAAGTTAAAGCATGTTTTACCATGTCATCGTATCGTAACAGCACATTTCTGAATCGATTTAAACATTCAGTACGAATCATATACAAGCTTCTATAGAACAATGTATTCGAATCAACAAAGTAGCGTGAACGTTTACTTCAAATAATCAAATATCAGAAATGCATTTTGAAGTGAGTTTTTTCGATAACGGTGGGTTTTACGAGATTTTCCCAAGAGACCTTTTCGCCTAGAAAATTCATGACTAGGAACTTCTGTTAACAACATTTTTTGATTCGACGACGTTAAAGCATGTTTTACCATGTCATCTCATAGTAAAAGCACATTCTTAAATCGAGTTAAACATTCAATACGAATCATTTACAAGCATACATAGAACGTTGTATTCGACTAAACAAAGTAGAGTGAACGTTAACTTCAAATAATCAAATATCAGAAATGCATTTTGAAGTGAGTTTCTTCCATAACGGTGGGTTTTACGAGATTTTCCCAAGAGACCTTTTCGCCTAGAAAAGTCATGACTAGGAACTTTTGTTAACAACATTTTTTGATTCGACGACGTTAAAGCATGTTTTACCATGTCATAGGATCGTAACAGCACATTTCTGAATCGATTTAAACATTCAGTACGAATCATATACAAGCTTCTATAGAACAATGTATTCGAATCAACAAAGTAGAGTGAACGTTTACTTCAAATGATCAAATAGCAAAAATGCATTTTGAAGTGAGTTTTTTCGATAACGGTTGGATTTACGCGATTTTTCCAAGAGACCTTTTCGCCTAAAAAAGTTATGACTAGGAAATTTTGTTAACATTTTTTGATTCGATGACGTTAAAGCATGTTTTTCCATGTCATCGCATAGTAAAAGCACATTTTTGATTCGAGTTAATCATTCAATACGAATCATTTACAAGCTTCTGTAGATCATTGTATTCGATTCAGCAAAGTAGAGAGAACGTCTACTTCAAATGATCAAATAGCAAAAATGCATTTTGAAGTGAGTTTTTTCGATAACGGTGGGTTTTACGAGATTTTCCCAAGACGCCTTTTCGCCTAGAAAAGTCATGACTAGGAACTTTTGTAACAACATTTTTTGATTCGACGACGTTAAAGCATGTTTTACCATGTCATCGCATAGTAAAAGCACATTTTTGATTCGAGTTAATCATTCAATACGAATCATTTACAAGCTTCTGTAGATCATTGTATTCGATTCAGCAAAGTAGAGAGAACGTTTACTTCAAATGATCAAAATATCAGAAATGCATTTTGAAGTGAGTTTTTTCGATAACGGTTGGATTTACGCGATTTTTCCAAGAGACCTTTTCGCCTAAAAAAGTTATGACTAGCAACTTTTGTTAACAACTTTTTTTTATTCGACGAAGTTAAAGTATGTTTTACCATGTCATCGGATCGTAAAAGCACATTCTTGAATCGAGTTAATCATTCAATACGAATCATCTACAAACCTCTGTAGATCATTGTATTCGAATCAACAAAGTAGGGTGAACGTTTACTTCAAATGATCAAATAGCAAAAATGCATTTTGAAGTGAGTTTTTTCGATAACGGTGGGTTTTACGAGATTTTCCCAAGACGCCTTTTCGCCTAGAAAAGTCATGACTAGGAACTTCTGTAACAACATTTTTTGATTCGACGACGTTAAAGCATGTTTTACCATGTCATCGCATAGTAAAAGCACATTTTTGATTCGAGTTAATCATTCAATACGAATCATTTACAAGCTTCTGTGGATCATTGTATTCGATTCAGCAAAGTAGAGAGAACGTTTACTTCAAATGATCAAATAGCAAAAATGCATTTTGAAGTGAGTTTTTTCGATAACGGTGGTTTTTATGAGATTTTCCCAAGACACCTTTTTGCCTAGAAAAGTCATGACTAGGAACTTTTGTAACAACATTTTTTGATTCGACGACGTTAAAGCATGTTTTACCATGTCATCGCATAGTAAAAGCACATTTTTGAATCGAGTTAAACATTCAATACGAATCATTTACAACCATACATAGAACGTTGTATTCGACTCAACAAAGTAGAGTGAACGTTTACTTCAAATGATCAAATAGCAAAAATGCATTTTGAAGTGAGTTTTTTCGATAACGGTGGGTTTTACGAGATTTTCCCAAGACACCTTTTTGCCTAGAAAAGTCATGACTAGGAACTTTTGTAACAACATTTTTTGATTCGACGACGTTAAAGCATGTTTTACCATGTCATCGCATAGTAAAAGCACATTTTTGATTCGAGTTAATCATTCAATACGAATCATTTACAAGCTTCTGTAGATCATTGTATTCGATTCAGCAAAGTAGAGAGAACGTTTACTTCAAATGATCAAATAGCAAAAATGCATTTTGAAGTGTTTTTTCGATAACGGTGGGTTTTACGAGATTTTCCCAAGAGACCTTTTCGCCTAGAAAAGTCATAACAAGAAACTTTTGTTGACAACTTTTTTTGATTCGACGACGTTAAAGCATGTTTTACCATGTCATCGCATAGTAAAAGCACATTTTTGAATCGAGAAACATTCAGTACGAATCATATACAAGCTTCTATAGAACGCTGTATTCGAATCAATAAAGTAGAGTGTACGTTTACTTCAAATAATAAAATAGAAATGCATTTTGAAGTGAATTTTTTCGATAACGGAGGGTTTTACGAGATTTTCCCAAGAGACCTTTTCGCCTAGAAAATTCATGACTAGGAACTTCTGTTAACAACATTTTTTGATTCGACGACGTTAAAGCATGTTTTATCATGTCATCGGATAGTAAATGCACAATTTTGAATCGAGTTAGACATTCAATACGAATCATTTACAAGCATACATAGAACGTTGTATTCGACTCAACAAAGTATAGTGTACGTTTACTTCAAATGATCAAATAGCAAAAATGCATTTTGAAGTGAGTTTTTTCCATAACGGTGGGTTTTACGAGATTTTCCCAAGAGACCTTTTCGCCTAGAAAAGTCATGACTAGGAACTATTGTTAACAACTTTTTTTGATTCGACGAAGTTAAAGCATGTTTTACCTTGTCATCGGATCGTAAAAGCACATTTTTGAATCGAGTTAAACATTCAATACGAATCATTTACAAGCATACATAGAACGTTGTATTCGACTCAACAAAGTAGAGTGAACGTTTACTTCAAATATCAGAAATGCATTTTGAAGTGAGTTTTTTCGATAACGGTTGTATTTACGAGATTTTTCCAAGAGACCTTTTCGCCTAAAAAAGTTATGACTAGGAAATTTTGTTAACAACATTTTTTGATTCGACGACGTTAAAGCATGTTTTACCATGTCATCGCAAAGTAAAAGCACATTTTTGAATCGAGTTAAACATTCAGTACGAATCATATACAAGCTTCTATAGAACACTGTATTCGAATCGACAAAGTAGAGTGAACGTTTACTTCAAATGATCAAATAGCAAAAATGCATTTTGAAGTGAGTTTTTTTCGATAACGGTGGGTTTTACGAGATTTTCCCAAGAGACCTTTTCGCCTAGAAAATTCATGACTAGGAACTTCTGTTAACAACATTTTTTGATTCGACGACGTTAAAGCATGTTTTACCATGTCATCGCATACTAAAGGCACATTTTTGAATCGAGTTAAACATTCAATACGAATCATTTACAACCATACATAGAGCGTTGTATTCGACTCAACAAAGTAGAGAGAACGTTTACTTCAAATGATCAAATAGCAAAAATGCATTTTGAAGTGAGTTTTTTCGATAACGGTGGGTTTTACGAGATTTTCCCAAGAGACCTTTTCGCCTAGAAAAGTCATGACTAGGAACTTTTATTAACAACTTTTTTTGATTCGACGAAGTTAAAGCATGTTTTACCATGTCATCGGATCGTAACAGCACATTTCTGAATCGATTTAAACATTCAGTACGAATCATATACAAGCTTCTATAGAACAATGTATTCGAATCAACAAAGTAGGGTGAACGTTTACTTCAAATGATCAAATAGCAAAAATGCATTTTGAAGTGAGTTTTTTCGATAACGGTGGGTTTTACGAGATTTTCCCAAGACGCCTTTTCGCCTAGAAAAGTCATGACTAGGAACTTCTGTAACAACATTTTTTGATTCGACGACGTTAAAGCATGTTTTACCATGTCATCGCATAGTAAAAGCACATTTTTGATTCGAGTTAATCATTCAATACGAATCATTTACAAGCTTCTGTGGATCATTGTATTCGATTCAGCAAAGTAGAGAGAACGTTTACTTCAAATGATCAAATAGCAAAAATGCATTTTGAAGTGAGTTTTTTCGATAACGGTGGTTTTTATGAGATTTTCCCAAGACACCTTTTTGCCTAGAAAAGTCATGACTAGGAACTTTTGTAACAACATTTTTTGATTCGACGACGTTAAAGCATGTTTTACCATGTCATCGCATAGTAAAAGCACATTTTTGAATCGAGTTAAACATTCAATACGAATCATTTACAACCATACATAGAACGTTGTATTCGACACAACAAAGTAGAGTGAACGTTTACTTCAAATGATCAAATAGCAAAAATGCATTTTGAAGTGAGTTTTTTCGATAACGGTGGGTTTTACGAGATTTTCCCAAGACACCTTTTTGCCTAGAAAAGTCATGACTAGGAACTTTTGTAACAACATTTTTTGATTCGACGACGTTAAAGCATGTTTTACCATGTCATCGCATAGTAAAAGCACATTTTTGATTCGAGTTAATCATTCAATACGAATCATTTACAAGCTTCTGTAGATCATTGTATTCGATTCAGCAAAGTAGAGAGAACGTTTACTTCAAATGATCAAATAGCAAAAATGCATTTTGAAGTGTTTTTTCGATAACGGTGGGTTTTACGAGATTTTCCCAAGAGACCTTTTCGCCTAGAAAAGTCATAACAAGAAACTTTTGTTGACAACTTTTTTTGATTCGACGACGTTAAAGCATGTTTTACCATGTCATCGCATAGTAAAAGCACATTTTTGAATCGAGAAACATTCAGTACGAATCATATACAAGCTTCTATAGAACGCTGCATTCGAATCAATAAAGTAGAGTGTACGTTTACTTCAAATAATAAAATAGAAATGCATTTTGAAGTGAATTTTTTCGATAACGGAGGGTTTTACGAGATTTTCCCAAGAGACCTTTTCGCCTAGAAAATTCATGACTAGGAACTTCTGTTAACAACATTTTTTGATTCGACGACGTTAAAGCATGTTTTATCATGTCATCGGATAGTAAATGCACAATTTTGAATCGAGTTAGACATTCAATACGAATCATTTACAAGCATACATAGAACGTTGTATTCGACTCAACAAAGTATAGTGTACGTTTACTTCAAATGATCAAATAGCAAAAATGCATTTTGAAGTGAGTTTTTTCCATAACGGTGGGTTTTACGAGATTTTCCCAAGAGACCTTTTCGCCTAGAAAAGTCATGACTAGGAACTATTGTTAACAACTTTTTTTGATTCGACGAAGTTAAAGCATGTTTTACCTTGTCATCGGATCGTAAAAGCACATTTTTGAATCGAGTTAAACATTCAATACGAATCATTTACAAGCATACATAGAACGTTGTATTCGACTCAACAAAGTAGAGTGAACGTTTACTTCAAATATCAGAGATGCATTTTGAAGTGAGTTTTTTCGATAACGGTTGTATTTACGAGATTTTTCCAAGAGACCTTTTCGCCTAAAAAAGTTATGACTAGGAAATTTTGTTAACAACATTTTTTGATTCGACGACGTTAAAGCATGTTTTACCATGTCATCGCAAAGTAAAAGCACATTTTTGAATCGAGTTAAACATTCAGTACGAATCATATACAAGCTTCTATAGAACACTGTATTCGAATCGACAAAGTAGAGTGAACGTTTACTTCAAATGATCAAATAGCAAAAATGCATTTTGAAGTGAGTTTTTTTCGATAACGGTGGGTTTTACGAGATTTTCCCAAGAGACCTTTTCGCCTAGAAAATTCATGACTAGGAACTTCTGTTAACAACATTTTTTGATTCGACGACGTTAAAGCATGTTTTACCATGTCATCGCATACTAAAGGCACATTTTTGAATCGAGTTAAACATTCAATACGAATCATTTACAACCATACATAGAGCGTTGTATTCGACTCAACAAAGTAGAGAGAACGTTTACTTCAAATGATCAAATAGCAAAAATGCATTTTGAAGTGAGTTTTTTCGATAACGGTGGGTTTTACGAGATTTTCCCAAGAGACCTTTTCGCCTAGAAAAGTCATGACTAGGAACTTTTATTAACAACTTTTTTTGATTCGACGAAGTTAAAGCATGTTTTACCATGTCATCGGATCGTAACAGCACATTTCTGAATCGATTTAAACATTCAGTACGAATCATATACAAGCTTCTATAGAACAATGTATTCGAATCAACAAAGTAGGGTGAACGTTTACTTCAAATGATCAAATAGCAAAAATGCATTTTGAAGTGAGTTTTTTCGATAACGGTGGGTTTTACGAGATTTTCCCAAGACGCCTTTTCGCCTAGAAAAGTCATGACTAGGAACTTTTGTAACAACATTTTTTGATTCGACGACGTTAAAGCATGTTTTACCATGTCATCGCATAGTAAAAGCACATTTTTGAATCGAGTTAAACATTCAATACGAATCATTTACAACCATACATAGAACGTTGTATTCGACTCAACAAAGTAGAGTGAACGTTTACTTCAAATAATCAAATATCAGAAATGCATTTTGAAGTGAGTTTTTTCGATAACGGTTGGATTTACGCGATTTTTCCAAGAGACCTTTTCGCCTAAAAAAGTTATGACTAGGAAATTTTGTTAACAACACTTTTTGATTCGATGACGTTAAAGCATGTTTTACCATGTCATCGCATAGTAAAAGCACATTTTTGATTCGAGTTAATCATTCAATACGAATCATTTACAAGCTTCTGTAGATCATTGTATTCGATTCAGCAAAGTAGAGAGAACGTTTACTTCAAATGATCAAATAGCAAAAATGCATTTTGAAGTGAGTTTTTTCGATAACGGTGGGTTTTACGAGATTTTCCCAAGAGACCTTTTCGCCTAGAAAATTCATGACTAGGAACTTCTGTTAACAACATTTTTTTATTCGACGACGTTAAAGCATGTTTTACCATGTCATCGCATAGTAAAAGCACATTTTTAATCGAGTTAAACATTCAGTACGAATTATATACAAGCTTCTATAGAACACTGTATTCGAATCAATAAAGTAGAGTGTACGTGTACTTCAAATAATAAAATATCAGAAATGCATTTTGAAGTGAGTTTTTTCGATAACGGTGGGTTTTACGAGATTTTCCCAAGAGACCTTTTCGCCTAGAAAAGTCATGACTAGGAACTTTTGTTAACAACATTTTTTGATTCGACGACGTTAAAGCATGTTTTACCATGTCATCGCATAGTAAAAGCAAATTTTTGAATCGAGTTAAACATTCAGTACGAATCATATACAAGCTTCTATCGAACACTGTATTCGAATCAACAAAGTAGAGTGAACGTTTACTTCAAATAAACAAATATCAGAAATGCATTTTGAAGTGAGTTTTTTCGATAACGGTTGGATTTACGCGATTTTTCCAAGAGACCTTTTCGCCTAAAAAAGTTATGACTAGGAACTTTTGTTAACAACTTTTTTTGATTCGACGAAGTTAAAGCATGTTTTACCATGTCATCGGATCGTAACAGCACATTTCTGAATCGATTTAAACATTCAGTACGAATCATATACAAGCTTCTATAGAACAATGTATTCGAATCAACAAAGTAGGGTGAACGTTTACTTCAAATGATCAAATAGCAAAAATGCATTTTGAAGTGAGTTTTTTCGATAACGGTGGGTTTTACGAGATTTTCCCAAGAGACCTTTTCGCCTAGAAAAGTCATGACTAGGAACTATTGTTAACAACTTTTTTTTATTCGACGACGTTAAAGCATGTTTTTCCATGTCATCGCATAGTAAAAGCACATTTTTGAATCGAGTTAATCATTCAATACGAATCATCTACAAGCTTCTATAGAACAATATATTCGAATCAACAAAGTAGAGTGAACGTTTACTTCAAATGATCAAATAGCAAAAATGCATTTTGAAGTGAGTTTTTTCGATAACGGTGGGTTTTACGAGATTTTCCCAAGACACCTTTTCGCCTAGAAAAGTCATGACTAGGAACTTTTGTTAACAACATTTTTTGATTCGACGACGTTAAAGCATGTTTTACCATGTCATCGCATAGTAAAAGCACATTTTTGAATCGAGTTAAACATTCAATATGAATCATTTACAACCATACATAGAACGTTGTATTCGTCTCAACAAAGTAGAGTGAACGTTTATTTCAAATAATCAAATATCGGAAATGCATCTTAGGCCATAGGTCTTAGGCCTTAGGCCTTTGGCCTTAGGTCTTAGGTCTGAGGTTTTAGGCCATAAATCTTAGGCCTTAGGAAATAGGCCTTAGGTCACAGGTCTTAGGCCTTATTAAATAGGCCTTAAGTCATAGGTCTTAGATCTTAGGCCTTAGATCTTAGGCCTTAAATCTTAGGCCTTAGGAAATAGGCCTTAGGTCTCAGGCCTTATTAAATAGGCCTGAGGTCTTAGGCCATAGGTCTTAGGCCTTAGGAAACAGGCCTTAGGTCATAGGTCTTAGGCCTTATTAAACAGGCCTTAGATCTTAGGCCTTAGGTTATAGGTCTTAGGCCTTAGGAAATAGGCCTTTGGCCTTAGGTCTTAGGCCTTAGGTCACAGGTCTTAGGTCTTATTAAATAGGCCTTAGGTCATAGGCCTTAATCCATAGGTCTTAGACCTTAGATCTTAGACCTTAGGCCTTAGATCTTATGTCTTAGGTCATAGGCCTTAGGCCTTATTAAATAGGCATGAGGTCTTAGGCCATAGGTCTTAGGCCTTAGGCCATAGGTCTTAAGTCTTAGGCCTTAGGAAATAGGCCTTAGGTCATAGTTCTTAGGCCTTTTTGCCTTAGCCATAGGACTTAGGTCTTAGGCCATAGGTCTTAGGCCTTAGGAAATAGACCTTAGGTCATAGGTCTTAGGCCTTATTCAATAACCCTTAGATCTTAGGCCTTAGGTCATAGGCCTTAGGTCTTAGGCGTTAGGTCTTAGGCCATAGGTCTTAGGCCTTAGGCCTTTGGCCTTAGGTCTTAGGCCTGAGGTTTTAGGCCATAGATCTTAGGCCTTAGGAAATAGGCCTTAGGTCTTAGGCCTGAGGCTTTAGGCTTTTAGGTCTTAGGCCTTAAGAAATAGGTCTTAGGCCTTATTAAATAGGCCTTAGGTCATAGGCCTTAATCCATAGGTCTTCGACCTTAGACCTTAGCCTTAGATCTTAGGCCTTACGAAATAGGCCTTAGGTCTTATGCCTTATTAAATAGGCCTTAGGTTACAGGTCTTAGGCCTTATTAAAAAGGCCTGAGGTTTTAGGCCTTAGGCCATAGGTCTTAAGCCATAGGTCTTAGGCCTCAGGAAACAGGCCTTAGGTCATAGGTCTTAGGCCTTATTAAATAGCCTTATTAAATAGGCCTTAGATCTTAGGTCATAGGTCTGAGGCCCTAGGAAACAGGCCTTTTTGCCTTAGGTCTTAGGTCTTTGGCCTTAGGCCTTAGGCCTTAGGCCTTGGACCATAGGTCTTAGACGTTATTAAATAGGCCTTAGGTCATAGGCCTTAATCCTTAGGTCATAGATCTTAGACCTTAGGCCTTAGATCTTAGGCCTTAGGGCCATAGGTCTTAGGCCTTAGGAAATAGGCCTTAGGTCTTAGGACATAGGTCTTGGGCCTTATTAAATAGGCTTGAGGTCTTAGGCCCTAGGAAATAGGCCTTGGACCTTAGGTCTTAGGCCTTAGGCCTTTTTGCCTTAGGTCTTAGGCCTTAGGAAATAGGCCTTAGGTCACAGGTCTTAGGCCTTGTTAAATATGCCTTAGGTCATAGGCCTTAATCCATAGGTCTTAGACCTTAGATCTTAGACCTTAGGCCTTAGATCTTAGGTCTTAGGTCATAGGTCTTAGGCCTTATTAAATAGGCCTGAGGTCTTAGGCCATAGGTCTTAGGCCTTAGGCCATAGGTCTTAAGTCTTAGGCCTTAGGAAATAGGCCTTAGGTCATAGGTCTTAGGCCTTTTTGCCTTAGGCCATAGGACTTAGGTCTTAGGCCATAGGTCTTCTTAGGCCTTAGGAAATAGGCCTTAGGTCATAGGTCTTAGAAATTATTCAATAGGCCTTAGGTCTTAGGCCATAGGTTTTAAGCCATAGATCTTAGGCCTTAGGAAATAGGCCTTAGGTCACAGGTCTTAGGACTTATTAAATAGGCCTTAAGTCATAGGTCTCAATCCATAGGTCTTCGATCTTAGGCCTTAGGCCATAGGTCTTAGGTCTTAGGCCATAGAAAATAATCCTTTGGCCTTTGGCATTAGGCCTTAGGCCTTAGGCCTTAGGCCTTAGGTCTTAGGCCATAGGTCTTAGGCCTTAGGAAATAGGCCTTAGGTCTTACGCCTTAGGCCATAGGCCTTAGCTCTTAGGCCTTAGCTCTTAGGCCTTAGCTCTTAGGCCTTAGGACTTAGGCCTTAAGTCTTATTCTTTAGGTCTTAGGCCTTAGGTATTAGGCCTTAGGTCTTAGGCCTTAGGAAATAGGCCTTGGACCTTAGGTCTTAGGCCTTAGGTTTTAGGCCTGAGGCCTTAGGCCTTTTTACCTTACGCCATAGGTCTTAGGCCTTAGGTCTTAGGCCTTATTAAATAGGCCTTAGATCTTAGGCCTTAGGTCATAGGTCTTTTGCTTTAGGTATTTTTGCTTTAGGCCTTTTTGCCTTAGGTCTTAGGTCTTTGGCCTTAGGCCTTAGGCCTTAGACCATAGGTCTTAGACCTTATTAAATAGGCCTTAGGTCATAGGCCTTAATCCTCAGGTCTTAGATCTTAGATTAGGCCTTAGATCTTAGGCCATAGGTCTTAGGCCTTAGGAAATAGGCCTTAGGTTTTAGGACATATGTCTTGGGCCTTATTAAATAGGCCTGAGGTCTTAGGCCCTAGGAAATAGGCCTTGGGCCTTAGGTCTTAGGCCTCAGGCCTTTTTGCCTTAGGTCTTAGGCCTTAGGAAATAGGCCTTAGGTCACAGGTCTTAGGCCTTATTAAAAAGGCCTGAGGTCTTAGGCCTTATGCCATAGGTCTTAAGCCATAGGTCTTAGTCCTTAGGCCATAGGTCTTAGGCCTTAGGAAACAGGCCTTACTTCATAGGTCTTGGGCCTTATTAAATAGCCTTATTAAATAGGCCTTAGATCTTAGGCCATAGGTCTTAGGCCTTAGGAAACAGGCCTTAGGTCATAGGGCTTAGGCCTTATTAAATAGGCCTTAGATCTTAAGCCTTAGGAAATAGGCCTTTGGCCTTAGGCCATAGGTTTTAGGCCTTAGGTCACAGGTCTTAGGCATTATTAAATAGGCCTGAGGTCTTAGGCCATAGGTCCTAAGTCTTAGGCCTTAGGAAATAGGTTTTAGGCCTTAGGCCATAGGTCTTAAGTCTTAGGCCTTAGGAAATAGGCCTTAGGTCATGGGTCTTAGGCCTTTTTGCCTTAGGCCATAGGACTTAGGTCTAAGGCCATAGGTCTTAGGCCTTAGGAAATAGGCCTTAGGTCATAGGTCTTAGGCCTTACATCTTAGGCCTTGGGTCATGGGCCTTAGGTCTTAGGCCATAGGTCTTAGGACTTAGGCCTTTGGCCTTAGGTCTTAGGCCTGAGGTTTTAGGCCATAGATCTTAGGCCTTAGGAAATAGGCTTTAGGTCTTAGGCCTGAGGCTTTCGGCCTTTAGGTCTTAGACCTTAGGAAATACGTCTTAGGCCTTATTAAATAGGCCTTAGGTCATAGGCCTTAATCCATAGGTCTTAGACCTTAGACCTTAGGCCTTAGATCTTAGGTCTTACGAAATATTCCTTAGGTCTTAGGCCTTATTAAATGGGCCTTAAGTCACAGGTCTTAGGCCTTATTAAAAAGGCCTGAGGTCTTAGGCCTTAGGCCATAGGTCTTAAGCCATAGGTCTTAGGCCTTAGGTCTTAGGCCTTAGGCCATAGGTCTTAGGCCTCAGGAAACAGGCCTTAGGTCATAGGTCTTAGGCCTTATTAAATAGCCTTATTAAATAGGCCTTAGATCTTAGGTCATAGGTCTTAGGCCTTAGGAAACAGGCCTTTTTGCCTTAGGTCTTAGGTCTTTGGCCTTAGGCCTTGGACCATAGGTCTTAGACCTTATTATATAGGCCTTAGGTCATAGGCCTTAATCCTTAGGTCTTAGATCTTAGACCTTAGGCCTTAGATCTTAGGCCATAGGTCTTAGGAAATAGGCCTTAGGTCTTAGGACATAGGTCTTGGGCCTTATTAAATAGGCCTGAGGTCTTAGGCCTTAGGCCTTTTTGCCTTAGGTCTTAGGCCTTAGGAAATAGTCCTTAGGTCACAGGTCTTAGGCCTTATTAAAGAGGCCTGAGGTCTTAGGCCTTAGGCCATAGGTCTTAGGCCTTAGGCCATAGGTCTTAAGCCATAGGTCTTAGGCCTTAGGCCATAGGTCTTAGGCCTTAGGAAACAGGCCATAGGTCTTAGGCCTTAGGCCATAGGTCTTAGGCCTTAGGAAACAGGCCTTAGGTCAAAGTTATGACTAGGAAATTTTGTTAACAACATTTTTTGATTCGACGACATTAAAGCATGTTTTACCATGTCATCGTATAGTAAAAGCACATTTTTGATTCGAGTTAATCATTCAATACGAATCATTTACAAGCTTCTGTAGATCATTTTATTCGATTCAGCAAAGTAGAGAGAACGTTTACTTCAAATGATCAAATAGCAAAAATGCATTTTGAAGTGAGTTTTTTCGATAACGGTGGGTTTGACGAGATTTTCCCAAGACACCTTTTCGCCTAGAAAATTCATGACTAGGAACTTCTGTTAACAACATTTTTTGATTCGACGCCGTTAAAGCATGTTTTACCATGTCATCGCATAGTAAAAGCACATTTTTGAATCGAGTTAAACATTCAATACCAATCATTTACAACCATACATAGAACGTTGTATTCGACTCAACAAAGTAGAGTGAACGTTTACTTCAAATAATCAAATATCAGAAATGCATTTTGAAGTGAGTTTTTTCGATAACGGTGGGTTTTACGAGATTTTCCCAAGAGACCTTTTCGCCTAGAAAATTCATGACTAGGAACTTCTGTCAACAACATTTTTTGATTCGACGACGTTAAAGCATGTTTTACCATGTCATCGCATAGTAAAAGCAAATTTTTGATTTGAGTTAATCATTCAATACCTCCGATTAAAGAACTTATATCTAGATACATAATGGCATGAATTTTATGATCCCGACAGACTCCCATTCTAAGGCACTTCTTCCCATAAGTTGCTGATTGGCCCATCGGCGTATTCGCGGCCGCTCGTACACGATCGGCTTCAGTTCGATTATCATAATATCAGTTGACAGTTCGGCCATTAATGTGAATAAATGTTTTTCGTGTTCTCCGATTAAAAAGTGGTGAAAAAGTCATTTTATTTTAAGTTGTGGTTTGCTGAATACCTAAATAATATTCTGTTTTCGTATTTACATAGTTTAGTGACAATATTTGTTCAAAATGGTGAGGTGCTGTGGTGTTTGCAGAAAGCGGTTCAGAAAAGAAGAAAGTCGATCGTTTTATAAGTAAGTAGAGGTCATAGTCGTAACATGCTGGGGTTCAGTTTACAGTTGTAACAATAAAATTATAATTAATATCCTTTCAATACATATTTCCCTTGAATAAAACATCTCTACCGATTATATTTTTTAAAGCCGCGGTTAAGTTCCTAGAGGTTATGAAAATTTAACCAACAGTTATAACATAAAATAGGTACAATATTGTTCTTATTTTAGTAAATACATTCATATTTATTTTCTTCGGCAAACTTTAATGTAAATAAATTACACAAAAACAAAAATGTGATTATCACACAAGACATTATGTGCACGCTATGTTAATTTCATTGCTATTACTTCCACATCCAGTGGAATTTTTAAAAAAAATTTTATTGTTCAAATGGGCTTACAGGGTCATGAAATGTCGAGATAGATAGAGAAGATACCTATTGTCTTGAAATTTGGTCCATGTATGTATTGTAACGAGACACGAGACAAGGTTCATAGCGATCTGGAAAACCTGAAAAAGTGAGGAAATTTGAAATTGGTCAGGGAAAAGTCAGGGAATTTGAAAATAATTTTTACAATGATTATTCCTAATATTCAGGAAAAGTTTAGCATAACGTTACTCAACTTAACATTACTTTGTAGGTTGCCAAAGGATGCCAGTGTGAGAGAGCTGTGGTGTTCTATCTTGGGAAAGGAGAATATTAAAATCACTAACATCTCCATATGCTCAGATCACTTTATACCAAGTGATTTTATAACAAAGCCGAGTGGTATAAAATATTTGAAGAAGGAATCATTTCCTTCTTTGGCAAGTACTTCATCAACTGGTACTAATGTGCTTCTCAGGTAAAAATAAAAATTACACATTCTTATTTGAAATCATGGAAGGATTTAGTATTTTTTATGAAGTCAAACTAGATAGCTAGATATACCATAAGTAACTTCCCGATTGGGAGAGTGCATGCTATTCATCTGCCACTTTTTCTAAATCTGACGAATTATTTTCAAAAAATATACAAGATAATTCCTTTAAGTAATGTAAATGACCTGGAAGAAGACTATTGTTTTTTTTTCAATAATCAGAGTGAAAAGGTGTTAATCGTAATAATCTAAATCATGAAAAAATTATATATACAGGGTGGACCATTGATAATAGGCCATACTTCAAGGGTAGATTGTTTGGACCAAAATATGAAGATATAACCAAACGTGCTTTAGTATATTGTTGCTGTGGAAAAAGATGAGGGTGTCAAAATTGTAATTTATTTTTCTTTTTTCTTTTTTTGCAATAATTCAACTAACTCTTGACCGATCTTCTCCCAATTTGGTAAGGAAACATTTTTTAAGCTAAGAAACAACATTTTATGTATTTATTTTAAATTAAAACTACAGACAAATAAAAGTAATTTTTCAGTAATGTAATGTTCTATATCTATAATAAATGCATCTATACTAATATTTATAAACTTATCCCACTTACTAGTAAATTAAGAATATAGTATCCTTCTCACACTACTACGTAGTAATGGTATTTATCTAATTTTTACCATATACAGAAGTGCCACTACGTTTTGTAGAAAAAAATATTCATCATCAGGTTTAGCTCATGAGGCGCCCTCCACGGGCTAGTGTGATGTAATACATAAATGATTGTTTCTTAGTTTAAAAAATGTTTCCTTACCAAATTGGGAGAAGATCGGTCAAGAGGTAGTTGTGATATTGCAAAAAAAAGAAAAATAAATTACAATTTTGACACCCTGTATCTTTTTCCACAGCAACAATTTACTAAAGCATGTAACTCAGAATGTCTTTTACAATTGTTACAAGTATTTGTATCAAGCGATTTTTTTTTATCAATGTTTTGCCACTTAGTGAATGCAAAAAAAACAATTGGCACACATCCCGGTAAGTTGAGCTCCAGAGACAGGCATTCTAAACTGCAAGCTATGTCACTGGGCATGAAAGAAATAATCAAGCTGATTTCTTTATTATCGATTAATGACCACTTAGTTATTTTAAAAATACAATCGGAATACAACCCAGTTAGTGGAGGCCCAGAGGCGCACATAGATTCCTGTTATTGGAGGTACAGCGGCTGACATTTTAAAACTGCAAGGTGTCTTCTTTTAAGCCATGATTAGTAAATGTCAACCTGATTTTTTTTAAAATAATTAATTTCATTTGTAAATCTCATATCACTTTTATTGTCGGCCATGCTCTAATGCAAATAATTAATCATGTCTCTAGTGGTTACAAACGTGTCAGGTAAATGCATGCTGGCTCCTGTACCATAAACATTTTCGCCAATAATTTATCGTGTTCACACATAAAAGTTTTGATTTTGTATAATTTTTGAGATTTTAAAACCTTGTTCTATTTTTTGCTTAGTATGTCTCAAAGTAATATGTCGTGTTTATTCTTAGCTTGGTTTATAGACCAAGTTTTTTTGTTTCTACTACTTTTGAACACTACTTGAATTTTAGGGTAAAAGACTGTTCAGAAACCGATTCTTCAACTATTTCAGTAATGTCAGTACATAGTTTGGGAAGTGCCTCTCCTTTGAAGTCTTCGTCTACATTAACAGCTTCAGAAACTGAATGTATATTAGCAGAAAGTAAAGAAGGAAGTAAAACTGGTGCTAAGAGACGGTTAGTAAATATTCTAAAAAAAAAAATTAATTTTAAGTAAGTACCTATATATAATTATTTAATTGTAGAAGGGTATCACAACCTCGTTATTTTGGGGACTGTCATACAGATGATATGGATTCTCCTAAAAGAGCACGGAGGAATTGGCAGATAGCGAAAAATACAATATCATCTGAAAGGAAAAAAATCAGAAATCTACAGTTATCAAAAAGAAGACTAAAAGCAAAAGTATCATGTTTTAGTTCTCTTTTGAATTATTTAAAACAGCAGTATTCCATAACAGAAAGTGCTGAAAGTATAATACAAGTAAGTTTACGTTGATTTTGATTAAATAGACAAATTTAACAGGGTAACATGTTTACAAGAAACGGTCTACACATGCATACATACAAACATTTTTTTCGACATTTCAGTTTAGGTTATAAAACATATTTCAGTATACATTTTTTTTTTTTAATTAGTCGGCGACCCCTCCCGATCCTTGGGGACAATGTTTTTCATACAGATTAAAGCCTAATGAACAATTTAAGACATGTCGTAAAAAAAAACTGGCTGTACTTTCAAAATGGCGGCCATATGTTAAAAAAAATTGTTGCCAATGTTGTTTTTGTTATTTAACATAAAAACTAAAAAAGATGGACAAGAACTTTTTTCACAAAAAACAACGTGCATAACATTTTCTACAATTTTGTTCCTATACAATATTTTGATAGGAGTTACCATTTTCCAGATAAATGAGTCCAAAATTAAGAAAACATGGAAATTCATATATCAGTAAATCACTTAGAGGAAATAACTGTGACAGTTATTGTAAGGCGTATAATATAACTTTATATTATTAACATCACAAAAAATAAAATAAACTGAAAAAAAATTAATAACAATATTATAATTTGCAGACATTTATCTTGAAAATAGTAACAATGGTATCTGGAAAATGGTAACTCCTATCCAAATATCGTATAGGAACAAAATTGTAGAAAATTTTATGCACTTTGGTTTTTGTGCAGAAAGTTTTTCTCCAACTTCTTTGGTTTTTGTGTTTAATGACAAAGACAATATTTGCAAATTTTCTTTTTTTTAAACGACGCCATTTTGAAAGTGCAGACAATTTTTTTTTTTTGGGGGGGGGGCATGTCTTAAATTGTTCCTTAGGCTTTAATCTTTATGAAAAACATTGTCCCCAAGGATCGGAGGGGGGGTGGGGGGGTGCACGGCCACTTAGGGTGAGCTCCCGTAAGTAGTAAATTATTAAAAATTTTTGTCTGGTTATGACTAATTCGGTAAATGAAACAGGTATAATAATATGAATAAAATTAATATTAACTTAAAAATGTTATATAAAATCCATATTAATCGATTTTTTCAAATTCTAATCCAATTTTCTAATCAACTGTCGTAAAATTAACACATTTGTTAATTACTTAAGAGTTTTTAGAATATTTATGTTGGCAAAAATAACATGATGTTGAGATTGAATGTCATTATAAAAGGGTACTGAAAAATATGATTGTATCGTCAGTATATTGTCAGTAGTAATATAACAAGTGCAAAGATTATTATCGATGATATTTGTGAGTGACACCGAGCTGCAGATTCAATGAGTCCGAAGGACGAATTAATTATGCTGCTACGGACTTACAAAAGATATCATCGATTATTAATCATAACGTGTTATGTTTACTAGAAGATACTGAATGACAACACTCAAAAGAAACTAAATGGGCTCATTTAGTGATATTTAATTTACAATTTATTTTTGCATTTTCTGTAGTATTTAACCCTTTATGTATATAGTGAAAAAAATAGGTTGCTAGCGTTAATATTAACTGTAATATTTTATTTTCAATTCGTAACATTTTTGAAATGCTCGATTGCGCGTGGATGATGTCACGGCACCCGCTCAACTGGCTTTATGGCTTTTATGAGTTATTCGGTCTGTTGTGCTGCCGTATGAAATTATGTGGGTGCAGGCTAGCGGTCAACCGTTGACTGGAGTGCGGGTGGCTTGACGTCACACTGCGTTTTCGCGAGCTCTATTTTCATTATTTATTTTGAGAGAGAAGGGTTGAAAAAAAATTCTAATATTTTGCACATTTACTAACTACAAGGTGCACTTTCGAAATATGAATTAAAAAAAATGCCAAATGAGCCCATTGGAATGAAAAGTTTGATATTGACAAGTATCAGATTTGATAAATGAAAATATCATTACAAAATTCAAAAGAAACAAAAACTATTGCGATACACGGTTTGAACATTAATTAATTCATTTTTTTTATTGTCATTTAAGCCTACCTAACGAGTAGCACTCGTTGTAGTTTTAAATATGATATGTAACTGTCAGATGCTGATAAAATCTTCTGTTTTTTATTATTGCTACGATAGCCATTGTAACCAAGTAAATTTTTAATTTCAACTGCCACATACTGCCACGTGATGTGAAGTATATTCTCATAAAAAAAATAATAATAATACGTAAACATTCGTATGTGATGCACTTTATTTTAAATTTAAATATTTTCAATCTATTTCAGGGATCGCTTTCAGAAACATCTGGTGAAATAGTGAAAAGGTTACTGAAAGGACCTTCACGGCAGAAGTATACACCTGAACTAAGAGCCTTCGCTTTGACTCTTAGTTTTTATTCAACCAAAGCATATAACTATGTCAGAGATACGTTTAATAACACATTGCCTCATACCAGCACAATTTCAAAATGGTACCAATCGATCGACGGTAGCCCTGGTTTTACAAAAGAAGCCATCGCAGCTGTTAAAACTAAAGTCGCAGAACTTGCAAAAAAAGGACAAAAAGTTTTGTGCAATATCGTCATGGATGAAGTAGCTATAATGCAAAGGGTAGAATGGACAGGGAAAAAATTCACTGGATATATCGATATTGGTACCGATGTTGATTGTGATTCAATGCCCGAAGCTAAGGAAGCCCTAGTTTTTATGCTAGTGGCCATTAATGGCCAATGGAAAATACCCGTTGGATATTTCCTTATAGCTGGACTAAGTGGGAGTGAAAAAGCCAATTTAGTGAATAAGCTATTGACATTTGTCAATGAAACAGGTGTTATTATTACATCAATAACATTTGATGGTGTCCCAGCAAATATTACAATGGCACATATTTTAGGAGCAAATTTTAGTAATCATCTAGATTTAACTACTTTCTTTAATAATCCTCTTACTTCTTATAAAATATTTATCTTTCTTGATATTTGCCATATGATCAAGTTGATCAGAAATTGTTTAGCAAGTAAAAAAACTCTGCAGGATGATGAAGGAAATTTAATTTCATGGTCATATTTTGAAAAACTCGTGGAGTTACAAAATAAAGAGGGATTAAAAGCTGGGTCAAAAATAAGCAAACGACATATTCAGTGGTTTAGGGAAAAAATGAAAGTTAAGTTAGCTACTCAAACGTTTAGCTACGAAGGCGTAGAAGGGTCACGGATGTTTTTTTCCAATTATTCCCAGTTGAATCTGTAAATAATTTAATTATTCCCACTTTAAACTGTAAATAATTGAATTATTCCCAGTTCAAACTGTAAATTTTTTTATTCCCAGTTCAAACTGTAAATAATTCAATTGCTCCCAGTTGAATCTGTAAATAATTTAATTATTCCCACTTTAAACTGTAAATAATTCAATTATTCCCAGTTCAAACTGTAAATTTTTTTATTCCCAGTTCAAACTGTAAATAATTCAATTGCTCCCAGTTGAATCTGTAAATAATTTAATTATTCCCACTTTAAACTGTAAATAATTCAATTATTCCCAGTTCAAACTGTAAATTTTTTTATTCCCAGTTCAAACTGTAAATAATTCAATTGCTCCCAGTTGAATCTGTAAATAATTTAATTATTCCCACTTTAAACTGTAAATAATTCAATTATTCCCAGTTCAAACTGTAAATTTTTTTATTCCCAGTTCAAACTGTAAATAATTCAATTGCTCCCAGTTGAATCTGTAAATAATTTAATTATTCCCACTTTAAACTGTAAATAATTCAATTATTCCCAGTTCAAACTGTAAATTTTTTTATTCCCAGTTCAAACTGTAAATAATTCAATTGCTCCCAGTTGAATCTGTAAATAATTTAATTATTCCCACTTTAAACTGTAAATAATTCAATTATTCCCAGTTCAAACTGTAAATTTTTTAAATCCCACTTTAAACTGTAAACAAATATTATTCCCATTTTAAACAGTAAATAATTGAACTGGAACAGCTGGAACACTCAGTCATTTCCAGTTTAAAAAAAATGTAAATACCTAATATTCTGTTTTCTCTAAAACATTTTTTTTGGTGCTGTGCTGTGAGTGATTTATTTTAGCACAATGGAAGATAATGATGTATCATCCAATGAGGTACGTAAATAATTATCATAGTTTTTCAGTAATACTATTTTATATTTATTCAGAAGTTTATATACAAACTATATAAACTACTTAGCGCGTTTTCGAGACTATTATTACAATTAGAAACTATAGTCCCTTGAGATTAAAACCAGAAAAAGGCAAAAAACCCAAAAGTTCTGCGACCGGACCGCAAGACATTAACCCCCCGTTTTCGAGGGCGGGGAACATTTCCGATTTTTCGGCACTAGGCTTGCAAGGGCTTGTCAGATCGGGTTTATCTTGGTCAGTTTGAATAAAATAAGTAAATATTGATCACAGGTGACCTAACTCACTACCCACACCTCCAATACCAAAATGCTAGGAAAATAACGAAAATCAGGTGAAAACCAGTATACCCCCGTTTTCAAGGGCGAGGAATACGATGGTGGTAATATTTCCCGACCTACTCTTCACCCACTACCCTCAAACCTGAAAACTACCCCCTATTTCAATTTTCCGATGCTAGGCTTGCCAGGGCTTGTCGGATCGGGGTTATTTTGGTAAATTCGAATAAAATAGGTAAATATTGACCACAGGTGACCTAATCCACCCCCAGAGGTTGAAACTACCCCCACCCCAAATAACTAAGTGCCACAAAAAAAAAACGAAAATCAGTTTAAAAGCGGTATGCTATCTCTATTTTTTTTGTGCACACGATAACTCTGGAACTGTTTAAGATATTTAGTAGAAATAAGAGAAGATAACGTCTCCAAAAATTGTATTAGACACCCCCACCCCATTGTTAAAGGGGGTTAAAAAAATAAAATTACCGCTTTTCAGCTGATTTTCGTTGTTTCCGTGGCACTTCGTTATAGGGGGTGGGGGTAGTTTCAACCCCGGGGGGTGGGTTAGGTCACCTGTGGTCAATATTTACTTATTTTATTGGAATTGACAAAAAAAAATCCGATACGACAAACTCTCGCAAGTCTAGCACCGGAAAATCCAAAAAGGGGGTGAGTTAAGTCACCTGTGGTCAGTATTTACTTATTTTATTCAAATTGACCAAGAAAAATCCGATCCGACAAGCCCTTGCAAGCTCAGCGTCGAAAAATCGGAAAAAGATTTTTTCGGTTTAGGTGTAGTGGTTGGACGGTAGTTCGGAAAATATTGTCACCATCGTGTTCCCCGCCCTCGAAAGGGGGGGGGGGGGGGGGTTAATGTCTTGCGGTCCGGTCGCAGAACTTTTGGGGTAAAAACTTTATCTCAAGGGACTACTAATGCAGGCATCTCGTCACCTCGTCCTATAAAAAGGGTAGGAAAGAAGAGTATATCTGGTTGCTTAATATTCATAAAGCACATAGATAGGTGCATAGAGTTAGAAGAAATAAGATTGTTGTATATTATATACGGTGTGTTTATGTTTGTGCAAAGTAGAACCACTATGGGTAAAAAAGTTTGCTAAATAAACGTCTGATGATTACTTGTATTCAGTGAACTCTATGTTGGTATAGAGTTCACTGCTTGTATTATAAACTTGGTCGATTGTCACTACCACGTTGGTATTTCGTATTCGTGTACAATTCGACGACGATTTGGTGCTGCTCGCGGAGCGTTTTTCAGCTCTCTCGCGATTTACCGGTTTAGGTTATAAAGTTTCCATCATCAGGTGGTGATTTTTGGATATCTCGGAAACGAGAGCAGATATCGAAGTGGGGTTTGCGCTGAATTATTGTTAGTGGTTCGTGGATGAGGTGGGGTGGACGAGACGATCGTTAAATCGTCGTTTGTTTCGTGTTGTAGTCGAAATTGAGTTAGTTTATGGTTGGTGATTTTCCGTATTGAGATTGGAAATAGGTTAAAGTTGTGGTTTCGGTCTTAAAGTTTTCATCATCAGCTGTGATATTTCGATATCTTGGAAACGGGAGCAGATATTTAGGTGGGGCTTGCTTTGAATTGTGGTTGGTGGTTTGTAGATGACCGAAAATACACAGGTCTGGTTCGCTGAACTTGAACTTTTTTTTGTGGGGCTGTGTAATCCCATAGATAAATGGAAAGTATGCAAGTATCATGCAATAATATATTAAAAAGTGACTAGCATCACTTTTACACACACACACATTTAATTTTTATTTACGCATGTAAATCTCAAAAATATTTTTAATTTTTCTGTGCAACGGGGATTAGAAACGCTGCTGCAACTACATGATAATAAAAGCACTGTCGAATGAATACAAATATTATACACGCAGTACCATCTAGTGGCAAAATATGTACTAGCTTACGATTATTGAAGTATTTCACGGTCATTAAACTATAACGGTTACCTCATCCAGCAGCTTGTTGACGAAGGAGCGCGAGGAGCGGGGAACCGGGGTCTAGCGCCTACGTCATGTAGGCCCAAGATTTGTAGACTATGAGGTTCCTTAATATATAGCTTTTTGGCGAAGAAATTAGTGCGGGGGTGAAAAGTCAGACTATCTTTGTTCTACGAACGCGCGGTAGCGTCGCAGTTATCACAGTCTAGAAGAACTGTCCGTACTGGCCCGAAATATGGTCTTACGCTCCGATTAAAGAACTGATATAAGTTTATTAATCGGAGGTCTTACGTGACTATATGATCTGTATTGTTACATTCTACAACCTATCCTCATTACCAGTTTGCAGAACAGTGACTCAAAATGCGAGGATAATTACCACCGACCACAAAAGCGGGTCATTGCGCGTCCGTTCCAGTTACGAGTTCTTTGCTTAATTAACATTACATAAATTCTTACAATATTTTGAATAAGGCCCTGCCTCTGGTGTGATTTCACACCAGCTGTTCATTGGCTAATCCCATTTTTTGGTGGGGATTGTGAATTATTAGGCCACCTTAGAGTATACCAACCTTGATGTAGGCCCAGAACCCACCGATATCTTTGTCTCTATCTTTTGCATGGGAATTAAATATATCTGTCTCTCTTGGACATTTTATTTGTCTAATTATTCAGATCAAGGTCAAAGTCTAGGTAGATCCAGAGCCGGTGCTAGTTTTCGCGTATACAATGGCAGTATGCTCATTTTTAATTTGAGATAGTTGTTTTAAGAGTTGATGATATTATAACAACGGTATCTATATCCCTATTGCATAGTATTCAATCACAGAAAATCTAAATTTATAACTTTCATGGTTAGGGGCAGCTTCTATGAATCAAATATTTGTTGTTAATCGTGCGCTGGCTAACAAAATGTCTAGAGCCGGCACTGGTTCGGTCTACAGCCTACGTCAAAATTCTGTTCCCCACTCCGCGCGTCTTTCTCGTCCTTAAGCTTCTGATCGAGACAACCGTAGGGCTTACCGATCGTGGAAGTATTTGACATTTTGTTCGTGCCTTGCATAAATGATTTAACGGTGTTTAAACTATATTATTTGTTTTTATAAATACGTTCTATAAGTGTTGATGTAGTTGCAATATTGCTGTAAGTTTCGAATTGCCGAAACGGATTTCCCTATTAGGTATATGGTTAGTATTATACTGTTATACAAGTTTTTGTTTTGAGTTGTCAATAATTAAAATTTTAAAATTTCGGTTTAATTTTTTTGTCTAACTGTATTTAAAGAAGTATAGAAAGACTAAAACGATTTTTAGACTTGGAACTCTTATTTCTATATTTCTTATACGTTTAATTCAATATTGCATCTTTTCAGGGCACCATCAATTTCTTTTACTTCCCTCGCTAACCAAAGGGAAGTATTTTAATTAAGATGAGATATTTTCCAATTTTTCTATCACATAAGATCTTTTTCCTAGCATACATTTGATATTTGATTCTAGAGATTTTCTCTGTGAGAATTTTTAAAAATGTGAATGGTTCAAGGAAAAAGGGACCTTCGGGGTTAAAAGCAACACATTTTTATTTTATTTTACTTTTAAATTCAGTGTGCGTTTCTGAACAAAATAATGTAAACTGCCTATCTCTATACATCATCGTTTTTGAGTTAGGAATTTTTAAATCAGACACTTCAGAAGTGTTCTGCACTCGTACTTTCAAGGACTTTGATGTAGTGGATTTTAAACATTAAAATAAACATAAAGTAATACCGTGTATGTGTATAGTCACAACTTGCTTTTGTTAAAAACTATGATAGATAGATATGCATTATTGTTTTGTTCAGAAAGGTAGAAGAAATTTAAAAATAAAATAAAATAAAAATATGTTTTTTGACCCCCAAGATCCCATTTCCCTGCACCACTTTATAGTTCCATGCAAAATTTCAAGAACATCGGCCTACTTTTGATGATTTTGATCTTTTTCAACTTTTCAAGTATATCTTCTCTTTTATGTGTAATAATAATAATAATCATTAGGAAGTCGATTTAAATAGTGCTTAATATTGTTATAGTGTTGCTTTGAGTTCAATTCAAACACTAGCATTAATTGGAGACATGTTTATTGATCAACGATTTAAAAAGGACTATATATTAGTTTTTAACTTAACAAGAAAATAATCTATATTTTCGTGTAGAATTCTTTATTATTAAACTCTTCGCAAAAACGAAGAGTATATTGCATTTGATCGGTACATTTCTAAAACCGGAAATATCGTTCGTAGAGAAAAAAATTTCATATCATTGTGTTAGTGAACGAATTCTGAACAACTTTCAAAATGTCCGTCCGTCTGTCTGTCCGTCTGTCTGTCCGTCCGTCACGTTTCTTGTAAGCACGATAACTTAAGAAAGAAAAGTCCGATTGTATTGAAATTTGGAAAGTACGTTAGCGTTAGCTAGAGGAAGAACCCTATTGTTTTTGAAAAAAATCAGTCAATAAATAAAAAAGTTATTAATTAAATTAAAAAAAATTTTTTTCAAAATTTCTGTCATTTGTATTTGAATAAAAATCTTTCGAAATGTTATTCTCTATAATTTTTTTGTGTTTTTACATTTTACCAATATATATATTTCATAATAATGTATCTAATCCGTTGAAATATAATTCTTGAATGACATTCATTCCAGTTTTCTGGTGAGATGAGGTAGCTCAATGTCTAAAGCATTTGCCTTGGGAAGAGTATGGTGCTCCTCGATGTTGAGAAAGCTTTCGATACCGTATGGATCCCGGGACTGCTTCATAGACTAAACGCACTGGACTTCCCCATGCACATAACGAAACTTGTTCACTCTTTCCTGACAGGCAGATCGCTACAGGTCAGAGTGAATAATAAACTATCAACTCGGCGGGACATTCGCGCAGGCGTCCCCCAAGGATCGTGCCTGTCACCAATACTATACAATCTATATGTCTCCGACTTCCCGGAATTTCCGAATTCGAACCTTGCCAAGTACGCCGATGACACGGCCATGTATGTGCATTCGCACAATGCACAGGCAGCTAATATGTTGCTGAAGGCTCACATGGCCCGTGCCACGGCGTATTACGACAAGTGGAAAATTAGGATAAATGCCGAGAAGTCGGAATCAATTTTATTCACGCGCCGTTTCACCGAAAATCGGATTAACACCACTTTCGATCGGGGGTCGCCAAATTCCAATTAAACGGTGCGTGAAGTATCTAGGGGTGAACTTGGACAAGAGACTGACGTTCAATACTCACATAAACGAGACAGTACTCCATATCCAGGAGTCTGCATCCGCTCCTGGCAACAAATAATTTTCATCACCGCCAAACCGGACCCTCCCCGCCCAGTCTCACACCCACCTCGGCGATGTTCGCCGTGGTTGTCTGGCTGGCTCCGGACCGGACTCCGGAATGGCGCATTATAGTACCTTGTGAAACATTAATAAATGCTTGTTGTTGTTGTTGCCTTGCAATCCAAAGGTCTGGTGTTCGATTCCTCACATGGTGATTTTTTTTTCATATATTTTTTTTCCACAACAAAGTAGGTATCACAGAATTTAGAATGTCCAAAAACTAACATTATTTACAAGAAAACTGCGAAGAGTATCCTATAGAATGTGTAACAATTATATAAAAAGCTCAGTAAATCGGCGAAGAGTATAATGCTTCCACTAGTTTATTTTTATATTCACTTGTGCTGAGAAAAGCATAAAAGGAAGTACAGTATTCCTATTCATTTGGTTTATAAAACGAATTGTTTTACGCAGTGAACTCGTTTCATTTTTGAAAGTTATTTAATGGAAATAACACTTAATCCATCACGTAGTAAAAAATATGAAGCTATTTATTTTTAATATAACGATAAATTACGCAGATACAGCGTGATCTACCATGATATGCGGAAAATAAAATGGTGTGCTAGTCTTCAATGTGGGAAAGCCCCAGCAAAATTTTAGAGTGTTCTGAGGTAATTTAGTATATTAAATTATTAGTCAATTTGCGAAGATACACTACTGATGTTGAGTAGGTCAGTATTAGGGCAACGAACTTACTTCTGAAAGAACATATTGGAGTTGTTTACATTTCCTTAATTGGCATAAAATCTGAAACCCGCATATGGGTCAAAGCACAAATCAAAGTGCCGCGTTTTTTGCTTTCGGTCGGACAACAATCAGGACACCGTCGTATTATTGTCGTGTTTAACTAAATATCTCTTATATCTGCTTGTTGTTTCAGAGTTCATTACCATAGGGTCAATGTCTTTTCGATTTATTTCGCTATTTTTGTAGTGTGATTTGATTAAAACCAAAAAGTCACTTCTACCCTCTCCAGCTTTGCTGTCAATAGTGTCAATCCCAAGTCTAATAAAGTGATATGGTTGTACCGCGTTACGTCAGATTGGTTAAAGTCATCGGCGGCGCATTTCTACAAAAAAGATAAGGTAATTTTTTGGCAATTTTAAAAAAAAAATTTTATTTTCTTAACTCCTTTCGGTGGGGTCAACCTACTGTTAAATTTTCCGCATGTCATGGTAAATCACGTTGTATAATGGGAAAAGATCAAAATCATTAAAAAAGACGATTTTTTTAAAAATTTTGTATAGGACTTTTAATCTGAATAACATTTCCTTAGTGACATTTTGCTGTAGTATCTTTCACAGACAAGGTAGTTTGCTTAACAGAAAATCGATTTTTGCATAACTACCATGGCAACACAAAATGTTTTCTTTACGGCACAAAACGAGCACAAAATAATGCAACAGAATTTTTTTAAAATGTCAGTGTCAGGTGCTGGGGAAATGCAGCTCAATTTTTTGGATCTCAAATTATTCCTTAGAATTTAATCTTTAACAAAAAAATTAGAGGGTAGATGGATAAGGATATTAATTGACATTTGTTGTAGGTAAATTGAAGTATTCTGTTCAATAAAAGATTAAAATGATGTGACTTATCATCAATGTTGCGTTCTATTTCTATGACTAGTTGCTTAGAGACTGAATTGATAAAGGTATCTATAGTACAGTAAGCGAAGCAATAAAAATGGTAAAATTCCCGGCCCGAAAACGATGAAAGGAATTTCCTTAATTTTTTTACAGTGAGCTTTATAAAATACGTACATCAAAATCTATATTGTCGCATTACCTGCTTTTTATTTTTAAGGGTGGAAACTACCCCTAGAAACTGAAAAATTAATAACTCTTCTAAATTTACGAATAAATTATCAAAAATCCATATGCTTATGTTTTGAGGTCGCTGAATATGGCTGTGATGTCAAAACTTATGAAAGGAAAATATTAAGGGTTGAAATCACCCTTAAATACTGAAAAATTAATGTCTTCTAATTTTACGAATAAAATCACGAAAATCCATATACTTATGTTTTTGATGAATTTGGTTATGACACTTATGTGTTTTACGTCGCTGAATATGATTACGAGGTTTAAATTTATTTAAAAAATGGTGGATTAAAAATAGTCACAAAAGAGTATAGTAATAGGTATGTCTAATTTTATTAAAAATACAGATTGTTATAAATAAATCAAATTAATATAATTAAGTAAACTAATTAAATAATATTTTTAATTTGCACTCTAAACATGCTAAAATGCATGCGTACTCTTCGAAAAAATAAACGGCTTTTTCTCGTTTCTTTACCTACTCTATACATTTAATATGCACGTTCAAACTGAAATGTTTCAACATTATTTCAAACTGTCATATCTCTGGAACAGTTTGTCGTAGGAAAAAAATAAATACCCAAACTCTTAGTTTCTTTGTAAGCTTCATTTCATTCTTATATCAGGTTTTTATCTATCTTCTAGTTTTTGAGATATTCCAATTTTAAATACATAATTTTCTTGCGTATGCACTCAAGCGCCATATTTAAACCTTTATATCTCTGGAACAGTTTGTCGTAGGAAAATATAAAAAAAGCAAACTTTTCTTTTTTTATAAGCTTCATTTTTGTACTCTCATCATTTTTTATAAAAAAATATTTTCTGAGCAATTTCCAAAAAATCGATTTTTTCAAAAAAATTATGAAAATTTTCATTATTGGAAATGGGTTCAGAATGAAAAATAATTATTTTAGAAATTCTAAAAAAATTGAGCATGTTAGTAATAATATGCATTAACAATATCTAGAAGGATTTTTAAAAAAATTGAATTAATAAGAAGTTAGAGCAATAAGACTAAAAAAAATGGCGCCTAAATTTTTAAATGAGCTACTTTTTTGTTTGTAACTTTTTTAGTTTCCATTATAAATAAAAAAGGTCGTAATACGTCTCAATCGAAAGAAAATTTCAATACCTTTAATTTTTACAATTTTACAATTTTTCTCATAGTGTAGATTTTCAGTAATTTTAGATTTTAACGTCGTATATTTTTTCTGAACGCTTCGGCGCCATTTTGAAAATGCCATATTTCCAATACTAAACAGAGAAAAAAAAAGAAAAACCATTCGATTTGTTTTTGTAAAAGCTTTAATTTTGTACCTTTTCAATTTTTTATTAAAGTCCACATTTTCCGAGTAATTTTAAAAAAACGTCTAGGAATACTGATTTTAAGGTAAAAATTATAATTTTCAGTTCGCAATATCTCGAAAAATATGCTTTTTAGTAAAAAAGTGTATAAGACCTTTTTTTCTTATAATTTTATTCTCTATCAGATTATGTGTATTTTTTGTTTTGTTTTGCGACAACCCCCGAGAAGGGGTGGGGACAGCCCCTGAGAAGGGGTGGGGACCACCCCTAACCAAAAAGCAGGAAAAATGACAATATAAATTCTTATCTACATACTTTATGAAGCACGTTGAAGAAAAAAAATTGGAAATTCATTACATCGTTTTCGGGCTGGGATTTAAAAACTTCACTTATTGTACTACTTCTATATGAAACAATATAACTTAGTGTTTCTGACTGATGCTAAGGTTACTTTGCACCTTTTTCGATCAATTAGGTAATTAACACGTTTGTCCATCCATCCGTCCCTTAAATTGTTTCCAAATTCGATGGGAGGGGGGGAGGAGTGAACGTACAGACAGATATTGGTGAGCTCCTGTTGTATACGGGAAGTTTGACCGAACGAGCTGTAGGTGAGTGCGACAATCTCAAGAATTAAAAATGACACTTTTATGCACAACTTTTGCAACTACTTTCGATTAGAAAGAAAATACTTATTCGGAATTCGGAACTTACAGAAACATCAAAAAGCAGAGTGACAACTTCAGTTGTTTTCAATGCACTCTTATGATTCCATATGTCAGCCTGAAATAATGTTACTCTTTTCACGCTTTATACTTCTTTTACTATTTTCATATATTTTACACACCCGAAAATGTTTTAAAAAGTACAGTTTTCCAACAGTCGCAGAAAAAACAAGTTTTTAGTTTTTAGTTTTTAGAAAATAAAAAGAAAGGTCACTTATAAATTTCATTTTCAGATGGAGGATATTTCTTTAGAGGAGGTTTTAATTCAAAGGAAGATTCCGGAAGAAACGATAAAATATTTTAAAGACGAAAATGTAAGATAAAGTCAACTTTATTAAATTTTGTACTATATACTTATAGATATAATTAAATACAGAATATTTTGACTATTAAAAATATCAAATAGAGAAAACAAGCGATAGTTAAGTAAAAGGGTTTAAAGTATGAAGATTACTCAACAAATAGAATATTTTAAATTTGATGATAATTTTCCAGATTGACACGGCTTCGCTTCAACTTATGGAAGAAGAGGAACTCACAAAATGGATACCAAAATTTGGCGATCGAATTACAATCAGAAGTTTTTGCAAAAGAAAAATAGCACCAAAGAAATTGAGTTTAATACAGAAGTTAAGAGAAAAAATTGCAGTAAAAAATAAGGCAAATTTTGATGAAAAGAAGCCAAAATATAAATTAAAAAAACATACCAGAACTGTAGAAGTTGGTTGGATGTGTTATAACCACAAAGAAAAAAAACTTTGTCAGGTTAGAGCCGCGAGTGGTGGGGGAACCAGAAAAATGAATATAGAAAAATCAAGTTCATGTATAGAAGTTATGGAACTGGCAAAAAATCTTTTTTTCCCTAATGGAATATCAAAGAAAGGTTCAACTGAAAACTTTCAATTTGAGTTGCTTGATTTTCAACATAACAAAATTAATGGAGACATCTCTATTGAAGACATGTTTAATATAACCGGCTTATCAAAACTGCGCTTTTATTTAGCAACGTACCCCAATAAAAAGGATGATTTGTCTGACACTGACTGTGAATATGAAGCATCGTGTACAATTAAAGAATACTCTGATGTAAGCTCCATTAATGACGAACCATCGACTTCGTCCGGTGTTCGACATTCTACAAGATCACAGGGCACTAGTCAGGAATTGCTGAGCTTTATTAACCAGTTTAATTTAGAGGTAGGTGTATTATAAAACTTATTGCTTTAAAAAATAAAGTAGCAAGTTGCTTCCTTTATTATTTTTTAAATGACTAAAATCCAAAGAATCAAGTTTGCCAGGTATATAGAACATTTAAATAAACGAACAAGAATTATTTTAGTTTATATTGACTTACAAAGTTGTATGCATGTATGCATATGTTCGAGTACGGATGGTCATTCTACTATCTACCATTTCTCATGCTTAGATATTTTTTACTATACTGCAGGCTGGATTAACTTATAGTCTAATTTTCGAACGTTTCAATAAGGAAATGTTTTCCGTCCAGGATTTTGTTACATTTTAGGGTGTATTTTGACGTCAAAAAAAGTGCGCTTAGATTTGCAGACAAATTCGTAGAAGAAAGCAAAGAAGGAATTAGTAATGATTTAACAAATATATATAAAAAAAAACACACATACAGGTCGAATTGAGAATCTCTTCCTTTTGTAAATTTTAAGTCTGTTAAAAATAAGTGCATTTTTTTCTTTTTTGCGCTGTAACTCAAAATGTATAAAAATATCTCAAAAAATGTAGTCTTTCTCTCTTTATTAATCTACAAAAAAATTGCTCCTAAGATAAATAGAAGTAATGGAAATATTGTGATTTGAAGGGAAAAAATATAATATCAACCTACAACAAAGTGCATACCCAGTAATTGTTGTATACTGGGGCGTACGAAGAGAGACGCATTTTTTTATATGTCTTAATTTGAATATTAATCCCCTATTTAGGCATATATTATTTTTTAACTTACCCTGCGGAGTTGCCATGTTCTTCAGTTCTTTCCGGAAAAAGAATAATGGATCTACATGGATAAAAATATACAGTGTTCCATTTGAAAAAATACAGTTATGCCAGTAAAAACGCAAAAATTTGAACACCCGTGGAGAATGTTCCAGAATCGACCTAAGTCGAAGACAGAGTCAAAATTCGACCTACACTGTAAAAAATGATGTAAATTTACCATCGTTGCGTGCAAAATTCCCATGTAATTTTACCCGCAAAGAGACAGGAAAATTTCCATTTACCATGGAGAATTACCACAAAATACTTTAAGGTAAATAAAAATTTTCCACTCTCTTTGCGGGTAAAATTCCATTACTATTGGTGGTAAATTTACTATGGAAAAAAAATCCTGTCTGAATGCAATTTTATTACATGTAATAAAATTGAGAGTGAAAAATTTTTATTTACCTTATATTTTGGGGAAATCCTCCAAGGTAAATGGAAATTTTCCTGTCTCTTTGCGGGTAAAATTACATGGGAATTTTACACGCAACGATGGTAAATTTACATCATTTTTTACAGTGTAGGCGAAAATCATTCATTCATTCATTTAAGGACATTTTTAAGAGTCTGCAGAGGCACAGACCAGTCCATAAGGACCGTAATGAGTTCTATAAGTCGTTAGAAATGACCAGGTGAAAATTCGAAGGAACACCGAATTTTCACTTAGGAAAACATGCTTTGGTTCAGGATATGAGAGCGAAAGTATATAATGGCAAGTTTTTAAGAATAATGTACTTTCTCGGAGGTGCAACAAAGTTGAACCTAGTAAAATAATATTTTTTAAAAGTACGTCAAAATTTGACTTGAAAATTAATTTATCAAAAGTACGCCAAAATTTCATTTAAAAATTACTTTTTCAAATGTACCCCGAAGCCAGTTTAAAGGTACTCCGAAAATGTACTTTAGAAAATATTAAAATATTTTCCTTTTTTATTTCTCCACCAAAGATATTGACCATTGAGGCACGGTCATTGAATGTCCTGTCCAAAAGTATGAGCATAAAATTTTAACGATGCAATGCATCTAAAAGGCGAAACCCACGATTTTGTCAAAGACGACGTAGCGCCGATAAGCAGAAATTGATAAAAATCAACGAATATGCACAAGGCCGGTTTCTCGCATAGAAAGAGTTTGGATTCACTCAGCGGCTCGCAATTTGGTCGAGCGCGTTGAGTAGTCCATACAAAGCGATGGTAGGAAAGCCAATAGCATTGCTTTCCAAATAATAAAGTTATAGAGGAAAACGCCTTGTGCATAAAAAATCAAAAATTCAATTTTGCCTAAAAGTTGCTCGGAGGTGGGTTGCTGCTATTTCGATAATATTGAAAAACTGCATAGGGGCAAGTAAGTTGTGGACTAATCGAACGCCATCAAACTTATGCAGTCATAAGTCCTCAGGAATGTGTTTGAGTACGTGAACCGCTACGATACGAGAACTTTAAAGCTAAGTACTCTCTAGCGAAACTAAATTTATTTAGTAAAACTTTTTTAAGTTATAATCAGTCAGCCGTAGTTATGAAATTACAAAGTCTAAGAGTTCTCTAAAAAGCTCGCATTTTGATTCTGAGAAGGTGTGCATGAATCTTTTCTATCTAATCGATCGTTAGCGTAAGCGCTCTCGCTTGTATAGTCTGAAAGCCATTGCCTTAATTGGGGAAGGCACGATTCTTACATTTCTGTTAAATAAACGGATTCCTTGAACTATTGCATCTTAATTGATCTTGAGACCTGTTGCTGGTCTATAATCCCTGTAACTCTCGTATAGAAAACCGGATGTGTCGAGTTAACTCACATTAACACTTGACCCTCTGGTTGCCTTACGGAGGTTTGATAGGGATTTTTTTATGCGTTTTTATCAGAAATCCTAAGGTGTAGAGTCCGTTATTAGCAGATAAAAACGTGCCCACCACGTCCAAAATCAATCCCGTCGAAGAGAAAATTCTTCGATAGGGATTTTTTCATGCGAAAATTTGAATTTTCAAAAGGTGCCTAAATCCTAAATCAAGGAATTCACATCCAAAGAGAGCGCCGTTACCGATCTGAGGTAGTGCAGCCTTGTTCCATTATTCGGTTATCGAAGTGCATCTTATCTCGAACCCGCCTGGGAGGTAGAAGAACGGGGTAGCACGCGACTGGCGCCCCTAATAAATAAATTGGTGTCGCGTCACTTTGACGCCCGGTAGTGCGTTCTTCTACAAGAGCACTCTACAGAATTAAACTCGACTCTGAAAATTAGTACATGGTCTTAAGTATCGTTCAAAATAAAACGGCAAATTTATGAAAATACATTTTTTGCAAATATTACTTTGACCGGAGCAAATGTATTTTTATATTCAGAAAAAGTTTACAACGTGGTGAGGTCACAGTTTAAGTCCATATATAATACATGCCTAGATAGAGAATTAATAGTAAAAAAATATACAAAAAATTGGGTGTTACATTAAAAAAATTCCAGTACGAGCTGATCTACACTGTGAAACACCCTGTAAAAAATAATTTTACATATGCCTCTGATCTTCCACAATTTTTATTTCGAACATTCTTTCAAATTTCAAACGGTTGATAAAATATTGGCCGTCCACACACGTTATTGATTCACCCCGTATAGGTACCACTTTCAATTTTCCAAAATTTTTTGTTTAAATCTTTGAAAATACTTGATTAAAAAAAGGAGCTGTCTCTACATAAGAAGTATTCTTACAGTTTCTTTGAAAATCACATATTTATGGAGATATTCTTAAAAAAAATCGTAAATGATGTAGTTTCTCAACATGGCAGCTGACTTAGATTAGGCAATCCGAAGGCGCTGGTTTATCTATATTTTTACTTACTTTCTCTACACATAATGCTTGTACTTGATGACGTAAGATTTTTTACGGTCGTCACTTTGTCTATTACCTATACAAATTCAGCAAATGTAGTTTTATATATGGTTCTGAGGTAAACGAACGTAAGAAAGAAAACCAAGAATTAGTAAAAGAAAGACGGATCTCTATAATAATGCACAGGCAGGCGGTTAAAAGCGATAGGCACCGATGCCGTGCGTTGATACATGACAAGGTGATAAAAATAAAATTTCACCATGTGTGGAACATGCTAGGAGCACTACATCCGTTTTTTTCCCCTAATTTATCAGCTATATTTCTTGTGCTCGTTTATCTCTGGATATATAAAACTACATTTGCCGAATCTGTATATCTGTTAATTGCAATATTGAATTTTTATTCATTTTTTTAGGATGAAACACTTGAATTTATCTATGAACCTGAAGAAAATATTTACGAATTGCCAACAGAGTGTTTTTCTGAAAAGCGCCTGTTAATTTTGCACAGAGGACACATCTTTAATGAACTCCTTGATGTATTTATTGATAATAATTTTGAAGACTTTAAAAACGTAAAAATCGAAATGATATTGCCCAACGGTGAGTCAGAGAAGGCAGCCGATATAGGTGGGGTTTTGAGAGATGCGTTGAGCGAATTTTGGGATAGTTTCTATGAAAAATGCACCGTTGGAACCAATTTTAAAGTTCCATGTGTGCGCCATGACTTTGCGGAAAAAGAATGGAAAGCGGCAGCAAAGATTCTACTTAATGGTTGGGAGAATCAAAAGCACTTTCCCATAAAATTAGCTCCAGTATTTATGGCAAATTGCCTAGCACCAGATGATGTAGGCAATGACAATGAAATAATAGAAAACTTTCTAGAATTTGTGTCTGAATCAGACAGAGAACTTTTAAAAAACACTTTAGAAGATTACAAAAATACAGATTACGATGACCTTGTAGAATTTTTTGGGGCATACGATTCGAAACGCCTTCCGTCAAATAAAGAACAATTTTTACACTTACTTAGTGAAATTGCTCACACTCAACTCATACAAAAGCCAGCATTTGTCGCCAATTGCTTTCATGAAAAGCTCAAAGGCTTTATTGACAAAGTTAACCTTAAAACTATTTATAATGACCTAAAACCGACAGCTAAAAATATTATATCAAAAATTGAAATAAATACTGATGAGCTTACTACCAATAGAAGAACTGTCTTTGAGTACTTAAAAAAATTTATAAAAGAGGCCAATGAAAATACCCGATCTGCTTTTCTCAGGTTTTGCACCGGCTCAAATTTAGTTAATAATCAAATAAAACTTCATTTTAGTTTGTCAGAAAATGTGATAACACGAGTACCATTAGCTCATACATGTAATGGTATACTTGAACTGCCAATAACGTATGAAGATTACGTTGTATTCCGAAATGAATTTAACAGTATTTTAAATTCTAATGTATGGATTATGGACATTGTCTAAGCAGTTGACATAATTTGGTACCTTGTCGGCTAAGGTATGAAACTGTGCAATATCCGTCCTATATCATAGGATGCTTTCATCAGACCTGAGCGATCAATGATTAAGTATGTTTACCAGATCATGTTTTCTATTATTATTACGAAAAGACGGTGATGAATTATATTAATAGTGACCAAGGAAATGCTTCTCCGATCAATGATATGTAAAATCGCCGAGTACAGATGAAAGTTATGCTTATTTGATTAGTAAGTACCTCCTCGGTACTCACATATATCATATATTAGTCCAATCAATGAATGCCCAAAAGGGGATTGTAGAGAACATTTAAGAGGGGAGAATTTTTCTCTTCAGGGATGTGTTGGGAGGTAAAAATACTAAAAGTCCCCGCCCCTAACCCCTCCGCTTCAGGGGAAATGTTCCTTTTTTCGATTCTTCGCTTATAACTCGGAAACGATGCGTCGTATGGAAAAAGGTAATCTATGCAAAATTAAACGTAATTAAATTTTCCACAAGAATGTTTATATTCATTTTCTTCCTATGTGTTATAGTTTACGAGATATTCGCCAGCGAAAATCTATAATTAATAAAAAAAAAATCAATTATGTACCTTGAATATTTCTATCAAAGCGGTTTACCGTGGTCTGCTAATAAACCGCAGTCACAAAACAATCTTTATTTTACACGACGTATTTACTAACGTAATATTTTGTCGAAATCTATACATTTCTTTAAATATACAATGTGACTCACTTAAAATGAAGATACCCTTATAACTTTTTTATTTTGTTTCCGATTTGAATCAAATTTTACTGAAGTATAGAACAAATTAGTCTACTTATGACCAGAAAAACATTCGCCTGCTAAAAAGGCAAAGCCACCTGCGGCACCAAAATATGCTGAAAAAAATAAAACATTTTGAATGTTAGAAATTCTAAAAAATGCATCCAATCGGCGCCACAAACGTACATACACCAAAATTTGATTTGGTTAATGATAGGGGATTTCTCATACATAAGCTCATCTGACAAGGGGGATCCTCAGTTTCCGCAATTTATGGTGGCTACGTGAAATTCATCAAGACCCATCAATATGATTTTTAATCTTTTTCCTCGTATTGTGGTACCGCAGGTGACTTTGCCTTTATAGCAGGTGAATGATTTTCTGGTCATAAGTAGATCCTAATTTGTTCTATACTTGAGTAAAATTTGATTCAAATCGGAAACAAAATGAAAAAGTTATAAGGGTATCTTCATTTTAAGTGAGTCACACTGTATATTTAAGGAAATGTATAGATTTCGCCAAAATATTACGTTAATAAATACGTCGAATGTTAATAAAGATTGTTTTGTGACTGTGATTTATTAACAAACCGCGGTAAACCGCTTTGATAGAAATATTCATGGTACATAATTGATTTTTTTTTATTAATTATCGATTTTCGCTGGTGAATATCTCGTAAACTATAACACATAGGAAGAAAATGAATATAAACATTCTTGTGGAAAATTTAATTACGTTTAATTTTGCATAGATTACTTTTTTCCGTAAGACGCATCGTTTCCTAGTTATAAGCAAAGAATCGAAAAAAGGAACTTTTCCACCTCCCTCTCCCCCTGAAGCGGCGGGGCTAGGGGCGGGGACTTTTAGTATGTTTACCTCCTAACTACCCCCAACACATTCCTGAAGAGAAAAATTCTCCCCTCCAAAATGTTCTCAACAACTCTTTCATTGACTGGACTATATCTGCCATCTTTTTGAAGTAAACATAAATGTGCTCTGAATTACATACCGGGTATCCAAAAAGTCTGGAAACGGTCAAATATCTCGAGAAATTCACATTGTATCCAAAAAGGAAAAAACACGTCCTTAATAATTTTAAAAGCGCCATCCAATGATACCAAACGCGACCCCCCCCCCCCGGGGCGGGGGCAACTTTAAAATCTTAAATGATTGTAGAATCGGATTCTACCGCAAAAACTGCGTCAAGTTTGTCTGAAACGTTTTTTCGTGACAGATGGCGCTGTAATCGCAAAAATATTTTTTTCGTAATTTCTGAAAAATTCTACGGAAGAATTCCCCACCACCGTGGGGGAGGGAAAGTGGATGGAAATTTTCAAATGCTAAATGGAAACACTCATTTCTTATTATTTGTGAAAAATGTTTCATTTTTAAGAAATAATTTTATTCCCCAAAACGAAGATTTTTTTTTTAATGAAATTGAATTGTTCACCAGACTCTACAACCGTTTCGGGTTGCCCACCACTCCCCCCCATAGTGTTGGTGGAGGGGGAAGGGGAGTGGGGGTTATTAAATTTAACACCATTGAATGGCTTTTTCAAGAAAATGAACTCGTTCTTTATTATTTTTCATTCTTAAGTAGAATTTTTTAGAAATTAGGAAAAGAAATATTTTTGCAATTACAGCGGCATCTGTCACGAATGGAAAAAAACGTTTCAGACAAACTTGACGTAATTTTTGCCGTAGAATCCGATTCTGCAATAAAAAATAGGTATCCATTTAAGATTTTAGTTGCCCCCCCGCCCTACTCCAAGGGGTGGAGGTGGGTTTTGGTATCATTGGATAGCCCTTTTAAAATTATTAAAGATGTGTTTTTTTGGATCCAATGTGTATTGCTCGAGATATTTGACCGTTTCCAGACTTTTTGGACGCCCGGTATGTACTTATAATCAGTACCTTCATAACTGGTGATTTTATGTCTGATGAAAGTGACTATTGTTTAAGTTTTAATTAATATCAATTTGTTACCCTTTCCATTGACTCAATCCAGTGAATCAAAAAGAGACCTGAATCGAAATTAAAATTGATTCAAGGACATGTAGTATTTACAATAAGTATTACATTTATTTTTTTATTCTTTACGAAAATATTTAAGCACATTCTATCCATATCCCATATTTTAAACGTATTTAACTTTTTATTTATTTTTAATATTCCTGTTTACTTGATAATTTTCGAATGTGACATATATTTGTGTTCCTTTATACATTTTATCTGCAGAGGTTTGTTTTATTTTAATACATTACTTGTTTGTTATTTTCTTGTCATATATAAGGATAATAAAAAAATGTTAATAAGTTGAAATTAGTTATTTTATTTATTTGAAAAACAACACATTTTAGAAAAATTACATGTAAATCAATGTTTTGTTTAAACTCGCGTAACCTAAGAAATGTATGAGGTAGGTATACTTCCTAGAACTTATAAATAAATAACAATTTTAAAAAACTTTAAGGAATGACCTGATGTAGTAGTTCGAATTACATAATATGTGCTTACAGGGCTGACGACGGGGGGGGGGGGGGGCAGGCGGGGCCCGGCACCATCACTGTTAAAGATATTTTTGTATTGTCTGTATTTCAAATGTAATATTACGTGTATTGAAAATTAGTATTTTTGATGTGTCCGAGACGAGGGGAGCCCGCCAATTTGATTTTACCCCTGGGCCCGTACCGGCTCTCCACGAGCCTGTGTGGTTAGAATGAAAGTATGCGAATCTATTACTTCCACATCCAGTGGAAGTATAGTAACGACAAAAAAATTTTTATTGTTCAAATAGGTTTATAATGTCATGAAACTTCGAAATTTTAAGTTTAAGCGAAAAAAAATTTTCTGTCTGTCGGTCTGTCTGTCTAACTTTTTTTTTGTGCGCACGTTTACTCAGGAACCGTTTGAGATATTGACTTGAAATTTGGTACACATATGTACTTTAACGAGATGTAGAACTAGATTATATTTTCATCTTGTTCCGGCGAAGGGTTGGGGGTAAATGGGGTAAATTTTGGATAAATACGTAAATCAAGCAGGTAAGAGTCCATAAAATTGGTATTTAGTATATACAAGAGAATCTAAGGTCTGAAAAAATTTTTGGCATTAGCCACCCCCACCCTATTATTAAAGGGGATGAAAAAAAAATTGATTTAGTGTGTGTACAAAAACCAGGAACCTCAAAATATTTTTTTACTTCATCCACCCCCACTACCACCCCCCTATCACCACCCCCACCCCATTGCCGATGTGGGATATCGTTTTATGGGTTTTTGGGGTAGAGGATTTCAAATATTATATTACTAAAGTTCCATAAACAATTATTTCCACATACAAATTTTTTCGTTGTGAGTGACTTGGATAGAAAATCTGGATGTGGAAGTAGTGATTCCTTGGGCAGCGGTTTTTTTTTATTTCATTTCATATCTCTTTTCATTCTTCAATTATCTGATTGTGGGACGTATCGGATATTCAGTAGAATAAATAAAATTGATCTGATTATGTTTGCAGTATAAAAGACAATGCATAGAAAATAACTGACGCTATAAGTAAGTAATACAGGGTGATTCAGAAAATTAATGCAAATGGTCAATTTTTGAAAGCTGAAATACTCTAAAGATGCACTAGCAAACATCAGTAAAATTCACTAATTCACCATACCTATTATACACGGTGGCCCACCGAAAACGAAACGGGCGTGTTTTCTCTTTATATGATCATTTTTTCGACAAACGCTCGGATCCGTCAATTTTATTATTAAGGGGATTGATCTCGCCACTTCAATTCTTAATCGGTGGTAGGGCCCTTAAATCTTTAAATGAGGGCGGTCAAGTATTACATCGTTTTAAAGCCCGTTAAATTGTGGTGTTCCATTTAAAAAAATACAGGTTATGTCTATATCTCGAAAACTGAGGCACACATAATTTTCTTCATATCAGCAGTAGATTCTACTCAAAAAAGTGCCTCAAGAATGTGTTACAAAAATGCTAATTTTCCCAAAACGCTCTGTAACTTGACAGTCGAAAATCGAACTCAGGACACCTTAGTTTTTGTCTATCTGCCGTAGTTTTAGATAAATCCTCAAATCCCATCTAATTTGGTTCGCCCTGTGCAGTACCTAAAGGTAATAAAAAAATTATTAAAATTTCAGAAAATTGATCTTACCCGCAAAGGGTGAAAACATTTAAATATTTAATATTTAAAAAAGTATTACTGGTTAATTCTTGAAACATAGCATAGTTATGTTTCTGGGATCGCTGATTACGAATCTGAGGCCAAAATTTAAGAAATGAAAATGGCGGCTCCAATATGGCGGATGGAATTTTTTTCTAAAACAGGTGTATTGAAGGAAAAAAAATTTAATTACTGGGCAATTACAATAACAAAATGGCAACATTTAGTTAAAAGAAAAAGTGACAACCCTCAATGTATCGGCCACAACTTCTTTATTTTTTATGATGTAGTAAAAAGCAAAAAATTGTTTTAAAATTAGATGACACATCACATCTTTAACTTTGTCCCATAGAATTTTTGATAAAAGTGTCAGTTTCTAAGATATTCAACATTTAAACTAAATACTTCATCCTATAAGCGGTCGGATGCCTTTTATAAACTTAAATATCTTTAGAACTGTCAATCCTACACAAATATATAACAAAATCAAATTCATTCTCAATTTATAAGCTCAATTTTTGAGGTCCACTATTTCTTCGCTAAAACTAATATTTATGGGATATTTACAAAGAACGTCTTTTGTTTAAGAAAATGTGAAGAAGTACATTGTTTCTGTTATAACTTTTTCGTTTTTTGTTTTATAGAAATAATCAAAATAATTTGAAAGCCCAATTAATAGACTTTCAGTTTGATAATTAGCATTTTTAAGGTAAGTGCCATAATTTCTAAGATATTTAACATTTTAACTAAATACTTCTTATATATTTTCGGATGGCATCTTTATACTTCCAGATCCCCGAAACTATTAATTCTACAGAAATTAGAAAAAGGAAATTCATCCTCAATTTAGTAACATTCTTATTTGCTTCTAGCATGTTTTCGCTCAATGTAATACCTTTCGAGTTATTTGACAAAAACCTTTTAAAATACCTCTTTTTCTAGTTAAAATCCAAATTTTCAAGTCGTTATAACTTCAATTTATATGAAAAATTGCATAGAACCTTTTCTTCTCAAAATTTGATTCCCCTTACCGCCGCTATGTTTAAAAATGGTGCTTTATATAGGTTTTTCTAGATCATCTCCTCTCCTGTTATTTCTGCTCTAAATTGGGCATTACTAATATTGTAGGGAATAAAAGAGCTACAACTTTTATTTAAATAAGTTTCTTTATTGTTAATATTTTACGATTTACAGCCGCCAGAAAAGCGAATATTTCTGCTTTACTGCAAGTTTTTGCAATTCTCTTTGCCCCTGTTGCTCCTACGCAGTAATTAGTTATTATCAATATTGTCAATTATAAGAGTTCCTCTAACTATCTCAGTAACAATAATTGTGGTCACGTTCAAAAATGACATTTTGCTGTTTTTATATGGTCGACTGCCATTAATTTAAAAGACTTTTTTTTAATATTTGATGATTTTTTTTTTACATGATGGATAACTCCCTTGTCTTACCCGCATTAAAAAAATCAAGGAGCTATCAATTATTATTACTAAGGTAATAATTTTTATATAATTCAACTTTTCTGTCAAAATTTAGGAAAAAAATTAATATCAGAAAATATTAATTTTAGGTATAAGGAACCTTTAATGGAATGTCCTTTAAATTTTCTGTACAATCTAGAAAAAATGGGAGCATTCTATTTAAAATAACAAATAACAATGTTAAAAAAGGTATTTTTTGGCCCATCCGTAGTAAAGTGTGGAAACCATTTTTTTTTACTAATTTTGGTATGCTGAATACGAATCTGTCATCCGAATTGGCTAAAAACATCGGGAAGACGGTAAAAAACAACCCTTATTTGGGAGTGACATTGGAATTGATATTAGAACTTGCCGCTAGAATTAGAACTACAAGAGGGGAAATTCTTTTAAAATACTAAACTAAGTAGAAAAAGAAGTAAAAAAACCAAAATCACCTCTTCAACCCTCCTCGCCATTCCCTCACCTAAGAAGGTTACTATAACTACTATTAGTTATTTACATATTTTTTTTAAAAACCAGAACACCTCATTGGGTGGTTGCTACCAGAGTATAATAATCTGATTCATCTGATCTGATCTGATCAAATTCCAAATCTACCCACGAAAGGTTATTATATGAAACGCTGACAGATTTAATAGCAGAATACTTGTCATTTTCATAGACTACATTAATAATTGTAATTTCCGTTCGTATAATAAACAGTTTAAATACGATTTTCAATGATAATTCAAAAATTCAAAAATACGCAGGGTGTTCCATTAAAAAATATATTATTGCTTCTTGTACCCCTTAATTTCTGCACGCCACTGTGCTTTCATTAATTTATTAAAGGGGTTCAGTTACAGCCCTACAACTTTCGTTCGAAACTTTTTTTCTATCTCCAGTAATAACGATAATAAAGGGTGGCCTAAATATAATGAATAACCCTGTACGTTTTAAAAACGATGTGTTTGTCGAAAACATTACATTTTCTTGCACTTCGCCAATAGGATGACAAAATCACGGAATTATTAACCGCTTCATTTTAATGAAAAATCACAAGACTCCAAAACTAGCATGTTATAATTAACCACAATTAATTTCATTATAAGTGATATGAATATTTTTGTCTTCTTTGTTTTTGATGAATTATTAGGTAGGTATATTAAACTTAATACCTTCATTTCTGGCTTCGAATCTTTTTTGAGGTAACCGGTTGCATTAACTTTTCGAATTGTTTTGTTTACTTAATGTATTTACATTGCCAGTTTTTATTGCAGACAATGTTGCAGTTATTGTTTATTGCAGACAATAGTTTATGAAAATGTATTAGCGTCCAGAATCCATAAATCAGATAAATGAATAGTGGAGAGAAGAAAGTTATAAATTAAATTAATATTATTCAAAATCTCTGAAATGTAGAACCCTAAGCTAACAGTTGGTCACATTCTAATAAAACTAATAAAAGTATGACATCAATCTCCCTCTGACCTAAAATATGGAATGTCGGGATGTATAATTTATTTGTAGTGGGGCGTATTAGAAAAGCAACATTTCAAAGGGTGGTGAGTTTAAGGTGACGCCAATTGTACGTCAGACGTGAAATTATTCGGCGTCAGAAACATTATTTACACGTTCAACTTTGATTTCATGGGTCGAAGCTAGTCGAAGCCACGTTCATGTGTTTATGTTTTGTTTTAGTCAGTGAATGTGGATCTCGTTCGTCTACATTACAAATGTAGCTGTGCAGTTTTTGGTGTAATTTAGCTATAATCAGTTTCTAGCTGCGTAATTTCCAGTGCATTTCAACTATAATTATTTTTGTAATAGGTAATCTGATCGGAATTTTGGGTTTAATTTCAGGTGCGTCGTTACAAGGATTTATTAAAATATGCATCCATTATTAGTTGTAAATATGTATACATGTATTCTATTAGGCCAAAATAAATGAGAAACTCGTAAGATAGGTTCGAATTATATTTAATTTCGATTTAATTTTGTAAGAAAGAACAAACTTTAAGTTTTTGATGTAAAATTTTATATACCTACCTATACGCTCCACTGGAATTAAACAAATCCGATCAATGGTAATAATATTTTTGGCATCGGACGTGTAAATAATGTTTTCTACGTTGGACGTGAACAACCCTTGTAGTTGAGAATTAGCAAGTGGGACGTGTAAATAACCACTTCGATTGTAAAAACCGTTGTATACTGATAAAAATGTACAACTAAAAAAAATATTCTTTGTCTTCATTTAATGTTTTTGTTTTCTGACTTTACTCTCGTATAAAAATCTCTACCCAGGCCGCTCTTAAAAAGGCTAGAAAATACTGAGTCCTGTCCTGGGTTCCCGGAACTTCAATATGGTGGACGTTTGATATGAATAAAGATCAAAGGATTTTTGCCGACTTTCTATTCTGATTGTTTCTTCTTCTGTGGTGGAGTCTCAACAAGCACTAAAATGTCACCAACACTCGAATAACGTATGTTACCACAAAAAGTTTAACTACACCACGGTCAATAAACGATACGGTTACCTCGATCAGCAGCTTTAGGACGAGAGAGACGCGGGGGGGGGGGGGGGGGGAATAGAATGAAAGAGACAGACATATCTGATTTCCGTGCAAAAGACAGAGGCATCCGTAGGGCTACAGCCTACCTGTAGACACTACAGGCATCTTTGTCTCTGTCTTTTGCACGGAAATCAGATATGTCTGTCTCTTTCATTCGATTTCCCGCCCCCCGCGTCTCTCTTGTCCTAAAGCTGCTGATTGAAGTAACCGTATTGTTTATTGACCGTGGAACTAGACCACTGTGAGCACATCAAAATTATTACCAAAGTTTACGGGATCCGTAAAATTTGTCGCTGTTAAGTTGATCTAGATCACTTCCGAGCAGTACTACTTTTAGGGCCAGTTTCAAAGGTTAATCTCTTTCAATCTTATTTTTTTAATGAATCGTCAGTAATTACACGATCAAAAGAACTTACCTGGAGTTCTATTATCAGCGACGGACTGAGTAAAGAAAAGGTAAGGGGCGACATGTGACATAGAGGGGGTGCCAAACAATATATTTTTTATATTTATATAATATTCATTTTTTTTGACTAAACAACTATATAGCTTTCAGTATTTTTATTCGAAAACGCAGTACAAAATGTGGCAATGACTTGCACTTAAAAGTGTATGAGGGAATGAAATTAGCTCGTAAATGTCAAATGTGAATATTGAATATAGAAACCTGAAAGCATCCAACACACTGCGTTTTTTTTTCCTATAAAAATATAAGCTTATATAGTGTCATGGCTTGAGTGGGCCCTGGTAGGCGTCGAAGACAGGGGCGTAGCGAGTTTTGCCAGTCCAAAGCTGTCGATCGTAATTATATGTAAGCGTCCAGTCCGAAGATATCACCAATTTACAGTATAGTCCGCCTTATTTAAATTCTTTATTTATTGTCGGCCTATTTCCGCTACCAGGGCCAAACACCGACTCCTGGAGACGAACTACTCCCTACCACGAAGTTTTACCGAATCTCTTCTCCATAGAAGAGAAGGGATGATCTTTTACCTGCCTAAAATTTAATAGACAAGAGACCAACTGCTTTACATCCCATCCGAAGGATAGTATATACACTACACAATCCTCGCCTATAATTGTATAGCTTTTACCTATACACTAATATACAAGCCGCTAGAAGGTGGAGCGAAATTGCTGTGTTTCCCTGGCGGTCACCCGTCACCCGTCACCCGTTCAAGTACTAGCGGCAATGTCTGGTTTCGTAAGTACGAGCAAAGACAGACTTGCGCTCGCTTCGTGTATTCCGCCAATCTCGTACTACTGTGCTTCTGCTCACAAAGATTACAAAAGTGTTTTTCGTTCCCTTACCCTCCCTTCATACTCTCCATTCTTGTTACATCCTATTTTGTTTGAATTGTTTATGTCTTCCAAGCCAGCCGGAAACAAGTAACTAACTGTAAAGTAAGCAGTGGCAACTTTTGTGCGCACTCAATTATTTTCGACATAGCCGTGCGACAGTATTTTGGATTTTAAATAAGTAATAGGTGACTAAATAATAATCGCTTGAATAACGGATTATTTTTTATTATTCAAGCTATATGTGTATTAAATTTTGTTGTATTAAATTAAATGAAGCTTGAGTGTAATTAAATGTTTTCAATATATTCAAAATGTTTTAGTTAACGTGATGTAGGTGTATCCTGGAATTATCGGTCTTTATAAGAAAATTACTCTTTTCTTACATATTTGAATTTATTATATTAAATATAAAAATATAATATTATTATATAACTTAAATATTTTTACATCTTATCAAGTTTACTAAATATATTATTTTTAAACCATAAAATTTCACACCAGCTTTTAACAAAATCTTCAAATCGAATACACGTCAATTAAGTTTTATCTACAATAACATAAACAAACCACAATATTCAATGCAGACAGGCAATACTTAATTTCAGTTTTTAGTTGCTTTTAAACACTCAAATATAACACACCTAAAATGTAAATAGTTGTAGTGTGCAATTCGATAATATTAACTAATGTAATGTAAGTAATTTATATCCATGCGTATAAAAAAATGGCATTAAAAAAAATAATTGCCTTCACTTAATTATAGTTCTCTGTCGATAGTTGAATAAACCGAAACGAAAGAAAAGAGTAATTTTATTATAAAGACCGATAATCCCAGGATATACCTACATCAAGTTAATTTGATACCAACGGTCAAGAAAATAAAAAGAACAAAATGTTTTAAAAACATTTTACAAAATATTTTCGAAATTACTTTAATACCATTAAATATTTTGAAAATGACCATTCGTTCACCCGCAAAATACTTTAATAATATTGTGAAAAATTTTAATAAAAAATTTAATTAAATACTGTAAAATACTAAAATGTTTTCAAAGGGAAGGAGAGGAAGACTGAATGTTGTTCTTTTTTATTTCAATAATAAATATTTGTATAACTATTTATTGATCTTAATTCTTTATTTTTGTTTTTTGTTATTTTTCATTATTTACTTTCATTTTTTAAAGGATAATTGTTTTGTTTAATTTTGAATACATTTTATTTAATTTTAAATAGATCTATTTGAGATATTGATTTTATTTATTTCATTCATTTCAACCTAGTGCAAAACTGGTTGATCCGACACTGTTCGTCCCTCGCTTCAAATAATCTTAGACCGTACGCTTCTCGTGACGCACACGCCATAAACGCTGAGACAGACTCTACCTACACTGGATACTAAAGTGTTTTATTTTTGATACCATAGAATTTTGAGCGACACATATAACACTGTAGGTATTTCATTGTATTCCAAAAAGTTTTTCTAATTGTTAAAAATCTCGAACACATAAATATTTACAGCTGTTGCTTACAAAACATTAAGGATAACTGATCTTAAGAAAACGTATAAATCTACAGCACCATGTGGATCTGTTGCAAGTTCTAATCCATTTTCATTCATTGTTATAATAAACAGTTCGAAAGCATCTCTGTCACAGGGAATATTTTTAAAACTCGAAGATGGGTGAATGTCATCAATATCTGATGAGCTGATGAATCGGCATAAATAGTCTCTGGCTCCATAAATCTCAGGCATATGATACAAGATGAAGGGTCGTCCTCTAGGAGCCACACTGTTCCTGGATGGTGATATGCGATGCATATTCCACTCGAAGACCATTTGGTCTAATTCTTTCTGAAACATTTTTTAACTTATCATAATAGGTCATAAAAATAATTACAAAAATGTATAAGAAATACACACTTACATAAAGATTTATTATTTTTAATTTTGACCGACATCATGAGTGAAAAAAAGTATTGTACTAGTCCAATAATTCGACCTTGGATTCTCGTACATACACTAAATAATATATAATAATTTTATATACTCTTGCTTGATTGTTTTGCCTATTTACTCCAATTTGCCTTAACAAAATAAACTCAAAATATAATTTACTTCCAGTTCTCGTTATAGTACATGGGTGTACCAAATTTCAAGCCAATGTCTCAAACCGTTCCGGAGTGATCATGTGGACAAAACAAGTTGCAAACAGACCGATAGACCCACACATTTTTTTTTGCCCAAACGTAAAATCGCGACGTTTCGTAACAGTCCAAGCAAAAATGTTCAAAAAATTTTTTTTACGATACTATACTTCCACCACTATAGTAGAACCGCAAGAATAGAATTATCGACACGAAACGGCTATTCGTGAAAGGATAGAGAGATATGGCAGTCAGTGATACAGCACGACGTTCGCTAATTACGTTACGTTATTGATGCAAATAACGAGGCTTTGTTTTAGACTTATTGCACTGCAGTTCCATTATAGCGTATATACGTTATCTTCTTCGATCGATTTATTAATAATAGACTTAATTAAAACTGAATAAATAAACTAATTTCCTATCTTTTCTCTAAAATTGAAAAAAAAAGTAGCAAATAAACCTCAAATATATTAAAATTATCAACGTAACCTCAAAAATTTATAAACAAAATAATGAACGAACTGACAAATGACATAAATACAGATCGGCTGATTTCAAGATTTATACTCTACAAATCTTGGGCTTCCCGATTTTTACCGAGATGAGGATAACGTCGTTTACTCGACGTTCGCTAAACGTACCGAAATTACGTCAGGCGCTAAGTTATTACCGCATGCCTTAACGCAGATTAAAGGTGCGCATGCTTAGATGTCAAATAACGCGATCCTGTAATAGCGAATGCCGTTACGTGACTATGCCATATATCTCTAAGGATATTGCTGTTTGGGTCACTAACCGGTATTACCGTAAGGAACGTATTTCGAAGAAGCGCCATCTGCAGTTACCATTTGGATCCAAATGGCCGCCATTTTCAAGAAATCAATTGAGGTAATTTCCTGGCGAATATATTAACTTCACAAAAAAAAGCGTAATTAAAAAGTGTTGCTTATTTTATTGCCAACAAAAAAGTATTTTATGTATTTTGCGAAATTTTTTAAAATAAGGCCATTATTTACGAAAATTAAACATGATACCTCTATATGCCATCACAAAAGCTATTCAGGGGAACTGGCCTACACAATACGGCGAAAACAAACTTTTCATCTTGTTTGGATCACTACATATAGAGCAAGCCTTTCTTAAAGTAATTGGTCAATTTTTAAGCGGTAGTGGATGGATTGAGGTATTATTCAAGCCTATTACAGCAATTGCAACATCTGGAGTGGCAGAATCATATATTTAAGTTACCGCAATAACAAAAGCAAGGCTAGTCCACCAAGTAAATGCTGCCGCTTTATATCAACTGATGCATGAGGCTTACAAGGAAGAAGTGCAAGAGGAATCATTTGAAAATTGGCGAAAGAACAAGCGTACCGTTCCTGTGTTCAAATATTGGGAGCTATGTCTGGAGTTGGAGCTTTTACTGCTTTTATTTGTAAGATCTCATCGAGAAGGTAATTATTCTCTCTATAAAGAATCTCTTAAAGCTCTCGTGCCTTGGTTCTTCATATTTGACCACCCAAATTACTCGAGATGGCTGTCAGTTTATCTTAAAGATTTAACGGAACTAAATGAAATTAATCCAGATATTCAAAAAGCTTTTGAAAACGGATGTTTTGTTGTAAATAAAACAACTCGCCGCTTCTCTGGAATTGGAATTGATCAAGCTCCTGAGCAGCATAATGCCATTATTAAAGGCGATGGTGGATTTATAGGTTTAACCAACAATCCATCAGCCTTACGTATATTTATGCTTTCTGGTCCGGAAATCTCGAGAGTGCTAGTGGAATTTACAAACTTAGATGAAGAAGTATCCATCGACAATAGACACCATGAGGAATCGGCAGCTTTTCAAATGAAATTTAAAGAAAATATACAACTTTTAAAAGAGGCTTACACTGAATTTGGAACAATAGTTTGAAACATCATACTGGATAAATTCGTGGAGGAGGAACGCGACGACAGGTTGGTGGTAATGTACTACTTCCTAAAAACTGGTCGGATTTTCTTAGGAACACAGACAATAAAACAGACCTGTTTCACTTTCTATCCAATGAATGTACAACATCATCCATTCTTTATCCTGTGGAAACACTATGCACAATTGACGATAGGATCATTTCAAACCGCAATTCCCAAAATTCACATCCATCGCTCTGCAGTCACGAAGAAGCAGATACACGTATTATATTACACGTACAGGATTGCATCCGCTAAGGTTGGAAAAATATTTGCATAAAAACAGTAGACACCGATGTAGTGTTAGCTACTGCTTTTTTTCATCGATTATATGTGCAAGGATTGAAAACTCTATATGTTCACTTTGGTGCCAATAAGCACTTTAGAATAATATGTGTTAACGGGATAGCTGAACATTTGGGTCAACAAAAATGTGAAGCTTTGTTAGGTTTTCATGCATTCACGGGATGTGATACCGTCTCATTTTTCTCAGGAAAGGGAAAGTCGACTGCTTGGAAGACCTGCAAATGTTCCCTTAGGTAACGGAAGCTTTTTCTTTTATGTCTAAGCCACAAAGATTTGTTGTCTTAATGTACTGTTCAACATCCGACTGCTTTGAAGGTAACGATGCCCGAAAGGAATTTTTCATGTCGAAGGGAAGAAATACTGCAAACCTTCCACCTTCTAAAGCCGCTTTAGACCAACATACTCGAAGAGCCACATACCAAAGTGGCCATGTATGGGGACAATCATTGGAAACAAATCCTACTTTGCCAGATACTGAATCTTGGGGTTGGTGTAAAAAAGATGGTATTTATTCACCATACTGGTCAACTTCACCTGAGGTGTCTACAGCCTTGAGGCAACTGATACGGTGCGGCTGCAAAAAGAACTGTAAACAAAATATATGTGCTTGTAAGAAAGTAGGTTTACATTGCACGTTGTTATGTACTTCTTGTAAGGGAAAGTGTGATTTAAATTAATATTCTGTTAAAAACATACATATAAATAAATGATTCTGTAAAAAAAAGAACAAATTTTGAATTTTATTAAATAACGGCTTTATTTCAATTCTAATCGCGAAATGTTCGAAATACTTTCTTGTTGGCTGTTCAAAGCTCAACAACTTTGTATAAAACTATTTTTTTATAAAGTCAGTGGATTTACCAAAAAATCATATTTATTAGATTATTAGAAATCAGCCGCCATTTTGGATCCAAATGGTACCTGAAGGTGGCGCTCCTTCGAAAATGATTCTTTAGGACACTACTAATAAGTATACCAAGCGGCAACATTCTTTCACAAATAGCCGTTTGTTATTGGTTTGCTACTCTACTACTACGTGGATGTCGAAGTAATTCAGCTGGTTCCGTTTATCAGGCCGTCTAATTTGATTTTACTACTAGAGCCGAAACCCATTGACCGATTTCGTTTAAATGCAGATGTCCCACTACATTGAATGATGGATATTTCTTCTATGGATATGATTCTACATTATATATGTAACCCTTACATGTACAAGGTGTACCAAAGATTTGAATTCGGTCGATTACAGCTGTATTTGAAATGGTAGAAAAAATTGTCTGTAGATAATATTTTTCATTATCAATTCTGCATAACCTAAAAATATTTAGGATTATACAAAGTGTTCCATTTTCGTAGGCCGAGCACCAACCTTGTTATTTTAAACGGATAATCCTGTGTTTTTTCACTTTTTTGAATTACGGGTATAATTCTAAATAATTTTGGATTATGCAGAATAGAAAACCAAGAATATTATCTATAGGCAATTTTTTTGTATCATTTGAAATAGGCACAGCCGTAATCGTCCGAATTTCAGAACTTTGGCGTTACCTGTATAATTGATTCATTTTTAGAAAATTTCAGGGTCATCGTCATTTGTCCTTGTTGTCATATTTGGCATGCACATTGCGGCGTAAGGGCCAGTTGTATAGGTTTAGTTTAAACTACAAGCTACAGTTAAACTTAGGTTAAGCCTCTAATGTCCATTGTATAAGTGGCTTTAACCCTTTCGGACCCAGTGTACACTGTGGTGTACACAAATTTATAAGCTTGTAAATACAAACTAGGATAGAATTTTAAGTGTTGTATACCATTGTACACTTCAGTGTACATCTTAATTTGAATATAATATATGCACTGACATTTATGTTGTGGAAACTGAAAATTAGAGAGTTTACTATTAGAGGGAGCATGAAGTTGACGAATTCGCCTGGTAGATGACTAGAATTGCCACTTTTTGTATATGTCAGTTGAGTGTAACGGAGTTATAAAATTTTTGTATAGCAGTTGAAGGTTTATATTTGGTGTATAATATATTATTTAGTGCATAAATTATGTTTTTATTATTTGGACAATTCATAGACATGTACACTGTAGTGAACATTGGGTTTTAGTGGAGTAATATTGACTGAAAGTTCTAACCTCATTTTTTTATGTTTTATTGAAAAACATAATTTATTATAGCATATTTCATTGAAAATGAGTAAAAAGTATTTAACCCATGAAGACTTAGTGGAACTCTTGGTGAATGACCAGTCGGATATAGGGTATTTGAGTGATGATGATGATGAGTTTCAAACAGATTCGTAAGAACAAAAAGGCAAAATTTAGGTAATTGATAACTGTATGTAGGCTAGCAAAGTACGTTTATCCCTTTAGACGTGGTTGATGAAGAAGAGGAGATAGAGATCACAGCTTCAGCACAACCACAAAACGAACCAAAAACTGAAGAAGTTATTGGGGTTTTCTCACCGGAGCTAATCGAAGATGTTGAAATGTCAGAACAAATTGAAAACAAGAGAGAGAAAAAATTAGTAAAAAGGCAAATAAAATAAAAAAAATTAAAAGAAAAACAAAATTAAAAAATAAATAAATAAAATAAATACAATTTATTTTTTGTTTAATAGGTAGTAATGATATCGTTAAGTCCCAGTGTGCACTGTAGTGCACGGGTCAAAGATCAAAACCGGGCAACATTAGGAACTCCGGGCACAAACTAAAAATAATTAAAAAAATTAAAGAACTTATATACCAAGTTTCAAATTTTTTGCTCACCAAAAAAAATGTGGGTCCGAAAGGGTTAACGGCCACCTAGAGTTTAACTATCAACTGGTGGATGGAGTACCGGTTAAACTCCAAGCTGCGGTTAATACATGCGCAAATTGACAAATATGTGTAGTGTGATGTTTTTATAACTTCAATACTGTGCAGTCTTTCATTTCACTGGATCCATTTTTAAGGAGTAATGTTCTTAACCCACAGAAAACATATATATTATTATTTTATATATTTTTCTATGTTCTAACCAACAAAATACAGTATGCTACAAAATACATGTCATAACATAACCTAATTATCACACAATTTGGTTCTCAACTGTCAGTAATAATAAAAAGGAGTATTGATATTTTAGCGAAGTCTGCGTAAAAACGGAAGTATTCATATTTTAATAAAGTTCGCTTAAATTAACTATAAGATATACAAGGAGCATACTGCAACTAATCTAGTTTAAGCTTTTGATTAAACTTTTGTTTAAACTTGGGTTTAAACTAAAGTTTAAACATATCCTATACAACTGGCCCTAAGTAGTATTAGAACTCATTCGTTGGCAGAAAACAAAGAACCGAGATGTTTGAAGTGTTTATTTTCACCTTCCCTTAAAATTAAAGCTTGTTCATCGATACGAAAAGATTTCTATTTTCTCGGAACGGGTGTAACGATTTCACATAAATTTTGTGCGTTAAGAGTATGATTTGCGGTAGGATACATAATATTTTCATTGATATATATGAAAAAGGTATATACGGGTGGGCGTGCACCTTTGACCAATGAAATATGCCCAAAGGCGGAGATAAACATATTGTGTAATATAAGACAAATAGTTCAAATATATTTCTGTCGTACAGAGTCGAATTCGCGTTGGGTGCACAAGAATTTTTATTTAAAGTAATTTGAGTAGGAAAACTGAATGCGGTTGTAGTGATTACTTAGGCAGTGGTTTTTAATTAAAAGAAAAAACTATCTGTAGGTACATAATGTATATTTACAGTGTACAGGGTGTCCTAGTTAACGCGTTATGTCCGATTTTCTCGGTAGTTTTTGAGATAAGTATTTTTTTTCCGGGGAATCGATGCCGCTAAGAAACATAATTGAACATCAAAGAAGAATTGATCGTATTATTTATGTTCTTAATTGACTATTAAAGGAAAGTAAAAAAAGGCATGTAAATTTTAAATATCACTTCCGGTTTACATGGCAATGGCGTTCTTTTTCTTGAAAATAGAATATTAATTACTTCCACATCCAGTAGAAGTATAGTAACAAAAAAATTTTTGAAAATTTTTATTGTTCAGATAGGCTTAGACTGTCATGAAAGGTCGACATTTTAAGTTTCAGCGAAAAAAAATTTCTGTCTGTCTGTCGGTCTAACTTTTTTGTGCGCACGATTACTCTGGAACCGTTTAAGATATTGACTTGAAATTTGGTACACGTATGTACTTTAACGGGATCTGGAACTAGATTATATTTTCATCTTATTCCATCGAAGGGTTGGAGAGTAAATTGGGGTAAATGGGGAGGTAAACAGGTAAATCAAGCAGGTAAGAGTCCGTAAAATTGGTATTTAGAATATATAAGAGAAGCTAAGGTCTCGAAAAATTTTTTGACATTAGCTACCCCCATTACCCCATTTTTTAAGGGGACAAAAAAAAGTGTGATTTAGTGTATGTACAAGAACCAAAAACTTCAAAATATTTTTTTACTTTATAGTCCAAAAATTTTTATTGAAAAATTACCAAAAATCCTCGCTATGTTGGGGTGATTTCTATTACGAATAACTGGCAAAATAAGGATACATATATTACTTCCACATCCATTGGAAGTATAGTAACGACAAAACAATTTTTTAAAATTTTTATTGTTCAAATAGGCTTAGAATGTCATGAAACGACGAAATTTTAAGTTTGAGTGAAAAAAAATTTCTGTCGGTCTGTGACTTTTTTTTTGTGCGCACGTTTACTTTGGAACCGTTTGAGATATTGACTTGAAATTTGGTACACATATGTACTTTAACGAGATCTAGAACTAGATTATATTTTCATCTTGTTCCGTCGAAGGGTTGGGGAGTAAATTGGGGTAAATTTGGGGTAAATAGGTAAATAAAGCAGGTAAGAGTTCATAAAATTGGTATTTACTATATACAAGAGAAGCTAAGGTCTCAAAAAAAATTTTGGCATTAGCCACCCCCATTACCACCCCCACCCCATTATTAAAGAGGATGGAAAACAAAATTTGATTTATTGTGTGTACAAGAATCAGAAACCTCAAAATATTTTTTTACCTTATCCACCCCCACTGCCACCCTCTATCACCACCCCCCACCCCACTACCGATGTGGGTTATCGTTTTATGGGTTTTTGAGGTAGACGAATTCAAATATTATATTACTAAACAATTATTTCCACATGCAACATTTTTTCGTTGTAAGTGACTTGGATAGAAAATCTGGATGTGGAAGTAGTTATTCCTTGGGCAGCGGTTTTTTTTTATTGTAAAATTAGTGTACAATATCGATAATTCTATCATTTCCAATTGAAGTTAAAATTTTGTGGACATGCCTATTGAAAGTCGCATTTCGGAGATATGAACTTTACTTTGCTTTTTTTTAAATTAACACTCCATATATGTACCTTTTGAAACGCCATAAAAAAACTTTGTTTTTATAATATGGTACTTATCTTAAACAAATTTTGTCTAATTTACTATAAATTTACAATTTATCAAATTAGCCATGGAAAACAAAAGTATGTAAATTAAAATAAACAATATGTTAGTTCTATCTAATTTCACTTTATTTTAAATAAAATGGAGAATTTCAATAATTGATACAGTGTGTTTCACTTGAAATGGTAACACCCCAATAACTTTTTTATTTTTTTTCCGATTTGAATCACATTTTACTTATTACAAATTAGTATCTACTTATGACCAGAAAAATATTTGCCTCCTACGGTACCAAAGCCACCTGCGGTACCAAAATATGTGGAGAAAATCGGAAAATCATATTAGGCATTTTTTTGTCGGAAAATTTTGTTAATAAAACTTGTTCAGAATTATCCAAAATGGCCAAAATTTAATCAAAATTAAAAAATTAAAAACTTGAAATTTTAAAAATTTTGAAAATAATTATTTAAAAAAAAACTGTAAATTGCTTTACAACTACCTGGCAGCTTGGGTTTAATTTCAAACAAAATTGTCATAGTACAGTTTTCTAAACGAAAAAACCCATTAAAATGATATTTTCGGACTTTGACATTATTTTAATAAAAATTTATATATTTTTTATTTTGATTAAATTTTGAACTTGTTTCTGAACAATTCTGAACAAGTTTCATTGACAAAATTTTCCAATAAAAATATGCTTAATATGATGATTTTTTGATTTTATCCGCATATTTTGGTACCGCAGATGGCTTTGCATTTGTAGGAGGTGCATTTTTTTCTGGTCATAATTAGATCCTAATTTGTTCCATACTTAAGTAAAATTTGATTCAAATCAGAAAAAAAAATTAAAAAGTGAAACACACTGTATATTTTTCGGACTACCATGACTTAATGTAAGAAAACATAAAACTTAATATCTACTATAGTTTTTAAGAAAAATACTGTGTCATATATCATTGGAAAGATTTTTCTATGGCCTTTCAAATGGTGTAAAGATATATTTAAAAAAAACCAAGGTAAAGCTCATATCTCCGAAATTCGACTTGTTTGAATTGTTTTGCTGAAATGATGTTTGGAAAATACATGTGATATCCCATAACTTTTATTTTTGAACTTATTTACGTAACTCCCAAAATAAAGAAGTTAAATGAGGTTCTAACGTTTGCACAACCACCCTGTACTGTTAACTATAATAAGGAACTTTAGTCTAGTTAATATAAAAAACACGTTCTCAAATAAATTAAATATGTTCTAATAGAACATATTAATAATAATAATTTTTTGTTTTTGTCTTTGGTGTTTTTCAAAAAAATTGCCGCCCTTGAATTTTGCCGCTAGAGCCCCTATATACCCCCCCCCCCTTAAATACGCCACTGACTGCGCTCCGTCAGAAACCCTAAAATACCTATATGCATGTTTGGAGCATATTTAATGTCCGATATATCAAAAAATATTACAGCTAGATCTATCAATCCTTATATGTTTGAAATCAGGGATAAAGGATCTAAAAGAATATGTAAAAATATACAGGGTTTTCATTTAAAAAGCAACCCTCATTGTTATATCACGTGACATACGCAAGCAATTGTTTTTTAATTGCATTTAAAAAAATATGCATACAACCCTACAACTCTCATACGAAACTTTTTTTTATCTCCAATAATAACATAAATAAAGGGGGGTCAAAATATAGTTATAATTCGTCCGCTGTCCTGGATTCCTAAATTTTTAAAAAAATTCGTAACCCGCATCCCCGAAAATCTCCAGATATCGATTTTCATTCGAATACGACCAGAGATAACGAAATTCATCCGCCATCTTGGATTCCTAAATTTTGACCAAAAATTCGTAACCCGCATCCCCGAAAACCCCCAGATATCGATTTTCAGTCGAATAGGACCATAGATGACGAAATTCGTCCACCATCTTGGATTCCCAAATTTTGACCAAAAATTCGTAACCCGCATCCCCGAAAACCCCCAGATATCGATTTTCAGTCGAATAGGACCATAGATGACGAAATTCGTCCGCCATCTTGGAGTCCTAAATTTTGATCAAAAATTCATAACCCGCATCCCCGAAAACTCCCAGACATCGATTTTCAGTCGAATAGGTCCATAGATGACGAAATTCGTCCGCCATCTTGGATTCCTAAATATCTTAGCAGTATGAGATTCCTCGGAAAACCTACGTCAGACTGGATTTTGAACCATAAACTTATCTCAGAAACTACCGAGAAAACCGAGCATAGCGCGTTGACTGGGACACCCTGTACATTTGGCTTGGTAATAATTTCGAATAAATTGATTTCTGACCTAACTAAAAACCGCATTCAAATTTTCATAATAAAATTTGTAGGAGTGTTTATACAAAACGGTCCTCTCTATTTGGCACCTTTTATTTATGTATTAACATTTTCAAGAATTTCATCTATTAAGTCATTCCAATAAGATAAAATAATTTATAAATAAATTTAAGATTACAATTACCAGAACTCCTAAATGCTTCCCTGGCAAGCATTCATTCGCGTCTGGTCTCCATGACAACAAGTTCCTCCCTAAAGTCTGAGAGCGTGTAAAGCTATGCGAATGCCGAGGCGAGTGCCATCTATTGACGGCAAAATTGGAAACTATTTATTGAATCTATGTTTGAAAATTAAGAGGTTATATTTTATCCACGTAATTAATTAAGGACTATCTAGGTCGTCACGATTTCGTTTTTTGTAAATTCCAATTTTTCGACGTCAATTTTTTCGTTGATCACGTGTTTTTGATTAAAACAAAAAATTAAAAACGTGACGAACTAGAATATATATTTTAATACATACGTACGAAATTTGAAGTTTCTATCTTCAAAAATAAGCCGAATAATTCGTTTCTTCATTTCACTGATCGCAGATTATACTCTTAAGAGCAATACATTATAGTATTATTGAGTGATTTTTCTTAAAAAATTCACAAAAAATGTTTTCGGTCACGCGAGATGTAAGTACTGCGCGGCGTGGACGTTATTTGTTTTTAGTTTTAAATTATTCAAATCTTACATTAAAATAGCGCTAACCTGAGAATAATAGAAAATTGAAAACTTACCTGAATTATTTTCAAGAAACAAAACTGAATCAATGCTTTATCTATGAAAGAACCACAGAACAATCCATTATCTTTTAGTTCGTTAAAAAGGTTCATCCAAAATTGACTGTGGTGTTTTCTTAAAATAGACCACCATGACTCAATCCGTTGATTGGCAGGACTAGTACCATATAAGAAAGGAGGAAGTGCATAATATCGTTCATCAGGCTGAAGTTCCCGGAGATAACTTTGGATTTGCTCTATTAGACCATTTTCAGTACCCATATCAGCACGAACTGTCTGAGGATGTCCGCCTAATTCTATTATTGTTTCTAGATAATATTGACTTATGATTTTAGGATTATTGCTATTTGAACCAGCTTTTAACCACATTATTTGTCTTGAAAATCCGTCGATGCAACCACTAATACAAATTCCAAATGGCTTCAGTTTATCATAACAGTCAGTATGCCACAAAAAGTTAGGGCCCTTGGACCTGTACTGCCTACGGCGTAATCTTTTACGACTTCGAATATCAACACCAGTTGGATCAATTATCTTTAAAAGTAACCGTATGGTTTCTTGTGTTACTGTGAAACCATGTTGTAAGCATTTTAAATGCATCCACTTATACCCATGTAACTGCCCATGACGTCTAACATTTTTCCGAATAAAGTCTGCTATTAATGCTATGTCACTAAATTGCTTTCTTCTAAACAACCTCATCTTTCTTAATTTTCTTTTTAGAGAACTACTGCTTATGTATATATTATGGTTAAGTGCAAGACAGGAAAGTATTTCTAAATGTTGTAATCCGCACAAAAAATAAAATCTTAATAAATCTTCCATCACAATTGCAATTGGATGAAATATCGGTTAAAAATATGTAAACTTGAAATCACTTCGTTAATGTGTGAATAGGGAAACTTATTTACTCACAGCACAGACACTGTCGTACACTGCACCTATACTGTTATTTTAGAGAAAATAGTAGAATATATTTCCGTTTTAAACTGGAAACGACTGAGTTAATTGCAATTCCAGTTCAATTATTTACTGTTTACAATGGAAATAATATTTGTTTACAGTTTAAAGTGGGATTTAAAAAATTTACAGTTTGAACTGGGAATAATTGAATTATTTACAGTTTAAAGTGGGAATAATTAAATTATTTACAGATTCAACTGGGAGCAATTGAATTATTTACAGTTTGAACTGGGAATAAAAAAATTTACAGTTTGAACTGGGAATAATTGAATTATTTACAGTTTAAAGTGGGAATAATTAAATTATTTACAGATTCAACTGGGAGCAATTGAATTATTTACAGTTTGAACTGGGAATAAAAAAATTTACAGTTTGAACTGGGAATAATTGAATTATTTACAGTTTAAAGTGGGAATAATTAAATTATTTACAGATTCAACTGGGAGCAATTGAATTATTTACAGTTTGAACTGGGAATAAAAAAATTTACAGTTTGAACTGGGAATAATTCAATTATTTACAGTTTAAAGTGGGAATAATTAAATTATTTACAGATTCAACTGGGAATAATTGGAAAAAAACATCCGTGACCCTTCTACGCCTTCGTAGAATTTAGTATAAACAAATAAATTATTGTTTGTTTAATATTTTTCTAGTTGGTTATTCCCATTCCCTTAAATAAAAGAAAAATAGCGTTCGTTCTATAATGCAGATACCTCTTGGATTTAGTTTATATGTTTGGAATATGCGGTAACTAATATCCGAAGCTGAACTCCGTGTTGCTGCCAGGCGCATGCTGCGATGATTTTGGGCCCCGGGAAAATACCTTAGCAAGGGCCCCAGGCAGAAATCTTATTTTTTTTATCTCGAAAATGCAAATTGATGAGCAGGGGGAGAATATCTCAAAAAAATACCACTTGAAAAATTGATTAGGGGGGGGGGTTAAAAATCTCAAAAAAACTCCTATCCTACAAAATAAAAAATTATTCAACAGGAGGGCCCCTTTATCGAGGGCCCGAAACTCCCGGTATTCCAGTAGGCCAGCAAGGGCCTGGTTGCTGCTGCGGAGCAGTTTAACAATTGTTTTACGGTTAAGCTAAATGGCAACAAAAAGAAATGTCGAATCCAAGAATTTCCTTTTTACCTCACTTCTTATCACTACATCACTATCTTAAGTAATAAAAAAAATCTCGCTCATAGTTCACTGCACTCTTATACTGCACGTAAAATGCTCAAAGCTGCCGACCAAGCTAATATAAGGGGAGACCGGAGCATGCTTTATTTTTCTACACTATATTAAATAATAAATATTATGTATTACTTAGTGGATAAAACATCATTACTCGTATGTAAAGTATGTTCTGGCATGATTAAGATAAGAAATAAACGGAAAAACGTCTCTTTGAATAAAGATTTCTAACTCTTGTGATATAGTTACGCGAATCACCCCTAACTAGAACGGCGCGGAGTTTATTGTCGGCGTTAATAGCAGGGTAATAGGTAAACAGAGCCGTGTCAATGTCGGGAAGGACGGGCAATGTGTCCACCGATGCATAAGATATCTTGACTCAAAACAGAGTAAGATTATCTTATTTACTAGAAACGTCATTAAATTTCTACCGAAAACACGGTTTTTAAATCTAAAGTATTATTTTATGTACTCTTTTCAGTATAATATAATAGTGTCGACTTTGACATTTTTATCGCCGGTTTTTATGGCCTTTTTTATGTGCCTTATACATTTGTAGACAACTATTCATGTGATAGTTTCTATATTTTTTCATAAAAAAACATATTGCTTCACACAGTTATAAAATTTGAAATCGATTTCTCTTAACAACACATATAATAATGCCGACATTGATATTTTTATGGCCGTTTTTTTTCGGCCTTTTCATGTGCCCTATACATTTGTAGTTAACTACACGTGATAGTTTCTATATTTTTCCATAAAAAAATATATTGGCAAAAAATTAGCTTCACACAGTTATAAAATTTGAGATCGATTTCTCTCAACAACTCACGAGATACTGAGAAAATAAAGAATATATATATTTTCATGTTTTTCCCAGCTTTGAAAAAAAAAGTTTTGGAGAATTGGGAAATTGAATATTTCCCAATTCCGAATGAATACCTTACTAGATTCCTTACTAATTAAATTGAAGACACAAGTGGATGAAGCGTCTATGTGACATTTTCGAAAAAAAACGAGTTTTTTATATGCATGAAGCTTTTAAGTACACGAAATTCCCCTAGGTACATTACATTATTTGATTCTAATGCTAAAATATCTGATTTATAAATTTATAAAGGATCTATGTACTGTTGAAGTTGGTAGGTTGTTAAAAACCGAGTTAAAAACTTTGAGATCAATTATCTCAAAATCACTTTGTTACTACATAGACCTTTCATCCACTTGTGTCTTCAATTATCATCACATTCTCAAGTGTGCTGTGCTATGTACATAATATGCATATAGCGCTGTGGGTATTTAGATCCGTTTCTAACAAATTAAGATTTGTGTTAAAGACGTAGGTGGTACCTCCACAACACCATTTATTACTAAAAAAATAATATAGGACTTATCAAAAAATCCTTTATACTGGAGCGGATCGGGCGAGAAAAAGAGGAGTTTTGAAACCAACTTTTATTTATTTATTTTTTTTACAATTCGCTTACACACGTTCTCTTTTATTATGTTATCGAGTTAGTTCAGCTTAATCGCATGGGGTGAGGGGAAATTCGCATTTAAAATCTGCAAAAACACGTTTTTCCACGATAACTTCGTTATTATTGACTTGACGAAAAATAAGTCGAATTAAAAACTGAAGGTCTCGCGGAAGCGCCTAATGTTTTTTTTTTTAAAATCGGACGGTAACTTTTCGTTAAATTATTTTTTGAAAATATGCGTTTTTTTTGCCGTAACGCTAATACACAAAAAAGTAATTCCTTAATTTTTTCACGAAAAAAAAGGAGTTAGGGGGTGAGATTTTTTTTGAGGTAGACGAAATACCGGGTCACACAGGAGATATGTAACACCCCGTAGCATGTTTATTTAAAAAGATATTATTTTGAAATTTGGTAGACCTATATAATGTGTGATTGTCCTTTTTTCAGTACAAACAAGAAATTTTTTCCATTTCCGGTTTCACCGGAAGGGACATCTACTTTATTATTTTAAATGGCGCCCTGTATGTATTTTTTCCTATCTGGTTCTCCTTAAATTCCTCTTTCAACTATGTATAGCAAGGTGGCATTCATTTTTAAAATGGCTACTGAAAACCATTTTATTGCATTAAATCAAGTTGGCTATGGTATGAAATGTAGCGGTAATTAATGCTTAGTGTGCTGCAATATCAAAAGAACCGTGGTACACAATTTTGTGTTTCATATTTGTTTTGTTCTAATCAGTAGCCGAAGAGACTTTGTACAATTTTTATATTAAAGAAAAATCTGTAGACTAAATCCACGAAATCACAAAAACTAAGATTAAACACTAATTTTAAATTTTATCCATTTGTAAAATATTTATTCATACTTCACTTTTACCAATTAGATGGCCCCCGAGGTGTCCGGATTTTACGCCACTTGATTTTTTCATATGGGGCCATCTCAAGGAAATGGTTTATAAAACTACACTGCAAAATAGGGAAGACTTAAAAATGAGAGTTAGGTTAGCAATAAATTAGTTTACTGAATTGCAGTTAGAAAATGTGCGTAGAGGTACTGGTTACAAGAATTCGACGCTGCAGGGAAAATAATGGTCAGCATTTTGAGACTCTTCGAAAACAATTTTATTTAAAAGCAAGCAAAAGCAGACATAACAATGAATTGTATTGGCTAAAAGTGAAAGATAAATAAATATTTTACAAATGCGTCAAATTTAAAATTGGTGTTTCTATCTTAGTTTTTATGATTTCGGGGATTTAGTCTAGAGATTTTTATTTAATATAAAAATTCTACAAAGTCTCTTCGGCTACTGATTAGAACAAAACAAATATGAAAGACAACATTGTGTACCAGGGTTCTTTTGACATCGCAGCACATTAAGCATTAATTACCGCCACATTTCATTCCATAGCCAACTTGACTTAGTCAATAAAATGGTCTTCAGCAGCCATTTTAAAAATGAATGTCATCTTGGTATACATAGTTGAAAAGAGAAATTTAAGTAGAATCAGATAGGAAAAAAATGTATACAGGGTGCCAAATAACGAAGTAGATGTCACTTCCGGTAAAACCGGAAGTGGAAAAACTTTCTTGTTTGTACCAAAAAAAAAGGACAATCACGCATTATATAAGTCTACCAAATTTCAAAATAATATCTTTTTAAATAAAGATGCTACGGGGTGTTACATATTTCCTGTGTCACCCGGTAGATAAGAATTGATGGAGCCGGAGAATGGGCCAAGTAGAGGAGGGGGAGGAGGTAGGGGAAGGAACATTTTGCAACCCCCTGTAACTTTTTTCCCTGTAGTGCAATTTTGAAAAACCAAAATGGAATTTGTTCGCTATTACCTCTAGTATTTTGATGATTAATTTTTTTTAGTTTTTTCAAATAAACAAACTTGTGGGGTGGGGGAACCTTTTGCATTTTTTTTCAAATGCGTTTTTAAGTACGAAGTAAAGGGTTCAGATGAGAATTTCTTTTACAGGTAAGAGCGGGTTTCTTTATCTTTAATATGCCGAAACGGCAGTTTATAAATAAGTTGCGCTATTACTATAGGGTACACATTGCCAGGGCCCGCACAAGGAGGGTCAGTAGATACCGTGATACCCGGGCCCGGCCATTTTAAGGGGCCGGTTAGACTAGTAAACGCAATCCTTGCTTATTAATTATGAGACCTGGACAAAAAAAAAATATTTTTCAAATTTCTCTCTATCAATTAAGCGCTATAACGAAGGCACGCTAGAGATTTTGACAAAATTTTTTTTCAAAGTTCTCCCCCTGCTCATCAGTTATTAAGCGCGGGGACCCGCCAGAGATTTTGATAAAAATTTTTTTTTTCAAATTTCTCCCCCCCTCTCATCAATTATTAGGCGTGGGGGCCCGCCAGTGAATTTGGTACCGAGGCCCCATGATTTGATATGGGAGGCCTACACATTGTACAAACCTTAGATTCGGACGACTTTAACAACTAAAATGGCGTTTAACATTAAAAATGGTTGAAACAAACATAATTTGTTTTTTAACAAATTCGATAGGTAAATAAAAAAGTTAATCATTTAAAATTTAAAAAAATGTTTTGTTTTTTTTTTTAGATTTGTAATTGAATAGAAATTTTGTTAAATGCTATTTCCTATCATTCATTTATATATTTAACTAATATATATTTCATAACAATATAATATTAAAACGCAGACATTATATTAGATAATATTATCGTTTTCGGAAGTAGGGTAAGGTGGTGTAATAGGTAGAATTTTAGCTTGAAATCCAAGGATCGCAAGTCCGAAACACAGCCAGGTTATTATAGATGTAGTTGCTCCTTTTTACTTTTTTTTTATACTGACAAGTGTTCTACACTCAAAGAAATAGTATGGGTAAATTCAATAAAAAAAATGGTTAACTAACAATATCGTTAATTTTGTTAAACCAAATTATATTGATGGTATTTTTAAACTGGAGGTGATTGTTATTTTAATTAATAAAAAGTTGTCGTACAACAAAACAAACATAACTTAAAAAATAGATGAATAAGACTATTATTTTGTTCGTCTGACTATTATTTTGTTGAATTCTGTCAAATTAAACTAGATAATAGTATATTTTATTTTTAACTATTATCGAATTGTAATTCTAACCCAGTATTAGTTCGCTGTATTATTGTATTTGGTAGACAAACCAATATTATTGTCTTCTAGAAGTTCTAAAAGAATTACCATAAAATTTGCTTGCTTACCACGTAGTCTATTACAGAAATTATTCCCAGATGACGCCACATACAAATCACTGACAATAATCAATCATGCATTATCTTATACTCTTATGAATTTATAGAAAATTAATAACATGCAATGTTCAAATTCTCTCAGGGATCATCGATATATTTGGATGGATCTTATAAACGATCTCTAATTTTTGGTTTGGGTGGTCTGATGTCTCAATACTGAGATTTTGGCTAACCAAAAAAAACTTCATCATACAATAAAGTGTAGATCAACCTAAAAATTAGTTGGTGAACAAAAAACCAAGTCGTTGTACTATTTAATTGTAGACCAAATTGAAAATGGTTAGTGAACATAAAAAAATGTCATTGTACTATTTAATTTGTTACAAGAAGATATGATTATTAAACTACTATTAGTTTACAAAAACAAATAAAGTTGTATGACAATTCTTTTCTGATTGATTTAACTATGAAACTAGATAGGCGCGATTTCATATGCTCTTTTTGGTTGAATTTACCTCATCATTTTCTTTGAGTGTATCATTTAAGTCGTCAATATAAGATTTAATATGTCCAAAAATGAACATTTACAAAGTAGTGACGGTAAGACCCGGCTCATTTGAGTGAACCGGGTCTTACCAGGTCAATCACTCAAATGACCCGTTCACGAAGATTCGTTAATATGAACGACACGGTGGGTACATGGTCAGTTCATTCTGTTGGTTCCACATGTTGTTTCTCGTTCGCTGCGCACCCATCGTGGATATCTTAGTAGAAAATACTTCAGAAATTCCGTGTTCGGTCAGGTTATATGAACGATAGGGTCACGGAGAGTGATCGAATCGTTCACGGGTCTTTCGGAAGATCCGTTCATTGTGAACGGGTCGTTCATGAACGACACATCACTATTACAAAGAACTGCGAAGGGTATTCTAAAGAATGTGGAACAATTATATAAAAAGTTAAACAAATCTGCGAAGAGCATGACTTTTACTATAGTTTTTTAAGTTTTACCAACCGTGAAGGAGTGACCAGGCCCGTGGAGAGCCGGGTACGGGCCCAGGGGTAAAATCAAATTGGCGGGCCCCAGTGGCGGATCCAGCTTTTTGGGGCAGTCCGTTAAAAAAAAATTCTACCAAATTGATTAGCGGGGGTAGTAATCTAAAAAATTGATGAGCGGGAGATGAGAAATCTGAAAACAAAAATTTTTCCCCAGGTCTCAAAATTGATAAGCGGGGGGTGGGGGGCTAGAAATCTAAAAAAAAAAGTTTCTCTCTACATCCGTCACAGGCGGGCCCCCAGGGCTACAGCCCCGTCTGCCCCCTCCCCCTATCGTCAGCCCTGGGAATAACACTTTTAGAGATTGAAGAGGGAATATACGCAAAACTTGTTTAATGATAAAGAGATCATAAAGAACGTGGAAATTTAATAGCCATTAATTGCAGTACCTGACCAATAATCACTCAATTGCAATTTTCTTGAAAACTGCTGATAGAAAAAAAGGTTTCAAATAAAAAAGTTACGTCTATCTTTTATCTTCGTTTCTTCTCGATACACTTGGTATCTATTTTGAAAGATAAAACAGTTTCCCGTATGTTGAATTTGAGAATGCAAATTTTCAACGTACCCAAAATAATGCTTTCTCACTTATTAAAATTTGACCTACATATTAACACATTTTGTTGACAAATATAGTGATAACAGGATAAAAATTTGAGAGTAATCCATTGTGCCGATTTGAGTTAGAGCCAGTTAAACGGAAAAATAACTGTTTTATATATCCAATAGACACCTAAAACTAGAGAAATGGGCTGCGAAAACTCGTGCCGGTGTTAAACAATTATTTATAATAATACTACAGTCATTTGGTGCTCAAAAAAGAGGTTACCTGGGTTTCCGGGAGTTTTGAAAATTGGTGATTTTATAAATTTCGATGTGCTCTTTCCGAATTTCTACTTTGCCACCTCGTATCTTTGCCGCTCTCGCCGCCATATTAGAAAAATGGCGCCTAAGAACCGTTTTTTGACAATATCTCCTTTCCGATTCTTTTTACGATACAGACAGTTATATAATAAATTAAACTAGAGAAAATTTCCTATAATTTTTTTAATAACCTTTTTTTTTGTAAAATGAATAGTTTTAGCGTACGAGCGCCACAAACCATTATACATCTCTATACCAACAGAAAAATAAAATGTATTAATGTACTCCGAAAAAAGTCCAGATTTAAACGAGGTTATCCAGGTATTCAAAAACCCAAATGCTGATCCAGAGGTCATTGCTAATGCTGGAGAACGCTTCCTTGTTGCATTGTACGGTTACAGTGGTGTGAAAAGTATTAAAAGTATGTCGTTAAACAACTAGAGATATGCATGCTTCAAAAAATAAGCATATAAAAATAAATTTAATATTGCATCGCTACCACCAACAGAAGCAGCAGCACGACAACATTCGTTCCGAACCTATCACCAGGTTCAGCAGTGGTATGGGAATGAACAAAATGCAGAGCAATGGGGATGGAAATGAAACAATAATGGGATAATTCCCGTCACCACACTTGAGCCCCCAGCTCCGGAAACCTTGTTAAAACTAATTTCTTGCAAATGCAAAAAGGGATGTGAGAAAGCCTGTGGTTGCAGAAAGGCTGGATTAAAGTGCTCCATTATATGCACGAATTGTAGTGGTATCTGTTATAATTCGCAACTTCCATCACAAGATAGCGATGAAGAGGAAGAAACGGAAACTGTTCTCGAGCAAACGTATGATGAAATCGAGGACGAAGAGGATTGCAATAAAACTGATAATCCCATCGCGGATTATGTGGATGAAATTTCTATCTGTGACGTTTTGATCGGTACTAAAGACGATGAACTCGCAACACCTGGTCCATCAAGAATAGCGAAGCGAAGGAGAATGAACTAAATTTTGGAATAGTGCATTGCATGTGAATTAGGCCTACTGGGGATACCACGATAAAAAAACGCGCCACTTACTCTACCTCATGGTGGTGTGGAAATGAGTTTTTTGGATGTTGGAGTAGATTTTGCGGCGCTCGTACGCTAAAACTATTCATTTTACAAAAAAAAAAGGTTATTAAAAAAATTATAGGAACTTTTCTCTAGTTTAATTTACTATATAACTGTTTTTATCGTAAAATGAATCGGAAAGGAGATATTGTCAAAAAACCGTTTTTAGGAGCCATTTTTTCAATATGGCGGCGGGAGCAGCAAGATACGAGGTGGCAAAGTAGAAATTCGGAAATAGCACATCGAAATCTATAAAATCACCAATTTTCAAAACTCCCGGAAAACTTCCCAGGTAAAACTACCAAATGACTGTACTATAAGTTTAATATTTGATAAAGGGAAGATTGATAAAATACTAAGATTGAAAAAAGATTTATATTGCTGAATATCAAGGTCCTAAGTCCTTGCCTATCCCTTTTCCTTAACCCTTTATTCCCGCAAACGCATTATACCAGGGACGGATGGGAAGGGGGGGGGGGGGGGGGGGCAAACGTGCAAATGCCCGTCGGGCCGGTGGCTCTGGGGCTGGTTCGAGGTAAATAGGCATTTATACCGCAGGATAAAAAACCCGACGGCCAAAAGAAATTTAAACGGCAGCTCTTTTCTTTCCTTAATCCTTACTTAGAACGAACTATTTTCAGGCTGCATGTCCGCCACTGACATAAATGCCAGATGTCATTTATCATTTATAAAAAGTTATTAACTTAATAACCTAATTTTGCATGTTCGTTCCAAATCCTGCAAGTTTGCTTAAGAAAGTTCTGATGTTTTGATCTCTGAAACTTTTTTGTTTTTTTTTTTAATGCTTCGAGATGTTTATGTAGACAATATTAGTCATAATTATTATTGATTTATTATTCATTGTTATACTGTTAAAATGTTTAAGTTCTTTGTCTTTCAATGTCAATAAATTTTAATAAATAGTATGGATGTTTAGTGGCGTTTTTAAAAATGTTACCAAGATGGTAGCAGACTGCTTTAGACCGTGGTTGTCAGATTACGTGTTAGTATTTTGAACCTTTAAGTAATTTTTGCAATTGCATGAAAAAAAGGAAAATTCGTTTGACGAAACCTATTTTTCGAAGAAAATGTTTTTGCTACTCGAATTTCTAACTTTTCATTTTAGAGCGTTTGACCTTGAAAAATACAAAGTTTTCGCCTGCGGTGTATTTTACCCCTTAAGCCCTGACCCACCAAAAAAAAAAAATTTTTCCCTGGCCCACTCAAATTTGAGGTTCTAGTTCCACGCCTGATTGGGCCGATTCCCTAAAATTGCCAAGGCCGGTTGGACTGACCCTATCCGCCCCCGCGATTATGCTCCCTCCCACTTTCCTATTGCTTGGATTGCGATGTATATTTTTTTAAAATAAAGATAAAAAGAACCTTCACTTACCTAAAAGAAAATATACCCTGAACCTTTTCCTTCAAACTCAAAAACGCATTTGAAAAAAAAAAAAATGCAAAAGGTTTTTCCCCTCCCACAAGTTTGTTTATTTGAAAAAAATTTAAAAAATGAATCATTAAAATACTAGAATCTTATCTTATCTATTTCATCTAACTCCTTTTTTTTTCGTGAAAAAATTAAGGAATTACTTTTTTGTATATTAGTGTTACGACAAAAAGACACGTATTTAAAAAAAAAAAATTAACGAAAAGTTACCGTTTGATTTGAAAAAAATTAACCAGATTATGCGCTTTCGCGAGATCTTTAATTTTTAATTCAACTTTTTTTTTGGTCAAGTCAATAAAAACGAGAAGTTATCGTGGAAAAGCGTGTTTTTTGCAGATTTTTAATGCAAATTCCTCCCTCACCCCGTGCGATTAAGCTGAACTAACTTGATAAAAGAGAACGTGTGTAACTGAATTGTCAAAAAAAAAACAAATAAAAAAAAATGGGTTTCATTTCAAAACCAGATCCGCTCCGCTTATTATAGCTAGTCTAGGGTCTAGATAGTAAGTAGGTTTTTCCAAGAGTTCCTACATGTTTATCAGTGGCGGCTGGTGAAATTTCAGTATTTTTTTTCTCGTCTGTGGCGCATGGGACCCATACGAAACTTGGGAAATAACATCTAGAGAAGCACTTCTCTAATGACCCCTAAAAAATTTTGAAAAAGCAGTTTGCGAAAAAATTTTTGAAAATTCGCTAGCCTCCCCTGGGTCTAGGGACCCCTGTTTACTTTTATTTTTTTTTGTCATATGCATTTGACTTTTCATAAAAATGCATCGACAGATTTTGGAGTTTGTGAAAATATTTTCATTACTAACTGAGATACAACGAATTGAAATATTGTAATTTGTTAAATTGTAAATTACAAAATTTCAGTTCATTGTATTTCAGTTAGTAATGAAAATATTTTCACAAACTCTAAAATCTGTCGATGCATTTTTATGAAAAGTCAAATGCATATGACAAAAAAAATTAAAAGTAAACAGGGGTCCCTAGACCCAGGGGAGGCTAGCAAATTTTCAAAAAATTTTTCGCAAACTGCTTTTTCAAAATTTTTTAGGGGTCATTAGAGAAGTGCTTCTCTAGATGTTATTTCCCAAATTTCGTATGGGTCCCATGCGCCACAGACGAGAAAAAAAATATTGAAATTTCACCAGCCGCCGCTGATGTTTATGTATTAGGTAATAGTTATTTTTATATCAAGGCCGCAATATTCCTTTTTGCGTACCAGCAGAAAAATTATCGCCGAGGCCGCTTGCGGCCGAGGCAACATAATCTCGGGGGCGCTAAAAAATTTTGCGGATATGATATAATAGTACATTGTAATACAAGTGTGGCAAGAGCTTCATTGCAAAACGGTGTATCATACGAGTTTTGCAATGGGGCTTGCCACATGTGTGTTACATACTATATTTTCTACGGTTGTGAAGTTACTTCCCAGTTAAGTCTATTCTATAGATAGATCCCATGGAAACAATTATTGACACAATTGTATCCAAGGAAATTATCTGGAGAATAGACTTAACTGGAGATGAAAGTACCGGACCTAAATGTCTTTCAAAATTTTAAATCTGTGAAGATGTAATCGAGACGTGTGGCAAATTCTTTGCTGCACGATGCGCGACGTGTGGCAAAGTGACATTTTCTGCATTCATTTTGAAGTCAGAAAATTCGAATTTCATCAAAATTGTACAAAAAATTTTACACTTTCCGCAGTCAAGTTAGAAAATTGGACTTTCAACACAATCGTAGATTGTAATACAAGTGTGGCAAGGGCTTCATTGCAAAACGATGTATGAAAGTAGGAACATACGAGTTTTGCAATGAAGCTTGCCACATGTGTGTTACATACTATTTTTTCTACGGTTGTGAAGTTATTTCCCTTTTTTAAAGTCTTTCCAAAATTTTAAATTTGCTGCCTGTCAGATTTTATTTAAAGTGACATTTTCCGCAGTCATTCTGAAGTTTGAAAATTTGACTTTGTAATTGCAATTCATGTGTAATTAATGTACATTTATAGAATTTAATTGTTATTACCAGTAAGTAATATAAAATTCTTTAAGGTAAACACACTATTTTATTCCGGCGTGTGAAGAGATGTAATCAAGGCGTGTGGTAAATTCTTTGCCGCACGGCTTGCGGCAAAGTGATATTTTCTGCAATCATTTCGAAGTTAGAAAATTTGACTTTCAGCACAATCGTAGAAAAACACTATTTTTTGTGCAACCGTAAATTATAGTTAGATGTTAGTTGGTGAAAATGACACCACCCTTTATGCTATATTTAGCGGTGGCCTTAATGTCACGGCGTTTCTATGGAAATGGTATATTCTGCATGTATAGAAAATATTTTGACAGTTCTTGAAAAATCGTAAAAATGTCTGACAGCTATAATGGTATTTCAATTTCTTGCACTCCTCCAGAGTTAAAAAGTATCGCAAATTCGGCGCTTTCTGATTTAATACCTGAAAAATCTAAACGGCAATATGAAAAACGTTACAGCGACTTTAAAGATTGGTATAAGAAACAAGATGTTAGGACGGTGTCTGAAAACATTTTATTGGCTTATTTGATGGAGAAATCAAAAGTTATAAAAGTGATTCTTAGTTTGGCGGCCGTTACTAATGGTAGCGGCCGCGGAATTGAATTTCGCAAACTGTTTTGAGAATGCGAAATACTCACTTCGCGTACGGCTGCACAAAAAACATATGACAGGAAAGATACGTACATTAAGGAATTTTATTAACCGGGTTAAAAAACTGTGACAGTTCTGCCTTCGAAAACCCGGAACACTGGTTATTATTGGTATTTTTTACATGGGTAAGAACGTAAAAAGTAAAATAAAATCTAAATTTCATTAGATTATTTCTTTATACTGTTAAATTGTGTGTTCTTCTTAAAATTCTTTTCTAAAGAATTAATGAAATAATTGAGGATAAGATTTATTACACTTCTTATTGTACTTTGAAACCTACTAATAATAAAGGACTAAGGACTTACAGCTGTCTAGAACATCCATGGGAGATTACTTTCGGCATAACTGAAAATAAAACATACCGTAAATACCCTATTTGGTTTTGTACATCCAAAAATGCCATCCTTATTAATGATTTACCTATTTGTTTACATAACAATATTATTCAACAACACTGTCAAAAGCTATTAATATTAAACTTGTCTTCACTACTAATTTTTGACAACTGCACCAGGAGAAATTGATCAGAAACGTATGCTGCGCTCTCTGTTATGGAGGTATGCAATTTAGTCCAGGGAAATTGAGTAACACTTTCAACGTAAAGATGGCGCGGCAAACAGCAAACGTAACGTTAGCGAGTTTTCGTTAATGTAGCTACTGAATAACAGATGACACCAGTATTACTAATTGTGCATTTTAAAATAATTTCATATCTGCTTTTTTTATTTCTATTGGATGCATACTAGTGGAGCGAAATAGACCATAAAAGTCGCTCCGCTCCGTTCTCGAGAAAAAAAAATCAGCGTAGAACCAGATCGGACCTTAAAGATTTTATAAAGTGAACAATTCTACATGAGAAATGGCTATTTACGACTTTTTATTATGGTATAGATATTTTACTTCCACATCCAGTGGAAGTATAGTAACGACAAAAAAATTTTTAAAAATTTTTATTGTTCAAATGGGCTTAGAATGTCACGAAACATCGAGATTTTAAGTTTGAGCGAAAAAAAATTTTCTGTCTGTCGGTCTGTCGGTCTGTCTGTCGGTCTGTCTGTCGGTCTGTCTGTCGGTTTGTCTGTAACTTTTTTTGTGCGCACGTTTACTCTGGAACCGTTTGAGATATTGACTTGAAATTTGGTACACATATGTACTTTAACGAGATCTAGAACTAGATTATATTTTCACCTTGTTCCGTCGAAGGGTTGGGGGGTAAATTGGGGTAAATTTGGGAAAAATAGGTAAATCAAGCAGGTAAGAGTCCATAAAATTGGTATTTAGTATATACAAAAGAAGCTGGGGTCTCAAAAAAAATTTTGGCTTTAGCCACCCCCATTACCACCCCCACCCCATTCTTAAAGGGGATGAAAAAAAATGTGATTTAGGGTGTGTACAGGAACCAGAACCCTCAAAATGTTTTTTTACTTCATACACCCCCACTACCACCCCCACTACCACCCCCACTACCACCCCCTATCACTACCCCCACCCCGCTACCGATGTGGGGTATCGTTTTATGGGTTTTTGGGGTAGAGGATTTCAAATATTATATTATTAAAGTTTCATAAACAATTATTTCCACATACAAAATTTTTTCGTTGTGAGTGACTTAGATAAAAAATCGGATGTGGAAGTAGTGATTCCTTGGGCAGCGGTTTTTTATTTCGAAAAAACTTCAGAAATTTATTGTCTAGAAGATTCGTGTTTTTTAACATTTACACCGCCAGATCTTCAAATCTAATTGAGCTATCGATCTGATTTTTTTTTTAAATTAAAGTACAGACATTAAAGACAATGATCTTATATTTTCACTAAGCGACAAACTTTTTTATTTTTGCAAATTTTTATATACATGCAGCGAAGCAATTGAAGCCAAGATACGGGAGAAATTTTTGAAAAAAAAATTTTTCATCTAGGACTTATAGTTTTTTATTTATGAATATTTTTCTGACGCAGTAGCATATGTACACCCGGCAAGCGCGTGACTACAGGTACCGAGTACCGCTAAATACGATATGGTTGTGCTGTCGTAATAATAATAATAATACAATGTGAATTCGTGTACATCGTAAATGGTGTCGTGTGTAATACAGTTTTCTGAAGTTTTTTTTAAGATTTATTATTTATTAATAATGGAATGTATTATATTTAAAAAAACACACTGCGTAGTGACAAATCTGTAGTAGACAGACCCAGAATAATATAATTTTACATGTAGTATGTGAGTCTAAGTCCTCTCAACAAATAATATTGGTTAAATCAGTGATACTGACGTCCTGATTTTGCATATTCACTTTCATTCTTCTCTTCCTCTTCCTAGTTTGAGTACAATTATATTATATGCATTCGGATATAGTACAAACAAGAGATTGATATTGATAAATAAAATAATTCAAAATTTGGTAATAACAATTTGTTCATGTCTTCTATCAATTCATGTTTGACAGGACGCATTTTATAAAATTGGAAACAGGACTGTATTTGTTGTTCTGAGGAAGAACGTTGATTGCCTCGAGAAAATGTCGAAACTGCCTCTACTGCCTAGAAGCATTGAAAATAGCTGCAAAGTATGTTCTCTTGTTTTAGAAAAATAAGGATATCAATATTCGAACTCTTAATAATTTACGTCTACGAATGGCCATCAAATCTAATAAACCATCTTCCGAACTTCCACCAACTGATTATGCTTTTACCAACATTTCTTGAGGTTAGTGATTTAAATTCTTTAGAAGGAACTTTAACAATATATACTAAAATTACAGATGTATGCATCAGTTAAAGATATGGTACTCCAGTAAAAATCCAAATCCACTGCTGGAAGATACAGAAGGTTGGGGGGTGAACTTTAATAAATGATTGTTGGAATCCAATTTTTTCAATTCAAAAATCAATTCCAGATATTGTACGGTCATTGGCGCAACTAGAGGGGGGCAGGGTGGGCCGGGCCCACCCCAAACTAGCCACGGCCCACTTCAGAGGAAAGAATAAAAATTATTAAATTATTAAATCTCTTACTTTTAAGCGTCGTATGGTGTCAACATCACGATAAAATCATTCGAAACCAATAATATTTACATATTTGTATAGTTTTTTCATTTTATAATTTGACTGAAAGTGAAAAGTAGTTTTATGCATATGGCCGTGTCGATGAAATAGCTAAAATAGGATTTCCCATCTAGGTATAATGGTAATTCAGAGGCGGTTTCTTCATAAGTGCTGCAGAGCTGCAGAACTAACAAAAGTTCTGACCATAATTATTAATAATTATGTTTAAAATGTTCTAATTCCAGGGGGGTGGCTCCGAGCATCGCAAGTTCAATGTAACATTAATTTCAAAATGTTACTATACACCAAAGGCGGCCAGTTCGCCTTTTGGCCAGCGTTGCCAGAGCACGATGACTTTTTTGTTGAGGTCAAGTTCATAAAATGACCTTGAAATGACAAAAAATTTGCCTACGGCGTTATCACTGACCGCCCCATGTACACATATCTACAGAACACCTAAGTGCCGCCACTGAACTTTGCGTTTCAAACACAAGGGGCCTGACCACCCCCAGAAAAATTCTCTAGTTGCGCCAATGTGTACGGCAACGTTTAAGCCTTTATTGTTCCGATAAAATTGCAATAACAAAAAATGTAACTGTGGGAAGGAAGGTTTAAAATGTTGTGTGCAGTGTAAATGTGTCGTGTGCAATAATTGTCTAGAATGTATGGATGAATTTGAGGATTATGAGGAATTTTTTTAATTATCGTTAAAATTTAAAAATTTATAAAATAATAAACATGTCTGTTAAGATGGCCTTTGACTAAAATTGTTACTTTCTACTTGTTTCCAAATATTTGTTATAGTCGTGATATTTCATGATGCAGTGACAATCGCGCGCCTGCCGAGTGTATGAGCCATTTGCTAGTGCGTCACAAAAATATTCATAAATAAACAACTATAAGTCCTAGATGGATTTTTTTTTCAAAAACTTCTTCCATATTTTGGCTACAATTGCTTCGCTGTATGTATATGAAAATTTGTCGCTTAGTGAAAATATGAATGCATTGTCAGCGAAGTAATAATTTCATTGTTATTTAAGGAAAATAATAAACAATAATCGATAGAAATAAAAACACTATTGGAAGCGCTTGGGTGTGTATTTGAATTTAAAAAAAAATTACATCGATAGCTCAATTAGATTTGAAGATATGGCGGTGTAAATGTTAAAAAACACGAATCTTCTAAACAGTCAATTTCTGAAGTTTTTTCTAAATAAAAAATATTTGTACCACAGAAAAATATCGTAAATGCCCATTACAGGTCCCAAAAAAACTACTTTACAAAATCTACAGGGTCTCATCTGGTTCTACGTTAAAAAAAAATAAATGAGACATTTATAGGTCGATTACGCTCCACGTACTACAGAGTACTTCAAGCATAGATGACTAACATGCGGGTCGCGCCATTTAAATAAAAATGAATATCTCAAAAATTGTGCCATTTAGGAGAGGTATGATTTTTTTAAAAACTTTTTCAAAGTATTAACTACATTTTGTTCACTGAAAATACACAAAAAAATCTGAAATAAAATTTTTTGTCAATTACTGAAAATTTCACTACAAGAAACATAAGCAGACACATTCTGATTTATCCTACAAACAAATTTATAAACTTTGGATTAGTAAAAAGATGTCAATAGAAGCACTTAGGCGTTAACTTTACAATAAAAAAAAATCAAGTCGATATCTCCAGTAGTTTTGGAAATATTGAGTGTTATACAAAAAAAAACAGTTTTGGTAGATTTTAAAATTTTCGACTTTTTTATCAATACAAAAGTTTGGTACCGACCAAAAAAGTCGTAAATAGCCATTTTGCATAGCTAATGACATACACAACAAGAATATATCGGTGTCACCTGGTTCTACGCCGATAAAAAAAAACGGAACATTTCGGACCGAAATTTACTCCACTATACCTACCCAATACTCATACCAGTAGATATTTTACAAATCAGAACGTAGACAAGAATTGACAAACGAAGTAATAAGAGCTACAAATGAGAAAGCAAATTTTTAAATAAATATTGCATAAAATAAAGGTTTACTATTAATTTAGCAGTTTTATTTTTGTGGGTAGGTATTATTCTTGTTTAGCATTTCCATCAATATTATTATTACCGCTATTTAGTCGGGAACCCACCCTAGCTGTACGTAGAGTACGTGCACCCCCCGCCGATCCTTGGGGACAAAGTTTTTCATAAAGATTAAAGCCTAAGGAACAATTTTAGACACGTCCCACGATAAAAACTGGCTGTACTTTCAAAATGGCAGCCATATGTTACAAAAAAACTGTTGCCAATATAGTCTTTGTCATTTAACAAAAACTAAAAAAGATGGACAAACACTTTTTTCACAAAAAACAACGTGAGTAAAATTTTCTACAATTTTGTTCCTATACAATATTTTGATAGGAGTTACCATTTTCCAGATAAATGGGTCCCAAATTAAGAAAACATGGAAATTGATATATCAGTAAATTATTTAGAGGAAATAACTGTGACAATTATTGTAAGGCGAATAATATATATTATTAATATAACAAAAAATAAAATAAACTGAAAAAAAATTAATAATAACAATAATAGCATTATAATTCATTCATTTACTGGATGCGACTCAGTCACTGCATTTAAGAGAAAACGAAAGATAAAACCCCTAAAATGTTACTTTCTCCCAAATATATCCGAACATTTCAAGATTTGAGGAACAGCTGGAACATTAATGATAAATTAGTCGCATCATTAGAGGAGTTTACATGTGCTATACAGGGTGTCCCGTAAATAATGGATAATCCTGAAAATGGTAATAGGCCAGGCCATAACCGACCAGAATATCACAACTTGACTTTATTGAAAACCCTACGGTTTTCGAGATATGGGCACTTTTTTGAGATTTTGAAAATTCCTGCCCTAGGATAGTATTTTGCATGCCACTCCCACGAGGTAAGGATGTTTTCATTCTGTTTTTTGGTGAGTATTCTAGAATAGTTGTGCTATTAAACGTGTATAGGAGTTTTGAGATAACGACGACTGAATTTGACTTTTTATGGTGTAAAGAAAAGTGCCAAGAGAAAATTGCCACTTATCTTAAAAACTTGCTCACTTATTGTTATGTTCTAAAATGTTTAAAAATTCTGATTCTTCCTGTTAGAAAAAAAGATATAGCTGTTTGAATAGCGGAGGAACTAAATTTATCGATTTAAAATTTTTAACAAGTAAGCCTTGTTTTTAACTGCATGTGATGCATGTCATTTTGTACCCATTCAAACTTTGTTTGTTTGTCGATAAAAACGAATTAGCATTTCTTTGGACTTATTAGAACTTGTTAAGAACAAGAATGCCTCGTATACAGTATACACAACGTGAGTATGCTCATATGCATACTATTTACGGTGAATGTCGAGGCAACGCCAGTGCATCCGCTGTGCATTATCGAGAAAGGTACCCGAATGCACACCATCCTGACTACCGTGTATTTATTAGAGTACATAACGCGTACTGCGAGGGAAGGTTTTCTTCGACGACGACGACGAAGTGCTGAATGAAATTAACGATGATCCATCTACTTCTGTGCGTACCATATCACGACGCACTAGCGTATCTAAAACAACGGTACACAGAATTTTAAAACGATACCAACTCCATCCTTTCCATGTACAACGTGTGCAAACTCTACTACCCAGAGATTATCCCTTGAGAGTGGTATTCTGCCGGCGAATGCTGCGGATGATACGAGAGGATCCAGATTTTTTAAATCATCGTACAGAAGAGATGGCTTTGTAAATTTACATAATCCGCATAGTTGGGAGTTTGAAAATCCCCACTTGATGAGAACAGATCAGTCACAATACCAATTTAAAGTAAATTTGTGGACAGGCATCCTAAATGGTCAAGTAGTAGGCTCATTCGAACTGCCACCAACATTAACGTCAGACAATTATTTGAAATTCCTTCAAAACGACCTACCGGGCTTACTAGAAGACTTTCCTTTATCCCTGAAGCTGACAATGTGGTTACAGAACGATGGATGCCCTGCACATCATGGGATAGAGGTGAGACCATATCAAAATTTGAAATAACTAGGAATATGGATCGGTCGCTTAGCTCCAATTATGTGGCCACCCAGGTCACCAGACCTAAATCCTTTAGATTTTTTTCACTGGGGATGCATGAAGGAAAAGGTGTACTTCCGACCTGTTCAATCCTTGAATGAATTGCATGAGCGCATCGGAGTAGTCGCTGAAGAAATCAGCCGATCCGGATATTCACGCCATTTAAAACGTTCCTTTATTAAAAGGTGCAGAGCCTGCATCAGAGCTAGAGGAGAGCAACTCGAACATTTATTATAAGTTGTTTGACTATTTTTTTTTTTAATCATGTTTAATAAATGCAGGTGAAATTACTTTTTGTTTTATTTCGATCATTCTTCGTCCTCTTACATCAGAATTTTTAAACATTTTAGAATATATTCTCGATAACGCACAGCGGATGCACTGGCGTTGCCTTGACATTCGCTGTAAATAGTATGCATATTAGCATACTCACATTGTGTATACTATATACGAGTCATTGTTGTTCTCAACAAGTTCCAATAAGTCCAGAGAAACGCTAATTCGTTATTATAGACAAAGTCTGAATTGGTAACACCAGATGTGTAAAATGACATACGTCACAGGCAATTAAAAACAAGGCTTACTTGTTAAACATTTTAAATTGATAAATTTAGCCCCTCCACTATTCAAACAGCTATACCTTTTTTTCTAAGAAGAAGAATCAGAATTTTTAAACATTTTAGAATATAATAGTAAGTGGGCAAGTTTTTAAGATAACTGGCAAGTTTCGCTTGGCATTTTTCTTTACACCATCAAAGGTCAAAGTTAGCAGACGGAATCTTGGTGGAACCGAAATTTGAGAAATACATTTTTTTTGAGAATACTGTCGTCGTTATCTAAAAACTCCTATACACGTCTGATAGCACAACTGTTCTAGAATACTCATCAAAAAACAGAATGAAAAAATCCTTACCTTGTGGCAGTGGCATGCAAAATACTAATCTAGAGTAGAAATTTTCATAATTTCAAAAAAGTGGCCATATATCGAATACCGTAGGGTTTTCAATAAGTTCATGTTGTGATATTCTGATAGGTTATGGTCTGGCCTATTACCATTTTCAGGATTATCCATTATTTACGGGACACCCTGTATATGGATCAAAGAAATGCGCTAGCGTGGATGAGCTTCGCCTAATTGCCATTAGACAGAAATGTGGTGACAAAGATTTGTCTCTATCAATTGACACTAAAGTTGATTTTTCTGAATCCACCATCAGGAGCTTGTCTTATCGAGCATATTAAAAGGAGTGTTTAAAAAACGCGTGTTTGGCAATTAGCCCACGAAGGTATTCACAATATTCCAAAACCTTGGAATGATTAGACAGGCACACAAAAAAAATGTCGAGTGCTAGAAGGCAGACCTATGAATTCCCATGCATTTCGACCCGCTGAACACTAATCCGATGTTCCGTTTTGCCGGATTGGCTCTTACATCTTTGATAACCTCAAAAAACACCTTAAAAATGTCCGAAAAATCCCAAACAAGTAAATAAAAAGTTTAAATGAGCTGATCACTATATCTATACGTAATTTGGGGCGCTGAAACTGAATATGAGGTCAGAATTAGCCGATCAGTTAGGAATTTTGACAAAAAACACCTAAAAAATGCCCAAAAATCCAAAACAAATAAATTGAAAGCTTAAACCAAGCACTTTAAAACTAACATAACCTAAGGCAAGAGCATTACACCAAGAACTTTGAACCAGGAACTATAAACCTAACATAACCTAAGGCAAGAGCTTTAAACCAAGAACTTTAAACTAAGAATTCTTAACCCAACATAACCTGAGATAAGAACTTTAAACCAAAAACTTAAACCAATTATAAATTAAGACAAGACTGTTAAGTTCCTAAGGCAAGAACTTTAAGGTTTAAAGTTCTTTGTGTAAAGTTCTTGCCTTCTTCTCGCCTCGTTTTTAGTAAATTCGATGTTCCGAAATATCGAAAAAAAAAAAATCAACGACAAAATAAAAAAATATTTATCTAGAATGGAAATAGTGGATAAAGGTTTTCCATGGTATCTTGCATCATATATTATAAGATGTTTGACAAATGGAAAGAACGTTAAAAAGTAAAATACAAAAATCCAACAATATCAAAGAAGCCTGGAATCCGTGAAGAGTGTTATTTTTTAGCAATACAAATGTTTCCGGAATTAACTCTAAAAAAGAGTTAATGGAAACTGATTGTTCCGAAAGTCAAGATGACAGTGAATATAAAGATAGTGAATGTGAGTACTCGATAAGAACTAAAACTTCCAATATTTGGTGAAATAATAAACTTAATAATGTTATTAGAAATCTTGGTCTATGTAATGGTAGGGAAGAATATTTAGTGACGATTATGGAAAAAGACAATTTAGTATCAAGTGATGTTCGTTCTAGCTCATACAGAAAATGAGAAAAAGACTTTAGAAAATATTTTACACAAGGAAAAGAACACTTGCTCTTATATTGTCATAATGATGAAGGGTTAAACTTAAATCTATCACATATAGATTTTAGATAATTATTTTTTATTTTACCGCTGATATTTTTTCGATTTTTCTGAACCTCGAATTTGCTACACACAAAACAGAAGGAATTCGCATTATTTACGCAGTTGTGCAAATTTCTTGTACTCATAGGAAGCCAAGTTTCCCACTTCACTAGAGCTGCGGTTGCATGATGACGACGCCCGCGGTCCCGCTTTCTCAACCTGACCGGCCGCCGATACTGGGGTTTCCCTCCCTTGGATCGTAAATTTTTCTCGACTTTCGCCATTTTTCTTACCTAGGAACTTAGCCGAAATAAATCGTTGCCCGCCGTCACCACGTGGAGGTGTCCTAGTCGCAAAAAATAGAAAAGAAACAAATGGCATATGACAATCAAACAGAATAAAGAAAACTATACAATTCTAAACAGCTCTAAGAAAAAAAAATCATGATCTAGGTAAATGTAAAGACCAAATGATACTCCTCTCTCAACAGAGCAAACTTTGCCCGAAATTTTTCTCCTAAAAATGTCACTATTCAGTAATATTTTCCTTTAGATACTTGAAAATTTAAAAGTTACCCATCTCCGCTTACTAGAGTTGATGAGAATATCTTGAAATTATATTTCTCTATAAAGTTTGCAGATTGCGCTTCAATTCTGACTACGGTATTGTGTTCAGCTCGTGAACATGGTTATCGCTTCAAAAACAAAAAAGTTACAAATCTGGGGAGTTTTAAGTGGCACACCCTGTATATTGTCGAATTTAAATAATAACGAGTAGAAGTTGCAGTCAAGAGTGGTCGACTGCGATTAACATTTTTTAATATTAAGGTGTTCGAAAACGACCCAATTCACTTTTACGTGTTGTTACTGAGATTAAATTCATGACTAACACCTATCTTTTCCAATATTATACTTATAGTCCAAATAGGTATTCGCAGTTGGCAACACACGATTGCAATATTCCCAAAACACTTTAAGTAGAATAAGTGTCTTTTGAAATTGTGGTATCTCCAAAGGCATATAAACTGTCATGTTTTAAGCAAGATATTACTAAGATTTTTTATTAAGCACACAAAAATAGTAAAATATACAAGATGTTGAAACAAGTTCGAAGAAATGTTACGTAGATTAGATGATATGTCAATTTTACTTTAAAATGTATTTAAGGCATTGCCGACTGTGAATGTCTATTTAATCAATAAAAATTAAAGGAAATATTGCTTGTGTACGTAACGATACCGATTTAGAGTATAGTAGAATTGATATAAAAAACAAAATAACAATATTTCCAAACTATCCTACAAATCAGAAATGTTTCATGTCGCTGAATAGCACAAATTTTGGAAAGTGTACGAAAATTTGATTTAAGCGACAAGAGCTTTGGGTAGAAGCACCGGATGACGACGGAGCAAAGTTATTTAAGCGAAATGGCCAATTATTAATTTTTTTTTACAAAATTATTACAAAATAAAAAATCCATCATAAAATGAGTACTCGGATATCTCAGAATTTTTTATTATATGTATGAAATATTAACGTCATTCCAATCAGTCCTAAAACCAAAATTGTTAAATATATTTTCTGAGGAATTATTTGAATCTTCTTGTGCCAGTCGATTGATTTGACAATTCTCACCATTGAATAAAGTTGTGATTAAACATCCTCCATAGGATGTATCCCTACTTACCATGTTTGGGATGCAGATCTAATTTGCATTATACATAATTAGTTGGGCATTTTGCAAATCATTATATTATATACAAATTCAACTTAATGTTCGATAGAAGTATATACGAATTATTGGAATCATTGCCTCTTTACTTGACCAATTAACTTTCACTGTGTTGAATCGACAACTAAGGAACGTAGTAAAATTGGTCAAAAATAACATTTTTTCCGAACTACCCTAAACATTTTTCACGTCCCCGACGACATATTTGCTCTATATTACAAATTTGATTTGACGATGAGAGCTTTGGGCAGAGGCGCCAGAAGGCGATTGAGCAAAACTTTATTCATACTGAATTTCCAATAATTAATTGTTAAACAAACGGAAAAGTACACGGCATCTCCACCAAAATATACAGATTCCAATAAGACCAACCAACAAAATGTACAATATTTCCAATAAAAATCTCTTGACAGTTTCTATTATTTATTCAATCTTTTTACCAAAATTATGACAACTAATTTTTTTGCCTACTATTTTTTATATATAATAGGGCAGCTTATCATGAAAATGTGGACACACCAAACCACCAAATTTTTTTCAGGTACTAGTTAGGTATGTAGCTTTCAATTTATGATAGGAACCAACTCTTCCATCGGCCATCTTGGATTTTATAGCCGCTATTTTGAAATATAGGTATCTCGGCTTGTTAATCATTTAGGACAACAAATTTGGTACAGTATACATATTTGGTATCTAAGTATACATATTCAGGGAATCCGACCACACAATTTTTAAATGTATCACACTTATTCACTAATATATGTACCAATTACAAACTATTCACTGATGAATTGTTTTGTCCGGTGGCTCTACATTTTCTAATGTTTTATTTACTTTGTTTCAGATTGAATTGTAATAAAAGATTGGAACAAGTGTATGATCTGTCAGAAAACAACTTCAGAAAACGGTAGCGATTTCTCAGTGCTGTATAACATTGCAGAAGATATTTGGCGTCAAGGGCAATGAGATCACCACCTTCTAATGCTGCCAACAACTGGGATTCTTGCGGTTCTGTTGCCATTTTTCGTATGCTCGTATCAGCTGTTAATGTTCGAAATTCATGAAGGAGTCCATCGCTTCCACTACATAACAAACACGTCATTTTGTCACTCGCTTCTTCGATCGTTTCTCCACAGTTATGCGGTCTCCTGAAGTATTTCCGCGCTTTTTACCTCTATCCAGCTTCAAATTGCTGACTTTGACGTAACAAGATTTGTGCCAAAACAGTTCATCGGTGAATAGTTTGTAATTGGCACATATACTAGTGAATAAATATATAGTATGATACATGTAAAAATTGTGTATTTGTATTCCCTGACCCCAAATATGTATACTTAGACACCAAAGTGATTTAGAGGCCGAGATATTGATAATACACCTATATTGTAAAATGGCCGCTATAAAATCCAAGATGACCGACGGAGGAGTTGGTTCCTATCAAAAATTGAAAGTTACGTACCAAACTAGTACCTGGAAAAAATTTGGTAGTTTTGTCCGGTGTGTCCACATTAACGCGAAATTCGACGTTAAGCTGCCCCACTAATAACAATAATAATAATTATGACAATGACAACGACAACGACAACGACAACGACAACGACAACGACAACGACAACGACAACGACAACGACAACGACAACGACAATAACAATAACAACAAATTCATTAAATATTAAATCACAACATTTTCTTCCCCCAGTGACGCTTCGTCACGTTAAAAATTTGAGCTTACATATCGTGACGAGTCTTTTATATTTTTACAATTATTTTTTATATATTTGCTTTCATCATGATAAGAGAATATTATTTAGGTATTAAGGAAATCAAAAAAGTGTGTAAGATGTGATTTGCTTAATACCTAAATAATAATCTCTAAGTCTTTCATATGTTCCAGTTTTAGTTTTTACGTCTACAATTCTAACTTGTCCATCGCTGCTTGGATATGGTGTCACAATTTTACCTAAAGGTCAATCATTTCGTGGCACTCGATTATCCATTATGATCACCATGTCATGTCGCCTCGAGCACTTTTTGTCAAATCTCATCAATGAACTCAAGCAGTTTCTAGGCAACACGTTTTCATGCTGAATTTTCGATAATTTCACAGGCACACAAAATTAAAAAAAGTGATCTTTTTCTGGTACTCTAATGGGTAACCCATATGTATTTCCACGTACTGAATACGAATCAGGTGTCCGTTTAGCTTCATTGGCAACCATTTTTTTGTAAATCGCGAAGATAACCTAAAAGAAACCCCATAATTTAGATTATTTTCGCGATTTACGAAAAAATTGGTTGGTAACAGAGCTAAACGGATACCTGATTCGTATTCAACATGTCGAAATGGAGTCCCAGAAACAGATCACTTCTCACTTTTTTTGTTGTGTCTGTGTGATATATTTACATACGCGATTTTCTAGAAAATGGCGGAGGATCCAGTGATATTCATCACACACAAAAAAGGTCAGTTTCTGGGACTCCATTGGGCAACGTCCATATATTTCGACATGCTGAATATGAATCAGGTATCCATTTAGCTCAATTAGCCACCAATTACACAGCCACACACACACACACAAAAAAAGTTCTCTGCAGCGGACCAAATTATATGGTGTATTTTAAAAAAATCTATCATGTCAGTTTTGATTTTTAGTCAAAAACATCCCTTAAAATGGTGTAAAATCGTAGAAATAATGTAATAACTGTTAATGAAGTATGAAAAATGGTAGATGTTTTGTAGTCGAGAGTAGAGAATATAAATTCGAGACACAGTAAGCTATTTCTATAAATTAAACCGAAATCCGCCCTTATGGGGGAGTGAAAATTACCGCTAAAACTCAAAAGACGCAGGTGAGTGTAAATAACATGTACAGAGGCCAAATTTTTGTATCTCTTAGTGCAAAATATTTGACTCTGGTGCAATAACCAGCCTTTACTCTCAAAGGGTAGAGACTCAATCCTATGGAGGATTAAAACTACCCCCACCTATAGGTTTCAAAGCAGGAAAAAATTCAGGCAGGGTGAACAAATATGGAGTAAATTCATTCCAACCACCAATACATGACTAGAGACTACCCTTAAAGGGTGGTAAGAGCTACCCCCATGCTCAAATGTTACATGTTATATTAAAATTCGGAAGGGGTCGAATACTTGTAGCTCATTGTGCCAAATATATAATCTGGTACGACAACCACCCAATATTTTTAATAAGGTTGAAAATCACCTCTGTTTGGGTGGGGGGGTAAAAACTACCCTCACATACGGACGGAAATAGATAGACGGAAATTTAGTTAATTTAGGTATATAGCTTACATAGATAGAAAAAAATGGTCACTGAAGAGATAACATCCTATATCTATGACTAAAAAAATAGGAAAAGAAAACCACGGAAAAGATATTTTGAAGATAACAGAGAAAAGTCATAAGAAAAGAGAGTATTTGGACTAATGGTTGAAAGTATGATATAAATAGGAAAAAGAATAGCTTGACACAGAATAAAAGATAGATGAGTTGATAAATATTAAGATAAACAGTTGAATAAGCAGGTATAGTATAATAAATAAAATACAAACACAAATGCTTAATGTATGAATTTACTCCATTTTTATCTACCTTGCCTAAAACTACAAATGCCTGAATTTTTGTTCCAGGATATTAGAAGTAATGAAAACCGTCCGTCTGTGGGGGTAATTTTTACCCCTCCCTTATTAAGATTGGGTGGTTGTCGTACCAGATTTGGATATTTGGCACGATGAGCTACAAGTATTTGACCCTTTCCGAATTTCAATAGCACCTATATGCATCATCTTACTAAGGGTAGACTCTAGTCATGTGTCGGTGGTTGGAACAAATTCACTGCATATTTGTTCACCATGCTTAAAAGTACAAAAGCCTCAATTTTTTTTCCCGTTTTGAAACCTATGAGGGGTGGGGGTAGTTTTAACCCTCCATAGAGTTGATTCTCTACCTTTTGAGAGTAATGGCTGGTTTTCGCACCAGAGTCAAATACTTTGCACTAAGATATATAAAAATTTGGCCTTTGCACATGTTATTCACACTCACCTGCGACTTTTGAGTTTTAGCGGTAGTCTCCACGCCCCATAAGGGCGGACTTCGGTTTAATTTATAGAAATAGCTTACTGTGGCTGTAATTTATATTCTCTACTCTCGACTACAAAACGTCTACCATTATTCACACTTCATTAAGAGTTATTAGATTATTTATATGATTTTACACCATTTTAAGGGATGTTTTTGACTAAAAAACAAAACTGACAAGATAGATTTTTTTTGGACCACGGATTCGGATTCAGCGTCGAAAAATACACCATATCCATATAATTTGGTCCGCTGCGCAGAACTTTTTTTTTGTGTGTGGCTATGTTATTAGTAAATCGCGAAAATAACCTAAATTATGAGTTTATTTAGGTTATTTTCGCTATTTACAAAAAAAAAATAGTGGCCAATAGAGCTTAACGGACACCTGATCCGTGTTCAACACGTCGAAATACATATGGGTTACCCAATGGAGTATCAGAAAAAGACCACATTTCTTTATTTTGTATGCCTGTGTTTTTAATGCACTTAATATTTTACTACTGAGAACTCTCCTTGTTTTAATGTGTCCCACGGCTAGCGCCCGGAGCTTTTAAATTTTGTTGTGTCTTTAAGACACACGGTGGTAAGTTCTTCCATTATATCACGTGAAAAAAAATTCTGAAGTAGGTATTTGAGGAAAATATTAATCAAATTGGCACTCGCAGTAGACCGCTCTCCACTGCAACTTCTCGTCTATGATTTATTTACGATTTATTTTGTTTTGCATTATTTTATTCAGATAATTACATGTATTTCGTTTACTACAAATAAAAGTCAGTAATTTATGTATTTGTTGCGTCTTTCTATTTTCACATGTACAATAATACGGACATTATACAAGTTTGTTAAAAGTGATCAATACACTCTGTCAGTTCTCTAGGTAGCTTGCCACAATGAATATAATAGAGTTCCCTTTAAATTCACAAGTGTTTCATGAATAAACTTTGCGCACTTGAATAAAACTTGTCAACTATAACATTCTACAATACTACATAATTCATGATATTCTCCACCTCCAAACAATGTTTTCACTGCACTGTCGAAAAGTTATACTTAAAGCTAACAGCTCAATTATGATTGTACAACGGAACTTAAGGCCTTGGTCGTTTTATGTTAAATTTACAATTACTAATTTATGGAATTTGTAGAATTTATAAATTTTTGGTAGTTTTGAAATTTTAGTTTAATTTTTTTAGTTATGAAATATTTATAGAAAGAAAATTATTTGAAAATTAACTTTCACCTATTTCTTAATAACATCTAGAAATAATTTGTGAATTTATTCCCTTATACACTCCATTTTAGAAAATAAGGCAACCTTTCCTAAAAATGTTTACACTCAAAGAAATAGTATGGGTAAATTCAACAAAAAAAAATGGTTAACTAACAATATTGTTAATTTTGTTAAACCAAACTATATTGATGGTATTTTTAAACAAGAGGTAATTGTTATTTTAATTAATAAAAAGTTGTCGTACAACAAAACAAACATTAACTTAAGAAATAGATGAATAAGACTATTATTTTGTTCGTCTGACTATTATTTTGTTGAATTCTGTCAAATTAAACTAGATAATAGTATATTTTATTTTGAACTATTATCGAATTGTAATTCTAATCCAGTATTAGTTCGCTGTACTATTGTACTTGGTAGACAAACCAATATTATTGTCGTCTTCTAGAAATTCTAAAAGAATTACCATAAAATTTGCTTGCTTACCACGTAGTCTATTACAGAAATTATTCCCAGATGACGCCACATACAAATCACTGACAATAATCAATCATGCATTATCTTACACTCTTATGAATTTATAGAAAATTAATAACATGATTGCAGTGTTCAAATTCTCTCAGGGATCATCGATATATTTGGATGGATCTTATAAATGATCTCTAATCTTTGGTTTGGGACAGTTTGGGTGGTCTGATGTCTCAATACTGAGATTTTGGCTAACCAAAAAAAACTTCATCATACAATAAAGTGTAGATCAACCTAAAAATTAGTTGGTGAACAAAAAACAAAGTCGTACTATTTAATTGTAGACCAAATTGAAAATGGTTAGTGAACATAAAAGAATGTTATTGTACTATTTAATTTGTTCCAAGAAGATATGATTATTAAACTACTATTTGTTTACGAAAACAAATAAAGTTGTATGACTATTCTTTACTGATTGATTTAACTATGAAACTAGATAGGCGCGATTTCATATGCTCTTTTTGGTTGAATTTACCTATCATTTTCTTTGAGTGTAGAACTGAGTATTATTTAAAACGGCGTTTAACAGTATAGTTGTAGTAAATCTGATGAAAACAGATCAATCGTGATAACAAAAAAATATATAAGCAAGCTTTGAAAGATAAAAAACCTGAAGTTTATAAAAACGAAATTATTAGTTCACATAATAAATAAAATAAAGCAAAACTATCTGGAAATTAGTAAATGGTGAAAGGAAAATTGAAAATTGCTCAAATATTGCAATATTATATATTAATTCCTCTAAATAATTTTCTTCTAATAATTTTTTTTTCGTGCAACCGATTTTGGAATCAGATGAAGAGTTAAGAAATATATCTAGTTTAGATTATTACTATCTGAATAACTATACGATGAAGGCTTCCCGCGAGTCCCAAATTAAACCATTCAATTTTACCCTAATAAGAAAGAAAAATTAATTTGTTCTGATAATTTTTGTTCTATAATAATCGTCACAATAAAATTAGTAAAATATTTAAAATAGTTATAAAACATAGATTAGTCAAATACAGTGACGGCTCGTGACATAACAAGCTGATGAGGCAGAGCTCTGGATATTGAGATAGGTATAGGTACCTAGTTAGGTTTGTTATACCCCAGTCAAATTAGAACAACTTCAACGTTTGACGGAAAAAAACTGATATAGTTTCGAAACTTGGCAAAGATGTTCATTAAACGTTAAACATACTAAAAGTTCCTAGTTCAAACTGTCGCGCTCGAGCCGGAAAAATGCAAGATACTCTTTGCTTTCGTATTTCTAATATAATAGATACGAATAAAATGCGTATAACATTTTTTATACAGAATTTTATATGGTTTATTTTTATAGGAAACACAATTTCGATATCTCCAATGGTTAGCGAGATATTAGCAAAAAGCTTTATCGGGGCACCGTTTTTCTAAGATGGCGGCACAAGTACAAGAGATAGAGTTGGGGACTTTCAGGAACCTTAAAGCAAAACACTAGTGTCTACAAATTTTGTAAGTAAAATTTTATACTAATTTCAGTCAGTCCCAAAACCAAAGTGCCTTCGTAATCTTCTGAGGAAGCAATCGATTGCTATTGCACGCTGTCTATTATAAACGTCCTCTATAAGAGGCATTCGTCTTTGCCCTGCTTGGGGAGACGATTCAATTAAAATTTTTCATATTTTCTTTAGATAGGATTGCATATTAACATCTGTATTCTTTGTATCAACAAATAAATGGTATTATTTGAACTGTTGCATTTTACTGATTGAATGATCAACTTTAAATCATTTTCCCCGAGGGCTTTAGTGTAGGAGTTGAATATCGGGCGTATCATGATCCCGCCAGTCTATAATTCAATACATCGATCGGATCGCAAATGCTCGAGAGGGATTTTCTATAAAAGTAATTAAGAGATTTCTAAGCCACAAGATACTCGACAGTGCTAGAAAAGTAAGCTAAAGTGTATCACCAAAGAAGCCAAATTGAGAGAGAAGGCAGTTAGCAAACTACGGTTAGTACAGCTTTTACCTTTCTCGTCTATCAAACATCTCTTAAACATATTGAACTCGACTGTGAGTGGAAACAACCACATACAATCAAGGAGGAACGCGATTGGCGCCCATAATTTAGTGTCGCGTCCATCAGAAGCTGTGTGTAAGGTTCTTCCACAATAACACCCACTAGTAGTAGTCTTGTGAATGACTCCAAATAAATAAATAAATATTGACTGTTGTTGTATTTAGCAACTGGTCTGTAATTTTTTACCTACTCGTATATTTCATTTTTTCAATCGAAATGTATTTAGAAAATTAGACACCTCGTAAATTCTGTGCGTAGTTTTTATGTAAAATGATTATGTTATGAAAACGTGCTCGGTTTTAGTTTATTTTCAAATGGAGTAACTCAGTTAATTAAATTTGAAACTTTTTGACCATAAAATTACTTTTTCATTTGATGAAAATGCGTTTTGTTAAATTCATTCTGTATAGAGTTTTTATAATTAAAGTTAAATACAACTTTATTTGTTTTTGAAATTACATTAAATAATTTACAGGAGTCGCGGTTATAACCATGTTTTATGCCTTTTAATTATTCATTATATTTAGAGAGAACAAAATAATGAATAGGCGAGTGCAAGTACTCATTTAAATTTACAAAATTATGTATGAAAATAGATGTATTATTTAAATGCAGTAAATACATATAGACCCATCTATATATTATTTTGTTTATCTGTAAAATGCGTTTCGCTAACATTACTGTAATCAACGGATAAAAATAACACAACGTTAAAAACAATATTTCCATGTCCGTGTTTCATTAATTACATTATTTTTATTGAACGAATTACTGTTGCTGTATTTCATTTATTTCAAATATTACTGGGGAAGTTACTGCAATTAGTCCGAAATTGAAAATTGCGATAGAATCAGATCTTTACGTCGCGCGTCGTGGGGTTTCAGGAACACGAAAAATGGTTTTCAAAATATCTGTGCGTAAGTGTGTATGTATGTGAATACGATAGCGCCGAAATTATAGAACCGATTTTGATGAAATTTGGTGCAAGGGTAACACTGGTAACATACATGAGAGGTGGTGCAGATCGGATGAAGTTTAGTGCCCCTTTGGCCCAAAGACTTTCTTACTTCATTTAGAAAACTTTGGAAACGTTTTTTATTGAATTAAATTTCGCTCTCTAAGAATATCACCGAGTTAAACATCAACTTGCTAGCTCCAGTTTCGTGTTTTTCCTGTTGGTATGAGTGTGATAAATTCCAATAGAACTGTCCAGCTCATCTAGGAATGACTTAGAATTGAGTGAAACACAAATTTTCTATCCGCTTGTAATCCTACCTACAATCAGGGTTATGAAATAGCCTATCTTAGAGAATCTATATATTTCAAGGAATCGCCTCCACAAGTAGGGCAAGTGAACGAGTGAAGACACTACCATTTAATTGAGTGCTTGCAATAATAATCGATTAGGTAGGTAAAAAAATTACACAACTTTCTCGGAAGTTTATGTAGGCACTTTAGTTTTGGGACTAACTGAAAATAATATAAAAATATTTTAGTTTTATAAAATTCTGAAACACTAGTGGTTAACTTTAAGGTTTCTTTCACAGGTTTCACAAGAACGGAGTTCAACGATATATGGGTTTAATTTGCTTTCCTGTCCCCTTTACGGCGATATATTGGCCCCATATAGGTTCAATATAGAGAATGTGACACTTCAAGCGACTTTTTTGCAAATGACTTTTTTACCTTACTCATGCACAAGGCCGTTTTCTCTATAACTTTGCCATTTTTAAAGACCTGTTTCGTGATGCGATAAAACAGGTAAAAAAATTCAAAAATATTTTCAAAGTACACTTTTAGCGTACTTCTTAAAAAGTATTATCTTCTTTTCCTTGCCGAGAAAAATATTCCAGTTTTGGCGCATTTTCGAAAAAACGATGTATTTTTTTCCTGAACCAACACACACTTACAGACACACAGACATTTTTTATTCGATATTTGAGTTCAGTCTGCTGTGAAACGGATATCTGTACGAAAAGTTTTTTTCTACGATGATTATTATTTTTTTTTTCAATTTATAATAAGTTAATAATAAAGTTAGAATACAATCAAGAGATATACAATTCATTACTGAACCATAACAGATACAAAAAAAATTATTGTAGAAAATTTAGTCAGCTTTAATTTTGCATATAGGCACTTTTTGATTAAGGCTAACCGTTTTCGAGATATGAGCAAAAAACAAAAACCAGGACCTTCTTCGTGCCCCCGCACCTCCTATGTTCGGGGACTTTTGGTATGTTTACCTCCAAACACAGCCCTCAAGTCAAAAATTGTTATCTCGGCATTTCCCTGTAGATCCCCTTATTGAACGTTCATTGACAGGGCTATGTATGATGTGAATGTATTGCAAAATTTTTTACAAACAATTTTTATCAGTTTTTTTCTGCTTTGCAAACATGCATTTCATTATTTGAGTTTGTTTGCATATCATTTATGAGTTAGAGCTCTTGATGCGCTTTTGAAGTTGGTTTTCTCTGTGGGTCTATACCACTAAAATCCATACTGGTTTTATTCGTTGATGGGGTCACCTTCGGTTAATTTTTTCGACGGCTGAAATTAAACATCCTTTGTCAGTTGGAGCAAATAATTAAGCAGTGTAAACGAAATGAAAAAAAAAATTGAATTTTTTAGACCGGTCAAAAGTGCGTGAAGGTATAGTTGTCTTCAGGTCTACTAAGCACTCAAAAAATGTCGGCGCCTTTGACCATCAAACACGCCGCACCGCACCGCCAAAGACGGCGACATTTTTTTATACGCTTAACAAGTGTGTAGTCAACTTTCTACTTTTACAATTACTTATCCACGTCCATAAGTAATTGTTTCATTTGCGAAGAGACGTTTCTTCGTTTCCTCTCTCCTCATTTGACGAAAGGGGCTTAATAAGAGAGACATTTTCCAATTCGAATGACGGTTCGTAAGAAAAAATGAGTAGAGAGCATGAAGTCACCGCTGGGGGTAATTTCTCGCAAAATAAAAAACTTATCATCCACTGGGCAGGTGGAAACTTTTCGGATCTTTATTCCTGTCTCTATTGATAGTTCAAATTCGAAATATAAACTCAGCTTTTAATAAATCTGAACAGCCACATATTTGAATATATAAGCTATCATTGACAACTACAATAGAAAATAAAATTTAGGCTTAGGCAAAAGTCAGGAATATGTATTGGTTATTGTGAACTCTACGTAGCATAGCGTTCACAGGTCTGTGAGGTTTTGTTGTTGGGCAGATGGGGATCATTTGCGAAGTAATTTTTCGCGCTGAATCCGAATATGGCCTCAGAATTGGCCCACCACGTCAAATTTTGAAATATTTGGAGTTAAGTACTTAAAAAATGTTTTTTTGTCTACTTTTGGGGTAATGTATAGGATTCAAAAAATTTTTCAGCTTATTTCTAATAAATATATCATTTAGTACCATCTTTCCTCTTTAAAATAAGCTTCCGAATGGTCATCTACGATGTTTCCTCGTAAAGTTCTAGCCATTTTAAGGTGACACAAATTTGAAACCGTGATACCCTGTGATCCCCTACAGCTCAACAATCTTAACCAAATGACTCCAAACGAATCAAGATTTAAAGTTAAAAAAATCTCTCACGCAAATGAATTTGTTAAGAGGAGACAACGTCAATCACAAAGTTTCATCGGTAAAGCTAAAGCTGAAGTGGGGTCAAGTGTAGGCAGTGTGTCTATTATAGGGCATCTGCACGTGAGGTCACAGCTAACCTCAAAAATATGTGTTTCTTAAGATTTAAAAGTATTACGTAGCTATTATTAAAATTTCTGCCTGGTTCCCGTATTTTCAATTAAAATCTAGTTCAGTGTAATGTTTATGAAGTTCTAATACTTTATCCTAATAAAATAGGACTCTTTTTGTAGGCTGGAAATCTAACCTGTAATTAGCAGTCTATTTTTTATTAATCAACAATATTTAAAAATTATTTACGTGAATTCTTAAATATTTGCTTGGAGCCAGTACGGCTCCACGTTAAAAATGCGTATACAAACTTTAAAAATGAGAATAAACTTGAAAAACTTTAAAGTTACGTTGGTTACATGATGCAGATGCTCCATAGACCATTTTATGTCACGTGGTTTTGACAAATCGGTCATTTTGCTTGAGGAACAACCAAACGTTCATTCTTTCATTGTTTATCATTGTAATCGGAGCAGTTTGCGTGGTTTTATGTATTTTTTTTCTAGTTCTTGAGAAACTGTGTGTGTTGGCGTAATAATGTCACATAATGAATATGACTCATCCCTTATGGGTGATGTAAAGTGTCGCTATCATGGAAAATCAAAATAACAGACAATGTTGACCCTACACCTTTGGACTGGAGACTCGAGACCTTTCTGCAAATTTGTGTATCCGTAATTGATATGGTAAATTACTTAGTGTTCACTCGCAGCTTCTATACATGCCAGCATACAAATCTTTACAAGCATATAAATATTGAGGCTGAGCTGAATATATGAGGCTGGATTTGTGCAAGAAGTTTGTGCAAGAAAGATAAACTCAAATGTATTCATTGTTATGGGCAAGGTAAGTTTACATTTAAATAACTAAGTGCTAGATTTCAGTGATTTCATTTTGTTCGCTGTGTAATTCTAAGATGCCTGTGAACAGCGCCTTGGTCTTTGGTGTTAACTGACAAGTACCCCATATTTCGAGTAGGAATCCAATCAGGATTATCTTTATCATCAAGTTCTGCAGGCTCCCCTAAAAAAAGCATTAAATTATAGATAAAAAATGTTACCTAAATTAAATTGTAACTTGCTGAATCCCACACTACGATACAAGTATATTTATTGGTTTTGTGACACATATTTAGCATACAATGTATAGTTTTACAAAATTACTGACCTGTCAGAAAGTGATTTGAACAGATTCGAGCATTTTTAAGAAAGATTTCGCTTAAATCACCTCGTTTCGAAGATCTAACCCAACATTCTCGCCGTTGTTTTGATAACGCCTGTAATTTCTCACCGCGACCTTTTAAAACAGCAGGGATTCTAAAAAATCGTACTTGGTCTCTTTCTGCCCTTTTTGAACACTTTACCACCTCATAAAAGGATGGCATTTTATTTTTATTCCACGTTTAAAACTGAGATTACAATGGTATTAAAAAGTTTGGTTGTCCCTCAGGCAATATGGCCGACCTATCGTGACGTCATCCTAAAATGGTCTATTGTAATGCTGTAGGTGGCACCATCTATTAAAAAGCACTGTACTAAAAATCTTGACTGGGAAAAAGCAATTTTTAGCCAAACGGCTGGCGTTATTAAACTAAAAAAAAGATTTTCTTGTAAGTAAATGAATACTACACTTCTATTGAAGAAAGTTTTTAGCTAAAATTTGTTTATTACGAAGATCTCTCTTCGCATTGGCTCATTTCCCCTTGCTCCCCTCTGATTTGATCGCCTTGCTCCCTCTTAAGATTGTTGTGTTGTAGGGGATCGTGGTTTCAAATTCATGTCACCTTAAAATGGCTATAACTTTGCGAGGAAACATCGTAGATGACCATTCGAAAGCTTATTTTAAAGAGGAAGGATGGAACTAAATTATATATTTATTAGAAATAAGCTGAAAACATTTTTGAATCCTGTACATTACTTCAAAAGTTGCCAAAAAGCCATTTTTTAAGTACTTAACATCAAATACTTTAAAATCCTCACGTGATGGGCCAATTCTGAAGCCAGATTCGGATTCAGCCCGAAAAATTACTTCAGAAATGACCCTCAGTTGCCCAACAACATTCATGACCTCTTTATTCGCAGACCTGTGTTATGTATTATTATTTCTCCCATTTTTAAACTAATAATTTATCCTTACTATGACTCTTAGAAGAAGCGATAAGCCATATCACTATTAGAATTAGAATTAAACATAGACTTACCTTGCTTTCATCCTTATAGCACTCTAAAAATGTTACATTTTCATCGGAATTAAAAATTTTCTATTTCGCAACTTGTGTAAATACACAGTATATTGCACCCATTGCCAATGCTTTACGTTTCATTTTATTTTCTAAGCAGAAAAATTATATCATAACCGTTGGTAGTCTCCTAATTATATAATTTCGCATGTATTCATAATTTACAAAACAAAAACAAATGAAATCAGCGGATCGTAACACACAGCTGTGTCCCCCTAAATTGGAGTTTTTCAACTATCTTTATCTAATATGTCGTTTTCTTTTTGACTGTCTCCTCTTCTTTAATTCTCTACTCTTTGTCCATACTATATCTGGTTAATGACTAGTGAGTAAAGACTTATTTTTACTACTGAGACTCTGGCAGCAGTTATTAAATTTTTTTATTAACGGTAATCTTGTTCAGTTCCTTTTAGTTCGAATTTTCTTTTCCGTACTCGAATTTTTGATGTATTTAATTTATACCTTATACCTAATTATAAATTATTTCATTACCAAAGTATTACAGGTTGTCGGCGACATTTCATCCTCTACTCAAACAAGGATATGTTCACTTTAATTAAACGTAAATATTAATTATCGAGAGTGAGTAATAAGTTTAAAAATTAAATTATAAGCAATCTATTTCTAAGTATGCAATATGCTAGATAAACAGGCTGGATAAAGTGAAGTGAGGCATGTGTCATTTTAATTACTTCGCATGTGGTATTATAGGGTTAAATGTAGTGTAAAAATTGGTAGGTTATTACCGAGCAAATAAAATAAGTTTTGTATAATTTATAAGGAATTTATTATTGCGAGGTGGGGATTAGCTCAGATTAGGTAGCGTGGGTGTTATGAAGATGAAAAAAAAGAAAAGTTTAACGTCCTTACTCGACCATACTTCGTTACAAATATCAGATAGGGTAGTAGTCTGCATGATGTTTAATTATTGTTGTTTATGAGCCCACGTCAAAAAGTGTACAGAGAAATAATTCGTTAATTTTTCGTACGATTTATGGGTTAGTATAGTTTTGCATATCAAGCTTTCTAATACCTTCAAGTAACTAAAAAATATAATACGTATCTTCAGAATCCATTTCCATTGCACACAATTTAATGAAGCAAATCAAATCAAATTTTATTTTATATTGAATTATACTATTTTTTAGACTACTTAAAAAGGGACCAGCAGATGTCTGTGTTAACTGTAAACTGCTGGCACTAATGTCACACGCTAGTAAAATAATGCTGAATATTCTTCAATCCAGATTTCAGACTTCTGTTTTCGCAAGTATCCCCTGAGCAAGCAGGCTAAAATCCTCATTTCCCACAAACACATAAATCTAACAATCAAAATACCATATTTACTTCGTATTTCCCGATACCCCCTTGAACCCTCGCTGAAAACATTATACCATAAAAATCAGGCACATCTGTGCAACAACATGTTTTTATCTTCTGATTTCGTTAAATAGGTTTTTTTAATTATTTTTCCTATATATGGCAGCTTATATGATAAGGTGACAAAGGATTGAATCGTCTCATTATTTAAAGCCAACATTAATAATTAAATCGCAAATGAGCTTTACAGAAATTTCCAATTTATTCCTTTATACATCATGTCTGGAAGCATTTCTGCCATAACATCTGGCCGCCGCGTGACATCGCGCGGTTTAAGCGTTAAAGTTGTCACGCAGCTTATTTTATATATTGTACACAAATAAAATGAATGCTACATAAAATGACATGTATAATAGTCAAATAAAATAAAACGATCTTAAAATTGGAAAAAAAAATTGGAGCAAGTAGGATTTGATAAAGAGAGCAAATACTGAATTTATGACAACTTATCGAGAAGGCAAGGCAAGAGAATATTACTTATCTTTGTACATTGGTACCTCTGTTTCATTTTGGCTTTTGGCAATATGGAATGGGACAAACTGTATCATAGGAGATGGGGCACCCAAACATTTGATATATATTATTCACCGACTGTATGAACAAAACTGTGCTTTGATGAAAGTAGACAACACCAATTCCAATATATGTAATATTAGACATGGTTATGTTCTATCACCTCTAAAACGAAAATCTGTGCAATTAGCCATAGGGAAATATTTACAAAAAATTTTCGTTTTTCATGTCTTCACCACATCGTCGAAAAATATACATTTGAAAAAATTGAGAAAATTCAATTTAAAAAGTTCTTAATTGAAAAATAATTGTTGACCATCCTGTACATTCTTAGGAAGTAAAAATGATTCAAGAACATTAATTAGATGTCTCGCAACTAGTATTCACATAAGTTTTTCTTAAAATCCATAATTGTGACTTTGGTGATTTTTTTAATATGCATCTGCAGATGGCCATTATTTCAACAAAAAATTAAATACATCCAAGTGATTGGGAGATAGTCAATAATAATACAGGAATGAATAGAGTCTAGAAAGAGGATTCAAAAAATGTACTAATACGCATAGTATTTCATTTAATAAAGGCACTTGATCCTGTAATTTCGTATATTCGAAAATATTTTCCGGTTATAAATTTTTTTTATCTAGTTTACTTGCATTTTTTTTTAATTTCCAGCTATCGTAGAACTCGAGACACACCCCACCCTATTCACTATAGTGAACATTTGATGCGACGTGTGCTGAGGACTGTCATGCTGAAGGAGCCATAAGCAGAACCAAGATTTCTAACTAAAGATGTGGAGATGATACCACCAACAAGACGAAAACTATGATTGTAGACCGAACAAATGATAACAACCCAGATGCATTAAGAATATAATAGAATAGATTACATTAGATTAGAATAGGATAGAATAGGATATAATAGGATAGAATAGGATAGAATAGGATAGAATAGGATAGAATAGGATAGAATAGGATAGAGTAGGATAGAATAGGATATAATAGGATAGGATAGGATAAAATAGGATAGAATAGGATAGAATAGGATAGAATAGGATAGAGTAGGATAGAATAGGATAGAACAGGATAGAATAGGATACACTAAACCAATATTACAAAATAAAAACATGTTTAAGTGTGTAGTATAAATACTTTTAACTTTGTCACGAATGTTTTTATGCTAGAAACATTTTTTAAATTTGGACTGAGTTTATTATAGAGCACAGGGTCCATATAATATGAATTCGATCTGTATAAGTCAAGTATGTGTATTTCGTGTTGCAAATCAGAACCATGACTAGTCTGATAATTGTGGTGTGTATATAATGAGTTAAAATTGGACAAATTCTTTTTTATCATTTTCAAAATTTATAAGCAAGGTAGAGTAAACATTTTTTGTTGATTGAATGTCACTTTACAAGATTCCCAATGTTTAATTCCGAACATACAAAGTATGGCCCTTTTTTGTAACACAAATACATTATTTGCCCATATTGAATTATCCCACATAGTAATCCCATATCGGAAACGTGATTCAATGTTGGAAAAATAAAAAGTTCTTACCATACTTACGTTTGTAATTGTTCGTGATCTCTTCAAAACGAAACAGCTATATCTAGAGTTTGATCTATGTTAATACTTAATAATTTGAACGATTTGAAGTGTTCGGATCGATTTCCCATCATTTTCACATATACCCTTGATGTGTAATGTGATCCAATAGGATGAAACTCTAAAATAGAAGTTTTATTTTTATTCCATACTAGTTTTTTATTTTTGAAATATTCTGAAATGGAGAGCAAGTTAGTGTTCAATAAGTGCATTGCATCAGTTAAGGCTTTACCATTAATTAGCAACGACTGAGATTAGCAAAAACGCAAAAGAATATAGACAGGTAATTACCCAGCTCATTTGTGTATAAAATAAACAAGAGAGGGCCCAGAACACTCCCTTGGGGAACTTCAATGTCTACCTCCAACTCCTTAGATCATACACCAAAAAAATCAACAAACTGTTTACGGTTATCGAAAAAAGTTTGTTACATGTACCTTGCAGACGATAACGTTCTATACATTTTTTGAACAGGATACTATAATCAACACAGTCAGAGGCTTTAGATAGATTAATAAATAAAGCTATAACTTTATTTCCTTGGTCTAGATTTTTATACATAAATTCTAGAATATTTGTAAGCACTGATGTTGATTTATCTTCTCTAATACCACGTTGATTTGATGAGATGAATTGCTTACTTTCTAAAAATGCAATTATACGTTTGGTGAAAAACTTTTCAAAAATTTTGGAAAATACTGACAATAATGATATCGGACGATAATTAGAAAATTGCTTACAGTCTCCATTTTTTAACAGAGGTATGATTTTTGAAAGTTTTAAGAGGCTAGGGAAGCAGCCACTCTTAAGACATTCATTACTAATATGTGTTAGTGGTTCCGCAAGTTTTCTTGTACATTGATTATTTTTACAGAATAGTCACCTGGACCAACCAAATTTGTTAATTTTTTAAGTTATTTATAACATCAATTGTCTCATGGAGAGTGACAGGTTCTAGACAAATTAGGTCATCAGATACAGGTAATGAATTGTTAAGGATAGCTGACTATGAGGTAGTAACCAAGATGTTTTACCTTGGAGCCCTTGTGAACAATACTGGCGACTGCGAATATGAGATTCGGCAAAGAATACAGATGGTAATATCGGCATTTTGACCTGAAAACTGCTTTCTTGAATGGTTTCTTAAAGGAAACCGTATAAATGTCTCAACCTGAAGAATTTGTTCAAAATGGTTCCGAAAATAAAGTTTGTCTTTTGAAGAAAGCTAGTATGGTTTAACGCAAGCTTCAAGGATGTGGAACAAAAGAATAATGTCTTAGTCGAATTAGGTTTGCAACAGTCGGAACATAAACCATGTGTCTATTTCAAAATATCAGAGGTAGTCCATGTAAAACTCGGGGTTTGACGTTCGGAATGCCCCCCTCATCGAAACTACTTTTATTTTATGTTTTTTGTGTAGCTGATCACGAGGTCCCGCAGCTCTAAAAATGGCAAAAACCACCCCTTTTGGATGGTTTTGGGTGGTATAAAATAATGTTAAGAATGTGCTAATTGTAATGATATTTTGCCAGTTCAGTATGTTTATCTAAAGTAAGGACAAATTTTATGCTGAGGGCTAACCAGAAGGGGTGAAACTACCCTAAATTGACATAAAATGGAAAAATGATTGAATTTTTTTTTATTCACTTTTTGATTTAAATTTAGATGAATGGGGATTGTATAATGAAGAAAATTTTTTTCCACCCCTGAGGCGAGTTGTACTAACTAAGTTCAAGCCAAGTTCAGCTTGATCTAAGATCAAAATCCATGGTCACGATAATTGTCACAATCGTAACCTTGGCTTTTGATCTTGGATCAAGCTGAACTTGGCTTGAACTAAATTGGTACAACTCACCCTTAAGGGGTGAACAAATTTTGTGGTATTTTTTTCGACGGAAGTTCATCAGAAATTACAAGCAAGCTAAAAACTATATATTTCTACTTAATTTCTAAGCGTTAATTTAATTTAAAAGCAATACAGGGGTAGTTTTCACTCCTGAAGGGTTGGAAAAAATTTTTCTTCATTATACAATCCCCAGTCATCTAAATTTAAATCAAAAAGTGAATTAAAAAAAATTCAATCATTTTTCCAGTTTTACCCCTGAAGGATTGGAAAAAAAAATTCTTCATTATATAATCCCCATTCATCTAAACTTAAATTAAAAAGTGAATAAAAAAAAATTCAATCATTTTTCCATTTTACGTCAATTTAGCCCCCCTGGTTAAACTTCAACATAAAATTTGTCCTTACTTCAGATGAACATACTGAACTGACAAAATATCATTACAATTAGCACATTCATAACATTATTGTACAGTATTATTCCCAAAAGGGGTGGTTTTTGTCATTTTTAGAGCCGCGGAACCCCGATTTTCGTGATCAGCGACCCAAAAAACATGGAATAAAAGTAGTTCCGACGAGGGGGGCATTCCGAGCGTCAAACCCCGCGTTATACATGGACTAAGGATGAAGTTCTAATTATAGCATTGTATGTTAATTAGAATATCAAGTTAGTTTCATCTTGCAATAGTTGTCAGTCAATATAATTTTTATGAATTCATTGTTGTCTGTCTTCAAGTTTATGTTTTACTGTATCTGTTGGCTGTGTATTTACTAACAGACTCCTCGTGTTATATCTATGAATATCCTCATGTTTTTTTTGTATTAACGTGTATTTTTATAAATGTATACCGGGCAAAGAAAAATATAGAGATGGAAATGTTTAAATTCCCAATTTAATAAATGTATCTCTTACTTCCTCTTTATATTTACAATTCGTCATTATTCTGATGTTTTTCTCTGTAATCTGAAAATTCTGTTGACTTGCAGGGCGTGAGTTCAGTTTATCACACCATAAGTCATATATTATGCTATTATCGAGTAATAGGAAGTTAATAAAATTTAAAAAGTTACAATATTCCTTAGGTTTCTCAGCAAGAATACATTTTTTGTAATATTCTTTGATGTGTAAACAAAATGTAACGGAAGCAACTTTTTTCGTATAGAGATTGGTCTAGTTTAGCTGTTTCCGAATTTTCATAATTTACAAGTGATCTGTGTTTGCAAATGTTTGCAAATTTGTAGTTTTATTTTCATATAGTGGCAGTTTATTTGAAGCGAACCATTCTAAAGCATTTAAATTATATGTATAATAAAAATCTGCAACGAGAATATTTTTGTAGGACTTAATATTTCTGACCAAAAATCGAAAAACTATAGTTTAAATCAACTTGTAAATATTCAGCTTATAGTATATCATACATAAATGATTGCTTTAGTGAGTTCTTTAAGATAGAGCGTATATATGGTTATTAAACTTATGAATACATTATAGGCAAATATTAAAACAGTAGCAGGAGCAGTACTACTTTTATTTGGTTTAGCTTATGAATATCTTTCCTTTCTTTGTGGTGCCGCTGACGTTCTCCACAGGGGGCAAAACAGGTAGATTCATTTTCTTGAAACGCAGATAATCCCAGATATCAGTTTAAAGACGACTAGAAGATCTCGGTAGTTAATTACCATAGTAGAATATTACAAAAGATATACTTAATGTATCTAATTGTTGTGGTTAAGAACATTTTATTCAAGTGGTTTTTAATACTGCAGGTAATAAATAAGTAGGTATTGTTACAAAACTCATTTTCTCTTTACGCACTACAAACTCTCATGCTCGTTTTTAAAAGTGCTAAGAACAGGCTTACCTTAACAGATCATTATTAATCTTTGTATTGTTGCTTAGTAAAATCAGCGTTTTACTTCATTTCAAACAATATTAAGTGTGTAAGTCTTAAATATTTTAGTGTCCATCGATATCGTGTTTCTTCGAATAGTTTATTATCATTAGAGAAAGTTAAGTACCTCTACTGGCAAACAATATTCTTAAAATAAGTAAACGTCGCGAGTCGTCTGAAATTATTTAAAATATGTAGAATAATAACACAGGCCGACAAAAAAAAATTGTTGTTTTAAAGACGTAACCCTTTAGTAAAATTATCCACTGAATCCGAAAATGATAAAAAAATTCCTCCATACACCCTCAATTCCCCCAAAAAATTCAAAAAATCCAAACTGGCCATCCAACCCACCTATCTTTGGTAAAATTTTCCGCTGAATTCGAAAATGATAAAAAAAATTTCTGACGTATACATACACCCTCACTTTTCCCCCAAAATTCAAAAAATCCAAACTGGTCATCCAACCCACCTATCTTTAGTAAAATTTTCCGCTGAATCCGAAAATGGCAAAAAAATTGTTTGGACTTTTGGACTCATCCGTAGCTCTCATTTGCTTCTTTCAAAAATAAAAATAAATTCAAATCAGACAAGGCAACCGTTATAACTTTTATAAAATCTGTCGGTAAAACCAAAACTAAAAAATATTTTTGAACTACAAGTTCCCTTTGCTCGTACACTTAACCTCGCCCCCAGATAGCATTTGCAAATTACGGTTAGCATCCTAGCATTGATGAAATTTTTCAGTGAAAGCTTATTGTTTTCCAAAATGTTTTAAGCTCTTAAGTAACTTTAAGCTAGGTAGCATACGGAAGGTATTTTCTAAATCAAGGTTATAACTTACCCTGGGTTGGGGAGCGTAAAACATTTTGAAAAACAATAAGCAGCTTTCACTGAAAAATTTCATCAATGCTAACTTTGTAAATCGCGAAAATAACCGAAAAAGAAACCTCATAATTTAGGTTATTTTCGGGATTTCTAAAAATTGGTGGGCGATGGAGCTAAACGGACATCTAATTCGTATTCAGCATGTCGAAATGGATAGGGCTTACCCAATGGAGTCCCAGAAAAAGCTCACTTTTCACTTTGTGTGTGTGTGTGTGTGTATGTCGTCCATTAACTGTAGGGATTTCCACCTGCAAAAAACCAGAGCTTTGGGGACTTTCCCAATTGTGGGGACTTACACGCGTCCCCACACTTATTTTTCCTTTTTTCTGGGCAGCGCCAACGTTGCTGTCAATAATTCTTATCTAGATATGTTCACCATTAAATATTTCATTATATTGCAGACTATTTTCAACATCACATTACTGGCATTCTCAATGTGAACCAAATTATTACCGACCTCACAATTTATGTAAAGGCCATGGCAGGTTAAGATAAGTGTCCGTGCCTTTGCAACCTTTTTACATGTGGTTCCTTCCAGTGATGTATCATTGTATAAGATACTACCACAAAAAGTTTTTCTCTCAAAGACTTCATAATATCTGGGAAAAATTTTTTTTTCGAAAATCCGAAAAAAATTTTTTTTTCTTAATCAAGTGAACCAATTTGTCTGTATTTCACATATATTGTGAATATACTCAAGACAATTTATTATTGATATTTTCATGAAATCTTTTCATGAAGAAAACAAAAATTGATGCTTTTGAATTTTTTGAAAAATGTATATACGTACTTATACGTTAGCGACCACCTCTATTTTTTTACAAATTATACGCCATATAATAAGCTATAACATATATTTTTTACGAAACTCTATCGAAGGGGTAACGTAGTCAAATTGGCAAAGATAATGTTACGTGCTTACACCCCCCTTAGTAAACACCCTGTATCGTGGGTTCGGAAATTATAACACCAGGGTAACACTAAACAGTAATGTATTTACTTACGTACTAATTACAACAAATAAAGAAAAAGAGTATAAATTGGTTAGAAACTCGATATATTAATAAATATATAAATGAACAACTGCTTGGATTACACGTATTGAAAATTTTTTGGAGCAGCCTACGTATTTTTTTGAAATAACGAGATGTATTTTTCACAATATATACATTTTCTACAAAGCTCCATCGAAACGTTAATTCATAAAAAAATTATGTGTTTAATAATAAGAATACATAATAAAAGAACATGTTATGCTATATGATAATATTAGTCATCTTCATCACTGTCCTCAATTATTCTGCGAATAATTTAGACAGTTTTACTGATGATTTCGGAATATCGTCGAAAAACCTTGCATATAATAAATGCATCTATAAGTAACAGAAAACTAATTTATTTTTTTTTAACTTAAACACGAATTTATCATATGCAAAGTTTCTCGACGATATTCCGAAACCATCAGTAAAACTGTTTGAATTATTCGCAGAAGATATCAGTGTTACAATAAATGAGGACGGTGATGAAGACGACTAATATATATCATTAGTATAACATGTTTTTCTATTATGTATTTTTATTATTAAACACATATTTTTTTTATGGATTACCGTTTCGATGGAGCTTTGTAGAAAATATGTATTGTGAAAAATACATCTCGTTATTTCAAAAAAATACATAGGCTGCTCAAAAAAATTTTCAATCGCGTAACCCAAGCAGTTGCTGTTCATTTATATATTTATTAATATATCGAGTTTCTAACCAATTTATACTCTTTTTCTTTATTTGTTGTAATTAGTACGTAAGTAAATACATTATTGTGTAGTGTTACCCTGGTGTTATAATTTCCTAACCCACGATACAGGGTTTTTACTAAAGGGGGTGTAAGCACGTAACATTATCTTTGCCAATTTGACTACGTTACCCCTTCGATAGAGTTTTGTAAAAAATATATGTTATAGCTTATTGTATGGTGTATAATTAGTAAAAAAACAGAGGTGGTCGCTAATGTGTAAGTACGTATATAAATTTTTGAAAAAATTCAAAAGCATCAATTTTTGTATTCTTCAAGAAAAGATTTCATGAAAATACCAATAATAAATCGTCTTGAGTATATTCACAATATATGTGAAATACAAACAAATTGGTTCACTTGATTAAGAAAAAAAATTTTTTTCGGATTTTCGAAAAAAAAATTTTTACCAGATATTATGAAGTCTTTGAGGGAAAAACTTTTTGTGGTAGTATCTTACACGAAGATACATCACTGGAAGGAACCACACGCAAAAAGGTTGCAAAGGCACGGACACTTATCTTAACCTGCCATGGCCTTACACGTTGTTGGATATGCATAAGCTATGAGGTCTTTAAACATAGCTGATAAAAGCGACCTCTGCACAATTTTCCTAGTATTAAAATAATTGTGTGTGTTTCTCATATCAGGTTAACTCTGAGGACTCAGCCTCGTTCATTGTCGTTTATTATCGGATCGTTCTTATTATATTAAGGGAACAGATATTTTGATTATTGCATGAGTTGAGTTCACACACTTTCTTTATTTACCTTTGGTTTGGGGTCTGGCGGAATATTTAAGCGAATGCTAAGATGGTAATGTAACTTTAGATATTATAATGATTAATGTGATTTCTATCAAATGTTATTTAAAATACACATACAATATCAATATACATGTTGATATTTAAGATATATTCAAAAACATATTAACGTATTCTAGTGATGTAAGATTACACCATCATATAAAAGAATACTTTTTTTAACCCCCGATCCAAAAAGAGAGTCGGTGTGTTATAAGTTTGACGCGTATGTTTGTCTGTCTGTGGCTTCATATCTCTTCAATGGCTGATCCGATTTTGATGCACTTTTTTTTATTTGAAAGAGTATTTTGTGGAGAAGGTTTTTGCCATATTAGATTTTGATGTTTGGTCGCCATCTTGATTACAAGCTTTTATTTAACTTGCCTTGTTCTTGTGGGTCAAATTTTGCAACTGAATTTTAAAATAGTTATCCCCAACCGATTGAGCTGAAATTTTGCATACACGTTTAGTTTGGATGACAATGCATGGTTAGCTAAGTAACGTCATTCTAAATCCAATATGGCGGACTCCCAAAGATGGCGGACCAGCTATTTTTTATGCACCCCCATGACATGGGTATCAAATGAAAGAAGAATACGAAAATAAAATGACGTCACACTAAATTCAATATGGCGGACGCAACTGAATTTTAAAACAGTTATCCCCAACCGATTGAGCTGAAATTTTGCATACACGTTTAGTTTGGATGACAATGCATGGTTAGCTAAGTGACGCTATTCCAAATCCAATATGGCGGACCAGTTATTTTTTATGCACCCCCATGATATGAAAAGGTTTGCTGAGAAGAATACGAAAATAAAATGACGTCACACTAAATTCAATATGGCGGACGCCCCAAAATGGCGGACAAATTTTTTTAGTTTTAACACTATAATTTGATCGTATAGTGTATTCGCTCATACGTTGCATTCTAAGAAATGGTGAAGGATTCGGTTTAAACTATAAGTTTTATATCGAATAGGAACGACGCAATGAATATACAATTCTCCAAGAAATTAACGTACCACCACAAAATAACCAAAAGTTTGAAGTTCGTTAATTTTAAACCCCAGACCCAAAAATTCTGGGTGCCCCAAAAAGAAGTTTGATGCGTATGTTTGTATGTCTGTCTGCGGCTTCATATCTCTTCAACAGGTGATCCGATTTTGATGCACTTTTTTTATTTGAGTATTTTGTCGAGGTTTTAGGCCATATTAGATTTTGATGTTTGGTCGCCATCTTGAATTCGCCATGTTCAACTTCTCTAGAAATTGTCCGACTGAAGTAAAATTGAAAATGTGCAAACAATTATGGTAGCCGAATATGATTTCGGCCTCATTTTGATTCGGTCGTATGAAACTGGTACGATTAGATACATTGATCGGGAGTTTTTAAAAATTTTCAATTTTTTCACGCCCGACCCAAAAAGAGAATTGTTATAAGTTTGGCTCGTATGTTTGTCTGTATCTGTCTGTTCGTCCGTCCGTCCGTTCGTCTGTCTGTCTGTCTGTGGCTTTATATCTCTTCAACGGAAGATCCGATTTTGATGCAGTTTTTATTAAAATTAAATATAACATAAATATGTTTATAATAGAACCGGTCTTGTAGACCGTGTACGACTAGTAGAATACGAAATTGGACCGCGTCGGCTTAAAGGTTAAAAAGTTCTGTATGGGACTCGTGATATAATAACACGCTGTTGTATGTATATGTTTAGTTTATTCAAGGGTTTATCGGTTTTAATACATCAGTGCTACAAAAATACCTTATATGCAACTAAATGCCATTCATAACAATGTTTATAGACAATACATTATTTACAATACACACATTTTTAGGAGTTATGCAATAACTACTTTAACCGTTGGGTTATTTATACACATTTTTATGATCTCATTAATTGTCAAGACAGTCCTCATGACAGTTGTGAGTGTGTAATCGGTTATTATTAAGAAGTACATAAGGAAATGAATTTTAAAGATATGTTTACACGTATTATACATTCAATAAAATGTGGGGTCGTTGTAGACACAACAACTACTTCACATTAAGTGTGGGGTAATTTATATACATTACAATGGCTTCATTAAGTTTGGGGACATTGCATACACACTAGCTACTTTACATTTACTGTGAGGTCATTTATACACATTTCAATGGTTGAGTTCACTATGAGGACAGTCGCCAGAACGTTTGGATGGAGTGTATTCGATTATGAGCGAGTGCATCGGTAAACCGATTAGAGCCCCGTGATCACCAAAAAATGGTTAATCACGTAGAGGTCGTAGTTGCCAAGTCCCCACAACTGAGTATTTTGCACACGTCCTCACACCTTACGGAAGACATGTATGTGTGTGTGTGTGTGTATATGTATGTGTGAAATATGCATACGCGGTATTCTATAAAATGGCGGAGGATCCGGTGATATTCACATATTCCACAGGCATACACAAAAAAAAATGTATGTTTATGGGATTCCATTGGGCAACCCCCATGTATTTCGACGTGTTGAATACGAATCAGGTGTCTGTTTAACTTCATCATCCACCAATTTTTAGTAAATCCCACAGACCACTTTTCTATTTTGTGGAGCTGTGTTATTAGTTGAAGTTAATATTAGTTTGAGATTTTTAATTTTTTACTATTGTTAAAATATTTAATTGTTTGACACATGTGTAATATTATTTTTATTTCTTCCTAATATAAATTTATTTTGGTAATTTTTAAAAGGTTTGTTAACTAGTTTTTATATTTGACATTTTTTTTAAATCCCTGTATTATTCGGATATTTCTAGTGTTGTATATACATCACATTTCTTATTGATGGAGTGTACCAATAATTTTTGGATAGAACTCTATCGAATTTCATAATGATCGAGTTGTTATTAGTTTAGTGAATAAATTATTGAATAATACATTGGTTTCAAGTTTTTAGCGTGTTATAGTTACATTTCTTAACAAAATATTTTAATACGCGTAGAAGATATGAATGTTTTCCTAAGGCTATGGCGTTAAAATGTGAGAATTTTTGGGGTAAGTATAGTGAGGAGAAAACTTGTTTATTTTTCGAAATAGATATTAAGTATATTGAGAAGGAATAAAAATAAAATAGATGCATCTTTTTTAATTGAAACTATTTTCTGACTGCTGATCGAACAAATCTCATGTCAAAACTAGGAACGCCCTCGGTGGAAAGTTAGTATACATTGAACTTAAACTTGAACTCTGACATCGAAAGGTAACACTGACGGCAACTTATAAGTGGCAGCACTATAATCGTATAATCATTTAATGTACCAGTAGATAATATATTTATGTTAATATTCATTTTGCATAATAATTTATTTTGCATATGATATATAAATATTCATTTGTTGACTGAGTTTCATCAAGTTTTTTTTATTATTAAGTAATTATCTAATACCTTTTGTTCTTAATCCTATTTGCAGAAAATGTACGTGATCAGTGTTCTCTAACTAATCTATCATATTCGATGAAGCTATTATGTAATATATTTTTATTATTTAAGAAGAATATTTCCCAACACTTTTATATCACCCCACACAAAAAGATTCCTGCATGTAAGTTGAAGAAATTCTCATCCACAGTGTCGGCAGTACATAAAAAGGAGAAGCCAAAGAACGGCCTTTTATTCTCGGTAACAAGTAACATGTCTACAAATCTATAGCTATTGAGTCGGTCTCTTATTGTGTGTACCTTTGCAGGTTTGTTATTATGATTTCTCCATGGATTGTTATAACAATTATGGCTACTGTAATATAGCGTCCGCATCCAGCGGCGTCGCGTTACGCAAAAAAAGGGAATTTTATGAAGCGTTAATATGATTAAAACGTAAGAAACAGTTGGCCACTATTATTTGCTACTCAAATTTATCTCGGGATATTATGTTATTATTACTAATTATTATTATGATCATACCTTTATTGTTATTAAATTAAATGAAAACTGTATTAATGATTAAAAATTATACTGCAACTAATATGCTTGTGGTTCCGATACTGCTTTTTTACTTTCGAATAGTTGAATGGACCGCAGATGAACTGTGCCAATTAGTCAGAGATACCTAGGCCATCGCAGGAGTATGTATCCAAAATCGCTCGCTCCTCTAAGATGTCAATAGATAGAGGAAGAGTATGTGGAAGTATGAGCAAGAGCAAGAACTGAATATGGCATGTAACATTCCCAGTACCAAAGTTCTCCTCTTGCTATATTAGTGCCCAAAGACCATGAACTTGTCGAAATTGGTGCAGCATTTGAAAACACAATCATTGTAGGTAAGCAGCATATTTTAGGAAAAACCACTTTCCACGATATATTTTAAATAAAGAAATTAAAGAGAGTCAATACTCGAAAAGGAACTGGAATACTAAATAGTGCCTATATGAAGCTAATAATCAAACAAAATATACTATTTGTAATTGAAGTTGAAAAACAACTGTACTGATATGTTGGTGAAGGAGGTTGGTGAAGGAGTTCATCGGCTTAAATAATTGCTTTACCGCCGCTGAAATTTGAGGAGATACAGCTCAATCGCATGAAAATTATTCAGATTACTAATTTCTCTTACATCTGCGTTTATAGTTTCGCCGTCATTTAACTATGTAGATTATTTTAAAATTCTGTTTGACTAGCTAAGTATGTAGAGTATAATACAAAAGAAAAATGGACAGAGATAAAAATAATGATACTATAACTAATTTCATTTATTATTTGGTTAATATTCACGTTGAAATGATCTTCGCTAACAAATATTCTAGTTTGAAAATAAGATATAGTCAGGGTGCCAAATAAGGATTTTTCCCTGACCTGGAAGTAGGGTATAGTAAAGGTTTTTTGGCTATTTTTGATTTTTAAAAGGGTCAACATTACGATTCCGATTGGTGGCACTTTGGCACCCTTGGGAATTTTGAGAGATTCAAGCCGTCGCACAGTAAAAAATAGCTTATTTTTTGGACAAGCGATAATTCCCAAGCCTGGAATTAATGAAATTTAATTTTTTTTTTTAAACTGTTCGTTATAAAATTGCCTTTAATTCTATCGAACCCGAATTTTGAAATTTCAAAATTAAAGGACTTAAATTTTGAAAGTAAATTAAAATTTTATCAAAAAATTGTTTAAAATTATAAAAAATTGTTACTTGGGGAGTTTTTTTTGGTTTCTAATCTCATTTCTGATCCCCGAATTTTGCGATTTAAAAAACCAAGATGGCGGATCCAATATGGCGGCCATAATATTTTTTTAAATGAAATGTACATGCACAAACTGTTAAAAATTGTTACTTAGGACTTTTAAGGGTTTCTGATCGAGAATCTGAAATCTAAATTACGTAATATCGTAATCCAAAATGGCGAATCCAATATGGCGGCCATAATATTTTTTTAATTGACATGTAAATGCGCAAATTGTTAAAAATTGTTACTTGGGGGTTTTAGAGATTGCTGATCATGAATCTGAAGTCCAAATTACGTAATATCGAAATCCAAGATGGCGGATCCAATATGGTGTCCGTAAGTTAAAAAAGAATGACAAATCAAGAAGGAAACTGTTAAAATTTGTTTTTCGTTTTGAAGTTACACTGAGAGTAACTTTACAAATGTGAGCAATGTGATATATTTTTAGTGCTTATCCAGATTTAAATATCTCATAAGAAAAGAGGACATATTAATTATTTCATTTTAGCACATACTGGAAATGCAACCCTAGAATTCAAAATTACGAAATTTTAACTGCGGAATCAGAAACCTCTAGGAACTAATTTTTAATGATTTTTGCATCTACTTCTTATTTTTTTTTTAAATTTATAACAGCTATATTGAATCCGATATTATGGTTTCCAAAGTGACGAAACTAAAATATCCGAAACAAGATTAGCGAATTAAGCCCCTGATTAAAAAATTTTAGCAATTTCTTTCTTGATTTATCATTCTATTTTAACTTACTGACACCATTTGGATCCGCCATCTTGAATTTCGATATTACGTAATTTAGACTTCAGATTCATGTTCAGCAGATCCTAAGACTCCTAAATAACAATTTTTAATAATTTGCGTATGTACATTTCATTTAAAAAAATATTGTGGCCGCCATATTGGATCCGCCATATTGAATCCGCCATCTTGGATTACGATATTACATAATTTAGACTTCATATTCATCGTCAGAAACCCTTAAAAACCCTGAGTAACATTTTTTATCAATTTGCGCATGTACATCTCATTTAAAAAAATATTATGGCCGCTATATTGGATCCGCCATCTTGGATTTCGATATTACGTAATTTGGACTTCAGATTCATGATCAGCAATCTCTAAAACCAAGTAACAATTTTTAACAATTTGCGCGTTTACATGTCAATTAAAAAAATATTATGGCCTCCATATTGGATTCGCCATTTTGGATTACGATATTACGTAATTTAGATTTCAGATTCTCGATTAGAAACCCTTAAAAGTCCTAAGTAACAATTTTTAACAGTTTGTGCAATTACATTTCATTTAAAAAAATATTATGGCCGTCATGTTGGATCCGCTATCTTGGTTTTTTGAATCGCAAAATTCGGGGATCAGAAATGAGATTAGAAACCAAAAAACCCCCTCAAGTAACAATTTTTTATAATTTTAAACAATGTTTTGATAAAATTTTAATTTACTTTCAAAATTTAAGTCCTTTAATTCCGAAATTTCAAAATTCGGGCTCGATAGAATTAAAGGCAATTTTATAACGAAGAGTTACAAAAAAAAAAATTTAAATTTCATTAATTCCAGGCTTGGGAATTATCGCTTGTCCAAAAAATGAGCTATTTGCCCCACTGTGCGTCGACTGGCTTAGAGTGAAAAAACAGGGTGTTCCGTTTATGACTATTTAAGGTGTGTGAATTAGTATTTGAGGTTAAAAATCGTATAGGACGTAATCTTTAAATGTTGCTAATTTACTTTATTAAGAGGGCGGCTGATTCGGAAAACAAATTAATTTTTGAAGCAAAAGCAAATCAATCAAGTTAGGCTTTAAGACTACGGATAACACCATATCCTTAAAAATGGTATGCTTGAGCAAGTTGAACGACATTTAAAAAAAATTGATTAAAAGGTCCTGCTAGCACAAAATAAGTAAGATTTTCGAAAAATTAAACAAACGTAAAGTTAATATTCTGTATTTTTTTTAGGGTGGAAAGGCTTGATCATCCTTTTTTTATTTCATATTTTGTGTGATTTACTTATTTTTTTTTTGTTTTTTTTTATAATTGTCATTTATTGTTTTTTGTTTTTTTTTTAATTCTTATTGTAAAAAGTGTAAGTAACGAAACCTCAAAATCAATATTTAATCTTCTTTGGAATCTTCACTATCAGAAGTAATATTTTTAGAAATTCTCGTATGAGAATTCTGGCAAGAATATTCTGTGCTTAGTTGCAGACAATTGCACATTACACTCCATGGCAAGCCATTAGCCACGCAGCTGCATCGTGTTGTATTACACGGATTTATTGATTTGCATGAGCATTTTGCCAATGCCAAAATGTAATCTGGGGCAATTTGAATTTTTTTGGCAAGGCGATCGGATGTAATTCCATTTTATCCTCGTCAGCCGCCACCCGCATCGAGGGGCATCTATATTTGAGATAGAAAGTCTCGCTCTTATTTTTTCTGCCCACTTGTCTTGCCGTTGGTCATAAGTGTCTAAACTATTTTGTTTTATGCCAACGTTCTTATCAAACAAAATTCGCTGTATCGGTTAGGATCTTTAGGATCTCGTTCAATGCATTTTTCACCACATAATAAACAGTCTTGTTTAAAATCAAAAATATTTGTAGATTTTTCGTGGCTCGGGTACCAGAAGCAATGCTTCCTGAGCACTGCTTTTCTTTAATACCCTTGCAATATGTGTTTTTGATGTGTATGTTTACATACACGAACGATGACAATACAGTTCTAAAGAAGGTTCTTCCAGATGCTGCTCCAAATTTCCGATGTCTTCATACCCTCGTCGCTGGCTGTTTGCCCGAATAATTGTCTCTAATCTGCTTCTACTCACTTTCACTTAGTCTCTGTCTTTTTCACACTTAAAAATACACTTTTTGTTACTAGGACTCGCCATTGCTTTTAATTAGGACACCTGAAAAGAAAAAGAATTGTTAATTCTCAGCCTTGCACTTGTAAGATTTCCCAATTTGTTAAATAACAGAGTTAAAAAATAATAATATAAACGTTCATTTTTAAACTTTGTTAGATTAACAAGATTAAGACGTAATCTGAAAAAAAAAGTCAGCTCATACTATTCAAGAGTGTCTCGCATCCGTAATTTGAATGTGGGTCACTCTCAAAAAACATAAGTCTAAATTATGTCTTAACTTTCTTCCGTAGGAAATTGAAAATAACTTTTTGATTCCTTGCGGAAGAAGGTTTACTATTAAGTTATTAAATAAAGGGAGAATTATTTGTTGCAAAACATAATTGCATCTTATTTCTGAAGTATGTTTCTTTTTGTACCGAATTTGTTTTTAACACCCACAATCGACACCAATTTTATCTTTTGATAAGGTAACACAGTAGGAAGTCTTTTTAGACCTCAGATTTGTGTTCCAGAACCCGAAAAACATAGAAAATGATGTATCACATGCCCACATTTGGTAAATTAAAATTTAAAAAAAATTACACCTTAGATAAGCCACCACCTTGAATATCTCAAAATGACCAAGGGCGCCCAATGGCATCAACCGGATTCTTAAACTAGACCTACTAAAATATCGATAAACGTAAAAAACCTTTCTATACCTTACTTCCATCTATTTTTATTGACAGCCTGACTAATATCCTAAAAGAATCTCATTTCGTCTCATAGCTCGCAACCATAATTTTCTTTCTTTTTAAAGTTTAGTAGTTAATCCCACTGGCTATGAAATAAATATTTTTCCGTTGTTCTAACAGACGTTAATTCATGTCTTCACTAATTAATATTTAAAATATTTAATTACAGATTTATCCATCTTAATCGAAGGTAGCTATCAAAAGAAAACAAATTCTCTGTCCCTATAATTTATGCCAAATGCAACATGTTTAACATTGCTTATAAAATAAAGGGAATCTAATTTTATCGATACTAGCGTATTTCTTATTGATGCTCGGGAGCGTCGTGCCTTTTCCACCCCACCGAACGTCTATGGAAGAAATCGTCTACCTGTTATCTACCTATGCCATTCATTGAGAATATTTCATCTTTCTCTCGCTTGCTGAAATCTATCGGATCCGTAAAAGGATCAGTATAATGCTTAATTATTTTTCAAAATAACTTGTTTTGTGAATCAAGATTGCTGATTTTTATCTCTTTTTAGTACTGCACAAATACGCAAAGGGGAAAAGGAAAACGAGCGTAAAGTTTCGTTTATTTTTACCACAAAGGTGTAAAGTGTTGTATGCACATAGTAAATCATTCGGCCTGTTGAATGCCCATTTAAGCATTTGTCATGGTCATTAGGGACTTGTCCATAACACGTTTTTTGATTAATTGTCCCGGAGAATGAGCTGTGAATTTTTACACGAGATCATTACTACTCACAAATTACTCTTATTAATTTATGATGAAGACTTTTTATTTTTTTCTAAAAAACAACTTGCTAAAAAGGTTTACAGATCTTTCCCAATATTGGAACTAAAGAATCAGTTTATCAGATAGGGTAGGATCTTAACTACTTAACAGTTATAATTAAGAGCAAAACAATAATTTGTGAGGAATTATTTTTTTATGTCTATAAAAATATGATGAATTAACAATTATAGTATGAACATATAGTTTCTATACCGGGAAAACTATATTGTAAATTTATTGTTCAAGACGTTGCGTTGGTTAGATCGTCATTCAAAGTACAATTTTGCAATTCATGCGTGAAAAGAAGAAAGTATATTTATTATTTACTAGATGAGTCCGTCAAAATTCGACGGAATGGGGATGTTTAAAAATGTATCCTAGAAATGATTCTTTGGAGGCACACCCTTGAACTTACTACCAACACTCACATTTTCGAAAAATTCGCGTATTGTATGACTGGATTGAAAAACCTAAATTTTCACAATCTAAATCTGAAATGTAAAAATATTAAGTAATGTGGAGTAGTGATTTTTCACGATTACAATACTTTTCTTCGGTAAACGAGGAACATAAAGAATTTGTAAAATTATTTGCAAAATCATTTGACAACTTCTATTCGTTAATTATCTTATTCCTTTCAGTGATCACTTTGTATATTTTTTTAACCAAATTGTATGTTTTCATCCTTGTCAACCACATTTCAGATATTATATAATTAGCTACAGTAGTTATTTATGTACCAAGGATCGTAAGTGCGCTTTTTTTGGTCGAGAATACAGTTTGCAAGCCGAGACCCTTAGGGCCGAGGTTTGCAAGTATTAGAGACCAAAAAATCGCACTGTACGACCCGCGGTGCACATTATATTTTTCGGCATACCCATGAATCATTAAACTAGAAAAAAACTTTAGAAAATTAGTGGAAAACTATATAGCCCTGGGGCGTAATGTATTCCGTGGGATTTTTTGTGAAGGGAAGGTGCGACAATGTGGAATCTCTTTTTACAATTAATTATTTTTTATTTATTTTCTTTTATCATGATTAGAGAATATTATTTAGGTATTATGCAAATCACAACTTACACACTTTTTTATTTATTATGAAAATACCTACTTTCTGTATATTGTTGCCCTAATCTGGGCACGCTAATATACTAGTCAGGTAAATACTTTAAAACACTCATTATTGGAGAATCAATCAAGCTAATACTGACGAAGTATTGAATTACATGATAGGATTGTTAGCATTTTAAAGAAAAAAAAAATATTGAAAATACTTAAATCATTTATTGAAAATTAATCATTCACACTTTTTTATTTAATATGAAATTATCTACTTTCTGTATATTGGTGCCTGAATCGGATCACGCTAATATACTACTTAGGAAAACACTTCAAAACGCTCATTATTGGAAAACCAATCAAAACAACTACTCTTCTAGCTAATACTGACGAAGTATTGAATTACATGATAGGATTCCTGGCATTTTAAGGCAAAAAAAAATATTGAAAATACTTAAATTATTTATTGAAATTCAGTCATTCACAACTATTATTGAACCATACATTCCATTTCAACTCTAGAAAAGTTGTACAAGTTTTTTCGAACCCGTTAGTTCTCATCAGTAGAGTATAGAAACATTCATTCATTATTTACAAGCCTATTCTTGATTTATTTTTACAATTAATTATTTTTTATTTATTTGCTTTTATCATGATTAGAGAATATTATTTAGGTATTATGCAAATCACAACTTACACACTTTTTTATTTATTATGAAAATACCTACTTTCTGTATATTGTTGCCCTAATCTGGGCACGCTAATATACTAGAAGAGTAGTTGTTTTGATTGATTCTCCAATAATGAGTGTTTTAAAGTATTTACCTGACTAGTATATTAGCGTGCCCAGATTAGGGCAACAATATACAGAAAGTAGGTATTTTCATAATAAATAAAAAAGTGTGTAAGTTGTGATTTGCATAATACCTAAATAATATTCTCTAATCATGATAAAAGCAAATAAATAAAAAATAATTAATTGTAAAAATAAATCAAGAATAGGCTTGTAAATAATGAATGAATGTTTCTATACTCTACTGATGAGAACTAACGAGTTCGAAAAAACTTGTACAACTTTTCTAGAGTTGAAATAGAATGTATGGTTCAATAATTGTTGTGAATGACTGAATTTCAATAAATAATTTAAGCATTTTCAATATATGTTTTTTTGCCTTAAAATGCCAGGAATCCTATCATGTAATTCAATACTTCGTCAGTATTAGCTAGAAGAGTAGTTGTTTTGATTGGTTTTCCAATAATGAGTGTTTTGAAGTGTTTTCCTAAGTAGTATATTAGCGTGATCCGATTCAGGCACCAATATACAGAAAGTAGATAATTTCATATTAAATAAAAAAGTGTGAATGATTAATTTTCAATAAATGATTTAAGTATTTTCAATATATTTTTTTTCTTTAAAATGCTAAGAATCCTATCATGTAATTCAATACTTCGTCAGTATTAGCTAGAAGAGTAGTTGTTTTGATTGATTCTCCAATAATGAGTGTTTTAAAGTATTTACCTGACTAGTATATTAGCGTGCCCAGATTAGGGCAACAATATACAGAAAGTAGGTATTTTCATAATAAATAAAAAAGTTTGTAAGTTGTGATTTGCATAATACCTAAATAATATTCTCTAATCGTGGAATCTCTTTATTGTATGTTAGATAATGGTGTAGTACTGGGTATTTACCTTAGAATTGCGCTGTTTGATTTATATGGCGTGATACATCCAAGATGGCCGCCATGCGAGACTTTTATTCTTTACATCAAGAATAACTCCTTCCAAAGTGCTCATACGCAAAATCTGCATATAACATTTTCTATTTTACATGAGCCAAAGAACAAATTTAGTTCTTATCAATTTTTTCGTATCTTTTACCATTTAAAGTTACACATCGAATATTCAGAAAATCAGACATCTTCCACATTAAGTCCTTCGGTAGTAGATGTATCTAATAAACTCACAGTAGTTGTTCTTGATGGTATGGTAGAAGTACAAGCCCTGAAAAAAAACCTACTGTTAAAATCTGTCGTGATCTCGCAAATGAATTTAACAGAAAACTGGAATATACACTATCACGTTATAATGAAACCCACTTAGTCTTCGACACATACAGAGAAAATTCACTAAAATTTTCTAAAAGAATTGGCAACACACAACCAGTCCACTACAAGATCAGTGATACAACGTACATTGGGAACACATCTATGAAGTCATTGTTGTCTCATATCAAGACTAAAGATGAGTTAACAGCTTACTTGTCCGCAGTGGCGGATCTAACCGGGCGGCCAATGAGCAAATGCCACCTGGGCCCCTGTTCAAAAAGGCCCTCAGGTAGGGTCGAAGACAATGCATCCGTCGCTTGCGGGGTTATCATCCGAAAAAATGGGCCCTTCAAAGCGTTTGTCACCTGGGCCTTTTACCTTAGATCCGCCACTGCTTGTCCGAGAAAGCAATACAACATGCAACTGGAAGAAACAAATGTTTATTTGTATCTTGGAGGGAAACAGCAAAGTGTTCAATGGGGATTGAAACAGATGAACTAAAAAGCAATCATGAGGAGGCAGATACAAAAATAATTTTGCATTCCATGTTCGCTCGTCGTCGCGGTGCTACACAGCTTCATATTTACTCACCTGATACAGATCATATTTACTTTATGGTGGTATAAGTTCCTTCCATTCAACACTATGTTTGTAACTAGAGTTGGCCAAAATCAAAGAATGATCAATCTCAGCAAAGTAACCGATTCCCTGGGCTCAAAGAAAACTTCAGCATTATTAGGTCTGCATACATTATCCGGAAGTAACACCACAGGGACTTTGGCAAAGAAAGCGGAAACCTCCTTTTGGAAAGTCTTCAGTAAAGCAGATGATGACATTCTCGAAGCTGTAAGCAAACTTGGAAGCTTGGAAAATTTTCTTGATACAGATAGACTATTAATAGAAAAGTTCATATGTTAAGTCTATGTTCCTGGCAGAAATGTATCAGACATTGGAGAACTGAGGTGGTGGATGTTCACAAAGAAAGAAACTCAACGAGAAAACTTGCCACCAACAAGAGCATCACTCATACCATATGTTGATAGAGTTCGTTATCAAACCCTAGAATGGTGCCGTGCTGACCAGCCCTACCCTAATCTGCCTTCGCCATTAAACTTCGGCTGGGAACTAAAAAACGACCATTATGCTCCTATTATGTGCATCCTACCATGTGCTCCAGATACGGTTTTTGAACTTATTCGGTGCTCTTGTGTTAAGAGAAAATGTGCTCCACCATGTAAATGTCTTTCCCACGATCTGAAGTGTACAGAACTATGTGTGTGTAGAGGAGACGAAGATATGTGTTACAACTGTGATGAGCATACAAGCCATGAAGATTCATCGGATGACTTAGATGGTGATGATACATTGTTTTGAAGAGAATAATAACACTATAGTATCATTAAATATTGTTTTCTGTCAATATATAATTTATTTTAAGAACTCATTTTATAATACAACTACTACGTCCTACTACAAATTGTATGTATTAATACTAGTTATTATTAAAGTTTTTGTGAGTAAATAGCAGCAGAATCATTATTTTTTTCCCTTAATAAATAACTGATGGCTAAATTATGTTTTAAACCGATAGTGACATGTATAATGAATCATAACTCTTAATTGGTAAAAGATACGAAAAAATTGATAAGAACTGAATTTATTTGTTTTTTGGCTCATGTAGAACAGAAAATGTTATATTCAGATTTTGTGTATAAGCACTTTGGAAGGAGTTATTCTTGATGTAAAGAATAAATGTCTCGCATGGCGGCCATCTTGGATGTATAACGCCATGAAAAATCAAACAGCGCAATTCTAAGGTAAACACCCGGTACTACACCATTATCTAGCATATAATAAAGAGATTCCACATAGTCGACCTTCCCTTCACAGAAAAATCCCACAGAGTAGGTAAATGCGTATTATGCTCCTCAACTAATAATTCTGTACTTTGGGTGTCCATTTTTTGTGAATTTTATGTAAGAACTGTTTCTAATAAAGAAGAGCCTTATATTTCTATAATTAAAGGCCAGAAGTTCATATATGTAATGTTTTAATATATATTTCAACTTTAAATAGACGGTTGTCCAATACTTGCTCCACATGTCTTACAAAAATGGCCGTTTCTAAAAAATATGATTTTGTGACAACCGACCTTTTCATTCCAAAGTACATAATTATTTGAGTCAGGTCAGAGAACTTATACCATATGGTATAAGTTCTCTGGTCAGGTTTCATATTTGCTAAGCAAATAGTAAAGGTAGCGATGCTTGGAATATCCATGGCAACCGTCAATAAAATAAATTTAGGACCCGGCTTCTATTCAAATGTCAACTAATACTGTCAAGATAAATTAAATCATATTATAAAAGCTATGAACATTATTGAAAATAATGTCGGACATAAAAGATATAGTAAGTAAGGCTTGTCTGGATTTATTTATTTATTTATTCATACACGGGACAAGCCCTTTTTATAAGAATATAAAATATTTCTACTTAAAGAATACTACATATACATAATAAACAAAGATTGTAAAAATATTACAACTAGCTATAGTTGTTTATGAACTTCTTAAAAGACAAAGCTGAAGATCCAACAAGTTCAACATTATTTTGAATTGAATTAGCAGTTCTCAAAATTCTGGTCAGTGTCTCATTTTGTCCATAGTTGGTGTGCTGAAATGGTACATGAAAAACATCAGAAAATCGATTTCTTCTGTTATTCACATTAAAACTTATCAGGTTAATCAGCTCAGGACACTGAAATAACCATTAATTATTTTATGCAGAAAGCACATATCAGCTTCCAACCTTCTATGTTCAAATGTATTAATATTAAGCCTAGCAAGAATGTCATTATAATCATATTCATCTCTCAAATATCCCATCTTAAATACACAGAATCTTAGAAATCTCTTTTGGACAGCTTCAATATTGTTAATGTGGATATTATAACTGGGACACCAGATTATAGAGCAATATTCTAATATTGAACGTACTGTCGTGAGCAAAAAAATAGGACAACTATTTTTCTAATGTAAATCTGTCTCTATTTGCACACTTGCAATGGATTTTGACAAATAACTGACAATGTCACAAAAATTAAAGTGAGATGTACATAACTAGATTTTAGCAAAAATACGTTATAAGACTTGTCCCATTTTTTTTTGGGCACGAGAGTACCAATAAAAGTTTTAGACTGTCGAAAAATCTAATCCAGATCTTTGAATGAACCCCAACATTTTCAATGACTTTGATATTATTTCATGTATATGAATGTCATAGGACAATTTATCGTCAAGATTAATTCCCAGATCTTTTACATGATTAGTCTCGCGCAACACTTCATTATTATTAATCTCGTAAGGATAAATGCAAAGTGAGTTTATTTTTGCAAATGTAATCTTGTAACATATATTCACATTTAAGTGCAGGACAAACCATCCAATTCACTTTGCAACAATTCACAATCAGAAGGATTTTCTGAACACTTATTACTCTGAACACTTTTAAGTCAACTGCAAACATTAAGAACCTACTATTTTTTTATTACAGAAGCTATATCCTTCACAAAGAGATTAAATAAAAGAGGACCAATATGAGAGCCTTGACGAACCCCTGATATTATAGTAATTGACGATGACAGAAAACTACCATATTTTATACACTGTGACCGACCAATTAGAAAACTGCCAAACCATTTCAATACATTGCCACTGACACCTAACCTTTCTAATTTTGCTATAAGAAGATCATGGTTGACTCTGTCAAATGCTTTAGATAGATTTTCTTTCAAAAAAGTTAAAACATTTAATACTGATTAGATAAAAGAGAAATTTTTTCCAAATTTACTTTATTTCCCTAAGGACGTTATGAAAAATAACGACCCGTTGACAATGGCCACAAGTATTTGGTACAAAAAGCGTCACTTATACGCTTAAAGGAATTAGAGTATACTTACGAGGGAGGTATGACGAAAATAATATTTTCTGAACCCTAGTCAAAACTTTCTTCGTTATTATCGTCCCCATATACCGTAAATAAATAATTGACTAATGCAATGCAATGCAATTCAAAATGACTAACGTATGTACCATATAACGATAACAAATTTTCATATTCAGTTAAATTCACAGGCACACAAAATAAAAATTGGTGTGTTCTTTAACTAGACCAACTTATTTTCATGTATTTTGTCGCGCTGAATTCGAACCTGGAGTCAGAATTGCTTCATCATCCACCATTTTTTGTAAGTTGAGAAAATAATCTAAAAAAAAATGGAGATGGGTCGAGGAAACTTTCCAAATTTGATAAAAGTCTGTAAAAGTCATTTAAATAATACTTCCCGACGGAAAGTTTCCGGGAAGTTTTCCTTCTTTCCATTTGGTATATTGATAGCCTATTTTATGGTGAAATCTGATTGGTGATGATGGAAGCTTCATTTTGATACTAAATAAGTGCATACAATTATATTATTTACATGACTTTTACAGACTTTTATCAAATATGGAAAGTTCGACTCGACCTCTCTGGTGGGTGATGGTGCTAAACGGACAATTGATTCGTATTCAGCACGTCAAAATACATAGAGGTTGCCCAATGGAGTCCCAAAAACAGACCATTCTTTTTGTGTGTGCCTCTATTTGCACACTTGCAATGGATTTTGACAAATAACTGACAATGTCACAAAAATTAAAGTGAGATGTACATAACTAGATTTTAGCAAAAATACGTTATAAGACTTGTCCCATTTTTTTTTGGGCACGAGAGTACCAATAAAAGTTTTAGACTGTCGAAAAATCTAATCCAGATCTTTGAATGAACCCCAACATTTTCAATGACTTTGATATTATTTCATGTATATGAATGTCATAGGACACTTTATCGTCAAGATTAATTCCCAGATCTTTTACATGATTAGTCTCGCGCAACACTTCATTATTATTAATCTCGTAAGGATAAATGCAAAGTGAGTTTATTTTTGCAAATGTAATCTTGTAACATATATTCACATTTAAGTGCAGGACAAACCATCCAATTCACTTTGCAACAATTCACAATCAGAAGGATTTTCTGAACACTTATTACTCTGAACACTTTTAAGTCAACTGCAAACATTAAGAACCTACTATTTTTTTATTACAGAAGCTATATCCTTCACAAAGAGATTAAATAAAAGAGGACCAATATGAGAGCCTTGACGAACCCCTGATATTATAGTAATTGACGATGACAGAAAACTACCATATTTTATACACTGTGACCGACCAATTAGAAAACTGCCAAACCATTTCAATACATTGCCACTGACACCTAACCTTTCTAATTTTGCTATAAGAAGATCATGGTTGACTCTGTCAAATGCTTTAGATAGATTTTCTTTCAAAAAAGTTAAAACATTTAATACTGATTAGATAAAAGAGAAATTTTTTCCAAATTTACTTTATTTCCCTAAGGACGTTATGAAAAATAACGACCCGTTGACAATGGCCACAAGTATTTGGTACAAAAAGCGTCACTTATACGCTTAAAGGAATTAGAGTATACTTACGAGGGAGGTATGACGAAAATAATATTTTCTGAACCCTAGTCAAAACTTTCTTCGTTATTATCGTCCCCATATACCGTAAATAAATAATTGACTAATGCAATGCAATGCAATTCAAAATGACTAACGTATGTACCATATAACGATAACAAATTTTCATATTCAGTTAAATTCACAGGCACACAAAATAAAAATTGGTGTGTTCTTTAACTAGACCAACTTATTTTCATGTATTTTGTCGCGCTGAATTCGAACCTGGAGTCAGAATTGCTTCATCATCCACCATTTTTTGTAAGTTGAGAAAATAATCTAAAAAAAAATGGAGATGGGTCGAGGAAACTTTCCAAATTTGATAAAAGTCTGTAAAAGTCATTTAAATAATACTTCCCGACGGAAAGTTTCCGGGAAGTTTTCCTTCTTTCCATTTGGTATATTGATAGCCTATTTTATGGTGAAATCTGATTGGTGATGATGGAAGCTTAATTTTGATACTAAATAAGTGCATACAATTATATTATTTACATGACTTTTACAGACTTTTATCAAATATGGAAAGTTCGACTCGACCTCTCTGGTGGGTGATGGTGCTAAACGGACAACTGATTCGTATTCAGCACGTCAAAATACATAGAGGTTGCCCAATGGAGTCCCAAAAACAGACCATTCTTTTTGTGTGTGCCTGTGTATTTAGGGTGGGGTGAAAACGGCGAAAAAACATTTTTGTCCCAATTTGGTTTTCCCTATATGCAGAAAAGTGGCTACATGTGAAAAGAGTGGGGTTTCTAAGATTTCATCTTGCGGTGCCCCCCGCCACTTTAATGTAACGATTTTTTTTTAATTTTCAAATTTATCTTATTTACATCTGTGCAGCTCTTAGTTTGTTTTTTCTTACAACAACCCAGAACTCACCACGAGGAGGTGGCTGCATGTCGAGTTCCACCCTCCCAAACTCACGTCTATTGTCAATATAAACCGTTAATAAAATCGAACTTTGTCTCAAATTTTGGTAATTCTTGTCGGGAAGCAATGCGACATCTTATAAACCCATCTCTGGCCTCTGGTCCACAAACAGATAATGACGCCTCTGTCACCAATTGCACACAGCTTTCTACAGCTTGAGAATGGCATGGAAAATTTAAAATTTCAATTTTATCCGGAACGTTGGAAATTATTTGTTGTAGTTGTTTAGTAGAAAATTGTTTGGTGATTAGTGGTTCAGTAACTGTTGTGTTCTGCCAGTCTATTAATCCAGTTTAGTCTTTTGCGAAAAAATCAAGAGTAGGTATTTTAAATTTTCGTATTCCAGTCCCTCTGTTGTCAATTCTCGATTTTAAAATGCGCCTTAAACCTAGTTCCTTAATGTGATGGCGCTCATCACCAAGCATTCCTATGAGAATATTTTCAAGGTGTGCAAAATATCCGTTGGTTTGAATCGTTTTGTCAACTATTTCTTTTAAATTAGGTGGCATATATCTAGATCTTTGAATCATGCCATTCAGATGAATTGAACCATATCTTACTTCTTTTTACTTTAATAGCAAACCAGGTTGGAACATACACTTTCAGAATGTACTCTGTCATGAGTTATAAATTCCCAGAAGGATCACAATTTCCCACATATAGACGCTGTACTCTATTAGCTGTTGTCAACCATTTGGAATGTGCAATTTTACCAGGTTGTCTGTTTGTCAAACTTCTAGATACAGCGCCAGCCAGCTTGCGATATAGCAAGGCTTATTTCATACAGGTATCTTTGGTCGGTGCATAAGAGTTTCAAGTCTAATTGTAGAAGTACAGTCTCAATTCTTTAAAGTTAGCAACAGGAAGCAACTCACAGGATTCTAAACTTTTCCCTATGTCACCAGAGAATCCAGAAGGTCCACTTATTTTCCACCTAAATGTTTCATCAAATGGCGCACAGGTAATTCATTTGAATGCAGCATACAGATGAACCACCCGATGTAATGGCCTCCCAATACTTGTTTCTAGTTTGCGAATAACACCATTGTGAATGACTGTATTCACAGCAGTTCCGTCGCTACCTAAGGCAACTAAACACGATAAATCCATTTGCCCGCGCAGAAATGTTAAAATGCCATCTTCGATTGCCGTCGCTGTACCAGAAGATACACCAACGTGCCCCACATAGAACCTAGCTCTGACAGTAGTACAATGTGTTCTTCAATTGTTGTTTTTCTGGAGATTTTGCTACCTGATTTACATTGACTGAGAGTTCGATCTTTTCGACCATCAAAGTAAATAGCATGTGGTGTCTTCTCATTAGCCTTCTGCTGTTTCTTCACAGTTTCACTTTTTATGTTCCTTTCCCTTCTGACTTTACTCCGATCTATTGATTTACAGGTATATTCTTCCGTTATATTATTCCAACGTCCTTTAGGACAGCACTCGCTATTATAGCAGCCGATCTATCAGAAATCCCTATGCGATCACAAGCTTGGGCTAGACTTGGTAACTGAAGGCGCATTTGGGTAGATCTTTTTGTATTTTTGGAGACACTGGGCTTTACTTCGCCAGAAAAAATGTCCTTCTCTTCTCCTGCTTGCGAATCTTCGTCAGATATTGAAGTACTTGAATTTGCTTCACCCAAAGCGCAAGTAGACGGTATACTCTTATATTCCATCTCTTTCCTGTGTACCGAACGTTCAATATTTTTTGTGATAACCAGGTCAACGGATCCGATAACCATTGTTCTTTCATTTCTCTAATTCATCAAAAATTCTCGTTTTCTAACAGGTACCTTAGTTTCGCATTTACACGACACAAACTCGGAACACTTACGTGCGGAAATGACAAATAGTTTAGCTTCTGCACTCTCTCTGAACTCTTTCACTTTTTGTTTAAGCGCCTCCGTGTTCCTAGATTTTATTGGCTTCTTGAGTTTTCTTAATTTCTCGTGATAACATTTTATCAAATGTAATAATTGTTGATCTGACACCACCGGAATAGATGCCTTGAACTATAACGCTTTCAGCTCTGTAATCAAAATTGTTGAAATATTTGTGAAAGTGGTCTACTTTCTTTACCGACATTTCCAGTAATGTTTGACGAATCCACAAATAATTCCTCATCACATCTGCATAAGTTGGTAAAATATTGTTCTTAAATTTCGAAGGAGCTCCGAACACAGGTCACTAGACAGATCTTCTGGTTTTAGGCATATTTATTAACTAACTAACTAACATCTACGAGGTGTTGGATGGTAACTACTGTAGTCCAACAAGTTTAGACACATTAAAGCGTCTTTCTGGCTGTTACGGCACAGAAACACGTATTAGACAAACTGACTCTTAATAACAATGGCCGCAAATTGTATCAAAACTTGCGAGTTTGAAAGTGGTAGGGGCACCCCCAAATAATGTACGATTGAGCTCAAATTTTGGCATGTGCACTAATGCATAAGGCAGTTTTCTCAGTATAGGAATTTCAAATTTCATAAATCATATTTTTTGCTCCACCCAACTGTGTAATATATGAATATCACCGGATCCTCCGCCATTTTCTAGAATAAGGCGGATGCAAATATATTACATCGATACACACAAAAAAAGTGAAAAGTGGTCTGTTTCTGGGACTCCATTAATCAACCCCTTTGTATTTTGACGTGTTGAATACGAATCGGGTGTTCGTTTAGCCCAGTCACCCACCAATTTTTAGTAAATCCTGAAAATAACCTAAATTATGAGCTTTTTGTTAGGTTATTTTCGCGACTTACAAAAAATGGTGGGTGATGGAGCAATTCTGACTCCGGATTCGAATTCAGCACATTAAAATACATAAAGATAAGTTAGTCTAGCCAAAAGAACATACCACTTTTTTTATTTTGTGTGTCTGTGATATTAATGGGCTGTGTATAAGATGGGTCACAAACAAAAAAAACACCTTCATAATATTAAAAAATAACCAAATTAACAAATAAACACCTAAAATGGGAATAACATGTCGTTCCATGGTGAAAAGAGATCTTCTCCAAAAAATACCCTTAGAAATTAATAATAAAAAAAGTAAAAATTAATTCGAATTCGTTTTCGACTGAATCGCTGGCTCTGACTGATTTACTCGAATTTTTTCGGTCAACTGCGACCTCTGCATGCGCAGCTTGATGTAGTAGGAGCCATCGGTACGATGCACAGTGATCCCAAATTGAGTTTTTCGGTTAAAAAATGGCTAGAGAGTGCAAATCTTGTCGGAAATGAACGATTTTTTTTTAAATTAAAGCCCGCCGAAATTCCAACAAATCCTCGCAGCCTGAATTTTGAAATAAAATTATTTTTTATTATATTGAATTAAAGGCCAAAACATTTTATTTTCGCCTTTAACTTAAAATAATAAAAAAGAAAATTTTTTTTTCCGAGGATTTGTTGGAATTTCGGTAAGCTTTAATTAGAAAAAAAATCGTTCATTTCCGACAAGATTTGCGCTTTCTAGCCATTTTTTAACCAAAACACTCAATTTGTGCGATGGTATGTTTTTTTTTTAGTCGCCTTATTTATATTAATGTCCTGGCGGAGTTTAGCCAGGTTATAGTTCTAGCGCTTCTAGAACAATCATTTGGTAGTTTCTACCTGGAAAGTTTTGGAGAAATTCTGATTTTTGGTTCATTTTACGCTGATTGCGAATTTCCTCTTTGCCACCTCGAAAAATTTCGGGAAATGTCAAAAAAGCCTCTTTTTTTCTTTTGAAAACATTTTTAAAAGTTCTGATTTTTGGTTATTTTATGTTTTTCGGGGTGTTGATTACGAATCTGTATTTTTCCAACTCGACAATTTTCGGAAAATATAAAAAAATCGCAAAAAAAAACAATAAAGTTTTTTGATTTTTTTCCTTATGACATGAAACTTACGTACTTTTCGAGAAAAATTAGCACCTGAAAAAGATAAAATACAGAAAGTAAGTAGAGAAAATTATTAGTAATAATTTTCTTAAATGTGTAGGAATATAATATATAAGATAGATAGATATATATTTATTTAACTATATTACATATAAAATGTTTACAACAAGTAGCAGCAAAGAAATTTAGTTACATTTTAAAAATACCTACTTTCTAAATATAAACGTAAATTATCACAATAAAATTGTCAGTCTTAATATATTTACTTAAAGAAAATAAAAATTTAGCACACTTACACAAACAAACAAAAAATAACAACAGATAAGAGCTAAATCAATGAAATAGTTTGGTACAAAAGGTCACAAAGGAAAAATTGTACATACGTTTTTATATTCTCTAAATTACAAGTGATTTAAAATAACTGAACAAGAATCATATTAAAAATTATAATAAAAGAAATTAGCTATGTTCTACTGAGGTGTTCATATATTCGTTTATTGAATGTGGTACTTTACCTTCATTTTAAAATTATTATATTCAAGTGTTTTGAAACTTTCCGGGAGTTTATTGTATAATTTTAGGTCTAGCGAATTTCTTGCCGATTTTGTGAGACGAAATTTTGATGTTTTCAGATAGTTACCAACCTCGTATTGTAATCGTGATAACCTGCGTGAGTGCAGTATGAATTTTTGTTGAGATGAATTTGCAAGATACTATAATAGACATATAAAGATGGAATTGGCATTATTTTAAATTGAATGAATAAAGGGCTACAATGCCCTAAAGGATGAACACCAGCAATAAATCTCATACATCTTTTTTGCAACACAAAAATGTTATCAGCGTCAGTGGAGTTACCTCAAAGGATAATACCATAGTTCATATGTGACTGGATAAGGGCATGATATGCATTCAATAGTGTTTCCCTATTCATCAATTTTTTAAGTTGGGATAAAAGAAATATATATATATATATATATATATATATATATATATATATATATATATATATATATATATATATATATATATATATATATATATATATATATATATATATATATATATATATATATATATATATATATATATATATATATATATATATATATATATATATATATATATATATATATATATATATATATATATATATATATATATATATATATATATATATATATATATATTTCTTTTATCCCAACTTAAAAAATTGATGAATAGGGAAACACTATTGAATGCATATCATGCCCTTATATATATATATATATATATATATATATATCCTGACGTTTTATTGCACAGCCGATTAATATGGGAGGACCAATTTAGTGAATCATCTAAAATAACTCCAAGAATCTTTATGATTTCACCTACAATTAACGAATTATTTGAGGAAAAAATCAGCTTCAGAGTTTTGTCTCTGTTGACTTTCAGAAAATTATTATTATACCAATGTTCAGCAAGACTTTGAGTTTCCTTTATCATTAGTTTAAGATCATCCATATTTTTGTTCTGATTTATTAGTGTTGCATCATCTGCGTACATTACAACGTTGTCTGGAAAAAGATAAAAAAATAAATCATTTACAAATATAATAAATAATAGAGGACCTAAAACTCACCCTTGAGGCACTCCGTGTTTCAAAGTTCTGAAATCAGATATATCATTATTACTAGATATACCGATGTTTACGTCTTCTTAGATACGATTGCAGCAGTTTTAAAGGACTGCCTTTAATGCCATAAAAATTAAGTTTAAATATGTACTATGTAATTGATCAGATTGTTATAATCGTCTTGGCCGCTTTGTCGCAGGTCCGAGCTGTCCGATGTCCTGATGTCCTTGCTCTTCACCCAAAGATTTTCGTTCTCGTAGGAAAGACGTAAATAAATGTAATGCTAGGTCAACCTGACTGCTTCAAAACCATGAAAATTGGAATATTAAAGTGGTATGTGTAGCTGTGTCTGCAAATTAAATGTAACAATAAGAAAAGATTCCTAGATAAGAAGAAAATATGTAAAACAGTTTTGTTAATTCAATGCAATTCTATCAAGGCGCGAATACGGTATAAATCAATCGGAAGGAGGGTATTGAAGAATGCAAAATTGCGTTCATAAAAGTAGTATTCAAAATACCTTCTGATTTTCTGTTTAAATATCAAGTTCTTGATCTGAAATTCGATGTCAGGTCCATACACATGTTCATCCTCGTCCACATTGGCTTTGTCCAAGTTGTCGCAGTTTCCTTCACAGTCCAAACAGATTTGCGAACAATATAGACCTGCCTTTCTACAGCCACAATTCCCTCGGCAGCCTTTCTTACATTTGAATGAAATGTGATTTAATATAGCTTCTGGAGCCGCGAGCTGCGAGGTGGTTACTGGAATGAGGCCGTTCTTTGATGTTTTCCATCCCCATTCTTCGGGATTTTTTTCATGACCGAGCCATTGTTGAACCTGATGGAACACCAGTTGAACTGGTTTTAGAAGTTATAAACGGGAAGGGGATAGAAGGGAGTAAAATATGGGAGGGAACAAAGTACATAATTTTCCAAAAAAAAACATGCATTTTTTTTTTTTTGCTTTTTTTGATATTTCCCGAAATTGTTCGAGGTGGCAAAGTAGAAACTCGTAATCAGCACCCCGAAAACCATATAAGAACAAAAAATCAGAACTCCAAAACTTTCCAGGTAGAACCGATCTCGACTACCAAATGATTGTACTATTCCTTTATTTACTTTATTTATTTCAACTTCTATTTTGGAGGCTAGCTGCAATAATGCATGCACCACAAGACGTCTGGCAAGACGTGATAAATAGGAAGAAGACGAAGTCCCAACTACGCAATATAAAGATATGATATGTTATTATGAAACATCCATGAGATTTAAAGGGTTAAGACTATAAAGTTGATATTGTAATAAAATTGTTACATTTAATGAAGATTTATATAACATTGTTCTTTTATAATAATATCAGAAATCCTAGGTAAATTGGCTTTCAGTCAAATTGTCTGAAATTAAGATATGTTATAGGTTATGAGGTCCTGATCAAAAGTTCTCATGGGCCCAACCCAAAGTAATGACTAGATTTTGACATAGAGATGAGATAAGGTTCACTGATTCGCGATTTTCATATAACTTATAAATATTCTTTAAATACATATATGAATATTAACTTAATCATGCAACTTCCGGATCGCACTTCCGGTTCGTATTGTGGTCCATATCTAGGGAGGAGGCTAATTAGTTTGTTGGATTTCTAATTTTGAAAATTCGTGTCAAATTCGAGCTGTTCTTCAGCCACATCACAATTCGTTCCAAAATTGATATACCTCGGATAGACAACTTCAAAGCTCCATAACTTAAAAACTATTAATTTAAAAGACTTTTATTCAGAATGATTTCATAAATAACATATTTCAATGTCATCCAAATCTACCGGGCTTTATTTTACATAAGAAACGTGCGTTTAAAGATGTTTTTATGTACTAGAATTACAATTTCACGTCTACTTATTGTAGACCCTGAAGAAGGTGACATAAAACACCGAAACGTTAACTTTAAAAAAGTATTTTTCCTTAATTAGATACCTAAACCCAAAAAACTTAAAAGCAATAAATTAACCAGGTCGTAAAATACATTAAAACTAATGTATCTCTATAATAGAAATATATATATTCATTTCATTTGTCTTAATTTCTTCAAACTTACCTGTATTATGAAATAAGATTTCGCCATACATATTGACATTCCACCGGATCGGTCATTTTCCCTTAACATACTTCATTTCTCTTAAATTAGGCTTGAGATAATTATGTTGCAGTTGATATTATTTTTCTCATTATCTTGAACATGACCGAAGTACCAGGCGGCTGTCGGTTCATTAAAGAAGTGTCCCTGTTCGGGACTATGATGGATGACATGTTGTTATCGCGATATCGGTCTTGAAGAACATCAGGGCTCGCGTCTATGCCCATTGGTGGTCTCATAGTTATTGTTAGTCTTCGTGAGTAAAAAATGAAGGGTAAAATTAATTAGAGGAATTTCTTTGAAGAGCGTCAAAAGTATTAATTGTATTTACAAATACTCGACTGTGTTCGGTGTGTAAAAGGAAATCACCGACTAAAATTTTTTATCGAGTGACACAAGATGTATATGAATCGGTTTCGAACTGATATAATCGTATATATTTTTTAGACATTTATCGCTTAATGTAATAAATACTTGGAGTAGGTTGATAGACTAAGTATAGGAGGAGAAAAAAATCAGCCATATTATATTTGTCAGTATTCTATATACATACAAATGAAATTTGAGTCCTGAAGTTTATGAGAAATGGATTTATTAAGAAAATGTGAATATTACGTTTTTTAAAAACAGTAATTACACAGTCACGCAAAAAACAAAAAGTGTCATTTACTAAGGATCAGATCACTATTAGTGCAGAAGCTAGGCGCTTTTTTGGCACGTTATTGTTTTATGTACTATGAGATATTTTTATAGTTTCATGGATGATAGCGATTCATAAAATCGAAAAACAGCAACATAACATGTCTGTTAACAACAGCAATAACGGTACCAACAAAGTTCCATATCAGTAATGCACATAATAACAAGATAAAACAAAATATCAATAAAATCATCATATGACAAACAAAAAAAATGGAGATATTGTCATAAAAGGTATTTACAAATTAGAATTATAATCTTTTATGTTCGAAGTGTACTCCTCAGCTTCAGTACATTTTCAGTGGGGCTCACGGGATGACCGATTCATCTTCTTAACAAATCTGAACTGTTTCTAATTTCGTTGAGACATTGAACAATCCTTTGAATAGATTGACCCCTGCCATTAATGTACACATTGTAGACCTCACTCTTTACGAGCCTATCTTACAATTCTGACTTCGGATTCGGTTTCAGCGGGTCCAAATACATAAGGATACACTGGTATAGTCCGCAAGACAGACCATTTTTTGGGGGTGGGGGTGTTTTTCTGGGGTTAGGGGTGAAAAATGAACCAATCTGACAATTCTGACTTCGGATTCGGATTCAGTGGGTGAGAATACTTAAGGATACACTGGTATGGTCCGTCAGACAGGCCATTTTTTTTGGGAGGGTGTTTTTTGGGAGTTGGGGGTGAAAAACGAGCCAATCTGACAATTTTGACTTCAGATTCGGTTTCAGTGGGTTCAAAGACATAAGGATACACTGGTCTGGTCCGCAGAATAGACTGTGCCCTGTATGCTGCGCGTTTTCCCGAGAGACATCATCCAGACAGGACATACTTTAGAAGAATAGAAATGAAATTAAGAGAAGAACTAAATAACGTTGAAAATGAATTTTTTTTTGTGGGGCTGTGTTATATAAGGTAAAACGCAAGTAAAAACCAGGGACTGAAACCGAACCGAAACCGTAACCGAAAACCGCACCGTAAAATTACTAATTTTTTCTAACAGAAAACGAATTGCCGCGGATCTCTAAATCGAAATCATAACCGAGAACTCGGTGGCGCAGTGCTTAAGGTGTTAGGTTTGCGACCACTGAGTCCAGGGGTTCGAATCCTGGCTAGGGTATGGATGTGTAGTGGCGTATTTCACGTGTTGCCGAGACGGTAGCAGTAGACTGCGGTTGTGTGATGTGATGTTGTCTATGTGTGTGTCTGTCCTGGTTGAGTGGTAGAATAGCCATCGGCTAAAACTCCGCCAGGACATTAAAATAAATAAGGCGATTAAAAAAGAAATAAAAAAAGAATTGTCGCTGCCTTGAAAACCGAAAATGTTAGGTAACCGTAACCGTAAACGAGGTTTCGGTCCCTGCTTTGAACACAAAATTTAATTATAATTCTAATTTGTAAATACGTTTTATGACAATATAGCCCAGACGACAGAGATCATTTTATAGTGAAACCCACAAAAATTTGCAAACTGAATAATTTTTTTTTAATGAGTTCGAGAAAGTGTATAGAATAATATCCTGAAAAGTTTACATTCCGCTCGGATGCAGAACATAAAAAAAAGTGAAAAAAAAATTTATTCATTTTTTCAAAACTTTGAAATTAAGTCAGGGTAGAAAAAAATAAAAAAATACAGGTGGATAGACCACGTGTTTCTGAACAAAAAATATCCTAATAAAATTTATCGCTAAAACCACGGTATTCCTGCAAAAAAATAGTTAAGTAACTTTGTCACTCCGCGCGGCCAGCGCACGGTTCAATGCGTACTATGGAACCTCTAAAAATTTTTAGCTGTTCTATCGAGTAAAATAAAGCTTTTTTCTCTTTCTGTGTAAACATTTTTATTAGTGAATAAGAAGATAAATAGTGAGTATGGAGGGAAAATATCTAATAATGAACGCATACACAGACACCACACATAGCCGCTGAATCGCTCGCATGAATTTTTACGTGCCTTTACTGTATTGTATTTATTACAGGTACACCTATCCACATTCCAGCTATATCCAATGGATTCCTAATACATTTGTTAATGTATTGGAAAAGTTCCAGAATTTATATTCAAAACAATCAAAGATATTTTCATAGTTATAAGGATAAGATTGTGAAAATCGACATTATCTTATCATGATCTGATTGATCATATTTTCGAAAAAATGCATACAAATAAACGACTTTGTGTTTGAACATTCGAAAAGTATACATTTTTTCCGAAATAGTGATATATTATTTTTCCAAATGGGGCAATTTCTCGATAAGTTACAGCCTCCAATATATATATTGATGTGTGTTCTGGGTACGAAAGAAAGAAATTTTATAATTTTAATTATTTTAATTAAATTTTAATTTAGAAAGCAGAAATTTATATTCGGCGCCACTGCTTCCTAGTTTCCCCATGGAGGTAGAATATAAATATCAACCTCCTTGAGTTTCCTAGCAAACACACATTTATTAGCATGAGTTACCAATAGGTGTCACTCTATCTCAGTGCAAGTTCTTTAGCTCAATTTAATAAAAGGCAAATTAATAAACATAGATCAATAATAACAATTTATTTTAAGGAAAGGCAAATCTGATTAATATTACAAAATTTTGATATTTTTAAGTTTAGTTAAACCTTGGCCTTTGGTCTCTTATATTTAGAAACAGAATTCTGCCTTTTCTTATTCTAATTACAAACACTTATTCTAAGAGAAATCTTTGCTTTATTTAATATATATTTAAAACAGATACCTGTATGTATACGACGTGAGGTCCCGATGCGAATCACTGATTTATTGCACTAAACACTGTCGTAATTCTGGTTATCTGCAACTGCTAACTCCCTCGATTTCTCGTTCCGTGCCTTTGTGATAGTTTTTGTTTCCTTGTGAAATTTGGTTCAATTTTATGTACCTTGGACGATTTCGATGCTAAAATATTGGATTAATACGATATGGCTTACTTGTAAATCCGGTAAGTCAAATTTGACAAACAGCTGACATTCAGGTTATGGTTTCGATGATAAATATTTTGTCAAAAACCTTGCAACTTTGGTTCCTTTTGCTTTCAAATTTATTAATGATTGATTGACATGCTTTTCTTTGCTTTAATTGGATTTTCTTAGTAGTTATTATAATTTCTGGATTATATTTTGAAAATGTCTAACTTTTTTTTTTACATTCAAAATTCAACTCTCCTAACAAACTTTTCATGGAAACATTCCTTGTTTCATCAAAATTTGTTCATTTTTTTGACTTTTTCTGAAATTAGATAACTAGACCTGTCAAAATTTCATAAATTTAATTTGGTTATGAATTTAAATTTTTCTTTTAGACCTTCTCTGTCTGTTTTTCTGTTTGAAACAGATTCCTTATTTAATTCTCATTCTTTCAGTGTCTTTTATTTCTCTAGGCTGTATATTAAAATATTTCCTAAACGTTGCAGTGTTTTTCACATAATTTCTATTTTAAACAATTTACACTAGATTTGATGCATGATTTACCTTTCTTAATCTTCTTACTAACTAACTTTCTTAATTCTAATTAACACATTTACTTTTCAGTATGAATAAATAATAAAACTCTATAACTTTTTATTTTCAGAACTCGTTTTCAATGTTTCTTCAGTCCTTGAAGTAGTATCCTTTTACCTATCGAACTGAAATCATTTTTGAAATGTTCTTTGCAGTGTTTTCTTTCAACTGCCTGCATAATAAATAGAAGAACAATGTTTTTAATAATCTAATATTGAAATAACCAGTGACAGCACACAATTTATGGTTACCGATGGTCAAAATTGAAACTTTAAACTAGAGTTAACATATGGAATTCAGGGATGTATGTCTCAGGTTTAATCTAAGGTAATAGTATTTGATTTTAAATGTTTATGATTTAAACCCGAGCACTAATTTTTGAGAAATCTTAGATTTAAGTTTTATTTGTGCTCCTTTTCTTTTTAAAGAGTCTTTATGTACACTATAGAATGTTTACTCAGTTTGTTTATGAATTCTCACTTTCTTTTATGTTTTTGTCACCTATATCACGGCACGGTAGCTCAATCGGTTAAGGCGTATTGAGTGGCGAATACGCTGATCGACTCGCTACCGCGCTCTGGGTTCGACCCCCAGCCCCGGTATTGACAACACCGGGGGGTGTGGATGTATGTCTGCGTTTTTCCGAATGTGTAACCCCCTTCCGGACAGTCTTGGCTTTGGATTTGGGGGTTGTCTACTATCTGTGGTGTGTTTATGTTTATGTTATGTTTATATTGTTTAATATTTTAGTTTTAAAATTATTTTCTTGCTTTAATTTGAAGTTTTTAGATTTTAAGATGTGGAAATCTACATTTCCTATTTTGTGGAAGTTTTTCCAGTTTGATGAACTCCGGATCAACCTATGATTGTCTATTAGCCAGAAACAGACTAACGATGGATTCCTGATATGATCTTTCCACCTTTGGTTTTGTATTTAAGAAGTCTAGCTTCTGAAGATAAAGTGAGATTTTACAAATTCTTAAACCTACTTATTTTAAATTTTAAGCATTTTACAATATTTATTGTTACTATTTAATCTTTGTCTTTCATTTTAAATTCCTGCATTGATAGTAGGTTTACTATTTATAATTCATGCTAGTTTTTAAGTTTTCACTCTGTAACCTTTTGAATTCTTTGATGCAGAATCTGTAAACAGTGGCGTTGGTTATTTATTTTGATAATGAAACTTATTGTCTCTCTCATGAATCAAGATATCATATCAATATATTTATCAAAAAAAATCATCAAGCAAGGAAATTATAATTATTTGAGATGTACTTTTTTTAATCCTCGTTACTACAACTTAATAAACCATAATAATCATGAAGTGTACATGCTTTTTACCAGTTCTCAATGAAGAAAGAATTTTTTGAAGGGCTTTTATGTTTTTCTATATTGTTTATCCTTTGCTTGCATTGTTTAAAACAAAAAAGCATCAGAAAGCTACAATTTTCATCTTTTAAATAAGCCAACACTCATATAGATTTGACAAATTCTGATTTAATGACATGTAATTCAGTGCGTCGGTGTCACAGTCATGCGTATTCAAGCGCGCGCATGCATGGATCTCGCTCCGAGTTATAACGTTACACTTGACTATTTTTTTCCGGGAAAACCGTGGCTTTAACGATAAATTTTGTTAGAATATTTTTTGTTCATAAATATGTGATCTATCCATCTGTATTTTTTATTTTTTTCTAGCTTGATTTAATTTCAAAATTTTGAAAAAATGGATGAAAAAAAATTTTTTTTCACTTTTTTTTTATGTTCTGCATCCGAGTGAAATGTAAACCTTTCAGGATATTATTCTATACACATTCACGAACTCATTAAAAAAAAGTTTACTCAGTTTGCAAAATTTTGTGGGTAAATACCTTCATCGACTGGGCTAATACTTGCACTTTTGTTTTTGGTACCATTATTCTGGTGATGATTATTTTGTTACTATGTGTATTATTGATACGCAACTTTTTACTACCGTTATTGTCGTTGTTAATATGTATGCTATGTGCTATGTTGCTGTTTTACTAGTGTTTAATAACCGAGAAGAATGAAATTGATTCTTGATTCGGTGTCCTTTATTTTTTTATTTATTTTTGCCCCTCGATAAAAATAATTATTATTGGAAAGAAAGTAAATGGCTAATTTAATTGTGGAAACATTTTTTGTTTGATATTTTTTCATATCTCATATTGCATTATTTATTGCAATTTATTTCGAAGGCGGGGAAAATGACGCAAAAAAACTAATGGAGGAGTTTTGTTCAGTTTATTACGTACTTTTAGAATTTAATATTGAAATTAAAAAAACATACACAGGGTATAATAATTGAAGGGACAAGTGGATGAATGTGTTATGTTACAATTTTTGAGAAATTGAGATTTTTGGTGAAAGAACATGTTTTGTACCACTGTATCTTGTCACGAACTTTCATATGCGCACAGACAATATTTCTTAGATTATTTGAATGAATAATTATGCCATGTTACAATATTTTCTGTTGGATGGACGGATGAATATGCTATGTGCATATAAATGTACATAACACGTTCATCCAGTAGCCCTCTCGATGAAACATCTACATTATAATGGAAGAATATGCTAAGTTTGAGGTTTCTGGTTCTTGTACACACACTAAATCACAGATTTTTTCATCCCCTTTAATAATGGGGTGAGGGTGGTAATGGGTAATGTCAAAAATATTTTGAGACCTTAGCTTATCTTGTATCCGCCACTTCAAAGTCCCCGGGCTTGTAACTTTTTTATTTTTGAAGCGATAACCATGTTGGCACATCAAATTGTAGACATTTTTAAAGCCTTTAAACATGGATACAGAGTGATTTAAAAATAAATTTTTTGAAAAAATTGTTACGAAAGGAAACTTAATTTCTTTGAATATTTTTTTACCTCACCTTGTACATGAAATGTGTTAATGTTTTCTTATAAAGGTTTTAATTAGCTTCAATTTATGTTATTAAAAAAAATAAATAAATAAATACAAATTTTGCAATTTCCTATTGTTTAGTACCTACATTTTAATAAAGTTTGTTTTCAAAAATATTTTTTTTTTGTTTCTTGTTGCTATTTTGTTACGTTCAGGATTGTTTGTGATATGTCTTTTACAAATAAAGCATAAAATTATTATTTACATTTTTTCAGTTATCTTAAAAAAAATCAGTTTGGGATCGGAAGAAGGGTTTTTAATTTCTTTCTTTAAAACAAAAAAGAATTTCGAATATGACGTAATAACATACATTGAAGCTAATTAAAACCTTTATAAGAAAACATTAATACATTTCATGTACAAGGTGAGGTAAAAAAATATTCAAAGAAATTAACTCGGAAATTAAGTTTTCTTTCTTAACAAATTTTTCAAATAAATTTTTTTTAAATCACTGTATGCATGTTTAAAGGCTTTAAAAATGTCTACAATTTGATGTGCCCAACATGGTTATCGCTTCAAAAATAAGAAAGTTACAAGCCCGGGGACTTTTAAGTGGCGGACCCTGTATACTAAATATAAATTTTATGGACTCTTACCTTCTTGATTTACCTATTTACCCCAAATTTAATCTAATTTACCCCCCAACCCTTCAACGGAACAAGATAATCTAGTTCCAGATTTCGTTAAAGTCAATATCTTAAACGGTCCCAGAGTAAACGTGCGCACATAAAAGTTAGACAGACCGACAGACAGGCAGAAATTTTTTTTTCGCTTAAACTTAAAACCTCGACGTTTCATGACATTCTAAGCCTATTTGAACAAATTTTTTTTTTAATTTTTTTGTCGTTACTATACTTCCACTGGATGTTTAAGTACAAATGGAGAATCAAACCTAACAATAACCGGAGAAACAAAAAAAAGGGGGTATCAAATAGTCTCATAATACACTGCAATTTTTTTCATTATGCTGTTTTATTGTTCTATTTTATTTACTTAGTTTACGCCGTCCATTGTTTTCTAAATCATTATCTCATAGCACATTCTTCCATTCATAGGTATACATTTATTTTTCTGTGTTGCATGGAAGAACATGTTATGTACAATAAATATTTTTTAAAGCAAAAACTAGAAAATATGATAATTTTATTTCGTATCAAGAACTGTTCAGAAGGATGATTTAAAAAAAAACTCAAGTCCCTGGCATTATTAATGTAAAATTCACAGAAAAATAACTTAAAATCGATTTTGAGGCAAATTAAGTATTGGTAACATAACACATTAATCCACTTGCCCCTTCAATTATTTTCTTAAAAAAAAACCAAAAACATTTTTTTCATGTCCACTCCTGAATTCTTTGTGTGTGTCATACACGTACTTAATTATTCAGGATCCCCAGTGTATTATATTTGTCAAACATAAACTTATTATTCCATTCCTTTACAAAATAATAGCCAAAAGAAATTTTGGCAAAAATACATAAAACAAGGGCCCAACTAGCTTTTTCTATGGGTGATTCTGATTACACTCTGTGTCCTCTATCTGCCGTTAAACCATGTCCGTTTCTTCGTGAAACACAGTATCAATAAATAGCTATTTTGTTCTAATAACGTTGATTTACAACATTCTGAGTGCGAAAATCCAATTTTCGATCTTGTTAGGAAAAGTGGAGCTTTTCATAACGTAAATTAGTATTAAAACATAGAAAAGAGCATTTTAGAACACTTTATACGTATACATTTTCCACAAAACCTGCCTAAAACAGTTTTAACCTTTTAATGAAAAGGTTGTAGGTCATATTACTTCAGACGGTTTGCTCTACAAAAGGGACCGGAGGCATGTTGGCATTATTTTCAGTTTATATAATGAGCAGAGTTGGATTAAGCTTCCAAGTACACGCCGATCATTAAGCGACAAGTACAATAATTGCAAAAGACTTAAAACCAAAAGTGTACACCCCGAAAGTTGTTTATCCACTGAGTGCCATGAGCATAACATTATAGCTGATTGGTCAAATTATATTATTTTTTGAATTTGCAGTTAATTTTTTTTATAAACAATTTACCTTCAGTGAAAGAATGAGGATTGCGGATTGCGCCACCGGCTCGGTGGCGCAGTACTTAAGGTGTTATGCTTGCTTACTCCCCTCTCCCCTTTTGATCCCTCGCTGAATCCTATACAACATCTAAAAATTTGCTCTCTCAGAGTAAATAAGTATGTTTTTAAAGCTTGACAACTATAGCAGGGTTTTTTCTAAATATTTTCCATGCATACTATTAATATTAATCTCGACCCTCCCAAACACAAAATAATTAAATCGAATTCGCCTATTATTATAATACCTTAAATACGGTTTAACTTTCACTGTCTAATAAAATACCTGATATCAAGGGCGGATCCAGGGGGGGGGTGGGCAGTAGGGGCAACTGCCCCCCCCCCCGAGAAAAGTATTTGTTACGTTTTCAAGGCGATAAATTTTTTTCCGCATGAGGTGGGGGAAAAAAATTTTCATAAGCCGAAATTTTCGAAAACATTTTTTTTTGGAGTTTCATTTGCACCCCCACCCCCCATGAGGCGATAAAATTTTTTTAGATGTCGAGGCGAACGAAAATGTTTTTTTTGGATTTTCATTTGCACCCCCCCCCCCCTCATGAGGCGATAAAATTTTTAATTTTTTGTAGATGTTAGTGCCCCCCCCCCAGTAACCTTTCTGGATCCGCCCTTGCCTGATCTGGACATTGCTTGCCAAAACACCTGGCCGTTGCGTCACACTACGTGACCACCTCGCGTAATGGGACGTAATGTTATATGATTGACTGTTAAATGAAATATAATGAGATACATAAATGTGCGCCACAGCTACATAAAATAAAAGTACTGTAATTTTGGTAATTTTTGTTATGCTTGCGACCACGGGGTCCCGGATTCGAATCCTGGCTAGGGTATGGATGTGTAGTGGCGTTTTTCACGTGTTGCCGAGACGGTAGCAGACCACAGTCTGTGGGAGAGACAACACGGCCTAGTCGCTCTCCTCTCCTAATTTCGAGTCTCAGCTGCGGCAGATGGTAATGTCGCACGGAATGGGTGTTGTGATGTTGTCTATGTGTGTATGTGTGTGTCCTTCCTGGCTTAGTGGTAGAATAGCCTACTGCTAAACTTCGCCAGGACACTAATATAAATAAGGCGATTAAAAAAAGTTATTAGAAAACTAGATAATAAAAAACTTTGAAATTTATTCGGCATATAAAATATATCATATAATATAAAATAGTATGGCTATTACTCAAGAAGATGACGAGTACGGCATCAGCCAAGGGCGATTGTCGCAAGGCCATGGCAGGTTAATGTAAGTGTCCGTGCCTTTGAAACCTTTTTGCGTGTGGTTCCTTCCAGTGATGTATCTTTGCGTAAGATACTACCACAAAAAGTTTTCACCTCAAAAACTTCATAATCATAATATCTGGAAAAAAATTTTTTTTTGAAAATCCAAAAAAATTTTTTTTTTCTTATTCAAGTGAACCAATTTGTTTGTATTTCACATATATTGTAAATATACTCAAGACAATTTATTACTGATATTTTCATGAAGAAAACAAAAACTGATGCTTTTGAATTTTTAGAAAAATTTATATACGTACTTACCCGTTAGCGACCACCTCATTTTTTTTTACTAATTATACACCATGCAATAAGCTATAACATATATTTTTTACAAAACTCTATCGAAGAAAGAGTGCAATGGCGAGATTACCTTTCCCTCCTGTTTTCTGGGGTGCTGAACACGATAGAAGTAGTGGGAGAAATTTTTGCCGCAGCCCCCTGAAACGGCCACTTTTATGGACCCTTTTATATTTTCATATATAAACGGGCATGGGGAGTGATTTATCGACGGGTTATACTTGAAATAAAATGGAAGGGGGTTATAGAGTAAGTGAAATCCAGACAGCAGGCCGAGGGGGTTGATTAAACCATCCCGAGGGGTGGAATCATTTTTTATTCAAATGATTCGGTTCAAACGCGTATCCCCCCGTTTTCGGGGTCGCCGATCACGGGAAACATATTCATTTTTTAGCTTCAACCCCTCCTCATCCCTCAAACGGGCAGAAACCACCTCACACACACCAGAAAGCATACTATACAGGATTTACAGGTTTTTCGGCACACGATCGTTATTCCCCTGCATATCTATTTATCTTTCACAGAAGATAAGGTGGTAGCGACAACCATTCCAAGGTGTGTAAAATTTATTAATTACACTTTGGATCGTCGATACGCCCTCCCCCGTTTTTGCAGGCGCTGATCACGATAAAAATATAATCAATGAATTTTATACCTCTTAGAAGGGTTAAAGCAACCCCCGAGGTCACTACCACCTTCTTTTCCGTGAAAAATGAAGGGATATGCACAGGAATAATGATCAACACCGTAAATCCTGGATAGCAAGCTTTCTGGTGGTTTCTGCCCGTTTGAAGGATGACGAGGGGTTGGAACTAAAAATGAATATTTTTCCCATGATCAGCTACCCCGAAAACGGATACGCATTTGAACCGAATCATTTGAAAAAAAAATGATTTTATGATGATTTTTCCACCCCCCGCCTCGGAAGGGTTTAATCAACCTTCTAGGCCTGCTGTTTGGATTTCACTTATTCTATAACCCCCTTCTGTTTTATTTCAAGTATAACCCGTCGATAAATCACTCCCCAGTCTCGTTTATATATGAAAACGTAAAGGGATCCATAAAAGGGGTGGTTTTGGCCGTTTCAGGGGGTTGCGGCGGTCAAAAACTTCTCCCATCACTTCCATCGTGTTTAGCACCCTCGAAAACGGGAGGGAAAGGTAATCTAGTCTTTGCACGAAATATTTATACTCTTTCTGCCTTCATTACATAGACTACTAGTCTCGAAAAACCACGTGCGTGATTTTTTTTCACTATGAATGTTCCAACCATGCTGCAAAAAAATATGTTATATGGGGGTGAAAGTAGACGCTACAAAAAAATTTTGAATGTGGTGCAATGAGCGGAAGTTACCCTTAAAAATATTTGAAAAGTATACCGATGTCTTCTCGCCCTCAGTTCTTTCCCAAATTGACCCATTTTTTCTGAGAATCCTCTTTAATTCTCGTCCAACATATATTTTTTCCAAAATTTTCGGTTGTTGCGTTTTGGCACAAAAAATTAGTCCTTTGGATTTCATCCCCCTCGTCACCCCGTGAAACGCGCCACCCTTTTGCGTTAATATTTTTCAAAATTGTTCCCTTCACTTATTGCTAACTATATTCCTTCTCTCAATGAAGATAGGGCCGGGGGCCGTTTCACCCTACTTATACGGCTATGCCCTTTCTTTCCTGAAAATCTAGAGAATATAGTGAAGAGTGAGGGGAGCGGTTTCACCAGATATTCGCGAGATGGATCGTCGATATCAACGAAGACGGCATTAGAATATGATGGTAGACTACTGTTGTATGTTGAAACCGGATATATCAGAAAATACAAAGAAGGAAAAGAATGCCATTACACAGGACTTTCGAAAGTAAAGGGATACGCTACCATAGAAGATCGTAAAATATTTAGAGGTTATGTAGAAATTTTAACGTGATGGTTTAATGCTGACCTCGGATTCGGATTCGGTTTCAGCTCCCCAAAATACATATAGGTAAAGTGGTTAGCTCGTATAGGCTTTTAATTTATCTTTAATCTCAGGTTTGGCTGATTTTTACCTGTTTTTGGAAATGATGTCAAAATCCTGACGTGCTGGGCCAATTCTGACCTCAGTCGGTTTCAGCACCCTAAAATACGTATAGACATAGTAAGTCTGTTGGGTAGTGCAAAACTTTCTTTTGTGTGCCTGTGTAATAATGAATTATTCAATAGGCCCGTTCAGCATTTTTTTTAAAATTTATAAATCGAAAGTAGAACACTTTTTAAGGCAATTTCCAAATTTTTAGAATTCTATTGGGACATTTAAGCCCTCAAATAAATTACCAAAGTTGCACCGCGCGAAAACGGGGCGGAGCTTCACGTGACGTCACTTTGCAAATGCTGATCAGGAGACACTCGAGATTTAATAAGCGTGTGGTGCGTGTTATTGTGTTTCTTTATATAAACGGCGTTTGATTGTTAAATTATATCTTTTTATCTTCTTGCAGGTGCAGAATGACGTCACGAGTCAGCTTTGTACTGAAACTCAATCTTTAACAATACATATCTAAGGATTGGATATATGAAGCTGAAATTTTAACAGCTTATCTGGATGAATTCTATTGAATGCCACAAAAAAATAATGAAAAAAGAATTATCAGTAACAAGCCCATTATCACAAAAAATATACATTATTATTATGTTATGGAAAACAATGTTGAACATGCACGATCCGTTATTCCATTCATATTTAAAATAAATTTTAATATGAATGAAGGATCTACTGTAAAATTAAGTCATTATACCAATGCAGTGCTGCTATCTATAAGTTGCTTTCGATGCCACGTTTCGATGTCAAAGAGAGTACAAATTTACTTCCAATGTCTACTAACTTTACATTGTTCTCTGTGTCGTCTCATCCGTGAGGGCATTCCCCATTTTCACATATGACTTTTTCGAAATCTGATAATCCTAGAATAGATTTCCAAATATGAAGGTTGCCTCCATCCATTATCTTTACGCCCCTCAATATGGTGTCTATATGGACACATGAAAAAGTTTCTCTCTTGCTATATTTACTCCTGCAAATTTTCACATTATAGCGACATCATATTTTCTATTCCTATTAAAACGTGACCTTCACATTAACAGATTTTGTTAATTATCTGGAGAATATTAGAACTAATCATCCCCAGATGATGGAAAACGCGCATGGATATGATAGTATTCTAGTGTAGTGTTTAACTGTATTTGATAGCAGAGCTGGATAAAGTACTCTGATAAAGTGCTTCAAGCACCAAGTACCAAGCACTTAGCTAGAGTACTGTAAAGCATCAAGTATCAAGTACTTTTATTTACAAAAGTACATCAATTACCAAGTACAGTACTTGAAAAAGTAAAGCATCAAGTACCATGCCCTCAAAAATATAAATGTCAAGCGGTACTATGAGATTAAAAAACAAAAGCAAGATTATTGTCACGCCAATCACACTTTTATGATATGACGGTTATGAAAAATTCAGGAAAAATAAACGCTCCAAAAGAAAATTATTTATGTATTTATTAGTAAGTAGTGTAAGTACATAATACTATTAATATTATACATAGTACATATTAAAATTAAAATAAACATTTCATATAAAACATATCTAAAAAAGTAAAGCCTTACTATACTATTCTATGCAAATTGCCTTAAACATAATATCTAAATGGTGCTCGTCAGAGGGCCCTAGTGTCAATTCAAGCAAAACAGTTTATTATTCCATTCACCAAAAGGAGAAAACTAAATTTGAGAGCTCCTTTGTTAAATGGAACAGTACTGAATTTTTCCAGTGAAGTCAAGTATCTAGGAGTAATCCTGGACCAAAAACTTTCCTGGACCTCACACTTAGAAAGAACACTTACCAAATCAACTACAGCTATTTGGACGTGCCGTAAGCTGTTTGGTAAGACTTGATCTGAAGCCAAAAATGACACATTGGTCCTTTCGGTTACCTACGCATCATGTGTATGGTAGCCAAAAACAGAAGAGGAAGTAGCACAAGGAAAGTTGCAGAAATTGCAATTGAGTCAAAAATTGCCTGGAAATGCAGACAATCCCTGAAGCAACTGGCAAAAAACAACAACATGGTTACCTTGATGTGGGTGCCAGGGCACGAGGGAATAGAAGGCAACGAATTGACTGATAGCCTCGCAAGAAAAGGGGCTGAAGCCCCATTTTTTGGACCCGAACCGTTCTGTGGCTTATCTAAGGAACACATAACGGAGGAAGTCCTAAAATGAGAAAAGAAACAAAAGAAGTCCTACTGGAGGAATACTCCAGGCCAAAGACAAGCGAAAAGGTTTATAACCTATTCAACAAAGAATGCCACAAAGCTTCTCGAACTTGAAAAGTCCGACCTAAGGCTGATCGCAGGCTTTCTAACTGGCCATTGCCCCTTGAGATATCATCCCAAGAACATGGGCATGGCAGAAGATGACAAATGCAGATACTGTGAAACTGCAACTGAGACTGCGGTACATATACTTTGTAAATGCAAGGTACTAATCCGCATTAGGTTAAAGTACCTAGAATAGACGGAATTAACGCCTGAAGACATAGGAAAATTAGCTCCTAGGAAAATCACAAGCTTTGCAAAAAGTCTTGGAATCCTGGGCAACAACTAGTTGTAGGGTAACTCACAAAAGGCCTTTTAAGTCGAAGTGAATAAAGGCCAACTCAAACAATCTACAATACTATTCTATACTATACCAATACTATAATAGGTAAAAATAAACTTCTTAAACAGTATTTGGGGAGGAACTTTTTATGTTGAAATTTGGCATATAACAAAGTATGATTATACATTTTTGGCTTGGAGTGAGGTTGATAAACAATTGAAATTACAAAAGATCGTTTTTTCTCGCATTTTCATGAATATCTTCTGTCGTACTGGTTGTATTGCAAAAATATAAAATGGGGATATATATAAGACCTCTATTAAATATGTACGAATGTCATATGAGATTACAGTTTAAAAAATGTTGCTTCAAATTCAATTATTGCAATATATTAAGGCGAAAATAAATTAATTACCTCATCATCCGGTCCTCATTTATTCTAAAACTAAGACTTAACCTTTTCTTTATTTGACAATACACAACAGGAATGGTAATTACACATTTGCATCACCAATTATGGATAACTAAATACTGAACACAAGCGACTTTGTTTTTCTATTAGTTCCTGACAAATCTTGATGAAACTTGTCTAGAAGGGCCTTGTGAAAGTGAATTTTAAAAAGAGCTTGCACGTACTTTAGAAATACTTCAAGTACCTCAAACGGATTTGAATTATTTTCTAAAGTAATTGAAGTACTAAAAAAGACATTAATTACTTTAAAAGTAATTGAAGCACTTTCGAAAGTAATTAAAGCCCGCAATTACTTATGCAAAGTAATTCAGATGTCAAGTACCAAGTACTAACCTAACCTAACCTAACCTAACTTAACCTTTTCTTTATTTCACAATACACAACAGGAATGGTAATCACACATTTGAATCATCAATTATGGATAAATAAACACTGAACACAAGCGACTTTAGAAATACTTCAAGCAGTTCAAATGGATTTCAATTACTTTCTAAAGTAATTGAAGTACTAAAAAGGACTATAATTACTTTAAAAGTAATTGAAGCACTTTCGAAAGTAATTAAAGCCGGCAAGTACTTATGCAAAGTAATTCAGATGTCAAGTACCAAGTTCTCCCTTTTAAAAGTAATTGAAACATAGTTCTTGAACCTTTAAAAGTGCTTCAAGTACTATTTCAAAACGCTTTACCGGAGTACTTTACCCAGCTCTGCTTGATAGGTGACGTACTTATCCTATTTCCATAACATTGAGAATATAATTATCTTTGTATATTTATTACCAAATATAGTGGCATATTAGAAATATGCCATTTTCTAAACGATTTAAAATTCCCTACAATCCTTCCCTGATACTGGCATATCACAGTTTGAGGAGCCAACTTATTGACATTTTAACGTCCCCGGCTGATTTCTAACGCAGATAGCGAGTATGAAATTACCTGAGCGTCGCATCAGAGCCAGAGATATAAAAAGCTTTGGTTTCACCTGTCCTTTGTCAAGTCATCTGAAGGGTGCTGTCCCGATCCGGCGAACTGATGGTGTCGATTTCTGGAGCACTTGAAAGAAAATATCTTCTTTTTGTTCTCAAAACAAGACTGTTGTTTTTATAACTAATTTTATCTCCGGTCCGTTATGTAAGTTTAAATTTTATATAAGGTAAAGGTGAAGCCGTATTAAATTTTGTTCTTCGTCGACCAAATATTGATATGAAAGAGACTCATAATAAAATTATACAAAGTACATACGCTGTTAAAACAATATAGAAATAACGGCTTTTAGTACAGTAACTAGAGATTTTAACTTCGGAATAATGTCATATTGAACGCATTTTGTTCATTTTTGGCAGTATAGTAGTAAACGCTTCACAGAAAAGTTTCTATACTTAAAAAATATATATATTTATTGGAGCTGAAATGGAATCAAATTTTAAGAAGAAATGATTCTATGCAATTTTTCACATACATTGATAGTTTTTAAGTTATAACGACTTCAAAATTGCGATTTTAGCTTAAAAAAAGGTATTTCCAACCGGCTTTCGTCAAGTATCTCGAAAAGTATTACTTTATTGAAAAAATGTTACAGACCAATTACAAAAAGTACAAACTGGGAATTAATTATATTTTTTGTTTATAGATGTAGGAATAATAATTTCGGGGATATTTAAGTTTATATTTGGTATCCAAGTATTTCGAAATTACCTTTAAAGTTTAAAATACATTTTTTTCTAAAGCAAGTGCTTTAAATGAGCAATAAAATTTAAGCATCTAGGTAATGCTACATCTTAACGAAAAACTGTATTTGAGATAATTTTTTTTTAAATTCTGGCTAATAGAGTAACAAATTGGCGACCATTTTATATAAAAAAATATAAATATGCACATTTTTCTGTGATAACTTCTTTATTTCTTATGCTACAGGAATGAGTAAAAAATAATTTGAAAGCGCAATTAATTATCTTTCATTTCATTGCTTAGCATGCGTGACGTGGGTGTCACAATTTCTGAGATATTTAACATTTAAACTGCATTTTTTGTCTTATAAACGTTCGGACGCCATTTGAAAACTTTCATATCTCCGAAATTATTAAATCTATGTAAATAAATAAACAAGCGAAATTCATTATCAGTTTATGAGCTTTATTTCTGGTCTCTACCTATTTTTCAACAAAACTAATATTTATTGAGATATTTGGAAAAGGCAAAAAAATTACGTTTTATCGAAAATACCTTTATAGTTTAAACTGTATTTTTTTCTAAAGCAAGTGCTGTATATTAACCAAAAAATTTGAGCATCTACGTCATGCTATATATTAATGAAAAACAGTGTTTGAAATTCCTTTTTTTTAATTACTGGCTAATTAGATTAACAAAATGGCGACGTTGTTATCAAGAAAATGTGTAGACGCACATTGCTTCGGTCGTAACTTCTTTGTTTTTATGCTACCGAAACAAATAAAAAAACAATTGAAAGCATAATTAATAACCTATTATTCTACCTATTAGCATCCTTGACGTAGGTGTCACAGTTTCTGAGATATTTAACTATCACTCTAAATAATTATATTATGAACACTTGGATGCCAAATGTAAACTTAAATATCTCCGAAATTATTAATCCTACATCAATAAACAAAAAAAAATAATTAATTCCCAGCATGTACTTTCTGTAATTGGTGTATAACATTTTACCGATAAAGTAATACTTTTCGAGATACTTGACGAAAGCCGTTTGGAAATACCTTTTTTTAAAGCTAAAATCACAATTTTGAAGCCGTTATAAGTTAAAAACTATCAATTTATGTGAAAAATTGCATAGAACCTTTTCTTCTTAAAATTTGATTCTACTTCAGCTCCAATAAATATATGTATTTTTTAAATGCCACCCCCTGAGAGGGGGTGTCATCCACCCCCTATAAATTAGCAAGCCCCCACACAATATAGAAACTTTTTTGTGAAGCATTTACTATTATACTGCCAAAAATGAACGAAACCGGTTAAATTTAAAATTATTCCGTATTGCGTATTTTTTACTTCTAGGTACTGTACTATTTTTGTACTTATGAAAATATGCAAACTGGAAAAGTATGAAATAACACCTAATGCATTTGTTAAATTACTTATCAAAATTACGTTGAACATACTGTCGGTGACTGTAAAACATGTACAGCACGTCATTATATTTTACAACAGCGTCTGCATTAGGTTCATCAACTATTAAAATTGTTCAAAATGGCCACCATTATTTAAAATATAAAGCTCATACCTTTCTATTATTATTTGAACCATTAGAAACAGAGCTACTATTGTCCCTGATTAATTCGTAAATTGTTTCCGTAATTTTAGTTTTAATTATTTCAACATTCTGATTAAAATCATGATTCACTTTGTCCTTTAATTACCTTCACAAAGATGCATCCAAAGGTGTTAAATCAGGGCTGTTTAGTGGCTATGGAATTGGTCCGCCATTACCAATCCAAATGTCAAATTGACCATTTAAATGCAGAGAGCATTTAAATGCAGGGAGCATTCCTTCCACCATGTGGGGTCGCTCCTTCCTGCTGCCAAATTACTTCATTAAGTTTCTCATCGGAAAAGTGTTCCTTTAAAAGCTTTGCTACCTCTGGCAAAATTATTTCTAAATATGTTTCCCGTGTGAGGGTAAAATGGAAAAATATTGGCCACATTATTTTATTTCTAAAAATTTTTATCATAAAGGCGAAATATATCAAAATTTTCTGCTTCTGTGTAACCCATTTTGATCAAATAATAATACGAAATATCAAACAGTAACAATGTTGTCATGGTATTATCAGTCACAGCCCGCTGCGCCTGCGTAAGAGTAATTACTGCGCTTCCTTCAATAATCGTAAAATACCTATATGCATGTTTGGAGCATATTTAATGTCCGATATGTCAAGAAATATTACAGCTATCAACCCTTATATATTTGAAATCAGGGAAAAATATAAAAGATATGTGAAAACATACAGGGTTTTCCGTTTAAAAAACAACCTTCATTATTATATCACGTGACCTATGCAAGCAATTGATTTTTTAATTCCATTTAAAAAAAATATATACAATCCTACAACTTTCATACTTAACTTTTTTTTATTTCCAATAATAGATAAAGGCGGGTTAATATAAATTGAATAATCTGTTTCGTAGACCACCGTAAGGTTTTTGACAATGTGGAATGGGACAAACTGTGTATCATAGGAGATGAGGACGCCCAAATATCTGGTATATATTATCCGCCGACTGTAAGAAGAAAACTGTGCTTTGATGAAAGTAGAAAACACTAACTCCAATAAATGTAATGTCAGCAAAAGCATTAGACATGGTTATGTTCACCAATCCTCTTTAACATCTGTAGTGAACACTTGATGCGACGTGTACTGGAGACTGTCACGGTGAAGGAACCATAAGCGGAACTAAGATTTCTAACTTAAGATGTACAAAAGACACTAATTACAACAAATAATTACTTTACTAATATACTACTAAATACTATAATTCACTACTTCAGTCACTTTATCACTTTGTTCACTTCTTGATATTTCGCTGTCTGAACTCAACTGTCTTCTGAACTAAACTGTCCTAACTGGGCTCCTCATTCCTTTATATATCTAAAGATAAGAGCTCCAGAACGTTTTCCTCCTTCTGGAATTTTCTAGTAGGCTTTCTACAACTTCCAGTCTCTGAGCGCTCGCCATCTCTGGGCTGATTGGCAAACTAACTAATTCAGTTTCTGTTACTTATACATAGACCGAACTTGTAGAAAACTCACATAGATGTCTTTAGGAGTAGAACATGTAACAATATATTCCTTTACCATGCGATATATGACTCTTGCTGGGAACAAGAATGATCTCAATCCAACCCATCGTAGACGTAGCTGACCGGACGATGAGTTTTCGGGAGTGCGAGTGGTATGAACGCCGACCGTGCGCTGGTAAATTAATCAAATCAACCAATCAAACGTACTTTTTAGTGTCATCTTTATGTTGCGATTTTTGGGTATTATAATTCTATTGTCGTGGCACATCGTTATTGGTCTTTGTTTCTCATGTCCCTAAGCGGAGCTAGTTGCCCTACTTCTACTTTTGCATTATACGTAATGCTGAAAATTTAAAGGGCATAGCCGGATAAGTAGGGTGAAACGGCCCCCGGTCCTATCTTCATTGAGAGAAGGAATATAGTTAGCAATAAGTGAAGGGAACAATTTTGCAAAATATTAACGCAAAAGGGTGGCGCGTTTCACGGGGTGACGAGGGGGATGAAATCCAAAGGACCAATTTTTTGTATCAAAACGCAGCAACCGAAAATTTTGGAAAAAGTATATGTTAGACAAGTATTGGAGAGGATTCTCAGAAAAAATTGTCGGTCAATTTGGGAAAGAACTAAGAGCGAGAAGATATCGGTATACTTTTCAAATATTTTTAAAGGTAACTTCCCCTCGTTGCACCACATTCGAAATTTTTTTGTAGCGTCTACTTTCACTCCGTACGTATAGTCAGTGGAAATCGATGTTACTATGCCCACAGAAAATCAATGCCAAGTAGACTATTAGATAAAAATACGAAAACAAAAATATACAAAATCTTAATTAGACCTGTAGTAACATATAGATGTGAAACCTGGACTATGACAAAAAGGGACGAGAAAATACTCTGAATATTCGAAAGAAAGATCCTGCGAAAGATACATGGACCAGTCCAGACCGCTGATGGAACATGGAGAATCCGCATGAATGCTGAACTGAATCAGATCAGTAAAGGAAGTGACATTATTAAATATATAAAAAGTCAAAGTTTAACATAGCTGGCAATGGAAGACTGGAGAGTAACTAAAAAAATATATGAGTGGAAACCTGCTAGAAAACGACGAAGAGGAAGACCTAGGATGATATGGATAGATGACGTAGAAGATGATCTGATAGCCATGAATATTAGAAACTGGAGAAGAAAAACTCAAGAGAGAACAAAATGGAAGAAAATAGTCGAACAGGCAAAGATCCACCCTGGGTTATGATGCCAAAAGAAGAAGAAGAGGAACGGTTTTTTGGTTTTTTGCTGGTGAAATATGTTTTCATACTGAGGTTTCACAAATCTTGAAAAATTTATAACCGTGGATCGTATGCAAGAATCAGAGACAAAAAACAATTTTTAAAGTAGCTAAATCTTATGAAAACAAAACAAACATAAAAAATATAAATTAACGACATGTTATTTGTATGCTCTTTTGTTTTTAGCGAGTTATAAGTGTGTGAAACTTTCTAATTCAATTCCTTTCATTTTGATGAAGTCAATTATCTTCAAATGATTCTGTAAACAGTTTCCGTTCGCAAGAAAGCTTCAGTTAAAAAGTGACTCTGGCAAAAAAAAAGTTATTATAAAAAGATGACCAACTATCAGAAAAAGTTATGCATGCTAAAAATCTTTATTAAAAGGACAACTTTTTCCGATAGTTGGTCAACTTTCTATAGTACATTTTTGTCTGTCAAAGTCACTTAGATTAATTAAAACTTTTTTGTGAACAGAAAGTGTTTACAAAATCATTTTTATTTATGTGAAAGGAGATAAAACAGTTCATGAAAATGCTTTAATTGGAAAGGTACGTGCACTTAAAAACCACTAAAAATAACAAAACAAACAAACAATTCACATATTTTTTTAATTAATTTTTAGTGGACACAGTACGCGATTTCAGGGAAAAACAAAAAAATTGAAATAACTTTTAATATCAATAATTGGAAAACCACATATACAGGGTGTTCCAGAATTGAGTTCCCGGACGGGAACTTGTGATTCCTGAGTTTATATTGGGCCCATATAATCCAACTTATCTTAGTCCAAAAATGCATTCCTGAGGAAGGAAGTACATCCTCTTAAAGTGGGACAGAAAAAAAACATTATTTCTAATAACTTCCGTTGTATGGAAGATAAAATTTTCAAATTTTGATGGGAGCTGTATCTCTATAAGTAGGTACTCTATGTAAACTTGATAACAACCAAATGTCATTTGTTTCTCAATTTTTTTTCATAATAATATTAATTATTATTTGACTGGCTGTAATTTTTTAATCACCTTGTAAAATTACTTGAACATTTTTACACAGCATTGAAAGGGCTGCAAAAAAGGTACTCTTAAAAAATTTTGTAATATCAATCAAAACACAAGAAATTATCGTTTTTTCCTCTATGTGTATTTAATATTTATTTACAATTCTAAGAATAAAATTTTCTAATAATGAAAAGGCACAGTTCACTTAAAAAAAATTACATTCATAGAAAATGCTCCACATGACGTGCACCTGTTTCGGTAGGTACACAAATCAATTCTCTTCATCAATGACGAGCAAATTCGTTGGAAAAATGCAAAATTCTTCTAAATTTATCGCACGCGTTCTGTACACGTTGCCAAAGTTGCCCCTTAGTGTCAGTTGGAACAGAGTATACAGTAGTTTTTAAATAACCCCAAATACAAAAATCGCAAGGGTTCAAATCTGTCGACCTGGCTAACCACGCGGCGGGATTGGCAGATAACAAACTGTCAACAAACTGTCGCACAATAATGTTAAAATGAGCAGGACAACCGTCGTGCATGAATCATAAATTACGTTGCATTTCTAAAGGTACATAATCGAGCAGAGGTAATAAACCATTTTGCAAGTGTAAGTACTCTTGTCCATTTAGACGGTTTGGTGATTAACTGTACCTATGAGTTGATTATTAACTATACTTATCCCCACATTTATTGAGAATTTCTGTTGTTGTTTCGTTTATGACGTGAGGATTTTCATCAAGAGATGATCATGGTGAGCATTATGTAGAATAAATATTCCGTCTCTCGTGAATTCTGCTTCATCGGTGAATGCTGCTTCATCGGCGAATGCTGCTTCATCGGTGAATATTATTCGGGAAAAGAAATTTTGATCTTAGTTTTGTTTATTTCGTAACCACTGTGAAAACTCTATTAGAGGTGGAAAATCTCGTTCTAATAAAGCTTGGACTTTTTGAAAATGTAATGAGTACAATTGTTGTTTATTTATAATTCTCGAAATAATAGAAATAACACTCTTTGAAAACCCTGATGCATTGCCGCTAACCTTCTAACACAAAATGACAACCCAACTCGTTGCTGGTAGATTACCGAAATTAATCTTACATTTGCTATTTTTTGACGTTACTAATTAATTAAGTTTTGTTATGAGAACAAGGCAAGTTTTCTGTTTCACGAGCACTTATGACCTACAGAGAAAAAACGATAATTCTTGATTTTTGGTTGATATTACAAAAATTTTAAAGGTATTGATTTGTGTACTAAAACAAGTGGACGTCATGTGGAGCATTTGTTATGAATGTAGTTTTTAAAATAAACTGAACTTTTCTGCTATTACAAAATTTTGTTCTAGAACTGTAAATAAATGTTAAATACAAATAGAGGAAAAAATAATAATTTCTTGAATTTTGATTGATATTACAAAAACTTTTAAGAGCACCTTTTTTGCAGCCCTTTCAATGCTGTATAAAAATGTTTAAGTATTCCGTAATTTTACAGGATGATTAAAAAATTACAGCCAGTCAAGTATTAATTATTATGAAAAAAAATTGAGAAACAAAAGATATTTGGTTGTTATCAAATTTACATATAGTACTTATAGAGATACAACTCTCATCAAAATTTGAAAATGGTATGTTCTATATAACGGAAGTTATTGGAAAAAAAAAATTCTGTCTCACTTTAAGAGGATGTACTTCCTCAGTGATGCATTTTTGAACTAAGATAAGTTGGGTTATATGGGCCCAATATGACCTCAAGAATAGAAGTTCCCGTCCGGGAACTCAATTCTGGGACACCCTGTATAGTTATTTTGATTGGAATTGGCCTCCCTTATCACCTCACTTCGTTTGATCGTCAACTTATGGGACAGTTGTATTAAATTAATCAAATAAACACTAGACATTTTTAATACTTGGGACATACTGACGTAATAGCCAGTACCGACCATTATGTCAATAATATCCTGATATCAGATCCTTCAAACCAAATCATGCAGATCCTGTTGAATAGATTTGACCATTTTTATTCTGAATTACCATAATTCTCCACTAAAGATGACATCAAGTAAACAGCAGTTGGCGAGCGCTGGGCCGGCGACAAATTAGGGGCACAAACAAATCTTTCAACAACGAGGTTTGTCCATCCATAATGCTCTCTATAAGAATTATTAGCTGACAAACAGGAAGAAACTACTTGTGGGTTCCTGAAGTAGGAGACATAGGGCGGAATCGTATTTACAGGGCTGTCAACTGTTAATAAATTTTGCTAAACATGTTTTATTTTACGTATTTTAATGATGCAAATAAAAACCCAGTCAGTTTGCAAATCATTTGCCTTTATTGTTTGTACATATGTAGCACATTCTCACTTTTTGGATATTAAGTTCACAAAGTATTATTTTGTTGATTCTATTTTTTTAAAATTCAGTTTTGGTGATATATATCAAGTAATGTTATTATTGAACAATTACTGCAAAATAAATTTAAACCAGAACATTAATTTCTTAAATAAAAATAAGAAATAAGAATACGCCCGTCTAGACACAGATTTCAAATGATTTTATTTGGCGGGAAATAATTTAACCAATAATAGACAGTTTTCACTTAGACTGTAACTATCCTATATGAATGCCAAATTGTGTATTTACTTTGTATTATTTTACCTATAATACTTTTATTTTGCTCAATATCTTAAAAATCAATTAATATTATATACATACAGGGTGTCCCAACCAAAAGTAGGCACCCTGAAGAACTTTGAAGATAAAATTTTTTTTAAAAATTGGTGAAACACGTCGACTTTGTTTCCAAGGGGGACATATTTTAATGTAATACTTGTATACCTATCATCATCCCTCTACCCTATACGGCCACCCCCTTAAAAAATTCAAATAGCAAGGGGGCCGAGTGATACATCTTTTGGAAGGTTCCCTACATAACTGTGTATTTTTTTTAACTCTTATCGATTCGTTCTTAAGGAATGTAATTTTATTTTTGATGATTACACACGATCGAAATCGTTTAAAAATCTAAAATGCACGTCACTGGGTATTGGAATTTATAAAAAAAACTACATTTGTTAGTGCTCTCAAATCAACACGAGTTTTTTCGACAAAAACACTTTCCTTGTCCGTTTAGTTTTAGAATAATAAAAGACTCATAAGTAATTTGATAGTCCTTGAACATTCATTTGCTCACAACCAATTTTAAATCGAGATACATTTTACCAGAGTGAGTTCTCCCTGCAGGAGAGAATAGAAATTGTCAGCATTTATTTTAAAAACAATAATTAGCCTAGAGCTACGGAGCGCATATTCATTGGAAATCACCCAGATAGAAGGGTTGGTTCTCAGTATGTTTCACAATTATTGAAAGAATTTATGGAAAAGGTTCTGTAGGAAACAAAAAGCATAAACCTCAGCGACCGATTAGGAATGAAGCAGTCGAAGAGGCAGTTCTGGGTCATTTGCAGATGGATAATACTCAATCGATCAGGAAAGTAGCTGAGGCTTCCGGTGTATCACGAAGGAGTGCTCATCGAATTATGAAGGCCCACAAATTTCATCCATATAAATTTAAATTGGTACACGAATTAAACGAAGATGATCCCGATCGTCGGCTTGACTTCTGTGAGATTTTTAGTGAACAATTAAACGGTAATGCCAATCTACTGTACAATACGTGTTTTTCTGATGAATCGACATTTCAGTTAAATGGGGAGGTAAACAGGCACATTTGTAGGTATTAGAGTGAAACCAATCCACATTTGTTCATGGAACCTCATACCCAAAGGCCTCAGAAGCTAAATATTTGGGCTGGCATCTTAGGGGATCACATTGTCGGGCCGTTTTTTATTCCCGACAATTTAAATGGCGAAAGGTACCTCGATCTGTTAGAAAATAACATCGACCCAATGATTATCCAAATCCTCGAAGAAGACGATAATCTTTTAGAGGGCGAACTGGTTTTTTCAACAGGATGGGGCACCCCCACATTTTGCTATAGCAATTTGTCAATTTTTGAATAATCGGTTTCCTGAGCGATGGATTAGAAGAAGAGGTGCCGTGGAATGGCCCGCTAGGTCACCTGATTTAACTCCCTTGGATTTCTTTCTGTGGGGACAATTTGAAATCGAAGGTATTTGCAACAAAACCCGCATCTCTGGAAGAGTTACGTGAAAGAATTGTTCGAAAATGCCGTTTATTGACTCCAGATGTGTTCAGAAATGTTCGTACAGAATTTCAAGACAGATTATACTACTGTATGGAAGTCGGTGGGGGTCATTTTGAACAATACATAATGAAACAACTATTTCTCAGGAAAGGATCGATAAAAGTTAAAAAAATACACTCGACCCCCCTTGTCATTTGAATTTTTTGAGGGGATGGCCGTGAAAGTAGAGGGATGATAATAGGTATACAAGTATTACATTAAAATATGTCCCCCTTGGAAACAAGGTCGACGTGTTTCATCAATTTTTCAAAAAATTTTATCTCCCAAGTTATTCAGGGTGCCTACTTTTGGTTGGGACACCCTGTATATTTAGATGGAATTAAAAGGTATTTATGTTTGTTATTATTTAGAAGTTATTTTAAAAATGTAAACAAAACTCGCGGCGAGGATTATGTGGCAAAATTGTATAAAAACGGCTCTCTCCCCTTTTCCAACTTTGCTTGCATGCTGTCAATTGTCACTTCTTGTCACAATACAAGTGAAAGAGGCATATTTGATTAGATTTATTTGTTGTTTGTTTATGTGACGTTTGATGTTGTTATTTTATATTTTATCAATAAACTAAGATGGAATTGAATTTTGTGAAAGGAGATTCATCCAATTTGCGCAGTTGATTATGACATGATATATTCTTTCTATAAATAAAATTTGGATTTTTGAAGAGATGGGATCAGAAATGTTGGAAGCTTGCCACCAAGAGCTGTTTTCTTTCGTGCTGAACAAAGTGAATACAATCAGTAAGTAACCAATAGAGATTAAGTATTTCAAAAATATCTCGATTTGATTGGCTGCTTAGTGATTGCAATCAGTTCGTTCAGTACGAAAGAAAACAGCTAAGTTCTTCGAATATCCATATTTTTCGGAGCAGTTTTTTCCGGAGCACATTTGTGTTTCCACAATTAAAAAAAAAACTCCTTTTAAATGACATTATCTATTATTTGTAAATTACAGCAAATACCTGGATAAAAGAAACTGAAATTCTTCAAATCAACAAGACGCGTTAAATCACATCTGACATTTGACTATCCGTTGACATTGCTTCCATTATATTGCTAAATACGTTTTTAAACATCTAATCGGCATTAAAAATTATTTAAAATATTTAATAATTCACGTCTATTATTATATATATTAAACTCGATTTAATAAATAAGCTTTATACTCCTGTTTCCTTCAATCATACTTACTAGAACTAGAGAAGGAATTTCAACTTAGCAACACCACACTGTTTTGTATAAAACCATTCTATCAACAAATCCATACAGACTACCTACGTCATCGGTAGATTACCTACGCCACCAATTTGAAACACCTGTTGCGCCACTTATTTTAACTTCTGTTTTCTCAAAATATTGATAATTATTTCCGCTGAAATCTGTATTGGATGGCTTGTTTGTACATATTCTGATATTCAATAAAAAAAAAGGAAAAAATCCCATTACTGAACGTTTCATACTGAGTGTTTATTATTTTGAAATATTTCATGCCTAAAAGTGTTTTACACCTAAAATTGTTTCGTGGATATTAAAGTAAAAATGGTGCTTTATATAATTGAGTTTTTTTATACAGGCCTCTACGTTTAGTAACGTGAATTCTTTAAATTAAGTTAAATTGATGATCCCATACATTTTAATTTATAATTTAAAGACATAACTACACAATCGAAATTACATTACATACCATTAAATGAAGAATACCATTAAAAAAAATATCGATGACGTCATAGCTCTGTCAAATATGAAGTGAAAATAAAAAATACTGCAGAGAGGTGACTATTTTTATATACTAATTGATCAGCTTTTAGGTTTTTTAAATTAAAATTAATTAAAAGAAAAAATATGAATTTTATTCCTTATTGTTGGAACACATTTTATAAATAGGTTTCTGCAAAATTAACGTCAAATGTATTATTAATTTTATAATCAAATAACGGTACAGTCAAATTATACTACTGCATTTAAATTAATTTATTGTTGTTAATTACATACTTCTGTTATCAAAATTGTTGTATTCTCATTGTTTTCAATCATAATTATTGCCTCATTTATATTTAATTGGATTCGATATTTTAAAATATACTAGTATTAAATAAATCTCGTTTTTGAAGCTGAAATTTATTATTCCTTCTTTCAAATATATTCAATTTTCAATTCGATTTAAAAAGATAATGGGTAAAGTCAGAAAATTATTTCAGGTCGTTGATATGGCCAGTATTTAGTAATGTCTGTAATATTAATTGTATTTAAATATTTATTTTGCATTGGTCTAAACAGGGGGTTATTGACTATAAACATAAATTTACTTTTTTTTTCTCAGTATGTTGGTATTTATTAAAAAAGTAATGTTGCAAAATACCTAGAGGCAAAAATGTGCAAACTTTAGAAATAATGTCATAGTAACGATAAATTTAACTTTATGAGTGATTTTTGAAATCAAAGTTATCATCTTCAGTTTCTTGCTCTTACACCCAAGTAGTACAGGAAAGAAGACCGAAAAATCCCCCAATTCGGAAATAAATAGTGCTCAACGGATTATTATTTTAAGTTGTAGGGTTGACCCTTGGGAGTAACATACCAAAAGTCAGCCGTGGGCCTTATGCGTTAAGCGGGAGGGGGGTGGAGAGGGTCGGTTTGTAGGTTTTTCGTTATTATCTCGAAAACTAAGCATCCTAGCGAAAAGGTTATTCTATACAAAATGAAAGTAAATTAAATTTTCTACAAAAAAATCCTATTCATTTTTTCGCTAGGGGCAGTAGTTGGGGGTGTACGTGAGTTTGAAAATACGAATAGCTGGAAAAACTGTGTATTGTGGGAGGTAACGCGTAAGAAGTAGAAAATTTTATAATATTACAAGTGGGGACTTTTGGTATGTTACTCCCAAGAGTCAACCCTACACTTAAAATAATGATCCGTTGAGCACTATTTATTTCCGAATTAATGTCTTCGTTTCCGGGCCTAAAGAGGTGGAAACCTAAAATCGCAAAATATTTGAAAAAGTATTGCTGACATATTCTTGAAACAGCATATTCATGCTTTGGGGTCGATGATTACGAATCTGAAGTCAGAATTAAAAAGTTTCGGTCATTCGGTTCTTCGTTTATACTACAAAAACAAAAAAACATTGGCAGATTGATTAATAATACCTTATTTTAGCTCTTACCATTTTTGGCGTAAGTGTATAGTTACACAGCTCCACTAAATAAAAAAGTGATCCGTTCCTGGAACTCCATTGGGTTACCCCTATGTATTTCAACGTGCTGAACACGAATCAGGTGTCCGATTAGATTAATCACCCACCATTTTCTTGTAAATCGCGAGAATAACCTAAAAAAAACCTCATAATTTAGATAATTTTCGGGATTTACTAAAAATTTGTGGGTGATGGAGCTAAACGGACACCTGATTCGTATTCAGCATCTTGAAGTAGATAGGGCTTACACAATGGAGTCCCAGAAACATCCCACTTTTCACTTTTTTTGTGTGTATTTGTGTAATGTATTTGCATACGCGGTTTTCTATAAAATGGCGGAGGATCCGGTGATATTCATATTGCTATGACATACACACCTCAGGAAAGCAATGTTTTGATGATAGAATTAAGTTTAAATATTGAAGTTTTTTAAAGTAATTTTATGCAAAACCACACATCGATGATGTCTATTTTAAGCTTGAAAGCTCGTACATATGTCTGGTTGACTCTGCACAGCGGCTGGAAGCATTGTAATGAAGCGGATGGGTGATACCTAACGTTTAGAAACACATTTGTAAACGAAACTGTTAAAAAAATCTACATTTTATAAATCACTATTTAAATATGTAACATACCTTTGTAAGTAAACATTTGGTAAATGTTAGGAATAGGAAGTGCTCCGAATTCACCTGGCAATACAAAAAGAGCCACAGTGTGAAAGTATTGACAGGAATGACCATAAAATCCATCTAGATAGGCCACTGGTGCAAAAACACCTAAAAATAGACAAGAAAATAGTGTTAATTAAAGTTTAAAGAAAGTAAATCTACTTGTAAAAGTGAGAAAGTACTCTTAAAAGACTAAAATGTTCGCCTACAGCAAATATTTATAGATTTAGGGAACTATAGGCAACTTCATCGAAATGAAGATCGGTGAACATCGGTAAAAAACGAGGTAAAAAACTAGTCACGTCAAATTTAGTACAAAATACTTATCGTAGTGAGATAACATGTATAAAAACCTAAAGGTACAAACCTTAACGTAAAGTGCAGTGTAAATTTCATGAGAAAAGACTTGAAAATGGGACTTCTCTCTCGGATACTTGAGTAAAATTTGATTCAAATCAGAAACAAAATAAAAAAGTTATAAGGACGTCTTCATTTTAAGTGAGTCACACTGTATATTTAATGAAATGCATAGATTTCGACAAAATATTACGTTAGTAAATACGTCGAGTGTTGTAAAATAAAGATTGTTTTGTGACTGTGATTTATTACCAGTCCACGGCAAACCGCTTTGATAGAAATATTCAAGGTACCTAATACTTTTTTTTAATTATCTATTTTGGCTGGCGAATATCTCGTAAACTATAACACATAGGAAGAAAATGAATATAGACATTCTTGTAGGAAATTTAATTATGTTTAATTTTGCAAAAATTACCTTTTTCCATACGACGCATAGTTTCGGAGATATAAGCGAAAAACCAAAAAATGGGACCTTCAAAGAAACCCCCCTCCCCCCGCTGACCACCTAGGAGTGGGGACTTTTGATATGTTCATCTCCAGACTAGTCCAAACAAAGTTCCGAAGTCAAATTTTTGTCCCTAAAATTTCCCTCTATACACCCTTTTTTGAGCATTCGTTGCCTGGCCTATAAAACTAATAATTAATTCATCTCGTTTTCAAAATGAGAACCTCCATTTCTAACGCATTTACGTGTCCTCTTTCGTATTTGGGTAGTGGTGACGCCTAACCTCATTTCTTCCATTAATCTGGCACCTGCTTCATTAATTCTCCATACAAGATGGTCACGGTCGGTTATTTCAATCTCAAAAGCTAGTCTTTCATTCGGTCTCAGACATGAAAATCTAGAATGAAATGAAATGAAATCTTAAATCTCGCTGGCTACAATATTAGGACATTTTTCCAAATCCAGCGATTAGGAAATGTTTCGTCTAAAAATTCTCTCGCAGTAATTCGGTAATGAGCAGAACATCTGTCGTTTTGAGATATCAAGCTGTCTCTTATATTTAGAGGTATGTTGTCTAAGATATTATGGTAAATTATTCTGCAAAAACTCTAAATAACTGTCTCCATTTAAATTGTCTGGAAGATAATACGGACCAATGAAAGCCAGTTACCGTTGCCCATACATTCACACTAGGGATTGCAATTTACCGGAAGTTTTAATAACCGGTAAATCGGTAAATAAAAATGTAAATAACCGGTTAACCGGTATTTACCGGTAATTTTTAGAATGGATGATAGGATGGCGAAAATGGCAATTGTCTTTTTCCATGTACAAAATTATCTAAATTTAACAAAAAACATTTTTATATACGTATATTTAATATAATGAACAAACAAAAGGTCTTTTATCAACAGTAAAACCATAAGGGCTCTTTTTTATCGGATAAATTTCTCTTTGTAACGAAATAATTTAGCCAATCAGTGATTTTATAAGAAAAACTGACATGAAAAAATTGCGAGACCGGAGGTCGAGCGATTTTGTCAAATGTCAGTTTTTCGAGCAAAATTACTGATTGGAAAAATTTTGAGTTAAAAAGAAATTTATCCATAAAAGAAAAGCTCGAGTATTTTTTGGCAAGATAAATTAACGACAGAATATGTGAACGAACAACAACAATAATTTATTAAAAATAATTATAATTTTCCCAAAACGACTCATATTGTACAGTATAGTTTCCACGATACTTAAAAATTATAGCTGACAGTACAGATTTTAAAGTGACGTGCGACTACTAGATGTACTCTGCTTTTGAGGAACAGGCATTTTTATCGGGTATTAATGCACAAGAAGTCGATTTTTTACCGGGTAAATTTTTTTTGGACAAAAACCTGTTTTCCCATGAAAATTATTCGAGATTTGGCATGAAAAAAATGCGACACGAAGTGGAGCGATTTTTCCTATGTTTCTTAATTCGAGCATAATTTTCATGGAAAATAGGTTCGAGTCACTAAAGAAAATTAACCCAAGTTAAAAATCAGCCTCGTGTGTATTACAGAAGATTAATATATGATTAAACAATATTATCTAAAATAATTATTAAAACAACAAAACTATTTATTTAATGTTTTAGAAATAATGTTTTTTATCATGTTATAACCCCAGTCAGTCAAAATATTTTCAAGTTCATCGTATATTTTTCGAGGGAATAGTGCTCTTTGCTAAAAGCTTTAAACTGTTTCCATATAGAATTTTTAGTTTCTCGTTTTAACTGGGACACTCTCATTCATTTTGTGTACAGAAATCAAGATGAAAACGTAAAACGTCAGATTTTAATAATTTCAATGACTTTTTTAGTTTGACACATGGCTACTACGAAAAAAGTAACACACATTTTTCTTGATTTTTCCCACTTCTCCATAGTCGTTTTTTTCACTTTAAACAAATCCTATTGGTCGATTTTTTTGAAAATGTACATTTTGATTGGTTAATAAAGTAAGAATATATTAATCGGTGATAAAAAACGATGCACCTTTTTTTTATCGCTGTCAAAGTGACAAAAATGTGACTGTCAAATAGACTTTTTTATAAAGGAAAAAATATAAATGAAACAAATTTAAATATACAATTATTCTGTAAATAACAAAAATATCCACTTAAATAACAAAAATTATAAACATAAACTCAAAGAGGGCATTTACTGAATACCTAATCTAAAAATACAATATTTTTTAAAAATCGCCTGTTAAAAGGGTTAGTTTTTCAAAGCTATATCTGTTAGTCGTCTGATATTTGTGCATAGAATACCACCAGCTGAAGATGCCATTCCTCAATCGATATTGGTGGGTCGATAAGTTAATATATTTATATAAGTTTATATATTCCACAGATATTTGCGGCAGTGAAATATTTAATTTTCTATCGTAAGATATTGTCAATGTCTCTCTTGTATTTCTTAGGGCTTGGTGTTTGGAGTTTACTTTTTAAAATATTATTTATTTATTGTTGAAAGTGCTCGGTGTTGGGACAGTCACTCTGTATTTAGTGAATACTAGTCAGTGACATAAATAGAAACGTTGAATACGTGACATATCGTAAGTTCAGAGTTTACCGAAATAACCGGTAAAAAATTAAAATAACCGGTAATTATCATCATGTGTTTTTTGTCCTAATAACCGGTTAACCGGTTAACCGGTTAACCGGTAATGCAATCCCTAATTCACACTGAACTTGTATTGAAAAGATGTTTGTTTTTTCATGTGCGCGTTTTCGTCAGCATCAGCTCAATAATGAAGATTGTGAAAATTTGTTCTTCCTTTTCGAGAATACTTCGACTCGTCTATCCACAAAATGCTTTTAAGAAAACGTTCATTTTCCAGATCAGCGTTAAACACAAAACGGCAAACGGCAGTTCTCCGTATTGTCGAGTTCCTAAACAGGCGTGTAGTGGAATGGATGTTTTCCTTCAATACTAAGAATTGTCCAAATTTTCCATATGGACAAATTCAGTTGACGAGCTACTTTTCCAATACTGCTGTTAGGATCTGCTTCGAAAGCCTCGAAAATTTGCTCATCTACGTCAGGACCAGGTTATATAATATGCACCCGTTCCCTATGATGAAGGTTACCTGTTTTACGTATACGTTGATATGTGTTACAAAACACCCTTTGTTCCCGATAAAAATGATAAAAATTTTTAGCTGCTGCTTCATTTCCGTCGGCTATTCCGTACATAAAGGGAATATCGGCATATTCGGCATTAGAAAAAGATGCCATTGCAGAAAAATGTGACAATACTATGAACAATTAAATAAAACACCGTTTGACACAAGCGTTCAAATATCACACTGGTATCCAAGGAAAACAATTTCTTGCGTCTGGTCCACTGATATGTACTCTTTGTTTATTTAATTTCTTGTTCACTGTACATGTAAATACGTTTGTTTTTATTTCAATAAGTCACAGACAGAAAATTGTCTTTAAACATTAGTAAATTTACTATGATATTGTTTAATATCCTTTCCTTATTAAAAATGTACTTGTCCACAAATATGTTTATTTTTTAGTTTAATGCACTATAATTCTGTCATAGCGTGGTATACCATTGAAAAGAGTACGCAATGGAGAAGTTTTTAAAACTATTTGAATCTCTCGAAGTAGGTGCCGCATTTGAGAAAATTTTGCTTAAAATAGAAAAGAAAAATCCACCAATGTATTTCAGCACATATATTGTCCTACATAATTTTCATACCAACACTTCGGCATTTCTTTTTGTACTGTTTCGACAAAGTGCATACTAAGAATATCTAGAAAAAATATTTAAGAAAGCTGAAGTATTTAGTATCATAAAAAATAATATGTATTGGTAACAACTCAACTACTCCGCAAAAATATTTAAAAATGCCGATATCTCAAAAACGGTGAGACTTTGCATACAGGTAAATATGGTCATATAGGTTCCAAACGACCCCAACTACCACCCAGTGAATATTTTCTATCGATGTACCAAACACCCTGTATATTGAAAACAGTACGTGGAGACGAGCATTAAGATGTTATAGAGCAATAAGATGGGGTGCTTTTAGGGCGGTGTGTGGTTGTTCAATACAACCAGCAATTACTTTTAACATAATACACACAATGGATCACCTAGAGCTTACTTTTACTCACTGTTATACAAAGGCGCCGCTCTTTACACAGAAATTGAGATCGGAGGGGAAGATTATATTTTCGGGAGGTATTTGTAAGTTATACTCTTTAGTATTTTGCACACGGAAGAAGTTACTTACTTTTAAAAAGGTACTATAGGTTCCTATGCTGACTATACCTATTCAAGTTGGCATTTTCAAGCAAGCGGACGTCTTTATAATTTTCATCAACTTAAGTTGATGTTATGTACTTTCTTAATATGTACTATATAGATAACCAACATACAGAAATTTTATAAGAATCGGATTCAGTCGATTGTAAAATTTTTGTAATTACTTCCACATTCACGTAGAACGGAAATACAGTTACGGAAAAAATAATTTGTTGTTCAAATAAGCCTAAAATGTCATGAAACGATGAAATTTTAAGTTTGAGCAAAAAAAAATTGCCTGTCTGTCTATTTTCTTTTGCGCATGATTACTCTGGAACGGTTTATAATATTGACTTCAAATTCGGTACACGGATATTATAACAAGATCTGGAACTAGATTATATTTTGATCTTTTTTCTTTGAAGGGTTGGTGGGGTTAATAGGGGCAAATAGGTAAGCCAAGCAAGTAAGAGTCCATAAAATTGGGGTTTAGTGTATGTACGTGAAGCCAATTTCTTAATTTTTTTTGGTATCAGCCACACCCACTATCATCCCTATTACCAACCCACCCCATTATTAAAGGGTGCAAAAAAACAGAACTGAGATTTAGTGAGTGTATGAGAACCAAAAGCCTCAAGATTCTTTTGGTATCAGCTACCCCCACTCTCACCATTTTATTAATGGGGTGGGAGTGGGAGTGGATAGAAAGAGAGTTAGATAGAAATGTGGATACAGATGTAGTAATTCCCTAGACAGCGATTTTTTTTTATTTAGTATAAAAATATATTATTAGGTCTTGGATAATTCTGATAACCTCTTGGGTTAATTATTGCGGTATTTTTTGAACAACAAACTCAGCAGTTTCTTTGCCTATGATATCCTTTACCAGTTTGTGCATTTCTATTTGAATGATTAATCATACTGTGATATATATTTATATCAGTACATAGCTTTAATATACAGTATGTCCGCGGATGGGGTTTACAATAGGTGTTTAACTTTTCGAGAAAATGCTATTCTTTATAAAAGTTTTTTCTTGCCTAGAGCGATGACGATGACGATGACGTTGAGAAAAATTACAAAAACTTAAAATTCCGTAAGATTAAACTGGTTATATTTTTTATTTTGGAACAAAATGAAATAAAAAAGTTGGTACAAATTATATGGTCGGTCTAAATTCAAAATTTTATTTAAATATTGCAATGTTTCGAAATAAGTGAATTTTTGGTAAAATACTTGTCGTTTTTTGTCAAAATTTTATTCAGCTAATTGCATTCGAACAAGTCGAGTAAATATCAGATAAACAATTTTGAATTTATAAAATCAAATACACCAGATATTACCTTTTTTTAAATATTGCCTTCCAGTAAAAATTCTAAATTCGGGGTAGGTTTCACTCCAATACCTACAATCCCATTTGTTGAAAACGTTGACTCGTCGGAGAATATGATAAATTTATAAATATTCGTATTGCCACTTAAAATTTCATTTCCAACCCATAAACAGAAATTTAGTTTTTTCAATCACCTCCAAATGCCGGGCTCGATTTCTTAACGAAAGTTGTAGTACAGTCACTGAAGGTTTTCACCTCCGATTTCGTTGAACCTTCATCGATTTTCATGAAAATTTGTGAGTAGTTAGAGGATACCTCAAGAAACAAAAGTGACATAGTGCCAACTTGCGCTTTTACCCTGGGGATGGATGCCACCCCTTCTCGGGGGTGGAAATTATTTTATGAAAAATAGCCTCAGGAATCGATAGAGGGGCCAATTCTAAGCAGAATTTGTTATATAAAGTTATTAAAATAAATCAATACTTTTTGAGTTATTAAAGATCAAAGATTTTGATTTTTCGTGAAAAAAATGCATGTTTTAAAGCGGTTTTTCATAAATAACTCAAAAACTATAAGTTTTTATAAAAAAGTTGTCATTACCAAAATTGAAGCTAATAAAAAAACGAATAAATTCCTTCCTTAAAAAACCTTTTAATATTAATTCAAAGTGAGCTATAGGTAATTGAATGTATATTTTTTTTCGGCGAGTACTCAAATCTAAGTATTCAAGCTTAAATAACGGGAAAACGATGCATTTTATAAAATATACTTACTGAACACTTTTCAAAGTACTCAGAAATACTTATCAAATGAGCTGTAGAAGAAGTTGATAGCATCAAAATTAAGCAAGTTATGATGAAAATAAGAGGACCCTTTTGAATTTTTTAGGAAAAAGTGAAAAATAAAACCTACGCCATTTCCACAAAAATTAAAATTTATAGTAATCCCTATAAGACTTTCTTTATTCTAGCATAAGTAATGACTTTAAAAATTTTGACCGGTTTAGAATGCATATTTTTGAAAAAAAAAATATGATTTAAAAAAATCAGAATTTTTCAAATTTTCGTAAATTTCATTTTCTTTTGATAATAACTCCAAAAATACTCGATATACGTAAAAAATAATAGAGAACGAAATTTGAGTTTTTTTTTTAACAAAGATTTTAGTTTTTTTTATTTTTGTAGGATAAAAAATAACCGATATAGAAACGTTTAAAGCCTAAATTTTACTGCGAGAACCATGTAACCGGGGCCCTTTAACCTTTTATCTTTTAAAAAATAAGGGTTTTAAAAGATTTAATTTAATACGATCTTATAGCCCTTGAAATTACCTTTCAAATGGTTTTCGGATGAACCTGATATCATAAAAACTAACGGAGTTAGGAAAAATTTTTTTGAGCAGAGATTCGTCCAGTTGACTGGGGATGGTGCAAAATTGGAGAGTCTTTGTTTCCAATTAAAAATCCCAATCCACCTGTTCCAGAAGAACTGTTAAAAATGATTTTTTGCAACTGCAAAAAAGGGTGCGGCGCTTCTTGCGGGTGTCGAAGAGTAGGGTTATTTTGCAATGCAACCTGCGGATCATGCAGTGGGGACAATTGCCAAAATAGCCCTCCAATTAATGAAGAAGGAGAAGTTGGTGAAGAGAGCTTTGATGAAGAGTGAAAAATTAAATTTAATGTACTATTAATATTTGATTAATTTATGAAACATTATTTAAATAAAAAATGAATAAACTTTTCATATATTTTAATATTTATTTTAATACATTTTCCTCTTAATTAATAAATTAAATTTTTATAAGTCACATAAGCACTGAAACGTTAAATTATGCTTTTTCAATTTGTGCACGAAGGGTAGTTTGGGGAATGTGGAAAGAATAATATTAATAAAGTTTGACATATATTAATACAGTTTATCATAAGTAATAAAAAAGATTCTAAATAATTAAAGCTATTAAAGCTGATAAAAAAAAATTTCCATTATTTTTATGACAAGTGGTAGTCTTTAAGGGTGGAAAATTTCGCAATAAATAAATAATTACTTTAATACTCAGTAAATGAGATTTTAATTCAGTAATGTATTATTCAAATGATTAAAGTTTCTTGAAACCAATTTTTTCAATGATTCCACATTAAGGGGGTGGTTTTTAAGGGTTGATATTTCACAGTCAACCAAAAATTATATCATAAACATTAAACAAACCGTTTGTGTAATGTTAATATACGATTTCATATTTTAGAAATACAAAAAATGATTTTTTCATGATTTTTTTAGATTTAAGGGGTGGTAAAAGGGTTGAAAAATTAATTAAAATCATAAATCATGCATATAAGTGTTGAAAAATATTTATTTTATCTAATTAAACGAGATTACTTACGCCAGAATGCTTAAATCTGCATTTTTTCCCATTTAAAAAAAGAAAAATGCAAAAAGCGCAAGTCAAGCATATGTCACTTTTGAAGTTGAGGGTAAAATATACTCATTCCCAAATTTTCATGCAAATCTATGGAGGTTCACCGAAATCGGAGGTAATAGTTGATTTTTACCTTCATTCACTGTACTATTGGGGATTTTCAGCAACAGATAGATGCCAACACTAATATCGTGACAGCGTCATTTTGATTATATATTTTTCTTTACGTCAAGCACTGGACCAGTTTTATTATTTGACCAATTTATGAGCTGGCATTCTCGAAACAAACACATTGGGAAATATCTCGCTGAATTGTTGAAGTACGTAACGGCATGAACTTCCACCGTCTCTATAGCATTCTATCAAAAAAATTCTTTGCTTAACATTCTAAAAATAATTTTTTAATGCAGTATATCATGATATGTAGTATAGACGTAACTAGGTAACAACGCATCTAACAAATAGAACATTACAGGAATTATACAGGATGTTCCTAAAATAGGATTCCACTACAGCTTGTAGTATTTGTCAAAATAAAATAAAGGAAAAAAAAAATAAAAATTTGACAAAACCCGACAAGTGTTTTAATAAAAATTCACTTATTTCGAACAAGTATTTTACTAAAAATTTCGAAACGTTGCAATATTCAAATGAAATTTTGAATTTGGAACGACAATAAAATTTGAAACAACTTTTTTATTGCACATTTTGTTCCAAAATAAAAAATATAACCAGTTTACTATTACGGAATTTTAAGTTTTTGTAATTTTTAAGCATTCTGTATAAAAATATATTTTTATCAACGTCATTACTATTTTTTTAGGCAAGCAAAAACTTTTATAAAGAATAACATTTTCTCGAAAAGTTAAAAATTTTAGCCACTACACCTAATGTAAACCCCATCCGCGGACATACTCTATAATGGCTTCAATTAATGAAGATTAATTTGTTTCCAATGATTGCCTAGTTCTCCATTAATTTATTGACTATAATAGGCAATTACCTATCATCTTATTTGACTTTAGAATCTCTGAAAGTCTTTCGAGATGATTGACATCTAGGATTTGATGCATAAATTTGATCTTTTTTCGTATCCTACGAACTGCGCCACTTTTATATAATCTGTCCTGTAACGATTTAGCATATAGTTAATGAACATGGAATTTTAGGTAGAGCACTATACTTATAAAGCCTAATTTGACATTTTTGCAGTAGACTTTGATATGTCGTAGTCGTTTGATGAAATACGTCATTTCGTGAAAAGCCTAGGCAGTACATGAACTGCCGGCATATCATGCAAATTCTAGAGGTTGCACAATCTGCCTAGACATTTTGTGAAACGCCATGGTCGTCTCGGGACTTGACGTTTAAAGTCATTCTACACGATCTGCCGTAAATTAAATCGGCAGATTGTGTTCTATTACTTGCTGCCTATTTGTTTTGTTTATTACGGAAAAAAACTTAATGAAAAAAACTGAAAAAAACTTAATGATCATTAAAAATAGTACTATGAAGCAATGCCGAATACATGACCGTATACCATCAAAAAATTAAGCGAGGTACGAAAAATATTCAATTATTTTTGAGGTTAGGTTAGGTTAAGATGTTATATTCGTAATTCGTAATTTCGTTAGAAATCTAAAACAGGAAACGTACCAAATAAATCTGAACTTAACTTCAAAATTAATTAAACCTCCATCTTTATCTCTTTGTAATGATCACTGAACATAAGTGAACAAGTTTTTGTTACTCTTAATTTCCATAATAAATGAAACAAATGCTTAAGCTCAACATTCTTTCGGGCAAATAAATCGACCGAAACGGCAACTAACCTAACCTCAAACACATAAATATCATGTACCGAGACGACCACGACGTTTCACGAAATGCCTAGGCAGCTTATGCAACCTCAAGAATTTACATGATATGCCGGCAGTTCATATAACGCCCAGGCGTTTCACGAAATGACGTATTTCATCAAAAGACCATGACTAGTATGATAAAAACACAACCTAAAGCGCATTAAAACATACATTATTGGAAAATCAACGAAAACAGCCATTCTTCTAGATAATGTTAAGTATTGAATTTCATGTGAAAATTCATAGTGTTTTAAAACAAAATAAAAACGAATTAAAGAATACTTGAAACATTATAGTGGAGTAAAATCGCTTCTCTATCTCGCTGTTTTCTGAAGGTAGGTGATACCGAGGTATAACTAGATGAAACCTATGTCATATTGTAAAGGACATTTTTGGGCATAGAAAATGAGAATCTACAACTTTTTTTAGTAGGACTGAACTTTGTAATCGACCTTTAAATGCGGCGGAGCTTCAATTCGTAATACTATGTTTTTTAAACATCTATCGCTGTATTAATTCAACTGTACAAGCTATGATTTTGATTTTTTGCATACGTATACTTAAAACCTGAGCGCTTCCAATGGTCAATTGGAAATTTCGAAAATATTCAAAATTATTCAGAAAATATTTAATAAACGTAGAATTGTCAAAAATACGCATCGAAAACTTCAGTATGCGGTGGTCTATGTGAATTATTGAAAATTTCTATACACATATATGGAGTCAAATGTAGTCAAAACGTTCAAAAAGTTTTTAAAAAAAGAATTAAGTCCATAGGTTAAATATTTATTGAATTATGAATTTTATTCGATGAGCGAACGAATGAGCGCTTACGTGAGATGTGGCTGCCACCGCGCCGTGCCGTGCTCGAATCACAGTAAATAGGTTTTTTTTTTGCTAGACAAAAATGGTATAAAGTTGAATTTTGGCATGGTTCAGAATTGGCCCAGAAACAATAATCCGTCGAATCCTCACGAATCAGCTGTGAGCTTTCGTCGGGATATCCAAAAAGGCTGAAAATTAGCTGTTTTTTAATGTAATCAAAATTATCAGAGACCTCAAAATTTTACAAGAGTAGCTTTTTAATTATACGATTCTGCTTCTCTTGATGTATAAACATGATGTATTTCTACATACAGGGTGCCTCTGGATGCGGTGATCTATACCACAAGTTGACTTAAATTTGAATTATTTTTCAAATATTTTGCTTGCTAAAAAGTATTGTGATTTGGGTTAAGAAAATTTTATTTTCTTATATAGGGTGCAAAAAAATTTCAAAGCTATTTTTATTTTTCATTTTTAATGAAAATTCCATTTGAAAACGTTGCTCTTTACTTTCACACATAAATCGTATTTTTTTATAAAGTGACTTTTTGTCAAAAGAATAAAATTTACGTGCATTTGTGGTATAAGTAACCATCCGGGGACACCCTGCGTATTTACATGTTTAAGTATATGAAATTCACTGTTTTTCTAGACCCACTACATGTATTCATAAATGTTAATGATACCTCTTTGAAATTATTATATTGTTCATATCATATTTATTATTTTCAAAATTATCATTAAAGCAGTTCTAGCTACTGAAAAGGAAAATGGATATAAAATTATTATTCATTATCTGCAACCAACTCTTTATTAAAACAAGAATGTCCTTTGCAATTACTAGACATGCCGGCCAGTTTTCTTACAAGTGCATTTGTTTGAAGTGCAATTTGATGTGCAAGTACAATGGACAATCTTTACTAATTCTGGAAGTTCGTGTGTCTTATCAGATAAAACGGGACACAGAATGTCAATATTTACTTTTCACTCAAATTCCCTCTTTTTTTCATTTTCGAGGGCATTCTACTCCTGCACTTTTTTAATAAGAGATATTTCGAACTGGAATTGCGGGAGGCAATGAATTTAAACTGAAATATGCGTGAATTTTTTTTGCCCTTAAATTTTTGTACATAATATGATAATAATTTTTGTACATAAGATATCGAGGTTCGCTTATAGAATTTATATTTATTTTGAGCTCTTTACTATATATCTAAATAAATGACTCTTCTCCCACTCGGATCAAATTACTAATCTTTTATTTAGAGTCATAAAGATAATGACACATTGTCTGGTGGTAGCCTCACTTTTGAGCAGAATATTAAAAGGTTTCCTCTTTTCCAATCTTTAGGGCGTAGAATGTTTTATGTTTTCAGGAATTAAATAAAATTATATTAATTTACAAGACGCGCTGGTAGTTATGAACAAACTTTTCTGCTTTTAGCTATGCCAATAGCAATGTAATTGAGTCACGGGCGCCCTCCCACTACGTGACTGTACATATCAGGGGACAATAAGCTACTGTCAATAAGTTTTTTTTGTTAAGAAAGTCTTAATAATATTTTTACAATAAAGAACTGTTATAAAATTTAAGAGGATATTTATATGGAAAAAGTAATAACACTATTATAATACCCTAGAACCTACCATTCTCTTTAAGTAATTCAAAATATCTAATTAATAATAAAATAGAATTATGCACTCAAAGATGCTCAATTTTAACAAAAATCTATTCTTGAAAAATGTTTATATATACAAACAGGTGAGTAAAATATTTGCGTATAATTAAGATTCATTCAACAATTAACATCCTATACCTAGTTCGATTAAGGTATAGCATATTATGCATAAAAAACGCAAAATTTTATAATTAACAAAAAAAATTTTTTGTAAAATTTTGATAACCATTTTTTGAAGATGGCGACGAAAGCTCACAGCTGATTCATAGGGACTCGATTGATTATCATTCCTGGGCCCATTAGGAACATGTAGCAAAAAATCAGCTTTATACTATATTTGTCCCCGATCGGTCATTTTAGAATCCCTATTTATTACACCAATATTGATATTTTAATATAGTATTAACTGCAGGCAAACTCGCGGTACCCCGATATTATTAGACAAAATATAATAATAATTTCATATTTCTTAGACGTGAGCGCCCGTGATTTCTGCCCGGCAGTCGCCTATCAGCGTCCGGCCCATTCGCTCGCTCCTTGATAAACATACGTATTTCAATAAATATTTAACCTATCGTCATAATTCTTTTTTAAAAAACTTTTTCAATGCTTTGACTATATTTGACTCCATATATGTGTATAGAAATTTTCAATAATTCACATAGACCACCGCATAGTGAAGTTTTCCATGCATATATTTGACGATTCTACTTTTACTAAATATTTTTTGAAAAATTTTGAATGTTTTCGAATTTTTCAATTTACCATTGGAATCGCTCAGGTTTTGAGAATACGTGTGCAAGAAATCAAAATTATAGCTTTTACAGTTGAATTAATATAGCGATAAATGTTTAAAAAAACGTAGTATTTCGAATTGAAGCTTAGTCGCCTTTAAGGGCCATTTTCAAAGTTCGGTCCTACTAAAAAAAGTTGTAGAATCTCAATTTCTATGCCCTAAAACGTCCTTTACAATATAACATAGGTTTCATCTAGTTATACCTCGGTATCACTCAAACTCACATTTGATTTTACTCCACTATTAATAGAACTAATGATAATTAAGATATCTGGTAGCGGAAATAGGCCGACGTTAAATAAATAGATAAAAAAATATTAAGATATCTTAAGGAAAGATATAGTTGCTGGCTTTTGATTTTCACTTATGAGTAACGTCAAGTTTAAATCTCAGCCTGCCTAGGAACAGCAGGAGCAATCAGAGCTACTCAAACAATTGCAATGTAAGCCATTCTTCGACTCATACTCTTGCATGTTTAAGTGAAACTGGAAGGCAGGAAAGCAGCAAACATATTGTTCAAGAATGGAGTGTGGAATGTCACGGGCCAAGAGCTAGGGCACACGAAAGTCTTGACTCCACCAGCAAGGAATCAGGTTTACAAGATTACTATTCTATATTCAGTTGTGTTCCCTAGTCGAGATGACTGGGAGTGCGATAAAAGGCATCTAAAATGGTACACTAACGGATGAAGAATCAGGAGGGAATGGGTGGTGGAATATAAATATCCAAACCAAGGCTCGTATATCGGCGTCACTTGGAAAGTATCCAATCGTATTTCAAGTAGAGGTATGTGTCATCTTATTGTGCGCAAGCGAAAATCTCAGAAGAGGTTTCGTTAAACAAGCATATTTATACATGCATCGACGACCAGGGCTCTTGTATCAAATAAAATGACTTTTACGCTGGTGCTGAACTATTGAAATATTTTGGCTGAGCTGTTTGAACACAACTCAGTCAAATTCATATGCATGTCCGGTGGTGTGAAGGGCAAAGAAGAAGCAGATCGTTTGGCGGGAGAAGGAACAGAAACTCCTTTCCCTGACCCTGAATCAGCCATCGGTTTGTGAAGGAGTCTGATTCAATCAAAGCTACAAGACTGGAGCACGGCACAGTTGAACAACTATTGGGATCAAGCCACTGGAGCAAGTCAGTCAAGGCCTTCAACTACTGTAAACTGTAATCTGAACAAGCACCTACATACAATGAGGTGGAAAGACAATCCTCTTTGTTGAATGTTGAGAGTGGAGGATACAACCATCACCCCTTCTATGGAATTGGGCACCACTAGGAGTGTCAAGGCATTTCTTATAGCCAGAGGAACTACGATATTTACCCTGGAAGAGGCTGCTATCATTTGTGGAGAGCACTATGAGATCCTATACATGTCGCGAATGTATAGTAAACACAAAAGGTATGATAATTGTCTTATTGACGACCATTTGTACGTGCCGGCTTATTCATTTGTCGGCATAACCGGCGCTTTTAATGTTTGATAATAAGACTTCTCTTATATCTTTTGCATCCGCTATACAATGAGTACCTCGAATCTTAGAATCTGCGCGCGTTCCTAGTAATAGTATTAAAAGAAGTAACGATCTAATTGTCAACTTAAGTATCTATATGTATCACCTGTTTCAAAAACTTATTAAAAAGAGTTACTAATTGATTACAAATGCTCTCATAAGTTGTTGTCTACGCTGATTAGAAAATAAGTGTAATGGAAAGATTTTTCCATAATTTAAGAAACTGTCATTTGTGATATGTATAATTTTATACGCTGACAGAGAATCGTAAATATTATAGACCCGGAGGTAGTAACAGATTCCTGAACGATTGAACCAGCTCGGTGGCGCAGTGCTTAAACTGTTAGGCTTGCGACCACGGGGTCCCGGGTTCGAATCCTGGCTAGGGTATGGATGTGTAGTGGCGTATTTCACGTTTTGCCAAGACGGAAGTACTGCGCACTGCGGTTGTGTGAGAGACAACACGGTCTCCTCTGCTGAGTTCGAGTCTCAGCTGCGGCAGATGGCAATGTCGCAGGGAATGGGTGTTGTGATGTTGTCTATGTGTGTGTCCGTCCTGATTGAGTGGCAGAATAGCCTAAACTCCGCCAGGATATTAATATAAACAAGACCATTAAAAAAAAATTAATTAAAATCTGCCATTTAAATATGTGTACGATATTATGTTAATATAACTAAACAAACATTTGCAGCCGTTTTGAAAATGTTTAAGTAATTGACAGTCTCAAGAAAATTTGTAAAAATTTTGAAGGGTTGGTTAGTGCCTGCTAACTCTCGTTAATTTTTTCATAAAATTTATAATAAAAAATAATGATTTGACAACTGGCAAACAATTTTAACATGTACAAGACTATATACAATAATAACAACATTGTAAACTAATTTAAATGTTGTTGAACAATTAGTTAGCGTCTGCCATTATTTTTTTCATTATATTTATGGTAAACAGTAATGAATTTGACAATTGGCAGACGATTTAAGCATGTACAAGTCTATATACAACAATAACAACGTTAAACAAATTCAAATAGCGATGAATCTGAATTTGATGAAGATAATGAAGATAAAGATGATGAGAGTGATGAGGATAATTATCGCTATGCAAACCTTGTCGATGACGACGACGTTGGCGATGACGGAGATGGAGATGGAGACGGAGACAAGGATGACGGCAAGCCAGACGTTAGTCGTCAACGCGTGGAGAACGAAGATTATTTATAAATTAAAAAAACAGTTTACACGTCAAAATAACAATTTTTGTATTTTTACATTTTATATAATAAAAGGATTCATTCCCCAAATTGAAAATAAATTCTTCAAATTGTCAAATCCTTGAATTACCAGAAAAAGTAAACGGTGAAAGTCAAATAATTTTTAATAAATTCAATGCAAGTTAAAAAGGAACTTTAACATTCTTCATTCAATCAAAAACTTCAAAAATTTCGATTTTAGGTCATTTATGTCATTTTGATGATGAAGTAAGTAATGAAGTTTAGACTTTGTTTGTTCGTAATTAACACTACCCCACCATGAAATCCTGTCAGTAATTTATGATTTTAGCAATTAAATTTTAATGCACTACATCTGATTAACATGCCAACGGAAATACTACTAAATTAGCATCGAAACTATTACTAGTAAAAATGAATACGTGAATATATCGTTCAACAATATTTGAATTTTTTTGTGATGTTGTTATTGTTTTATATAGTCTCGTCTGCCAATTGTCGAATCGTTATTTTTTTATCGTAAATTTCATGAAAAAGCAAATGTTAGACGCCAACATTTGAATTCGTTTGTAATGCTGGTACTGTTTTATATAATCTTGTGCATGCTGAAATTGTCTGCAAATTGTCAAATCATTATTTTTTATCATAAATTCCACGAAAAAACTAATGGCAGAGGCTAACTACTCGTTTAAGATGTTGTCAACATTTTTCAAATTTCGAATTATTTTTTTTAATGTTCTGCAAGTCCAAAATGTCTGTCAATGATTATATCAACACTTGGTCGCATAAACTTCATAAAAAATTCTGTTTCAACTCCGAACTTATCATTACATAGTATGTACAAAGTAATACAATTTCTAAAAATCACAGCGAATGCATGTGCATCTCGTAATCATCTGTAAAGTAATTTTTGAAATTTCCATATCATTAATGATAATTCAGTTAAATGGCAGACGCGAACTCATTGTTCTCAAATGTCCATCCTTCTTGCAAGTTAGGTTAATTTTTTTTGGCCCTCATGCACGCGGAAATCGTCTGCAGATTAGCTTCAGTTGGATTGTTTTTGTTCAAAGTTTCACAAAAACCACTTTGCAGACGCTAACTGATCGTTCAAAACGTTAGTTTTCAATTACAAGTAAACAATTAATTTGCAATGTCGCTGCAATTGAAGAAATTTTCTTTATACGCTTATAATTTGTCAAATAAGTATAATAATTGACCCTTAATTTGGCAGACGCTAACTAATCGTTCTCGGGGATCTGTCACTACCTCCCGATCTATTACTAATTTACATGTTACCAATACAGTAAAAATGGTCAGAGTTAATTAATTATAAGTATGTATTAATCTTGTATAATGAAAGAGCTTTGAAATGTGCGCTAATAAAATCAACATTTTGCCACGGTAAGTTTAAATGCGGCAATATAAGGAATATCTCAAAATAAACCCGAAGATATCTGTATCTATCAGAGTATATATAAGTGCTTTTTGTAAGTCTAGATAAGCTGCAACAATCTTTTTAAATCCCGAAGCCGCAATATTGGCGCGGCTCGATACCTGTACCATGTAATCCCTATAATGTAAAATCCTCGTCCTTTCTTTGGCTTACTAAAGTTTTATTCTTCTACACGAAATTTTAAAAGCTCAAAGATACCGACGATTATATAGTTCATAAGCTATATACACTCCCTTTTTTATGTTTAAGCATATCGATTTTATCTTTTTTGTCGAGCCTAAGTATAGCATATATGGTTCTCTTTTAGCCACTATATGGGGTACAGAAATAACTTAGGTTACGTGAAATAGAACTTATTAATTGTGGTTTGTAATTTTCAATAGATTCTCTGAACGATTGTCTGGCAGGGTGTTTTTTTCTTTGTGGTAGTTTTAATCTACAGTATAAAAATATGAGTTCCTTTTGAACAGAACCGCTTGCATTTGTACCGACTTTGATTGCTTTATTTAGTACTTTGCTATGTTCACAAAAGACCAGGGGCAAAAATTTTAAAAATTTTAACACTTATGTGTTAATATTCTGGTATTTTGGAAAAATTATAGTTTTTAAATTTCCAAAACCGCCCTCACATGAGATGCCACAGACTGTAGTTTCATTTTGCTTTTTTTTTATCTTTTCATTCAACGTCGGCCTATTTCCGCTACCAGGGCCTATCGCCGACGCCAGGAGACGAGCTACTCCCAACCTGGAAATTTTGCCGAACCTCTTCTCGTAAGAAGAGTAGGTATTCTTTTCTTGCCTTACATTTAATAGACAAGGGACCACCTGCTTTACATCCCCTCCGAAGGATGGTATATCCACTACGTAATCCTCGTCTTGAAATTACATAGCTTCCGCGTATACGCTGATATACAAGCAGCTAGAATGTGGGACGAGATCGCTGTGTTTCCCAAGATGAATTTCACCCATCCGAGTACTAACCGCGCTGAACGTTGCTTCACTGGAGTATCGAAATACAATCACAGTGAAGACGCCTCTACGCTCGCCCCATTTTTTTTTGCGTTACTATTATTGAAACTATTATTATAATCTTCGGAAATACGAAAATTGCATTTGATCGACATATTTATAAAAAACAAATTTCATATTGTTGTGTTAGAATTCCGAATAGTTTTAAAATGCCCGTCGTATGTACGTCTGTCTATCAGTCTATCCGTTTGTTCGCCTGTCTCTCTGTATGGCACATTTTTGTGAGTACGATGATTTGAAAGAGAGGTTTTATTAAAATTTGGACAGTACGTTAGTGTTAGCTAGAGGAAAAGCTTGATTTTGGAAAAAAATCGCAGTAAATATAAAGGTTATGAAACATTTTGTGAAAAAAATGCACGTGAATAATAATAATAATAATTTACTTACATTCAGTTACAATCAGTATCATACAGAAATATGTTATTTTTAAGACAGAATATAAATAATAGAAGTACTCTCACGGAAAGCCGTTTTGTAAGAGCTAGTATTGTAACATCTTGATAAGATTCTATAAACACAAAAATACTGCATAGTATACTGACCAACGTTTCGATAATGACGTTGGTACCATCGGGAAATCATTAAAATTGCAAGTATAGCACTTAATCCTACAATCTTAGGAAACACTTTTCACGTGTATTTTTTTCATACAATGTTCATAACCTTTATATTTACCGATCGATTTTTTTTCAAAAAAGCTGGGGTTCCTTCTTTAGTTAACACTACTTGTCCAAATTTCAATAAAATCGGACTTTTCATTTTTAAGTTATTTAGCTTCAAAGATACATGACGGATGGAGAGGAACAGACGAACAGATGAACGGACTGACAGAAACAAAGCCCCATGAGGGACATTTTGAAAGTTGTTGAGAATTCTATGACAACGCAATGATTTTGACACATATTTTTTTTTTATGTGAGCGATATTTACAATTTTTGAAATGTGTCAATGAAATGCAATATACTCTGTGCTTTCGTATTTCCAAAGAGTATAATAAAATATGCGAATAAAATTCGTACAACATTTTTTGAAGAGAATTTTATAACCTGTTGTTTAACCACCCCACAATAAAATTGTGGGAGGTTACTGAAATTAGTCCAAAATCGAAAATTGAGATAAGATCAAATCTTTACGTTTTGAGGTCCCAGGAACCCAAAAAAGTGGTTTTTGAAAAAGTCTGTGTGCGTGTGTGCGTGTGTGTATGCGTGTATGTGTGCGTGTGTGCGTGTGTGTATGCGTGTATGTGTGTATGTGTGTATGTGTGTATGTGTGTATGTATGTTAGCATGATTGCGGCGAAACTACTAAACGTATTTGGACGAAACTTTGCATGAGGGTTTCTTTAGTGCTGTAGAAGATCTGAAAAGGTTTTGATTGAGATCGGATCACGTTTAGTGCCGTTTTGGCACAATAAGTTGTTTATCTTATGATTACTTACAATTTGTAATCGAACCATTCAGAAGCAGTAAAAATTCCAATTTCAACCATATATGCACCCTTTCGATTTGGTTTCCGCGAAAAAAATTAAAAAGAATTCGTTATATGTGCATACATGACAGCATCCAAAAAATATTATTGGTATTATTGTTAGGGGAAAATGTATTTTGCCATCTGTCAAAAATATTTGGGTTGGTAACCTTTGTGGATGTTGATTTATAGGTTATGGTACATTTATGTCCCTAAATTTGTTTTTTCTGAAATCAATCGGCAATGTCTACATTTTAGGCGCGATTTCAGATCGAAAAATGCATTATTCCAGTATTTTAGTCCATTGCTAAGAAACTATCACAAAACAGACCCGAAAAAATACGTTGCCAAGCAACGACCAACAAAATCGTATGGGAATGTTACTTTGCCGGCCTAGGCCGGGAAAGTAATATTCCCTTAATTTATAATAATATTGATTGTGATTTCAGAAAAAATAGTATGTGTACTTCGGTGTGAAAGCACATTCCCGGACTTCGATGCCCGGACGACAATTTGCATCGTCGTCCGGGAATGTATTGCTTTCACACCTAAATACACCTTATACTATTATAGCCTAAAAATCAACATTCGTAAAGGTTATCAACCCAAATATTTTTGATAGATGTCTAAACTTAATTTAGTTGTTTATTTTAAGGTAATAATTGTTTATAGCCGTGTTCGGATATTACGTTTGATTGATGGGACGCCTCACAATCGTTCGTTTAATGCAAATCGAGCTAACCGAACTAAATCTGAAAGTTCGAATATTACAAAATAAAGGCCTCGGACGAAGCTCGACTTGCTCGGACCTTTTTGATCGAGCAGGAAGATTTTAATTTGACGCATGCGTAGTCTGCTTGAACTGTCCATAATGTTATTAAGATATGTGTCAGGTGATGTGCACTTGTGTAAAAGTCAATTAGTCATCACGAGCTTTTTTACCATGTCTCATATTGGAAGAGGATAGTTCATTTTATCGTTTTTAACTGAATTGGATCCACTAAAGAGGGTGGAACTTTTTTTTGCCAAATATTTAAAGCGAATTCGCTTGATCTTCCCAAATTTTACAAAATGTCTGTTTGAATAAAATACGATTTACCATTGTTATTTACATGAAGCAATTAGAAATAGAATGAGACTAGTTCGTCACCTTGAATTTCTTCCTGGAAGTTAAAATTTAGTCTGTTTTAACTTAAAAGTACTTATCAGAAATATTCAAAACTTCTCGGCATAAACTTTAACAAAAATATTTCATTTTTCATCAGTTTCTAGCATTTTATAGCCGCCATTGATTCCGCCATATTAAAGGTTGGTTTATGACAATTTGGATATCAGATTCGTAATCAGCGACTTCAAGAACCCCCAGAGTAAAAAGATTTATGTAAACTGGATAAGAAAAAACATTTATTTCTAGGTTTTATTAAGATTTAAATAAAAAATGGCTATTTTGGCTAAGCTCAACAATATTGGTTAGCATAATTAAAAAATCGGCTCTCTTACCTTTTTTTGAAATTAAACGAGTATTTAAAAAAAAATTAATCCCAATCGGTCGCGAAACAAGTGCTCTAGGTAATTTTGAACGAAAAAAATCACGATTCGTGCCACTGTGCGGATGTTCTTTTCTGCCAAATGTGCTGTATTGAATAGGTTGTTTTTTTACACATTTTACAAAACGGTTTAAATTACTTTTTGTAATAGATAAAGAGTTTCACGAGGAAATCGTAAAGAAAATGAGAACAGTGAGAAAAATAATTTTTACGTTTCTGCACTTTTAAGATGTTTCAATCAGTGTTGCTTCTGTCTAACGACAACCTTCCACTGATTCAATAATAAATTTTACCAACTGCGTTTTCAATTGCCAAAATTTTAATAATTAGATTTAATTTTGTAGTTAATTTAATGTTGCTTTAATACTGTTTAATTATTAAATGAACGTTTACAATTGCGTTTGTATTGTTTTTAAAAAACCTGATAATCTTGCACTAGTGAAAATTCACAAAGGTGGTTCATGATTCAACAATCATTCCAATTTGATAGACAAATGTGCACACACTAGTGCCTAAAATTTTTGCGAAAGTGTTGTTTCCTGGTAATATAAAGTGGGTAAATTGACAGTTTATTATCTGATTAAATAACGAGCGCTTTAGCAGGAGAGATAAACTGCCAATTTACACGAGTCTTTATTACGTTTTGGCAATATAGATTGAGAAAAAATTTATAGACAAAATTTAAAAGCACGAGTGATATTTGGGGAGAATATTTCACGAATAAATAATTCATGAAGTACATCTTCAATATTATGATTTGTAATTAATTGCCTTTAGACGTTTTCTTGTCACTTTTTAGAGTTTACTGACCTTTATTTTCAATTTCATCATTTACGTCACATAAAAATGCATTCCCAAAGCGACCCATCTAATAAAAAACAAAGTAGGTATAAATGATGTAATGACAATGACAAATAAGAAAAACAATATACTTTAAACCATTATTGTAACCAGGTATTGTAAGTTATAGACTAGTCTTCACTGTAAAGAGTTCTCTGGCACGCTTCGACCAATAACACTGCGGGTAATATTGCACTTTACCATATTGCTATATAAATATAATCTCTCGCTTTTATTTTCTAAGATTATCGAGATCAGATGAAATGGTACCGCCATCTAGTAACGCTAGCTTAACTTAACTCTCTAAACAGTGAATTTTTCAAGAATTATTGTATTAAAGTGTTTATTAATATATATTTATGTATTTAATCCTTATTTCTAATTTAAGAAGTTTAATAATTGAGTTAAGGTTTGCTTGTTTAAGTAGAGAAAACTTTAAGTGCAACGAATTATATAACGAATTATAATATAAAATGTATAGTGCTAGTGCAGAGTTTTGCTTTTCCGAATAAGGCGTTGTTACCTGCCTTGTGATGAATTACCATACGTAAGTACATTTGTGTATTTAATTTTAGTCCTGAAAATTATTTTGTAATTACGTTAGGTATTATAAGCCATTGAAAGCTGTGTATGACTTGTCCCGAACCTATATAAGTTCCACACAGTCTTGGCTTTGAAATTGGGAGTTGTCAACTTGTGTGGTGTTTTTAGGTTATTATTATATTACTACGTATATAATTCAGTACTACAATTTACGTTAACAATTAGTAATAAGCTACAGAAGATATTTATAGATAAAATTTAAAAGCACGAGTTGTCCTATTTGCCGAAAACATGTCACGAAACAAATCGTCAAAATATTATCGCGATATTTGTCGACGCGTCAACACAAAAAATTAGAGCGATAATTTTTTCGTATCGGTACTGTCAAAAGCCGATATAGGTTAGTTTACCACTAATAATGACGTTTTATTGGTGCAATGTTGTCAAAAAACGGGCTCTCATTGGCTATCACGTTAATGAGTGAAATAATCACAGTAATTGTAGATTTTCCTTCAGTGTAAGTTTAAGTCGAACACATACCTGTTTGTGTATATCTCTTCTATGTTGCATATTAAATACTATAAAGGCGGAATGCAAAATTTCTTGAAAAGAATTGAATAAAATAAAAATTATAAAAAACACAGCGGCTGTTTATACTTTGTCTAATTGAATTTTACATTTGACTGTATCCGTATGAAAGACAGCGGTGTGTGTGTCTTGTAATACTCTGAAGAATTCCAACAGTCACTCCGCTTTCTTAAACGATGTCCGCTTTTGATCTCGGGATTCAGCTACTGGCTTCTACAGTGTTTTTTTCTATTCTTTTTATACTATTATAAATTATCATAGCTACCTCAATCTGTATATAGTATCTATTGAAAATTATAGGCTATTCAATTTTTGGTATGCACTGGTCTTTAAAAACTTTTTTGTTGTTTTCAGTGATGGTACATATATTAGATGCATTCATAGGTATGTTAACCTTTGATTAATTCATTTCGTTATAACACACACATTAATAATATTTGTGCTATTATATCGCTTTTAAGGTGAGCTGTGATTTATGAATTCACATAATTATGGTTTGGAATTATGAAAGCTACTGTTTCAACATACCGTACCGTGAAGATAATCGTATGTAGGTAAATGTTATACAGGGTGCCTTGGGTAAAACAGTATACACTAGTCAAAAAACAATGTTAAAAAAGAGGCTATTTTGTCCGTGGTAAAGTGTGGAAGGCTTTTTTTTTATTAATTTTGGGGTGCTGAATACGAATCTGTCATCCGCTTTGGCGAAAAATCTCGGGAACACATTAAAAAACTACCTTTATTTGGGGGTGACATTGGAATTGATATTAGTCTAAATACTAAGTTTCGATAACTAAGTAGAAAAAGAAGTAAAAAAAACACCTCACCATTCCTTCACCACCCTTAAGAAGGTTGTAAAGCTACTATAACTACTATATATTATTTACATATTTTTTAAAAAACCAGCTCATTAAGTGGTTGCTATCAGAATACAATAATCTGATTATTTCTGAGTATACTCATATGCCTCTTAACCCCTAAAAGGTGTGGGTCTCATCTTGTCAGGGATATTGATCGGTTTTAATTACAAAAAAAATCCTAATAATCAGTTGGATGTTTTTTTATTATATTAAGGTGCCTTGGACAATTCAGATTACTCCTGAACATTTCTTACTCATCTAGGGAGGAGGTGTAGGGTGTCAATATCCCCTTTAAAAAATGTTGCTTGATTTTTATATAGTTATTTAAATAATTAAAGAATTTTTTTAATATAAAAAACAAGTAATATTTTCTGGATAGTGACATGCAAACCAAAAGTGCGAGAAATATTTATTGGTGAGAAATATTTATTTGATTTGACTAAAGGGCATAGCAGGATAAGCATGTGTTAGGTGCCCCCGCACCAATCGGGTCGAAATTTTTAGCACAAGTTGATAGTAGTGTTAGATGAAATTTCCCAAAATATTATTTTTGGAAAACCATTTTTACGGGACTTATGGGGGTAAAAAGAAAAATAGAAAAAAAATTTTTTCTCGAAAACGGATAAACCGATTTTTGTGAAAAAAATATATATTATGGCTTTTGATGGTGCAAATGTGGGAAAAAATTATTGAGTCCATTTGTCGAAAAAAAGTGGTGAAAAAATTTTTTCAAAATAAAAAAAAATATATTTTTAGGGGATGTTCTAGAGGCACACCCACCATTTTCTTCTACATAAATGCTTATATGCCCCTTTAATACATATCCAATTTTCAAAGCAATCGGAAGGGTACAACATACTCAAAATTGATAATCATTGGAAGACTGCGGGCGGCGCGTAGTCTATGTAATGAAGCATTATAAGACGACTTTTTTGTAAATATTTCGTGCAAAGACGAGATTGCCTTCCCCCCTCGTTTTCGAGGGTGCTGAACACGATGCAAGTGGTGGGAGAAGTTTTTGACCGCCACAACCCCCTGAAACGGCCATCCCTCTTATGGATCCCTTTATGTTTTCATATATAAACGGGTTTGGGGAGTGATCTATCGACGGGTTATACTTGAAATAATATGGAAGGAGGTTATAGAGTGAGTGAAGGCCAGACAGCAGGCCTAGGGGGTCGATTAAACCCTCCCGAGAGGTGTAATTTTTTTTTTCAAATGATTCGGTTCAAATGCGTATGCCCCATTTTCGGAGTCGCTGATCACGGGAAAAATATTCATTTTTAGCTCCAACCCCCTCAAACAAGCAGAAAGGGGTGGCCGTTTTAGGAGGTTGCGGCGGTCAAAAACTTCTCCTACCACTTGCATTGTGTTCAACACCCTCGAAAACGGACGGAGGGAGGTAATCTCCTCTTCGCAAGAAATATTTACACTATTTCTGCCTTTATTACATAGACTAGCGGTTCTTTACTACATCTTACTACCACGGTCACTGGCGGCCATTACAACCCCACCATTTAAATCAGTATCAAACATCAAGAAGTGTGGTGCAAAAATTCTCTGACGTCAAGTGGGGGGTCAAATAAAATCTAGTTTGAAAATCTGAAGATTTTGCAATGATGACATCTGTAGTCAGCCTACGAAAGAACTAGTTTTCAAAGTCCACTACGAGGAGGTTACAGTGCCTTTCACTAGTGAAGGTGCCTGTTTATTGTGAGTGTTCTTGCCTCTAACTAGTTGGGGCGCTTGTTTATTGTAAGTTCCCTTGCCTCTCATTAGTCGAGGTGTTTGGTTATTATGAGTCCCCTTGCCTCTCACAATTCGGGTTGACTTTCTTGCGTGAGTCCTCTTGCCTCTCACGAGTCAGGTTACTCTATATTGATGAGACTTCTCTTAGTCTTCATTCTTCGAGAATATCCCATAAAAAAAAATTATTTTAAAAAAAATTTTCAAAAATGTTGCAGGGGGTTGCGGCAAAAACTTCTCCCACCACTTGCATCGTGTTCAGCACCCTCGAAAGGGGGAGAAGGTAATCTCGTCTTTGCACGAAATATTTACAAAAAAGTCGTCTTATAATGCTTCATTACATAGACTACGCGCCGCCCGCAGTCTGCCAATGATTATCAATTTTGAGTATGTTGTACCCTTCCGATCGCTTTGAAACTTGGAAATGTTTTAAAGGGGCATATAAGCATTTATTTGGAAGAAAATGGTGGGTGTGCCTCTAGCACATCCCCTAAAAAAATTTTTTTTTTATTTTGAAAAAATTTTTTCACCACTTTTTTTCCGACAAATGGACTCAATAATGTTCTCCCACATTTGCACCATCAAAAGCCATAACATATATTTTTTTCATGAAAATCGGTTTATCCGTTCTCGAGAAAAAAATTTTTTTCCATTTTTCTTTTTACCCCCATAACTCCCATAAAAATCGTTTTCCAAAAATAATATTTTGGGAAATTTCATCTAACACTAGTATCAACTTGTCCTAAAAATTTCGACCCGATTGGTGCGGGGGCACTTAACACATGCTTATCCTGCTATGCCCTTTGATATTATTATGATAAGAAAACATCAAACTAGGTGATTAGGGATTTCCTTTGCAATTAAAACCAATAAAAACTCTAAAAAGATCAAATTGACCACCAGAAGTAATCACATTATAATCTGATAATAGCTATTTAACGATGAGTTTTGGTGCTTTTAAAAATAAATAAATAACCGTATATTAGATATTATATCGTTCTTATGGGCGGTGAAGGGTGAGGGAAAGGAGGATGAGGGGGGGGGGGTGAATTTAGAATTTTTGCTTCTTTTTCTACTTACCTAACGAAACTGAGTATTTTGAAAGAATTTCTTGAACTAAATAATAACTTTTTGTTGCAAGTTCTAATATCAATTTCAATGCCACCCCACAAAAGGGTTGTTTTTTACTGTCTTTCCGATGTTTTTAGCCAATTTTGATAGCAGATTCGTATTCAGCACCCCAAAAATTAGTAAAAAAAAGATGGTTTCAATACTTTACCATGGATGGGCTTTGGTTTTTTTACCTCTTTTTTACTTAGTTATCGAAACTCAGTATTTAGACTAATATCAATTCCAATGTCATCCCCAAGTAAGGGTTATTTTTTAATGTGCTCCCGAGACTTTTCGCCAAAACGGATGACGGATTCGTTTTCAGCACCCTAAAATTAGTAAAAAAACATGGCTTCCACACTACCACGGATGGGTTAAGAAAGACCCTTTTTTAACATTGTTCTTTGTATACTGCTGATTTCAGGAAAATTGACAAGACATAACAAGAATATTTTGAAATGGGCCACATGTCCAATAAAATATATGAACACTGATAAATAATGCTTCTTAGTCAGGTGTGAATTTACTTAATAATGCCTATAATGGAAATATTACGACAAATGAAAATATTTTACCACATCTCACTTAATCCACTTACGCCAGTGTACGTGTACTCGCCATGTTGAAAAAAATGGAAGAATTCGAGTTGTATATCACGACCCATTTAACCATTTTAACTGATTCTTTTCTTAATCAAAAATTCATACAATGCTGGAAAATGAACCGTTCGCGGTGTAACAATTGAATATAGTCGAGTAAACTCTAAGCTGACGCGTCCAAAGGTCGATTCATCATATAAACTGAGAGAATAAGACATACGCAACTAGTTCATCTCTATGTCACTGCGATAGCTTTATGCGCATCGCATATCAAATCGTACGTCGTGTTACCGACTCATACAAACGCCACCTTAGAGTTTACCAGACTATATATCACAATTCCACTATTTTTTGAAAATTGTGTACAAGATGCCTAGAGTAGGCAACAAAGATAAAGACAGAAAGTTGAATACTATAAAACAAATGTAATAAATCTAAATTTAAATTCTTTACAAAATTGGAAAATTTTAATTTTTAACATAGTTTTGTTGGATAACATGTATCTTTAGTGACTAATTTTTCCCCCTAATTTCATACACCTCGTACAGACAAAAACAAAAATCATGACCTGTCTCAAGCAATTTTGCTTTGATTGCATTTGGGCTGACTGAAAGTTGCCAACTTTTCTCTCAAAAAGGTTGTTTTTTGAAGATTCCATACCGTTCGCTTTTACTTTAGTTTTCGAAAAATATACAAAGATATATTCCAAATGAAAGGTACAGTACTCTGTTTGCTATTTTTTTTTGTCTCACCATCTAGTATAATAACTAATAACTTTGGAATAATATAATATGAATTAGATTTCGTTCATTTTTGGGAACTTAATGGCAAATGCATCAAAGAAAATTGTATATCATGCGGGGGCTTGTTAATTTATCGAGGTGGAGGTTAATTTATCGAGCTAGAAAAGAAAAGAAAAGAAAAGAAAAGAAAAGAAAAGAAAAGAAAAGAAAAGAAAAGAAAAGAAAAGAAAAGAAAAGAAAAGAAAAGAAAAGAAAAGAAAAGAAAAGAAAAGAAAAGAAAAGAAAAATGAAAGAGGAATAAATTTTGTGAAAAAAAAGGTTCTATGCAATTTATCATATAAATTGATAGCTTTTAAATTATATGAATATACACACATTTTTTTACTTTTCAAGTGTTTAGAACAAGTGGAAGTTCAATCCCCCAGGAGGGATGTAAGGAGGTGATAGGTGAAGATTGGATAATTAAAAACTTTTTTTATTGTCATATTCGGTTTCGGCGTCCCAAAATACATGGGGGTAGGAAGGTCTACCCTCTGGGTATTGACTTTTTTTTTCTTTTGTGTGCCTGTGTAATTTCGGAGATATTTAATTTTATAGATGGCATCTGACTGTTTCTCAACGTCTCTGTTTTTTCTGTCAATGTTTCTTTTAGTTTATCATTTATGTTCCCATCGCGTGTTGTTGGCCTGTGTAGCCTTCATATTTTTTAGCTGTTCGTATCTGTTATTTTGTTTTTTTCTTGTCGGGCTCATAGTTCAACTGTCCCATTTTTAACGTTTCTCTTGCCACAATTTTTATTTTTGAATCCATTAATGTCCAGTCTAATTCGTCTCCTGTCATTTGTTTTTCCATTTCGTCTGGAAGTCTCAGTGCTCCCTGCTGTGGTAGAGAACTATTACAGGTACTGTATGGTATTTTGTTGTTTCCCTTGCGTCTTTTATCTTCTTATCTCCTTTTATTTGGCTAATAGGGAACGTGAGCTGGGTTTAGAACGTCGTGAGACAGATTAGTTTTACCCTACTGATAACTAGTTGTAATGATAATAATCCTACTCAGTACGGAACCGCAGGTTCGGACATTTGGCTCACGCACTCGCTCGAGCGTGCGGTGACGCGAAGTTACCATCCGTAGGATTATGCCTGAATACCTTTAAGGCCGTATCCTTTCTAGTCGAAGTTCTGAATTCGGAGTTCTGAGAGTTGAATATGATTTTGTGGTCTGTTTCTGCTGTACTTTTTGCTTTAATGTTCTTGTTTCTTTTTTTTATCGCTCTACCAGGATGTGATATATTTGTGAGATTGAGCTTCCGTTACTTCAAGTGCTAAGACAGGTGTTTGACTTTTGCTCCACGTGTTTCTTATTGTTAAGTCAAATACGTGTGCTAGGTTTTTCAGCGCATTTCCATTTTCGTTAGTTTGGATTCCAATTTTTCCAATGATGCTTTTATCTTCCTCCGTCTAGTCGTTTTTTTCTATATATGCATTATTGTCGCCGAATATTATTATGGGTATTTTTCCTTTTTACATTTCTTCTGGTTTCTTGGCTGCCCGAATACCTTATGGCCCTCTTGTCTGAGAGTATGTGTACTCCTATCATGCAGATGTTGTCCTTTCCGATTTGTATGATTACTGTGGCTATATTTTCGTTTATCTTTTCCACCCTTATTCTCGTCTAGTTATCCATGCAACTCCACTGCTGGTCTTTTCTTACCCCTTCTCCCCGCTTACTTCCCATTTGCAGTTTTGTGTGACTGCTGTTCCGTCTATCATTTGGGTTTCTTGTATACATGCTACGTCGATGTTTTCTGATTTTTTCGTTTTTCACTCACTGTATGCATCTTCTGATTTTCCATATCTCCAAAGTTATTCAATAGTTGGTGCTTCCTGACTGTGTCCCTCTTCCGTTCTTTGCGATATTAATATTCGTCGCTTCTTCTCATTCTGGGCAAGGCGTTATTGCTCTGGTTGGGAATTTGATTCTCCTAATTGTTCTGGTTCGCCTCTCTCATGTGCAGAGATTACGCTGTTGTAGTGATTTCTGTTGTTTCCCTGCTTCCTGTACACAATCTCAGTTGGATGTTCTCGTTGTCTTGTTGGTTGTTGGGGTGAAAGGTTATAAATTCCCCATCCTCTTGGTGTATCATCATTCTTCTCTTCAGGTTTACTGTTACTGCGATCGTCTCCTGACTACCCCATCTGAAATAACCTATGTTGTTTTGTATATAGTACACTATTTGTTTTCGTAGATTTCTCATAGCGTTGGTGTGTGCCGGGGTTGTTATGTTTTCTCCTTCAAGCTGATGGCTTGGTGCTCCATTTTCTTGAGAAAATTTTCATGTTTCTGTTGATGTGCTGCAAGAAATTCGATTTTGACGCGGAGTACTAGTAACACAATAGTAAGCCTCTGGTTATTTCGAATCCAGTTTAAATTTGATATTTGCTGGAAGAAAAGTGTCCTACCTTGTTGTTGCTGCCAATTTAATACCTAACCATACTTTATGTTAACTGCTGCCTGACCCTTTGGGGGGTAAACTCATCAAGGCCTATTTTCTAAGAAAATCTTTAGGCTGTCAGCTAAAAATTGGTGGAGGCGCTACGGAAATTTTGTCGAAACAGTATTAAAAGTGCTAGTAGATATTTTAGAAGTAGCTGATACTGAATCGGATCTCAAAAATTGAGAATTTAAAATAGTGAATCCATTACTGTTATAATGTAGCATTATTGCAGATTTACATGAAATTTGATGTATACAGAATTCTCTGATGAAGAGCCTGACGTTAAAGCTTAAACATTCAAAATGGCGAATACACTAGTTTACTGTGTAGAAGCTTAATAAAGGGTGAAAAACAATTTGGAAAGAAACACTAAATTGGGTTAAAAAAGATTGTGTAAAAATGAACAAATAACGAATTCAAACATATTTTTAACCGATTTTAATATCAGTATTAGGTAATAAGGTTCAATTAAGTGGGCGACGCGACGGTGAAATTTCATTTCACAATTTTTAGCGATATTTTTTGAAGGCGGTTCAATTTTTTTTCAAAAATTTTGAGCAATGACCAATTTTCTTACCAATTTTGAGTTAAATTTTTTACAATTTAGATAAAATTTTACGCAATTTTTTTCTCTGTGATTATTATCTACAAGACAGCTGTAAAGCACTGCACTGGAGTGGTACATAGATCCCAATTATAGTAAGCACTTTTTTCAAGCAGTGTTGATGTTACAAGCACATTCAAGCACAAATCGTGGCGAATTAAAGATTCCAGTGGTATACTTAAAACTGAAGATCAAGAATCAGATTATTGGGGTCTCAAAAAAATGTGATCGATGTACACTGTTTACATAGCTGGGATGGTAATACATCGCGCACCGACTTTGCACAAGTGAACACGTTTTCCATGCGTATCCAAATCTGATTCGATTAACCCATTAACGGCCAAGACAATAAAAAGTTGCCATTTTAGAGATAATTCTATTAAAGTACATTAAGAATACATAAATTAAGACTAATTTAGCATTAACAAAATATATATATAAACACTTGAAGAAGTCTTATAACGTACTTTAATTTTTGTGACATTGTCAGTTATTTGTCAAAATTCATTGCAAGAGTGCAAACAGAGACATATTTACATTTGAAAAAAATAGTTGTCCTTTTTTTTTTCTTCACGACAGTACCTTTGGCTGAAAGAGACATTTAAATTATTAAAGAAAAATAAAATGAAAAGTCTCGAAGCAATCTGGGTGCAGATGCATTTTGCACTTCTTGAATAGATAAATAGTATTACTTGACGTTTCGTGTTTAGCCGTTGCTCAATTCGTAATTTCCTCATTTAATTTTGTCATTGTCAGACATTTTCTATTACGCGGCTCGTTTTTCCGCTTTGTCGTGGTTTTCCTATTTCGCCCTTAATGATTCTATCGTCAGGTGGACTTTTTGCTGGCCGATCTTAGGGTATGCTATTCGGGTCTGCTGTTCAAGTTTCCATCGTTACGACGATTTTCGTCGATTTTTCGAAAACGGAAGGAGATATCGACTTGTGAATGTGAAAGATATATCGTCGTACTATTTTGTGCTAGAGTCAAAGTAAGTTGGAAATGGCGGTTTTGCTCTTATTGTTTCCATCATCGGGTGTTTTTTTTTCGATTTTTCCTAAAAGGAACGTTGATATCTACTTGCAGTTCACGTTGTAAGAAAGTAGGCGCTTTGTATATGATGCATATGCGAAAGCGAAATGTTCTTTGTAACAACAGTTAAAGCCGAGAATAAGAAGAAAAGTGTAGTTTCGTCGCTCTTAACGTTTCCATTATCGGGAGAATTATATATCGATTTAAGTTTTAGAGGAATTGTTAATAACGAAATGGAAATGTTAATAACGAAATTACAGTTTCTATGAAACAGAAGTCGATAACGATTGGATATTCTAGCCATATCAAAGTAGATTTTATTATATTTATGTTGCATGAGGAGGAAGGCGATATTATTCGATAAAATAATTAATAAATAGTGGCACTGCAGTGGAGAGAAAATACGGGCCCGAGGGGGAATTTTTTTTTTGAAAATTGATGAGCGGGGAGGAATTTTTTTTCCATGCTTTTCCATGCTAGATAAAAATGTTAACTGTTATTGGCCAAATGTGCGTATACGCGTCCATTATATATATGGCAATATGGACGTCATTTTTAAAATGTGAGTGAATACATGAAAATATAGTTATCACAATATATGTATTTTATTTATGTATAGCATAAAAGAATTGCTGTTATTTTATAATTGCTAAAGCAAAAAATAATTTGACGGTGATATACATAACCGGTCAAATTGTGGCATATTCAAAAAAAGGTTTAAAAGATGAAAGAAATATATTTTTAATAAAACAAAAATATTCGTACACTCTCTAAACTGTTGATCTAAATTCTGTGAAACTTAAGAAGTGTAAAATATTGGTCTCAACCTTGAAAAAAAAATTGGTTGGAAAGTTGCATTTACGCACCTTTTGCCATTAAAGGGTTAATGGCTTTGACAAATTTTCTAGGTATATTGAAATAATGATACCAAAAGCGTTTAGGGATAGAGGATTGAATTTTAAAATTTCCCAGTTTAGATAAGCAATAGAAATTGTAGCGTACCATTTGAATTAATATGCACTTTTATTTAAAACACACTATATCTTTTCAATTCCTTAAGTTTACTGTGCAATATTTTACCATCTTTATAGATTAACCACCCTGACTATGATTTTATTCACCTAATACATTATTACAGATTAGTTTTAAACATTGTATCATATTTGTCTGTTAAATATGTATTTATTTTATGTTATGCTATGCTACCATACCACCCTCGATAAGCTCAACGTTAAATGTATCTAAACGCGTTCGTGGCAATGTATTAATTCAGTTAATATTAAATAAGGCTTTCAACATGATAAACTCATTGTAGAATATTAAGTTGCCTATGTCAATTTGTAAACTTTTCAACTCCTACGCAGATCTTTAGTGGGGATAATAGCTTACATTTTAGAGTTCATCCACTGAGTTAATCATTGATTGTTCTGCAACGGAAATCAGTTAACTTCGTTTGATAATCAAATTGGCAGATGCCAAGTGTTAATTTTAAATTATCATAATTCATCTAGTGCATCCATACATATTTGAGGTAATTTTCTTTCTTAAATAATTCTAGTTCACTATATATTGCAGCCTTCAGCTATATTTTTTAATTTGTTGAATTTATTTGATTTTTGTAAAATCATAACCTTATTTTTTTACTACCACGTTCTCCTTTTTTTATCTTTGCCAGAAGTTTTACCGTTAAAAATTTAAAGTAATATTCAAAGAAATTTAAAGTACTATTCAAAAAAAAATTTAAAGTACTATTCAAAGTAATTTAAAGTACTATTGAAAGTTCCACAAAGTATTATTTAAAGTTCCATAAAGTACTATTTAAAGTTCAATAAATTTAGAAGATTTTGTCATGTTTCTGAAAAATTTAGAACAATTTGTTATAGTTGGACGAAGTTTGTTATCAATCACATATTGTTATAGTAAGAGATTGGTAATCTCATAATCAACCGATACTATTAATTATTGCTCAAGCAGTAGGAGACTGGTCATCTCTAAATCAACTATCATTATATTACTTAATTACGTCATTACGTAATGATTATTCAAGATCAAACTGTGGAGACTGGTTATCTCATAGTCAACCGGCATAATCTCAGATAGCTAAGAATAGAAGAATCTTTTCACATTTCATCTTACCATCGCGAAAACCATTAAAACTTCAGGCAAATATTTAGGCGTAGCAGTATCTAGACATTCAACTATCGTGCCGCTGCAGAGAGTACGAAGTGTGGTATCATAGCAGGGACTACGAGACCTCACCTAGGGTTCGTCTCTACAACACCCATCATCAGGTGGTGAGACAGTGTACATTTTTACTAGTTAATTTTTATTGTGCTTCGAATATTTTAATACCACATGGTTATGAACTTTATTGCTTTACCATCATCAGTATTTCATCTAACTTTTGCGTCATATATTGATTACTGTATTGTAATTTTTTTATATTAATTTCTCACCATTTAAAGAATTTAATAAAAAGTAGATTTTTATCTTAACTTCAATTTTTTATTATATTTGTTTGTACTGTCCGACTATATTCACAACAGTTCCACAGTAGTTGGTTTCGCTATATTAAGGAAAGTTATATAATATCATTTACGCTATGGATGGCGTCCATGGCTAACATCTTTCTGACTAACTTTTCTTATGTAGTGAAATGGTCTGCTTTGGTGAAGTCTTGTGAAAATATTGAGTCATCCTCTGGTTCAGCTAAAATAGGGCCCACGACTCCTTGCCCCGCACCAGATCAGCTAGCCGCGAGCCATCACATTTACATTGGCGTGAATTACCTTTATTTATACCAAATTAAGGTATAAATATTGATAATTTTCATCGCTCTAAGTGTGAGTGTTACAAAATTGTAAAATTTTGACTTAGACAAATGGTTGGCCTGCTTGACATTTGAAATACGTTACATGATTACCAAATATAGTACAATAATTAGAACAAAATAATTTCGTATACAATCCATACATTTACAGCTTTGAACTAGATTGTTTATATTTTTATCTTCGATAACACGCCCAAACAATTTCACACCTGCAATTGTCAATGTAGGTAGGTTTGGTTTACACAAGTATGTGTTGGATTATCTTCAGGGTGTCGCTTAGTAACGCATGGGCAGATTCTCTCATCCAATCATCGCTCTTCACTAGATAGCATTTGCAACGTGCGTGTGAATTATTTGACAATCACCGAACAGGCCATTATAATCTGTATTTACGTGTTTTAATCCGAAAAAGGATTGAACTTTTGCTATCTTTAAAATTTCAGGAAGGCTGCTTTTTAACAACGCCGTATTTGCTAAATAATTCAACGGACTGAATGGAGCTAAAATAAAATTTACACGGTATTTTGCGATGTTGCGATCAGCATTATTTTATTTTTTCAAATAGTTTGGAATTCCATTGCCGCCTTGGGTATTATTACTCTGCTGTAAACGTTTCTATTTATAAAAATGTGCGTCGTCAGAAGCTTCGGCAAATATTACTTCAAAATCCAGTGGAACTATAGTAACGCAAAAAAAAATGTTTGAATATGTTTGTTATTAAAATGGCTTAGAATGTCATGAAACGTCGATATTTTAAATTTGAGTAAAAAAGAAATTTCTGTCTGTAACTTTTTTTTTGTGCGCACGATTACTCTGGAACCGTTTAAGCCTTGACTTAAAATTTGGTACACGTATGTATTTTAATGGAATCTGGAACTAGATTATCCGTTGAAGGGTTGGGCGGGGGGTAAATTGGGGTAAATAAGTAAATCAAGCAAGTAAGAGTCCATCAAGGAAATCTATCGATAAGGCCACTTTTTGGACACAACAACACTTTTTTTTTAAATACGAGACAAGATAAAAAAAAATATTAATTTTTTCAAACTTCAACATTTTACGATACAACGAACAATATACGTTTTACGTGTTAGAATTTTTATCATCAATAAAAATCCAAAATATATGAAAAATTACCATTTTTTGTGCTTTTGGTTGGTTGTTTTATACCGAGCATAAGAGAGTACTGCAAATATTTTGAAATATCTAGTGTGAGAACGTAAAATCTTTTACATATATGTAAGAATCAAAGTGCTTCTCCCTTGTGCTCAACCGCAACCACTTCATTATCAAAGAGGTGAGACAAATTAAGTTGTGATTTAGTGTATGTACAAGAACCAAAGGCCTCCTAATTTTTTTTTAGTTCATCCATCCACACTACCATTACCTGATCAAAAGCATGCAAAATTCTATAAGTATTAATAAATATTTTATATCAAAATTCAAATCTCATAGTATGGATATTTTTGTTACTTTTACTAAACTAAAATGACATTGAAAAACAAAAATACTAGATGGTGATTCTAAAATTACAGAATTTAAAACCAATGCCATGTAATATTCGATAAACTAAGAAAAACATTGCGAGAAATTTGATAAGTGGGGAGGTATATTAATAGATTTTAAAGTGAATTTTAGATTTAGAAAAACATTTATTATTATAAAAATACAATTTGTAGAAAAAGATATAAAAAAAATGAAATTTTACATTTACTTTGTTTCAGTTTTCGTCTTCCTGTTATTCAGAGATGTTCTTCTCTATAGAAACCACAAGAAAAATGTTTTCAGTATTTTTCAAATTACTCTCAAGATAAATGTTGTACCTACTTAATAGCTTCAGTGATTTCTATTTAGATATCTAGACTGAAGAGTACATATCTGAATGGTTAACAATGGACTATTTTTGGCAAATGTAGTTTTTTGTCCATATTTAAGTCACTGTAATTTCTTCTAGAAACGTCCGGTCAAGATGTGCCAAAAATCAAATTCAAAATAATTCTGTCAGAGTCAATTAAGATTTAATGACCTATACACTACTAAAATGCGTATCTTTCAAGATATTTGTAAAAAAATGGGAATTTTTCAAGGTCACCCAAATTTAAAGAAAGGTGGTTTTTAAACATGTGTAGCAAAAACTATTTTTCCCCGTGATCGCTTAGCTGTAGCAGTACACTCAAAGGGAATATATTAACTTTCTTTTGTAAGTTTAAAAAAAAATTGTATTGACGATAATAATAAAATTTTTCCTGAAATTTTTTATATCTTAATTTGTGAGTTAATTATGAGAAACCCCTCATTTAAATTTGACTTTATTTTCCCCGAGGAGGGGAAGCCCACACGGGCTGCCCATCTCACTGGAATGGGCCTGAGTGTTAGCCTCTAACTGACTAAAGCTTCTCCTCCTAGGACCCGTCTGTAAAGAATACTCCGAGGGCACTGCAGCCTGCTGGGCTTATTGTGCTCTAATTTGACTTACAAAAAGTGGTAAAAAATACTAACCTTAAAACACTCATATCTCAGTCAATTTTCGATCAAATTGTCTCTTGTCAGTCTCAGTTTCAAGGTTATTTTATGAGCTTCAAGTTGGATATTTAACACTTTTGACAAGATTCGTAGTTTCCCACTCATCGAGGGATGTTCTTTACCTGCCTTAAAAGTTGGTCTTGTTGTGCAAACGCAATACTGTTGGCAGATCTCTCTTTTCTCAGACTGAAAAACTCCAGAGTGCATCTTTCCCGTCTTAAAAGTTTCTACAATACTTCTTGTGAATTTGGGGGGTGGTTTCCCCCCTTAGATGGGTACTCCCACTCTTTCCGTCCAGCAGAAGGTAGTTTTACCCCTCTAGGGGGCTGTGTTCACCCTCCACCATGTCTTCCTTGCATTCTCAAGAGCTTGTAAGCTAGAAGCTTTCTTCATGATGCAGATCTATGCCCCTTCTGGGGGAAATTGTTGTGCCCTTGGTAATAATAAATGAGAGCACCAGGGTTGCAAAGTGACCATTCATACTCCTTTCCCTAATGATACTGATATTTATAACTTTACCCCTGTTTAAGGGATACTTACTTTTGGCTGTGCACATAAATTTGAGTGGTATACGAATTTTTTTGACCTCTGATTCGGATTCAGCATCGAAAAATGCATAAGAATAGCATGGTCAGTCATCCAGATCACGACCTTTTTTTTTGTTGGGCTGTGTTATTATACTCTTCGCAAATACGAAAACGAAGAGTATATTGCATTTGATCGGCACATTTCTAAAACCGTAAATATCGCTTGCAGACAAAAAATTTTCATATCATTATATTAGTGCACGAATCTTGAACAACTTTCAAAGTGTCTGTCTGTCCGTTGGACAGTAAGTTAGTGTTAGCTAGGGGAAGAGCCGTATTCTTTTTGAACAAAATCCATCAGTAAATAAAAATGTTATTAATGATTTAAATTTGAGAATTTTTTTTTCTTTGATTTTGTTTTTGTAAAAATTTACATTTTTTACATTTTTTTACGTGTTAGGTAGTTCTTACGCTTTTGACTCGGAATTCAAGGGTCCAGGTTCGAAACCCACATGGAGTATGGTATAGTTTTTTTTATTTTTACTTTATTTTACACTTCACCAACTAACTTCGTACTATAAAATTAAAAATGTCTAAAACTAACATTATTTACAAAAAACTGCGAAGAGTATCCTATAGAATGTGTAACAATTATATAAAAAGTTTAGTACACTGGAGAAGAATACGTTTTTAGCTTGTTAATTTTTCTGGTAACATTCACATGGTACCCAACATAAAGAGAATTTCACAATAGCTTCCTTCGCTATAAATAAATCAAAGAAGCTACTAGAAAGGTTGAAAAAAAAATTTAAAAACAATCGAACCGCCTTCAAAAAATCTTCAAAAAATATCTCTAAAAAGCAGGACATAAAGTTTCATTCAGTTTTACAAATATTTGTCTACCTATTAGTGGAAAGTGGCAAGGAAGTGTACCTTATTACCCAAAACCAATTTGAAATCGGTGCAAAAGTATCTAATTTCAAAAATACGTTTTGCACCGATTTCAAACTGATATTAGGTAATAAGTTACAGTTCGTTGCTGACAGATATTTGTAAAACCGAATGAAATTTTGTCTTACTTTTTAAATATACTTTTTGAAGATTTTTTGAAGACGGTTCGATTATATTTTTTTAATTTTACAATAATTCATTTTTAATCTTATGTTAGTGCCAAATAGTCGAAAAAGTTTTAGACAGAAGAATATGACAAACTTTGAAGTGACCTTCCCTCGATTCGTACACCAATGGTCCTCTACGATCTTTTTGATAAAACCGTTAGATTCTTCATAAAAAATGTACCCCTGAAAAATAAAAATCAGATTTTGGGCGTCATCTTCAAACTGACGCAGCTCATTCAAGAGAAATTTTAGGCCACCTGTTGACTTCATTCATTCCCCAAAAATTCTGATAATTGTTTAGTATAGATTCACATTATATTCAATTCTCCTATTTGAGTTTTAAAGAATCACATATTATTCCTATATATATATTCGGCCTGTTAATTTGCCTGTTTTTCTCACGAGACAAGGACAGGCTCTACCAGGACTCCTTTACTACTTTTTAACAACTTGCGAAAACACCGTGAGGATTAAAGCAACTGTTACTACATTTATGAATTGCCTATATGTAGTTACATGGGATCAGATCACCCTCTTCATTAAAAGCAATAGAAAATGATTCGTTACAAATAATGTAAACATAAAGGGAGACGAGGGTAAGGGTGTCGCCCTCTGTAGGAGGCTAATCTTCATTACGCAACTAATAATACGACAAAGTTTGGGTCACGCACTCTTACATCACTTCACTATCAATATAACAAGATATATTACACTGTTATTATTAGATCTGTAAACAAACTATAGAAATTAATTCAATTACCTTTATTGGTTAACTGGATTGCTATGATGCTGTATAAAACCTTGGCAGTTTATTAAATCTTTCTTGATGAGATATGGATAAACAATTATTCAAATATTATATGCAAATATTTAAAATTATTGTATTAAAACTGCTTCTCTTCAGGATATTCTTTTCATATTGGTAAATCATGATCTTTGATGAAGAAAGTACCTATGCACATAAATAACTTATACAAATATGTTTATACAATGAAAAATCATTGATAAAACCTTTGATTTCCACAAAAAAATATTTGAATTTTAGTACGTTAATAGATAAAAAATAATACATAAAATATATTATTCTCTTCCTTTTTAGGGTGACCATCTCGTATCTTGTATATTTTCTTCAGTCTTCATCTTCATCGGCTGTTCCGGACTCTACGATTAGTCCCAAAAAACATGATTGCGTGTTACAAACAACATTTTTCTGTTAAAACATATTTCATAACATGAAACATATTTCAATTTTTGATCAGAGCAATTATTTCTCGAAAATAGTGAGCTTCGAATTTTAGTTATCATGCGACTATATTAACCAGACTGTTTAACATAAACAAAAAAATGTTGATGCGTTCTCTTTATACGGTATAAAATGCATAATCCAGAAATTATATCTAAAAAAAAACGAAGAAAATTGTGTTAGATTTACTTTCAGTGAAATTTCGTCTTTATGAAAAAGGAATATGAAGCATTCATTTGATGGAAAGAAATGAATAACATTGTAATTGTAGACGAAGATGCAATATTGAACTATTTACATCAAGAGGCAAGTGCCGCTATTCTTTGCTTCAATATTAATAACATATGTAAATTATTATTGTGACTGTCTTCGTATTTTTCTATTACAGTCGCAAGAAGTAAAACCATCTACTCTCTGGTCAAAATATTCGATAATAAAAGTTGTTTTGGAAAATATACAAATTCATCAGAGCCATAGCTTTTTTGAAGAGAAATTCAGTAGGCATATTTTTGACATTTTAGCATGCTTATTTTGCGTTTCATTATAGCAAGATATTTAATGAGATGTTTTTCACTAACATTATTTCTCTTGACAGTCACAATTTTTAAGGTTATAAATGATACAGTTATTATCGAGAAACCTGTGTTAGTGAAGAACCACCTGGAAGTTTTTCCATGATTTAATGTAAGCAAATTGATGTTGAACCAACAGTTCATCATGCTCAAGCTTATCGAAGTTCAAGCATACACTAGTTTATGCGCAATAAATAGTAAGGTTTCAGCATATGAATTAATTTTTACATTTATATATTATAAACATATTTACAATAAGTTGGTTAGTTCATTCACATATGTTAGAGGTAGTTTAGGTCCAAGCATAGTGCCCTGTGGAACTCCTATATTCCAGGTAGGTAATTAGAACCTTTGTTATTTGATCTAGGGCTTCAGCTTATTTTACTTATTGGATATGATTCACTATCAAAAACACGGCCAGTTTTTTCAACTTTATCTAATATGGCATTCATTGTGTACATTAATTCGTGAACTGTGAGTTCGATATTTTTATTTTCCTATAAACAAATTGGTGGGACGTTAGCAAATAACATTTCTTCAAATAATTCAAAATTGTTCAAGGAACTTTTAGAAAAACTTCTGAATTGAATATCAATCATATCATCCATAGTGAAAACGTGATGCGACATGTGCTGAGGACTGGCAGGGTAGAGTAGCTATAGGCTGAAGAAAGTTTTAGCTTGAGATTTGCGGATAATACTGTAGAAGTACTCATCCCCGCACGCCTAAAGGATTCGACCACAATTTGTTTACTGAAGGCATCAGTCGTGTCTTCTTCAACGTACGACGATTTATTTCTACTCTCAGGTGGGTTCTGATACTTTAAGAGATGAAAAAAATATAAATTCTTACTTACCGTGGATTGCTAGCAGCTTTCTCCAATATCAGTTCTCTCGTTAGTTTCTGTGGTATGATCCCTGTCCTGAAATCCTGAAAATAGACTTGAAAATTATGATCCAAGTAACAGTTTAAAGCCCTTTTAGATTCATTTAGGTTTTATCAGTGTCATAATGGCCGTCTTATAAACTAGTGATTTATTCCTGATTTTTTAAACGTCAAATGCAATTAAAGACAGTTTTGTCTTAAAAAAGTTTTAAAAAGGCATTTGAGGATTTACATTAAAACTAAATTATCTTTTAGTATATTGGTTTATGACTGCTTTATCAAGCCTTCAATAACACTGGTTTCTAAGTCCAACTTAGGAGGATCGGGTTTTATTGAAGAATTTAGGTTATATTGTGGTTTTATAGTCATTTTATAAAATTATCTTGGAGTGGTTGTTAATGCTGGCCTATAAATCTAATATGCTTTGAGATCACTAAGTTTCCAGTCGAACCTTCATAAATACAACTACTTGTTGGAATTTTAATTAAGCGGACAAGAATCTGTAATAAATCAGTCTTAAGCATGAAAGTGTTTGGTTTCCCTTTTGCTCAGACTATTGAATTTTAAAATAGGTAGTTCTAAAGCTGTAAGAAATATTCGTTGGCATTTCATGTGTTTGTGAATGACGTGTGTATATGGATGAATAAATATAAACACAACACACATACTAGACAACACCCAAATCCAAAGCCAATACTGCTTGGAAGGATGTTTTTTATTTAATCATCGCAAATCAATAAATTGATTGATTATTTTGCACTTTAGTAGACGAATCTTATCATTGGCCCGTATTAGATTATTATCGTAGTAGACAATATTGTACGAAAACTTTGTCTTCTTCAAAATTTAGATTATTTCTCAATTTTTTTATGGTTACCTAATCTCTGATAAAGACCAGTTAACCCTTATCAATAACCACATTTGAAGAAGAGCAGAAAATATCCATTACCTACCGACATTGTTTTCTTCCTCCCTGTAGATATATGGCGTGACATGAATATGTTGTTTGCTATAATATATGCTCTAACCGAAGGACTACTTTAAAATTATATACACTGAAAAAAGTGCACGTAAAATTAATGCCTCATTACATTAGAATTCATGGAATTTTACTGTTAGAATAAGATATAAGAAATCCCTATAGATAAATACATGTAAAAATACATGCCACATGGAAATATACATAACTCTCGAATTTATTCCTATTCTAATGTGATTTTACGTCAACTGTCTGTTAAATTACAATGTAATTATCCACACTGAGGGCAAGTTTACTAGACCTCGTGTAAATTTACAGACCTTTTTGTAATGTTGCAACTAATATGTGAATTCACATTACTACTATAAAATTACAAGAATACTGTAGCAGTGTAACCAATAGCATTGGTAAATTTTATCACGTGATTACAAACTACAACTTGAAGTAAATCTTAAAACTTGTCTCCTTTGTGCATTTATCATTTCTGGCGGTGATTAATTCGTTAAATTTCAAATCTATCATAAATCTACAAAACACAAGTAAGTTTAACGAGATGAAGCAAAATATGGTATTTAAATGTAATAATTGTCACACTAATCACAGTATAAACATGAATGCGACCAAAATTACCACCAAAATACTCCTAGAATTATATTTAAATGTGTACAGCAAGCTTACAGATTCATATGTAAAACATATTTTCGTTTTACACACCACATTGCCACTTCTCATTATATAAACGCTAATTCTTTTATTATATTTATATATGTTTATACTCCACAGTGCAGATGAAGTTATATTTTAAGTTATGTACTGTGATATATGTTTAATTTAGCTTTCTATTTTGTGTATTTATTTTTTATACCATTGTGCCTTAGCATGATGTTTTATTATTACGATGTATGTTTAGCTAAGTTTACTTAAGTTCAGTTTATTATTTTGTCTATTTACATTTTATGCCACAGTGCCTGGGAATGAGGTTCTATTTTAAATTATTTACTAGTGATGTATGTTTAGTTAAGTTTAGTTTAGTGTATTATTTTGTGTAGGTATATATCTTTTCCAGTAAAAACAATATGCTCCTAACATGTGGTTTTTATTACATGCATCTAATTTTTTTCTGTTTGTGCTAGATCAGGGAAAGCATGTACTTATTTTCTCTACAGTTGCATATTGTATATACATGTGTGTCAAATTTATTGCATTTAAGTATAATTTAGGTAGTTTTGAAATGTTAAAAAATGTGAAAACACGCTTTTTGTTTTTAATCACCTCTGAAACAGTTAAATCCAAAAACAGGTGTCTTTATTTTATAACTTATCATACGTAAATTATACTTAAAAACAAAAAGGTATTCATGTCCACTGAAAATCACATGCACCCTGTAAATTTGCAACAAAAATTGTCAGGAATTTGTGTAAAATCACGTTGTAAAGTTATGGCCTCCATATAACTATGCCAAAAAAACTCAGAAATTCGTGTAAAATCACATTGTATAATTACGGCCTTCATGTGCAATTACGCTGAATAATTATAAGAGAATACGTAAAATCGTGATTTAACAGTGGTGTAATTTTACTTGCAGTCTGTAAAATTCTAGTCATTATCACTGATCACAGAACTACATGAAGAAGCACGTGAAATTACATAAGTACTTTTCTCAGTGTATGAGTATTGTTGTTATATCATCTATTGCAGGCGAGTACAAGTTTCTTAATTCGCTGATTTTAATTATTATTTCATTTTCAGTGATTCTTTTAGGAAAATTGAGGTATATATTATTTCTTTCTTTTTTGTTTGTATGTATTTTTAATTCATTTAATATTAATTATGCCGTCATTTTAGTTGCTACATTAATGAAGTAATTGCTAGAAGTGTCTGCTTTTCTCTTATCATTATATATTAACTCTTCTCCCACATTATAAATATTTATGGTATTATGTTTTTACTATTATTATTTACCAAGTTTGGAGCAAAGGCGGATCTGGGCCTTAAGCTTGGGGAGGGGGTAACACAGACGTGTGCTGAAACTCACAAAAAATAAACACACTTAAATAGAATATACAGGGTGATTCATAAGGAATGGGTAGTATTTTACCTGTAGATTCTATAGAGGTAAACATTAATTTTTTGCTTAATAACTAGGGGTCAAATATTAATACTTACAGAGATACAGGGTGTTAAAGTTATAAAAATAATTCACTGATGTTGTTATATTTCAGTTATTCTTTCACACATAAACATAAAATTTGGTAAAATTGGGTATTTTGACGCGAGAAAATCGAATAAGCTATCATGTTTGGTGTATCGCATAGGAGGCCTACGTAAGCTATCTTGGTTTAACAGAATCCTTCATAACTTTTTGTACTTCGTTCACTTATAATCTCATTGAAAATGTTTTATTTAACCATTATTTTTAAACATTATCTTCAGAAAATGCACCCTTATCGAGATATTTACATTTTAGAAAATCCTGCGTACCATATTTTTTTTAACTTTGTTGCAGTCCTCCTAAAAATGCATATTATGTAATATTCTATTCTTCGTTTTAACAAAAATAACTTTTAATACCAAATATCTGAAGAAGTTAATGTTTAAGTAAAAAATTTGCAATGAGATTATAAACGAACGAAGTACAAAAAAGTTATGACGGATTCTGTTAAACCAAGATATCGTATCACTCTTTATCACCCTTTATGCGATATACCAAAAATGATAGCTTATTCGATTTTCTCATGTCAAAAACCTAATTGTACCGACTCTTATGCTCATATGTGAAAAATAACTGAAATATAACATTACTGAGTTACTTTTATAACTTTAACACCCTGTATCTCAGTAAGTATTAATATTTGACCCCCAGTGATTCAGCAATAAATTAATATTTTCCGCTCCAGAATCTGCAGGTAAAATATTACCCATTCCTTACGAATCACCCTGTATATTCAAAATTATAAAATAATATAATAAAAATCATGAAATTTTAAAACGAAAGTTGATGGCTTGCAGAACCTTGAGAGGGATAATTACCTCATTACCCCCCCCCCCCCCCCCCCTCGCGCTTGGTTTGGAGTAGAAACGGGTGAATAAAACGAGACAGCTCAAATCAGCTTTTATTTTTAAAGATGTGTATCTATTGCTATCTATTTCTAACGAAATATGGTAATTCAACCCAAGAATATACCGAACCTTTGCCAATTAAACGCTTAAATGTACGTAACTGTATCTATTTAATTCTATTTCCAGCGCTATTATTACTTAGTTATTTATGAATGAAATAAAAGACATGCCGCAAAAAACAACAACAGCTATCTGCAAGATCGATCAGCTTAATTAATTAATATAATTGAAAACATCCACATCAGAGACGGCACAGCTTTCCGTGGCTAACTGGATCTCGTTTCACTTGTCATTTGTTTCTGTCTTGTTATTCACCGCACACTGAGATCAAAAATAAAATAAATAGCTAAATATAAAGACCCGTTTGTAATATATTTTTAAATTGTTTGTTTGAAGACTCAATTTGTCGCAGTTTTTAAAATGATGGATCTATTACAAGTTCGTAGTATTAGTAGTTTAGAATTTAGGGGTGGTCCCTCATCTCATGTCATGTCCATCTGAATATAATAGCAGAATGTCATCGTCTCTGCTCATGAGTTATAAAAGAAAGATTCGGACAGGTATTAGGGAGATATTTAGGGTTGAGAAATAAAAATGCACTAGAATGAGGTATTATATTTTCCATTTTTAATATTTTATTCTACATAGATTTTGTGTTCTTCATAGCCGTAAATTAAATTGCAGATAGTATTATATGGTGGTTTTTACCTTCTCCAATATCTTTTTCAGGATATAGGAAATATAGATAATATTATCTGTTTTTTGAAAAAGATATTGCTGAGCAACATTATACATTTTTTTACTAAAATGGCAAGGAATTCAAGTGATCTTTTCTGTTCAATTTAAACTACTTAATATGTGTCCTTTGTACCCTGGTGGTAATCCGATGGAAGTACCTTAACTAATCAAAAATGAACTTTGACAAATAATGCAAAATCTTGTATATCCAATTATGTGATTAGAGAATATTATTTAGGTATTGAGCAAATCGCAACTTACCCATTTTTTTAATTTAATATGAAAATACCCACTTTCTGTATATTGTTGCTCTAATCTGGGCAAGCTAATCTACTAGTTGGGCAAATACTTTGAAACACTCAATATTGGAGAACTAATCAAAACAACTATTCTTCTAGTTAATACTGACGAAGTATTGAATTACATGATAGGATTCTTAGCATTTCAAAGCAAAAAATTATATTGAAAATACTTTTTTTTGTTTAATATGAAATTATCTACTTTCTGTATATTGGTACCTCAATCTGGTAACGCTAATATACTACTTAGGAAAACACTTTAAAACACTCATTATTGGAGAACCAATCAAAAGAACTACTCTTATGACTAATACTGACGAAGTATTGAATTACATGATAGGATTCCTAGCATTTTAAGGCAAAAAGATATATTGATATTACTTAATAAATCATTTATTGAAATTCAGTCATTCACAACAATTATTGAACCTTACATTCTATTTCAACTATAGAGAAGTTGTACAAGTTTTTTCGAACTCGTTAATTCTTATCAGCAGAGTATAGAAACATTTGTTCAAAAAAATTCGGGGCTCTTAATTATTAAAAGACTCGACTTTTGTAATTTCATGCCGATATAAAAAAATTAGTGATTATAGAATATTATGTAGATTCTACAAAAAAATATGGTAATTTTAACATCAGCGTATCATAATTTAAAAAAATAAAAAAGAATATTTTATTTCTTCAAGCACCAAGTACCCATTTGATCGCTTTAGAAAAATTATGTGCGGTAAGAAACCATCCCAATATTCTACCAAAAAAAAAAAATGGTGGTTGTGTCAAAACTTTATAAGGGTTAAAAGAAATCCAGAGAAATTCATGAATTTTTCATTCAATGTTCCTGTTATCAGATTCTGGTGAAATTTATCCCATGTTTATATTCTAGTAGTATCTATAATTGGTTAGAATTTTATTTGAATCGGCAGTTCAATAATAGATAAAAATTATTTTCTAAAATGTTCGCTTTTTTTACTCGAAAACGGTTTAATATTAAGTGAAATTTGGCAAAATTGTAAGTGAAAGTGATATTGATAAAAATCCAAGCTAAAAAAATGAGCACAATCCGTGCGGGGACAAATTCACCAATCTTAACCGACTATGGCCTTTGCTATCGACAAATACAAAGTTCACAAAAATCGATGGCAGATTTGTAAGAGTTACCACAATTTAATCGAATCAAATAGTACAACTATAATTAAACGTCGCCTAATAAAAGACCATTTATTTTTATTATGATTATTATTAAATAGACATTTTATGCGATGCATTAAGATTTCAAGAGAAACGAGATATAACATTTTCATTTTTTCTTTTATAACAGCTGATACCAACATAATTTTTTCACACCAAAGATTGTTCCTCAGGAAAAGTGTCACCTTTCCTTTGATATAATGCAAGAACTTGAAAATATACTTACGAAAATTGCAAGAAAGTCAATAAATATAAATACCATTGAGGATTTTTTCTGTCTTGGTGTAGAAATAGGTTTGTTTTCTCACAGGAATTTCAATACATTTTGTGTTTGATCTAAGGGAACACTTAAGTTCCTCTTTTTTCCAATTCTTTGTTTGCATTTACATTTGGATCAGATTGCATATTTTGAGAAACAGGGACATTTACTATTACTATTGTTACTATTATCTTGACTGCGAAAAGATTATTAAAGAACTTGAACATCGTCATCGATAAAATCTTGATTCAATTGAACTATGACAAAACATCTCTTCTAGTAAGTATAGAAGCTTACTTTCTGCATTACGGTGATTAACTGGTTACACATTTAAGAATATTTCGTCACATATATGCAAAACATTGATATAAATTCTAACAAGACATTTTCAAGGTCACCTGGCAGTAAGTGCAAGTGTGCAAGTCTGTAAGATGAGGGTATCTCACTCACATGATTTACCTGTTTTGAAATGCTACCATGAGTATTTTTCCTACTAGTATTTAGAGAACTGATTAAACTGAGATATTTTTATATTCGACATTTATATCTACATTTTTTGACACTTACTCCTTCAAGTAGCATCCAAAATATTGGTTCAAAAAGAAGAAATTAACATAGAATTTAGCACTGCTTCTACTTCCTACAATTTTCCAGCATGCATGTATAATATGTACGTACCTACGTACAATACAATAAACAGTTATATTATGCCAATAACATTGATTTCTGCAACTTTTTAAAACACGAGTAGAAAATAGTAGATTGTAATACAAGTGTGGCAAGGGCTTCATTGCAAAACGATGTATGAAAGTAGGAACACGAGCGCAGCGAGTGTTCCTATCATACGAGTTTTGCAATGAGGCTTGCCACATGTGTGTTACATACTGTAATATGTTGCAACCCCTTAACATTTAAGGTTATGTTGGTTGCACTGAAAAGTAGGCACAGAATTCAGTAGTTCGGATGTCTGAATGTGGAAAGAACTTACTAGAAAGTCTAGAGTGTTCTGGAATTGTCTAGAGTATGGTGACGGCAACAGAGAAGCTCCGAGATCTGTCATCTTTAGGTATATAAAGCATGGAGTAAAGCAGAGAAGAAGTTCAGTTTAGATAGCAAGAATAGTAAGATCAGAACAGAAGAGAGTAAAGTGATCAAGTAGTACATAGTGTGTTATTAGCCAAGTAGTTATTGTTGTAATTAATTAAGTCAATAAATTAGTGTTTAGTGTTACCCTGTTGTTATAATTTCCGAACTCACGATAGAGGGTGTTTACAAAAAGGGTGTAAGCACCTTACAATTGGTTTCAGAAGCGGAATTATAACAGAAGATTTCTGGACTCATTTGTGCTAGTGCGTGAAAATTACTAGAACTTTTCTATTTGGACATTAGTGGAGATTAGTAAATTCTCTGAACTGGATAGTGACAAAAGACTCTGGATAAGACCTTTTCGTGCTATTTCGAGATTTGTCTGGAAAGTTCCATTACCGATATTGACGTAACAGTTAAATTTATTTCATTTTCATCGTATGCCCGTAACAACAAGAAGTATGGCATCCGATAAACAAATACAGGACTTATTCGAACAATTCCAAAAAATGATGGCACAGCAACGGCAGGAAGAAAAAGAAGAACAGGAGAGAAAACGTCAAGAAGAGCGAGATGCATTAAAGAAAATTATGGAAGACCAGGAAAAAAGACGTCAAGAAGAACAAGAAACAAAACGTCAAGAAGAAAAGGAAGAGCAAGAAAAACGACGTCAGGATGAAGAAAGAAGACATCAGAAAGAAAAAGAAGAACAAGGAAAGAACTATTAGCCATCGTCAAATCCGTGGATCATTTCCATAAATACCTGTATGGACAACAATTCAAGATTCGGACCGACCATGCTGCATTAAAATGGTTATTACAAATGAAAACTCCAGAAGGTCAACTGGCCCGCTGGATCGAGAGGTTGCAACAGTATGACTTCAAAATCGAGCATCGACCTGGGAGATCTCATAAAAATGCAGATGCCCTATCTAGAAGACCGTGCAAGGAAGATTGCAGGCACTGCCAACGTGTATAAAAACTGCAGGGCATAGTAGTAGTCAACACTGTCAAAATACACCTTCTAGACGATTGGACAAAGGATGCTCTAAGGCAAGAGCAACTGAACGATGCAGAAATTGGACCTATATTGAGAGCGAAAGAAGGTGGTGGAACCCGTCCAGAGTGGAAAGATGTTTCAGACCAAGGAGTGGGGCTGAAGGCTTTATGGGCGCAATGGGATTCACTTAGAGTCATTGATGGGCTATTGAAGAGAGCGTGGGAAAGCCCGGATGGCAAGGAAGTTGTTATGCGTCTAGTGATTCCCAGATGTCGAGTACCAAAAGTACTTCAGGAGATGCATGATGGAGCATCTGGCGGACACTTCGGCGTTAACAAGACCCTGAACAAGGTGCGGGAACGATTTTACTGGATCAATAGTCAACAGGATGTGGAGGCTTGGTGTCGCAAATGCAAGATTTGTGCGGCCAGTAAAGGACCACAGACCAGGAGTAAGGGTCAGTTGCAGCAATATAATGTCGGAGCTCCTTTTGAAAGAATTGCAATTGATATTGCTGGCCCATTCCCAGTGACCACTGATGGCAATAAGTACATCCTGGTTGCCATGGATTATTTCAGTAAGTGGCCGGAAGCCTATGCCATTCCAAATCAGGAGGCTGTTACTGTAGCTAAGGTGTTGGTGGATAACCTGGTATGTCGATTTGGAATTACATTCAGATCAAGGGAGGAACTTCGAATCGGGGGTGTTCCAGGAGATCTGCAAATTGTTGGGAATCCACAAGACACGGACGACAGCTCTTCGTCCCCAATCGGATGGAATGGTGGAGCGGCATAACAAAACCATGAAGGAACATCTTTCTAAGGTGGTTCACAAAGATCAGCGAGATTGGGATCGTCACTTGCCGTTCTTCCTCATGGCGTACAGGGCTGCCATCCTGAGACTACCAAACAGACACCGGCTTGTGTGGTATTTGGACATGAAATCAGACTGCCGTGTGACTTGATGTTTGGAACTCCAGGCAGGGAGCCACTCTCAGTGAACAATTATGCAGATGAGATTAGAGAGCGGTTAAGAAATATCCATGAATTGGTTCGAGGCCAAATCACTATAGTCAGTGACCGAATGAAAGCTCGTTATGACCGTAAGTCCAGTTCAGGAGGATTCAAGGCGGGAGATCTGGTTTGGCTGTACAATCCTCAAAGAAAGAAAGGAAAGTCCCCGAAGCTTCAACCGTCTTGGAAAGGACCGTACTCTGTCATCACCCGAATCAATCACGTTGTGTATCGAATTCAACGAAGCAAAATGTCCAAGATGAAGATCGTACACCTAGACAGACTGGCGAAATATGTGAAAGAGGCTGAATTGCCTGACCGGGACGTTCAGGCTTAAGGAGGGGTCGTGTAATATGTTGCAACCCCTTAAGATTTAAGGTTATGTTGGTTGCACTGAAAAGTAGGCACAGAATTCAGTAGTTCGGATGTCTGAATGTGGAAAGAACTTACTAGAAAGTCTAGAGTGTTCTGGAACTGTCTAGAGTATGGTGACGTCATCAGAGAAGCTTCGAGATCTGTCATCTTTAGGTATATGGGTCGCGTGCGCGTGACGTCACAGGTCCCAGACCTTAGGAAAAACAAACCGCTGTCATTAGCTGTCAATTGGCGACTGACTGAACCTCAGAATTAAATTTTTCGTAATCCTAGAGTTTTTATTGATATTATATCATACAAAATGGCTAGTTTTTATTGTATTATTAATTGTGGAAGTGTGGCAATCCGAGACAACATCAGTTTTTGTAAAATAACGTCGATTTAAAGCCAGAAGAGGTTAGGTTAAACAATTCCAGGCATTTAAAAGAAATGCTTTAAGTTAATGCATAAGAATGATTATGATAGTAATAACTGCTGCTCAAACAAGCAATAAACAATCCATGGTAAAGAAAATTAACATTTTATATTGGTTTGTCTCTATTTTTAATAACTATTTCTTATTTAAATTTTAGATGAGCGAAGCATGAAGGGAGAGTATATTTAAGAGAATACAAGTCATAATTAACAATTGACCTACATAAAATAGTAAAATACATGTTAAACATTTTATATATTATAATAAAAAAATTACAAAAATTACAACGGTTTGCGTAGTCCAATCTATAGATATACAAGGTATACACGCTGGAAGAAATTGTGTACATCTTATTACATACTTCAAACAGTTTACAGTAGGTACGTCAGTCTTTCATTGTTTATTTTATAAAGTGTCTTTTTCACAAAATTTACAGCGGTTAATCTCCAACCATAGTCATGTTCATTGCTAAAAAACTAAAAGGAAAGATTTCTTGTTAAGTGGTGAACATGTTTTGTCTAGACTGGCACAATCCCAGTGAGCATTAAGGAGCCATCTGAATCTGCAATAGCCCAAGGAGTCAATGGCTTTTATACATGGTGCCTAAGAGTTCATATCCTGAAAAATTAATTTCTGCATTATTTATAAAACAACATTTAATTAGGCAAGCATATATGAAAAAAATGGTTGATAACTAATTCTTACCGTTGTAACAAGCTTTTATCCTGCAAATTTCTTGCAGAGTACTTCTTTCACCTAAACACAAACAGCTTCAAGACTTCTCAATGCCTTGAATTTGTCCTTCTGTCTACGTAATTCTTTCAAAAATCAAGTAATTTGCAACATCCCTATGTGTAACATTTGGAAATACATCAATATTTGTACTAAAGTATTTTTTTCTCAAAATATAAGGATTTAATTCGATATACCTAACCTCTACATCAGGAGACAATTCTGCAAAATACGAACTAACCGTCATCCTGACGAACAAAATTGTTTATATAACAGTATTATAACAGTTTAATCGGCGCATTTCTCAATGACAGCTGTTTGTTTTTCCCAAGGTCTCAAAATCTGTGACGTCGGCGCACGCGACCCATAAAGCATGGAGTAAAGCAGAGAAGAAGTTCAGTTTAGATAGCAAGAGTAGTAAGATCAGAACAGAAGAGAGTAAAGTGATCAAGTAGTACATAGTGTGTTATTAGCCAAGTAGTTATTGTTGTAATTAAGTAAGTCAATAAATTAGTGTTTAGTGTTACCCTGTTGTTATAATTTCCGAACTCACGATACAGGGTGTTTACAAAAAGGGTGTAAGCACGTTACAATACTATTTTTTCTACGATTGTGAAGTTATTTCCCTTTTTTAAAGTCTATTCAAAATTTTAAATTTGCTGCCTGTCGGATTTAATTTAAAGTGACGTTTTCCGCAGTCATTCTGAAGTTAGAAAATTTGACTTTGTAATTGCAATTCATGTGTAATTAATGTACATTTATAGAATTTAATTGTTATTACCAGTAAGTAATATAAAATTCTTTACGGTAAATACACTATTTTATTCCGGTGTGTGGCAAATTCTTTTCCGCACGGCGTGATATTGTGATATTTTCTGCAGTCACCTTGAAGTTAGAAAATTTGACTTTCAGCACAATCGTAGAAAAAATACTTTCTTGCACTCATTCGCAAATTAGAACAATTTTTGAATAAATAGAAGTCAAATCTTTACAATTTCACCTTCACTGATTTAGAAAAATATTTTTTTCTACTACTGTTAACCCTTTCTGGATTAGTGGTTATGCTATGAAATCACCGTATGTACGCAAAAATGAACTTTGAAAAATAATGAATTAATGAAATAATGAAATTTTGCAAATTTTTTGACAAAAAAATGATCTTTTTATTTTTCGTTTTCCTTTCATTACCTGTGATAATGTTGAGGATTCGTTTATCAAGAGTTGTTTGATTTCATGTATTTCATTTATTTAGTAGAACAATGATGTCTCGTTGTCCCATGTGTAGCATCGAATATCCACGAGTGAAACATATTTGAACCGCAAACTGCCCATTGGAAATAAAAAATGGATAACGATATTAGTAAATCCGATAGATAATACCTTCACCACGAAAATGTTTTCCACAAAGGCGGATCTGGACCTTGATGGGTAACACAGCTGCGTGCTGAAAATAACAAAAATGTTTTTCCTCGAAAAAGTAAATTGATGAGCGGAGGGAGAAAATCACAAAAAAAATCTAGTATAGAAAAAAAATTGATAAACACAACTACATAAAATATATATTCAAAAATACAAAATAAAATAATAACAATTATGAAATTTTAAAACGAAAGTTGATAGTTTACAGAATCTTGGGGTAAATCCGCGCTTGGTTTTCCAACTCGGATAAGAAGCTCCAAAGTCTCTAGGAGTAGAACCTCTTACGTATATTAATGATGAGGGCTATCTCTTGTCATCTTTCATCAGTCCACAAAGGGTTAAGAAAACTGTACTTTTTTTAATTATTTTTCGTATGTAAATAGATTGTAAATAATAAAATAGTGTGTTTACCTTAAAGAATTTTATATTACTTACTGGTAATAACAATTAAATTCTATTATATACATTAATTACACATGAATTGCAATTACAAAGTCTAATTTTCTTACTTCAGAATGACAGCGGAAAATGTCACTTTAAATAAAATCTGACAAGCAGCAAATTTAAAATTTTGAAAAGGGAAATAACTTCACAACCGTAGAAAAAATAGTATGTAACACACGTGTGGCAAGCTTCATTGCAAAACTCGTATGATAGGAACACGAGCGCAGCGTTTTGCAATGAAGCCCTTGCTACACTTGTATTACAGTCTACTATTTTTGGCCCAAAATAAGATTTTTACCCCTGTGAATTTTTTCGAAAAATGCATATTTTTCGAGATATGGCCATTCGAATGGTCATATCTCGAAAAATATGCATTTTTAAAAATCTTATTTTGGGCCAAAAAATGTATTTTTTTCATTTTTGACCTAAGTTACGGAACCCGTGATAAAAGTCTACCTCTTCCGATCATTTCTTACTCTAATCTTTTTTTCAGCTCTTTTATTAACGTCATTACAAACACATTACACAAGGTTTCATCAAAATCCATTCATTAGCACTCATTAGAGGTGAAATCCCCAGTTGACTGAACTATAAACCAACTTCTATTAATGCAGAGTAATTTTTATCAAAAAAGCTCGTGAGGGATCGATTAGAAATTTTCTAAGGAAGAGATTAAAAAAAAAATTATTTATATCGGTCATCTTTTATAGGCTCTAGACCTTTTTGGGACTACCAATTATGAAAAGCCCCAGTGCGTGGCGTGCGGCAAAGTGATAATTTCTGCAGTCATTTTGAAGTTAGAAAATTTGACTTTCAGCACAATCGTAGAAAAACATAAGTTTATGGTAATAGTCAAAAAAGTAAAAAGTGCGAAAAATGTAACATTGTATTTCACTCTAGCGTCTCGCGATCTTCGCTTTAGAAACGTCCAATTATAAATTTGTGTTTCGAGGCTTATGTTAATTCTGAAATATGCTTATTTTAAATATGGAAATTGAGGATAGTCATATAAAAATATTGTATGAAACTCATGCATATAGTGTATTTTCTTTACTCATAGAATTACCGCACTAATCTATTGCTTGTGCGTCAAATTACCCATTCATGAAAAAAGTACCACTTTATGCACTTGTTGCATATAGTCAGAAATCTGGTTTCTCGAAAGACGCTCCTAAAATGTCAGGGTGTGCACTTGAGCATATAGCTTTGAAAATACATGTATTATCTAGAATGACCTTACTTACCGAAAATCGATTCATTTTATGTTATCACCGCACTAACAGTCTTAGACAATTATTAAGAAATGTAAAACATTTCTTAATAATTGTCAAACCAATGGAAAGCCTATTCTTTCTAGTTTCAGGTGCTACCAGTGATTCGTATTCCGTACGTCGACATACGTATTGGTTGCGTAATGGAGTACCAGAAACAAACCATTTATTTGTGTGTTTCTGAATATCACCGGATCCTCCGCCATTTAATAGAAAACCGCGTACGCAAATACAAACAACGCACACAAAAAGAAAGTGAAAAGTGGTCTGTTTCTGGGACTCGATCGGGCAATCCCCATGCATTTTGACGTGATGAATATGAATCAGGTGTCCGTTTAGCTCCATCTTCCACCAATTTTTAGTAAATCCCGAAAATAACCTAAATTATGATTTTTTTTTTAGGTTATTTTCGCGACTTACAAAAAAATGGTGGGTGATAGAGAAATTGTGACTCCAGATTCGAATTCAGGGCGTCAAGATAAGGACCGGTTTTAAACAGTTTTTATGGGGGGGTTGTCATAATGTCGAATGACTTACTTCTTCTCCTTTGCTCCTTTATTCTCTTTATATATGATTAGTCGCGTCAAGATAAATATTCTCTGAGAAGTTTTCTGGCAAAGGATTAATCGGCCTTTTTGCAAATTGTTTATTGTATAAGTATATGGAACATTGGTAAAAAGAAAAAAACAGGCCGCTGGGACTTTCTTCATTTTGTTATTAATAAACAACACATTTCAAGCACTAAACAAATTCATTCCTGTTAATTTGCTATCTCGGAAACTATTTGAGAAACCCGACGGAAAATGTATACTCGAGGGATTTCGAAAATTGGAAAATTCAAGATGGTTGACCCAAAATGGCGGCTATGATGTATAAAAATGAGAGTTTCTGGCTTAAGTTTACATTTTGGAGGAAAATTATAAGAATAAAAAAGTGTTTCGAATGCCATTTTGCAACTAAACATACGATCTATGAGTAACTCTCCTTCACCCCAATTGGGTTAACCTTAGTTTATTTAAATAAAGTAACCATATTTTTAAAATATTCGGGTAGGTAAATCACTTTAAATTTTTTTGGTAACAATATTTTAAATAGATGTAATTTAATTACTCGTTACTGAATTAATTTGACTGTTAATTAGTTCAAAGTGCATTCAAATTTTAAATACAGCGCGCTTTCTTGAGATTTACAAACAGTCCTTTAGTACCTCCTTAACATTAATACCAAACTTTTCAATAGGAAGATATGAGATTTATCTCAATAATATGTTGAATACATTATTATACTCTTCGCAAAAACGAAGAGTATATTGTATTTGATCGGCACATTTCTAAATCAGTAAATATCGCTCGTAGAGAAAATTTTTTTATATCGTTATGTTAGTGAACGAATTCTGAACAACTTTCAAAATGTCCGTCTGTCCGTCTGTCCGTCCGTCCGTCTGTCCGTCTGTCCGTCTAGCACGTTTCTTGTAAGCACGATAACTCAAGAAAGAAAAATCCGATTGTATTGAAATTTGGAGAGTAACTTAGTGTTAGCTAGAGGAAGAACTCTATTGTTTTTCAACAAAATATATTGGTAAATAAAAAAGTTATTAGTAATTTAAAATTTAAAAAAATATTTTTTACATTTTTTGTATGGTTTGTAATAAATAGAAACCTTGCGAAATGTTATTTCCTATCACTATTTTTTTTAAAATACATTTTATTAATGTATGTTTCCTAATAATCACAATAAATTATCTAGTGGTATATATTACACTAATTAACAATTTTAGTAATAAGAAATGGTGGTGTAGTGGCAAGAGGTTCGTCTCGCAATCCAAGGGTCCCGGGTTCGATCCCTCACATCGTGATTTTTTTTTCATATATTTTTTTTCACAACAAAGTTGGTATCACAAAATTTAGAATGTCCAAAAACTAACATTATTTACAAGAAAAATGCGAAGAGTATCCTATAGAATGTGTAACAATTATATAAAAAGCTCAGTAAATTGGCGAAGAGTATAATGCTTCCTCTAGTTTTACGATAATGAAATCGACGATGTTCAAGAAGAAGAAAGAAGTGAAGATGAAGAACAAGAGGAGCAATATTTTCATTTACAAACAACTCAAATGAAATTGAGAAAAATTATTTTAAAGAATGGTGTTTAATTAAATTTATATTTTTATATATTTTTTTTAGTAAACAGTTTTTATAATTGTGTAGAAATAAATAATGTAAAAAAAATGTACTTAATTTTTTAACAATTCTTTCCTTACAACATTAAAACACTTTTAACTTCTGTAATTTCCACGTAAAATGCACGTAAACAAAGTTTAAATTGTATACTAAATATTTACTATTTTAAGACCATTATTTTCAATTTTAAAAATTTCATATTAAATTAAAACAATAATAATTGCCTTAAAGAAATATTAAATAATATATTAAAAAATTTATCGCTTTTTTATACTTTAAGGCTGCCAATCTTGAATTTTCCAATTTTCACTTCAAAATCGTGTATACATCTGCGAGTATACATTTTCAGTCGGTTTTCTCAAATACTTAACGAGATAGCAAATTAACAAATTTACCTAATTTGTTTAGTGCTTGAAATTGCTAGTTTATTAATAAAAAAGTCCCAGCGGCCTGTTTTTTCTTTTTACCAATGTTCCTTAGACCTCAATAAACAGTTTGCAAAAAAATTATTCCTTTATCAGAAAACATTTCAACTTTTAACTTTTCTATATTGACGCGACTAGATGGTTATTTAATATTTGTTATATAAAAAAAATGTAAATCTGATTGAAGACTTGAATCGAACTGTCCTGTTTACATTTTCAGCAATTATGATGGGCTAGAACAAGCAGATTTGGCCATGCTGTTGCCAGCGAGGATGATAAGTCAAATTCAAGGCAGGGGTTGCTCGTAATAAAGTAATAATTATTATTTATGGTATTGAGTTTTCATTGTTTTGAGTTCTTTTATGATTTTATGTACATAATTTCCAAATTCCGAAAGTGCCAAGTGGTGAACGATTTACCGAATCGGCTTCAAATTAGGGGGTGTGACACCCCCCCCCCCCCCCCCCCTCCATCTATATCCTGGTCAAAATACATAAAGATAAGTTGGTCTAGTCGGAAGAAGAAACCACTTCTTTTACTTTGTGTTATTCTCGCGTAGCATAAGCGATGTCTATGAAATCTGTTGCAAACTGTAAGGTATGGCTCGGTGGTAGTGCTATTGAAGATTCATCAAGCTACCTACGTCTAATGTAAGGTGAGCAAAAATTGGAGACACGTTAAAAACCTAGTTTCAGATTTCTAATAATGATAACACAGCCCCACAAAAAAAAAGTGGTCTGTCCGGCGGACTAGACCAATATATCCGTATGCATTTGGACCCGTTGAAACCGAATCCGAAGTCAGAATTGTCAGATTGGCTCGTTTTTCACACCTAACCCCAAAAAACACCCCCCCAAAAAAAAAGATCTGTCCGGCGGACCAGACCAGTGTATCATTATGTATTTGGACCTGCAGAAACTGAATCTGAAGACAGAATTGTCAGAGCGGCTCGTTTTTCACCCCTAACCCCAAAAAACACACCCAAAGCAAGGAGAAAGTGGTCTGACCGGCGGACTATACCAGCGTATCCTTATGTATTTTAACCTGCTGAATCCGTATTCGAAGTTAGAATTGACAGATTGGCTCGTTTTTCACCCCCAACCCCAAAAAACAACCCCCCCCAACAAATGGTCTGTCCGGCGGACCTTATCATCCTTATGTATTTAAATCCGCTGAAACCGAATCCGAAGTCAGAATTGTAAGATTGGGGCTCATTTTTCACCACTAACCCCAAAAAACACCCCCAAAACAAAAAAAAAGTGAATTGTCCGGCGGACCATACCAGTGTATCCTTACCAAATACATTGGTATGGTCCGCCGGGCAGACCATTTTGTGAGGGAGGGGTGTTTTCTGGGGGTTAAAGGTGAAAACGAGCCAATCTGACAATAACTTCGGATTTGGTTTCAGCGAGTACAAATATATAAGGATACACTGGTATGGTCTGCCGGACGCATAATCGTATGTTACAGACTGAAATAGGCGTTCGGGCCCACGAAGTATGACTTGTATGTTACCGACCTATCCTTACTTTACGTCGGTAACATAAGATGTCCAATGCTATTCAGAATTCAGATGTATGGTACCGAGGTATCCTCACTTTACCTCGGTAACATAAGACGTCAAATGTCATTCAGAATTCAGATAAATGGTGTGATAAGTGATACCGAAATTATTTGCAATTCATTTGTTTTTATGCGATTATACCTAACAATGAATACAAAATTACTACCACACAGTTTTCCATATGTGTTACAAGGTGAAACTATAGTTAATCTGAACATTCATTCGAAATCTTGAGGTGAGTTAAGTTGAGTTCTTATTCATGTTTTAGGTTAGCTTTCCGTTGTTTTCGTCTCGATACTGCACTACTTCATTTCCAAAAGCAACAATTATTGTTACTATGTTACTACGTTGGCAAGTGTAATGCGTTATTAATTAATTGACTATTTTATAAGATTATTAGATGAATCGTCTATATACTTTTAGCAAACAAAAATACATTTAGACCAACAAAAATGGTAAAAAAGTGTTGTCATAAATGTTGTAAACCACTGAAAAAGTTTTACTATTAACTAGTTTACTAACATACACTAAAAAAGTGGTTTAGAAAAAATGTCTGTCTGTGTGTGTGTGTGTAACCGTCGCCTAATTTAGCGCCGAAACCAATTGACTGATCTCATTTAAATTCCATATCTAGAGTCCTATCACAGGTATCTCGATACCGTTTTTTTTTATTTTTCACCTACCCTTAAAATTAAGGGTAGGTTACTGATGAGCAAACTAAGAAAATCACGACTTTCTCAAAAACGGCTCTAACGATTTTGCTCAAATATTGTACATCATATTCCTAACAATATGCCCATTATTGGTTTTTCCCGTAATTCAGATAAGGGTAGTTTATTGAAGCAATTATTTTTTAACTTTTAATATTTTATAATCCTCCTATCCTTTTTGAAATGTCAGTCATTCAGCACTTACTCAGTTACCTGCTTATGTTACCGATGTAAAGTAAGAATACGTCGGTAACATAGAAGTTATGCTTCGGGGGCCCGAACGCCTATTTCAGTCTGTAACATACGAATATGCCTGCCGGACAGACCACTTTTTTTGTTTTGGGGGTGTTTTTTGAGATAAGGTGTGAAATACGAGCAAATCTGACAATTCCGACTTCGAATTCGGATTCAGCAGGTCAAATTACATAAGAATCCACTGGTATAGTACGCCGGGCAGACCACTTTGTTTTTGTTTCAGGAGTGATTCGGTTTCAGCAGGTCCAAATACATGAGAATACATTGGTCTGGTCTGCCGGACAGACCATTTTTTTGGGGGGTGTGTTTTTCGGGGTTAGGGGTAAAAAACATGGCATTTTAAGCCTATTTGGACAATACAAATTTTTAAAAATTTTGTTGTCGTTACTATACTTCCACTGGACGTGGAAGTAATAAAAATAAACAGGAGCTCCTAGACCCAGGGGAGGCTAACGAATTTTCAAAAAATTTTTCGCAAACTGCTTTTTCAAAATTTTTTAGGGGTCATTAGAGAAGTGCTTCTCTAGATGTTATTTCCCAAATTTCGTATGGGTCCCATGCGCCACAGACGAGAAAAAAAATATTGAAATTTCACCAGCCGCCGCTGATAAGGTCCATTTAACTGGGCGAATAGATGTTTGAACTGCTTTCAAAGAAAAGGTGATTACTTTTTTTTTTGAAAACAGTTCAAATTTCAACATTTTTTTAGAATTTTTGAAAAAAAAAAACAATTCCTAAGCACAATGAAAAATACTCTTTGAAAAACAAAGATTTACAATATTCTAAAAAAAAGTTCTTCTTAGAAAAAAAGGCAAAATTATTCAGTTTTTATGAGCTGCAACTGCTTGAATAATATAGTAATCTATGCACAGTTAAAAGTTATATTAATTAATATTATAATCAATAAGTTTAGCCATCCTTTTAAATATTGGTTAAGAAAGAAAACACCAGGAAAAATATTTTTCTCTTATTTCCACTTTTCAGTATGTCAGCCACGGTTTAATTTTTAACACTTATAATGTATATAGTTATGCTTATAAAAGAATGTATATTTTGAATAATTAGCTTAGCTATTATATTTTACAATCAGTCCTTTTACAAATTATGTACAGTAGGGTGAGCCGAAAAACATGAAAATTTGAATTTGCAGGTGGGCTAGTTACTAATTTGTTACTATCTAAAACTAATTCGGGTAAATTTTTCGATTTTTAACATTTTTTAAATTGACATTTGAAATTTTTTTATGACTCTTTATTAATGTCTTAACGCGTGTGGCAAAAGTTTTCCAAATAATAGTAGATTGTAATACAAGTGTGGCTTCATTGCAAAACGATGTATGAAAGTAGGAACACGAGCGCAGCGAGTGTTCCTTTCATACGAGTTTTGCAATGAAGCTTGCCACATGTGTGTTCATACTATTTTTTCTACGGTTGTGAAGTTATTTCCCTTTTTTAAAGTCTTTCCAAAATTTTAAATTTGCTGCCTGTCAGATTTTATTTAAAGTGACATTTTCCTCAGTCATTCTCAAGTTAGAAAATTTGACTTTGTAATTGCAATTCATGTGTAATTAATGTACAGCTATAGAATTTAATTGTTATTACCAGTAAGTAATATAAAATTCTTTAAGGTAAACACACTATTTAATTCCGGTGTGTGAAGATGTAATCAAGGCGTGTGGCAAATTCTTTGCCGCACGGCGTAAGCGATATTTTCTGCAGTCATTTTGAAGTTAGAAAATTTGACTTTCAGCACAATCGTAGAAAATAGTAGATTGTAATACAAGTGTGGCAAGGGCTTCATTGCAAAACGATGTATGAAAGTAGGAACACGAGCGCAGCGAGTGTTCCTATCATACGAGTTTTGCAATGAAGCTTGCCACACATGTGTTACATACTATTTTTTCTACGGTTGTGAAGTTATTTCCCTTTTCAAAGTCTTTCCAAAATTTTAAATTTGCTGCTTGTCAGATTTTATTTAAAGTGACATTTTCCGCTGTCATTCTGAAGTAAGAAAATTTGACTTTGTAATTGCAATTCATGTGTAATTAATGTACATTTATAGAATTTAATTGTTATTACCAGTAAGTAATATAAAATTCTTTAAGGTAAACACACTATTTTATTCCGGTGCGTGAAGATGTAATCAAGGCGTGTGGCAAATTCTTTGCCGCACGGCGTGCGGCAAAGTTATATTTTCTGCACTCATTTTGAAGTTAGAAAATTTGACTTTCAGCACAACTGAAAAATATTTTATTCGGAAAGATTTTGCTACACGCGTTTAGACATTAATAGTTATAAAAAAATTTCAAATGTCAATCTGAAAAATGTTAAAAATCGAAAAATTTGCCTTTTCCTTTATTTTCAAGGCCGTGGGGGGCCAGTTAGATATTAACCGATTTGGCTAAAAACCCGAATTAGTTTTAGATACATAGTAACAAATTAGAAACTAGCCCATCTGCAAATTCAAATTTTTTCTGTTTTTTGGCCCATCCCAATATACAGTGTTTTAATTGGTACTACTTTCCTATTACCATTAGTAACTGGATTCACGTCCTTATATGATAAGTAGGTAAATAATGTAAGTACTTATGGACAAGGATAAGGAATTTCGACAGAAATCCATCACAAATATTTCTTCCCATATCATTGGCTTGAGATGTAGTTAAACAAACTGTTATAAATTACATGCTATTTCATTTTCTCACCCTTTTCCATATGAGAATTTATCGAAATCCATCATTTTGCATGATATGACTAACAGATAATGTAATTTGTCGGTGGTATTCTTAATTTTTCAGTTCATTGATTTTGAATTGAGCTTCTGGACAGCTGTCTACCTTCCGCTTACGTCTAATTTTATAATAATATATAACTACACATAATATGAAAAACGTTTGTGAATTCCTGACGTTAATTTATGGGAAAAAATATAAATTAACAGATTATACTATACAGCAGAATTATCGTGCAACATAAAACTGACTTCTGCAATCAACAGCTGAATCCGTAACAAGTTTATAACAGGGCACTCGGGATAGCCATCAAATCGACAAATGAAAGTGACTGTCATCCACCTGAAAGCACACGATTTCACAAAAAAAATAACTTACCTGTTAACCCTCTCAAAATCATTAAAGAAAAATACAAGAACACACACCTCCTGCAATTGAAAACTCAATAAAAAACTAACTTTGTTTTTAAAATATCGCTTTGAGCGTCATATAGTTTCAGACGTCGGGACGACAATGCTATTCCGACGTCGCTATAAGCAAGCGTCGATTTGAAATGCGCCGCCGCCGTGAACGTGAGAACAATGGCGTCTATCTCCTCGCCAATCAAATCCTTGGATTAACACAACCAGTCACGCGGATGTAATCCGCGAGATACGCCTCTCGCTACAAAATTACTCATTCTTATCACTTTACGGTACAAATTATCGAAATAACTCTTATGATTTTTTAATAAATAACACTTAAATTTTTGATAATGAAAAATTTCGCTCGACATTTTTATGAAACAGCAGTTAGCCTTACTTCATATTTGTGCTGATGCGTGTGATATGTCCACAACACAACAAATGCTTATGAATAAGAAACATCGCGTAAAGTTTAAAATTTCCCTTGCAAAATGCTTAATACACTTTAAACAGCATCCTCATTATGGCAAGATAGATCACTGTGCTTTCAGCTATTCGTTTCAGCACTGAGGCTCCCCTCTATGATGAAATTGGGCGGGGTTGGCCGCAGGTCCCTCCCTGTTGTACCTTGGATCAAGTCACCCTTGAACAAGAGAGTGACATGATGCTGAAGCCAGTCTTCTGTATCCATCGTATGGTGAAACACACAGATCCTTACCAAATATAACTTTTAAGCACGTGGTTGTGCCGAAAGATCAACCGACCACAAAGACGCGTAATTATCGGGCAATCAGGCGTGAATGGTGTACGCCCGCGAATTTAATCGGGTAGAACAAAAGTTGGCCGGGATTTTTTTTTGTTAATTTTGTTTGCTCCGATTAGTTTTGGACTGGGACAGTTTTTGTTTTGGTGTTGTTGGTTTTTATAAGTGGCTTTTTGGACTTGTACTGACAGTGATATTTCCTTGAATATATAGGTAGGACTTCATAATATATTCATAATTTAAATTCATAATATGAGGACTTGCTCTAGCCATCGCCCAAAGTCATGGTTTAACAACGATATTTGTCTATGATTTTGTTACCCAAGATAGTAAATTTTTACATTTTATAAATAAATTAAAGTTGGGTAGTTTAAGTTATATTTGTCCATATTTATATGTTATCTTATTTCAGGATTAACACCACCATGACAATATCTATACTTATGTAAATAAGTCACAGAAATGAGTATATATTTATTTATCTGTCTAAACAACTACTATATGTATCATATTTATTTTTATACAAATATTTATATTAACAGCAGGTACAACATAGTAACATACCCAAAGACATTACCGATATATACTAAAGTTTCTATTGTATATATTAAAAACAGCGGGAAAATGTTTGAACATTTGTAAAATAATGTTAAGATCATTAAAGCAAATGATAATAAACTTAAAAAATATTTATTATATACATGATATAATATATACAACATAAAATGTACATTAATATAAACATTAATATACGATGTATATATTACAATACAAACAGCACTTGTTTCAAATAATTGAATGGCACGATAATGTCCATCAGAAAGCTCTGAGAGACAGTAAGAATCTTATATCAGTTCTAAGACATCACACTTTATAATCATGAATATCTAAGTCATAATTTACCAACGGTATACGTCTATGATTTTGTTACCCATAATAGTAATTTCTACATTTCACAAATAGAAAAATTATGTTATATTTTACATTTATTTTTACTTGAATATTTATATTAATAACAGGCATAACCATATTTGCCAAAGTTGTTATTTCACTAATCTGTATTTATAAAAACCAAAACGGCGGGAAAGTGTACGAAAATTTGTAGAATAATGTTAATGAGATCTTTAAAGCAAATAATGATAAACTGAAAAAATATATGATATAATATATACAATATAAAATGTATATTATATATTAATATTATACGCAAAAAACTGCAGTACTTGTTTCAAATAATTGAATGGCATGATAATGTCCATCAGAAAGCTCTGAGAGGCAGTAAGAATCTTATCAGTTCTAAGACATCACACTTTATATCATGAATAACTAAGTCATGATTTACTAACGATATACGTCTATGAATATGCCACAAATAATAAATTATAAACAATATCTAATAATTTCTACTTTTTACAAATAGAAAAATTACTTTATATTTATCATTTTTATTTTTACATAAATATATTTATATTAATAACAGGTATAACATATCTCAAAGCACTACCATATTTGCCAAAGTTCTTATTTTACTATTCTGTATATATCAAAACCAAAACGGCGGGAAAGTGATGTACCTGAAGTTTCGAACGTTCACTTGAACGAATTCCATATGAAAAGGAAAAATTAATCGACTTAGGCATAGAATTTTTCTGATAATATTTGCCGGCAACGATAGTATCGTTGCTAGCAAATATTACAAAAAAAAAATGGTACGCCTAAGTCGATTTGTCGAAAAATAATTATTATATATTATACAGCATTTGCTTCGAACTGTTAAATGGCATAATAATGTCCACCAGAGAGCTTTGAGAAACATTGAGACCTCCATGTCAATTCCAAGACATCACACTTCAGCATTTAAATTAGCCTTTTCGTAATTAAGTCATGATTTACTAACAATATTAGTCCGTGATTTTGTTACCCAAAATAGTAATTTCTACATTTCGTAAATAAAAAATCACTTTATATTTATCACATATATTTATACATAAATATTTACATTGACGTTATAACATACCTCAAAGCACTACCGATCGTTGCCAGAGCTGTTATTCCACTCTACTGTATATTTCAAAAACAGCGGGAAAATATATGAAAATGTATAGAATAATGTTAATAAGATCATGAAAACAAATGACAATAAACGCCTTGTTCGCTGCAAAATAATAATTATATATATTATATAATATATACAATGAACCTTATACTCAAAAAGCACAGTAGGTATTTGCTTCAAGAAATTGAACGACATAATATTGTCCATCAGAGAGCTCTGAGAGACGTTAACAACTCCATATAAATTCCAAAACAGGACACTTCAGTATTTAAGTTAGCCTCTTCGTATCTCGTTCTTTATATGGTGGATTACAAAGTAATGATTTGCCGACGCTATTCGTCTATGATTTTGTTATCCAGAATGGTAATTTTTACATTTTATAAAATACACACCCCAAGCAACACACTTTCGTATGATAAACATACTAAAATCGTTCCGATTCTCTGAATATACGTTATATGTACGTGAAAATGTCCGCGTGATAAATGTATACTGCCAGTATATGACAAACAATTAAACAAATTAAAAGTTTAAAACTATGAAAATCAACTGAAAAAATTTATTTGGCATAAAAGAAGTTATTAAAAAAGTAGAATAATTATAAAAAATTTAAATAACACGATAATTATAAATATCTGAAATATTAGTTATATTGTAACATCGAATACACGGTTTTTTTAAATATCAATATAACGTATATTAAACGTTATAGGGAAATGTCATGTAACAATCTTTTAAGTCTAACTGATAATTTTGTAATAAACAAGACTGTAGGTATCATTATTTCAAATTAGGAAAAATGTGATAAACATTACGTATAAAAACGCTTATTGTATATACCATATATATACTTATACCAAAAATATATCCTATATACATAATACACCACAAACATACTAATGTGTGTTGCTTGGGCAATTAGCATATACTAATTACATTTATTTTTATGTACATTGGTATTACATGTTCATATTGGTGGCAGGTAAAACACACTTCAAGGTACCATTGATATTTACCAAAGTTGTTAATTTACTCCACAGTATATTTCAAAAATAGCGGGAAAATGTATGAAAATTTGTAGAACAATTTTATATATAATTACCATTTTTCGATATCATTGGAATAACCTCGGCAATAACTCTGTGCGTAACGTATATGAAGTTGTACGCGAATTAATAACTTACACAGATCTTAAGTCAGATTTTAGCAGATTCTAGCTCCTTATGTAATGAATAAATTATCCGCAGATTTTTAAGAGATATAACTGTTACCACAGCTAAACAATGTTTAAAGAAATGTATTTTAAATAGTGACTCTTGTAATCCTTTATATGCTAATATATTTTAACTATTTTGTACTTACTTGGTTGAATATTTATGCTTCTATGTGAGTGTAACATAAGATAAAGTGTGTATCAAGATATTTGGTTCTTCATCTTTATGTGTTCAACACAGTAATACAAGCATAAAATACATAAACTACACAAACAAAACATATATGGATACATAAAGATTTACCTATTGAACAATGCATCAACGCTATCAAATACCCCTCTACTAAGATATTTTTAATTTTAGATTTAACTGAACGGATATTTTCAATGTGTTTGACTAATCAGGCAAAGAATTGTGTAATTTGATACATGACTAAGATGGTGATTTTTCAAACAATACAAAATTGTACGATGGTAACACGAAGTCATAACTTGTACTATAATCATGATACGAGGAAGTAGCAGCTTTCTTCTGATTTAAGTTATCACGTGAATAAGCTTCTTTTGGCAAATAAAAACTGTTCCTATCCGTAGCTGCACCCCAGTAAATGATACTAAAGCTTATGTGTGAATATGCTAGCGAGTATTATCTTCATATTCTACGTACCGAAATTCAGATTTTGTTTCCACATACTCTTTGATATCATTTGCTAAATCTTCAAACTCAAATTAATTTTCTATATAAAAGATGTCCTTCTTGATCCAACTATATCGACTTATCCCTTTGATCCTTTTTTAGTGTATTGTCGATCGTTTTAAATTTGGCTTTTCAGTAAAGCATTTGATCTGTTCACATCCCTCAAAGCTGGGTTACTAGATTTGATGCTATAATTATTATGAGACTTGCCGGCTTTCGAATCCGCACTTCTGTGTGCGGCATTCACGATCATCGAGGGTTTTCCCCAGCCGACTTTATACAAATCGGCGTACATCACTCAAAACCCTCGCCATAATTAGAAACCTCATTCAAACACATTTTTACAACAGCTTAAGCTTAATGATGTAGGTTTATATAATTATTGTAAGAGTTAAAAAACTTCAAAGGAATTTTTCGCTTTTATAAAACTCGAAGTTGTGATATTTTAATATTACTATGAATAGATACGCCTGCTTTGGAGGGTTTTGGTTTGGTATTTCATGAACGGGGACAATATACACTTCTTTATCCGTCGCTACTACTTTAAAATTTGATAACAATAATAATGAATTTACGAATTTATCCATAGGGATTTAAGCTAATGATATAAAGGTCAAGGGTCAGTTGCGGTGTGTTCCTCCAGTAATAAAGTTTTCTGTATTTTAAATCTAGCAGGATCTTGGATAATGTTGTTTTGAGGTTATAAGCTTGTACATTTTAAGCACATACAGGGTCGATATTTGCACAGCAGAAGAAACAATGAATTATCTTTTTTGTTAGTAGTTTAAATATTAAGCAGATATCAGGAACTAAATTATAATTACATGTATAAAAAAATTACTCTGGAGATGATGCAACCTATAGGAAATATACGAAAATAATTGGTAAAATCAAAATTGCACACTCCGTAAGTTGTTTTATTCAATAAGTGCTATGCATATAGCATTAGTTCGTCGGTCAAATTATTATTATTTTTCAAATCTGTGGTTCATTTTTCGTTTTAAACAATTTACAGCAGTAAAGGAGTGGTATTATTGGAGATTGAAGGTAAGGTGTATGAAGGGAATATATACAAAACTTGTTTAATGAGAAAGAACTTGGAAAGCTAGTAGCAACTATTAGGAGTACCGAGCCAAAGAGGAAATCATAAACTTTTCTGGAAAACCGTGAATCCTACAAAAAGAAAGTTTCAATTGAAAAGTTGTCACCATCCTTATATTTTTTCTTCTCAGTATACTTCTCATCTATTACTAAAGATAAAAAAGTTTCCCATATACCATATTTACCCCTGCATATTCCCACATTTTATGACAGCTTTATGAAAAAGATCATATTTCCCATATTTTTTAAAACTTGACCTTCATATTACCATATTTTGTTAACAAATATGTAGTAACAGAAATCAGAAACGAACTCATTGTTCCGTTTTTGAGTCAGAGTGAAAAAGTGAGCGAAAAAATAATTGTTTTATTTTATTTATAATTATTTATTCACGTTGGTGTTTCAAAATTAATGAAAACAGTAAAAACGCAGAGATTTCAATCATCTTAATAAATTACACATAAAATGTGATTATTTGAAATGTCTATATCAAATTTATTTGTCGTGGATAAGTCCAAAAAGTTCTATTATTCGGATATTTTAAATGGGTACTTTGGAAATTAGAGGAGAAATTTAAAATTTTAAAAGAATATGAAAAATTTTACTCAAAGCCTTTTCCAATTTGTCAAATTATACGTAAGATTTTATTTCCTTCTTCTAGATTTTGCATGTTATACTGAGACAATCTAACATTTTGCAAAGTGACAGGCTCTGGTTTCGATCCATTATTGTGCATAACTGGTGCAATTTTATGCATATGGTTTTTATAATTTGAAAGTTTGAAGGATGGATGAGCAAACGAGAGCTATAAGGCTCTATATCACTCAATGCAGTAGAAATTGAGACGTCTAATTTTCAAAATGTTTTAAAATAATGTATTTGTTACTAGCCGTCATAACATCCAACTACAAAAATATTATAAAATTAGGTTTTGACACGAAAAATAAAACTACATAGAATAGGGTGTTTGAATATTATTTAGATAAATACAAGAAACGAAAAATCGGACAAATAAATCCATATTTTTTTATCTGTTCAAATAATCAAAATTTTTGTCATGATTAAATGAATTAAGAAAACAGAAGAGATGCAGTTGTAAATTTTGACGTAGGCAAATTATTTTCAAACAGGCATTTTGAAAAAGCTCAGTGTGCTTTTTGGGACACACATGGGCTCAGAAAAGTTTTGTGTCTATGAGTTAGATATGAGATCGTACAACATATATTGTTGTTGGTCACTATGCAGAGTGATTCATAAGGAATGGGTAATATTTTACCTGCAGATTCTATAGCGGAAAATACTAATTTTTTGCTAATAACTGGGGGTCAAAATATTAATACTTACTGAGATACAGGGGGCTAAAGTTATAAAAATAATTCAGTAATGTTGTTATATTTCAGTTACTTTTTCACAAATAATCATAAAAGTCGGTATAATTAGGTTTTTTGACATGAGAAAATCGAATAAGCTATCATTTTTGGTGTGTCGCATAGAGGGCGCTACGTAAGGTGTATTGGTTTAAAAGAATCACTCATAACTTTTTTGTACTTCGTTCATTTATAATCTCATTAAAAAAAATTATTTAACCATTTAACCTCTTCAGATATTTGGTATTAAAAGTTATTCTTGTTAAAACGAATAATATGCATTTTGACGAGGAAAGAGAGGATCACTGGAAACAAGTTAAAAAAAATTATGGGTGCACAGGATTTTCTAAAATGTAAATATCTCGATAAGGGTGCATTTTCTGAAGATAAAAAATGTATCTCTTTTTTGTTTAAAAATAATCGTTAAATAAAAAATTTGCAATGAGATTATAAATGAACGAAGTACAAAAAAGTTATGACGGATTCTGTTAAATCAAGATAGCTTACGTAGCGCCCTCTATGTGATACACCAAAAATAATAATTTATTCGATTTTCTCAAGTCAAAAAACCTAATTGTACCGACTTTTAGGTTTGGGTCTGAAAAAATAACTGAAATATAACAACGTTATTGAATTATTTTTATAACTTTAACACCCTGTATCTCAGTAAATATTAATATTTAACGCACAGTTATTGAGCAAAAAATTAATGTTATCCGCTATAGAATCTGCAGGTAAAATATTATCCATTCCTTATGAATCACTCTGTATATGTCAGTACTTGTTTGCTATTTTTTTTTTTGGTAAAGAATTAAATCACTTTCAAGAAAAATGTATTAAAAATTATGATATTTCACTCAACTGCAGGGTTAATTGATTCTTTTGTAATTTTTAGTAATCTTTCTTTTGAAGGAGGTAAATTTTTTACAAAAAACTTTTTTCACCCTTTTTCGGAACTTTGGTGAATGTGCTAATGTACATGATTAGTTAAAATTACGTAGTTATACAGGTAGCTGTACACCCTTTCTCCTTATGCGTGGACAAAGATTCAAAGAGATACATATTCAGGTGAAATTTACAACCTGATTTTTGAAGTGGGTTAAACATAATTATAATTTCACTAATGGTATTTGTACTTGTTATATCAAAATCATCGCGCACGCTATTAATTTCATTATTTTAAAAATTTATCACAGCCGGTCCTTACACAGACATGATCGACTATTTATTCAAAAGATTAAATACATTAAGATATACTATAGCGAATTTTTGCTAATTATTATTTTTACTACTTCTTACTTAATAGACAAAATAGTCAAAGGAAAATTGAATAGGGATTATGTCGGAGTTTCCTTTTGTGACCTTCAAAAATCTTTTGATTGGATTTCTCATCAAATTTTAATAGAAAAAGTAAAATTTTATAAACTTGAAATGATCAGCTGCATCTTAATAGAATCCTTTCTAAAACATAGAGAGCAGTACATAAGCTTAAGTGACTAAGTAATACTAACTCGACATCCCAGTACATAAGGAGCGGAGTGCCACAGGAATCGGTCTTGGACCAACCCCATTTTTAATATCTGTAAATCATCTAAGTCTGTACCTGATGTTGATTTGGTATTGTGTGCTGGTATTTTTTGCAGACGACACCACTCTCCTGGTATCTAACAATAAATTGGATGTTGTTGAAAGGCAAATAGGTGAAGCTAAGTCAAATGCTTTAGAATGGTAGTCATCAAATAAATTGTCACTAAACGAGCATAAAACTATGATTTCCAGTCAAAGACTAAAATCATAAAAAATCGAGAAAAAGTTAAATTTCTATGCGTTTTCCTTGACAAATCTTAACTGATTTCACCATGTTGATTACACAGCAAAAAAACATCATAAAATATATTCTTGCTCAGAAACCTAAAAAACATTGTAACTTTTAAAATTTTATTAACGGTATATTACTCGCTTATAGTGTCTCATATGACTAGTCTGATGAACTTGGCTCATGCCCTGCAAGCTAACAGATTTTTCGGATTACAGAGAAAAACTATCAAGCTAAATACTAATCGTGGATACAGAGAGGATGTAAAAGATAAATTCACTGAATTGGGAATTTTAACATTTCCATCACTATATATTTTTCATTGCCTAATATATATTTATAAAAATATACACTAATACAAAAAACATGAGAATATTCACAAATACAACACGAGTACTTAACATACTTTATGATAGATTTTAATAGACTTATACTATTGTCCCTCAGTTGGTCTGTACGTCAGTATGTATGTACTGAAATACTATACAGATCGCAACGGATCAACTTTTTTTTAAATGACTCTAGTACTAGAATAGAACTGATTTTCATAATAATCCATCTAGTAGTTTCATTATTATAAATCGTCACCATCATGAATTTTTGCGTATCATTTCTCTTGTTCTCGACTCAATCAGCAATTATTTTTTCTTTTAACTCGCCCTAACCAAGAATGGCAAAATAAATTGGTCTCTTTTTACTGTATTATTCCTACACATTTTTTTAACGAAATGTGTTAATATGATAGCCAAATTTTAACAAGTGCAGACAATATGAAATTTTCGACAAAATGTGAGAATTTACAGAGATGAATATAGCAAGTCGGAAACTTTTTATCTTTCGATATATATGCCGAGTAGATGAAGTAAAAATAAAGATAAAATGGATGTAACTTTTTCATTTGAATTTTTTTTTAGCATTAGCAGTATTCGAGAAAAACATTTGGAGATACGGAATGCCCTCGTGATGTAAATTTAGTGTCCTATTGAATTTAATTATTATTAACCTGTCGTAAACAATCATTAAACAAAACTCACAATAAACTCACTAACGCCGACTTAGGTCAATCTGTAGAACTAGTTTTCCTGCGAATATAAACTGCTGGCCGATTGGAACGGACCAAGCGAATTTATAGATCGAATTTAAATCCACATTTTTTGAGAAAGAGCGGTTTTCAAGATCTAAGAGATAATTTATTTGTGAAACAGCGAGTTTTCTCCGATTCTTTTATTTTGAGGCACGTTACTATCTGCAGGGTGTGAAAGAAAAGTGTGTTTCTTTACCAAATTATTTTATATTTTTTTTTATGCACATTTTTTAGTCACTGGTTTATGGGAAAAAAAGCGATTTCTCAAATTTTTGATGTCTCTCTTAATTTATAAGATACCGAATTTTTTCTAAAAACCCGTCATTTTTCCAGTTTTTGCCGTTATGCCTTATTGAGTTTTGTAAGAGCCGATCGTTGTAGGTTATAATAATATAATAGTAGTGGTATAGCCATTTAAAATTATAAAAATATGTATATTTTTTGCATGGTAATCAATGGAGTACTCAAAATCAGTATACGTTTACGGATTGGGGAACCTTTTTTTTGGGTTTTCTGCATCAAAATACAAGAAATGGAATCCCATCTATCTCTGGAATGGTTAAAGATATCAAGTTGAAATTTGACCCACATGTAAAGGACGAAATAGTTTTACTTGTGGATACAAAAGTATTTTTTTAAAATTTGTTGAAGTATTTTTCACATAAAAAAATATGAAAAAATACGAAAAATCTTCGTATCTTTAATGGAACAAAATGGATTCTAAATAAACAATAAGAAAAAAATATGTATTTATCTATTTTTATAATAACTGTAGGGAAATTTTTTTTCAAAATATTTGTAAAGAGAAATTAATTCAACCTTTTAATTTGGGATATTTGCTGTCAATTAACAATTATAATGTACATGTTATATTTATCATTTTGTTAAATCAACTAAATTAAAATTGTAAATAGATATTAAGGATAAAAATGTATCTACTGAGGAAAAAATAAAACAAAAAAATAAAACAAAAAAAACGGAAAAAAATAAAAAAGTATATATATATGTATACGAAGTCTAGCTAATAGACCTTGTTTCTAAGGCCAACAAATCTAAATTAAAAAAATACATATATTTATAAGTACTATTATTATATAAAATGTCAACTAAAGAAAAAGGGAAGAATCAAACTTTTTAATAATTAATGGAGCAATAATAATAAAATATGTATTAGCGACGAACAATATATTTATTCACCATGAACTAAAAGTGCAAAAAATGTACTTATTATTACTATTATTACTGTTTTAAAGTAGCTGTCATAAGCTATTATAATAACTTACAAGGATCGGCTCGTATGAAACACAATAAGGCCTAACGGCAAAACATGGAAAAAATTATAGCTTCTTCTTAAAATAAGAGAGATATCAAAAATATAAGAAATTGCTGTTTTTCCCATAGACCAGCATCTAAAAAAATGCGCATCAAAAAAATATAGAATAACGTTTGTGGAATCTCGAAAGTTATAAAATTTGGTAAAAAAGGCACACGTTTCTCTCACATCCTGTAGATAACAACGTGTTTCAAAATAAAATAATCGGGCAAAACTCGCTGTTTCACAAATAAATTATCTCTTAAATCCTGAACTCCACACCTTGAAGTCTATTCTCGTTCTCAAAAATGTGTTTAAATTCATCCTAAAAATTCACTTGGCCGTTTCAATTGGCCAGAAGCTTATTTCAAGCAATCTATTTATTATGATAATGGGATTAACATAAATCATAGAACCTACTGTTGTTGCATATAATCTTGTTATTTAAAATTATTAATTGTTGCAAACAATTTCTTAACAAAAATTAGTTTTATTGATTTAGAAAATAAGAACAAAAATAATAATTTTTTATTTTTTAAAATTTTTATACACATTAGTTTTATTACTAATTATCGAACTAAAGTGATTTTTTGTGGAAATCAGGGACATTGCCTATCTGTAAAGCAACTTGATAGGTTTGCACAGACTTCTAATATATACCGAGACAAGACTTATCGAATACATAAAACAGTCCCAAAAACCTTCCCCAAGTTGTTACATCCGAGAAATTGGCACTATAATGACTCATTATTGATTTTTATTATAATTAGAGGTAGATTTGTTTCAAACAACAGTGTTAATGATGGCATTAAATTATGCTAATTAGCATAAAATATTTATGATACACGCGAACAACAGAACTAATTTATGTCGAAAATAAATATTGTAATTTGAAATATGCGATTTACACTGTGGTCTACATATAAACAGTGATAATAATAATAATATAGAAAACCTTTAAATACGTTTTCAACAGCTTAAAGTTAATGATGTAGGTTTATATAATTGTAAGAGTTAAAGAAGATCAAAGGACTTTTTCATTTAGTGCAGAGTGTAGTATGAAACTACACGAGAATAAATATTGAAGGGAAATGTTACATACAGTTCACTATATAGGAGTTTAGAAGTCTGAGGATTTATAAAAGATTGCTTTTATGTCAAACTTTTAAAGGATTTACGCTTTTGCTATAAAATTGTAACGACTTTTATGTAGGAATTTGTCGTGAAAAGCACAAGCGGGTACTTGCAGTATCATGAAAGCTTCAAACTTGGGAAACAACTTTTCAAGATGTTGAAAAGCTGATGCATTATAATAGACATAGTATATGTTTCCTCAGTAAGAAGTTTTTGAATAAATAACCACAAACCGTGCTGGCTTTATATTAAAGGTATTCTTGTTTATAAGAGAATATTTTGTAATTTGCGTCATTTACCGCACATTTACTTCAAATAGATTTTGGCATTCCGTGGTTGGGTTGCTTAGAAATATTAATGAATATTACATAATAATATATATGGGTACATATTCTTCGACAAATATTAAAATATTTAAGTTGAAGTATGATCAAGGTTCTCGTTTACATTAATTATGTTATCGAAATATTGTTAGCTCTAAAACGCGATTGAAAGGGAAATTATTGAATCAAATTTTTGTAAAAATTGTACTGACTAAAAGAAAACAACTATAACAGTACAGTAAGCGAAGCAATAAAAATGGTAAAATTCCCGGCCCGAAAACGATGAAAGGAATTTCCTTAATTTTTTTTGCAATATGCTTTATAAAATACGTTTATCAAAATCTATATTGTCGCATCACATGCTTTTTATTTTTAAGGGTGGAAACCACCCCTAGAAACTGAAAAATTAATAACTTCTCTAATTTTACGTATAAATTAACAAAAATCCATATGCTTATGTTTTTGAGGTCGCTGAATATGACTGTGAGGTCAAAATTTATAAGACGAAAATATTGAGGGTTGAAATCACCCTTAAATACTGAAAAATTAATGTCTTCTAATTTTACGAAGAAAATCACGAAAATCCATATATTTATGCTTTGGGGTCGCTAAATATGATTATGAGGTCAAAACATAGGAAAGACGACAATATTAAGTTGAAACCACCCTCAAATACTGAAAAATTAATAACTCTTCTAATGTTAAAAACAAATTGACGAAAATCCTTATACTTATGTTTTTTAGATCGCTGAATATGATTACGAAGTCTAAATTTATTTAAAAAATGGTGGATTAAAAATTGTCACAAAAGAGTATAGTAATATATATCTAATTTTATTAAAAATACAGATTGTTATAAATAAATCAAATTAATACAATTAAGTAAACTAATTAAATAGTATTTTTAATCTGCACTCTATACATGCTAAAATGCAATGCAACCCGCTTTTTCTGCGTACTTTTCGAAAAAATAGACGGCTATTGCTCATTTCTCTACCTACTATAGACATTTAATATGCGCGTACAAACTGAAAAGTTTCAACATGTATGTCAAACTGTCATATCTCTGGAACAGTTTTTCGTAGGAAAAAAAAATAAAAACCCAATCTCTTCGTTTTTTTATAAGCTTTATTTCATTCTTATATCATGTTTTTATCAATCTTCTAGTTTTTGAGATATTTCAATTTTAAATACATGATTTTCTTGCGTATGCGCTCAAGGGCCATCTTTAAACCTTTATATCTCTGGAACAGTTTGTCGTAGGAAAATTAAAATAACTAAACTTTTCTTTTTTTTATAAGCTTCATTTTTGTACTCTTGCCATTTTTTATAAAAAAATATTTTTTGAGCAATTTCCAAACACCTAATGTTTTAAAAAAAAATTATGAAAATTTTCATTATTGAAAATGGGTACAGAATGAAAAATAATTATTTTAGAAATTTTAAAAAATTTGAGTATGTTAATAATATGCATTAACAATATCTAGAAGGATTAAAAAAAAATTGAATTAATAAGAAATTAGAGCAATAAGATTAAAAAAAAATGGCGCATACATTTTTAAATGCGCTACTTTTTTGTTTGTAACTTTTTTATTTTTCATTATAAAAGGTCGTAATACGTCTCAATCGAAAGAAAATTTCAATACCTTTAATTTTTACAATTTTTCTCATCGTGTAGATTTTGAGTAATTTTAAATTTTAACGTCGTATATTTTTTCCGAACGTTTCGGCGCAATTTTGAAAATGCCATATTTCCAATACTAAACATCAGAGAGAAAAAAAAAAGAAAAAACCATTCGATCTGTTTTCTTAATAGATTTATTTTGTACCATTGCATTTTTTTATTAAAGTCCACAATTTTCGAGTAATTTAAAAAAAAACGCCTAGGAATACTGATTTTAGGGGGTGAAAATTGCAATTTTCAGTTCGCAATATCTCGAAAAATATGCATTTTAGCAAAAAAGTGTATAAAACATTTCTTTCTTATAATTTGACTCTCTATCAGATTATGTGTATTTTTTGTTTTTTTTTTGTGACAACCCACAAGAAGGTCCCCCACACTTTGGTGGAAAGGTCTTATACACTTTGGTGGTCCCCACCCCTAACCAAAAAGCAGGAAAAAATGACAATATACATTCTTATCTACATGCTTTATGAAGCACGTTGAAGAAAAAAAATTGGAAATTCATTACATCGTTTTCGGGCTGGGATTTAAAAGCTTCACTTACTGTACTATAAATTATGAAGTAAAATTTGACCCAATTAATTCACCCCACACAGCGAAAAAATTCTCATAGTAAATTATCCCCAAGAAGTGGTTCGGATTCCATTATAAACTGTAGGGTCCCGTCTCCTTTACTCAGTCAAGTCTAAATTTTCTAAATAGCCCCAATAAATAAAATATTTGTGAAAATTTAAAAAACTATTTTTTATTTGATTTCTTCTAAGAGTAGAAAAAATATAAGCCGCTGTGTACTTATTATTAGTGACATCATGTGCAAGTAAATTGTGTCGTATTCGAGTAAAAAATATAGTACGGGAGCCCGCGACACCCTTTTTTTTGTAAGATTTGCTAAAAATTAATTTCCTATTTTTTGTGTTACATTTAGGCTGTGTTTCCACAAAATCGACTCCTGCAGGCGCACCAGCGGGCCAACGCCTGACATGATTATTTGTGCTCCAGCCAAAACAATGTTCCGTCGAATGGCAGGCAGCACAAGTTTTTTAACAATTTCTAGTAATAAACTATTCGCAAAAAAAATCAGCTTTAACATTTCTGTCAATTGACTTTATTTTAATTATATACCTATTTTAATGATAGGTACACAATGAAGGTGGCAGGAAATCATTTTCCATCATACTGCAATGTCGATAAATGACACAAAAAATATCAACTTTAAACATGTATAGCAGTGATACTTTTTTTAAATAATCAAAATGCTGCTGCCAAGCGTTAGCTCGCTAATAAAGTAGCAGGAATTCGTATTGTGGATAAGTTACATTAATATGATCGCAAAAAAACAAGTTTAATCAGAAGTAGCAAATAAAAGTGCGTCGCTGGCTCCCGTACTAAGAGGTATTCGCAGCCGTAGAACTTGTTTGCACCCTTTCTTTAGTATTCTCGCGTAAGGTATTAAAGAAACTGATAGATTGTTCCACAATTCCTGAAGAAGTCGCTGCCGTGTTTGAAATTTACTAAGCAGATCACGCTCTACTTGCCTACACCTCACACAAATGTACTTTTTTTATCTGCGGTATACGATTTGTTCAGAATATGGTAATAAGTCAAATAAATAGACTTGCTTTCTTGTAGGATCGCGAATATAAAACTCAGCATTTAAATAATATTTATTTCAATGTTATGCCGCAACAAATCTTTCGATTTTCTACTTAGAGGGACTCAGCATATGCATTTAAAAAAGTACATACATATCTAAGAATGAGCAATAAGAGCCAAAAATATTTTTAAGGTGTCAAATGTTAAAAATTTCGTATTGCACACAGTGCAGTATATTGAATAAACCTGGATAATATATAAGTGAGAAGTTTATTGTACATTATACGGTTAAATTATATTTTTGCATGCATGATTTGAAAAATTGAAAAAAATTAAAAATCATTATGTCCCATAATTGAACTCAGAAAAAGTGCAGGAACCCCACAAATGTTTGTATTTTTTCCAGGTTTAGAGATTAATTTCTGCTTCCGCTGAAAAATAATTTTGGATGTATTTTATTTTTTAAATTACGTATATAGGCTTTAATAGTTAAGTAAGAACTTATCACAGATAATTTAGAAACATATTTCTCTGAAGACAACCATTTTTCGGTTATTAGCATTCTTATAATTCAATGCTCACCGGAAAATAGCAGGCAAAGTGGTTGTTTTGAGAGAAATCGTGGAGATTTTTGTAAAAAGAGAATAATATTTAATATTTGTACCACTGTTTCAAATAATTTATAAATATAGCCAAACAACTATATTATAAATTTAGGCGGAACTTTTCTTAAAGACTAACTAAAAATGTTGCCATGTGTTGTTGCTCATATATTACAATTTAACAATGTATGGATTAAATGTCAATCACACTAAAATTAAATGAAATTCAAACTAAAACCACTTCATTTCCAATTTATCGAGTTGAAATTTCAACATAATAAGTCCAAATAAGTCCAAATATCAACTTAAAAACTTGCTATCTGTACACTACACAGATGTATTCGAGATATGTGCACAAAATTCGTATGCATATTCTACTCATAAAAATAAGACAAAATGCAAGTTATGATGGAATTTAATAATTGACCCGGATTTTTTCTTACAGCAAATAGAGAGAAAATTGTGGTAATTAGGTAAAGCAAGCAAGTAAGAATTCATAAAATTGGGAATAATGTATTAAAAAGATTACTAAAGGGAGTAAAAATAAAATTGTAATTTAGTGTGTATAGAAAAGCCAAAAGCTTCAAAAATTTTTTTGGCATTAGTTACCCTTTCCACCACCCTTCATTACCACCCCCACCTCATTATTAAAGGGGCAAAAAGAAAAGGTCTTAATAGCCACCCTCTCTATAACCCCCACTACTGTGTAGCATATCGTTGTATGGGTTTTTTGGGATAAATGATTTCGAATATTATTATTGTTTAAAAGATTTGGGTAGGAAATCTGGATGTGGAAGTAATGACTCCTTAGACGGCTTTTCTTTTGGTTGTATAAAAACAGATAGCAGATCTAAAGTCTCCAACAAAAATGACATATGACCACTTATAGGGCAGGAAATTTATAGTGAGACGTCTGGTCCGTACAGCTCATGTCAACCATTTGGTCAATTAGCCTTCCGTCACATTTAATTAATATATGGATATGGAATCCATAATATGACCCACTTTAGATAATTTGTTCTTAAACGAATTGGAGGTATTCTTTTGTAAACATGCGGCTGAAAAAGTCCCATCTAATTACATGTAATACCGTGTTATACTTAATAACCATTAAAAGTAAATGCCAAAAGGTAACAGCCATATTAGGAAAAAAATCTGTTCAATTCACTTTGTAGCCTAAGTCAAAATTTGATTGTATCCAAAAAATAAAAATTAAGTCTTTAAATAATTTGAAACTAAGAAAAATCATTCCATACAAGTGAACAATGTCATATAATTATCAAGAAATGCTAATGAATTTTGTACAAAATCTAGCTTCTTTTAGTTCAGGTGTTTGTGAAATGCGTTGTCGCATTGTGTCGTGATATGAAGTGTTTTTGCTCATCTGCGTTTCTGCGTCTATAAATCTTCTTCTTCTTCTGAGTATGCTGATTATAGTAGAGCATATATCGTTGCGATTTCTTCGTGGTATTCATTTTTTCCCTCGCCTTTCCTTCCCAGTATGCTTGGTGATTTCCTAGTTGGTTCATGATTATCTCGATTGTTATTCTCCCTATTTTTAGTTCGTTGCTTTTCAGTATTAGCGCTTTCTTCGGTAGATGTGTTGGTTTCCTTCTCTGGATATGTCCCCATCACTTCATTGCATACATTTGTATCCTTTTGTAATCGTGTTCCCTCCTAGTAATGTTGGTGTTTTATGTCGCTGCTTTAATATCATTGCTTTTGCGAGTAGTTGGATGATGTTTCTTTCAGCTCTTCTCGGGTTTTTTCTGTTGGCTTTTGTCATTGCCCCGTTTTTAACACCATATGTCATTTTTTCAAAAATTGTTAATAATACATAAATATTATAAATTGTTCGTTTAAATGGAATTTTTATGCTAAAACAACACTATAAACCAAAGTTAACACTTCGCTGTATTCTGCACCGTGTCACAAAAACGTTCACAAAAACAATAATGACTCCTAAAGGCAGCCAATTTTTACATATTGTTTACAAAAATGTTCAACGGACAACTTAAAAAAAAAACCCATTGAACGAGTGTGAACAAAACAAACTTTTTCTTGATAAAGAGAAAAATGTTTTCTATATTCTGAGAAAAAACGACCTCCTATTAAATGTTAATAATTTTTTATAAATTAATAATTACGAAATTTCACCTTCAACATTTAATTATACATATCTTATGGAGGAGAATCCATTTTAATGTATTTTAATGCCACTATTTTCTAAATTTTTACAGCACTTTCTGTAACTACAACAACATGCGTGAAATAAACAGCTCGTTGCGCTTCGTGTAACTGTCACATCGGAATGAAGTTACAAAGACCCCGGGGGATGTCGGATCCTAGGTACCGGTTTATATTATCATCTACTAAACATTCTGGGACAAAAAAGTCCTAAATTCGAAACTCGCTTTTTCGACTTTTGGCCAGCTTTTTCGGATTCTGGCCCATTGTGCGGCGCCGCATATGTGATGGCCGGCCTGATCATCATCGTATACAACGGTTTTTTATTGTTTCTGTTTAGTTAACTACCCCTGGCCAGGAGCGGGTACAGGCTTCTGGACATGGAGTAGACTTTCCGTATGGTCTCATTTACGTGGGTGTTAAACGTCAGTCGTTTGTCTAAGTTAACCCCCAGTTACTTCACCAACTCATTTAAATTTAATGAAGTCGATTAAAAAGTCGAAATTTCAACCGGTTGCAGTTGCGCCTTACTATGTTCATATTTAAACTTAATACGTTGAAATGTCAACATAATATTAATAAGTTGATATTTCGACTCATTATATTGAAATTCTTTTTCGTCATAGACTCAATACGCTTCCGTAAAAAATACCTCACGCAAAAACTTGAATAAATAGTATAAAAAGAAATTTATAATAACGCACTAAGGTTTATTGCCATTGTTTTGAACCCCACGAAATATGCAAATAGGAAATCCGGAAATTAAAATCGATAAATCATCGACATCAACCCGTCGGCAGTCAAAATATTCACTTGTCAAAGCTTTGAAAAGGTTAACATCTTGTTCAGAGCTACCTTGAGAAGCGTGGTATTGTTTGAGCAGTTCCTAAAAAGCCGCCGTGGGGTGATATATGAACGTGAGTAGCAAAAGATCTATGACAAGCTTTACTCTATTGTTCACACCGGGTGGCCAGTAACCACTGTAAGTAAATGAAGACAAATTTTAACTGTTTCTTATTCAGCTTTTGTTACAAAGTACCGCTGATTGCGATTGACTGCTTCTAGACATCTGAATTAAAGACAATACAATATAAATATTTACTTATCTATTTATCTACTATCGATATCATGACTCGAATGGATCTGATAAGATCAATAATTTAGTACAGTGTATTTGCTCTTTAATGTTATCAACAAAACCGTTTTATAACTTCGTTATGTTCAATAACCGTTGATTTGAATTCTGAAAATGCATTGTATTTGACCTTAAATTTTGTTGGAAGAAATTGTCGCGTCATTTCATTGCTTAAAGTAGCTTCACTTTGAACTTGCCGGTAAAATCGCGATCATTTAAAACACCTTAATCACAGATACTATTGAAAACACGTATATTTGTGCATTATCTATAAGCAGATAGGTACCTGAAATAGGATGCATAGCTTTAAAAGCATCTAGACTTATTTCTAAATTATTTTTGAAAAAGTAACATAGATACCTAGAGGATCTAGATATGTTCCATTGAAAGTATCTTAAAATAGTAAATACCTAAAAAAATCATCTTAGACACCTTAGTGAAGTATCTTACATACATTCCAAACTATTTAAAGTAGTGTTTTAAGCATCTAAGATATTTCTAAGTAACGAAGATATTTGTCAAAGAATCTTAAATTTTATTTTGGAATTATCGCAATAATTTGTATTATATAAATAATACAAGTTATTATTAAATTGCAATACCTGAACCTAACAGAGTATTGTAAATGTAAAGCCCTAAGTCATATATTTACGTTGGATGTGCAATTATTTTCCGTTTAATAATATTTAATAAGTTTTACTTTCTGTGCTTGAATATGAAAACGATAATACTAGTAATAGATATTTTAAATACATAAAAATATTTAGGTACCAAAAAGTATATGAGATACTTTTAGTATCTAAGTAAGGTATTAAGATACTTAAACGTATTTAGATACTACAAAATTATTTTGAAAAGTTACTTAAAACGTTTTGTTAAGTACCAATGATAATACTAGTAATAGATATTTTAAATAAATAAAAACATTTAGGAACTAAAAAGTATTTAAGATACTTTTAGTATCTAAGGAAGGTATTAAGATACTTAAAAGTATTTAGATACTATAAAATTATTTTGAAAAGTTACTTAAAAAGTTTTGTTAAACACCAATTCCTTTAGATACTTTCATAAAGTATCTAAGCTTCACATACTTTTTGTCTGATATAATAATAAGACAGAATAAAAGATATTGAAAAAAAACTGAACTGCCTTAAAAAAAGTCGTATTGCTTATACAGTGTGTTCCAGGATAGATGTAACAAGAGGTGTAATGGACCAAAAATGTTGGAATTTTGGAATGGTATTTGGGGATTGAGTCCTGCTTGTTGTAAAACTAAAGTATACCAAAAATGTCTTGATTTGGTGTTCTACAGGGTGTTTTATAGCAAAGTTGTAAAAATCACCACTAAGTACCTTTATTTTTCAAAATATGAAAAAATTCCACTAAGAAAAATTATTCAGAATGCAATTTTATACCTCTATACCAAAGTTCAGGAATATGAAATTATTTTTTTGAAACTTCCCTTTTTTTTCAATAAATTAGTATTTTATTTTGAACCATTCAATTAAAACTGCATAGAAACTATTTTCTGTGAATTAATATTTAAAGTTATGTAGAAGCTAAAAGTAGGCTATGAGAAAAGCAGTGGATACACATTTATCATTTATTATTGACATATCTGTCAAACGTAGTCAATATTATCCTTAATTTCTGTTTCAAATTAACGAACCAAGCATAAAAAAATTAAGTGAAAATGGTACTCACAGTGCGTGAAAAAATTTATATTGTGCAATGCTACGGAATTGGCGTGAAAACTCGCTAAGAGAAGTAAGCCAATTTAATTTGAAATTTCCAAACACTGCTTTGTCACGTACTCAGGCTATGAAAATAATTAAAAAGTTTCTGGCTACTGGTAGTGTTCTTAATATGAAAAGAAAAATAAAAGCATATGATGAAGACAATGTTGGGGCTATTATAGTGCCTCTGTTATAGAAAATCCTAGGATGCCACTAAGAGAGAGACCAGCTCTTATTAATATTAGCAAGTCTGAACTCCAAAGAATTTACAAGGCAATGAAAATTAGGGCATATAAAGCAAATTATAAACATACGCTTGAAGAGGGAGATGACGGCCGTAGGTTGGATTTTTGTTTGACCATTGGAGAAAAAACCGCTGCCCAAGGAATCACTACTTCCCCATCCAGATTTTCTATCCAAGTCACTGACAACGAAAAAATTTTGTATGTGGAAATAATTGTTTATGGAACTTTAATAATATAAAATTTGAAATCCTCTACCCCAAAAACCCATAAAACGATACCCCACATCGGTAGTGGGGTGGGGGTGGTGATAGGGGGTGGTAGTGGGGGTGGTAGTGGGGGTGGATGAAGTAAAAAATATTTTGAGGTTTCTGATTCTTATACACACACTAAATCACAATTATTTTTCATCCCCTTTAATAATGAGGTGGGTGTGGTAATGGGGGTGGCTACTGCCAAATTTTTTTTTGAGACCTTAGCTTCTCTTGTACATACTAAATACCAATTTTATGGACTCTTATCTACTTGATTTACCTATTTACCCCAAATTTACCTCAATTTACCCCCCAACCCTTCGACGGAACAAGATGAAAATATAATCTAGTTCTAGATCTCGTTAAAGTACATGTACGTTAAAGTACAAATTTCAAGTCAATATCTCAAACGGTTCCAGGGTAAACGTGCGCACAAAAAAAAAAGTTACAGACAGACAGACCGACAGACAGATAGACCGACAGACAGACCGACAGACAGAAATTTTTTTTTTTTCGCTCAAACTTAAAATCTCGACGTTTCATGGCATTCTAAGCCTATTTGAAAAATAAAAATTTTTAAAAATTTTTTTGTCGTTACTATACTTCCACTGGATATGGAAGTAAAATCATGGAAGAGAGATTTCTTCATCATTTCATAATTTTCTCAGATGAATCCACATTCACAACCAATGGTGTTGTTTCATCTCAGAATTGTCGGTTTTGGGCTTCTGAAAATCCAAATTTTAGAATTCATTGTAGAAGACAATATTATAAAAAAGTGAATGTGTGGTGTGCCGTTTAATATCACGTTGGAGTTATTGGACCTTATTTCATTGAAAAAAGGTTAAACCAACACACTTATTTACAGCTTCTTGAAAGATTTTCTGAAGAACATTTAAATATTTTAAGAGATATGCCTTTAGTTCATTTTCAACATGATGGTTGCCCTGGCCACTCCACAGAAATGGTTAATCGGTGGTTGGATTTAAATTTTGGAGAAAATTGGATTGCCAGGAATGGACCGATCAAGTGGCCGGCGAGATCCCCAGACCTATCAATATTGGATTTCTTTTTATGGGGTCGCCTCAAGCAGTTGGTTTACGCTGAACCACTTCCTAACGATGTAGCAGTATTGAAGCAGAGAATTACAAATGCCGTAAACTCCATACCGTTAGATCATATTCAAAACAATTTTAAGGACTTCAGGCGAAGAATCGAAATGTGTGTGGATGTGGGTGGTAGCTACGTCGAATAATAAAAAAATTGTAAACATTGTTTTGTGTTGGTCCATAATTAATTTGTTTGTGAATCTGTTATGTTTTTGATATTTATTACTTGTTATAATTTTTAAACCTCCTTAATCTTCTGTTAGTAATTGTTTCTTGTTTTACAATTAGTTCGATTAACATTTCGTATATTCAATTTTTTATTTACCAATAGCCTACTGTTTGAGATGATTAACATTTGCTCCTACACAACTTTAACTATGAATTCAACTCTTAATTCGCAAAAAATGAGAAGTTTCAAAAAAATAATTTTATATTCCTGAAATTTGGTATAAAGGTATAAAATTGCATTCTAAATAACTTTTCTTAGTGGAATTTTTTCATATTTTGAAAAATAAAGGAACTTTATTAATGGTGATTTTTACAACTTTGCTTATAAAACACCCTGTAGAACACCAAATCAAGCCATTTTTGGTATACTTTAGTTTTACAACAAGCAGTACTTAATCCCCAAATACCATTCCAAAATTCCAAAATTTTTGGTCCATTACACCTCTTGTTACATCTATCCTGGGACACACTGTATATGGAAAATATAAATTAACACTAAATACGTTCAATCTTCAATCTGACATAAATGATGAGGGGTATTCCTCAAGATTTCATTTTAGAACATTTGTCTATGTTTTCTGTTTATATGCTGTTTGTGTGTGATATTGGAATTTTATTGTGATGTCACGTGAAAACCAAGCACGTATTAACCTCTTAATGCCGAAGCTTAAAAAAATTTGAGAAAACATTATATCTTATTGAAAATTGCATTAGAAACTATGAATACACATTAATAAGTAATATAATAATATTAGGAATTTTATAAATAAACAGTTGTTTGTTCGACATATAACCCACTGGGTAATAATAGAAATTTTCAATAAGAGGTTAATGGTAAATAATGATGTATCACTAGTATTTTCGTTTCAACATATGGGGAGTAATCTTGTGTGTTCTGCAAGGCTCCATTTTAGAGCACTTTTTGTTTGGGTTTTCCGCTGTATACTGCTACTTCTCGTTGCTCAAACTAAACTATGAGAAGCAGCAGAAGGCAGCGAAAATCTGCATATGGTAGATGTGAATCTGCCGAATCGTCGTTTAGACAACTACGTGCTTAAGCCAGCCGGGACTACATCGAGAAATGCAATAACACATCATTTTACATCCGAGGTGAACCGCTTCTGAGAATGATGAAGTAAATACTTAATTCACACTAAGCAATAGTAAATATATTTTTTCTACTCCCATGTTTTAATTCGTTTATTAGATATTCCGTACCTGTACTTTAATGAGATTCATTAAGATACAGATTTACCATTAAGATACAAGTTTATAACCAACAGAGACGCGACAGACAGCAATATTCTGTCAATATCAATTATTGCCTTGAACATCTGACATCTAAAATTTATCAATTTTGACTAGTTATTTGTCATGTCATGTTTACCTAGCAATTTCAGAAATAAAGTGCTAATTTTCTATTTCATTATGGCTGGTCGTAGAAAAAATAGTGTATGCAACTCACATTTAATGACAATTAAGACACTCGCATTCATTATGACATTCGTCTAAGGCTCATGCCATAATTCTCATGTTCGTGTCTTAATAGCCATCATTAAATGATGAAACAGATGAAATGGATGTCATTTTTGACATATTACTTCCAATGTATTTTATGTGTTGGCAGTTAAATAGTAATTAGAATAGAATATAATATAATAGAAATAAGGAAATCACGCAATTGTTTTTTGAATTTGTTTACAGTCTTGATTCCTTTTATTTAATTTGGCAGGTTATTATGTACATTAAAAAGGTAAATGATAACAATTAGGATAACGATAATAATTATATCACGATGTCAGGTATGCTTGGGTGTACAAAACTGAATGTGTGGTTTCTTCGCCAATTCTCATTATTTGTATTATTTTTTAGGTTCCTTTAGAAGGTCAACCTGGGAGCCACCTCCGGACCCGTCCCGACTCCGGGCGGGTTTTCACCAGTTATTTCAGCAGCAAAAACGCTTTCACTGAGGGAATCATCTTGCGCTGAGGCTTTGTGGAAAATGCCCCACAAAGGTACGAAAAATTTTAGAATTAATACGTAAGACAATTGAAATATTTATCTCCGTATCACGAAATTTTGTAAATGGTATTTTGTATGGACAGAAATATTCCATCGGACGTATCTTTTAAGCATAAACAGATTTCGTTGGTAAATATGTAGATTTTATTGGATAATATTGGTATATATCTCTATTTTTTTAAATATGCACGTGTAATAATACTTTTACAGCTACGTGGTATAACCCAATTGTATTATCTTTTGACTGCAATTTTAGACTTTTATCCTTGTAATATGCCATTTGTAATGAAACTGACGATGCCCATACTGTTGTAACAGTCTAGTTGGAAAATAAAGATTGTTCTATTCTATTCTATCCTATATATAATAACAATAATAATAATACTTACTGATGTACAGCACAAAAAAATGTTTTACACATATTAAAACATACATATTATCTAACATAGACACTATGCAGGTTTCCAGTTAGCGTTCCCTTGGAAGATTGTGCAAAAACGGCTGACTTTATAAAAAAACTTTCTTAACAAAACTTTCAATGTTTCATCTCTACTATGACGTAAAATTATTTTTAATTATACAAGGGGTCACAAAAACGAGTTACACAAGAAAGTATAATTTTCTAAAACGGAACATTCTGTATTGAGCCTCCAAGGGTCCTATATTACACCCTAAAATCGGATGCAGCGTTGCCAAGTTATGCCTATCCTAGTTATCCCCATTTTTTTGGGCAATTTACAAACATTTTTTTCACTACCATATCTCCGCGATTTATTAATTGATTTTTTTTAAAATGTAGGATGTTATTTGATAACTATGTATTTACTGAAAAACATTTTGAAATAAATTATTATTATACCAGGTGTCCAAAATATTTGTTTACATTTCTTGATATTTAATTATTATTTTTCCCAATTTTTTCAAATGGAATGCCTATATTTTTTTATACGGATGAATAAAGCATACAATTCCCCACATTTTAATATTATACATATTATTTTTATTTCAAACGGTTTTTGAGATATGATTATTTCAAATAATTTTTGCGTAAATTAAGGTACCCTTATTTCAGCATTAAAATCTGGTATGGCTTATTTGGTCTTTCGTTTTACATTTTTTTCAATTCTTTAAATGGAATGCCTATAAGTTTTTTACATGGATGAATAACGCATACAATTTCCCACATTTTGATATCATACATTTTCTTTTAATAATTATGAACGGTTTTTTGAGAAATAATTTTTTTGACGATATTGAAACTAGCCTAACAATTGCTCAAAATTTCCACCATTTTGACCCATATAATACTGAAGTCTGTTGATAAATAAACGCCTTACATTGCTCAACATATCAACATTTATACGATTGAAACACTGACGAATCCTTTCCATCATATCTTCTCGAGTCATTGGTTCTACTTTATAAACGACTGAATTCACAAATTCCCAAAGGAAGTCAAGTCGGGTGACCTAGGCGGCTATGCTATGCAATGAGATCTAACATAATTTAACAAACTAATAAATTAGAAGGAAAGAAAGAAATTTTTTTTATAAAGTTAGCCGTTTTTGCATAATCTTCCGAGGAAACACTAACTGGACACCCTGTATATGATATAAAACAGTAGGGAGAAATTATGATATATAGTAAATCATACATACACAAAAAATAAGTTTCGTCCATTAAAAAATAAATACATAAAATATATAAAATATAGTCAAACTGCAGATAGAGTGAGGTCTGTATAGAATAAAAAAGTGTGGAGATAATATGGAGAACAGTAAATAGTCGAAAAGGTACTCATTTAAAAAAGTCATTAACCTTATAACAGTTTTTGTCTAGTAATATTTTTTCAATTTTGATTTAAAAACATGCAGATTCTGAGAATATTTAAATCATGGGGTATTAAAAAATTTGCAACCATTATAATAAAAGTTTTTTTTCGTGCAAAGCTATTTGATGTGATTGCGGCTGTAGAAATCCCTTAAACCTCGTGCTGGGGTTATAGCTGACTTGATTGTCAAGAAATATATGTTGATTTTTATAAACAAATATATAGACTTCCAAAATATACACACTTGCAGCAATTAGTGTTGTAGTTTAAATTATGTAAACAATATTAGGGAACATCTTTATTATATAACCATTTACAATATATGTAGTTGATCAATAATTTAACAAAAACCTTACACTTCCTGGATTCCACCAGGTAAAAATAATTTAAACTAAATTAGGCAAATATGACCAGTACAATATTAAATTCAATAAAATACATATTCTTTAAACTTCTTCAGCAACATAACAGTTCTACCAGATTTTGTACATGTATCATGATGCATATTATTATTTTTATTATCAGAACTGTGATCATTTGCATCTATTAAGTCATTATCAATATATTCAAAATTGGGAATTGTATAATTTTCTACTTCAGGACAATTTGCCATTAGGTCATCATACGCATTCTGATTTATTTGAGATTCAACATTAGAAGGTCTTAGGTGATAGGTATTTTTACTTCCACGTCCAGTGGAAGTATAGTAACGACAAAAAATTTTTTAAAAATTTTTATTGCCCAAATAGGCTTAAAATGTCATGAAACGTCGAGATTTTAAGTTTGAGCGAAAAAAAAATTTCTGTCTGTCGGTCTGTCTGTCTGTCTGTAACTTTTTTTTTGTGCGCACGTTTACTCTGGAACCGTTTGAGATATTGACTTGAAATTTGGTACACATATTTTTTTATTTTTATTTTATTTTAAATGCCTTATTTATATTAACTTGTATTAATTTATATGTACTTTAACGAGATCTAGAACTAGATTATATTTTCATCTTGTTCCGTCGAAGGGTTGGGGGGTAAATTGGGGTAAATTTGGGGTAAATGGGTAAATCAAGCAGGTAAGAGTCAATAAAATTGGTATTTAGTATATACAAGAGAAGCTGAGGTCTCAAAAAAAATTTTGGCATTAGCCACCCCCATTACCACCCCCACTTCTTTATTAAAGGGGATGGAAAAAAAAAATGTGATTTAGTGCATGTACAGGAACCAGAAATCTGAAAATATTTTTTTACTTCATCCACCCCCCACTACCACCTCCCTATCACCACCCCCACCCCACTACCGATGTGGGGTATCGTTTTATGGGTTTTTTGGGGTAGAGGATTTCAAATATAATATTATTAAAGTTCCATAAACAATTATTTTCACATACAAAGTTTTTTCGTTGTGAGTGATTTGGATAGAGAATCTGGATGTGGAAGTAGTGATTCTTTGGGCAGCGGTTTTTTTCGACGTGTTTGATTGCTACAGTCTTTTATAATGAATGACCGTGGGGCTTCATGACTAGTTATTATTTTTCCAGTATTTATCACCATTAATAGCTATATTTTGCTCTTCATTAAACTTGTAATATGAGCAGCGCCATGTTGTAGATTAAATTATATAAACAATATTAAGGAACATCTAATATATAAAAATCTCGTGTCACAGTGTTTGTTATCGAACTCCTCCGAAACGGCTTGACCGATTTTTATGAAATTTTTTGTGTATATTTGGTAGGTCTGAGAATAGGTCGTAAGCTATTTTTTATACCCCTAGGTGATACGGGTGGCCCTATCCAGAAATTTTCTTTTTATTTTTTGGACAAAAATTTATAATTTATATGGCAAAACAACGTTTGCTGGGTCAGCTAGTAATTTAATAAAAACCTATCAACCACTTCCTGGATTCCAGTAGGTACCAATACACTTTACGTTGCTGCCAATTTCTACTTATTAAAGATATAACAGTTAGTACTTTTAACAGTCTAAAAGAAATACGACAGCTCTCACAAAAACCTAAATCTGCAATAATTCGTATAGCGTACTTCTTCAAAGAGTAAAATTTACCAAAAATTACTGAGTTGCTTAAAATACAAAAAATTGCAAATGCTTAGCAATTGAGATTAACCGATCATTCTTTTTCAATTAATTATGATGAAAAATTGGCCCCGGATTTATGGGGTTGATAGTTAATAGTTTCTCGTACATACACTAAATCTCATTTTTTTGAACTCTTACTTGCTTGCTTTACCACTACATGGATGTGGAAGTATAATGCTAATTACGTAAAAGTATAAAAGATCTATATGCCCGTAACTCGTGAAAACGAAATCAATGATCCCATTAGAGCCGTCAAAATCTTCGTTAATCCCTCGCGTATCAATAAAATAAAGTCATGCAGTTATGAGTGCTTTCCTGTGGCTTTGACAAGTCCAGACGTTTGTTCTTTTGAGTACACGGCGCCCCCATAATAATCACACTCCGTTGCATAATAACCCACCCTCGATTATGTGCACGCTGCGCCCTTTAATCAAGCAGCAATTAAACGGAGTTTTTCTCATTCTCCCTTCTTGTAATGAACCAGTTAATATACATACCACGTTATACAGATCGCCTTGTAAAACCGCGTGTGGTTTTAAAAAGACGGCAAGTAGCCGCGTTTAAGGGTCGCTCTAATTGTGTTTTGCAAATTATTGTAAATCCCATTGTGATTTAATTTTCTCGACGTTATAATGCGTGACGATTTATCTGGTTGCATCCTCTCTATTTTAATAATCTGTTTTATACCGATTTCTTACTTTAATTCATATTTTGGGACAATGACGTCCTAGTCAGCATATACATTGTTTTAGTAAATACGTAAATTTAATCCAACAAACCCACCACCAGCAAGGGTAGTAATACCTTTTTTTTTTTTACAATATGAATTATTTATTTACGATATATGAACTTAACAAACTAAAGGTTTGGATCCGTTTCCACAAACATCCAAACACCCCGTATATTTTCACTTAAGTATAACAGGTTTCTTTCTTGACAGTCGTGTTAATTACACACCAAATATTTCTCTTTTCTATCATATTTTTTCATTTTTTATTTCCTAAGGGTGTTCATCGCACATGGTGTGATACAACCAAATTTAAATCAAAGTTCATGCTACTCGGACTTTTTTTTACACATTCTTGTATATAGAACCAATTTCTACGACATTTGAAATCATTCATCACATACATTTTTTTTTTACAAGTATTTTACTTTTCTTAATGACAGCCACACAAAAAAAGTGGTCAGAGGACGCGAATTTTTGAGAACATTCGTTTTCAAGCGTATACGTCTAAAAACGTTCAATTGAAAACGATCGCACTTGTAAATACGAATTTTTGGAGGTGCTCGTTTTTGTTTCCCGAGTGCTTCGTTTTAAAATTGATAGTGACATTTGACATCTTTTCTATAATAATTGGTTATAACCTTACTTTTTCACGTGTTTGCTTTTGCATTTTGGTGCTTTTGTCCGAAAAACAAAAAAAACTTTTAGTGGAGTTCATGAAAAAACATCATAATTTAGTAAGTGGGAAGCAACGAAATAATTTTACCAAAGTTGACGCCCAAAACCTGTGGAAGCAAATTACTGAACTTTTAAATAGCATTCCGGAAGCAAATAAAGATTGGAAGAGCTAGAGGAAGGTGAGATTTTTATAAATAATTAAATTTCTCACAATACAATTAAAATTGTAATTATTTTAGGTCTGGCAAGATCTAAAGAATAGAACTAAAAGAAAAGAGAGTAAAAATAAGAAAAGCTATACGGGGACTCAAGGAGGACCTTTCTCTGGAGAATCAATGACTACAACTGAAAACGAGCTGCTCAGTCTATTGACAAAAGTTGGAGTTGAAAGCCATGCAGTTGATGAATCTGTGACTGAATTCAATGAAAATCTTGGGGGCATAAATGATACACTAAATCATGTAACAATATTTCAGATACCAAATGGTGCTGTAGATCTGCAAGTTAATGAATATGGTGAACAAGAGAATGAGATTGCTGTCGCATCATATGAAGAAATAACTGATGAAAATTCCCCCACAGAAAACGAAATTTTATTAAGTGACAATGGTGTCTTGAAAGCCATCGCAGAAACCCCAACCGGTTTAAAATCAACGGAAAACGTGGAGTCCTCGGGGGAAAAGTGCACATAAAGAATTTACCTAAAAAAGCTCTCAACTTAATTAGGGCAGCAAGAGCTGCCACAACTTTTCAAGATAATTTAACTCAGAAATTATGAATCAAAGAGAGCTACTACAAAAGAAAACTAGAAATTTTAGAAGAAAATATTCAGCTTAAACGAGATAAAGTTGCAGCACTACAACAGATTGGTGCAGCCTTAGAAAAAATTACTAATTAATTCCATAAGTAATGATTCTATTAATAATTTCCTCCAATTTAAATTTGGATACTATAATTTCTGGTAGATACAGATAGTTAAACCACATCTTAAGTGCCTTATTTTAGTTTGTATGTATTTGTTAACAATATTTTGCCAAATACTGTCGTGCAATTTTAATCTACATACCATTGTCTTCGAGTGCTTGAAGTCCGCTCGTTGAAAAATGTTTCAAAATAAACGTCAATAAGCGTGTTCGTTTAAAAGCGAACGGTCGAAAATTGCATTTTAGTATTTTTCGCTAACTTACGATTCGCTTTCAAAAAACGACTTCAAGCACTCGAAGACAATGGTATGTAGATTAAAATTGCACTTCACAACGACAGTCTTTGGCAAAATATTGTTAACAAATACGTACAAACTAAAATAAAGCAATATGTTGTAGTGCTGCAACTTTATCTCGTTTAAGCTGAATATTTTCTTCTAAAATTTCTAGTTTTCTTTTGTAGTAGCTTTCTTTGATTAATAATTTCTGAGTTAAATTATCTTGAAAAGTTGTGGCAGCTCTTGCTGCCCTAATTAAGTTGAGAGCTTTTTTAGGTAAATTTTTTATTAGCACTTTCCCCCCGAGGACTCCACGTTTTCCGTTGATTTTAAACCGATTGGGGTTTCTGCGATGGCTTTCAAGACATTGTCACTTAAGAAAATTTCGTTTTCTGTGGGGAAATTTTCATCAGTTATTTCTTCATATGATGCGACAACAATCTCATTCTCTTGTTCACCATATTCATTAACTTGCAGATCTACAGCACCATCTGATAAAATTATTTCGTTGCTTCCCACTTACTAAATTGTGATGTTTTTTCATGAACTCCACTAAAAGTTTTTTTGTTTTTCGGACAAAAGCACCAAAATGCAAAAGCAAACACGTGAAAAAGTAAGGTTATAACCAGTTATTATAGAAAAGATGTCAAATGTCACTATCAATTGCGAATATGAAACGTTGCCAAATGCCCCGTTCGTTTCAAAACGAACCACTCGGGAAACAAAAACGAACACCTTCAAAAATTCGTATTTACAAGTGCGATCGTTTTCAACTGAACGTTTTTAGACGTACACGCTTGAAAACGAATGTTCTCAAAAATTCGCGCCCTGGCCTGCGGAAAAACAAACCAATCTGATAATTCTGGCTTCGCATTCGCTTTTAGCGGGTCCAAATACATAAGGATACACTGGTATAGTCCGCAGACCAGACCACTTTTTTTTATTTTGGGGGTGTTTTTTGGGATTAAGGGTGAAATCGATCGCGTCTGACAATTTTGACTTCAGATTCTGTTTCAGAGGGTCCAAATACAAGGATACACTGATATGGTCCGCCGGACAGACAATTTTTTGGGGTGGTGTTTCTTTGGGGTCAAGGGTGAAAAACGAGTCAATCTGACAATTCTGACTTCGGATTCGGTTTCAGCGAGTCCACATATGGATACATTGATCTGGTCCGCAGACTAGACCACTTTTTTTTTTGTTGTGTGGCTGTGTCATTAAACAAAAAAAAGTAAAATATTTATATAAAAAAAAAAATCTGGGATGAATGATTTTAAATATCGTGGATATTGGTTCTATATACACAGTGACGTAACCAGGTTTTTTATTCGGGGGGGTCCGAACGTTTTGAAGGTATTACTCAGATACGAATAGAGTAATTGAGTATATATATAAAAAAAATCTTTGAATTAAAAGTATTTTCAAATTTTCGCACTTTTAAAGTCCCTGCAGTTGATTTAAATTTTCCAGCCGTCGCGACGACTAGTTAGTTGAAGACGTTGAAATTCTATCACTTTGAAAAAATGCTAATTGCTCCATCTATAAGCCCCTTTTTACATAATTAACATATCTCCATTGTTTTTAAGTAAAGTAAAGTTCTGTTGAAAGCCGAAATTATTTCAAATATAATAATAATCGAATCAAATCATAGCAATCGAAAACAAGTGGTCAAAATTAAGAAAGAAAATATTGAGAGAAAATCTGGGGAAGTAACAACTAATATGGGTGTACCACAAGGTAGCATAGTGAGACCTTTGCTGTTCATCATGTATTGTGAATTAACTCAATAATGTCATACTAGATAGTAAAAGTTGTGATCTAACTAGCTATCTGATATGAGAAGGCTCATTTTAACTGCAGAAGAACTAACTATAGCAAAGGATTAGTTTATAATTAATAAACTAGCAACATGGAGGCGTGTTCAACTGTATAAAGATATATCTATAATAATGTCACATATTGAAATCTGTTGTTATTTTATTGAGAGGGGCGCTAATTTTGATTCCACACTTAGGCGACCAAGCATGTAGGAAGAAACAATTTTCTTTACTTTACCTTGTTATTTTATTTATTATTTTGAAAAAAGATATAATTGAGGAATATCTGGAACGCTTCATTATGGTAAGGAATTAGGTTTATACAATCACATCACATCCGTCATACTTATATGCAGCAGGTTACTTAAGACTAAATCAGATTCAGATTGCGCTAGATTGTGTGGCTGCAAATCCGCACGCTGTTGGCTCATCCGCCCTATCCCTATGGCTGCAATAAAATTGCAAAAAACCACAATTTACAACGAGGTTGGCTGGAATAGAAATTTGAAATCAGCCAGAAAAATGTTCAATAAAAACCGAAAATGAAATTAATTTGTTAATTTTAAATATTATGCCTGCCAATTATCCAAATGTCAATTCATTTTGGGGTGGGTCCGGACCCCCTGGACCCCTTTCCTGGCTACGTCACTGATATACATCCAAGAATGTGTAAAAAAAAATCCGAGTGGCATCAACTTCGATTTAAATTTAGTTTTGGCACACCGTGCCCATATATTTTTCACTGAAAATATAGTAAGTTTCTTGACAATTATGTTAACTATATGCAAATTATTATTTTTTTCATTTATTTATTATTATTTTTTGAAGTGTTCACTCTGTATATATTTCACTAAAAGTATATCTCGTTCTTCGTTGGCAATAGCATCAGCTACTTGCCAAATATTACTTTTCTCCGTCAAGCAGTTTTGTAGATATAGAAACCAGACCATACCAGACCTTCAGACCGACAAACCGACAGACAGAGACAGGCTGATTAAATTAAATGACTTTGCAATCTGCATAGTCTGAAACGGGGGCGAGCGTAGAGGCGACTTCAATGTGAATATCATCGATATTCCGTTGAAGCAACGTCGAGCGCGGTTAGTACTTGGATGGGCTCCCATCTCGGGAAATACAGCGTTCTCGTCCCACCTTCTAGAGGCTTGTATATCAGTGTATACTCGGAAGTTACGTAATTTCAGACGAGGATTACGTAGTGGATATACCATCCTTCGGAGGGCAGGCGGTCCCTTGTCTATTAAATGTTAGGCAAGTAAAAGATCCCTACTCTTCTTAAGGGAAGAGGTTCGGCAAAATTTCCAGGTTGGGGGTAGCTCGTCTCCTGGCGTCGGTGATAGGCCCTGGTAGCGGAAATAGGCCGACGTTAAACAGTAAAAAAAAAATAGTCTGAAACGTAAAAATGCGAGGAAATCACGAAGGGTGATTTTTTTACGATTACAATACTTACTTTCGCTAAGCGAGAGATGTAAAAATATATCAACCTGTTGGAAATTTAATCAGTTTTAAACTTTCGTAGAGATTTCACTAACAAGTAGATATTTTCTAGATATCCGCTAAAATAATCTGTAAAAGTCGGCTGTTTCTAAAATTACAAAATTATATATTTTTATATATTTCAATAAACACTTAATATTCATTACATCGTTTCATTTTTTCTACTATAAATTTACTTTAAAACGAGACATATCGAACACATTGACAACACTGACTAACAACGAAGTATGAAAAACACGTGAAATTCTTTGAACCGTCACGCGTCGGCGTAGAGAGTGGTGAATGCCTTATGAAAGAGACATCGGCTTTTTTTTAAGTTTCATTAACAATTCAATTAACAATAAAACAAATTGACAGCCTTCAAAAAAATACTTAAAAATTATCGTCCCTCGGTTTGGATAACAAGGATAAATGTCTTCCTAGTTTGGGTCTTCTTTTATAAACATATTCTGCATTTAATTTCAACAGCGAGTATAATTCTGTGCAAAATGTCTTCTTCTTGAAGTGCCGTCTCTAAAATCAGTGAAAGTTGTCGACAATAACTTTGGGGTAGAATATTTGTCTTCTGTTGAAATCTCTGTCTCCTTCTATTGTTCCCAAGAAGGTGAGCTGGAGTAGTCAGTGTTTGAACTGAATACAGTTGCAAAATATAGAACCAGACATTTACCACTATATCTTCATCACAAATAAACTTTCATTCGAAAGGATTTGTTAATAAACAGAATCTTTGACATTAAACCACCGAGAATCTCTAAGAAATTAATCATCTCCGTTAGAAACGTTCGTACTTTTACAAATAATCCACCCTCATGCCCTGAAATATTTTTAAGCACTCCAAGAATGACTGTAAATACTGTAGATCTAAAATAACGATACAGCTAAACCAAAATTATAATCCATTAAAAAAATGTATAATTTTTCATAGAAAATTTTCTAAATTTTTATGCAATTCTGAAAGCGTTTAGTGAAAAAACACCCCTAGCGCTTGTAATTTTTTAATTTTATTTGTTTTTCGTATACGTCATCCTAGAATCATAAAATGCAAAATCAGATTTTCTACTATTACTTCCAATTTCCGGCCCACTGTGCGTAGGATTAAGTTTAGCATTTCTGAATAAATATTCCCTTATCTCATGCAATGGTAACAAATTGGCTTGGCAGATCTTGCCACAGTAGATTCCAGGTATGAGGTTCCTCAAAAGTCAGTAGCTTATACTTCGAAGTATTTCAGAATTGAAAACAACAATTAAAAACAAACATCATTCCATTTTACGGATAATGTTTGAGGAAAGCGTGATAAACTTCTTTCACTGTCGATAACAATACACAGAGAAGGTAGGAGATCATCCAACTCATACAATTTCATCCTGACACAAATCTAAATTTGGTAACTTTGCTTATAAATATTTACTTCACGTTGAAACAGAATCATAGCTATGCATGGGCAATTCGGGCAGTTGTCCGAGGCCCCAGGATTTTAGCCCCTTCCCCCCATTCCCCGGGTCTCACGGAATATTAATAATATCCGATATTAATAATATCCAATATTCGCAGAAATATTAACAATATCGTGTTTGCATTCGCAGCGGTGTGGTTTCTACCGTATAGATCAACTCGGAACTTCCCGTCTTCCCTGAGTAAACGTGAGCTTCTCGAGTGCATCGCGGGACACGGTCGATGCGGATCAATTAGAAACAATTTTTCTTTCTGTTGTCTCACTTCTATTAGTGTGTCTACATATACGAAATATACGAATAGTGGAGTATTTTTCATATTCGAAGATTTGGTGGTAATTTTAATTAATCACAAACAACAGGGTATAATTTTCCTAATAATCACATAGTGCCCAAAATAAAGATAATTTCACAACAGTTTCCTTCACTATGTAGAAGTTAAATAAATAATAGAAGTTGTTAAAAAGGTTGAACATATTAAAAAAAAATCTTCAAAAAATATCTCTAAAAAGTCAAAAATAAAAGGACAATGTTAAAAATAGCTGATTTTTGGCCCCCATCGCGGAACTCATAATACCCAGAGAAAATGGTTGGAAAGGCTCAAAATTAATAAAAATACGTCTTCGTGGCATCAAAAGACTGGGGAAAATTATATTTCACCTCTAAAATCATAATCATAAAAACAACCCCTAAAATTGCTTTGAATAATAGCTTATATTGAATGCGAAAATTATATTGATTTTACGATAACTATTAGATATCGATTCAATAGAGATAACAAAGTGGTAAAAACTACCCATATTCACACTAATTCAAGAGGTGGAACCCCATACTGTAATAAGAATACTCACGTCAAGACAAAGTGGATGTCTGTCCCTTTTACTAGTAGAAAATAATTTGGTGCATTACTAAGTGCCGTGGAATTTTTATTAGTATTCGAGACTGTGAATAGAATTGCACTTCTGAATAGGGTAGTTTGGTGGTTTCCAGGGCCGCTAAGTAAACCACTTTTTTGTAATAATACTTGCTGCGTTTTGAAAATGGGGATGATGAGGTCAGGATCAGTTCAAGATAAGGCTCAACTAGTATTAAAAAAACATTTTGTAGATTTTAGTCACTTTGGTACGTATTCTTTTAATATTAGATCTGGCTCAACTAGTATTAAAAAAATCATTTTGTAGGTGCTGCGTATGGCGTCTCACCCCCTGAAGGTGTGGATAGGGGTAGTTTTTACCCTTTTGTCACTTTATTGAATCAATACCTAATAGTTATCATAAAATGAGTATGTCACATTCAGTATAAGCTATTATTAAAAGCCATTTTAGGGATAGTTTTTATGTTTCTAGGGGTGAAATAGAATCTTCCCCAGCCTTTTGATACCACGAAGACGTATTTTTATTAATTTTGAGCCTTTTCAACTATTTTCTCTGTAGCCCATGTAGCCTAGTTACGCATCTGCATTGAAATTGTACAAATGTAAAGTAAATCTGACCCGTCCCTGTACAATTTATTAGATCGTATATACTCTAATAAGACTTCACACCTAATATTATTTACGTCCCAGTTCGACAAATAACGATAAAACTAGTTTCAACCACGGTGCTCACCGGTCCGATTTAACTCGGTAAATTATACAAGAAATCTGTAGATGAATTAGTTTTAAGTCATTTTCATTCCTCAATTAATTTACGTCTGGCCCGAGCCGACGGTGGTGAGGCTGTCACCATCTTGCCGACTAAAGACGCCCCACTCCAGTCTTTCACGTTTCGGTACGTCCTCAATTCGGCATGTAATGTTAAGGTTAATGCAATTTGAACGCGGAGTGTCGCGAACTACGGGTTACCGAGTCAACAAAGAGACGCCATTTTCACAAGATCGGGATAAAGCAAAAAGACAAGAATGGATGATAAAGGAGGTGAAGGGGAAGAGAGAGACGGAGGTGGTCGTAGAGCTGATTCCTTCGGGACTGCTAGTAAGTGCATGCTAGTCTGCTGGCCTCTCAAGTCCGTGTACTCAGACAATCTCCGGGGATTAAGCATTGAGGCTGTGATTCTTTTTGATTTAGGATTTTCATTGTCAATATATTTGGAACTGGGTATTGATTTAAGATATATTTTCTGTGTGTTTCTAACTATTATTCTGCTGTGAAATACAGGGTACGGTAGAGAGTAATGATCTTTTTAAACTTCTAATAATCATTTATTGATATATAGTAGAATAAAAATTACGAAGACGTAGAAAGACCAAGATGCTTTTTATAGTTTAGTTTCGATCAGTCTACTGCACTATAGCACTGAAATTTTGCCTCTGAAATCGATACAACTTGAAATTTTATTGCAGAAAACTGTTGCTTAGTCTCATAAACATGTTTAAAAAAAAGTAGACTAAAATCAGTTGACGGCTAAACTTTTGGGGAGCGAGAAAGAGGTTAAAAATATTTTTTGTAGCCATGAATTTTATCAAAAAGTGTTACATTTACACCTAGAAGCTTATTAAATTACCTTGAATTTAAGACTACCCGTTTAATTTGGTTAAGACTTGAGCGATATATGATATGAAACATTTCTAAGTTCCTGTTATCCAAAAAATAATTTGTACCGCAGCGCCATCTATCCCTTAACATATTAAAAAATTATTTCTATTTAAAACTACAGCCATTTATATGCTCTAGCAATGGGCTTTTACAGAACTCAAATATCTCTAGTAGTTTCCGAAATATTTCACCTGGGAGTTTTTATTGTATACTAAATACCATTTTATGGACTCTTACCTACTTGATTTATCTATTTACCCCCATTTACCCCATTTTGTCCCCCAACCTTTCAACAGAATAAGATGAAAATATAATCTAGTTCCAAATCAGATTAAAATACATACGTGTACTAAATTTCAAGTCAATATCTGAAACGGTTCCAGAGTAATCATGCGTACAAAAAAGTTACAGACGGACCGACAGACAGATAGAAATCTCGACGTCTCATGACATTCTAAGTCTTTGAACAATAAAAATTTTCAATTTTTTTTTGTCGTTACTATACTTTCACTGGATGTGAAAGTAATTGGCCAAGCTACGGTAATTTGCTGTTAAAAAACAAGTTTTTATAAAAATCGAAATTACAAAATTCTTTTAAATGACGTTATGGCAAAAAATGATAGAATGCATTTAAACTTGTTTGTAGCTTTTGAAACAATAAGTTTAGACTGTAAACGTGCATTTGAAACGGTGAATCTAAAGTTATTAATATCAAAGTCGGCAAAAATGAGTATTGGAGAAACTGTACTTATATAGATTGAATTCTATTTAAATGGAAGAAGACAATAAACAAAATATGGGGGTAGTGTATCTAGTGTAATAGATAACGACTTCGGTGTACCACAAGGATCAGTATTGGGACCTTCATTATTTGTGCTGTTTATATATGACATAGTGAAATTTATGAAAAATTGAAATGTACATCCATCTGCAGATGAGACATTAATTTACCTATATGGCGAGAATGAAATGACCTTATTAATATCATTAATCAAGATTTAAATGATATATGTAAAATCTGATAAATGTAAATATATGATTTTGGGCAAAGAACTTCTACTAATCAAATCAGCTACAAGTGGGAAAAATATTGTATTAAATAATAAAATATTAGAAAAGGTTTCTGAAATGAAATACCTTGGTTTTATAATAAATAATGCATCCAGGACTTTCAAATGTAACAGCAATTATATTATTAAAAAAGTTGCAAACAAAATTATTTAAATAATTTTTAAGTAGAATTTCAAGTTATGTATCAATGATTTCAAGAATCTTAGTATATAAATCCATAATAGCTCCACATTTTGAATATTGTGCAACTCTACAGTTATATTTGGATAACAATGAAATTCAAAAGTTACAAAAGGTACAAAATAAAGCCTTCATTTTAAAATGTAATAAATAAACACCTATTGACACAATGCTGAATGTTTTAAATTTTTTGAATGTAAAGTTTTGAAGTCTACAATTGATATTTAAAGTATAAAATGGCAAAATATTTATGTTATAAAATAAGTTTTGTTAGGGAAATATTCACAGTTACAACACTCGTAATGTAAATAATATGGTAGTGAAGAGGTATGACAACTTATTGGAATCAAAATCTTTGTTCTGTAAAAGAATTCAAATAACTATGCCTACCATAAGTTGGTAAATAAAATCAAATAAAAAACCGCTGCCCAAGGAATCACTACTTTTACATTCAGATTTTTCATCCAAGTTTCTCACAACGAACAAATATTGTATGTGGAAATAATTGTTTATGGAACTTTAATAATATAATATTTGAAATCGTCTACCCCATAAAACGATATCCCACATCGGCAGTGGAGTAAAAAAATATGATGAAGTAAAAAAATATCTTAAGGTTTTTGGTTCTTGTACACACACTAAATCACAATTTTTTTTCACCCCCTTTAATAATGAGGTGGGGGTGGCTAATGCCAAAAACTTTTTTGAGACCTCATAGCTTCTCTTGTATACAGCGTGATTTACCATGATATGCGGAAAATAAAATGGTGTACTAGTCTTCAATGTGGGAAAGCCCCTGCAAAATTTTAGAGTGCTCCGAGGCAATTTAGCATATTAAAAAGGGTTAAAACTTACGAAAATACGCTGCTGTTACGTGTCAGTAATAGGGCGATGAACTTACTTGTGAAAGAACATATCGGAGATGTTTAAATTTCCTTAATTGGCATAAAACGTGAAGCTGGCGGGTGCTGTCAAAGTGCCGCGTTTTTTGCTTTTGGTCGAACAAACAGGACACCGGCAGGTACATAGCACCACCGAAGTTGGCGTTCTTGTATTATTGACGGGTTTAAGTAAATATTTCTTATATCTACCTGTTGTTGTAGAGTTCACTAGCATGGGGTCAATGTCTTTTCGATTTATTTCGCTATTTTTGTAGTGTGATTTGATTAAAACTAAGAAGTCACTTCTACCCTCTCCAGCTTTGTTGTCAATAGTCTGATAAAGTGATATGGTTGTATCGCATTACGTCAGATTGGTTAAAGTAAGGCAATTTTTTTGGTCATATTTTTTTAATTTTTCATTTTTTTAGCTCCTTTCGGTGGGGAAAACCTACTGATAAATTTTCTGCATGTCATGGTAGATCACCCTGTATACTAAATACCATTTGATTTTGCTATTTACCATTTACCATATACCCCAATTTAGCCCAATTTACCCAACCCTTCAACGGAATAGGATGAAAGTATAAAATAGTTCCGGATTACGAAAATACATATGTGTAACAAATTTCGAGTCAATATCTTAAACGGTTCCAGAGTAATAGTGCGCACAAGAAAAGTTACAGACAGACCGACAGACAGAATTTTTTTCGCTGAAACTAAAAATCTCGACGTTTCATGACATTCTATACCTATTTGACCAATAAAAATTTTCAACATTTTTTTTGTCGTTACTATACTTCCACTGGATGTGGAAGTAATTAATCTCATAGCAGTAAACTTCAAAGAATTTTTCTCATTTTCTCCCCACCCTGTATAATCATTATTCTTTCACATTCTGGTTTATATTTCAAACCGTTTTTTTAATCTAAAGCTATCACGTTATATCAAATACATCAAATATATTTTAGACAATAAAGCATAATATGAAAAATTTTACATTTTATATTTCATAACATCTGTACACACGAATTTTTATCGGTACAAAAAACCTTCCACATATTGGTGTTTCCAGTCCAGATACACTTATAACATTATAATATATAGGTATACAATAAAAAACCCGTCACTTGAGCAGATTTATATCGGCGACGGTGCGTCTCGGATGCGTGCGAGCGCGAATACGACTTTAAAGATAGGATTTAATCTATGTCCTATTTTACGCTCCCTCGAGCATGATTTACTTGCTTTGAATTCACAGTGCAGATTACTGTTAGGAATCTTCAATTCTGAAATCACTGACAAATTTAATGAGCAGGTTTACCTTTGAATGCAGCCCGAATTTCGCAGTCGTGATCAAATATGTACAGTTTATGTTTCAAACAATGCTATTTGAATTTATCACGAAATTTAATCGTGTTTTGATACGTACACTGCGCTACTCTTCCATTAGGTTCAATATACTTGTATTCATTTACAAATCCAGATTATTTCTCATAATAATCCTCATGGTTACATACATACAGGATGATCGAGTGCATTGTGGGCATTATTTGGAATCTAGAGTTCTGTCTATTCTACTCTATTCTACGTACAATCACCAAATATCGGTTATTTAAATTTGAGTTGCAATAATTATTGTGATATCGTTCGCTTATGTGTATTTACTCCGAACTTAGATTTTCCTTGAGACGTACACATTTTCAGATCAATGTGTAATTTGCTAGCCATTTACGGATATTCGACGAATTGACTATTACATTCACTTATTCACTATATCGCTCAAAGTATTGCAATTATTTTTGATTATGGTCAATAATTGCTTCTAACAATATGCTTTTATTAATAAAGTATCAATTTCAGAAGGAGTGAGCATAGTGTTCCGCAGGGATCTGTTACTGGACCAACGCTGTTTTTGGTGCTCATCAATTGTATTAATTATTTTATATCACCTAAAAGCATATACTATTTGCAGACGACACAACATTTATCACATTTCACGGGAAATGTTTCCGATTAGATTCATTACTAGCTACACTCGACAAAAAAGTTGAAAGTTGGTTTCTTGTCAACAACACTAAACAACAATAAAACTTTTCATTTCCTTTCATCATATTCAATCTTAGACTGAAATTATTAGGAGTAATTTTGAATGACTTTTTGCGTAGAATTTCTATTGAAACCGCTCTCAAGTACTCTCTTTAATACGATAAATAAATTTTGTAATTGATCGGGACACCTTGATTACTGCTTTTTCCATTCCCGTATCCCTTGTGTGGAATTTTGTTCACTTCTTTAAAGTGAATGGATCATAGTTCAGCATATATCTTTCAGGCAGATTATCTAATCAGTCAAGCTGATGCGAAAATGCAGAAAAGAACTAATAACCTTAGCGGTCCATAATAAGATAACCTTAGTTTGAGTGCTGGGACATTCTAAAACGGAAGGCAACAAAAATGCTAAACGAGCCAGCAAGAAAGGGATTATTGGTTCCATACATTGACCCAGAGCTGGTAGTGAAAGTACCTCAACCATTTGACGGGGCTAAATAAGGGAATGGGTTAAAAATCAGTATAAAGAATACTGGGGCTATACAATTGGGCATCAACATTGAAGAATAATCTCGAAAGAACTGCTATGACTAAGCATGAATCAGTACAGCAACAGTACTCCTAATAGGGTACTATGACTTCAAAGGACACCTATATAGAATAGGTGTATAATGGGGATCTAAGCTGTAGACAGTGCAATGGAATAACAGATATATCCTATCACATCCTGTGTGAGTATAACGCTTTAGATCGCAAATAATCGTGAGATAATGAAAGAAACTAGGACACAGGAATTGATGTGAAAGATAATATGAGATTAGCACAAGCTTAGGAGACTGTAGCGCTTCCGGAAACGGGGTTAGATGGCCCCCAAAAAAATACTGTGGAGATTATAAGTGAAAGCTAGATGTATGAGCTAGAACTAGCAATCTCTTGAAATAAGTAAATAACATTTTCAGCATGTTATAATACTTCTTTATAAACTATATTTCTTGTAAATATTTTCTCTGAGAACATTCCTTGCTGCATGTTCATGACCTTCTTCACTTTCACGTCTGTTACACGATGAATCTTGAGAATGCGAAATAAAGTTGTTCATGACCGAATACTGGCCTCGGCAGTTCATCAATGTCTACATCAACTCAACTTTGTCCAGGGTTTAAATCTGTGTTTTGTTTATTATAATTGAAACTGCTTTGACTGGATATTGCCTTCGGCGCAGGATGTAAGGGATATCCGGTTCGTTGGGGGCTAAATCGGGTCTAGGAATGAATCTTGAAGTTAGAATTGTGGCAGTTATTACATTTTTTGACAACGTTCTAAGCATCTGGCAGTAGTCATTATATAGTCCTTTTTTACTTAAATTTCATGGTAACATAATTATTGCTCTCATTATTAGAGGTTATGAGGTGAATTTTTAGGGGCTGAGACTTGAAAGCTTTACTGAGTAATTGTCCTCAGTCAGAGGCATCTTCACAATCGAGTCGAAGCTCAGATGGGTAGCAGTCTAGGTTTCAAGGAGGTTCAACGCCGGTCAACGTCATTAATGCTTCTAGCATTTTCACTACAGGAAAAAAAGGATGACCGTGCTGGAATAATGTAAAACAATGCAAGCACTGTAACTGCTTTCAAAAGTTGCCGTCACGATGGAATCATTGATAATGACCAACACAACTTGTCAGATCCCTATCCTCGAGGTCAATTAACCAAGAATTGAAAGTGGAATTGACCGATAGGAAGTTGTTCTGCCACTTAAGTTAGGTCTATCGGCTCATTGTAAGACCTCCAAGAAAAGATCAGAAAAGATCTCCACGAAGGATAGCAGTCTATTCCAGGTATAGATACCGTAGGTAAAAATTGTCTTTTGAGATACCTATACCTTGACGCTCCCATTGTTGTGAAATTGCACAGAATATGAGTGATGGCTTCAACCTTCACTTCACACATCCGATAAATGGGATCATCTTTCAACCCCATTGTATGTAGGTGCTTGTACTTACCTTATAAGTCGAAAAATTGAGAAAATCCGAAACAAAACTCTTATTGGTTGTGTGACAGTAAAATGCAAAAGAACATTTTTTGAATTTTTAGGTGCCATTTTAATACCAGTTGACAGTTGATGCGAATTTCGAGAAACCATGGATGAAATTGTCTTTCGCTTCGAAACTATCCAGATATAAAATTGCTTGGCAATTAAACGGAAAATAGTAATCTCTGATATTTTGGATACCATTTATTCAAGAGTCTCAGCCATCTGGAATTACGAAGAAAATTATAACGGGGTTGTATTTAGCAGTGCCAGGACTTTCCGAAAATCGAATTTCAGCGTAATCGACCAAACTTAATTTTTTGGCCTGTAAGGTTATCAACGGGATTTTGGGGCCACAGATTCACCTCTTTTTAGAATTTTTCATGTTTAATATTCTTCTCATCATTTTCTTGTTATCAGGAAATCTCATTCTAAATAGCAACTTTCCAGCTCAACTGGAAGTAAGAAAGATCCTCCTGAAAGGAGAAAGAGACACGCCATCGATTTTATATATTATGCAAATAAGAGTTTCCAAATTTAACTACAGTACCCAATACATCTCAGGCATATTCCACCTCGTATACAAACATTATTCAATGTTGTGTAACTCAGCAGCTCCAGGTTGTCTTCATTTTTATTGGAAAATAATACAAAAGTTTGTAGTTAAGAGGATTTTGTGGTATTTAAGAGCAAGCATTTAAGTGCGTTATAATCTCGTAATACATAAGTGAATGGGAGACCGAGGTACATTCTCTCTACACTACATAATTCGGGGGTGGATCGAGGATTTCAAAGTTAGTAAGTTGCTTTGCATCTATTCACTGCATATGCTTCTGTTTGATGTGCCATATTATCCTAATTTACTGCAACAATGGACAGGGGATTACCTAATGGATCAAATTATGTATTAGCATGACTTTATTTTAGTAAAATATAAAAATTGTTACTCGATGCGGTGAGAATATAATACATTTAAGGCTCTGGCAGTGAAATGGAGTTAGCCATTAGTCAAAAATTTGAGATAATGACTCAACGTAAAAGTAATCATTAGTTTACTTTCCTGAAATATTAGCCGAAAACGTATTTGTGCTGACAAATAGTTGGTAGTAAGAAATCTTATGAAGTACTCTGTTTTTTATAACATATGTCATAATAACATCATTACCTTTTCCCAAAATTGTAATTTAGCATCTAAAGAACTCTGTGACTGGTGTAATAATAATGGTCTAATATTTAAATGCTGGTAAAATATTTCATATGGAATTCTATACAAAGAATATTAATCCGGATTATAATATGTTAATCAAATTATGTGGCAAATCCATACAAAGTGTTGATACCATGAAATTTCTTGACTTAACTATAAATCAAAAACTTACATATAAATAACATATAAATGATGTTTATTTTAAGCTCAGTAGTACCTGTTAGATTATCAGAACTTTAAGAGAAACCTTATCAATTACTACACTAAAAACCTTGTATTATGGTCTAGTGCAATCAACTTTGCAGTATTCTTTAAACATTTGCCTATTTAGAAAGGGCTTTTATAATTCAAAAGAAAGTACTTAGATGTGGTGGCGCAGTGCTTAACGTGTTAGGCTTGCTCCACACAAAACATCCCTTCCCAGAATCATCCTACCCCCTATAATCTCCCCCTTTGAGGAATCCTGTAATAGGATAACAGAAAACAGAGAAGCAATCCACACAATGTACCTGCGGCACATTTTGCCATAAAAAAGGTAGTTTGCTGTAAAAACTGTTTCTACGGCACGTTTTGCTGTAAAAACAATGTTTGCCATAAAAACAATCATTTTATCACTTGACGATAAGCAATTATCTTGAGCAGGTTTTTAAGTTAATATTTTCCTGCATTATTGACCATGTACATCCAAACTCCCCGAGCAGCATTATTTTCAATTACTTTAAGCAAAGCATATAAATTAAATACGCATATCAACTCCTGTAAATATGCAGATATATAAAATAAATTAAAAGTATCTCTGTGCACTATCTCTTGGCTACCACCAGCCGTTGGTCGAATATTTCGCGCGTTCAGTGGTAGAATATTTGATCAATATTTATAATATGTAAAATACATACTAATTAAGATAATGAAATAATGAGATACAAAAATGACATGTACATACAATTCCTAATAAATCTGCTTTAATGGTTAATAATGGTTAATGTTAGGCTTGCGACGACGAGGTCCCGGGTTCGAATCCTGGCTAGGGTATGGATGTGTAGTGGCGTTTTTCATGTGTTGCCGAGACGGTAGCAGTGGGCTAGCCTGCGGTTGTGTGAGAGACAACAGGGTCTAGTCGCTCTCCTCTCCTGAGTTCGAGTCTCAACTGCGGCAGATGGCAATGCCGCAGAAAATGGGTGCTGTAATGTTGTCTATGTGTGTGTGTTCATCCTAGTTGAGTGGTAGAATAGCTTACGGCTCAACTCCGTCAGGACATTAATATAAATAAGGCGATAAAAATGTATGGTTAAGACTCATCCATTAACAAGTTGTAAACTAATTTTCAGGAGGCTCAACATACTGACGTTACCATGTCATGGTGTCAATGGTGATGGTATAAATGTATGCAAAAATAAATTATATAGGTGTCTTATTTCAATCTGTTTCTATTCTGTGGATGAATTCTTGAACAATTAGTAAAAAAAAATCGTTATATTATATTGTGTTTTATTTTATATTTGTATTTTTTTTTTATGTAAGTTTTTATAATTGTAATTGGCTAGTCTGATAAGTTTTATACATCTTGTATAAGCTATTAAAGGTGAATAAATCTCTCTCTCTCTTTTTCTTTACAGGTTACAATTCTTAACGGATTTGTTCGAATTCTTTTTAGTCACTTTGTGAGCAGTCGGGTAGTTTAATTATTATAAATAATTATTTCACACCGTCAAGAGTTTTCTCGGCGTCTATTGGATACATAAAATTTTTTCGTATAACCCAAAAATAAAACAATGGATTGGTATCAAATTTTTACCGTGTTATTCCTACATATTTTTGTTAACAAATTATGTAAATGTTAAATTTTAATAAATGTAAAAAATATGAATTTTTTCCTAAGGCTATGTCGGCAAAATGTGAGAATTTGCAGGAGTGAATATAGCAAACGGGCAATTTTCTTATCTTTCAAAATGAATATCAAACATATTGGGAAGAAATAAAAATAAAGGATGGAGGCAACTTCTTTATTCGAAACTTTGTTTTATGAGATTAGCAATTTTCGAGAAAATTCCATGTGAGTTAATGATTTCCCTTTGGTGATTGATGGTCCAGTACTGCAATTAGTTGTTACTAGATTTTCACGTTTTGTTCATTAAATAAATGGATATATCCCTTCCACTGTTTTACCTTGTCCCCAAATCGCATTTTCAAGTTTAAAATTCGCGCCATTTCTAGTCAGCCATTTTGAATTTTCCAATTTCCACAACAGATTTTTAATCAGCTGCCATGAAAACTTCCGACTGTAATTTTTTTCCAAGAAACTTCAAATATTAAACCGTTTTTTCCAGTGTTAATTTATTATGCATCTGTAGAATGCATGTATGCATGCAATTTTGGGCTCCAAAGTGCTCCTAAATGCTTATAAATGACACTATTATATAAGGAAAGTTTAAATAATAATAAAAAAATACATTTTCAACAAATCTAAACTTTTCTGAACCGTTAAATTTGAAAACATGACGAAGAAAGAGCAAAAATCACGAAAAATACAGTTTTTTGTATTAAGAGGGAGCAAGGCGATCAAATCAGAGGGGGGGGGGGACATAACCTTAAATTTTAAAATTGTCAAATTTATTCTCATTTTTAATGTTTGTATACGCATTTTTAGCTTAGAGCCGTAGTGGGTCCAAACAAATATTTAAAAATTCACGTAGATAATTTTTCAATTTTGTTGACTAATAAAAATATACTGCTAATTACAGGTTAGATTTCCAACCTACACAAAGGGTCCTATTTTATTAGGACAAAGTATTTAGAACTTCATAAACATTACACTGAACTAGATTTTAGTTGAAAATACGGGAACCAGGCAGAAATATTAATAACAGCTGCGTAATACTCTTAAATCTTAAGAAACACATATTTTTGAGGTTAGCTGTGACGTCACGTGCAGATGCCCTATAATAGCCACACTGCCTACCCTTCGCCCCACTTCAGCTTTAGCTTTACCGATGAAACTTTGTGATTGGAGTTGTCTCCTCTTAAAGTGCATATAAATATATGTTCCAGGACCTACCAAATGTTAGTTGAACTTGCTCCTGTAGACCTCAAATAACAATTAAAAAAAAATTGGATGGACCTAAAATTTCGGCTTCATTTTTGGCCCTGTCGGACTATATATATACATATGAGTATTGTTTAAAACGGAGAGAAAAGCACAGTAGTTTTTTCTTCGGTAGCATACTTTTCCAAAATTTCTCTTTTCTTACAAGTTCCTCTTTTCAGAAGAGGACCTCATGCATCATTCTATGGGCCAAAATACAATTTTTGGATGTTCCACAGCTGGGCACAGCGGCATTAACCAACTAGGAGGCGTGTATGTCAACGGTAGACCATTGCCAGACTCAACTCGACAAAAAATTGTAGAACTGGCTCACTCCGGAGCAAGACCCTGCGACATATCCCGGATACTTCAAGTGTCTAACGGTTGCGTGTCTAAAATTTTGGGAAGGTAATAGTTCTATAACGCCCCATTCTTTATGTTTGGCTGATTAAAGTTGTGATTACAGGTACTACGAGACAGGGTCTATCAAACCACGAGCCATCGGAGGTTCTAAACCCAGGGTTGCCACGACACCCGTGGTGAACAAAATAGCCGAATTCAAAAGGGAGTGTCCCTCCATCTTTGCGTGGGAAATAAGGGATCGGTTGTTGTCCGAAGGAGTTTGCAACAACGATAATATACCAAGTGTGAGTATGCAGACATTTTATTGTTATTTCTTTGAATGCATGTAAGTTTTATAAGAAACAATTGCGCTTTATCTTCTGATGAAGTCTACTGATACGTACATTATTTGCACGATATGTGCATTAAATAAGATTTAATTATTTAGCCTTGTAATAAACGTACATTGTTTCGGGTGCAAAAATGCAAAAATAGAAAGGAAAGCGAAGGAAGTGAACGAAGAATAATGTAAGAAGTCTCCTGCTAACTCGAATGTGACACATATGGTGGTAATGTCGGTTTTCATTCATTCGAAATGACATGGTCTCACAATAATTTTGTCATTGGTAGTTTGAAGACATAAAATGTATGACGTATAGAAAAGGCTTAAATACTAATCGCGAAGTGAATTAATGACGTTGATATCTCATGTAAAGAACTGTAGGATAGATAGATACTTTATTAGTGTCAAAATTCACAAAAGTATTTACACACGTCAAAACATTGGCTAAGATAAGCTAGATAATATAAAATAGTAAATATAAAAAAATGTATAAGACTAAATATTTTATTTAAAATCGGTTATTAAAAACGTATACAACGTGGACAAAATAAATAGTTATAAGTTAAGATATATCAATAAATTAGTAAAATATATAAAAATAACATAACAATAAAATGTAAAACTCTAGGACAGAAAATCACATACAATATGAACAAACTTAAATAATTAATTAATACACATATAAGGGTTTATTCCACATAATTTATGTACTGAGGAAACTATGAGTCGTAGTTATTTCAAGAATAATGAATGCATCAGTACATACAAAGTACATTATTATAATCTTCGCAAAAACGAAGAGTATATTGCGTTTGATCGGAACATTTCTAAAACCGGAAATATCGCTCGTAGAGAAAAAAATGTCATATCATTGTGTTATTGAACAAATTCTGAACAACTTTCAAAATGTCCGTCTGTCCGTCACGTTTTTTGTAAGCACTAAGAAAGAAAAATCCGATTGTATTGAAATTTGGAAAGTAAGTTATTGTTAGCTAGGGGAAGAACTCTATTGTTTTTCAAGAAAATCAATCATATCTAATGAAATAAACATGATTCTCGAAACATATATATTACAGACACTCAACTTTTCTAGTAGTGTGTGAAGGTCCATTGGCTAAAGTTTTGTCTTGCAATCCAAAGATCGTGTGCTCGAATCCCATACAGGTTAGATTTTTTTTCAATTTTTTTCTTCATATATTTTTTTCCACAACAAAGTCGGTATCACAAAATTTAAGATATCCAAAAACTAACATTACTTACAAGAAAACTGCTAAGAGTATCCTATTGAATGTGTAACAATTATATAAAAGCTCAGTAAATTGGCGAAGAGTACGTTTTTAGCTTGTTTAAAAATGATGTTGTAGTTCCATAAATTCTAGTGTACTGTAAAAAGCTTTATCAAGTAAATATTGTTTTATTTTCGCCTTGAACTGTTTAATATTAAGAGACTTTACTTTGCCACTTTACAGGTGGTAATATATTGAAAAATTTAATTCGTAGATAGCCAGTACCATTTCTAGTTTTGCTTAAGGGTAAGAAATCTTGTATCCTATTGTTATAGGAATGTATTTGGCTTCTAAGCCAAAATGAATCTTCATTATTTTTTATGTATAGAAGGCACTAAAATATGTATGTACAAATTGTACATGGTACTGATATGATTTTTAATTTAATAAATTTTAGACAGGAAATTATGGGTTATCACTTTTCGTTGGGCAGAAAACATGTCAGTGAATGTAACATGGCCCCAGGCTATATGATATAGTGAAGTAGATGAGGCTGTGATATGCAGTTGTTAAGAGTATTTTGAGATACTTTTCTAACTAGATTTCAAAGCAGATATGAATATTTCGAGATTTTATTACATATACAAGTGGACAAACCTTCGTAACTCAGTTACTGGTCATTCAATTTCAACCAAATTTGGATAAGTATCAAAGACTTTTACTATATCCTTTTTTTGAATAAAAAAACTTATTTCAGTCATTGGCGTGCATTTTTATGAAGAAAAAGAGGGTCGATTTTTCCAGAAGTCATTGAAAAACGAATGCAATATTATTGATCAGCATATTCAGAATTTAAGAATATTTTGACTTTTGGTTTTCGAATTACTGCTCCTTTCAAATTAACTATTTTAAACATTAAATAATCAATAAATTGGTAACGAAATTTTTCTCCAAAAAAAAAAGAAGTCATTCTTCATTTTCTCTTTAAGTTCACTTTTTATACCATCCCATATCATCGATACTTTCAGATTTCGTAGGCCAATAATTGAAAAATTGCTAAATATTTTTGACAGTAAATTGTTCGGACATTAAGGATTACCGAATTTGATGACATGAGGTGGTAGAAAAAATTAATTTAAAGAGAAAATAAAGAATAATTTTTTTTCGAAAATAAAAAAAAATTCTTTACCAATTTAGTGATTATTTAATGTTTAAAATAGCTAATTTCTAAGGGCCCGTAATTTGAAAACCAAAAATCAAAATGCTGTCAAACTCCGAATATTCTGATCAGCTTTCTGATCAATAATATTTCATTAGTTTTTCAACAAAAAAAAAATGCCCAATATGACTTCTCAAAAAATCGACTCTTTTTTTTAAATACACGCCAGTGACTAAAATACGCTTTGTTTTACTCGGAAAATAAAGGTCTTTGATACTGATTCAAATCTGGTTGAAATTGGATGACCAATAACTGAGTTACGAAGGTGTGTCCACTTGAAATGTATATAATGTGATATTCACACGACAATTTGGGATCTAAATTAACTCCAAGAAATTTTTATGAAGTCTAGATTATTTATTTTCGTTAAGTCGCGCAAACTAAATACCATGGTCTCGGTCTTCGATACATTTAAGCATAAATTATTTGTGGCAAACCAGTTTTGGGCATCTAATATCATTTAGTAAAACCTCAATATCGGTGTTGGAGATAGTTAGGTTAGTGTCATCAGCAAAAAATATGGCCAGAATATTATTTTTAAGTGCCTTAGGGAAAGCACTAATATAAATGAGGAAAAATATAGGCCCTAGGACAGATCCTTGAGGAACACAATGTTGTAATTTTAGCGATTGAAACTTAACACCATCGTATTCAACAAATTGTTGTCTGTTATTTAAGTAGGAACTTAAAAGAGAACTACTTTCTTCAGTAAAGCCGTAATAATTTAATTTATTGATGAATTTATCATGGGACACGCAATCAAATGCCTTAGTGAAATCTAAAAATTGAGGAAAGATATATTTCCCATCCTCAAATCCATTGTTTATCATATATATAGTTTGCATAAAAAGCGGGACTTGTAGCTGTGCACTAGATGGGCACTTATTTATCACAATTTGATAAGTGTGGTTCTAAGGTTTGACTTACTGACTCACTTCTTTTTGTTTTACGATTAATCTTTCTCAATACAGAAATGTAACATTTTTAATGTTTTTTGGGGATTTATGTTGTACATTTAACTCATTGTGAGGTACATGCCTCGCTGTAAATTCCTAACGGCAGACATTTGGAATGAATTATAAGTGATATTATATTACAAAGCAGTGTTCCGTAATTTTAAAGCGCTTGCGTAAAATTCTCATCGATACAAACTGCGATACGCATTGCGTGAACGTGAAGTAAACGAGAGGGACCAGTTGGACTTACTGTCAGCGCCTTTTATGGATTAAAAAGAGGGATGCGCTTGCTGGACTGAAGATAGAATAGAAAATGGCGGAGTTCCGGTTTGCCATTGGACAGATGGACTCATTTGTTTTTATGATAATAGAGGCGGGATGCTCTATTTATAACCAGGTGCCTTTGGAATTAACATTAGGGTTTTGTGCTTGGGAGACGCATTGTCTGGTCCTCCGCAAATGGTTTATATAATTTGTTGACTTGAAATAAATTGTTGCTGACATGTCGCTTTAGGTCTAATTAATTCGTTGATTCTTATGTTGATTTTGATGAGGATCCCACTAGAGGAGGCGGGGGTAGCTATTAATTATGTTTCTTTAATTAATATACTGGTCTTATAGAAAACATAATTGAATAACAAATCTCGATCACGGGTTCGAAAACTGAATCAGCAACAAAGGCTTAATCGGGGGTTATATTCCGAGTGCATCAAATTTAGCCGGTTAAACTGTGTACGTCCCTAAATTTTTAAAGTTGTGCTGTGTGTCAGTAAGTCGAGGGATTTTATCTAAAATTAATGTACATGAAAATTGTAAAAATAATATGAAAGCACACAGTTTGAGTGTCATATTTACAAAAATAATCGATTATTTTTGCAAAAGAATCACTTATTTAAACAGGCCATTTAGTACAAAGGACCCCGCATCATTCTTATGGAAATAAGGATTGTTGTGAATTATGGGCACAACTTCAAATAATGAACACTTTTTTGAGAATGATTTATCAAATCCAGACAATTGACCTATTTCACGTTAGAAATTCTGATAAAAAGTGTGATGGCGAAAATTAGGTTGGTATTACTAAAAGTAGTAAAAAATCACTGCACATGTTGACCAACTTTATAAAAATGAAATAAGTACCTATAATATAATAATCATATCATCGTTTTCAGTATCTTTAATGTCAAGCTTACTTATGTAAGTTTAAGCAATTTTTAAGCTTCCTTTAGTAAGTTTAACATTAATGATACTGAAAACAATGATATAATTATTATACTATAGGTATTTCATTTTTACAAAGTTTGGGAATTAGACAAGTTAGTCAACATGTGCAGTGACGTATGGTGATATCAATCGCCATGACACTTTTTACCAAATTTTTTAACGTGAAATAGGTCAACTTCCATCGTTTTAGACATTCAAGAATTTTTTACTCTTGAACTATTAAGTCAGTCAAAAAATGCTTATTTAAGTGCAAATAGAATTTTTTTCAAAACTGAAAAAAAAATCAATTATTTGTTAGAATGTCATATACCGAGTGTTCTATTTAAGTTGGTATTATGAAATATTTTGAGAACAGTTTCTGGGTTTTTGTTTCTTCCAACAGAAATTCATATTTATTATAATGGTATCTTATTCTACGAAAAATAGCAAGCAGCTATTTTTAAACTAAATAACTAACACAAGGTTGTTCTTGAAATGACTTTGATGGTGCCTACAGAATTAAAAATAAATAATGCCCTTTTATTTTCCCTCTCGAAAATATTTTTTTTTTTCGAAAATACGCCGTTCTCGAGATATTTTGGTGTGTCAACTTAAATGGGACACCCGATATATATATTATTTACTAAAACCTAAAAGTTGATACCAAATTCTGATAAAAAATTCAACATCATTAAATATTTTTTGGCAAGCCATATCTCAACATATCAAATTTTCGGCCAATTACTCAGAAATCCAACTTTCATAATGAGAAAAATAATCATTATTTTAACCAATCAGCGCCGAAATAGTAGACAATTTTGAATACAAATTGTGAGTAAGAAATTATCAATTTCAAAATGAAAAATCAAGATTCAGATACACTCAATATGTCATTTTTGAAAGAATTTTTATGCAAGAAAAGGGAAACCGGTTTTGTATCTGTTATGTCTATTTAGTTAAATACAAATCTTTTGAAACATTTTATGAAGTAATAGAAGTCATATCATTAATTATTATTAAATGTTATCTAATTAAACACACAAATATTTTAATTCATAATGGGGGAGGGTCTTTCTTTGGTAATACTAAAAATTTAGCTATTGACATTTCCGTAAAAAAATTCTCTTGAATTGTACTTTGCAGTGCATTCCACATAGATTTAACTACAGCTTGTTTATATGGTGAGCTATTTATTTCAATGTTACATGGCCAATTTTTTCAAAATAGCAGCCACTCGATCCATTGGTGGTTTTCTAAAGCTTAATATCGTCCGACATATTATCGTCAAGTTCACTTTATCTTTATAGAGATTATCCACTTTTTTGAATTTCCTGTTATCAAATTTTCTTTCTTCGAAGTATAGAAATTCCATCACAGTCTTCATAAGAACAAGGAAGCCTTATTTGCCATAGCAGCAGAACACATTTGCAATAGCCAGTTGTAACAATGGAATAAAAAGAATCTGTATATTTTTACATATTATTCTGTTACTATGTTGTCATCTAATTGTAATTTCCTCAACTTCTCGATTTGGATCTTGGTGAAGATAAATTTTCGATCTTCATAACATATGGTCATGTAAATTTATTAAATTTTTCCTCGCTTATGTAATAAGCAGTATACAAGTTGAACTGTGTATACGGCTTTGGTAGCAGTACATATTAATATGTCATTTAAGATATAAAATCCTTAAGGAATATTTGGTTAAAAATGACAAATGTTCGTTAGAGAAAACAAAAATTAATGGTTTATTGTGTTTTGATGCAAATTGCACAATACCATACTTAAAATAGATCATAAAATGGATGATATAATGTTAAAAGAATTTCGTGAAATAAAAAAATATAAGTATCAATAGATCGCGATATTTTGAAACATAATTTATTTATTTACCTTTGTTACCTTAATTACAAAATCTCATTCAGGTTTTGTTAGTAAGAAGATATTTGTAACACTAGAACTATATCAGGAATTTATATTCGTAAAAATATACACATTCACATTCAATTAAAGAAAAAGAAATTTTCGTATGCACCCTGTATATTTTACGTCCTGTTGAAAAAAGTAATAGATTAAATGAGATGAAAATTAAGGCAATTACATAGGTGGACATTTACAATTTAATTTGTACGATGCAATAAATAGTCGAAATAAAATATTTTTAATTTCTTTTGTGCGATGCTGCGCCTAAAGAAAACTTAAAATACTTCGATGCTTTGATTCTGACAACCTTGAGGTCATTAAGCGAAATAAATGTCATTCGAATAACCTATTTGATCAAACAATACGTGACATATCATAGTCTCACACAATTGTACTAGAACTCTGAACTTGGGAGATGAGCAGCACATAAATAAAAATGTGCTCTTATATGAGTTACGTGAGCTAAAATCGCTGTTGAATTATTTCAGCCTGAAAACGAATTTCGGTTTAAAAACATTTCTATTTGTTTGGGTTCGTTGTTACGATCCTGTGTGAAAATATTTATGGAAAATAAAATCGGGGTGAACAAGGAGAGAGAAAATTAGTGTGTAGACGTTTTAGGGATGTCGTTACCAAGGTAACGGCTAAAGAGTGAGGGAGAGTCCGGAGAAATGTGAGGATTACAAAAATGGGTACAGATTAGAGAAAATGGTGGATCTTTATATAGAAAGTGCTAAAATGCCCCACTTGTCGTTTTATCAAGTATTTATATGTACGTGAGTGTATTTCTGAAAACGAATTTGCTATGGTATGGTTGCTGCAAAGTAAATGTGGAGCTGGCATAAAAAATGTAGTAGTGTGGTTTACTAACACATATTTAACGAATGGTTAATAGGAGAGAATCAATATATTTGAAATATCTTAAAGGGCTCATTTAGTGATTTTACTCTATAATTTATTTTTGCATTTTCCGTAAGTATTTAACCCTTTAAGTAACTAGTGAAAAAGATAGCCCGATAGCGTTAATATTAACTCTAATATTTGATTTAGAATTCGTAACATATTTGAAACGGCCGATGGCGCGGATGATTTCACACCACTCCACTGGTCCTATGAGTTATGCGGTTATATCCAGTTTAGCGCTGAATCGTAGGACTTATCACTCAACGGTTTAAGAGATTTCGTTGTACACTGCGCGTTTCGTTATTTAACTTATTTCATTCTATAATTTTTTATTCATAAAAATATGTGTTCTCTAGAAAATGGATATGTCAAGGCTGATTCCAACATTTTGCCGTGTGTAGACATTTTCATGGTTATGGGATTTTAATAATAACAAAGATTACATAAGTGCCGAAATGAGAGGGATAGTTACAGCGGTAGGTTTACTAGATAGATATCTACTTTAATACAGTCTACCGAATTTATCTGATTTGTAGGTTAGCCAGTCAAAATTACGGCGATAACGCTGTTGGTTATGTGCAAATAAAAGGTATTTTATAATACATATAATTTTCCATATCCTCTTCAAGCTACAAATTTTATTATCGTACAATTTTTAATAATAACCTATTACACTAGACTTTATCCTCACAACAATATTTCGTCCCTTAATAACAAATTTCTCTCTGTGAATAGCTTGCTGCCACAAATTCCTAATACTTTCATCACTTGGTAATGAAATTTGAAATTTTATTGAGACTAGACACTGATGTACTTTACAGTTTTTTTTTTATTTACTTTTTTTTATCCACAATACAGAACACTTAAAAGATGAACTAAATTCGCACGTCTGTCGTGCGTGTCTTATGAAACTATATGGAAACAGGGGAGCGGTCGACCGCCAGGAGTGGTGTGATATCACACTGCATTTTCGCTTGCTTTATTTTCATTATTTACTTTCGAAATATGAATTAAAAAAAATGCTAAATGAGCCCATTGACAATTAACAGTTTTTGATGAAAATTCTACATACTTAACTTACTTCTTAACATTTTATTTATTTTTCGTAAATCCCAGACCATTCATTGATTAAATTTTTTATTTTGAGTTTTTAAAAAACCTCCTAAAAACTATTAATTAATTGCATTCAATCCTAAGCAAAAGCCTCGGAACATGGACGGAACAAACAGAAGACGACTCGGCATACGGAAAAGGACTAGCTACCTGGAACATACAAGGATTAAACACTAAAACATTAGAGGTGCTTCAACAATTAAAAAAATACTCAATCGATATTTCAGTTCTCCCAGAAACCAAAAAGAAAGGTCAAGGAAATGAAACCCAAGGCGAATATATTCTATTTTACAGCGGCGTTGGGAAAGATAAACGAGCAAAAGCAGGTATATCCATAACGATACATCAAAAGTGGAAAAATAACATAAATAACTGAGAAGAGATCTCGGAAAGAATTATAAAAATGGAACTAGAAATAAGTGGTCATTCCATAGTAATCGTTGCGATATATGCACCCAATGATAATGCTAATACATGTATAAAAGAAAAATATGAACAAGAACTGACAATGCTTCTTGTAATGTTAACAACAATAAAGAAATCATAATAGCAGGAGACATAAATGCTAAAGTGAGAAAAAAGATGGACGACCTGATAGTTGGGAAATTTGGCGAAGAAGAAGTAAATGACAACGGACATAGGCTAATAAAGATCAATGTCAGGCATATTCCTTACGTATAATGAATGGGTTCTTTAAGCATAAGGACATATATAAATACACATGGGTTCAACCTACTAAAAAATTAAAATCGATTATAGATTATGTAATCCAGAAACAAAACACCAGATTTAAAACTATGGATGTTAAAGTATTCAGGGGGGCAGAATGTGGCACAGACCACTTGCTTCTGAAAGCCTCAATCTTTATGCCGTTTAAGACGCACAGAAAGAACAATTTGCAGGAAAAAAATGAAGAAGACCAGAAAATTAATCACCCTAAATATAACTTGGAAAGCTTGAAGGATGAATCTGTTAAATTCTTATATAAAATTAGAGTGGCAAACAAGCTTAAAGAGAATCCAGGAGGTACAGCAGATGAAATGTATAACAAAATCAAGAAGATACTCCACCAAGCAGCATACGAAGCATAGGGAAATCAAGAAACAAGAAAGCAAAAGAACTATTGGATAACCAATAAGTTGGAGCAAATGATTATGGAGAAGAAACAGCTTTATGAAAAATGGTTGACGCCCCAGGATGCTGAAGACCGGAAGCAATATGCAAAAGCCAGAAGAGGTGTAAAAAAATGGTAAAAAGGACAGAAAATGAGTGGTGGGAAAGAAAGTGTCAGGAGGTAGAACACAGTGTAGGTGGAGCAAGATCAAATGAAGGTTGGAAAATTATAAACAGTTTAAAGCAAGAAAATAAAAGTAAGACAAATATACAAATGATAGCGATGAAAGAATGGGAAAGGTATTTACTTAGATATGCTAGTTGAACAAAGAAATGAATATAAAGACGATATATACTGCGTCCAGCGTGAAAATAATAATGAAATAGAAGAAATAAATGAACAAGAAAAAAAAGAGCTCTGAAGAGTATTAAGAATGGTAAGGCCCCAGGTCCTGGAGGTATCCCTATGGAGCTGGTAAAACATGCCCCAGAAGTAGCAATAGAAACTTTAAAAGATGTTTTTAACAAATGTCTAATACAAGGAGAAAATATTCCTAAGGAATGGACTGAAAGCTACCTTTCTTCAATACACAAGAAAGCACAGTGTAAAAATTATCGAGGGATAAGTGTTACCGCTAGCATAGGAAGGCTGTATGGACGAGTAATAAAAACAAGAATTGAAGGGCAAATCAATATAAGAGAGGAGCAATGTGGATTTACGGCTGGACGAAGTTGTATAGATAACATATTTACATTTAGACAAATAGCTGCAAAAAGGATGGCTAGAAACCAACCAACACATCTGATCTTCATTAATCTCCAAAAAGCCTACGATACAGTACCAATAAAACAACTTTTTAAGACGCTAGATGAAATTAAGTTAAATAAGAAATATATCCTGGCAATTAAACAAATTTACATACATCAAAAAATGTATATAATAATGGGTAATAGGCTATCGAAACCGTTAGAACCAACAAAAGGTTTAAAACAAGGGTGTTGTCTTTCCACGACACTCTTTAAATATAGGTAAATCAAATATTAACGAAATGGAAAAAAAAAAGTGTCAACCAATGGGCATAAATGTAAATGATGAATACTTACACACACTTTTATTCGCGGACGATCAGTTCATAATAGCTAATGACGAATACGACATGGAATATTTGATGAAAAAATTAGAAGAGACATAAAAAAAACATGACTTGATGGTAAATTTTGAAAAACAAAGTACATAACGGTGGGAGAGAATGGTGCGCACATAGAAATATCCGGAAACGAGATAGAACACTGTGAAGAATATAAATATCTGGGAACAATTATAGGCTCGGAAGGAGATAGCAAAAGGGAAATAACATCGAGAATAGGACAAGCTAAGCAAGTCATCAACAAGATAAACCCTGTGTGATGGTCAAAAAACATCGAAAAGAAAAGCAAAAAGAGAATTTACGACACGATAGTCCAAAGTATACTGTTGTACGGATCAGAAACCTGGGAAATAAGAGACAGAGACAGACGACGACTGGAGGCAGTCCAAATGGATGCAATGCATAGAAGCTGTAGAGTCTCCAGACTGGAACATATACGTAACGAAGAGATCAAGAGAAGAATGAAAATAGATAAGACCGTGGTAGAAGAAATAGAAATCCGTCGCCTAATATGGTTGGGTCAAGTAAAACGAATGCCACCAGACAGATGGCCAAGAAGAGTATTAGAGTGGCATCCGCTAGGCAAGCGAAAAAGAGGGCGACCAAAAGAAGAATGGATGCAGCAGGTAGCAAAAGACATGCAGAAAAGAGGTCTGACGGAAGATCAATGTCAGGACAGGAAAGCGTGGCGTTTAGGATGTGGGAAACGGCCGACATAGTCATTAATAATACAGGAATGAAGAAAGTCTAGAAAGTGGCTGTAAAAATGTACTAATATGCATAGTATTCCATTAAAAAAAAGGCACTTGATCCTGTAATTTCGTCTTGGCTCGCCCTGTATATTCGAAAATAATTTCCTGTTAAAGATTTTTTTATCTAGTTTACTTATTTTTTTTTTAATTTCTAGCTATCGTAGAACTCGAGATATCGAAGTCCGACGCACTATTGCCCCACCCTGTATACTATCCACTATTTTACATAAATTCTCAAAGCATTACTTTTAGACTAATTCTCAAGTCCCAATTCCAATGCTTAAAATATGTGTGGTGTCGGATTCCCCCTAATATGTACTAAATTTCTAATCCTCGTCGGTATAGAAGCATTACATCCACCCACGTTATACAGTAGCCGAGTGGCTGTTTTGTATTAAATAGTTTTCAGTAACAAAATCTAGTAATAGCTTCTGTTTAGGGGTACTTGAGGGTTTTCAGTGCGTGAGGAAGACTCTCGGATTCGAAGGGCAGTTTCATCATTGAAATAAACAGTCGGAGGGGGTGAACACAGTAGAAACTGTAGAGAGTAGTGGAATGATAGGTCAAACAATTCGTGTGCAATCGAATGTGAACAGGAAATGCCAATGTAAGGAGGAAAATGCCTGTAAATGGGGCCGTTTCAACGCTACCAAAATCACCAGCCATTCGCAATCGAACTGTTCAAACACGATCGCGATGAAACGACAAAAACTAACTTTATTTTATGTTTTCTCTGGAGCTCGACAAGCAGATCATTTGATGTGATTACAACTGTAATGGCTCAATTTTCATAACTATTTTTCAAGGGAATTGTTACATGTAAATAAATAAATAACGTCTCTATTTGTTTGTTAACCTCGGATGAAAAAGACTTAGATTATTCGTTTCATCTGTCTGTGTGTTCGTGTGTCTAAGGATTCGCAACATGAAAACTGCTGAACCGATTTTAATGCAAATTTTTTTTAGTGAATGAGTAATTTATCGAGAAGGTATTTAGCTACGTAGCATCACGCTAGTTTTTCTGAGAGTTGAGTTGTAACCAGTAATGTCGCACAATAGCCGACGGCCGGATGTGTCTAAGTAAATAACTAAAAAAATAATCATAAACGAATAACTTTTTGATGCGGTTTTTTTTAATTGCATGGACCATTAATATGTGACTTTTATTAAACGTACTATCACTTTAGCTACATAGGGGGCTTAATAGTATATAGTCGGAGCAATGGATCTTTGAACTGACGTCACTAATGCAGGTAGCAATCAAAGACTATCTCTTGTATATTGGCGTCTCATTTCTTACAATCGAATTTCCTGGAATGTATATAGGGATGTATGTCTTCCACAGTCTACGACCTACGCACGCTCGCCTTGCGCGTTAGATTTGAGAGTACTGGTAACGCGTACGTCTAAAGTACAGAGAAGCGTATCGGTTTCGTGATTCAATCGTCAGTGGCACACGTATTTTGACACTCGTAATGCAATTAATTCATTATAACCTGAATTCGCATGCCAATCTGATTCTTTATGTCTAGGCTAGTCCAATTTATTATTATTAATAGTACTATTAATTAATATTTTAATAATTAATTTGCTGCGCCTATGGTATTAAAACATTGCCATCCTTTAACAAATTAGTTCCGGCAAAATAGGATGATGACGTCAGTTCAAAGATCCATTGCTTCGATTGTAGGTAAATGTGTCGTTGATATTCAACTTAATTAGCATCTTCTTCTTCTCATTATTTACATCTTGTACTTCATACTATTTCATGTACTACTTTAAGTACTATGTATCTACTTTCAAAGGATTAACTCTATATCATATTGGTCAAATAGAAAATTAACAGTCCATAATGACAAATTTAGTAGAAGTGCTTAAGTAAAACATGAAGTACTGCAAGGTGGTGTCCTTGGACCACTTTTGTTTTTAATTTACGTCAATAATTATACAAAATCAAATAATCTCTAATAATATTTGTTGATGACACCACGCTAGGCATGCAATTGGATAATGGCAGTGATTACAACATAAAAAATACACTGTCCAAGGAATCACTATTTCTACATCCAGATTTTCTATCTAAGTCTCTCACAACGAACAAAATTTTGATACTATATTTACAGTCCACTATGTGGAAATAATTGTATATGGGACTTATAATATAATACTTGAAATCGTCGACCCCAAAAATCCATAAAACGATATGCCACATCGGTAGTGGGGGTGGAGGTGGTGGTACTAGGGGCGGAAAGTAAAAGAAAATGTTGAGACCTTTGGTTCTGCTACACAAACTAAATCACAATTTTATTTTTTTACCTCCATTAATAATGGGGAAGGGTCTGTAATGAGGGTGGCCAATGCCAAAACATTTTTTTGAGACCTTAGCTACTCTTATACAGTGTGTCCCAGGATAGATGTAACAAGAGGTGTAATGGACCAAAAATTTTGGAATTTTGGAATGGTATTTGGGGATTGAGTCTTGCTTGTTGTAAAACTAAAGTATACCAAAAATGACTTGATTTGGCGTTCTACAGGGTGTTTTATAAGCAAAGTTGTAAAAATCACCCCTAATAAAGTACCTTTATTTTTCAAAATATGAAAAAATTCAACTAAGAAAAGTTATTTAGAATGCAATTTTATACCTCTATACCAAATTTCAGGAATATAAAATTATTTTTTTGAAACTTCCCATTTTTTCAATAAATTAGTATTTTATTTTGAACCATTCAATTAAAACTGAATAGAAATTATTTTTTGTGAATTAATATTTAAAGTTATGTAGAAGCTAAAAGTAGACCATGAGAAAAGCAGTGGATACACATTTATCATTCATTATTGACATATCTGTCAAACGTAGTCAATATTATCCTTAAGTTCTGTTTCAAATTAACGAACCAAGCATAAAAAATTAAGTGAAAATGGTACTCACAGTGCGTGAAAAAATTTATATTGTGCAATGCTACGGAATTGGCGGTGAAAACTCGCTAAGAGAAGTGGTAAGCCAATTTAATTTGAAATTTCCAAACGCTGCTTTGTCACGTACTCAGGCTATGAGAATAATTAAAAAGTTTACTGCTACTGATAGTGTTCTTAACATGAAAAGAAAAACAAAAGCATATGATGAAGACAATGTTGGGGCTATTATAGCTCATGCCTCTGTTATAGAAAATCCTAGGATGCCACTAAGAGAGAGATCAGCTCTTATTAATATTAGCAAGTCTGAACTCCAAAGAATTTACAAGGCAAAGAAAATTAGGGCATATAAAGCAAATTATAAACATACGCTTGAAGAGGGAGATGACGGCCGTAGGTTGGATTTTTGTTTGACCATTGGAGAAAAAATCATGGAAGAGAGATTTTTTCATCATTTCATAATTTTCTCAGATGAATCCACATTCACAACCAATGGTGTTGTTTCATCTCAGAATTGTCGGTTTTGGGCTTCTGAAAATCCAAATTTTAGAATTCATTGTAGAAGACAATATTATGAAAAAATGAATGTGTGGTGTACCGTTTCTTATCACGTTGGAGTTATTGGACCTTATTTCATTGAGGGAAGGTTGAACCAGCACACTTATTTACAGCTTCTTGAAAGATTTTCTGAAGAACATTGAAATATTTTAAGAGATACGCCTTTAGTTCATTTTCAACATGGTGGTTGCCCTGGCCATTCCACAGAAATGGTTAATCGGTGGTTGAACTTAAATTTTGGAGAAAATTGGGTTTCCAGGAATGGACCGATCAAGTGGCCGGCGAGATCCCCAGACCTATCAATATTGGATTTCTTTTTATGGGGTCGCCTCAAGCAGTTGGTTTACGCTGAACCACTTCCTAACGATGTAGCAGTATTGAAGCAGTGAAGCAGAGAATTACAAATGCCGTAAACTCCATACCGTTAGATCATATTCAAAACAGTTTTAAGGACTTCAGGCGAAGGATCGAAATGTGTGTGGATGTGGGTGGTAGCTACGTCGAATAATAAGAAAATTGTAAACATTGTTTTGTACTGGTCAATAATTAATTTGTTTGTGAATCTGTTATGTTTTTGACATTTATTACTTGTTATAATTTTTAAACCTCATTAATCTTCTGTTAGTAATTTTTTCTTGTTTTACAATTAGTTCGATTAACATTATACCTTCTTACATCTCGTATATTTAATTTTTTATTTACCAATAACCTACTTTCTGAGATGATTAACATTTGCTCCTACACAACTTTAAATATGAATTCAACTCTCAATTCGCAAAAAATGGGAAGTTTCAAAAAAATAATTTTATATTCCTGAAATTTGGTATAAAGGTATAAAATTCCCAAGTAACAATTTAAATACCTTTTAGATTTATTGAGGTTTATAAAAGTCTTATCAATTTTAAAACTCTGATAAAACCTCAATAAATCTAAAAGGTATCGAAATTGTTATTTGGGTTGCATTCTAAATAACTTTTCTCAGTGGAATTTTTTCATATTTTGAAAAATAAAGGTACTTTATTAGTGGTGATTTTTACAACTTTGCTTATAAAACACCCTGTAGAACACCAAATCGTCGTTTTTGGTATACTTTAGTTTTACAATAAGCAGGACTCAATCCCCAAATACCTTTCCAAAATTCCAAAATTTTTGGTCCATTACACCTCTTGTTAAATCTATCCTGGGACACACTGTATATATGCTAAATACTAATTTTATGAACTCTTACTTGCCTGATTTACCTATTTACCAATTTACCCCTCAACCCTTCAACGGAATAAGATCAAAATATAATATAGTTCCGGAATTCGTTAAAATACATACGTGTATCAAATTTCCAGTCAATATCTTAAACGGTTCCAGAGTAATTGTACACAGAAAAAAAAGTTACACAGAACGACAGAGAGACAGAATGACTTTTAACTTAAAATATCGACTTTTCATGAAATTCTAAGCCCATTTGAGCAATACAAATTTTCCAGATTATTTTTTTGCGTTTCTATTCTTCCACTGTATGTGGAAGTAATTACAGACAAAATTGGTTAATTGCAAACAAATTATTCTTAAATGAGGTTAAGACAATAGTCCCTTGAGGTAAAGCTTTTACCCCAAAAGTTTTGTGACTGGATCGCAAAACATGTACCCACCATTTTCGAGGGTGGGGAATACGATGGTGACAATATTTTCCCACCTACCCTCCAATCACTACCCCCTAATCCGAAAAAACCACCCCTTTTTTGATTTTCCGGTGCTATGCACTTTTTATCGGAAAATTTTATTAATGAAAGTTGTTCAGAATAGTCCAAAAACTTTAAGCCCAATATTTCATCAAAATATAAAAATTGAAAAATTAATAAAATTGATAAATTAAAAAAATATAAAAAAGACTACTAATTACTTAACAATTATCTGACAGCTTGGGTTTAATTTCAAACAAAATTGTCATAAATTTTTTGAACAAAAAAACCCATTTAAATGACATTTTCGGACTTGACATTATTCTTCAAAAAATTTCAATATTTTTAAATTTTGATTAAATTTTGGATTTAGGGTTTTTGGATAATTCTGAACAACTTTCGTTAATAAAATTTTCCGATGAAAAAATGCCTAGCACCGGATAATCGGAAACAGGAGTGGTTTTTCCGGTTTAGGTTGGAGGAAAATATTGTCACTACGTTTTAAGTTCCTTACAGTTTATATATACCTGAGAGTTTAAATGAAGTAATTACTATGGAATCTCATATACTCCGACAATGGAAATGGTTCTCGGTCAATTTCGCTCAAATTCTAGTATGATGTTCCTTTAACCTTCCTGGACAAAAGTCTCCATGGGCAGAGCCTTCTATCGCATTTCCTTTAAGCTACAGAAAGATGTTGGTCTCATAGAGTGAAAATTACGTTTTAAACACTTTGAAATCCGTCAAGAGGTAATTAAATGCAATGTATTGTTAGTAGTAAGTGAACATAATTACAATCGCGTATCAACGCACATATATTTGCATTTACACTTGCACTTACTTTCAAATACACATTTACTAGCTATAATCTATGCATAATAGCGAAGTTATTATTTCTTGAGACCCCAGCATCTTCTGAGGCTTCAGTAGTTTAAAGGAAAGGAGTTAGAAAGTTATGTCCATGGAGACTTTTGTTTAGGAAGGTCAAAGGAACATCAAACTAGAATTTGAGCGAAATTGGCAAAGAACCAATTTCCATTGCCACCTTGCGGGGTCCTTTTTGCGATCGTAATCTGTATGTTCAAAATAAAACATAACTGAATAACTGTTTTTGGTCAAGAATAAGTTATAATCAATATTTTTTACAATAATCACTATTATAGTTACCTACTCTGCAGAAATATTTAAATACAAAGTGTATATTACTATTAATATAATATAAGAACATTATTATTAATGGATATAATTATATGACGAATTTTTGTTTCATATTAAATATAAATACCTACGTGCATATTTATGTTTTAAAAAAAGTTATTACAAGATCAGAACACACGACTCCGTTGAAATTTGTAGGCTGGCTCAAATTTATGCTAGTAAAGCTGAGTTCGGCTTGTACACACGGTGCTAGAGTGGTGCGAGAATGGATATTCATCACGTGATATAGAGTAAAAATTGCGAATAGTATTTATTCGAACCCGAAAAACTCCAACTAATGTCAAAAGGTATTTTCTCGCCAAACCTTCAATATCTACGATTTAGATTTATTTGTAACTTATTGTAATCACTTACATAAATAATTATGGATAATACAATTTTACTGTGACTTATTTTGCATGGGAAATGTAGTTCGAGCATGAATATGTAAATATGCATCATAATAATACACATTCGAAAACTCCAATTGACAAGGAACTAATGACCACAATATGGTATTTGAGTAACATGGAATGTTTTAGGTAGGTAAAGGAAAATTAGGTGGACTGGAAATAAATAATAATAATTGTATATAATTCATTATTTGTGGCATATTCATGATTTCTTATTTCATCGAAATTTTTAAATATTTTTACAGTGGCAAAATACCCAACAAACATAAGAAATAATAATTATTTTGCAATAATATTAAATTATTATTTCAGCCAATCCCACCGAAGCATGCCAAAATATGACATATATATTTTACCTAACTTAAAAATTAATAAAAAAATCCTGAAAAAAATTCTTGAACTTTATTGGACTTGAACAAAAATATTTCGACCGTTGCAATTTTTTGCTAAAGTTGATAGTTTAAGAGTAAAAAGTTCTTGAATTTCTAAAATGACTCAAATTACCTAACTTTGACAAGCTGTATCTCAAAAACTGTGTATAGGATTGGTTCGATGTGATAAAAACATTTGATCAGCATGACTTGAACTATAAAATACCAAAATTTTAGCCGATTCCACTGAATCAACATTTTCATGGGTTTTGTTCCGGGGTCCTTTGAGTAAAATAGGTTAACATTTACATGTTCATTCGAGATCGTGAAGATTCCTCCCATGTATTTTTTATTGGAAAAAGACATTTTTTCGTAAATTCGCGACAGAATCACAAATAAACAATAATAAACGTCAAAAATACGCAATATTTCATATTTGACTTATAGGGTAATTTTTGGGACCCTATAAAAAGGTCTTTAACCCTATACCCTATAAAAGGGGGTTTAATTTAAAAAGCAATTATTAATTAGGATTCACTGAATAATTTTGAAGAGGGGGTACTTTTGTGTACAATTTTTATTTAATTACATTTTCACGATTCTGTTGTTTTGTCTTTCCCATAAGAATTATATGAGAAAAATGTATGGTCTCGAAGATACGAGTTAATGTTAACCGATATTTCTTAAACTGGAGATCGTTTCCTTGGGATTTTGAATAAATCTAAGGGTGATACAATAAAATGTTAAATTTGGTTTACTGAGCCACCCTATGGAATTTTATGAAAAAGTACAAAACTTACATATTCCTTTTAAGTTATAATTGATATCGCAATCTTCAACTGTAAATGCATGATTACTGTAGGACATTCTCTGAATTCCTCCTATTTTATTTGTTACCTTAATTATCGAAATTAAACCATATAATTTGAAACTAATTATTGTGTAACATATAAATCTGATATATATATAGGCCGAAAAATAAATATTTCCCAAAGGTATTTATGAAAGATCCCTTTGTAAGAACTGATCCTGTGTAGTTGATTCGGTTTAATTTCGTATCAGTATATGACGTCTTTAGTAGATAAAGTAAATACTGTTAATGCCAGGGTCTTGGTTTGCTCAAGATCTTCGCTGTATCCTGCGGCCTATGTTTGTATAACATGTCGCATGTCACCGCTACACAAACTCTATTAGTGACAAGAACTCTAGCTTTTGTTTACCTAGCAACAATAACCTTGCAGGTAGCTCACTTAGAGCCAGGGGTGGACTCAATCATAATCAACCCTTATAGCAAATGTTGAGTTAGGATGGCTTTTAAACGTTTATTGTATATGTATGCGTGTCGATTGTTAAATTCAAATGTCCACAGATTGAAGAGGGAAGATGAAAAAGATTTTAATTTGTAGATTTACGAAAAACAATCATTCTTATTGAAAATGCTTCAAGTAGGCGATATTCTGAAACAAGTCCTTAATCCTTTGTGGACTGATAAAAACCGACAAGAGATATATTATAGTCCTTATGAAATTTATGATTATCATCAATATACATACGGATTTCTATTCTTAGAGACTTTGAGATTTCATATCTGGAAAAAATTTTCGTGGTAAAGGTATTGTTTACCAGTTCTACTAATGTCGTTATACATTATCGTTTTTTTTCCAATGGACAGTTTGCGATTCAACTGTGTAGACCTTCACTGCTACGTACCTCTACACGCGGGATACTGAGACATCATTGTTCTACTGAATACATGAAATCAAACAACTCTTGACAAAAATTCCTCAATATTATATCAGATAATCAAAAATTAAAATAAAAAGACAAAATTGATATAATTTCATTATTTGTCAAAGTTCATTTTTGCGTACATATGGTGGTTCTACAGGATAGCCACTAGTTCACAAATGGTTAAATCCAAAAAAATATATTTATTCAAAGTTTTTCTAGTGGGTGGACAATGACGAAGGAAATGTAAAAATTATAATATAAATTACCTCTGAACTCGATTTCTTGCCGTTTATGTTGTCTACTTTGGGTATCCTATGGTCCAGCTCGTACATTTGGCGCGAACTATATTTAACAATTACAAAAATATTTCTTCTTTTTATTTATTTATTTGTCCATTTATTTATACGCTTTTCATAAATCCTTGATGTGTGGTTGTTTGTTGGCAAAATGTAAGGGACTATTTTGGTACTTACCGAAAATTTAACGTTTGAAATAAAATTCAAAAGTAACGTCTTGAATGCGACACTAAGGATGTCCATCTTTACACACTTTCTTCTAAACGAAGAGTTGAAAATGGAGGTAGCAATCCGTTTCACCTAAGACATTATTGCTATGTAACGTAGGTTAATATACTAAAAACTGTGAAAGAATAATTGTTTCGATATCTTCAGTCATTTAGGAGACAATTTCGTCAAGTTTGACATTTTCTTCTAAGCTAAAAGCCTCTGAAATTTTCAGTCGCTTGCTTGTGTCATTCTGGAGCTTCCTGTGCTTTACTTCTCTTGCATTACTTGCAGGTCTAAACTCCGAAAAAAAAAAATCAATTTTGATATAATAATATTACTTCCACAATTTTTATAGTAAATTAAATTTCACAACCATTTTCTAATATGCAATGCTCCCGTTTTGTCATATTAAATTTATAACCTTTTGGAATGCTGAAAACATCGGTACTGGTCAACAGTTTAATTCCATATTTTGCTAAAGTTTATGAATTGATGAAGGCGTAGACTTTTGGTTTTTTTTGGGTGTTTTTTTGTTTCAATTTCTTTTTTCGATGACTCGCGAAGATGTTGGAACTCTATTTTTGGGGAATCGAATATCTGTTCCTCTGCGTTGTTTATTAAGTAGTAAACACATAATTTTTAACGTGACAGGATGTGACAAAATTGTTGTATTTGATAACTGTGGTAAGTGGATAAGTGACATAATCACTTATTGTTCTGATCAGTAGGGGAACGTGCCCAACAGTGAGACATGTTTTTTTTCTGATTTTTTTTTTAAGTTTGTGTATATTATAACCTCAATCTACCTAGCGCATGATGTTCAATACTTAATTAGCTTCGATTCGGCGCATCAAGCCATGTAAACTTTCTCCTGGGAAATCGGCAATAAAATTTTGAAGCGGGAGATGCCCTCGTCTCACTGTTTGACTGCTGAACGAACAGTGATACACCTTTAGACAAACAGTGAGACAGGTGTATGAACACTGAGACAAGTAACAATATAAACACAAATCCTAATGGAAACTCATATTTATTAAAAAACTTACAAAAAAAATCACATTGGTGAGTAGTAAGGAACACAAACAAAAATTAAGACAATTAAATAGGAAGACAAACTAGGAAATCAGCGAACATTCAAATTTCCAAATTTGATCTCGAAGGAGAGATATGATTGTTGACGTTTTGTCTGACCAAAACTTGTAGGTTTTGGTAATATTAGTTTTATATTTTTCAATGATACCATTGATATATCAGGAATATCAGGCTTCACGAATTTTTGAATCATTTTAGAGGATTTGCGTAAGAAGCTCACTTCAAACTCATCTTCGTCATTTTTGTGATTGATTATTTCTCCAACATAAAACACATTTGAATCTTTTAAGGTCTCAAAGAGAACCAGAACATAATCTCCTACATCCGGATTTTTTTCCAGCTCGGTGAACTCTGGAGTTAGTGGGCCACAATAATCCACATCAGAGATATCTGATCCTGAACTGATATCACTTAATGATTCACTGTCAGAACTTTCTTCTTTTTGTATTTTCTTTCGTTTCAATGCTAGCTTTTTAGGTTCTTTATCTTTAACAATCTTTCTTTTAACTTGATTCTTTTTAGCTTGCTTGGCCAAACTCTCCCGCTCTATTTCGTCCTTTTCTGGGGTATCAGTTGCAATCATGCATTTCCCTTTCTTTCTTGGTTTTTGAGCGATTTTTGCTTTAATTTTTCTTTTCGGAAAACCTTTAAATTCTTCTGGTGAAATCAACTTATTAAAGATATTTGATGACTCTGTCTCTTCTATATCATTCTGATTCAGGGTATCTTCCTTTTCTTGGTCACCTGCTTCAATTGAAATCATTTTCCTGGAAGTTTGGATACCAGATGTGGACGGACGAGGGTGTTCGATATCATTATTGTTCTCACTATCCATGTCGTCTTGAGTTTTTGAAGTGGCCTCGTCATCGTTTGGAAGTGGCTTGTCGGTCACTGTACTGCATAGGAAATCACTGTCTTTAAAAGTATGCTTGTCAAACGGCATAATGCCTGGCGCTTTAAATGCATTTATAATTGTTTCTGGTACCATCGCCTTTTTGAAAGCTTGGCCAACGCATTCAGCAACTTTATAGATTGATAGCCTTTCTCCTGGATTTTGTAACATCCAGCTGTCAACAGCTGAATTATAATATTTTTGGAAAGGACCGAAAACTCCAACATCCAGGGGCTGCAATTTATGTGTTGAATGCGGCGGGAATGTTAAAATTGTTACTCCATTATCTTTAGCCAAGTTGAGTGCTGTAATGGAGACGTGACTTTCATGATTGTCATATAAAAGTAAGGATGGATTCTCTTTAGAAGAAGCGGTGTGTTTTATGAAATGTTTTAAAACTTCAATGAACAAATCACACGTCATCCAACCACTTTTGCTGGCCAGACCCAATGTTCCAGGCGGAGCTCCACGTGTCATTCTTTTTACGAAGTTCACCCGTGGAAAAACCATTGCTGGGGGAATCCAGTTACCTGCTGCACTGACAATCATGCAAGTTGTCACCAAAGTTCCCTTTTCTCCGCTGATCACTTTAGACACCTGCCTTACGCCTTTTTCCGCAACAACTTTGACCTGATGTCTTTGGTTGGTGGTAGTGGCAGTTTCGTCTATGTTGAAGATCCTCGTTCCGTCAGCAAAAGTGGGATGACGTTTTAGGCATTCTTCAAGTTTTGTATAAAAGGTTTCAACATTGACCTTGTTGAAAGATATGGCACGAGCCAAACTACATCCTTCAGGCGTCCGGAGGGATAATCGAGCCGAATATCTCTTCAAAAAACATCGCATCCATTTTTTGCCAGCCTTCCTATTTTCTTCCCAGCTGGGTGGGATTCTATTAATATGATGGTTTTTGGCCATTTCATAGGCTAGCTGTCGGCATTCCATCAAAGGAAGGCCATAAAACATCTTTGCACATATAATAATGTATGAAATGAGGCTTTCTTCCTGTTCGGGTGTGAATATTTTATTTACGTCATAATTGGGAGTCATTCTGATTGGTGTTTCCGAAGACCTTTGCTTTTTAACATATCTTTGAAGAGTTTGGAAGGGAATGTTCATCCTTTTTCCCACAGTTCTCAGGGACTCCCCTTTTATTACTTCTTTCACAGCATCCCTCATAATGTCCGGGTCGTTTTTCTTAAGTTTTTTCTTCGGCTTCTCCCTTGACTTCTTTGCCACTACCTTCTGCTGCTCCATTATTGTATCAGCACTGAAAATATATAAATATATGTGGAATGTAAGTTTGCAGCATAAGTCCCATAATTAAGTATTTGTAAAATTAAATGATTTACTTAAAAATTAAAATGAATCCCCAGATGACCAACACTGAAACACGTCTCACTGTTTGTTCCGAGATTTATCCCACTGTTTGGCATAGTGATGTTTCACACCATTTAATTTTTTCAAAAGTTAACCTCAAATGTTAAGAGTGAATCTTCTTTGTATATATAAACCCTAACTATATCATAAACATGCCCTGTGTTAGTCTTATTTAAATTCCTAATTATTATATTAAAATGAAGAAATATATCTGGAAATAATACTCACGATTTGCCTAATGAAAAACTTGTAACTGTTTAGAAAAGAAACGGGTGAACTACAGACAGCAAACGATATGATTCCTACAGCGCATGTCTAAAATAGCATGCTTTGAGCGCTTATTTCGAAAATTTCCTTTAGCCTATATACCTAAAATGGCCGTTGTCTCACTGTTCGTTCTGTCTCATTGTTGGGCACCTTCCCCTAGAACATATAATTTCCAATTTCATGTGTTAACTTTTAGGAAAAAATTTAATTCGTTGATTGTTTGACAAATTCGCTGCGTTTTTTTACTGAAAAAATGTGACGTTCGAGAAAAAAAGAAGTGCGCACACTGTTGTGTGACAACAATATTTGTTCTCTTATAGTATTTAACAAACTTCTGAATAAACAAACAAAAAATGATTCATTTAATAATATACATTATTTTCAATAATGGGGAAGAGATTTTAAATATTTTATAAAATCAAAAACATATCTTGTAAACCATAAACCAGTTTTGCAAAATCAAAAGTTTCTTTCAACAAAGTAAGACATTACATTTACTTACAAAGTGTATTGTTTTCCTATTTCTATACAAGGGCAGCCATGATTTGATCCAAAATTGACTATAAATAGATAAAAATCCGTTACAATTAGCACCTGTTTCTTCTCATTAAAAAAAATCGGCCTCAAACATAATTTTAAGAATTTAATTTGACGCCACAAGTTTAAATTGGCAATGGTAAATGTTTTACAATGCTTAAATTTAGATAAACTATTGCCTTTTTAGATCAAAACAGAAAGTCGGAAAAAGTATTGTAATAATGATTTTTTCGACTATGAGGTTTTTATTTATGTTTTGACCCGCTGTGATCATTGGGATGTCTTTCTGTCCAACCGTCACTCTGTCTTTACTCACAATAACTCAAAAAGTCTCACAGAAAATCAGCGATTGTTTAGAAATTGGATTTTTTCTTAGAACAAAAGTGATTAAAAACAAAAAATGGGCTGCATTAATTTAGTAATAACCGGGCTTGATAACGCTGAGCTATGCGATGTAGGCCTTCGATCCGCGGGTGCTAGAACTTATACTTAATGGCCCACCATAGTGTGTCTTGAATAATTTTTTTAATGCAAAATGAACGAAAAAAAGTGAAGTGTGATAAATCGTTGAAATCAGAATAGCATTTACTTTGGAATGGTACAATAAAAATGGATATTATGTTGAAAAATAAGAAAGTACACTAAACGTCATACAATCTGCACCAAAACCTCTTTAGCTCATGTACACAAATACTACCCAAATTTAATTAAAATCGACTTGCTGATTTTGGCCCTATCGTTTTCACACACATGCATAGAGATATTTTTAAAAAAACAATTTTTCGTGTTCCTGAGACCCCAAAACGAAAAGATCTGATCTTATGTCAATTTTCGATGTTGGTCCAATTACAGTAATCTGCACATTTTTATGGATGGGGTGGTTAATAGACTTGCATACAGAAAATTGAAATATTTAGTTTAATAATTTTTAATTTTTCAACCCTCCCTAATTTTTTCCTGAAATTGACGATACGTGACTACATAATATTTTTAAAATGGTCACGAACGTGAAAAAAAAAACAGTATTAGCCACACATGTAAGCTTGGGACTAGCACTAGAAATACATGAGATAACCTAACAAAAATGTTGCTAAAACGCTCGAAGATTGTTTTTAATCTCCTTTCTTCGACATTCATATTAGAATATACTACTCTTAATAGAGAAAATAAAAACATCTGGCCAGCTAAGTTACCAGAGCTAATGCCCCTTTACCTTTAAATTTTTCGATGGGTTACCTGAAAAGTAAAGTTTTCGTGACATGTTCTTATGACATCGAAGATCTCTGGAAATGTATTATAATAGAAGCTAGATGAATTTTACGTGTTGCGTTGAATAATGTCGGACGAGATTTTCTCACATACTAACTGGCAGCCACTAAATAAAACAGGCAACATTCTCAGAATGTCCTCATTAGTAATCAAAATAGTTTTTGTTTAATAATTTTCTTGAAACAAAAATCTGCTTGTGGCTGCTAGTACATAATATATTCGTTAAACAACATAAAAGTGTAATTTCTTGAACAAAAATTAAGGTAAGGAGTTCAATAAACTTAAAAAAATTGAGAAAGTATAAATTGAAAAAGATGGTCAGTCAGAAGTCAAAAAAATACTAACTAGGTAGATTATTGCATAGTATCAGTTTAATTTAATTTAACTTAGCCGGCCCTGCTTCAGGTAGCTAGCTCACTTACAATACGGCTTAACTGTATAACATTTCTATTGAAATGGTAGAGGAATTTATCAAAATGATACTTTAAACGATAATAGGCTATTTTCAAAATATATTACGACAAATGTCCCTGTCGACACTCCAAAAAGATTTATGTGTGTCCTCGAGTATTTCTATACAGGCGCTTTTGTACGAAAAGTTGCATTCACTTTGGCCAAAGGGACCGATTTAAGGACGTTGCGTTTCGCCAATACATGAATATACTTTAGTAAAAAATTCCTTTATCCATAATTTATGTTATTGGCCTTTTGAATGAAAATATTGGAGTAAAGGTATACCGACAAAACGAGAAGATTAATTGAAAGAACGTATGTTTGGTAAGGGCAAAGATTGTTGACATCCTATTGAACAATATTAACAATGCCAAGCTATTTAGTGACTTTACAAAAATTTGTATATGACTGGAAACACATAAATATAATCTTAATAATTTTATTAATAATTTTCTGTACAAGCTATCGGTCTTAATAAGTCCTATAATAAGTCTAATGAACATGAGTTAGGTTTTATAACTACACAGGCATACACACAAAAAAAATATTTTTATATGTTTTTTGAGCCGCTGATTCAAAATATCACATCAAAAATATATGATTCACTGCTCCATTTTTCGCAAATTGACATTTCCCAATCATCCCTAAATTCGGGGTTCAATGGCTATTAAATCTAATAGAACGATATGTGTTCAAATGAAATTTCTGAATCGTTTAAAATGGCTCACATACTCCCAACAGTCTATCGTACCACGGAAATGATAGTGGTGTACTTTTTTCCCCCAAAAACTACTACTACCTTGTTCTAATTTTTCCATAATACGCTTGTGACGGCTTGACACATTGGAGTTATTACAGGGAATATTGATAAGTCGAGTATCTTTTAACAAGGAGACGCCAAACAACACCGGGGGTTGTAACCACTCCCTCCCTGAATGACAAAACATTCGGAAAATACTGCGAAAGGGCTGAAGAACGGTTTCCTCCTATTATCGAGGTGAGAAGCACAATGGTTGCAGAAATAATACTGGGATAATATAAACCAGGCATCAACATATTTTATTAAGGACCACTCGAAAGACTAAAGAACTGCTATCACTAAGCAGATATAAATCGAAACTGCAGTTATATGGGATACTTCATTTAACAGAATACTGGACTTTCTACATACAACAGGATACTCGAAGGTAACAAAAAAAATTGATAGCTTTCAATGGGATGGACACACCAGCTGATACCACCGATAAGAAAAAATTAAAATAATACTAATAAGCTCATGAATTATTAAAATTACCCTCACACCAAATGCATGGGAAAATGGATCTCGGTGAAAAGTTTTGTAACTTTGGGAAAAGGGAGTTCTCGTTGTCCCGATCAAACTTTAAAATGTAACCTGGGCGTGAAAACTCGCTGTTTCAGAGTTACAAGCAGTCGAAAAATGTATAAAGTGGGGATTTTTGCTTCTCATGGGTTGATCGAGAGCGGATAATAATAATTATAAGAACAATGCCTATATATAGATATTGTTATAAAATCCACATCTTGTGTAATATTTTTGTTTTCAATTATTAACATGAATCAAAATTAAATAATTCAATATATGGGATGAACAAGCTGTTGAGCAGTATCTCCCAAAAGCTGTAAAGAATAGCATATTATTTTAATAATATAATTTCAAAAGATGACATGCTGTAGGAAAAATATTCAATGGTCGTCTACATTACAATTTTACATAGTTATGAAGCTCATAGAATTTGATATGCATTGCTGAACATGATTATGTCATTGAAAAAAGATATTTGTACTAAAATCATGTCCAGATGTAATTCAAGTAGGAAACATTTTATGTACAGTTATTAGAAGTAGATAATGGGGAGTTTTATGTTTAGAATTTATTTTGAAAATTATTAGAAAATTTATTATTATTTTCCACTGTTGATCAATCCGTGAGAAGCTACTTTATACATTTTTCGACTGCCTCTAACACGGAAACGGCGGGTTTTTAGACCCAGGTTACATTTAAAAGTTTGATCGGGACAACGAGAACTCCCTTTCCCCAAAGTTACAAAACTTTTAACCGAGATCCATTTTCCCATGTATTTGGTGCGGGGCCCTTTGCCCTTACGGGATTGCGAATTTTTTTGTTATAATAATAAGAATGAGGTATTTTTTATGAAATAGTTCTTAACATTTTTTTTCTACAACTGTTAAAAAACCGTACTCGTTTCGTTTATGGTAATAGTGAAAAGAGTAAAAATCATGAAAAAATAACATTATTTCTCACTTATCTATAGCCGGATTCATGAGTGCATTGAAAACAATTGAAATTGTCTCTCGATCTTACAGGAAAATATAGTGTACATGAATTAAAAGAGAAACAATAATACGAATTACTAAACTACAATACAAATATAAAAATAAAAGAAATACAAATGTGTAAAGAAAAAAGAGAAAAAAACGTAGTATGATGGAATATATTATTACATTATTATTATTATTACATGATTTATTTTTATGGATTTCTTGTATGATATAAGTGTATTATCTTATTTAAGCTATCATGATTAATGCCTCAGACGCCAGATATAGAATTTGATACAAGGTGTAATCAGATTCATGTCATTAAAAAAAAACTTGTGGTGGGGAATGACTAAACGAACAAAAAAACCTTATATAACATAGTTTTAGAAAAAAAAAAAAAAAACAAAAACTTTGAAAATTTTCAATAATATTGTTTGAGAATTGCTGGAATGTTGTGATAGGCTTTTATCTTCGCGTATGTCGGCGCCTCTAACCATCAAATACGCTAATACGGCTCTTTCAAAGTATCGCGCTCCTTTGTTAGAGACCGCGCATCGGCGAGGACACAAGTTGATAATCTCCGTTTTTTATGGCTTGCGGTAAAGGTGAAAGACGTTGGCGTTTTCTGAGTGCTTAGTAGACTTGAAGAAAACTATACTCTCCCTTGTGCAATATTTTAGTTTCTGTGGGCACTTCGTTAAGTACACACGTCGAACCCGTCCGTTGTTTTTGTGTGTTGCTTTTGTTCTTTTTGAATTTTGGGCCACATATTTACAGTTAAGATTTATTTTATTGACTTACCGTTCAAGTCGTTAAGTTCTTGATTACGTACAGACACTACTTGTTCATTCCTTTTGTGTTGCTTTTTGGATTTTGGACCAAATTTTTATTTTTATTTTCTTTATTGACAACGTTAGTTTAGTGTGGTATTTTAATGTGCATAGAAACCATAAAAAATGATCCTAATTTACCAAATGTATTGAACGGAGTGCGTATGTTCTTAGTTCGACGTGCCGAAAAGTGTATTGGTGCAGACGGAAGCCATTTCGAACAATTTATGTAAATCAGCAATAATTTATTGGTAGGTCTAGATTTACCGAATATTTTAGTTTTCGATACCTGATCGGCAATTTGTTAAATAAATAAAATTTTTCCTAACTTAAAATACACATATTTGTTTTCTGTTATCGTATCTCAGACGCCTAACTCTTTATTTCCCAATGTCATGCAATAATTTCTCATTATTTAAGCTTTTAACCCAGAACACTCATTTAGGTTACAAATGTTAATGTACACATTTAAATCTGAAAAATTATAAACAACAATAAAAGCTCCAATATTTTGTTCTAAATTAAAAAAACACACATGTAAAGAAATGCTGTGTTTAAACCTCTACGCCCATCATTTGCTTGCAGTTCTGCAAAAAGAGATAACTAATTATTTACATTTTTATAATTGGTTCCGTTGAGGCGGTCATCAAAGGTGCCGCCCTTCTTTGCTTTGAAACCGCGGGCCGCCGCGTGCCGGCGAGAAGGAGTCGGTCATTTTTTTAATGACAATCTAAAAGTTGTATAATTGGAAAGTATACGTCCATTGACCCAGAAAGGCAGTGGTTCTCAAATTTTTCCTACCCTAATATTAAAATTGTGAGGAAAAAGTCATAAAGGTTTTTTATTTGTCTAGTCGGTCCCCATTACCAGTTTTTTTTTTAATGACATGAAACTAATTACACCCTGTATATTACAGGCATTAGGAATTGGTAATTTGCGCATGAGGTTAGTTCGACCAAATGGACAATAAAAGCAGCAGTTTTCACGTGAGTTCACGCGAGGGACCAGAAAACAAAGCTTATTAACAAGGGACGGACAGTCAATAATATTTGCAATATTGTACACAAAAGAAAGAGCAATGCAGTTCCTTCTTTTGCTCAGTGAGATTATATGAAACATATCTAATAAAAGTGCTTCGTCAATGCTTCGAGGAGGATAAAAACCATTTAATTTAAAAAACACAAACTTAAGAAATTTCCTTTGCATAGATTCAATTAATAAAATGGAGATCCTTAAATTCGGAACAACGTTCGAGGGGAAAATTTTTAATATGATAATCAAATTTTATGGAGTTTTGTCTACGAGTAAATGTCATTATCTTGTATTTAGCAATATTTAGCTTGAGGAAATTGTTGAAACACTACACAGAAACGTTATTGATTTCAGTTTGTAAATTAACACAGTCGTTATAATTGTTTACATTTGCATAGATTTTGAGATCATCTGCAAAAAGTAGCTAGTGGCAATTAATTGTTGACGTTACATCATTTATAAAAATTAAAAACATCAAAGGTCCCACGTTTGAGCCCTGTGGAACACCTGACGTAGCTAAGTAATTTCGAGACCTGTGACCACAGGGTTCTACGAATTGTTTCCTAGAAAACAAGTATGACCTAAAAAGTAAGATCAAGGTATCTGAGAATCCGAAGGCCTTTATAGATTTTTGTTTTGATGTGTAAGCTAATTTTGAAATTTATTTGTCTAAATATGAAAATTGAGAACTGTCGTAGAAAAAATATTATATGAAACTCATGCACAAAGGAAATTTTTTTCACTAATGGGATTGCTGCACTCACCTGCGGCTCGTGTGGTAAACTTCCCATTTGTGAGAAAAAGTACTACTTGCATAAATTACTATTTTTAAAAACTTTCTTTAGACTGTACACGATCAGGACCAAACAAGACCTAAATACATCACTCCGGGTAAATAAAAAATGAATTATAAATGTTTGCTAAAGACAAGATTATTTCAAGCTGTTAAACGACGAATTTCTCTTCTTTTTACGACCAGTTGTACTCCCTGCAAAGCACAAGCGACAGGAAGTGTATAATTCTTGTTACATAATCGATATTTCAAGGAGTTTAATTAACTTTTTTTACGCGGAAATCTGTTGTGTAATATAAATGATTTGAATAATTATGCAAAACGAGTGTAAGGGTAGGAAAGGTTGGAAAATATTCAGCGGCAAATGCGTGTTAGTGACGTACAGTGACGAGGTGTTGTACTTCCACTTGGTTAAGCGCAAAGAATAAGGCATAATAACATCTAGGGATAGGGATAAGCCAGTTATGCAGGGTGTTAGCGGTGCGTGAGTTGCACTGAATTGCATCTGGCACACGCATTGTTTGGATATGCAAGTTTCCCACAAAATTATTTGCTGGGTAATATGTCAGTTTTGTGATAATTTTATTAAAGTTAAGGATTAGCATTATGTTTTCGTTTCGGTTTTTATTGTGAATGAACTGTTCTCTCTTTTAGATGATTCGTAATTCTCTTTACATTTTTTTCAAATAAAGAGACCGTCGAGTGGTTACCATCGAATTTAGAGCTAAATAATCAATAGATCCTATGTCCAACGTATTTATAGCACCAAAATTCAGAAATCTTATTAAAAGAGAGCAACATTGTATAATAAGAAAATAAATCCAAAATAGTTTGGAATATAATAAATTTAGCAATAATAAAAACGTGGTAGAAACGTCAAGCATTATAATAAATGATAAAACAAAATCATTCTCAGCAAATATATTGGCAAATGTATTTCATGAAAATTTTATAAAGATATCAACAAAATATAATTCGAAATATTGAAACTATATTACTACTTGTAATAGAGCAAGAATTTGACTCAGCACAAATATTTACGAATCAAGTGATAAGGGTAATTTTCACAACAATGTAAAAAATATGTTAAACAAATAACCAAAGATGGTACTTTCGCTAGTTTTCTTAAAATCGCACGCAATTACGAAGTTTGCTAAATTATTTATTTATTTACGCTAGTCAACACGACAAAAATTCCAATTGCAGAGTTAGAATACTTACAGTAAAAGATTCTACAACAAAAGTATTATATATTTTTTCGCATATCCACTTTTCTATATTCTCTTGTTTAACGTCGAGCGTCGGCTTATATCTGCTACCAAGCAGGGTTGGCATGTTTAAAACAAAATGTTTTAAAACTGGGGGTCGGTTGCTAGAAATTAAAAAGACAACTTGTAGATAATTTAATTCTCTACAACTTTCACATTGACCTCATGGGCATCCGGTGGATAGGACGCGAGATATTTGCAAAAAACTTTGACCTTCAGTATTTTGGGATTTTTGTGATTTTTGTGGATTTGGAAGAACGTCTGTGCAAAAATCCAGATTTTTACTAATTTGGTCCAGGTTTCCTTCTTTTTTTTGGCTAATTTCCCTGCATTAACAACTGTTTAAAACACAATATAAATGCACTGCGAGGTTTTAAAAAAATGTATTATTCTGGAGTTTGTGGAAAAGCAGGAAAAGTGCCAATGATGGCCAATTCCGATAAATAATTCCGATATAAATAGTAAACACACTCACAAAAAATAGCCTCTGTAGTCTTAATCATATGAGTCAAATGATCAGTGGTCACGTGCATTAAACTGAGCATTTTATTTGTAGAGTGCTGTAAAATCCGTTTAAAAACGCCATCTGGCATCAAATAAGTAGTAGCAGATATAGTAACTTGGCACCATTTAATTTTAGTTGAATAGGATTTTAAACGTTTTAAACCTGTTTTAAAGATACCATTTAAAACATTGAAAAAAAAAAGGTTTCAAACAAGAAAAACTGTTTTATCTGTTTAAAATGGAAAAGAAACTGTTTTTACTCCAACCTTGCTACCAAGGCCTAACATCAACGTTAAAAGTTTGGCTCATCAGTGCTTATGTAAACATTGGAACTCCAAGCTTGAACATTTTGCCCAACCCAACTTTATCGTGAAATAAGGGCCTTTAATGCGCTCATTTTGTGCATTATGCATCTGGAACTCAGTTTTATCTCTGTTTCGAAATATGGCGATTCGAGCGGATCTGCTCTTAGTCTGTGCGGAAGATAGTGTCATCCACTTACCACCAATCTAACAATATATTAACTTTAAATCCTTAATTCACAACAAGAACTTTCAATATTAACCTGTATTTGATCACGATTCAGACATTGATTGGCGAGTATATTAATAAATTGGTACGTGAAGCTTTGTAAAGTTGGCATAGGCGTCAGTCAAGGCTGTGTTCTGTCACCAATCCTCCTTAGCATATATAGTGATGCGATGTGTGCAACTGGCAGTGTGGATAACTATAGGCGGAACTAAGAGTTCAAACTTGAGATTTGCAGATAATACCACCTTGGTTGTTGCAAGCTGGGAGGAGCTACACCTGGTGGACAACTTCAAACATTAAGCTCTGATAATTTTTTAAGGACAAATATTGTTTATAATTCATTATTTGTGGCATATTCATGATTTCTTATGTTTGTTGGATATTTTGCCACTGTAAAAATATTTAAAAATATTTGATGATTCCGTTATCAAAACTTTCACTTTTAATCATGTCAGACATGACAGTTTGTTGTTTATGTATTTCCATAGTCACGTGAGACATTAAATTATATTTATTTTATTTCGACTTACTTCGTCTCTGAGGATCGGCAACTAGCTGGTACAGAAATCTATAAAATAATTAGAAACAGATTTTTCCTCATTTAACAAAATAATAGCGGACTCCTTAAGTTTTATTTCAGTTGAGTCGCTTTCTTTTTCTAAAATTTTCGCGCCCACTGGATGCTACGATTATTCCCACGCGAAAATTTTTGAAAAACAAAGCGACTCAACTAAAAGAAAACTTGAGGAATCCGCTATTATTTTGTTAAATGAGGATAAATGTGTTTCTAATTATTATTGTATAGATTTCTCAGAGACGAAGTAAGTAAAAATAAAATAAATATAAGTTAATGTCTCACGTGACTATGGAAATACATAAACAAAAAACTGTCATGTTTGACATGATTAAAAGTAAAAGTTTTGATAACGGAAAAATAAATATTTTCCGAAACGTTAACTCCTTCGATTTAATTTTTGTTATTATTATTTAACATTTTTGTTTCAGTTTATATAATTTTAGGTGTAAGTCATTTTGTAAGAGAAGTATTAAAAACCAGTCTCTGTCTGATCCTTTTGTTGCAGAGGTTTATTTCATAAAAATTTTTAAATATTTTTACTATGGCAAAATACCTAACAAACATAAGAAATCTTTAAGCACAAATTACAGCAAAGCAAAAATTGTGACTGTAGATCAAGCAAATAAAAACCACCTAGTCGCGTTTAGGATAGATGATTCTGAGGTAGTAAACAAGGTGATATGCCTTGGAGCCCTTGTGAACAACATCGGCAACTGGTAATATACAATTCGACGATGAGTACAGATGACAAGATCGACAACTAGCTAGTTGAGCAAAATTTGTCGTGACAAATGTCACGAGGTGTATAAAGATCAGACTTACTAACGGCTTCCATTTTCTATATTTTTCTTTACGCTTCTGAAACATGATAAGATGCATTGATGCTTTCGAGATGAGGATTTGAAGACGTATGCAAAAAATTCCCTGGACAGACCATCAACTGGAAAGGACAACTTAAAACCGCTGATAGTTCAGTATAAGCCAGATGATAGAAAGCGAAGAGGATGCTCTACAAAACAGGCTGATGTCTCCAAGTAGCTGATGGGAAAGAACTTTAGTAAAAGTGGCGGCGGTTTCGTTAATCGTTTTTTAATTACCTTGTCGGCCTTAAACACTACGAGGACTCAAGACATGGGGGGTATATTTCCGATCACGTGTGTTTTTTGGCATTCGACATGGCTAGCTGGCGATATTCTAGTCAATCCCAACGCTAAGCAAAAACGACGATGCAAGATACCAACAAATTCCCCCTTAATAAAAATGCCCCATGCAAATTATAAAACATAGATAAAACGTTTCAAAGCAAGTCCGTGGAAAACAGCTGTAAAATCCATGACGTCAACCGTCAAAAAACTTTCAGGACTAGCACTGTGTCTTAAGAGCGAACTAGCCAAAAAATTTCACGACGGGCGTGGCGTCAGCCAGCCATGTCGAAGGTCAATACGCACACACGTGATCGAAAAAATATCCGCCACGTCACCCGCCATTGTCGCGGGTCCACGTATGTGTTCAAGGACGACAAGCTAATTAAAAACGATCAACCAAACCGCCGCCACTTCTACTAACTTTGGTGAGATCATGCGTCTCACAGGTAATTACGGCAGATGGGATCAGACGTACCATTTAGAAAAGGGAGGCAGTTAGAAAAACACATGGATCATAAAAGACCTAAACGTAATGAATAAGAAGAGGAAGAAGTTTTAATATGAAATATTTGGTGAAGTCCAGATGATTTAAAAAATACACGCGGTGCAATAAATTTCAATAGTTCAAAGCAGACTAGTCTTTCCTTAACTATTTTGTACAAAATTACCTGTAATTCACGACAAGTTTGATGTGAATTAAGTGATCTGTTTAATTTAATAAAACATCATTTCTAATTTCAACAGGTGGATAAAATTTTCCTCATCCTAATGATTTAATGGGGAAAGATCATCTTAGTGTCGAAAGTGAGTGTCACTTAGATCCTTAAAACTGGCAACCTGTTCTATGACACTTATTTATTTCTCATTATATTGACACCATAAATGACATTACATTTTCAATAATTATGGATAATTTATTTCTGCAGCATCAGTTATAAATATTTTTTTATATCAGACCTAAACAATTTATTATTAATGCAGCTGTAATCATTAGTCATTAGTAATTAGCATAAAATAAATGCAGGCAATGTAAGTTTCAACTAAATCATTCATAAAGACATTGACAAAGAGTGAACCAAGAACTGATTCTTGAGGGACTCCTGATTCGGTGTTAAATTCGACAGATTTGTGTCCATAGGAATTCAAGTTATTGTAGTCTATTGCCAAAATAGGAAGTAAATTAAGTTGATCTCAAGTCTATTGACAATTACTGTAAATAACATTGCTCTCGGGGTTTTCCAAAATTTTAAAAGTTATCCCTAATGAAATTATGAAATTTGTAGAAACTAATATAGATTTATACCAGAAATAGTCTAGATTAGATATAAAAAGGATACAGTGATATTTTTATGTCCTGTAATGATAGTAATTTATAAATAATTTGATCAAGGATATAGATTTTTGACAATTTTTCTCAATAACATAAGTTAAATTGGTAAGAAATTATTTTAATAGATAGACGGGAGATCTTTGAGTTAAGTAAAAAATACGGAAAATGAAATCGCGTTATCTATCCTGAAAAAGATACAATGATCTATCCTTTCCATGTAGATACTGTTTTTTTAAACTACTCTACGCCGATGAGTAACAATAATTCTAAAATACGTGTCCGCAGCTCCTTCGTTGTTCCTTCTTTAGGCGTAATTTCCTTTTTTGCAATTTAAATAATGCCAGTTATCAAAATGGAGATAATATTTGGCCAAAACTTAAAATATGATATCTCCAGAACAACTTCAGATCTATACAATGATAACCCCTATTTTAAGGGAGCAATAAATTGTCTTTATTAAAAATATTTAACTACAGAATAGACGCACTATGCTGTGGTCGAGATTTTAAGTAATTAAATCTACCACCTTTTGTTTTAGAATTTAACCGCCTTATTTTCAATTCCAGTTTTTGACTCGACTCTTTTAAAATTGACTCTGAAAAACTTGATTAAACGTGAACTGTGAATATATTAAAAATTTGAATAATAGCCAGCAATTGATTTGCATTTTGTACATTGAAACTGCATTTAATTAGACCTCAAAATTCAAAATGTTCAATTTTATTTTTAGCCTCATTTATGATTTTTCTTGGTACTGTTAGTTGACACAGATGTTACCACTTTTTAAATATTAGTTTTTATTCGTTAATTAGTGAATAATAATTTATGATGAATAATGACTTCCTGCATTAGACATTTTCGGTTCAAAATATTGCACAAGGGGCTATATTGGTATTTTTCTAAAACACTAACATACACAGTGTTCAGTATTTGATGCCGTAAATTTCAATTATTTCTTAATGTATAGAACCTCGTTTAAAAATTATTCGAATCATATCCAGCTTTGTATATTTATCTATATTATTTTAATAAGTACTAATAATTAATTATGACAGCTGGACATTCAATATCATTACTCAATGAAATTATCGAAAGATAATTATGAATAAGCTATGTGTGGGCAATCTGGGAATTTATACACATGATGTATTGATTAATTCTTACTGCCAGACACATAATATTAGTACAATTTAAATAGTAATTAGAATTATTTTATAAAGAAGGTAATGTTTTCCACTTTCTCAAAATTCAAATACTGGCAATGCCATCTAGAGAAGATGATAATAATAAGATAGCGATCTATAATCAACAAAGACCAATTTATCTATATGAAATGTTTATATGAGATGATCAACCATTATAACAACATATAATAATAAAAATAATAATATTTATTTATGTAATTTAACTGTTACATATGTTATGCATAGTTTAAATTAGTATAAAGAAAATATAAATAAATATTTAGGTTCCATATGGAGAGAATATAAAAAAACAAAAATTAACAATATAGATTTTTAGATCAGAGAAAAGATTTAAGAATTATAAAGTTCAGAATTTTAGCTATTCTTGAATATTGTCATATCTAATCAGTGTATGTTATATCCACTAAAACTGAATTAGAAATTATTTATATTTCTATCCAATACACAATTATTGATTTTTAATTTTTATAAATAGGTAAAACAAAAAAGGAGAGAAAAAATAATAACTTATCATATTCAAAAACAGTTAAATTCTAATTTAACATCGGTAAAAACAACAAAAATTAAAGCTAAACTAGTAATTTTTCGAAAATCACTCAAAATCATTGTTTTTATGCAAAATTTAGTAGTGGTATTAAGGAACATGCTTTTTCTATACAGTAATTTTTTCAATTTTTTTTGTCGTTATTATTTACAAAATCTGTCACCATTTCTGTTCAATTATTATCTTTGGAAATAAGGCAAAAATGGCACATTTTCCAATATAACTTAGCAGATATTGGAACTGTTTAAAGTAAGTTATTCAAATTTCAGTGTGGTTACAATAGACACATGATGGGTACATTTAGGGAATGCAACGGTTGGCAATAGTTGCGAGCAGCGGTTCCTAAACGACAATGCTGAAAATGTGCCAATTGTCAACTGTTGCAAAATTCACGCTGAGTATAGCCAGCGCTGAATCTTAACATCACTTTCTCTCAAGCAGATTAATTTGGTGTTCCAAAAAGTATTTCAAAGTAAATAAATTAATCAAAATCGCCTGCACCAAAGATGAATTTACTTAATCGTTTTAACATAACGATATTCACTAGAGAGCATAAAGATTTTGTTGATATAACCTCCCCAAGTAGCACAAGGAGTTGTTGGCGAAAGAGGTGATGTATCTACTTCACCGTGACTAAATCGTGACTTTTAGGCCTAAAATAAAACAAGAACACTGTTATGGTCATCTTGTGGCTTTAAGCAGGTGTTGTTAGATAAAATAGACGTCCATTATATGTATGGTTTGTTCATCTTTAAAATTAAGTATATCAACATCATAATTGCATATATGGTCAATCAAGAGGGTTAAATTTTATCGACCTACGAATTTTTTCTGTAAACTTGTATAAAATACTCATAAAAACAAAGGGACCTCCCGAAATCTCTAACTTTCAGGTATAATTAAATTAATTTGAAATATATACATATAAATATTTTGTAATTTCAAGAAGCACAATCAATGGTAAGGTTATTAAAAGTTATTAAAATATCGAATTAGTAAATCAAAACGCTATTTTATAGGTAGAATTAATAAAGTATTGAAAACAAACGTAATGGCCGTCGTTCGGGTTCTTCTTGATTGATAGAAAACATGGCGGCAAGTTGTCATCATTTGGCATATGCTTTCGCTAACGATGCTAGAAATAAGCCAGAATATGACTGTAAAAAATCTAATAAACTTTTTTCGTCAAATGGCAAATTGAACCTGTCATAGTGACCAAACTATTACCAGATAATTGGTTGAAGTGGTTAGTGAGTTTTCGCATACGTTTCTTTTAACTGCCTTTGCGTGGAACGGGTTACTTTGTATTTTGACATTTGTTTCTCCAATGTCTTTACATTTCCTTTCTCCAATCAAATTAAAATTTGTTACCAAAGTTTCTGAAAATGTATTGCGTGGACGAAATCATCGAGGAGCAAATTTGAATTAGTGCAGTTCCTTCAAGTTGGGTAGGTAGTAAATAGCCAACTGTACTGGTCAAATACAAAAGCTTACATACATTTTTGACTGATCCGCAATCAAAACCAGACTCAAAATACTCCCAGCAACCGTGTACAATAAAAAGGAATAATAGTTAATGATAGCTAGAGTCACAGAAAATGGAATGTCAGCATTCTTGGACACTGATGCAGAAGACAGGTTGACACTTTCACTTTGATAATCTAAATATTTATATTAATGTATAAGCTTCTGTAGACACAAACGTCAATGAAAACACCCCGTGAAAAGTGTTATGCCGCTATGTAAGTACCTACTCTTTGAACTTACTTTTAAGCGACATTCCTTTTCCAATAATATGTCGAACTCCTATATTTTCGTTTACATTTCATTCTTATTTTTTTGTTGATATAAAACTTATTTGCGTATGTATAAATTTTTCAACATTATCAATACTTGTTTTTAGGTTATATTTTTATCTTGTCGTTTTTCCTCAATTTAAATTTTAATATGTACAAAATTATTTCCTAAATAGTCATTTAATGAGGATATTTTTTCATTATTGTTTTAGTCATGATTCGGTAATAACAGCTAAGAAAACCGCCATAATAAAGCCTGTTTAGGCTGATTCGGGGTTCAGGTTCAGACTTTATGTAGCTAGAAAAATTCCGTGAATTTTCCAGGTTTTCCATGACAAAAAAATGTTTTATATTATTGCATTAAACGCGGTTTTAGATAATCAAATAGTTTTTAGTGACGTAGCCGACTTTTTGTAATACGTATTTTATGTATTTGTAATACGTAATTTAAAGTTGCAATTTAAAAATAATTTAAAAAACCGCTGCCCAAGGAATCACTACTTCCACATCCAGATTCTTTATCCAAGTCACTCACAATGAAAAAACTTTGTATGTGAAAATAATTGTTCATGGAACTTTAATAATATAATATTTGAAATCCTCTACCCCAAAAACCCATAAAACGATACCCCACATCGGTAGTGGGGTGGGGGTGGTAGTGGGGGATGGATGAAGTAAAGAAAATATTTTGAGGTTTCTGGTTCCTGTACATAAACTAAATCACAATTTTTTTTCATCCCCTTTAATAAGGAGGTGGGGGTGGGTAATGCCAAAATTTTTTTTGAGACCTTAGCTTCTCTTGTATATACTAAATACCAATTTCATGGATTCTTACCTGCTTGATTTACCCATTTACCCAAAATTTACCCCAATTTACCCCCCAACCCTTCGACGGAACAAGATGAAAATATAATCTAGTTCTAGATCTCGTTAAAGTACATATGTGTACCAAATTTCAAGTCAATATCTTAAACGGTTCCAGAGTAAACCTGCGCACAAAAAAAGTTACAGACAGACAGACCGACAGACAGACAGAAATTTTTTTTCGCTCAAACTTAAAATCTCGTCGTTTCCTGACATGTTAAGCCTATTTGGACAATAAAAATTAAAAAAATTTTTTTTGTCGTTACTATATTTCCACTGGACGTGGAAGTAATTACAGTGGGAGCTTGTAATGTGTTTATTGTTTTCCATGTTGTCTCTTAATTCCCTGATTTTAGCGATTTTTATAAAATTCCCTGAGATTTCCATGATTTCTTTATGGTTTTTAAAATTCCCTGAATTTTCTAGATTCTTCAGGTTTTCCATACCAGTCCGAACCCTGTAATTTCTTAAGGCGCGTTTGCACGGATCCAGTAATTTAGTCGAGTAGTTTAGTAATTTAGTACTCGACCAATGCGGACAGCGCTTTCCACTAAGTCGCTCGACTAAAACACGCTGTCCGCATTGGTCGAGTACTAAATTACTCAACGACTCGACTAAATTACTGGATGTGTGCAAACGCGCCTTTAGTAATACTTTGGATATCAACACTATATTAATAACAAAAATCATGTCAACATATTCTAGCTATTTTTATAGCTAGAATGGCAGTTTAGAACTTAACATTTTTGCTACTTAATTAGTTGCTCATATATGATATCTTGAAAACGACTTTATAACCAAACTTGCATGGGCTACTAGTAATGAGCAGTATATAGCTAAAAAGAGATCATTATGACTATTTCGTTTTTAAATTTTACGCTAAACTACGACTAAAATAAGATGACCAAAATATAAATAAACAAAAGCCGTTGAAATGTTTTAGTGGCTGGATTTTGGTTATCTCAGCTGAATAGCATATTTGTGCTACTTGGGTCAACTGCAGTGACATTTAGTAACATCTTTTACACAGTTTAGCGAACTCGCAAAAATTGACTAGAATCAAAAAGTCATCAGGTTGAGTGATTACACTCAGCAGTTGCATTCTCTAAACGTGCCCAAATGTATAATAACTTTTGTACGTCTTTTTGCGTTATATCATGTTGTCAAACATTAATAAACAATCGGGATGAACTATAGGTTATGTGCATTTGTTGTAGGACTCATAACGTTCCTCATTTTTTGTTCCCATGGAACTTATAAATCTCGAGATATTAAGAAGACCGATGGAAACGCGCTTAAAACAAATTAAATTCTTAACTGGACTGTGAACACGTTAAAAGAAAAAACTGCACTTACCAGAAAATTCACATTAAAATTCTAGTTTGACTTCACTAATATTATTTGTTCAATAAAATTATTTTAACTCAATAGGTAATAAAAACCTGGCAAACAATATGAAAAGCCAATATATTAAATTCATTTTGAGCAAATAATTGTATTCCGTGAATACACACCATTTCCAAACTAGTATTTACTTTCCACTGCAATTCCGAATCGATTATATTACGTATTAAAGATCAAATAGAGCAGGCCCGCACAAATACAATTCGGTCATAATGCAATCGATTGTAGTCTTTTTAATGTATGACGCCAATTATCCTAATGAAATTAATGTAAATGTATGTAGAGACTGTGGTATTGTTAAAGCCACATGTTATCAAGCTAGCCTGGCCCTGCTTTCGACAGACAAGATCCTAAAATTGATATCAGATGTATTTGCAAAACCTTCCTACACCAAACATTTTCAAACACACGTCAGTTGCCTCGGCTGATTCCTATTAGATAAAAAAGATTCCGTGCGGTTATGTGAAGAGCGGACAACACAAAATACATGCCTAGTATAAAAAGGGGCACGAGGGGCAAATTTTTTGAATGAGATCACCAAGCGTGTTTGGCTATTCGTGTTCGGTCATATGTGAAATAGTCGGCGGCGCATAGGGGAGATGGGAGTTCATGAAAGATATTGCCCAGTTGTCTACAACATTAAGCAACAGATTTGCAAGTTATCACGTTGATATTATGTAATTAATTATCCTTTCGAGTATTAACGAATCCGTCTATTAAACGGTATACCTATATATTTCCATTGTATTTATTTTATTTCAAGATACATTATAGAATGGGGAAAGTTTAAAGATTGATATATTTAAATATAGCATAATCAAACGTATCTAACCTGATGATCCAGTAATTCAAACAAACACCAAAATATTACACCAGAATACTTTACTCGAAGTGCGTCGTTTGGAGATGATTAAGACAGTTTTAATCATCTTCAGATGATGCAAACATGGTTGGCGGAAGTATAGCATTTAAATGTAGTATATTTGAAAACAACTGTATCGTCAGTGTCATACCAAAAGTTTTACTTTCAATATATAGTGGAGTCAATAGAAGCTGAAAATATGCATTATTTCGGAATAATTACGGGAAGCTTCAATTTTCCTAAAACCGTTTGATATCACTTTTATCTAGCTTAAAATAAAAAGTTATAAACATATAATAGTGAGGAAATTGTTTATTATTTATTTAAACAAAAATAAACTTTTTTTATCAAAATTATTGAGTTGATAAATTTTAAAGCAATTTAATTCAAATTGACATATAAGGGGGTCTTCGAAGTCGCTGAAACAGACTATGATGTCAAAAAAAGATAATTCAAAATACTGTTCAATTAAAAACACAATTTAAATATTCACATAAAAACATAAAGCTGAGAAAACGAGATATTGTACATAGCATTACAAGATGATCTGTGAAAAAGTGACCAAACTACTTTTACAATGCTCTGCGGACACACACAGCGCAGCGTGAGGGACAGGTGATGCGTACTGCTTGCCTACTTTCAATCTCTTTCTATTATTCAAGCATTATAATTTGACTTATGGCTCGGTACCACGCGAATGTTTTTAATATGTTTTCGATATTTTAAGCAGGATAAAAATTGTAGAAACAATCAACATTGAGTAGATTTACCGAAAAAAACTTGATTTTTTCAATATTTCGCGAAAAGTATAGGTTTATATATATTTCAAAATTTTTTCATCATCATATTTACCTATTTTGAGGTCCTACTATAAACGTATGCTGCGTAGGTAGGCTAAATAATTTTTTTTATAAAAATTATTAACGTTTATTTTACCCATAATTTCACGAATTTTAGACCAATTTTTTTTTTAATTTTCGTAAAAAAAGGGGGTTAATTTAATTTTTAAGCTAAATTTTCTTGAAGCATCTTAAAGTACACATTTCAAACTTTAAAAATTGCACCTACAGAGATCTAATAACGTAATTTAAACCAGAGAAATAGGTGGTTAAAGTTAGTTATATATATCAAATTTTATCATTTTCTCAAAATTTTGGAAGTGTACATCTTCGAAAATAAATTTTTGATATTTTCTTTATTCATCGGATCTTTTTATACATTACTTCAAGAGTGAAATGTTAAAGAGATGGGTCTTTATCTTCAAAATTTTAGAAATGGCAGAGCTTTTACAGATTTCATCGCAAATCTCTTTATGTTCCGACTTCATATACGTACTATTCCTACGTACATTCATTTTTATATTTGAAAATATAATAATCTAATAGCTACATGTTCCTTCTTTCATTTAAGCTTTTGTGAGGTCAATTTCATTATTTAATTCAAAAGTTACAACAAATTTGGTGTAGCGCGCTCGAGGTCGCGCGCGTACTTACGTGTCTCCCTCCGCATTCCATTTTCGCGTGTTAAACAAACAAATCTGGAGCCTACATTTTTGATCGTACAAAAAAACTTCATATACATTGTTTATGTAAAATTTCCCGTACTTTCTAGTGGCGTAATGACTTTTTGAAAGAAAAAAATATTTTGAGATATATTTGACAAAGATTGGTATTTTACAATTAATTTGTTTAATAAAAAATTACGCTCAAGGACTATTGTTGATAACTTTTGTTATGTTGTTCCTGACATATTCATAGATGTATTCTCAAAAGTTGCCGCTTCCCGGAATTTTTCTGAAGTGAAAATCTCTATTGATTCCACTAATAATGTAGCAATGAAATTAGAGTAGTAATAGTGTAATCAAAGTCAGTGTGGGGCCGTAATAAAATTACGTAACGCTCTTAGGGGGAGGGGGAGTACTTAAAAGCGTGGCAACTTGTGACATAGGGGGGAGGGGGGGGGGGGGGGGGTTGCATCAAGTGTTACGTAACGTAATGTTATTCTTTTTTCCATAAAAATTCTGATCTAAAGAAAACATCCATATCTTTTTGTATAAACTGTACAAGGCTCGTCCTTAGTTACAAGACAAACCAAGTTTATACGGGACTTTAATATAAATTACATTAAAAAAAATCTTATTTTGATGGGGGGGAGGGGGGGTGAAATTTGTGACGTAATTTATTTAGGGGGGTATCTTCAAACATGACAACATGTGACAAGGGGGAGGAAGGGGGTCAAATTTGATCAAAATTTGCTTTACGTAATTTTTGAACGGCCCCTGTGAAGTTTCATACGTTTAATTTTTCCTTTAATTGTTTTAGATGCTATATGATAAAAATTCAGAGTTCGAATGCTTTGAAGCTACGAGTGCATTTTGATTTTTTCAAGAAAATCAAACTTTCATATTTTACTCAAAAACAAAGTATTGTACGAAATAATTACGGTGTCATAACTTATTGAAATTCATTTAATTTGTTCTTTTGTCGCTATATAACAAAAATTTTGTCTTAGTTTTTTCAATTTATGTCGAGTTATGTTGTCATGAAAGATGAAAAAAATATACAAATTGATCCCGCATTAAGGTAGAAAAATTCATCGTTTTGAACCACAATAATTCAATTTATTGCGAATAGTAATTCTTTTTTTTTGAAAAATGTCCCAACTTTATAAAAAGCTCTTATTTCATGTCAATTCATCGTAAACGAAAATAGAATTAAAGGAAATTTTATCAGCTTCCATTAACGGCCTAGCATTTTTCTACCTGACGTGGGAGATATTATCAAAAAAATTGGAGAAGCACTATTAGCTTTCCTAGGAAACTGTTAAAAATGCCGTTTCTATAAACGTATATTTCAACAAATAAAGCTTATGAAACCTTACTATTGCAGAATTATGCAATTAAGGTATTGTAGGCAATTAAAAGAAAATAAATACCTTCTTGCAATATATAACTAGTGAGAGCATTATACTCTTTGTCGATTTACTGAGCCTTTATATAATTGTTACAGATTCTATACGATACTCTTCGTATTTTTCTTGTAAATAGTGTTACTTTTAGGACATTCTAAATTTTGTGATACCAACTTTGTTGTGAAAAAAAATATACGAAAAAAAAAATGAAAAAAAAAACAACCACTCTCTCAGGGATTCGAACACAAGACACATTTGGATTGCAAGGCAAAAGCTTTAGCCATTGGGCCATCACACTTTACTATAAAAATTGAATGTCTGTAATATATATAATTCCAGAATTATATTTAAACGTATTAGATATATTATTAAGAAATATATATTAGTAAAATGTATAAACAAAAAATATATATTCCGCAAGATTTCTATTTAAGTACAAGTGACAAAAATTCAGAATTTTTTTTTTTCAAAAACAATAGGGTTCTTCCTCTGCCTAACGCCAACTTACTTTCCAAATTTCAATGCAGTCGGACTTTTCTTTCTTAAGTTATCGTGCGACGGACGGACGGACGGAAAGTTTTCAGAATTAGTTCACTAACACAATGATATGAAATTTTTTTATCTGCAAGCATTATTTACGGATTTAGAAATGTGCCGATCAAATGCAATATACTCTTCGTTTTCGTATTTGCGAAGAGTATAATAAATATCCACATGATATTAAAGTTTGGCGGGTATAGACCGGTAGGTGAAAAGAAAACAACTTTATGTAATAGTCGACAATTCGGCGAGTTTATTGACACGCTCAAAAATCCTACTCTCCTACAATTGCATATATTAATACAGATATTTTTGCAGAACAGTTATATATAATTATAAAACTTATTTATATTACTTTTATTGATTATAAACGGATATAATAAATAACAAAAGGGTTGATCTCATTTCTATTACTCCGTAAAATCAAACAAATTTTATAAAACAGTTATAGGATTTAATTTTTACTTTCTAATAATAACATCAAATTTAACTAATATCTTTCTGTATCTAACATTTGTAATTTCAAAATGGGGAGTTCAACCTTATTTTGTTATTATTTTTTTTTTGACTATTTATTATATAGGTATTTTTAATCAGCGAAAAACAATAAAAATAAGTTGTATTAATACTGTTCTGCAAATAATTATATTAATATTTACAATTCTAAGGTCCTGAGGACGTCATAAATTCTGGCAAAACGTCGACTGTTTAAAAATTTAACATCAACAGTTAAAATAAATTTGTTTTTATTTTGCATCATTTTAACAGTCAGGAAAGAACGGCGTGAACATAGGGAACCCTCCCCCGATAGCGAATTTGACTATAGGGAGAAGATTGTATAAAACGCGTCTTTAGTACTGGCGGCAGGAGGCACTGACTTTCCGCGTCTTAACCGACTATAAAAACGCAATAATAGCGATAAATGAGCGACATTTTAAAAGGAATTTAATAGCCTTTATAGTTCAAGTACAATTCGACATTTAATTTGTTTAAACGTGTTTTTTGAAAATGACAAATAAAAAAACGGTTAAAAAGAACTTTTTACAGATAACACAAGTCAGCTCAAATGGTCAAAATATCAAAATAAGTTACACAGCAGAAAAGTTTGATATATTTTGCCTTTACGTTAAAAATTATAAAAATAATATATAAAATATTGTTGATTTTAGGATTTTATTTTCATTCTTATAATATATCAAACTTTTCTACTTCTGGGTAATATATTCTGATCAAATAATAATACGAAATATGAAACTGTAACAATATTGTCACAGTATCATCAGTCACAGCTTACTGAGTAAGAGTAATTACTGCGCTTTCTTCAATAACTATAAAATACCTATATGCAGTTTGGAGCATGTTTAATGTCCGATATATCAAAAAATAGTACAGCTAGACTTATCAACCCTTATATATTTGAAATCAGGGAAAAAAGATCTAAAAGAGTATGTAAAATCATACAGAGTTTTCTACTTCAAACAACCTCCATTGTTATACCACCTGACCTATGCAAGCAATTGCTTTTTTTTATTGCATTTAAAAAATATACATATATGCAACCTTTCAACTCTTATACGAAACTTTTTTTATTTCCAATAAAAACAGAAATAAAGGGGGGTCAATATACAATGAATAACCTTGTACATTAAAAAATAATATTTTTTAATAAGATTTGAAATGTTTCTTTGTTGCAAAACAATATTTTTTGAGATCTTGCAAAAACCTAATTTTAGTTCATCTTACATATTACCCCATTTTTAATACATAAAGCAACGTATGATTGCTCGAAAAATCGATTTTTTGAATAGTACATGTCTGTGAAAGAAATCATTTAAATTTTGTTTAAATAAATATGTAGTTTTCGTTAGTGTGCTAAGTAAATCAATCACGCCTTGAAAACACCTTTGTGTTCAATTTACATAAAATTACATTCCGTAATCTTTTACGAAAATTAAGGATCTTATAATTTCATAAAAAATGTTGCTATAGAGCTGTGTATGTGAGACGGCATACTAGAAAGTTACACCATTCGATAATTGTAAATTAACGATTATTGAATTGGGAGTGGATGTTCAAAGTTAGGTTTTATTTTCACCAATCGCCCCTACTTAGGGACGGAAGCTAGGAGCATCCACATTAATGCGAATTTCAAAATGAACTTGAAAGAAATTTATCGTAAAATGTAATTCAATTTCTCAGTATAAAATTGTTCAATTTATTAAACCACAGTGATTTCCCTTTCGGTAGACCGAGTTCGGTTTCTGGAGCATACCCGCGGGACAATGCCTTCTTGATGATAATCACTACCCTTGAACCGTTTTAAATCATTGCGAATTAACTTCGGAAGTAAAATTTTGTACATAAAATGGTTTTATATATTTTTGTTAGTAAAATGATGTAATGCTGTGAGGCCAAGCATTGTTCTGTTACGATAGTTATTTATGCAAGAAGTAGGAGTTTAAATGTTATCAATGTGAACAATTACAAGTGAAAAAAAAATTGCAAACATATTGTATACAAGATTTATTGCAATTCGATAATAAAATTAAAATATAAAACATTCCGTTTTTGAAATGATTCATTTTATTTAGATGTAGTAGTGTAGTACGGTCGAATCATTTCAGCAATGTTGAAAATTGTACTTAATATTTATTAATATAAATATTCTATTGATGTGCTCAGTAAAGTTAAAAAGTAAATAATTATGACTTTCTATTAAATAAAAAAATATATCTTTGGAAACTGGCTTGCTTAGATCCCCTGAAAACTAAAAAAAAGTCATTTTGATATTATAATCATAACAACTAAAACGTTGTCATTTCAGTATGATTAAATAATTTTGTATTTTCATTTTGAAATATTATAATTCCCATAATGATATGAAAATTCCAAATTAACGATGTGTGTAAGAAATTGAGTCAAACCTATTTTGGTATGATTATACAGGGTGACAACATATCATGGTATACCTATTTAATTTCCACAATTTCTGATGTGTCGAAATAAAATTTGGCAGCGCACTCTATCTGACTTTTTCTTAGAAGCCTATACTTTTGGAATTTTTCTAAAAAACGCCTTGTGGTAAATTGATTCCTAAACATACTCCGACAAGTTAAAAAAAAAACAAAAAAACAAATTATCAAAAAGTTAACACAGTATTCGTTTTATTATTGATATCACAAAAACATGATTGAAATGCATTTTAGACAACTTACAAGGATGCTCTATTTTCCAAACTTATATAACTATAAAATAAATGTTCAATATGTTGCCATTTTGGTTCCTGCAGAGTTGAGTCATTCTAACTGCCTCCCTAATCACTTTATTCAACATTTTCTGATTAATTATCCCAATAGCTTCCCTCACTCTTTACTCCAAATCTTTATCTATTCCAGGGATTTGGAGCAAATTTTCCACTTCATATGCACCCATAAAAAATCCATCGAAGTTAAGTCTGGGGATCTTGGTGGTTAGGGACTAAAATTCCTATCAACGGTTCTCCAAATCCGTCATGTAAATAATTTTGTACACTTCGGGAATTGTGTGGTGGTGCCTCATTCGCAATTAGAAGTAAATTTTTCGATTTGTCAATGGCAGGTTCTACAAAAAAAATGTATCTGATTTTGTAAAAGTAACGGGTGGTCCCTGGGAACGGAAAGTTTTAAAAATGTTATTAATTTATAATTATGTATGGATTTATTTGTCATATTGTCTGTCATTATATGCCATTTGGTAATCATGGAACAGTGGTCCGGTGAGCAGCGTGCTTTTGCAATAAAATCGCATTATAAAAATAACGACAGTATAGTTGCTGTGCAGCGGCAATTCCGACTACACTTTGCGATTCCTCGTCACGGGAGAATTCCTTCCCATCATGCCATAAAATCGTGGATTCGTAAATATGAAGAAACAGGCACAGCCAATAAATCCAAACCTTTTTTTTTCCGGGGGGTGGAAATCCTTTATGGACACCCCTATGGTAGTGTGGGAGTCACCGCTTATGGTATATCCACTAAAACCACCCCCCTCTTCTGTGTCCCGAGAGGTCTGGAACTGTTTTCACTTTACGTCAGTCCTCCGGTTATTCAAGTTAAATATTGTTGGTTACACTTCTGTTACTCCCGTTCCCGTTCGTCTCTCTCTTTTACCGCCATTATCCCGGAGATCAAGCCAGCCCATGTCCGCCAATTCTCCTCCGTCTCTGCCATCGAGGATCCCATCTCCTCAGGCCTAAGGGGTTCCCCCAACCTCTCTTCGGCTTCTCTTCTCAGATCCTGCCATCTGTTGCACAGGAATACAGTATGTTCCGCTTCGTCATTTTCTCCGCAATAGTGGCACTCTCGGCTGTCGAGCTTCCCGATATCCAGTAGGTACTCCGCGAAGCATCCGTGTCCTGTGAGAGCTTGGGTGAGATGATATCCAACCTCACCGTGCCTTCTTTCTACCCATAGCCTGACGTCAGGTATCAGACGCTTGGTCCATCTTCCTGTGGTTGCACTATCCCATCTTTCTTGCCACCTTTGAAATAAATTATCCCTAGCCACGGCTGTGCTAGTGCCTTCATAGGTCTCGCGTCTCTCCCTTGCTAGCAGATCTATCGGGGGAACCCCTGCTATAACCAGCGCCGCCTCGTAAGACACAGTCCTGTAGGCGCTGCAGATCCTGAGTGCCGCGCATCGCTGTACCCTGGCGACCACGCCTCGCATCCTGCCCACGGCCATCGCGCCTTCCCACACCGGAGCAGCATAGAGCATAATGGAGTGCACGACACTGCTCAATACCCTTCTTTTACTAGCTTTTGGCCCGTTGACGTTGGTCATTAACCTGCCAATCGCCGTGGCCGCTTTCCCCGTCTTCTCCGCTGTTTTCTCGGCGTGCACCCTGTAAGTTAGTCTGGCATCTAGCCACACGCCGAGATATTTAATATGGCTTCTTGGCTCGACGATTATCCCTCCTACAGCTATCCTCACCTGGGGGAGTTTCCTTTTCCTAGTTACGATCACAATTTCCGACTTCTCGGGAGCAAGCTCAAGCTTTTGGTGCCTCAGCCATCTCTCTATCTTTCTTATGGCCGTGTTGGCCATCTACACCACCTCGGGGACCCCGCTTGCCCTTGCCGTAATGGCCAAATCGTCGGCATATCCAGTGATCGTAACTCCTGTTGGCATTGGTATCCGAAAGATATCATCAAACATAAGATTCCACAGAGTCGGGCCCAACACCGACCCCTGTGGCACTCCAGCAGTGACCTGCTTCCATGTTCTCGTCCCTTCATTCTCCCATGTTCTCGTCCCTTCATTCTCCCATCCTATCCACCTGTCATTCAGGTATGATCTTATTACCCTTTGTAGGTAGGGGGAGATCTCCAGTCTTTCGAGCTTTTCAGCAATCACTTCCCAATTTGCCGTATTAAGGGCGTTTTTGACATCGAGGGTTATCACGGCGCAGAGCTTCTTGTTCCTCATGGCCTCTCCTGCCGTCTCCGTGAGCCTCTGAATCGCCCCTACCGTCGATCTGCCCTTTCTGAAACCGAACTGGCTGTCGGAGAGGACTTCCTTCTCCTCGATTTCGAGGCTAGTCGCCCTAGCAGCAGATATTCCAGCAGCTTCCCGACTGCGTCAAGCAGGCATAGAGGCCTGTATGACGACGGTTGCTCCGGCGGTTTGTCTCCCTTCCTGATCAGGATGAGCCTCGCCCTCCTCCACCTGTCCGGGAAGTCTCCGCTTTCGAGCGCCCGATTCATTACTCCTAGAACAGTACCGGGTTGCTCCTCCACCACTATTTTTACGATCTCCGGGGGAATCTCGTCCAGTCCAGGGGCCTTTCCAGTCTTGATTCTGGCAGCCGCCGTCTTAAGTTCTTCCTCCGTAAAGGGGGTTATCACCGCAGCCTCCATCATCCGCCAGTTTATTTCCGGCTGCTTCGGGAATAGGGCATCGGCAATCTCCGTTATCCTTTCAGCTGGGATAGCCGGGGGGGGGGGGACTTTCATGCGTTTTGTCGCAATCTTATATCCATCCCCCCAGACGTTTCTGTCAATGTCACATAATCCAAATCCAAACCTAAAGGACCCAATAGAAGTGTTAGAACCCTTGAAAACATTGAACGAGTCAGAGCATCTGTTAAACACAGTCCAAAAAGTTCAGTTAGAAAAAGAACCCAGGCGTTGCGCTTAGGTAAATCTTTTTTGCTTAGAATTTTACACAAGGATCTGAATCTTCATCCGTATAAAATCCAAATAGTTCAAGAAATGATTTCAACAGATTTCCCAAGACGTCTACATTTTTCTGAAATTATTTTTGAACGTGGAATTAATCACAACTTGTGGTTTTCTGATGAGGCTCATTTTCATTTATGTGGCTACACCAACATACAAAATTACAGATATTGGAATTCCGAAAATCCACAACACCAAAAACCGTTATATAGCCTGAAGGTAACAGTTTGGTGTGCAATTCCTTCAATGGGAATTATCGGTCCCTATTTTTTTGAAAACAATGAGGAAATGCTGTGACAGTCAATTCTGCACGCTATACCGAAATGACCAACCAGTTTTCGACGCCACAATTAAACATGTTTCCAGGAATTCAAGATTGGTGGTTTCAGTAAGATGGAGCTACTCCACATACCACAAGAGAATCAATAAATGCATTGCAGATTATTTCCTGGTCACATTATCTCCAGGCGTGGAAACATTGAATGGCAGCCCTCAAGGTCGCCAGACCCTACGGCATGCGATTACTTCTTGTGGGGCTACTTGAAGCTTAGGGTTTTTGTCGACAAACCAAGAAATATTCAGGAGTGGAAAATAAAAATCCGTGAAGAAATTGCCATTATTCCGTTAGACGTTGCATCGTGTAATAGAAAATTTCACCAATCGTATTCAAGAGTGCGTAGAGATAAGGGGAAGACATTTACCAAGAATTATTTTTAAGAAATAAAAAATGCATATCATTACCTAGTCATTGTTATATCTTATTTTAAATAAGTTACTTTCAAAATTATGATGCTTTCAAAACTTTTCGTTCCCAGGGATCACCCAGTATATAATATTTTTTGGCATATTCCATTAATTAGCAATATGTCCACTTGTTGATTTCTTGCACAAACTTTCGGCATTACGAAAGAAATAAACATTAATGATATAACGGCAAACAAACTAGCAGCAGTCACTAATTAGTTTTTATTAAATATTGAACTGTGTCGGAACTACATAAACATAGTCGATATCAAAACATTCCCTAAAAAAAATTTTAATTTTATGACATCTTCTAGTAATGTGATGAAAATGAGAAAAGTTTTTGGTCAACTTTGAATTTACACTAAGGATAATATTGGTTCTACAAGAACCCAATGGGAGTAGTAGATCATTAAAATAGTTTTATTGTACTGTATTGTCTGTTGATTATAAAAATGTATGCATGTTATGGTCGCTTCCGGTGAAACCTGAAGTTTTAAAAAACTTGATACAACGACATTACTCTTTTTGATTTTATATTAGCTGTGCAAAATTTCATCTGGATGTCTTAGAAATTGAACAAACGATCTGCAATATCAAACCAGAAGATGTAATGTTTAGAACGATTAAATTGCCTATTACATTCTCAATTTAAACTTAATAATATTTATACTTTCTAAAGAGACATTTTCGGCATAGGAAATATGTTCTAAACTAGCTCTAATGTGCCCCGAAAAACTTTACCTTTGAACAACTGAGTTACTGGATATGTATTGGGGCACTCAAGTATTAAAGGTACAATAACTCGCATCCTTAAGGGGATTAAAAATCAGTTGCGAGTTAGAGAAACTTTGAGTTATAGGAACTTTTTAGTAAAGATAAAAGATATTAGCTTTGAATCGCTTCGAGATATAGAAGATTTCGAGTTATAGAAGTTCGAGTTATGGAAGTTCGACTGTAATTTGAAAAGCTGATGAACGAACCAGAGCACCTTTTGTGGAACATATAAAAGATTTAACAAACTACAGTTAAAAAATGAACAGCCCACAAAGTTCTACAATATTGGTAAAACATACCACGGCAAGAACAAGCCAAAAGCCATTGTGAATTTTATAACTCAAGAATACACGCTGTCTGGCAAAAATCAACCAAAAATTTTAGCTGGCGGTCTCAACAAACAAATGTACAGATTAATGCTAGTAATACCTTAGTAACATGCCTCATCTATACATATAATGAATCTGGAAAGTTGGCGTGTCTGTACATTGAAAATATTTGCTGATCTGGGAGGATGTAAGATGAGTAATAGAATATATTAAGATAGTTTTTGGAATTTCTGTCTGTTTGTTTGAACGCGCATCACGCAGAAACTAATGAACCAATTTGAATAGGGTTTTCGCAGGTAAATCTATCTAAGTTTGGAGTAACATTTAGTTTTCATTTCATCGAAATCGGTCTACTCTAAGCCAAGTTTATGAAAATCGATGTAGTAGAACCGCAGGTACAGCTTGATCTCTACAATAAGCGTATTTGCACGGCATAAATTTACACGATTAAACTTCTGTAATATTCCAGAAAATTTGAGAATCTTCTGAAATAAATCAGAAAATTCTGTAATATTCTAGAAAATTCGAGAGTATTCTGATATATTCCAGAATGTTCTGTAATATTCCAGAAAATATGACCATTAACAAAGCGTAGACGCTGCGCTTTGCGGGTGTGGACCTCAGTTGCTTTTCCCACGGCTCTTTACCATCAGTGACGCAAACAATCTATTTGTACATATCCCTGGAGATTCTACAAAATTCCACACCAACGTAGTCGCGAGCACAGCTAGTATTTCATAAGAGTATTAGATCTACGTAATGAGTGATCACAATTTTTTCAGCCCTTTTCTAAAATTATTATATTCAAATCCTATTGAAATTTATAATACAAAATCCTTGCATAGAGTTCTATGGGGTTTGCATTTTACATTAAACTGAATTAGAAAGAAATAAAGCATAAGTAACATATTAATGACTTCTCAATTAATGTGAATTTCAGACAATTTACAATGTCTTTTTTCATTACAGGTGTCATCAATAAACCGAGTGCTACGAAACTTGGCATCTCAAAAGGAACAGCAAGCATCTGCCCAAAACGAATCCGTGTATGATAAATTGCGAATGTTTAACGGGCAAACACCAGGCTGGGCATGGTACCCTGGCACGCCAACCGCCCCACATCTTGGCCTTCCTCCAGCACCCACCGCGCTTACCACCCAAATTTCACGTGACGATATTCAGAAACGATGTAAGTTACTAAATTCTTATTATAATCATTTCATTCTCTCAAATTGAAAGAAACTGTAATATCGTACGTAACATTTTAGATATGCAGTATATCCCGTATAAAATCTTCATATAGGGATATCATTCAGTTCATTAGTTACTGTGTATATTGACAATATTTTGTTACAAATGGAACAAACAGTAGCTTGGAAGTTTTGAGCAAAAAAATCTTCCTCGAGATTTAACAGTTAGTTACGAATAGCTCCGAATTGGGACGCCATAGGAAAAAGTATACTAGTAGTTTTAGTTCTATTTCAATCCAAACTATTTGCTCACCAAATATCGCGCCATATTCCTGGGGTACATTATACCGAGTGACACAGGGGATATGTAACACCCCGTAGCACGTTTATTTAAAAAGATATTATTTTGAAATTTTGTATACTTATATAATGTGTGCTTCTCCTTTCTTTAGTACAAACAAGAAATTTTTTTCACTTCCGGTTTCACCGGAAGTGACATCTTCTTTATTATTTTAAATGGCACCCTGTATATATTTTTTTCCTCTCTGATTCTCCTTAAATTTTTATTTTCAACAGTGTATAGCAAGATGGCATTCGTTTTTAAAATGGCTACTGAAAACCATTTAATTGCATTAAGTCAAGTTGGCTATGGTATGAAATGTAGTGGTAATTAATGCTTGGTGTGCTGTGATATCAAAAGAACACTGGTACACAATTTTGTGTGTCATATTTGTTTTGTTCTAATCGGTAGCCGAAGAGACTTTGTACAATTTTTATATTAAACAAAAATCTCTAGACTAAATCCCCTAAATCATAAAAACTAAGATAGAAACTCTAATTGTAAATTTTATCCATATTTATTCATATTTCACTTTTACCAATTAGATGGCCCCTGACATCACCGGATCTTACGCCACTTGATTTTTTCATATGGGCCCATCTCAAGGAAATAGTTTATAAAACTCAACTGTAAAATAGACTTGGAAATGATAATTAGGTTAGCAATAAATGAGATTACTGAATTATAGTTAGAAAATGTGCTTAGAGGTACTGTTACAAGAATTCGACCCTGCAGGGAAAATAATGGCCAACATTTTGAGATTCTTCGAAAACAATTTTATTTAAAAGCAAGTAAAATCAGATATAAGAATTAATTGTATTGGGTAAAAGTGAAAGATGAATACATATTTTACAAATGGGTTAAATTTAAAATTAGTGTTTCTATCTTAGTTTTTATGATTTCGGGGATTTAGTCTAGAGATTTTTCTTTAATATAAAAATTCTACAAAGTCTCTTCGGCTACTGATTAGAACAAAACAAATATGAAACACGAAATTGTCTACCAGAGTTCTCTTGATATCGCAGCACATTAAGCATTAATTACCTCCACATTTCATACCATAGCCAACTTGATTTAATACAATAAAATGGTTTTCAGCAGCCATTTTAAAAACGAATGCCATTTTGCTATACATAGTTGAAAAGAGAAATTTAAGTGGAATCAGATAGGAGAAAAATATATACAGGGTGCCATTTAAAATAACGAAGTAGATGTCACTTCCGGTGAAACCGGAAGTGGAAAAAATTTCGTGTTTATACTAGAAAAAGGACAAACACGTATTATAGAAGTCTACCAAATTTCAAAATAATATCTTTTTAAATAAACATGCTACGGGGTGTTACATATCTCCTGTGTCACCCGGTATATAGCAAACGACAGTCAGTGATATCTGCAAATTGTTTGGTGCTGATGACAGCCAGATAAAAATCTGACATAATTTTTGGTTGTAATAGCATAAGAGATAGGAATTTTTATCAATAAAGCAAATATCTAAAGTTTAAAGTATTAAATTTCAATAATGACGGAGTAGTTATTCCTGCTATAATGAAAAAAAAAAAAAAAAGTTCTATCCTCGTAATTGATAAATATTTGTATCACTTAACCATACCTATAAATATGCTAAATGTGTGTACCATGCAAATAGAATCCTCACAATAAACTAATTTTAAAAATATACACTGCAGACATATTTATCTTTTTCAATGAGCCTAGCCCCATATTCTTTTTGATTATAGTCTTGTAAGATGTAATATCTGGTATCTGGTAAACCACCTCTGTTAAAATATATTTATTTCATTTTAGATTTGTATTTTACAATATTGTAATAATTTGAAAATGGAAATGCTTTACTTTTGGTGAATGCGCCGGGCGCAGCAAATAAGCGTCAAATTGTTAGCCAAATAAAAGCCGTGGGAATATTACTAGATATTCGCAAGGCAGCAGAATTATCAGAATTATATCTGCAAAGTAACAATTAAATATCATGAGAAACTGGGCACTAGTTTATATTAGGAATATACTAGTCAATTTTCTAAGGGTTTTATACCAAAAATAAGTCGCTAAGTCATTTCGTACATACGCGTAATGTTATATATATAAATATGTAGAGTAGGATAACAAAAGTTTGCATTGGTAAGATCTCGGCTTTGTCTTAAAAATGGCTAAGTAATGTGTAATTCATGCACTCGATGTCGTTTTTGTTATATCTCAGTATGTATAAAAATTATAAGTTTATTATTACACAGCGAAAGACGAGGAATTCTTACGAAAAGAGCATTTTTTTCGTAAGTACGACGGTTTTTGACTAAATACATAAAAAGCATTGTGAGTTTATCGTGGTGCAATAGGGTAATTTCAGTAATTATCAACTAAGAGTAATGGAAAGAAATGCGGCAAATTAAAGGTTGAATAAACTTGTCGATATTTTATTCATTGCAGATTTCATATTTCATCAAAAAATATTTCAAAACACGTGATGCAGAAATTGGTGTATTTTTTTCATATAGTTCTTGTGACTCCAGTAAATTAATTTGAAACTTTATAGCTTTAGGAGAATAAAGATACAATGTGTCTCCAGATTGGGTACCTACCGCACTCTTGTAAATTTTCTTGTTTTTGATTTGCCGAGAACAAGTCATTCTTTATAAAAAGTTTTGCTTGTCTTAGGAAGTCATAAACAATTGTCGAACTTAATATAAATTATACGGGGTATCCTAAAAAATTAGAAAATATGGAATTGACTTTAAGTAAAGTAATTTTTTTACGTTTTAATTGAAAATTTTATTTACCAAAGTTAATTCAATAATGAGAAAAGTTACGGAGTTTGGTTGCAAAATATGGAAATAACAATTTTCAAAAAAAAAGAAAAAAATTACAATTTATTCGACTAAGTTGAAAACTATTCCACATGTAGACCTAAAAGTATACATTTTGGTAATCATTTTCTAAATTCTTTTTAGACAGATTAGATTATTTACACCTTAATTTATGGTTGCAACAGCATCCACAATTTTTGTTTTAATAGATCTATGTCGTATTCTAAATCGCTTGTGTATACTTTTTGCTTTAAATATCCTCATAAGAGTCAGATCTGGCGAACGGGCTGGCCATGATATTGGTATATAATCCATCTGTCGTAGAAGTGATTGTCTAACCATTGTCAACTAGAATTGTAGAATGTGTTGGGTATCCATCTTGCTGAAAAATTATTTATCTTCGAAATTCTAAATTTTCGTTGTCCAGTTCGCCCAAAACAAAATTATTCATTTTTAAATAAGTATTTTGATTTAAATTTCCATACATAAAATCAGGACCGATTATTCTGTAATGTATTATGCTCCACCAAACATTGACTTTTTTAAACTTTTGACTATTAGTGGTAATTCGGAAAGTAGTATTTTTCTGAGCCCAGTACCTACAATTTTTAGAAGAGAGCATTAGTCGTAAAAGTAGATTCGTCCGTGAACAAAATGTTTCGATGAAATGATCTATCTGCTAAAATTTTCTCATCCATACCTAAACAAAAGTCCAAATGACGAGCATCATCTCCAACTTGAAGTTTGTGAATAAATTTAGGTTTGAATACATAAAATTTGTTGCTAAAATTCTCTGAATATGAGATTTTTTAATACCAAAATTTATTGATCTTTTTCTTAACGTCCAGAGTCTAAAGTCAGAGTGTACAGAGTCTAAAACTACAAACGTAGCAGCGTCATCGTCATCTAATTGTTTTTTGGTTTTTTTGATTTTATTTACATCCCCAGTGCAAAAATTTATAAATTAATTTAGGTACTGTTTTGCTAGTCACTTTAACATCTAGATAATTAAAAACTTCTAGTGCATATTTATAACAAACATTTCCGATTCCATAGCATTTGACCAAGTAAATCGTTATTCCAGGGTTAGCATAATTCAATAATCAGTAGGTAATTAATATTTTTATAGAAAATACAAAATACGAATAAATATCTATTCCACTGACATTGATATTAATCCATGGCATTACTTGATGTAATCTCATCTGTCTATGAAGAGTTTAGAAAAATATTAGAAAAATGTGTACTAGTAGGAGGTCTACATGTGAAATAGTTTTCAACTTAGATGAATAAAATGTTTTTTTTGAAAATTGTTATTTCCTTATTTTGCAATAGTACAGGAAAACTTTACTTTAACTCGAAAAAAATTTGTGCAGACTTTAAACTTTGGTTATAGGTTCAGAATAGGCCAAAGTTCACAAAACAAAAAAGTTTAGTAGGTTTACGGATTCGCGCGAGGGGATAGGGATAGGGGATGTTTTTAATTAAAAAATCGATTTTTCTCTATTTTCTCGGGAAATATGGCATTTACAAAAAAATAGTTCAAATAAAAGTTGTTTCTGGCAAAATTATCTGTAATTTGGTGTTTTTAAATTTAATTTTATAGCAATAATTAAGCGAAATATTAGAGGTTTTAACTTCGGAATAATGTCATATGAATTAGATCTCGTTTATTTTTGGCAGCTTAATGTATAAAAAAATGCATTTTATACTGTAAAGAGATTTTAGAAAAAACGTAACATTCTTGTTTCTCTGCAAATATCTTAATAAATCTTATTTTAAGAGAAAATATTCTGGACATTAAAAATGAAGTTTATAAACTGAGAATAAGTTTATTTTGTTTATATATTTGTGTAAGGTTGACTATTTCGGAGATATTTAGTTTAAAATGTTGAATATCTTAGAAACTGTGACAATTCCATCAAAAGTTCTAAGAAACAAAATTGAAGGTAATTAATTAATCAGTCTTTAAAATGATTTTGGGTTTGTTTCTAAATCACAAAAAATAAAGAAGTTATGACCGATTAAATGTGCGCTTTCACATTTTTGTTAACAAGATGTCGGCATTTTGTTATTGTAATTGCTCAGTAATTAATTTTTCTTTCTAAAATGCTGTTTTTCGTTAATATATAGCATCACCTAGATGCTCAATTTATTTTGTCCCTTTAAAACACTAGCCGTATTTCGGTTTATTATTGCTATAAAATTTATTTAAAATCACCAACTTAAAGATAATTTTGCCAGGAACAACTTTTATTTGAACAATTTTTTTTATAAATTCTATATTTCCCGAAAAAATAAAGAAAAATCGATTTTTTTTAATTAAAAATATCCCTCTTTATCCCCTACAGGTTTCCGCATAAAACTCCTACATTTTTTGGTTCGTGAACTTTGGCCTATTTTAAACTTATAACTTAAGTTTAAAATCTGCACAAATTTTCTTTGAATTACATGATTTTTTTCAATCTTCCCCTGTACTACAATTACTAAACTTCATATTTAAGCTTTTCTTTATAATCCTACGTGTTATTGTTCGCCTGTGCGCGTGCAAGAAATTGTCAGCTGTTGTTTTCTTGGCATCGGAGTCTATCAATTGTGTTCAAAAATTTAACTATAGTGTATTTCGTAAATAATTATAGTATGCAACAACTTATTACTCTTCAGATTCTTGGTTGATAAAATTTTAAGTATTTTGTATTTGTGGAACTGCTTCAGAGGCGGTATAACTAATTTGTGTTCATTACGACATTTTTATGAGATCGTAATTATAATTTCAAGAACTTGCTTGAATGGGGAGAATTAAGACAGCTCTACTCTATCGTCGATGTTAGATTACAGTGTACCTTCTTCGGGGCTTAAAGTAAGGGCTAAAGTTGTAAACTTCTAATCGCCAACTTACGTGCTAATTCTTCAACTTTATTGAAGACGTTCGGTCATGAACGGATTTTGAGTAAATCCTTGTAAGAAGACAGATTCAGAACAAAAACTATACATCAATTTGGGAACATAGAGTTTTAAAATCATTTGTACAGGGCGCGACATAGGTTTCAATTTAATCGAGTACGGTTGTGTTTGAAATGGCAGATAACACTGCCCTTTGGGTATTCTCTAGGTTTTCAATTCTGCTTAATATTTCGAATTATACATGCTATTCCATATTAGTTGACTGGTACCATGATGTTGACATGAATTGGGTGTTGATTTGACACACTTACCATTGGCGATTTAAACTAATATTCCCGCCTTTGAGAATCCGCGCTGCGTGACGTCACGATGGGGAGAATCTTTCTCCCGTCAGACATTATTTACATAGGTCGTTCTCGCGGTATTTTAAACGGTTTTACATAAAAATTTTTAGTGTTTTCTTGTTTGCTTAAAGTAAGTAAACAGTCATATTGTCATATTATTTAGCAATCCAGTAAGGATAATAAATTTATAAATATATTAAAATATAAATTGTAAAAATGGGCGGTGGAGTTGAAAGTAATATTTGTGATATTAAACAAGGAGTTCCACAGGGGTCAACTTTGGGACCACTTTTATATATAATATTTGCTCACGATGTGTTCATGTGATCTGTAATGCTGATGATACAAACATTCTAGTTATCGGCAACAACCTAATTGAAACAAAAAGAAACCACTGAAAGAGTTTATCAAGAAATCATACATTGGTCTCAAAATAATAACCTAATTCTAAATAAAACAAAGACAGTTTCAATACAATTTTCATCGAATAATAATTTCGAGAGCCTAACACTTTTTAATGGTACTGACTGGGAAATGAAAACTTGTGTTAATAGTATAATCTTAGGTGTTACTTTTGATGAACACTTACAATGGACTCAGCATATCGAAAAATTATGTATAGAGCTAAGAACAAGTTGTTATGTTCTAAAATTCTTAAAGTACTCTTATTATGCTAATTTTCATTCTCATGTGAGGTACGAAATTGTAAACTGGGGCAATAGTTGTAATGTGGCTAGGGTATTTTTACTACAGAATTACAGAAATATGCAATTCGTATTTTAATAAATTTAAATTACAGAGAGAGAGTTGCCGTGACGCCTTTAAAAATTTAAAAATTTTGACAGTTGCTGGTCTATACATTCTTGTGGTGTGCTCATATGTTCATAAACATAAGCCAGTCTTTTTAAAAAATCAAGTGAGCCATTTACATGACACTAGAGCAAAGAACTTTCTACTGTCTGACTCTCATAGAACTGCTATGTATCAGAAAAGTTTTCTTTACCAAGGGTGTAAGCTTTATAATTCGTTGGATGTTAGGTCTTCGGGTAGCATATATATTTTCAAACATAAATTAAAAAAATATTACCCCTTTAAAAATTTTAAAATTTTGACAGTTGCTGGTCTATACATTCGTGAGGTGTGCTCATATGTTCATAAACATAAGCCAGTCTTTTTAAGAAATCAAGTGAGCCATTTATATGACACTAGAGCAAAGAATTTTCTACTGCCTGACTCTCATAGAACTGCTATGTATCAGATAAGTTTTCTTTACCAAGGGTGTAAGCTTTATAATTCCTTAGATGTTAGGTCTTCGGGTAGCATATATATTTTCATAACATAAATTAAAAAAATATTACCAGACAAAAATTGCTACACGATAAATGAATTTTTGTAATTTAATATATTTGTTTAATATGACCAACTACAAGATGTTTTGTATGTTCATCTGTTTTATATACTTTATTGTGTTGTTTTTTTCTCTGTGTTAACTACTTGTTAATTTTTCTTGTGATGTTTTCCACATTGATTTTATTGCGTACTTTTATTTGTATATAATTTGTTTGCTATGGAGAAACAAAGACTATTATTATTATTATTAAATAGATAATGGATTTTGATAAAAAATTATTACATACACAAAAATATAATTATTTTATTCAAATGCTACATATTGCATGTTTGAATAATAATTAGAATTTTTTTATAAAATGTTTTTTCCTTAGTTTCTACCTTACTAGTTTCTAATTTCTAGTTTCTACTATAAAATATTCCACTTGATCTGCACATTTTCAAAACCGCAAATATCGCTCGTAGAGGAAAGAAAAATTAATATCATTATTTTCATCATCACCGAATTCTGAATAACTTTTAAAATCTTGCTCTGTCTGTCTGCCCGTTTAATGTAAGCCCGGTAACTTAAGAACAGAAAATCTGATCGCATTGAAATTCGGATGGTAAGTTAGCGTTAGCCCTATTTTTTTTTTATTAGAAAAGAAAAATATTACAGGATATTTTAATTAAAGAAAAATGGATCTAAACTGAGTTGCACCTTTTAATATAATGCTAGGACTGAAGTAGTTTCTATGAATACCAAAATACTGTCGATTATATTGATAGTCGTTTCGTCAACACAGCCGGCATCATCGGGAAAGTATGAAATAAAAAATAAAAAAATATAGCGTATTTATAAATTATAAGACTAATATGTGTGTCATAGATATCGGACCACAAAATTTGTAGTAGTTCTTTATTGTTGGAAGGAATCTCAGTTTATAAGACAAAAACGGAATTATTTTCAAGAAACTGTGAAGAGAATCCATAGAATGCGCAGCAAGAATATAAAAAGTGCAACTGCCTCCGAAAAGTGTAATGTATAACCTTCGTGTCTGGTTTAAAATATATTATAAAATTAATTTTAAAACAATTAACTAGGTACTTCATTTGTAAGAAATGTACCATCTACTAAAACAGAATTTGAGAGATTTACAATAGCACAAGATGCAATAAAATATCGTGAATAATTAGCATCGGCAGTTAATTATTTACAATTCTTGATAATTTAATTTGTAGATTTGTTCTCTCAGTGTGAACCCTGGCAGATTTCATTATTCAGTTCCTAAACGGGAATATGTTAATATTACCACTGACCTAAACTGGTGTGATGTAGATAAGCACATACTCTAGTAATGTTTAAAAATCAAACAACTTAGCCTTACAAAAGTATATGTAAATATCCCCACTGAGACGTCACTATTGTAGTTCCTTAGCTTAACGCCTGGGGCGTGACCCTAAGCTGAAACCGCGAATGGGAGGTTGTCATCATATTTGAATACGTCCAAAAATAGAATGTCCAATAAACGTAACATAAACTCTTAACCAGTGCGTCTGCACATTGTCAAAATTGTAGTCACAAAAGAAAAAGTAATTCAAATTAACCACTGATATTTAGGGATATATTAACTTTTTTTAAAAAACTGTTGTAACTATATTTAGCAGCAATAACAAAATATTTGATATACATGTATGGATGTTGATCTAAATTGATCTGAATATTATGATAAAATATAAATTGATATGGATAAAAGTACCACATTGGCTAAATAAACTTCAGTCTGATGTAGAAAATTAACGTTAAATCTATACAGGCCCTACAGACAATTAGCCAGTGGAGAGACAATTTAAGGCTTGAACAAATATCCATTTGAAAAAAAAACGAATTACGGCATTTTAAATTATTAGCGAAAAATAACCCCAAATTTTTCACTACCCTGCATGTTAAAAATGTGATCCACCCTGCTAACCCTTAATATGCTTAATACTATAATGCATTCGGAATTTCCAAAACTTTTTTACTTATCAAGCCAGATGTATTCAAAGCTTGACTACTGATCTAACTTTTCCCAAAAACCTGTTTTATTTCGGAAATGATTTGTTTTAAGAGATTGACGCCTTAATTAAATAAATGTCAACTATATGACACAAAATATGAATGCAGTTCGTTCGATGTAAGTAAGGTACATTGAAATAAAAGATAGTTAAATAAATTAGTACGATTTTCATTTTAATTCCATCCAATTTTAAAATAGCTGCCGATTCTCCGATGAATTTATTAAAGTTATTCCATAAGCAATCATAGAAAATAATGTACTCTGTCAATCAAACTGATCAGAATTTTGTTTATGTATATTAATAAATTTATTCTGATAATAAAATTACTTCATGTGAAGTGTTACGTCGAGGTTAATCCATGAACAATAATTAACATAGTCGAATGATTCTTATTTACTAAATTATTTTTGCAAATCCCAAGATGATTTTTTCAGTTCCTTCGATATCGAAGTCCAGAAGATTGTTTATTCTTTCAATGACAGCGCAGCGACAATCTATTAAATACAATAACTTCTGCTGGACTTAAAATTATTTTTATTTCGAATTTGGAACATACAGTGCGTGTAATTGCGGACTGGGCATGTACTCCACGTAGCGCGAGAGATATGACAACCCAGGTAACAGCAAATTTGCCCGTCGGCGGCATAGATTAAAGAGTCGGCGTTAGACCACTAAGCATTCCCGTTCTCAGTTATTTCATTTCAGCCAGCTGGCACACGCGATGTTGCAATTCTAACTCCCTATGCCCAGCCCGCCACTACACAGTGTATATAAAATATCATGGTGGAATATTTTCTCTTGAAATTGGATCATATTAGTCGTACAGGGTGATTGTCAGATGAAGGTAAACTACCATGTTTTATATAAACCGTGGTTTAGAGCAAAATGTTTGAACAGGTTTCTGATTAAGAACATAAAAATATAGAGATGTACAAGATATCTAAACTGCAATATACAATGCATCTTTCAGGCTCTAGCGAACATTCCGTAGGTTAGATGATATATTAATTTACCCATAAAATCTTTTTGAGGTATTTCTAATAAGACTATTATAATATGAATGGAATTTGCAATCGGGCGTTGCTAAATAATGATTAAACACGATGACCGCTGACATATCTAGAATAGCATAGTAGAATACCCTCATTAATATTGAGTCATATCCGTCATACAGGGTGATCACCAGACGCGTGTAAATTGTCTTGCTGTATATAAACTATATTTTATTAGAATTTTAGAGCAAAATGTTACTAAGGTTTTTAATTAAGCACAAGAAATATGAAAAGGCATAAAATATCGGAACTAATAAAAAGTGTGGCTCTCAGGCTTGAACAAACTTTACGTAGATGATAGATCAGTTTAACTTTAAAATATATAAACTGATACATTTAATGAGGTTATTACGAAACAAATGAGAGTTGCAATCAGGCTTGGCCAACTGCAAATACCTATTCCAACAACAAAAATAAAAAATATATTGTTTGTGTTCTTAATCTTAGAGGCAACCTTTAAAAATGAATTGTGTTGGTGCTTGTTTTTAGTTGTGAACGTTAATAACGTTATAATAATAATTATAGTAATTTTTTTTTTCAAAATATTTTCAAAAACAAACTAATTCAACTTTTTAACATGGGATATTGATTGTCACTTCTCAATAATTATAATATACATATGTACATCAATCACTTTTTTAAATCAAATAAGTTAAATTTGTAAATAGATATTAAGATTAAAAATGTATGCACAGAAAAGCAAAAGGAAAAAACATGTTTATACTTACCACATGAAAAAAAAAATAATTAAATACAATAAAATATAACAAGAAAAATATATGTATATTGAATAGAAGAAATTGAAAAACAAATGCGTGAATGTATATTATATATTAAAAACAAAACATATACTAATTATAAGTTTACAAATTTTTAGTATTAGAATAATGTGGGGAATATTATGTTTAAATAAATCATTTATCAACTGTGGCTAATACATCTTGTATCTAAGGCCAACAAAGCTAATTAAAAAAATATTCCTGCAGGTAAATTATCATATTGAATTCTAGCATTTTGGCGACGTTCAGTCTGATTAGCGCGTGGGCTAAACGATCCGTTCTAATTGACAATGTTAAAAACTACGACTACATTAAATTAATAATTACCAATTAATATAAATTAATTTTAATTATGCAACGCCCATTTTACCTCATTCATAAATAATTTTAACGTGTAAATAGAGCTGATTCTGTTTACATTTTCGACTGCAATGGATTTAACTAGCAAAATCAAATTGAGTAACGTGGACGCTCATTAATATAGTTAATTATTATTGCTGAATCAGAGGCGTCGGGCTCGTGAAAGGGTTATGTCATCATAGTTATTCTGAATTCAATTGATATTAAACTGCTAGTTTAAGGTATTGCAAATAAAATTATATTTCTCAGATCTTCTTTTCCCTAAATATTGAAATGTCAAAAAATATTTTGCCTCATTTCATTGTTTTATTATTAGTACAAGTACAGCAAAATTAGATATTTAAATTAAACAAAAATCGTAATTTCTTTTGACAGACATATCTTTAAGTAGTCGTAATCATATATTGCATTGTATTTTATTATGAAAATACGGTAATATGAACTAAAATTAGTTTTTTTGCAAATGCCTCAAAAAGAATGTTTTCAACAAAAAAAATTCACAGATTTTTGAAACTTATAAACACATTTGAAATGTGTTTTCTTGCTGCTGTACGGTAAAAATGATAGAATTTTTTAGAGATGCGGTAAATTTTTCACTGTTTTCGATGAAGTTGAATCAGAGGCGTCGAGAAGCTTTTTTCTTCGCGTGTGTTACTCATTTTACTCAAAAGTTGTGTATATGCAAAAAGGTGAAATATAGTCTAAGATTTATTAAATTTGCTTTTTTTCCTTTGTTGAAGAAAATTTCTCACCGAGTTATAGTTCAAAATGTCCGAAAAATACTTGTTTAAAATAGAATAGAATAGAATTTATTTTACCATTTTTTTTGATACATAGATTATGTACATTTGTCGCGTCACAATAACAATATTTATTTAAGTAATTCACACAAAATTAAAATAAACAATTTGTCTGTCTCGGTATAGCAATAAAATTTAAAATAAAATACACAAATACACAATAATAAAACTATTTATAAAAAAAATATCATGTATAAAGCATGTATAAAAACAGCAAACCCCCTAACATAATAGATTTAAAAAAAAATAACACATCTATTTAGAAATTCGTCAACACTATAAAATGCATTTGCTATTAATAATTTTCTTATTTCTGTTTTTGGAGATAAGTTCAATTTTCTCATGGCTTTAGGAACGCTGTTAAATAAAATAATACAATTATAGTGCACGCAGTGAATTTTGGAATGTTTTATGCACTGGGATTACCAATAGATCTTTATGTCTTGTATTATATATATGATTTTCTCCGGAAGTAGAGAAGGTGTACAAATTTATTTTTGCAAATGCCAGACATTTGTAGATATAGATACCAGGAACTGTAAAAATATTATGTTTTTTAAATAATTCCTTATAACTGGATCTATTATTTAGGTTAAAAATTAGTCTTAGTAATCTCTTCTGGGAAACAAATACTCATTGTATATGACTTGAACGGCCCCAGGCTAATATATTCAATGATAAATGTCAATATGCTAGAGCATAATATACACTTAAGAGACTCGTCTGGGCAATTGTACCCTTTAGCTGTAAAACAGCGAAGTAGGCTTTATTAAGCAATTTACAAATGTGCTCTACATGCTGTTTCCATGCTAATCTGATGTCTACGTAGATGCCTAGAAATTTTGTTGATTCGGTAAAATTTGTCATCTCTAGAGGTTAATGCTCTTCTAAAATTAAAGTTTATAAAAACGGTTTTTTCATCATTCAGAATGATTTTATTTCTCTGACACCGTGAGTGTACATCGACTAGTGTAACATAAATTTTATGACATAATTCCTCCTGCGTGACAGCTGATACCGAGACAGTGGTATCACCTGCATACATCGTGGTAATGCCATGTTGAATGTAACTTGGAAGATCGTTAATGTAAACCAAAAATAATAGAGGGCCTAATATTGAGCCTTGTGGGACCCCAAAAGTTACATCATGGATATTCGATTGAAATTTCTTCTTCCATTTCCTTGGTTCAAACTTGCAGTTATTTGTATCTTCTCATATGCGTACTGTTGTTTCTTCTGATGAATTTGTATCTTCCACCCTTACTGCTGTTATGTTGTTTAATAAAATTGATTACCAATTACTAAGAGCAAGTCTTTTTTCCCCCCGTGGAACGAAGTAGTGTAGGCGTTTATGGTGTGATCTTCTTTGTTTTTTTACTTATTTCGTTATAACTTTAAAACGAATGAAATCAGTTGTATATCATTTAAACAGTACTTGTTTGATTTCATTTGATTTACCAGCGTGTGGTAGGCACTGCTGCCACCCCCGGGAACATACGAGAAATGTGAAAAAAAATTGTCAACATTTCTAGCGGACCCCCGCCATGGGGCATTGTTGGAACATTGCGTCAAAACTGAATTTTCACAGTACTTCAGGGGAGGTATGGTGCAGGCCTCTTTTAGAAAAATTGTATTTTCTTGTAAAACACACACATACGTCGATGATCTCGTAATCGTCGCAGAAGAAGAACAACACATCCTCAACTGGTTAGAAAACATGAAACCGCATCAGGACATATCTGAACTGAAAATAAACTTCAAGAAAACCCTAATAATGGAGAAGAAAGCTGGACCAGCGGAGAGGTACACAAAATAGATGAACACTCCCTAAGAACAACGAACAAATTGAATTGCCTAGGAACAGATCTGACGAACCAACTGGAACAGAGAGAAATGGTAAAGGAGAAAATCAAAACGGCATACAGAGTCACAAGTAGGGATGCGTCGAAGCGGCTTCGGCCGAATATCAAATATTTATCCCAATTTTCGCCGATGCATGAAGCTTCCGCTGAATCATATACCGAAAAAGAAACATCTTGTTCCAGGTTCAAACACGAAATGAGATATCATATATACTTATTTCTAACCGCTCGTAGCTAATTTGATAGCTATTTTCCTGTTGCATGCTTCTGTCGAAACGGCCGAAGCATGTAACAGGAAAGTACTTCGCAAATTAGTTACGCACGGTTAGAAATAAGAGTATATGATGTCTCATTTCGTGTTTGAACCTGGAGCAAGATGTTCCCTTTTCGGTCTATGATTCGGCCGAAGCTTCGTTCATCGGCGAAATTTAGGATAAATATTCGGTATTCGGCCGAAGCGGAAAAACCCGCTTCGGCGCATCCCTAGTCACAAGGGCAATCACATCATTCACTGAGAAAATTAAACTATCATGGGACCTTACCAAATATAGGTACATAGCCGTCATACGGCCAACGATGACACATGGAGTCAAAAACGCGGCAACAACAAAAGCCAACAGAAGAAGTTTTTGAGAAGAGCAGAAAGGGACATCGTCCAACTACTCGCAAAAACAACAAGACGAAAATAGCGACATAAAACATCAACACCATTAGGAGGAAAGACAATAAAAAAAGAATAGTGAAGTACTGGGGACATATCCAAGGAAGGGACCCAGCACATCTACTGAAGAAAGCTGAAGAAAGCGTCAGTATTAAACAGCAACAAACTAAAAATAGGGAGACCATGCCACAGTGGGGAACAACAATTGAGTGGATCAGGATAAAAACGAACACCACAAAGAAATTGCAACGATATATATTCTACCACAATCGGAAACCGAGGAATCAGAAGACTGAGAAAAAGAAGATTCGAAGAAGAAGAAACACAAAAAGAGGAGCATAAACATTCCATATCACGACACAAGAAGACTCAGAAGAGGCAGAAGTCCAGAACCAAAAACACAAAAAAGGAAGCTTAACCGCTCCCTTATGACACAATGCGGTAAAGCATCTTTTCACCTACACCTCCCATGCCACATTCCTTTACCATGCGCAATGTGGCTCTCGCTGCTGGCAACAAGCATGATCCTAATCCAACCCAGCGTGGACGTAGCAGGCCCAGCTGTATAATACTCGGTGTGGCAGCAATGCCTACCGCACGCTGGTAAATCAATCAATCAACATCTCTGGCGGCTCCCCGCGCTTCATAATAATTGATGAGAGCTGGAGAAAGAAATGTAAAAAAAAATGTTTTTATCAACATCTCTGGCGTGACCCTCAGAAGCCCGGGCCCCTAAACTCAGTACCCAATAGCCCCCCCCCCCCTTCATACGGGAGGGCTGTTGGAGAGTAGTCGCCTATTTTCTCCTCCGCTGACCAGTTCTTTTTGACGAAGAAAATCAAAATATATGTTATTTTAAATTTTACTACGATGTACTATATCTAAATAGACTTTGTACCTATTTTTACATTTCATCTTTTAGTCAATCAGACATAAAACAATGGTTTTAAATACCTTAATTTAGCTAACAGACAAAGAATTCCTGACATTTACTAATTAGCATTGAAATTAAAATATTTAATATGAATGCTTAATTTGAAAATATTTCACAATTCGTTGTGTTATGTCGCTCACTGACTGTGTTACACGGTAATTGCGAACAGAATAAAGCAAACCATTGCAATTTTTCATTTGTTTGTAATTATTCATCACCACCAAATATGACTTCAATCAACAAAGCTGCACGATCGTGACTAACTAAGTTATAATAAGTGCAGTACCTATTAGTAAATTTATTATAGAGATAATAAAATATCGGAGGCGCAGAATATTGGTCATAAGCTAAAAGATAAAAAAGAGAAAAAATGAAATGCCCTCATTACTGACTTTTAATTCTTTTTACAAGGTGAGTCGAATGAGTAAATTAAAAATCGTTGATAAAACCAAAAGTTCACCCCCCCCCCCCATGTTACTAGAATAATTAATGGTGGTTTAATAGGTGGAACTTTTCACTCAAAACCAACTCGAAACACTTTGTCACGACATAACACCACTGGTGGACAACATCAAAGTTATATCTCGGAGATTTTATGACTTCAAACTTGTAACAGCCCAGTTACAAGCAACATCACTCAAATCATAATGCCCCACTTCGCATTAAGCACACCCTTGACGGAAGATAGGCAACGCTTGGTATAAGCGTTGCCTATCTTCCGTCAACATGTATACCCAAAACTCTTTTACTTCAATAATAATAACTAATTAATAGAGTTGCCTATCCTCTTTTCCGTTTCTTTTTATAAATTTTTGTGTTTTTCTATAAATTCTTCTCTTCGCAACTATAAGCTTTGAAAATATTCTTTTGATAAATTGCAATATTTTAAAATTATAAATTAAGTGATCTGACATAGCCGCTCGCTCTGAATTACCTGAAACGAGTTTTTTAGTTAATAGTTTTCCGGTTAATATATAAAATTCGATTTTTTTGAACATTTATAATTATATTGTTTTATTGATTTGCACTTCAGCAAAAGCAGTGGCGGTCCTAAGGGGCGGTCATGGGGGCCATGGCCACCCCAGAGCTCAGATCATGATAAAAACTGATCAATAGACATATTAAAAATTCCAATTCCTTTTGTTAAATTATAGAGAAAATCAATTAAATAAATAATATTTTGTTACAAAAGTTAAATAAAAACACTTTTTTAGGATTTAGGAAAAAGTAGAGAAAATTATTGATGACTACCTAATCAAAAATGAAAATCTGTCTATTAAAGTATCAATTTCTAATTTTCGAATTTTTCAGATATACATTCTGATTATACAAGAAAATAAATAGCGCATAGAATGAAATTATTTACAAAACACCTATCTAAAAATATTTGAAGTACAAAAGACACGTCTCTTGGAGTCAGTCTCCATCAATCAAAAATGAAAATCAATATCCAATCTTTGTTCTAACATAATAGCCGACACTCCATTCGCTTATACCTTGAAACATTTTTTGCCGTCGTTGTTGTGATTTTTGCAATTTAAAACATTTTCTGAATAAGTATTTTTTGTACATAAATTCATTTTAAGCTTTTTGTGTCGTGCATAACCAGATGGCGTCGAAGCGACCACCTCAGAACTCCTGGAGCCCCAAGTATCTCAACTTTTTTCTTAATTTCACAAAATAAAAATAAGTTAGGACTGGATTTTAAAAAGGGTCATAAAATTGACCTCAGTTCAAGATGGGACCCATAAATTATAATTTATTGGTACCATCTTGAACTGGTCAATTTGCCATCTGTCATTATATGAAGCGTCATATTTCGAGAAAACGAAAATGTCGAAATTGAAAAAATCTAGAGCTTGCAGAGCAAAACTACTTACACATTTGAACCAAACGCCTTCAAATTAGGTAAGAACAAGTGCTGTAATAAATGCAACAAAATTTTTGTTTGCCTGTGTTATCAATAGTTATGATATTCCAAGAAAAAAAACTGATGACTTGCACGTGTTTCATTAAAATATAAAATTTTACTTCATAAATCAGTTTGGCTTCTGCCTCTGTGCATGCATGTATTTTATTTTGTTAAATTTATAAAAGTTTATTTATGTTTACTGCTCTGTGTAAATATTTAGTTGAATACTTATATATTTTTAAAAAGAATATGACTATTATGATTACATTTTCAATTTTTCAAAAATTAAAAAGATAAAATAGAAGTTATATAGTTTTATACTCTGCTACACTTCATATTACAATACGAACTTTCAGAACAAAAATCATACCTACCAATTTTAAAGGCGTTAAAAAATGTTGGTACATATTTTAATAAGAAGCCCCTCCCAGAAACACGGCGTAGGACCGCCCATGAGCAAAAGGAGTAAAACTTGTTATTGTCATTACTTTTCAAATCCGACTTGCCTCTGCCCCATTGAGTCCATCAAGGGCCACGGCGCAAGGTTTCGATCTGCGGAATTTAGGGTAGCTCCGCGTGCGGATGCCCAGGCTGACGAATTGTATATTTTGTAATTTATTTATTTTGATTCATTAATCGATTGACTCAAAGCCAAAAAAGGTCGCGGGTTCTAAACACAAGTGGACTAGATGTGGTTATTTTATTTTATACTGACGAGTATTTAACCAATTACATTGGAATCATAAAAATGTCTAAAACTAACAGTATTTACAAAAAAAAAACTGCGAGCGTATTCCAAAGAATGTGCAACAATGGGTTTATTTAGCATTTTTTAAAATTCATATTTCGAAAATAGAGTGGTTAGTAAATGCAAAATATCAGATTTTTTTTTCCAACTCCTTCTCCCTCAAAATAAATAATGAAAATAGAGCACGCGAAAACGCAGTGTGACATCCCACCAGTCGGCGGCCGACCGCTCACCTGTTCCCATATACAGTTTCATTCGGCAAGTACGATGGACGTGCTAATTTCGTTCATATCTTTTAAGTGTTCTGTATTTTATTATTAACATGGATTTAAGAAAAGGGAGTTACATAAGTATTGTATAGTTCCAGACTGCAAAAGTACATTCATGTTTGCTCCCAATAAAATATTTATTTCATTACCAAGTGGTGAAAGTATTAGGAATTTGTGACAGCAAGTCATGCACAGGGTGAAATTTGTTAGTAATAAAGGGACGAAGTATTGTTGTGAGGATCATAACATGAGTCTAGTGTAATAGGTTATTATTAAAAACTAAATGATAAGCTTGAAGAGGATATGGAAAATTATGTCTTATAAAATACCTTTTATTTGCACGCGACCAACAGCATTATCGCTGTAATTTTGTCTAGCTGACTAAAAGTCAGATAAATTCGGTAGATTTTATTAAAATAGATATGTATCTAGTTAACCTATATCTGTAATTTGACACCTCTCATTTCAGCATTTATGAATCTTCATTTTTATTAAAATATTCCATAACCATAAAAATGTCTACACACGGCAAAACGTTGAAATCAGCCATAACGTATCCATTTTCTAGAGAACACATATTTTTATGTATAAAAAATAACAGAATCAAATTACTTAAATAACGTAAAATAACATCATACCCGCACAGTGTACAACGACAGCTCTTAAACTGAATATAACCGCATAACTCATAGTACCAGTGGAGTGGTGTGACATCATCCGCGCCGTCAGCCGTTTCAAATATGTTACGAATTGGGAATCAAATAATAGGATTAATGTTAACGCTAGCGGCCTAATTTTTTCACTATACTATATGAAGGGTTAAATATTTATAGTACGGGTGCCATCGACCAAAATTTGTCGTCATCGTGACATGGACAAATCCATGAGAACTATTTAGTTTAAGGGAAAATAGGAAACTTTTTTATGTAAAGCAAAGCTCTGGTGCGTTGCGGATGTGGTAGAAAAACACTTTTTGCTTCGGTAAAAAAAATCACGTAATTTTTTTATAGCACCTCATCCGTTTTTAATGGAATCCCATTCAAAATATAAAAACAAACACCAATCCGTGAAGAACAGAAATTTTTAGCCTTGTAGAAACCTGATAAATGTAGTATTAGTTGTTAAAGAAATGGCTTGACCGACTTACAGCGACATGGCTAAAACCTTGTTTAGATGGTTGACCAGGATCTATACATCCCAAAAAAAGTCTAAGCGGACATTTTCCGTGTTGCACTGTTGTACGAAATGAAATGGAGTCATCTCTTACTCTGCGTGTTTCGGCCATCACGCGCTATAGAGGTATGAAGATAACTGACCGCGGAACAAAGATAAAAAAGATCCAAACGACGTCCGACATCTTCTTCTCTGCGTTAGGTAGATTTGCCTCTTTGCTTTTCCTCCCTATCAACCCTTTTCCCCGTAGAGTTTGGTACATTTGGCCCTTCAATTTCCTCTCACCTGCTAGTTAGATTTGCCTTTGTATGTTTCCTCCCTACCTACCGTTCTGCGTGTGAGTGTGATTATTTGTATGTATATGCGTCTATTCATGCACCCGAGTTACATTTGCAAGATTCCGACAAATTACAGAACATGAAATCACGAAACACCCATATTGCGACTTTGTAACGCGACGGAAAATAGATTTTCTGGGAACAACAATGCAGAAAATGTCCGGTCCAATTTCTTTTACGTATGTCTAAATCCTAGCAATGATTTAATCAAGGAAACGGACGGGTCGCGATACCTCGCGGGACCGCAAAAAATTACATTTTACAAATTCATTCACTCCCACGAGCAACGTTCAAATCGTCCGTTTTCATTTTTTTATGATTGTTCTGAGCGGAAATTCTCAAATTACACTGAAAACGGACGGATCGCGATGACAAAATTTTCTACTTTCTTTATTGGTAAATTTTCTAATTTTCTCTTCATTAGCCGCTTGCACAAGGCGGAAAATGTCCGATCAAATTTTTATACAGTTCCAGACTCCGTACTTCAACACAAAAACCAGGAAACGGACTGTAGCCCAGTCGACCCACAAAAAATTGCAAACTGTGTAAACTTTTTTTTAATAAATTCGTGAAAGTGTGTAGAATAATATCCTGAAAAGTTTACATTTCGCTCGGGTGCAGAACATAAAAAAAAAAGTGAAAAAAAAATTTTTTTTCATCCATTTTTTCAAAATTCGGAAATTAAATCAAGCTAGAAAAAAATAAAAAATACAGATACACGTATTTATGAACAAAAAATGTCCTAACAAAATTTATCGTTAAAGCCACGGTTTTCCCGAAAAAAAATAGTCAAGTGAAACATTATAATTCGGAGCGAGATCTATGCGTGCACGCGCTTGAATACGCATGACTGTGACACCGACGCACTGAATTACATGTCATTAAATCAGAATTGGTTCCATTTATATGAGTGTTGGTTTATTTAAAAGATGGAAATTGTAGCTTTCTGATGCTTTTTTGTTTTAAACAATATAAGCAAAGGATGGATGGGAAAAATATACTTATATATATTATCACGCCCGAACTCAATCGTCGCAATAAACAATATAGAAAAAAATAAAAGCCTTTCAAAAAATTCTTTCATCATTGAGAACTGTTGAAAAGTATGTACAGTTCATGATTATTATGGTTTATTACGTTGTGGTAACGAGGATTAAAAAAAAGTACATCTCAAATCATTTTAATTTCCTTGCTTGATGATTTTTGTTTGATAAATATATGTATTGGAGGCTGTAACTTGTCGAGAAATTGACCCATTGGAAAAAATAAAATATCACTATTTCGGAAAAAATGTATATTTTTCGAATGTTCAAACACAAAATCGTTTAGCTGTATGCATTTTTTTCGAAAATATGATCAGATCATGATAAGAAATTGCGATTTTCAAGATATTATCCTTATAACTATGAAAATATCTTTGATTGTTTTGAATACAAATACAGTAAAGGCACGTAAAAATTCATGCGAGCGATTCAGCGGGTATGTGTGGTGTTTATGTATGCATTGATAATTATATATTTTCCCTCGATACTCACTATTTATCCTCCTATTCACTAAGAAAAATGTTTAAAACGTGTAATCAGAAAGAGAAAAAAGCTTTATTTTATTCGATAGAACAGCTAAGAATTTTTAGAGGTTCCAGAGTATGCATTTAACCGTGCGCTAGCCGCGCAGAGTGACAAGGTTACTTCACTATTTTTTTCCAGGAATACCGTGGCTTTAGCGAAAAATTTTGTTAGGATATTTTTTGTTCAGAAACACGTGGCCTATCCACTTGTATTTTTTGTTTTTTCCTGTCCTGACTTAATTTAAAAATTTTGAAAAAATTGGTAAAAAAATTTTTTTGTTCACTTTTTTTTATGTTCTGCATCCTAGCGGAATGTAAACTTTTCAGGATATTATTCTATACATTTTCACGAACTCATTAAAAAAAAAATATATATTCAGTTTGCAACTTTTTGTGGGTTTCGCTATAAAAATGTTCTCTATCGTCTGGGCTAGTGTCGCGATAACAATTTTAGCCCATTTTTTTTACATGTTCATTATTGTTTTTCGATCGACGAAGACTTCCGCCGTAAAGGACTTTTTTCTTTATTTGAGTATGAACTGTCCGAAAAAGTTTGAAATTCTCATGTCGTGATGAGGCTGAAAATCCTGGTCGATGGCTCCCGTACTATTAAGGAAAATGCAAAAATAAATTATAAAGTGAATGTAATTAAATGAGCCCATTATGTAAAATATTCGACATTCAAGAATATAATGTTTAGTATAGTTACTATTATTTTTAATAAATTGACGAAGAGAGGTAAGTTGACGTGTTGTCTTTATAACCGAATACTTGTGAAGATTAAATCAAGACGTCGTGAATCAAAAGCACCATCATAAACCAACTTCGACGAGTAAAATTGCATTATTTAATTTCGATAACCGCCGAGATGCAGAAAGAGAACTATAATTCGGTTATTTGACGATCGTCGGAAAAATTGCTAAAATCTAAAATTATGTAAATTCTCAAATAGAGATTCGTCGGCAGAAAACATAAACAGCGGCGGCAGAGGTGGGGACAGGGGCAGAGGGAATAGGATCAGAAGATGAAATAAAACAAGGAGAATGAAATAGCGAGGGTGGATATGAAATGGGGTGGAGTTTACAGAAGCGGAAGTAAATAGGGACGCGCACAACAGGGTGGGAAATATACAGAAACGCTAACTTCGCTGCTGGTGTCGACTGCCAGCTTCTGGATACTCCACATCCGCACCACACACACGTTGATGTCTTGTTTCAACTAATTTTGCGAGACACAGAACGTTATGTCAAGATGAGACGACACAGTTTTATTTCAAAATTAAATTGTTATACGGAATTTAATCAAACAAAAGCGAGGTAAATCACTTTACTTGTAAATAAATGATGTATCGCTGATGAAATAATTAATCGAACTTGTAAATGAGTGAGGATATGCACTAGGTAATATAAATGATAGCAAGCATTAAAAGAAAACGTTGTCGATGAAAACGAAAATTCACGACTCCGGTGTAGATCATTTCTCCGGCTCCGGTGTAGATAATTTAAGAATTTTATAGTAGCTCCTATTACATTTTAAATAACTATTTTTTTAGCTGGAGATCATTTTACCTTCATCTTAAAAACTGCAAACATTTTTCCTTTATATAAAACAGGTGACAACACATTACCTGAAAAATGTTGATCGATAGCAATTTTATCAACCATTTCTAAAGTAATAAAAAGAGTAGAATTGTAAAATTCGCAATAAAATATAAAATTATTTCGGAATAACATGGTTTTAGAAAAAGTCGTTCTACTGAAACTGCTATAATATCATTTTCTAACTAATTATTTACTAACTTGTACAAAAATGATAAATTTGAATAAAGCCTTTGATTTAATGTAAATAAAAATAAATAAAAGCTTGTATAATATGGAATAAAGAGCAAAGTAAATGATTGGTTAGTATCTTATCTCAAATAGGTTGTAATTAGTTGAGGTAAATGGGGTAAAATCACACGAATTAAAAGTAAATTTTGAAGTTCCACAAGGATCGATCCTTGGACCATTGCTTTTTCTATTTCGTCCGAATGACTTATCTAACTTCTTTGAAGATTTTCTAATTATGTTCTCAGATTTGTATCTATGTTGTAAAAATATTTTTTCAGAGGCCATAGATAAACAGTAGGTATTGTCGTGAGCAAAAAAAAATAGGACAACTATTTCTTTTCTAATGTAAATATGTCTCCATTTGAATATGTAATGACAAATAACTGACAATGTCACAAAAATTAAAGCTAAATTTTAGCAAAAATACGTTAGAAGACTTGTCCCATTTTTTTGCGCACGACAGTGCATATACTAAGGGCCGGTTTTATAGGTTCAAATTAAACTAGAGTTTAACTGGAAGTTTCACCTAAAGGTTTAAATTGTAGATTTTTGTTTTTTGTAAAATACCGTTTTATAAGCGTTTGTCAAGATCGTCAGTGTTATTGTTATAGAACCTCCCAGAATCGACCTAAGTCGAAGAATAAATAAAAACTTTGACTTAGGAAAAAAATTATCAAAAGACAACTAATTAAGTGCATAACACATTTAAGGCATCAGCGCCGAAGACTGGCACAAAAACACTCATACACGCTCACAGAAAAATAAGGCACAACAAGGCGCACAATTGAAAAGTATGCCAAAAAGGTGAAACAGTGAAACTTCTAGTTAAACTCTAGTTTAATCTGAACCTATAAAACCGGCCCTAATACAACAAAGTTTTTAAACCATTTTAAAGCAGATAAACTATTTTTAAACATCTCTAAAACTATTTACTATTTGTTCAACTTGAACCTCCACATATAACGAAAGTCATCTAATTAGAATTGAAGGAAAATCGGTGGACATAGTATCATCAACAAAAATTTTGACGTGTACATAGATAATTAGTTGGAAACCTCATGCAGTTTCAATGGCAAAGCAACTTGCTGTTGTTTGTTATGCATTATATCAATTATCAAACATCTATAGTAGGTTCACCGTTATGTCATCTTAATGTATATATTTTGTTTCTAGAACATCATACAGAATTATGTTTTGGGGATGTTCACACCAGTTTGAAAGAATATTTAGAAATAAAGCAGTTCGTTGTATAGCGGTTGTTTCTAAATACTCATCTTGTCCGAATATTCTTCGCTAAAACTAATATTTTTTGAAATAATTTTCTGAAAGAAATGCTTTGAACGAACAAGGAGCACCTAGGTAACACTATTTATTAACGAAAAACAGTATTTGAGATTTTTTGTAACTACTGATCAATTAGAGTAACAAAATTATTAAGAAATGTGACGACGCGTATTGCTCTGGTCATAACGTATTTGTCTTTTATGCTACAGAAACAGAAATAAAACATTTGAAAGTGTAATTAATAATATTTAATGATGGTTTGACGTAAGTGTCATAGTTTCTGAGATATTTAACATTTATACCAAATACTTCGTCTTATACACGTTCGGACGCCATATGTAAACTTCCATATCTCCGAAACTATTAATCCTACAGATAAAAAAAAGATAAAAAACAAAACAAACGAAACAAAATCAAATTCATCCTCAGTTTATACATTTTCTTTAATTTTTTCGTCAAATGTGATACTTTTAGAGTTAGTCGACGAATTTCGTTTTGTTGTATCTAGTTAAAACCGCAATGCTCAAATCCTCCAGAAAATTACATAGAACCTTCTTTACTCAAAATTTTATTCTGTTTCAGTTTCAATTTTTTCTTTTAAGTGTCAGCCTCTGAAAAGAGGTGGTTTCCTATAAAATGGCAAGCCACCACGTAACATAGAAACATATCATTGATGCATTTGCTATTAAATTAAAGAAAGTGAAATTTAATCCGTATGATAATCTTTCTACTTTAAAAATCCCCAGTTACTGTAGTAATTGAAGCAGAAGCGAAACTAATTCCAGTTAATTATAAAAACCCTAAGAAATGAGATAACAATTTGCATAAAATCACAGTTCCACAATTCAATTAGTAAAGGTTACTGTCGGACATAGAATACTTATTTAATTAACATAATAACTATATGTAGAGGGGAGAGAATACCACTTTAGTGAAAACTGTATACAACCAATAAATCATCGAAAAACTTCAACATATGAAGACAGACATACGTACACTTGACAGTCGTCGGTAACCTGAACATTTAAATGAAGAGTATATTGCATTCGATCGGCACATTTCTAAAACCGTAAATATCGCTCGTAGAGAAAAATTTCTCATATCACTGTGTTAGTGGATGAATTCTGAACAACTTACAATATCATCATCGGGTAATTAATTGATTGATTGATTGACTGATTTACCAGCGTGCGGTAGGCATTTCTGCCACTCCCAAGGATTATACAGCTGGGCCTGCTACGTCCACGCTGGGTTGGACTAGGATCATGCTTGTTGCCAGCAGCGAGTGCCACATGGCGCATGGTAAAGGAATGTGGGATGGGAGGTGTAGGTATTTGTGAGATGCATTACCGCATTGTGTCGTGAGGGAGCGTTTAAGCTCCCTTTTTTTTATTTTTGGTTCTGGACTTCTGCCTCTTCTTGGTCTTCTTGTGATATATGTTGCTGCGTTGTGTCGCTACTGTCTGTGCTCCTATTTTTGTTTTTCTGCTTCTATAAATCTTCTTCTTCTTCTTCTGAGCTTTCTGATTCCTCCGTTTCTGATTCTGGTAGAGTATATATTGCTCCGATTTCTTTGTGGAATTCATTTTTCCCCTCGATTTTCTTTCCTAGTTGGTTCAGGATCCTCTCAATTGTTGTTTTCCACGTGTAACATGGTCTCCCTATTTTTAGTTTGCTGCTGTTCAGTGTTAGTGCTTTCTTCAGTAGATATGTTGGTTCCCTTCTTTGGACGTGTCCCCAGTACTTCATTGTGTATATTTCTATCCTTTTTGTGATTGTCTTTGCTTCTAGTAGTGTTGATATTTTATGTCGCTGTTTTTGTCCTGTTGTTTTTCTGAGTAGTTGGATGATGTCTCTTTCAGCCCTTCTCAAGCTTCTTCTGTTGGCTTTTGTTGTTGCCGCGTGTTTAACTACCAACATCGCTGGCAGTATGATGGCTATGTACAGCCATTTGGTCAGGCCCCATGATAATTTGTTTTTCTCGATGAACGGTATAATTGCCCTTGTGACTCTGTATGCTGTTTTTATTCTATCCTTTATTGTTACTCTCCTTTTCAGTTGGTTCGTCAGATATGTTCCTAGGTATTTCAGTTTGTTCGTTGTTCTTAGGGAGTAGTCACCTATTTTGTATTCTTTTCCGCTGATCCGACTCTCTCTTGTTGATGGGTCTCGTTCCATTATTAGACTTTTGTTGAAGTTTATTTTCAGCCCAGATGTGTCCAGATGCGGTTTCATGTTTTCTAGGAAGTTAAGAATTTGTTGCTCTTCTTCTGCGACAATTAGGAGGTCATCGGCGTATGCTAGTAAGATTGGGGTTCTCAGTGTTTCCGTATCTTCATTGAAATTTGGTGTTTCCCTTATTGTGTTTTGTGTTACTTAGTCTAGGACCGTGGTGAATAGTCGGGGGGATAGGGGGCATCCTTGTTTGACTCCTCTGTTCTTTTGTATGGTTTCCGTCATTTGTCCGAACCATTGTATGGCAGTGGTTTCATGAAGGGCAAGCCTTTATTATCTTGTTTATTAAATAGTGCGGTACTCCTTTGTTACATAGAGTGTTCATTATGGCTTCGTGACTGATGGTATCGAATGCCTTTTGGAGATCTATAGCGACTATGTGCAGTTTTGTCACTTCTATCCGTTTTTCTTCCAGTATTCTTCTGGTGGTGTACATGTGGTCGTCCGTTGATCTGCCTTTGATGAATGCTGTCTGGTAGTTTGGCGCTCTTCCAATGTACTTGTCTTGCTCGAGCAGGAATTGTGCTTAGTATTTGTATCCTATGCTGCAGAGTGTTATTCTTCTGTAGTCATCTATATTCAGTGGCGAGTTGGTTTTCGGGAGGGGTATTTATATAGTCGTGGTCCATTCTGTAGGTTGGTGTGGTTTCTGTTCATACTCTGGTGATGATTTCTAGGGTTTGCTCCTTTAGCCTTTCCGTATCGTAGTGTATTGCTCGTTGTTTATTTTGTCTACGCCAGGTGCGGTATTTCTTCTAGCTCTGGCTATTATTTATAGCTAGAATATGCGATAATTCGGCGAAGAGTTAAAGATTACATCTAGTTATTATTAAAATGCAAACAAATATAAACTATTAAAGCCTATAAAATGTGAGTTGGAACTTAGAATAGTACATATACATAGCGTAATTGAAAATCACGTACAGAAGAAAATTTAAAAACTGAACTAAAGCAATATAAGGAAAAATTTTTCATAAAACATTCTAGCTAATATTTCTCTATTTTACAAATTGTTTTAAAACGCACTGTCTTTGGTGATAACTTGTCTACCAAATAGTTATACTAATTATTATCTTTTAATGACAAATACAAAAGTCAATCTTGGATTTTGTCTTGCTTAATTTTTGTCCCACGAGAAAGCATCCAATGCCGTCGTAAAGTGCTTAGAATTCATTTGAATATGGTGTTTGTATAGTATTTAGATAAATATGTAAGATGACACATGCCAAGAAGTAAGTGAATTCATATTTTTTATTTCTTCAAACAATTCATATTTTCACCATAATTAAAATAGAAGAGATGTGGTGGGAACATTGTGACGTAGGCATATGACTATTCTTACTCCACCTATACGATAAATTACTAATAAAAGTAGTGTGCTTGTTTATAAATGAAAAAATTTATTTAATCTGTGCTAATACAAGAGGTTCCTTAACATAAGTATTACATAATGTGATGTAGTTGATATAAATAGTCAAATCCACAGCTTTTCTATCTTTAACTGTATTGTAGACTGTGTAGACATTTCTTTAATATATAAGAAGAGCTATAGACCATGACAAAAATCACATAAGCTGCAAAAGTCGTCAATTTTTAATAACCCCAACGCATAATATCTCAATGAACTTTTAATATTAATATATGTTGAATAATTATATACATTAAAGCTTCTGCAATATCGAGAAATACCTCTAAAGTGCAATACATGTTAAAATAAATATACTATGTCATCAAACACATAATAATTTGTTTTACATTTTAGACATAAACTTATCGGAGACGAAAAAGAACTTGGACACCGTGAATTTATCGAAAATATCCTTTTTTTCGATACAAACACTCAATTATGCAGTAAAGTGTAGTTTGAGGAAGTTCATCAAGTACTATGACAACCAAATTCTTTCAGGTATCACACTTTTTTTTGTCGGTCATGCTGGCATTTTCCAGTGTGCTAATGGAGCTTGTTGTATTGTCCTCTTTCTAACCCTGCCGTTGTCGAGTATTTCGATGAAATTTACCGCTAACACAATTACTAGTTTAGATTGGGCAGCACAAGTTCACTCGCACGGAAATTATGTTCATTTCGCAGCGGCCGCCCCCGACAGCCTGAATTATTTGATATCCTCGCGTATGCCTGCATCTCCTACTATTGTTCTTATATTAGATATTCATAAGGGGGTTATCAAAGTTCTGTTTTAAGAACGGTAATGCAGATTTGCTACACAAAATAATAGATATTGCACTTTTCTTATGGAAAATGGTTTCGATGGAATTACTTCCATTTAATATGCTATAGGTTATGTGATGCTGACGAAAAGTTCTCATGAACTTAATCTTCAAAAATAAGCCGTTTGTCTGGTATAACGCGATGAAAATGTCCATCGTGGGTACAATAGAAGCTATCCCGTCGACGTGCATTTTTTTATTCATCTCAAAACCTATACGAGCAGTAAAAAATGTATATGCTTACAAACAAAGGTTTACTGTATTATGCGATTTGTGAAAAGTGTATTCAAGTTTAGTATCATATACATAAAGTGTGGAAAGTTTAACTGTAACTTGCATATACGGCCTTTCTGTAAAAAACCTAAAATACGCCAATTTTACTATTTCACTTGTTACATTTCAGTGGGAATGTAGTTCTTAGTTTATCTTCAATTCGCTTGACGCACATCAACGTATGATGCTTTATTTCTACTCTAAGTGGAGTCCTCATAACTCTAAGAGACTACCTAAGATCGAAGTCCTGTAATAGACGAAAAAAGTATAAGCTCTTACTTGCTGTAGATTCTTTATTTACCTCTACATAGTCTCTACCTTCGATAATGGTTATAATGGTTATGTGATCAGTTATTTCTACTCCTTAATTTTATAATCATTTTATACACCCTCTCGTTAATTTCTATGATCTGATTAATATCCTGACAAACAGGCGTAAGGTACTTTATGAAGTTGTCGACGCAGCACACAAAATCGTACGAAAGGTTAAACTTAAGATAATCATTCAATGAAGAAAATGCAAGAATTTAAGTTCTACCATTTATTTTATTAAAGTTCAAAAATATACATATAAATGCAGGTAAATTGCCTATCTACTTATACATAAGAATCTGCCTACCAAACATAGCAAGATTGGACTTCTTAGAGGATGTAACCTAACAAGGGTATCATTTTGCTTCGATTTCGAACTACTGTTATGGAGATATCTGCATATTAGTTTTAGTGGAATTTTTTTAAAGCAATAACTACCAGGCATGAAATAATATCTATTTAACCGCCATCCGGTGTTTCTGCCTCCTGCTCAAGCCGTCGGACGAAAATAACTTTTAATTATGTTAAAAACCACCTTTGGCAAAATTAGCATTTTTTTGTCTAAATAATCATTTCTGAGAGTACGCCCTAATCGCACTTTCCTCTTATTTGTAGTTAATTTCTTGCACACTTGAAAGTCTTGCGGTGTACGTTCCAATTTTCAAGCTATCGCGCCACTCGTCATCGGGCCACGGGAAAAATGTTTTTAAGTTACATTGTTGCGTATTTTTCAAAAGTTTACTTTGTTTTGTCGACTACCAACGTCCTTTTAGACTGAAAGCTCCTTTCGAGAGGAGTGCAGTACATTTTATATTTTCTAAATATTTCTAGGGGTTAAGTGATAAAAAAAAATAGAACTTATGTTTTAAGTAAAATCCTGTTTAATGTATAAGGCGTCAAAATGCACACCATATCTTTCTTTAAACGCATTTATTTAAAAAAGAAATGTGTATGTGTATAATGTCTATTTTTGATTTTATCCGCTATACACGGTGCGCCACTTAAAACTCCCCAGACTTGTAACTTTTTTATTTTTAAAGCGATGACCATGTTGGGCACATCAAATTATAGACATTTTTAAAGCCTTTAATTAAACATGCATACAGAGTGAAAAAAAAAATTTTTTTTGAAGAAATTGATAAGAAAAGAAACTTAATTTCTTTGAATATTTTTTTACCTCACCCTGTACATGAACTGTGTTAATGTTTTCTTATAAAGGTTTTAATTAGCTTCAGTTTGTTATTAAAAAAAAAAAAATTAAAAATTTTGCAATTTCCTAAATGTCTACAATTTGATGTGCCCAATATGGTCGTGCTTCAAAAATAAGAAAGTTACAACCCTTGGGAGTTTTAAGTGACGCACCCTGTATAGTCATTATGACCTATTTCAGATACTGAAGGACGAGTACAATGTGTTACAGGTTCAATAGTATCCAATTATGTGATTCTTGGAGATAGCATCCTGAAGAGTTTTGTACGAAATCCTTAGTAGATCGTAGCATTGCGAAATAGAGAGAAAGCCTCGAGCTCATATCTAATCGTCAATATAGTAAAACCTTGATTCTGTGGACAGGCATTTTTTGATACAGATTATGCAGGATGCGCCAAATTATGAATAAACCTCTTGTATAAAGAATCTAGTTTTTTATAAAAAAGGTTCTCTGTGACTTTTTTCCATTCTCGACTGTCTTTTGAGATATGTCGAAAAATAAATGTCGATAGAGTAGCTTTTACTTTATCCGTTAGAGGCACTTTTATCAGGTTAAATTAGACAAACGACTCATTTTTTAAGGTTGAGCCCATTTTTGACCACTGGCAGATCCAGCCCCCTTATGACCACCCTTCCGTTCCTCAAGGGTTTAAAGAGTTAGAAATTCCTACTCGGTTCGGTGGAAGTTTTCCGTTTATTTTTCTAGTTTTGCTTTATTTCAAGAGATTATAAATTAAAAAAATTATCATGATGTTTAGTATTATGTTTAGTAGAATGCTTCTCCCCCCCCAAAAGACCGAGGATCCACATCTATTTTTGACATCAATGTTGCGGGAGAAATTTATACATTATATGCATTAGTTATAAGACACAGAAAACTAATTCTTGAAACAGATTCATGCTATAAACTAAAAATCGTGAACGAATTATCCACCACAACTTTCAAAATATCCGCCTGTCCGTCCATCCGTCCTTCAAATTCCTTGTAAGGACCGATTTTATAGTTCCGTTGATCTTCGGTCTGATAGTTAATTCTAAGTTTTGTCAGTAAGTTGTTTTATACTCATCAGCAGAGCTGGGCAAAGTACTCATTTAAACGACTTCAAAGTACTTATACTTGAAGTAGTTTCACCATATACTTTGCACATAAAACTACTTCAAGTACTTGATACTTGAAGTAGTTTAAATGAGTACTTTGCTCAGCTCTGCTCATCAGTAACTGCTATTCTTAAGTTTAAACTCCATATGATAGACGGAGTACTGCTTAATTGCAAACTTATGTTTACGCAGGCGTACGTTGAATTAGCCATAGATTTGTTCAAAAACCCTGCACTATCTGCACTAGTGCAAATTCATCTGTCTTCAACTTATGTATAGTCTCATTCTATTTTTTGTTTTATTTTAATTGCCTTATTTATTTTAACGTCCTGGTGAAGTTAACTTAACTTAACTTAATCAGGACTTCGAGATGAGATACGGTCACCTATCTAAGTGCCGGACTAGCCAGGGGTGCCTTAACTTTGCCGATCGAGGTCTCGCCACTGACACCGGTACCGTACCGCACCTCACCTATCTCCTTCTGTTATCTGCTCTGGTGCAGATAGTGCAGATTTTTTAAACAAATTTAATGTTTCGAAAGGTGTTGCACTCAACTTAACGCAAACTTCAACTCGGTTCAACTACAAATAACTATATTCTGTAAAGTAAAAGTTGTACAAAAATTACATTTTAGATATATTTTAGAACACACAATCGAGCAATGAAGGTGTTATCAATATAATAGAAGCACTTTTCTTACACTCGATTATGTCTTTCACTAATTCAATTAACAATTTTTTTTCACTGTCGTTGAATTTCTAGACCTTTTATCATTCATCGTAGAAAATCAAATTAACAGTAATGAAGATGTCGTCAATCGCCAATCTGTCACTATGCTACCAACCTATATTTACCATTACCAACCAACAAAATGGTGATACGACGACCTGACGACCTTGACAAGCACCTATAAAACGGTATAGAATACCACTGTACCAGAGAACTTATACCATAGAGAAGCGACAATATCGGCGGTTCCTTTGACATTTTATCCGATTCGTGTATATAATAAATTCCATATCGAAAAAATATTAAGATATACACATTTTAAATGGAAAAATACAATTTTCCAATACATCCCCAAACCAGAGGTTATATCGGACACATTTAAAAAATAAAAAAAAAATATATTGCTCACCTTAATTTACTTTTTTTTTACATTAAAATAAGTTCCCTAAATATACTTTTACCAATGTGCTTTATCAGATTTAAATTACGCAGATTCGTTCTTGAAATATTCAAAAAAATCTTTAGAAATCACTAGATATATACCCGATTGACGATAACTTTCAGAGCAAAGGACACACCACTGGTGCTCTGTTCTCTAACTCAGAGAATTAGACCAATGGTGGTTGGATCATCTTTGACGCAATGTAAACATGTGGAACTGACAACTAAACAACCTATTTGTCATATGCCACGGTACACGCGGGAAGCCTTGCTGTCGCTTCTCTATGGTATAAGTTCTCTGACTGTACCACTACCACTACCTTCAGTAAAACCCCAGTTGAAACCTCTAGTTAAAGTCTGGTTTAATCTTTACCTATAAAACCAGCCCTAAATACGATAATTTAGGAAAGAAAAATCTGATTGTATTGAAATTACAACAGTAAGTTATAATGTTACCTAGAGGCAAAACCCTATTGTTTTTTAAATAAACTCCATCATTTCAGTAAATAAAATACTTAATCATGTGAATTAAAAAAACTCGAAATTTTTATGTTTTGTTGTATGAATAGAAATCTTGTGAAATGCTACTTCATATCATTATTTATACAATATATATATTTACTAATATCGATATCACCTTGTACAAGTTATAGGCATTAACGCCCCTAAAAGTAACGTCACAGAATAGGAAACTACTCTCTTTTCTGTGGTTTGATGGTCAAGTGGTTACATCTTGGGTCGCGGATTCGAAATACAAATAGGGTGAATGTGATTACTTTTTTATTTTATTTTATATTCACAAGTGATGGCATTATAAAATTAAAAATGTTAAAACTAATGTTTGCAAAAATAACTGCGAAGTGTATCCCACAGAACGTGCAACAATTATATAAAAAGTTTGATAAATAATAATAATAATAATAATAATAATAATAATAACAGTCTTTATTCCACAATAATATAAATATACAAACAAATAAACGAGACACATATTTCAGTAAATTGTGGAAAAGGTGGAGTTCAAGCATTTTGAATTTGTCGTCCAAAATGCTTGCTCTTCCACTCAACCTCGAAGATGTAACATAACTATAAAAATAAATGAGTATCTGTATCACATAATACTGTTTTGCTTACCAACAACAACAACAAAAGAATCAATTACACAAACATCAATTGTTTATGCTAAGAAGGTAGTATCTTGAAACATTAGCTTTTTGAGTTTTTTTGGAAACATATTACAATCGAATTTTTTGAAATCAGCTGGAATTTTATTATAGAGTTTTGCGGAGTTGTATGTAAAAGAGGACCGAAAAAGTGTAGTTCTATGCTGAGGAGGGGTTAGGTTGTTTTTAAACCGGATATTAATATTATGAATGTCCGTTCTGAATCGTAGTTTATTTAGCAGATACTGAGGTTTCTTTGTAGTGATTATTTTGTGATAGAACGTGCAGCAGTGTAGCATTCTCTTTCTCTCAGTATTTAACCATCCAATTTCGGTTATCTTAGCCGATACATGATCGCGTTTGCGTAGTCCGCAAATTAAACGAATGCAAGAATTTTGGATTAACTGTAGCCGTTTAGCATCAGTTTTAAGTAGACATGGTCCGTACACTACATCGGCGTAATTGATGTGAGACAACACCAACGATTCGCAAAGAATTGTTTTAGTTTTCTTATTTAGAATGTGTCTATTGGCGTATATTAATTTTAAAGAACAGTACGACTTTCTAATGATGGATGATACATGTGCGGAAAATCTCAAATTTACATCTAGAATTAATCCTAAATTTTTGGCACTGTCTGTAAGACTTATAATTTCATTGTCGACTGAAATTTTCACATCATTGCTGACTCGATTTCGTGAGGCAATTCGACCAAATAACATAGCCTTCGATTTACTGGCATTAATGTTTAAACAGAATTTGTTGAAAATTTGAAGTAAGTTTTGAAGGTCATGGTTAATGTTTTGGCAAGCATGTTTTGTGTCTTTTTCCTCAAATGCATAGTAAATTTGCGTGTCATCAGCATAGAAATGTGTGGTGCAGAAAGATATGATTTTATGAAATTCAAAGGTGTATAACGTGAACAACAAGGGGCCCAAAATAGACCCCTGTGGTACACCACACACTACTGGGGAAAAGCAAGATCTCTTATTATTTAACACAACACATTGTACGCGATCATCGAGGTAACTTCTGAGCAAAGAAACAGCTCTTTCAGAGAATCCAACGTAGTGCGTGATAGCCAATAGCAGATCATGATTTATCCTATCAAAGGCTTTCGAATAATCTAGAAGTACCAAGACAGATAACTTGTTTTTATCTATTGCGGAGAGCAAATCATCAGTAACTTTTGCCAGTGCCGTACTGCAGCTGTATCCCGGCCTGAAGCCAGACTGGTGTTCTGGTAAAATATTGTAGCTGAAAAAGTGCTGACGTATTTGTTTATCAATAATTTTTTCGAGAGCCTTTGATAGTGAACATAAAATGCTGATGGGTCTGAGGTCCTTATATTCAACAGGGCTGGCAACCTTAGGCAGAGGTATAATTTGCGAACGCTTCCATATTGATGGAAAGGTCTGTGCCTCGATACAAAAATTAAAAATGTGTGTAACGTATGGCAATATTACAGGACAGCAATACAATAACATGTCAATATTAATTAAATCCTCACCGACGGCTTTAGATTTAATAGTTTCATAAATTTCTTTTTCGTTTGTAAGAGAGAATTCAAAATTCTCTACATTTACTAATCTGTTATTTTTATAAAAAAGAATCGTATCAGGATCAGGTGTATTATTACCATGTAGGATTTTGCAGGTGTGTAGGTACTTCAGTCTTTTTTTTTGTATGAATTTCTAAGGTTTTCAATACTTTCCACATGTCTTTGTTATTGCAATCAGCGAAGAGCATGTTTACTCTAGTTTATTTGAGGATAAATACATTTTTCACATAATAAGTTTATATTAAGTAACTTTGAATAATTATTAAACACGTAGCTACTTAACTTTTATTTTATGTTTGAGTTGACAGCACTGTACAAGAGAGATGTCATTAAATGTCATTTTTAGAAACAGAATGAAACGAAATTCTATGTAACTCTTGTATTCACCATTAATATCCAATAGTTATATACTGGCATAAAATCGAAAAATTTACCGAGTAAAAACTGGCACATGCCTAAGTGGAAATACCCTAATGCCGTCCCATTTATTTACATACAGCTATTGTAGATATATTATAACTAATAATGTAATATGTAAGATGCCGACAAAATTGAATTTTTCTAAAGTAACGCTATTCCCTTGTTCCAGCTGATGTGATGCACGAGAACACTTCTGATGGGAATTCGGAGCACAACTCTTCCGGCGATGAAGATTCGCAATTGAGATTGAGACTGAAAAGAAAGCTACAAAGAAATAGGACGTCTTTCACAAATGAACAAATCGATAGCCTAGAAAAAGGTATGTAAACTAGTAATATTTGTAATAAGAAAGGTGTATATTTCACTTCTAATATTCGACATACTCAAAAAACGCGCTGTTTCATTATGATTTTTGCGTTTCTAAACATATAAATAAATATATTTGTATAAGTAATGTTCTCGCAATCAGAGTCAAGCTTGGACATATTTGAAACAGTAATATTCTTTTATCTTTAACCTTCTCGACGATTGATGCTATTTCAATTATTTATACAGTATGAACAAAAAAATGGAATTGCTTATTTTTTCTGTAACTTTTTATTATACACAAGCATTCAAATTGGTTAACAACACAATTATTTGAGGACCAATACTGAGTTGCTATGTAATTTGATGCGTTGAAACCGAGTCCAGCCATACATTGCCTTATCACATCAGGCTTTCCAGGAAAATGAGGTAAAATGACACTCTTTAGTCCAATAATTATAAAAATTTCCATCACAAAAAATGTTATCTGAGATTTTCTTTCAGTAACTGTTAGTGGAAGGGTTATCACCACAAAATCACAAAAATTCCCCCAAAAATCCACCCCCTCGGTGAAATAAGCCTTATTTTACTGATAACTCGTTAACCGTTGCAGATATAAAAAAATTTCTCATCATAAAAAAGAAATCTTGACTAATTTCCTAAAAAAGTCCTATTTTCATTTTGTTGTATATGCCATGGTTTTCGAGAAAATTTGTATTTTTAATGCGCGCGAATTTTCGTTTATGTGAATTTTTTACGCGCGGCCTATAGAAAAAATTGAATTGCTCGAAAACCATACAAGCTAGGAAGAAAAATCAAAATGGGTTTTAAAGGAGATATAAAATACTCTCATGTGTTGCCATTTTTGATGGCTATTGATATTTATTAATATATAAAAATAACAATATAATATAGTTATCTCTTATTTTTTTTGCGCCTCTAACTATTCACAGGCCCATAAAAAATAACTGACTTCAATATAAGTTAGAAATGCATTATATTTTAGTTTAAGGTAGTACCTCAATGCAGAAAAAGTTAGGAATAAAAATATTCACATTTACAAATTTACCAGCATGTTGAAGTTAGCCAAATTTTGGCCAATAGGAGATAACTCTGTGTAAGGTGGGTATGACCTATTCGAAGTCGAGTCAAAGCCACTTCTTCTAGCTAGTCTTTTGGAAATGTCCATGGGGTAGTGGTCAATTTAAAGTTACATAGAAAAGCATCTGATGTGTTTCATTCTAGTTGTCGTCGTAATATAATTCTTCTTTTCACGTTAGTTTTATTGTTTTTATTTGTAGATTTGTCTCATTTCCATTTTTCTTCTGGGATTCTGTAGAGTATGCATATGATCGTCCGTTAACCTGCTTTTGGTGAATGTTGTCTGGTAGTCTGGTGGTTTCTCAATGTGTTTCTTTAGCTCTTCGGGACGGTATTGTACGTAGTATCTGTATCGTACGTTGTAGAGTGTCAATGTAATCATTTATGTTCTATGGTGAGTTGATCATGAGGAGTATTAGTATGGTCATATTCCATTTTGTAGACAGAGAAGCGCTTTCCATCCAGGCTCTAATGACAATTTCTAACTCACTATGTTAGCCTAATATAAACAATTTTGGAAAATAAGGGGGCATACTACATTAAAAAGAAAGCACATTGTTATTGCGCGCACTATTTTGAATTTTAAGTATATTAAATTTAAGCCAAAAAAACTGGAAAAGCTTACAGTTTTTGTGTTATAGACTTATATCTGCCACAAAAAAATCAGTAAATAATAAAAGAAATTACAAGCAAAATAAGTAAATCTTTTCCTTTTCCTTTCTTGCCCACACTGTAGTTGATTTCAATTTATTGATGAGATACATCAAAGTAATTATGATTATACATGGAGCAGCCACGTTTTGTAGCTCACTTTAATTGTACTTAAAAGCCTCTTTCAACATTATTTATATTAAAATCTTATTTGACATTCTCTTCTTGTCCACTGAGAAGAATATGGCTAAATTGTCCGTGAGAAAACGTCTTTTTTATGAACTTACATATTTTTGTCTCCAAGACATAAATTTCAACTCAAAGTATTTTCCTTTTTCAGAATTTGAACGAACGCATTACCCTGATGTCTTCGCACGGGAGCGGCTTGCAGAGAAAATTGGATTACCTGAGGCACGTATCCAGGTAACAATTTTTTTACAAATCTGTAGAAGAAACGAACTCTGAAGTGTGAGAAAAAGAGTTTCATAATAATTAAAAACCCATAAATGCGGTACAACACTAATGATCTTGTGTTGAACTTGAGGAATAACCCTCCCTTATATTAGTATATAAGTATAATTTCTACACGTACAGGTATAAAAAAATGTTATTATTAATATTATTTTACGCGAAATTAATTTTACCATCGTATTCTGGACGTCATAAATAATTGTTAAAGTTTTGTCTACGCTCACCAAAACAAAACTGACCGTTAAACACATTTTTAAACGCAGAAAGAGGAAAGAGTTATAGAATCTTGAGTTTTTATAGAATTTAATACAATTTAGACATTTCGTAGTATCTTAAAGTTTAAATATCAAACGTTCTCTTGGTAGAGTAGTCTGGTTAATAAACGTAGGTTAGGTTAGGTTACTTTTTTGTTACGCCAATATATCTCCTCTTAATGAAAAATATCCTCTTCTAAAAATCTACATCTTTCGAATTTCGACGATGCTAAACGCAAAACGCAAAAATTATAGGGCCATATAAGGCATTTAATTTCAAATTTTACAGTTAAATATTAGCTGCCTCATGGAAACTTGATTTAATTACTTCCACATCCAGTGGAAGTATAGTAACGACAAAAAAATGGTAAAAATTTTTATTGTTCAAATAGGCTTAAAATGTCATGAAACTGTCGGTCTGTCTGTAACTTTTTTGTGCGCACGTTTACTCTGGTACCGTTTAAGATATTGACTTGAAATTTGGTACACATATGTACTTTAACGAGATCTGGAACTAGATTATATTTTCATCTTGTTCCGTCGAAGGGTTGGGGGGTAAATTGGGGGTAAATGGGGGTAAATAGGTAAATCAAGCCGGTAAGAGTCCATAAAATTGGTATTTAGTATTATAAAAGAATTTAAAGTCTCAAAAAATTTCTTGGCATTAGCCACCCCCATTACTACCCCCAACTCATTATTAAAGGGGGCGAAAAAAATAAAATTGTAATTTAGCGTGTATACAAGAGCCTAAGCCTCGAAAATTTTTTTTTTTACTTAGTTTACCTGAAGTGATATGGATGCGCAGTGGGTTTCCTCGAGTAAAATGGATGCGCAGTGGGTTACTTCAAGAAGTATGAATGCGCAGTGGCTTTTCTCGAGTAAATTGGATGCACACCTTGAGTAGTATGGATGCGTAGTAGGTGTCCTCGAAGAAAATGCTCTTATCGTGTAGTTTACGGCACACAACGATTTTTTATATCTTTGTCATACCATTTTCTGCGTATTACTTCCACATTCAGTTGAAGTATATTAACGCAAAAAATTTTTTGGAAATTTTCATTGTTTAAATAGGCTTAGAATATCATGAAACGTCAATATTTTAAGTCTGAGGAAAATAAATTTGTCTGTCGCATCGGTCTGTCTGTTAGTCGTGTATCTTTTTAGTGCTCACGATTACTCTGGAACCGTTTAAGATATTCACTTAAAATATGGAACAAGTGTGTATGTTAACGAGATCTGGAACTAGATTATATTTTGAGCTTATTCCGTTGCAGAGTTGGAGGGTAAATTACGGTAAATGGGGATAAAAAGGTAAATCAAGCAAGTAAGAATCCATGAAATTGGTATTTAGTAAATATAAGAGGAGCTAAGGTCTCAACAAAAAATTGGCATTAGCCACCTCTATTACCACCCCCACCCCATTATTAAAGGTGGTGAAAAAATAGTGTAATTTAGTGTGTGTACAGGAGCCAAAGTTATCAAGAATTTTTTTCATTTCATTCACCCCTATCACCAACCCTTCCTCTATTAGCGATGTGGCATATAATTTTATGGGTTTTTGGGGTACATGATTTCAAATATTATACTATTAAAGTTCCATAAACATTATTTCCACATAGTGGAGTGCAAATATAGTATTTTGTTGTAAGAGACTTGGATGTGGAAGTAGTGATTCCTTGGGCAGCGGTTTTTTTGGTTGCTCTATGCGATGGCGTTCTTTATTTTTTTTATATTTGAAAACATGAAAAAAATTGGCACCCTTTCTTGAGGATGAAGAATGTAATCGATTTTTTAAAAAATACTGCTTTTAATATTTGACAGCGCGGAATTCGATTTTAATTTTTTTTTATATGGTAGTTTATTGATGACTAAAATCTTCTTTCAGAACTCGATGGAGCTATAAAATTCAAAATTCCCTCAATTTTCTTTTCTTAAAACAATTTATTGTTGGAAGGGTCTAACAGAATAAGATAAGGTCAGCGGCCCCAGAGAGGTATTTTCAATATAACTTGTGTTATGACATCGTTGAGTAATAAAGTTACCATTGACACAAATTCAGCCTCCGATCTTCCTGCGTTTTTGAGATAATTGACCATATATAGGCTAGAGCGGGTATTATTGAAAATTATTTTACTCAAAAACTATTGCAGCTAATCTAATAAAACGAAAACTTTTTGTTAGATAATACATTGTTCTATATTATATATTTTTTGTAGAACTTTTCGACTATATTTACTATTAAAAAAAAAATTAAAAATGAAGAATTTTTTTTTTTTTTTTATAGTTCACACAGAGGTACAATCGCAGAAAAAATATACAGTGTGTTTCACTTCTCGTGAAGACACCCCTGTATCTTTTTTATTTGTTGCCGAATTAATTTCAAATTTTTATCAGCCATGCAAGTCCATAAGGTGACTTTATTCAACATATAAATTCCGTCTAAATCTAAAACGCCGGCCTACTGCGATAAAAAGAAAATGTCAATTTTCGAGAAATCATAGTAGGCTTAGAGATAGACAAAAATTTTGTTAACAAAAGTTGTTCGGAATCACTTGATATGCCCCCCTGTAAAATTTTGTGAAAATCGGAATATTTTCAAAAAAAAATGTTTTGTTTCACTTCTCGTGAAGACACCCCTGTATCTTTTTTATTTGTGGCCGGATTAATTTCAAATTTTTATCAGCCATACAAGTCCATAAGGTGACTTTATTCAACATATAAATGCCGTCTAAATCTAAAACGCCGGCCTACTGCGATAAAAAGAAAATATCAATTTTCGAGAAATCATAGTAGGCTTAGAGATAGACAAAAATTTTGTTAACAAAAGTTGTTCGGAATCACTTGATATGTTCCCCTGTAAAATTTTGTGAAAATCGGAATATTTTCAAAAAAAAATTTTTTGTTTCGCTTCTCGTGAAGACACCCCTGTATCTTTTTTATTTGTGGCCGAATTAATTTCAAATTTTTATCAGCCATACAAGTCCATAAGGTGACTTTATTCAACACATAAATGCCGTCTGAATCTAAAACGCCGGCCTACTGTGATAAAAAGAAAATGTTAATTTTCGAGAAATCATAGTAGGCTTAGAGATAGACAAAAATTTTGTTAACAAAGGTAGTTCGGAATCACTTGATATGTCCCCCTGTAAAATTTTGTGAAAATCGGAATATTTTCAAAAAAAAAAATTTTGTTTCACTTCTCATGAAGACACCCCTGTATCTTTTTTATTTGTGGCCGAATTAATTTCAAATTTTTATCAGCCAAACAAATCCATAAGGTGACTTTATTCAATACATAAATGCCGTCTAAATCTAAAACCCCTGCCTACTGCGATAAAAATAAAATGTTAATTTTCGAGAAATCATAGTAGGCTGAGAGATAGACAAAAATTTTGTTAACAAAAGTTGTTCAGAATCACTTGATATGTCCCCCTGTAAAATTTTGTGAAAATCGGAATATTTTCAAAAAAAAATTTTTTGTTTCACTTCTCGTGAATACACCCCTGTATCTTTTTTATTTGTGGCCGAATTAATTTCAAATTTTTATCAGCCATACAAGTCCATAAGGTGACTTTATTCAACACATAAATGCCGTCTAAATCTAAAACGCCGGCCTACTGTGATAAAAAGAAAATGTTAATTTTCGAGAAATCATAGTAGGCTTAGAGATAGACAAAAATTTTGTTAACAAAAGTAGTTCGGAATCACTTGATATGTCCCCCTGTAAAATTTTGTGAAAATCGGAATATTTTCAAAAAAAAAAAATTTTGTTTCACTTCTCGTGAAGACACCCCTGTATCTTTTTTATTTGCGGCCGAATTAATTTCAAATTTTTATCAGCCAAACAAATCCATAAGGTGACTTTATTCAATACATAAATGCCGTCTAAATCTAAAACCCCTGCCTACTGCGATAAAAATAAAATGTTAATTTTCGAGAAATCATAGTAGGCTTAGAGATAGACAAAAATTTTGTTAATAAAAGTTGTTCAGGATCACTTCATATGCCCCTCTGTAAAATTTTATGAAAATCGGAATATTTTCAAAAAAAGAGAACACATAAAGAGAACTTTTTCCAACAAATGAAAGTTGTGAACAAAAATCAGCATTCAATAAAACACTAAAAGGGCTTTTTTTTACATATCAAGTTGAATGTAATATCTTTTCTTTTTTTCTTTTTGTTATCTCTCTTCTGGAGGAGTAACTCTCCATCATATCCTTCCTCCTTATCGGCTCAGAAATTTAGGAACATGGACGGTTTTATTGCGTTGAATGTAAAGAGTGCCGTGAAATTAACTGTCAATATGTATTGTTTTATTTATTTCGTCATTGCTTTCATGACAGAAGTGATTGTTGTTATTTTCTGTGGAGTTTGTTAGTTTTTCTTGTTTTAATAATTTTATTCATACTAAAGTTTCCTTATTTCATATCTTTTCTCATAATGGTTAGAATACTTTTAACTACTGATGAAAAAATTGAAATAATAAAGATAGTCGGTGAAAATGTACGGTCTTCAAGAGAAGCAGCAGAAGAATTTAATTTAAGACATCCTCTAAGACAACCAATACACCATGGTACCGTAGCAAGAATATGTCACTTGTTCAATACAACTGGCAATGTGCTTAAACCGAGAGTACATCTTAATCGAAATCACGGAGATGATAATGTTATATTAGCGGCGTTTAACGCCAATCCCACTACCAGTCTTCGAAATATGGCTCGTGACCTTAATTTGTCGGCATCAAAAATTTGGAGATGTTTAAAACGCCATAAGCTACAACCGTTTAAACCAAAATTTTTACATACCTTGGAGGAAGGTAATGAAGAGAGAAGATTAGAATATTGTTTATGGATCCAAGGTAATTATTTAAACAATAGAGACTTCTTGAAGAAAGTAATTTTCACGGACGAGGCAACTTTCTCCACCAACGGGGTAGTGTCATCACAAAACTCTAGGTTCTGGGCAGTAGAAAATCCTGATTGGATAATAAATTGTAAAAGGCAATATTCCCAGAAAGTAAATGTGTGGTGCGGAATTTTTAACGAAACAATAATAGGGCCGTTTTTCTTTTTTCAAAATATAAATGCGTTAAATTTGCTAGAATTTTTAAATAATGATCTTTGGAATGCAATTGTTGATTTTCCTTTGGAACAATTGTATTTTCAACTCGACGGAGCATCTATCCACAATTCCGTAGTAGTGAGAGCATGGATGAATGAACATTTTCCCCAAAGATGGATAGGACGAAATAGCCCTTTAATACATTGGCTCACTCCAATGGATTTTTATTTTTGGGGTCACATTAAAAACAAAGTTTATATGACCAGACCTCAAAATATAGAGCAGCTTTGTGAGAGGATAAGGCAAGCATGTTTAGAAGTTACAGCTCAAGAACTGCGAAGAGTTGTAAAAAATAACAGAAAACGGATTGAGAAGTGTATTACACTTGAGGGTGGGTTAGTGGAAAGGGGCGCAATATAATAAATAAGTAAAAAAAACCATTAACTTCTTTTATTTTTGAACTATTCTAACACTGCGGCTTTTGCTTTATCTGTATTTTTTTTTCCGACAATATTATCATTCATTATTAGTAGTCTTCTCTGTAAAAACAACGGCCCTTTTCAGGGCCACCAATTTAATTCAAAAATAATTCGTTATATGACAGCATCCTACCAACCTACATATTGTTGACAGATGTTAAAACTCATTAAAGTAATTAGATTTTAATTTTAATTATTCTAAGGCTGGCATTTTAGATTTAGACGACATGGGGCGTATGAAGTGATCCTGAACAACTTTCATTAACAAAATTTTTGTCTATCTCTAAGCCTACTATGATTTCTCGAAAATTAACATTTTCTTTTTATCGCAGTAGGCAGGCGTTTTAGATTTAGACGGCATTTATGTGTTGAATAAAGTCACCTTATGGAGTTGTATGGCTGACAAAAATTTGAAATTAATCCGGCCACAAATAAAAAAGATACAGGGGTGTCTTCACGAGAAGTGAAACAAAAATTTTTTTTTTGAAAATATTCCGATTTTCACAGAAATTTTACAGGGGGGCATATCAAGTGATTCCGAACAACTTTTGTTAACAAAATTTTTGTCTATCTCTAAGCCTACTATGATTTCTCGAAAATTGACATTTTCTTTTTATCGCAGTAGGCCGGCGTTTTAGATTTAAACGGCATTTATGTATTGAATAAAGTCACTTTATGGACTTGTATGGCTGATAAAAATTTGAAATTAATTCGGCCACAAATAAAAAAGATACAGGGGTGTCTTCACGAGAAGTGAAACAAAAAATTATTTTTTGAAAATATTCCGATTTTCACAAAATTTTACAGGAGGGCATATCAAGTGATTCTGAACAACTTTTGTTAACAAAATTTTTGTCTATCTCTAAGCCTACTATGATTTCTCGAAAATTGACATTTTCTTTTTATCGCAGTAGGCCGGCGTTTTAGATTTAGACGGCATTTATGTGTTGAATAAAGTCACCTTATGGACTTGTATGGCTGATAAAAATTTGAAATTAATTCGGCAACAAATAAAAAAGATACAGGGGTGTCTTCACGAGAAGTGAAACACACTGTATAATGTAGCTTACTATGTCTAGTATTACCACCAAAAAGTGCATTCAAATAAAATGGGAGCAACACTTCTTAAAAAAAATAAAAATTCCTTATGACCGTCCTGGAGTATTTACTACTTTACATCTGTCTTTAATATAAACTTGCTCATAAATGTATAAGCAAGTAGTTATGTGTTTGTAATTTAAATAAATAAAGTAAATGCTCTGAATTACAGTTATTATTTACGTTAAGAATGAGAAAGGTGCAGTATAGATAAAAATGCGGTGCAAGAAATTATTATTTATTATGATACAAATTATTAATTATTACAATATAATTAATCTTAGTTGCTGTCCTCATGAATAACTACGTGAATATTTTCTGATGTATATATATATATATATATATATATATATATATTATATATATATATATATATATATATATATATATATATATATATATATATATATATATATATATATATATATATATATATATATATATATATATATATATATATATATATATATATATATATATATATTATATATATATATATATATATATATATATATATATATATATATATATATATATATATATATATATATATATATATATATATATATATATATATATATATATAGGTATAGACGGTATATTGATGAGCCCGATATATCGATAGGTCGTTCATAAGCCTGGCATTTCCCAAGTGTATATCTTAACAGGTTTATTAAATAAGGCGATTATTGTGCATCTCTTTTAATAGGAAGCGACAAGGGGTAGCTAATTATTATTTGTTCATTGATTATATAAACATTGCATATTTCAGAGCCCGGATATATTTATAGGTACTTTCAGAGCCCACTGTATATAAGAATATAACTAGCGTTCGCTCCGTGTCCCAGCGATGTTGCCAATGCAACTGGGCCTCTATAGGTCATATTTTTATAATATATATTTCATTGATGCTTGCATTGTCAAGAAGCACAATATTATATGGTTAGGAGTAAATAGTTGCTATACTGCGCCACTATCACAGTAGAGAGATACTCTATTGGAGGGTCAGATAATAAAGGAAATATATCCATTCATTGAACGCTTAAATAATACAACAGTTAAATTTATTTTTATGAATTTGAAATTACATTAAAGATAACCTAATAGAATATTGGATTATTTTTGTATACAAATTACATATTAAATATTAATAATTGATAATGTAGTTACTTCGTGGTAGGCCATAAGTATTTAAATATTTTAAATTTGTCTGCATTTGAAAAATTTGTTTTATATTTAAAATTTGACTTCATTTTTTTCCCGCTTTTAAAGTATTGTCTCATTTGCATTGAAATAAAAAGATAAAAATCAGTAGAAATTAAAATACGTTTATTTACTTAACAGAGATTGTATTAATAGTACAGTAAAATAAGGTATCAATAGTAAAAGAATCCCTTGCAGCTATTTTTCTTTGGAAAGTGTACTTATTTTCGTTGAGTCTACAACAAGCGACCTTTGTTTCCGAGTATATGGGTCAAATATGACCAAACATTGATAGATATCAAATAACAACAAAGCATAAAGTTCCCTTTTAAGTATGGCAAGCAAAAATTTAATTTTTTCCTGCATGATACTTTGTATTGATTATATTGTTGTATTGATTATAATAATTTTATATGCTTCCACTTTGCACTGATAATAACAATAACTATCATTATTATTACAAGCATATGAAATATTTGAGTCTGACATTAATGACTGACATGTCTGACATTAGGTGGCACTCATAAAAATGGAATTGTGTGGTATTGTTTTCTGGTTCAAAAGTTACTAACATTAATTGCAACAAAACATGCTTTTTCCTCAATATTTTGAAAACACCGGCACACAAAAAAAGTCATATTTTCTTATAGTACTGAAATTAAGCAAGATAGGGCAAGACAATATACAGTGTGTCGCACTTTTCATGGAGCCACCCTCATATCTCGCCCATTTGATATCCGAATATTTTGAAATTTTGGTGGTGATTATATATCTGTAAAATGAGTCTTTAGATGTAACCACATTTAATTTTAGTCAAAGGCGTCCGATTCTAGGATGGAAAAAATGGGTTGGTTTTCAGAAAAAAAGTGTTTTTTACAAAAAAAAACTAGTAAGATGTTCTTAATCAGCACCTTTAGAAACCCAATTGTACAAGATTACATCGTAGTGAATTCAAAGATGTTTGAGGCAGGGGCCGTCAAAAAAACTATTTTTTCAACTAAAAATAATTTTTATCTGTAAAACGGATTCTCAAATGAAACAAGGTATTCTACATTTTTTGTTCAGAATAATGTATTATTAGAGTATGAATTGATTTTACAACAAAATAATTGTTTATTTCGGGCCGGTTTTATAGGTTCTGTTTAATTTGGGTCTGATAGTTAACTCTAAGTTTTGTCAAAAAGTACGTTTTATATCTCCCAGTATCTGCCAATCTTAAGTTTAAACGCCAAACATAGGTTTATGCACGCTTACGTTGTTTAATTAGCAATATTTTGAAAGATGAAACTTCAAATTTCAATTTAACCTACAAATAATTACCTATTATATATTCTGTAAATAAAAAGTTAAAGAAAATGGACATTTTCGATATTTTTGAGGACATTTTATCAAGCGATGAAGATGGTGTTATAAATATAATAAAGCACCTCGTCGTGCACGTAAATTCTGAAAGAAACCTGATCATTTACAGATATGGAATAACAAAGAATTTATAGATCGATTTCGAATATCTAATGAATGTGTGCATATAGTATTAGAACATATTAGTCCACATTTCACTCTGACTTTTCGGTGGCACATTGTTGTTTTGTATTTTTTTAGGGTTTCATATTTACATCTTAGATTTTTTAGGAGTTCACTTGATAAAACCATTTGCGGTATTAAAATCTTTCCCAAGTGCATTCCAGGCATTTGCTTTATCCTTCCAAGTAACCGAATCACTTCTCTTGCATTCGATTACATCTTTACTCTTTTTAACTAATTCAATCAATAGTTTGATTTCACTGACGTTGAAATTTAAAGAACTTTTGCCACTCATCGCAAAAAGTCAAAGTACCAGTAATGAAAATGATATCAATCGCCAATTTGTCACTATGCTACCAACTAACAAAATGACGATAGAACTGACGATCTTGACAAGCACCTATAAAACGGCATTTTAGCGAACACTAAAATCTAAAGTTTAAACCTCCAGTAAAACTTCAGTTTAAACTACTGGTTAAACTTTGGTTTAATCTGTACCTATAAAACCGGCCCTTAATAAGACAAAAATTAAAAAGTAAAATAAATAAAAAATAAATTAATTAATTAATTAATCCATTAAATTAAATTAATTGCTCAATAGCATTTGTTTTCATGGTTTACTTAGGTTTTTATTGAAGATTATTTGTTAGAAAAAAGGTATGTTTAAGAATTTTTGTCTTATTAAATAAATAATTATTTTGTTGTAAAATCAATTCATACTTTTACAACACATTATTCTGAACAAAAATGAAGAATACATTTTTTTCATTTGAGAACCCGTTTTATAGATAAAAATTACTTTTTTGACGGCCCCTATCTCCAACATCTTTGAACCCACTATGATGAAATTTTGTAAAAAGGTGCTGATTAAGAATATCTTACTAGTTCTTTTCTGAAAAAATCGCTAATATATATTTTTTGAAAATCGACCTCCTCTTTCCATTCTAGAATCGAACGCCTCTATCTAAAATTAAATGCGGTTACGTCTAAAGATTCGGTATATAGTCACCACCAAAATTTCAAAATATTCGGATATCAAATGAGCGAGATATGAGGGTGGCTCCATGAAAAGTACGACACACTGTATGTGTACCTTTTTGTCAGAGCATAAAATTCCCTAGTATAATGGTCATAATAAAAAAACGGCACATTTGATAGTTAAATTATTATTATTATAAGTAATACAATATAAATAATTATATAAAAAGTTAGTTTAATAGGTTTTCTTAGTTTAATGTAATACTGCTACAGTAATAATATTTTTTCTAATGCATATGGGAGGTCGAAGATGGTTTAGGCTAACCTTTTCCTTTTGTGTGTAAATTCTTTTGCACACAATAAAAGTTCATTTATTTTTTTATTTTATTTACTTAAAATTGTACCGGTCGTCAAATTATCAAAAATGAGGTACAGTGACGCTTGTTATTTTTTTTATACTCTCCTCAGTCATTTAAAATGCAATTAAAAATCAGAAAAAGTACACATCATCTGTAGGTTCCAGAAAACATTTTTCAAAACACAACGGATTTTTTAAAACTTATGTTGGTTGCTATTTAAATTAAAAAAAATGTTTCCCATTGTCACCGCATTTTGCGGTTTTCGGGTCTTGATATAATCTTATAGAAATATATTTTCAACCATCATCTATCAATTTATAAAAATAAACATTTTTACTCACGTAACGGGGTCATAAAATTATGAACAATCCAAAAAAAAATCCGCAAATTTACTAGCCGATAAGTTTATGCATTCGTCAATTAACAAATAAAGCTTTTGATATGAAATTGGAACTGGCAGAATTTTTATTTTCACATGAAAAATAGTTACAATGATGTTAAAAAATTGTTTATATTTCGGTGTTTTATATTTATTGCCGTACGCCCCCCGCTGAGTTAAGCGGGTGCCTTTTCTCTGGTACCTTTCTACATTCAACTTAAATACATCTTACAATGTCTGACACATGATGCTTTCTTGAATACAGCCCAATAAAACAATCAAAGTGTCTCAAGTGTCAAAAGAATTATTGAAATTATTGGCCTGTTTGAAGCACGATGGAGTTATATGACAGTATAGTACCTAACGGTAGGAAGAAACATGCCGATATGCACCAAAAAATTATATTTTGTAAACTAGTGCCTAAAGATTTATAAAAGAAACTACGGAAATAGCAACAAGAAAATATGGGGACAAAATAAATCGAGAAATATAAGTATATCATATTTTTGATAATGTATCTATTTTATTGATTCCAAAAAATATATGTTGTGATAATATGATACAGTAGTTAAAGATTGCACTAAAAACATGTAGTGAGTGTGTCAGAACAATGTGATATGAAAAGAGAAAAATATATTAATTTTTTATTTTAAATGTTCCCATTATCAAATGTCTTTTTCAATTCTCTAATAAGGGTGTCCCTATTATATATATTGCACATTTTTTCGAATTTAAATCGGCCCAGTCGTTCAAAAGATATAAATTCTTTTCGAAATATTGGTATTTTTGATTACTCCTAATGGTGGAGTCAAATTAAGCATCAAAATAGGTGAATAAGGAATTATCTGGCTGCAGCAGTCTTATTGTTTGCATTTGTTGCCAGTATATATAGCAGCAAGTGTATGTGAAGTTTTGCATTAAATCGGTCCCCATTGCTTGTAAAATTTTAACAGTGAAATTTTCTGCTATTTTCTTTATTAGACTAGGCCTATGAAACCCTTTCTGATAATTTGTTAATTTATAAAAAAATAATAATCACCAAAAAATTGCCTTTTTTGGTTATTTAAGAAATATAACGTAATAATGAATCAATTTTAACGAAAGTTAGTTTAACTATGCCCATTACTGAAGTAAACGCTCGTGCCACAATATTTATTCAAACGGTTAAAAACCAATAACAATTTCGAAATTTTCATCGCGTTTAAATGCGTTGACTTATAGGACAATTTATTTTTAAAAATGTAGGTTTTTAAATGTATTTTACAATGGTATTAAGAAAAAAAATCTTCATTTAAACTATTTTTTTGAAATTTGTTTATAATTTTCAAAATTATAGTTATAAACAAATTCAAATAATCCTGTGGATTTTTTATAAAACTAAAAACGCAAACGAATTACGAAAATAGATGAAACATTTAACATTTTTCTAAAAAAATAATTATCTACTTGCATTTGGGGCCAGGACACGTCAGTTTTTGTAACTAAGTCGCTTATAAATAAACATATTAATATTTCTTCTTAAAATTGGGACCTGTTATTCTTTCAATACCTATATTTTTGTCTCATCTAGTTGAAAACAAACCAGAAGCACAATTTTTAAAAGATAATGTATAGAGGTCCGAAAGTCGGGCCTTTGGATCTTGTGTTAGAGATCCGATAATTGTCAATTAGCTCTAAACGTTATATTACTGTTTTACAAATTAGACTTTAGTATTTTAGACGATAGCACTTTTTACCAGGATGCGGACGTCTAGGGTTCAACTCCTGACCGCGAATATTGGTTTTTTTTATTGTATCGGTGATATTAAAAGTTTTACAAAGCTGTGTCCATGGACATAAGGATATTCGTTCAGATTAGATTGGTTCCTCCTTTTCGCGACAAAAATTAAAAATATTATAAAAAAGAAATGTGGTTTATATTCTCATAACCGCTCTATTCAATGTTATTTCAAAAAATGTAATTTTAATTTATTTTCAAATATCAGAGACAAAGATGTAAGCTTTGAAAAACAACCACTCCAAATTTCAAAAAGAAATATTTTTTTGGTTTATTTATAAGTGACTTTAATGCAAAAACTGACTTATTTCGACTCTCGACCTCAAATGCAAGCAGACCATTATTTTTTTTTTAAAGAAATGCTATATATTTCACGTATTTTCATAATTCGTTTGCCGCTTTTAGTTTGATAAAAAAGATCACAGGGTTATTTGAATTTGTTTACAACTACAATTTTGAAAATTATAAACAAATTTCAAATAAACGATTTAAATGAAGATATAATTTTTTTCTTAATACCATTGCAAAAAACATACAAAAATCTACATTTTGAAAACAAAATATTTTCTCCTACGAGTCGATGCCCGAAGCAGTAAGCGATGGAAATTTCGAATTTACTATTGGATTTTAGCCGTTTCAAAACATATTTTGGGTTAAAATTTCGCACGAGAGTTTAGTTCAATAAAGGACTTTCATTAAAATTGATTCATTATTACTTGTTTATTAAATAGCCAAAAAAGTACTTTTTTGTGATTTTTATTTATTTATTTTTAAATTAACAAATTATCAGAAAGATTTTTCATAGACCTAGTCCTATTCAAAACTCATTGACAACAATTCAGTATTTTTATTTTTGTGACACGATTACTAGGATCAGAGATAATAAGGATAATAGCAGAAAATTTCACTGTTGAAAAATAAATTTTTAAAGTTATTCAAGAAACAAAACTGCCTATAGCACTTCTACATAAAACAAATTAAAACAATAAAATAGCTACAGCCAAACATTTCCATTCAAAATTTATAAGCGATTTAATACTAAAGACTAATATTTCATGAAATTGTAAGCAATCAAAAAAAAATTTTTTTTTGAGAACTTGACTTCTCGTACATACCCTAAAACCCAATTTTATCGACTCTTGCTTGCTTTACCTATCTACCCCCTTTTACCCCCCAACCCTTCAACGGAATAAGATCAACACATAATCTATTTCCAGATCTCGTTGTAATACACAAGTATACCAAATTTTGAATCAACATCATGAACGGTTCGAATCGTTTGCACAAAAACAAATTGCAGACGGATTTTTTTTCGTTCAAGCTGAAAATGTCGATGTTTCATGACATTCTAAGCCTATTTAAAATATATATATATATATATTTTTTTTACCGTTACTATCCACTAAACTACGTGGATGTGGAAGTAATACCAGCAGTCGTCATGGACAATGCCTATCTATCCTTATAATACGTAAAACGTCATTCTGCATAATTATTGTTTAATGTCCCAACATTTCTCCATGAAAGTTTTAGCACCAAAATTAATAAAAATGAGGAATATTATTGAATCATGAATGCAAAAAAGCACAAATCTAATTTAGGGACAAGGAAACATTAATTTAGTACAACAAATGGACAAAGCCAATGTATTTTATGCTCGATTTTATATTTTGTTCTTATTATAATTTTTCTCTTTTGATATAAATGCTACCTACTTCTTTTATCGCTCTATTTGAAATTATGTATTACAATTCAAAAAACATTTTAAGATGTTTAAGATGCTACTATTTTGCTTTCATAGCACTGTAGCACATAATTTATAATTCTTAGAACGTATATACAAATTTTTGAATTTAGAAAAATTATTCGAATATGAAGAAAGAACTTTCATTCAACGATTGTGACTTCATAAAGAAAGTATTTAAGAGGAAATAAGAATTGAACGCTATCGAGCTACTGCAACGATGCCAAATATCGGGCTATATAACGAGCGATGGATATCAACTGTATAAGAGTCTTGGATATACAGGAGCAGCGCCGCCTGACTCAGAAGTGCTGAACTAAAAGTGTATCTCGGATCATGAAAATATGACTTTTTGAAGCCCACCTCAAAATTTTGTAGGGAGGAAACTAATATGATTTGTGACCATTTAGTGATAATATACACGGGGGTACGTTGATGAGCCAAACCCCGGGCTTCACAGGGTCAAATCGGGCTGCACTACAACCGTTCAGTATATGAAACGGGCCTGTATATGACCGTGCATATCTCTATATATATATATATATATATATATATATATATATATATATATATTAGATAAAACTTCTGCTAGACGTACTATGCGGGAGAGATATCGGGCATGAGAGAAGTAATATACGGCTGCGGCTATGTGTGAATAGCATCCTGCCGTTCTTATTTCATTGGGGCAGTCGCAGAAATATCGGCGAATACTTTGAATTGTCGTTCCATTAGGTATGTAATCAATGAAAGTATGGTAAGCAACGGCTGCTCTTCTTAACAATTCAATGAAACTGAAAATGCTTGTAATTAATGTCAAATTGAGCATAAAAAGTACGTTTTCACGCTTAGGTGCGGGCGCCATTAACTCTTAAATTATACCTCTGAAGTAATTTCCATAAACACCAAAACGACACGCGTTTCGCCGACCATGTTGGCATCATCTGGAGACGATTAAAATTCAACTCAGTTTCAATCGTCTCCAACATGATTTTGGGTCATATTTATGAGGAAGAAATCTCAAATTTCTGTCTCAAATATAGCAGAGAAGAAAACTGAGTTCCGTACTTTCGTCGACCAGTATAATTGTATACGGAAGTAGAGATTATGATTGTTACCTATGAATTTCAGTTAGAACAGATATATTTCTGACGTCTTAATAAACTTTTTCTTACAATATTTAATATATTTTAACTATTATAATTAGGGACAAACCGCATGAATATTGCTTTAAATTAAAACGGTATAATCAATACCCCAGCGTGCGGACACGACTAATATGAATGGTGAAAATGATGCACGGATTTATCGAAAATAAATTCCAGTATAAAAAAGTTATTGCAAACATCCGATTCAGGTTTTGGCACCAGTGATCAATACTACGAACCAACGAACCCTGAAAACATGCGTCAACACCGTGTGGATATTCAGTAGATATTCTATGTGCCCGAACCCCAATGCTGCAATCTCTTTTCCCGTTAAGCTAACATTATTTACATACAATGATAAATATTATGGCATGAAAGATCACCCGCCCCTTTGCTAACGATCTGAAGTACTTAAACGTCATATTGGAAGCAGAACAAATTAATAAGTTTATTTACTTTTGCAGAAGCGTCTCGTTAAAACGGGAACTGAGTTCATAACCAAATTATGCTCAGAGTTTATTGTATGAACAGAGGGAATAAACATACATTTAAGAAATTGTAACCAATGATTTTTAGGAGCTGGGTTAATGGAATTTTTGTTTAAATTATATAGTACAGTACGCGAAGCAGTAAAAATGGTAAAATTTCCGGCCCGAAAACGATGAAAGAAATTTCCTTAATTTTTTTGCAATATGCTAAAATACGTACGTCGATATCTATATTGTCGCATTACCAGCTTTTTATTTTTAAGGGTAAAAAACTGAAAAATTAACCCCTACTTGATAAACACTTCTAATTTTACGAATAAATTAACGAAAATCCATATATTTTTGAGGTCACTGAATATGACTGAGGTCAAAATTTATGAGACGAAAATATTAAGGGTTGAAATAACCCTCAAATACTGAAAAATTAATGTCTTTCTAATTTTACGAATAAAATCACGAAAATCTTATGTTTTTGAGGTGGCTGAATATGATTATGAGGTCAAAACATAGGAAAGACGAAAATATTAAGGGTTGAAACTGTTGCAGAACCCTCCAGAATCGACCTAAGTCGAAGACAGAATCAAAATTCGACTTAGGCAAAAATGTTATTTAAGGACATTTTTAAGAGTCTGCAGAGGCACAGACTAGTCCATAGGGACCGTTATGAGTTCTATAAGGCGTTAGAAATGAAAATTCGGAGAGACACCGAATTTTCACTTACGAAAATATGTTTTGGTTCAGGATATGAGAGCGAAAGTATATAATAACAAGGATTTAAGAATAATATACTTTTTCAGAAGTGCAACAAAATTGAAAGAATAATAATATTTTTTAAAATTACGCCAAGATTTGACTTGCAGATTATTTTATCAAAATTACGTCGAAATTTGTCTTGAAAATTGATTTATCAAAAGTACGCCAAAATTTCACTTGCAGATTATTTTATCAAAACTGCGTCGAAATTTGGCTTGAAAATTAATTTATCAAAAGTACGCCAAAATTTCACTTGCAGATGATTTTATCAAAACTGCGTCGAAATTTGGCTTGAAAATTAATTTATCAAAAGTACGCCAAATATTGGACTTGAAGATTAATTTTTCAAAAGGTACCCCGAAGCCAGTTTAAAAGGTATTCCGAAAATGTACTTTAAAAAATATTGAAATATTTTCCATTTTTATTCCTCCATCAAAGACATTGACCATTGAGTTACGGTCATTGAATGCCCTGTTCTAAAGTATGAGCATAAAATTTTAACGATGCAATGCATCTAAGAGGCGAAACCGACGATTTTGACAAAGACGGCGTAGCGCTGATAAGCAAAATTTGATAAAAATCAGTGCACATGCACAAGGCCGGTTTCTCGCATAGAAAGAGTTTGGAATCACTCAGCGGCTCGCAATTTGGTCGAGCGCGTTGAGTAATCCATACAAAGAGATGGTAGGAAAGCCAATAGCAGGGCTTTCCAAATAATAAAGTTATAGAGGAAAACGCCTTGTGAATAAAAAACCAAAAATTCAATTTTGCCTAAAAGTCACTCGGAGGTGGGTCGTTGTAATTTTGCTAATATTGAACAACTGCATAGAGGCAAGTAAGTTGTGGACTAATCGAACGCCAAACAAACTTATGCAGTCATAAGTCCTCATGAATGTGTTTGAGTACGTGAATCGCCACGATACAAGAACTTTAAAGCTAAGTAGTCTCTAGAACTAAATTTATTTAGTAAAACTTTTTTAAGTTAAAATCAGTCAGCCGTAAGTATTAACATTACAAGAGTCTAAGACTTCTCTAAAAGCTCGCATTTTGATTCTGAGAAGGTATGCATGAATCTTTTCTACCTAATCGATCGTTAGCGTAAGCGCTCTCGCTTGTATGGTCTGAAAGCCGTTTTGTCTTAATTGGGGAAGGCGTAATTCTTACAATAAGAATTTTGCTATAACTAGGGTTGCCATAAATGTCCGGAAACTATATCGGGACACTATGTATTTCCCTAATAAAAAGGCATATATGTTAAAGAAAAATATATCATTGTCTTTTTAACAAAATTAAAACTGCTCCTTATTTTAAGAAATTTCATTGTTTTTATCGTGACGTCAAGACGCAGAGGTCAATAACGGTGACTGTCCCGACGACCGTCCCGATATATCGGGACGGTTGGCAACCCCTTTTTTGTATAACCATATCTGTTAAATAAACGGATTCTTTGAACTATTGCATCTTAATTGATCTTGAGACTGGTTGCTAGTCTATAATCCCTGGAATTATATTTCAATACAAAATAAGTAAAATCGCGTTTTTAAAATTTTGAATTTTGGAGTTTCGAGCTGCTGTATTTTTAAAATAAAGACATTTTGAAACTTTATCCATAACAGTTTTCATTAAGGATTCTATGCCTTGAATTTGCAACGATTCCCATGCATTTGGTGTGGGGTCCTTCCTGTCTGTCTGTAACTTTTTTGTGTTCACGATTACTCTGGAACCGTTCAAGATATTGACTTGAAATTTGGTACACGTATGTATTTTAACGAGATCTGGAACTAAATTATATTTGATCTTATTCTGTTGAAGGGTTGGGGGATAAATTGGTGTAAATAGATAAATTAAGCAATTGGTATTTAGTATATATAAGAGAAGTTAAGGTCTCAAAAAATTTGTTGGCATTAGCCACCCCCATTACCACCCCCGCCCCGTTATTAAAGGGGGTAAAAAAAATCAAATTGAGATTTAGTGTGTATACAAGAGCCAAGGTCCTCAATTTTTTTTTACTTCATTTTTGCATTGCTTTTCTCGAAAGGTCACTTGACAGTGACAGCACGGAGCAACAAGAATGACATAAACTGGAATATTTTCTGGTCGATAGTTACATTTTGACCTCCCCACAATAAAATTGTGGGAGGTTACTAAAATTGTTCCAAAATCGAAAATTGAGATAACATCAAATCTTTACTTTTTTTTAATCGAGGTCCCAGGAACCCAAAAAAGTGGTTTTTGAAAAATGTCTCTGTATATGTATGTATGTTAGCACGATGGCGGCGAAACTACTAAACGGATTTGGATGAAACTTTGCATGGGGGTTTCTTTAGTGCTCCAGAAGATCTGAAAAGGTTTTGGTTGAGATGTTTTGATTGAGACGTCATATTAGTTGTGATTTTTTGTGAAAAAGTGCAGTTAAAGTCAATGATAGCTGTGAAAAGCCTACACAACGCATAAGGAGCCCGTGTGGTTACGGACGATCCTTAACTGGGTCAAAAGTAAGTATTTTTCCCAAAACTATTAAAAGTGAGAGTGACATTAAAAGTGTGAGATACTTGAATCTATTTCCGGCATAACGCCGGAAAAACTTCCGGCAATCACAACCTAAAAAACATTAACATAACGGAAAAACCAAACCAAGTGCAATACCAACCTAAAAATTTTCGACAACTGTCGAAAAATAAAATCCCCCAGCAAAGTTTGGAACCAGAATTTTTGACAACTGTCAGTTTGACAGATTTAGTTTAGCGACAAAAAATGAGACAGCTGTCAAAAAATCTTCTTCTTCTGAAACCTTTTGGCATCTGTCAGTTTGACATCTGACATTAGTGACAAGCAACGAAACAACAACCTTCCCCGACCGATTTAGTGAAAAATCGGTCTAGGCCAGAAGATAAAAATAATATTTATCAGCTCAAATTGAAACGTTCCACTGTGAACACTTCACCGGGCACAGCTGGCAGAGAAGCTGTCCATAAAGAGTATGATTTTTAAAAAATAAATAAAAAAAATATAATTAAATGAGATCATTCATATTTTTTAGTGTTCTTTTCGGCTTCAAAGCCGGGTGGGGAGGCTAGAGCCGCTTTTCGTAGCTGATGATTTTTTATTTAAAAAAAAATGAGTAAAACCCCAACAAAGGTAGGCAGAGGCCCCAATTTTTCATCATCAGAGTGGTTGCTATTAGTTACAATAGCAAATGATTATAAACACGTTGTAGAACAAAAGAACTCATGCAATATCTTGCAGGTACAAAGAAGTCGAACGATTTCTACCATACAATAAAATAAATTTTAATATTTGCTTTTTAGCTACATTAGAAAACGTCTAATGTCTTCCGTGTTCCAAAAATTCCAAAATATCTGTTTCATCATCGCTTATTTCGTTGAAAACTTCCATTTTTTAATAATTTAACCAAAAAGTAACTGATTTTTCACCCAACTGTCAAAGTAAACATAAAATTTTTAGGTTAATCTCGGGCTAACACCTTGAAGCTCTGGCTAAGTTACTTATGACTTTAGCCCAGAGTTACTTTTAACCCGACATGATAAACACTTTAGCCTGGAGTTAGCATTTGCCCTGGGGCAAAATAACCTAACCCTACGTTGATAAACGGGTCCTGAAATTGTTAAAACTAAACAATTGCCCTACCAGACAATTCACATTAAAATCCTAGTTTGACTCACCAATTGTCATAATATTTATAACTGCGTGCGCCGACGTCACAGATTTTCAGACCTTAGGATAAACAAACAGCTGTCATTGCCATTTAAAAGCTTAATGTTGGATTATTTAACATCTGCAACTATTCTTAACACTTTTATATCCTCAATTTTGTTCGTCAGAATGACAGTTAGTTCGTATTTTGCAGAATTGTCTCATGATGTAGAGGTTAGGTATACTGCTGCCATCGAATTAAATCCTTATATTTTGAGAAAAAAAATGCTTTAGTATAAATATTGATGTACTTCCAAATATTGCACATAGAGATACTGCGAATTACTTGGTTTTTGAGAGAAGTGCATAGACAGAAGGACGAGTTCAAAGCATTCAAAAGTCTTGAAGCTGTTTGTGGCTAGATAAAAGAAGTACTGTGCAATAAATTTACAGAATAAATGCTTGTTGCAAAGGTAAGAATTGTTATCAGAGATCAACCAATCTTTTCATATACACTTGCCGAATTAAATGTTGCCTTATAAATAATTGCTAACGTACAAATTCATTTTTCAGGTTCTAAACTCGTAGCATTGTGAACAGAAGCAATTGACTCCTTGGACTATTGCAGATTCAGTACTTACTGTGAATGTGTTGCTAGTCTAGACAAAACATGTTCACTATTTAGTGACAAGAAGTATTTCCTTTTAGATTTTTAGCAGTATACATGGCTATGGTCATGAAATTAACCGCTGTAAATTTTGTGAAAAAGACACCATATAAATTAAGCAATGTAGATTGAGTTGCTATATGTAATAAGACGTACACAATTTCTTCCAGCGGTTAACCCCTCGTCTATAATGTATCTATAGATTGGACTAGGTATATAATCCATTGTAATTTCTGTAAGAATTTTATTTTTCATATATGTAATATGTCTTATAATTTTATGTAAGTCATTAGTTCATTATTATTTTATTAAATATTCCCTTTTTTTATTATTTTTTATTTATCACTCCTACTACTATATATTGTTACCGTAAATTGAAATAGTCAATTACGTCGAACTTGTACTTAGGTACATGCATGTAACTGGAAGCAGAATAAAATATCTACTAATTAAGTCATTTATTATCCAAGGTCTATTAGTACTTCTAAGAATTATCGAGAAGAAAGTTGTAAGTTATAAAGGTTTATATTGTAACAATTAATTATTTTTTATTTATTTGCTTTTATCATGATTAGAGAATATTATTTAGGTATTATGCAAATCACAACTTACACACTTTTTATTTATTATAAAAATACCTACTTTCTGTATATTGTTGCCCTAATCTGGGCACGCTAATATACTAGTCAGGTAAATACTTTAAAACATTCATTATTAGAGAATCAATCAAAACAACTACTCTTCTAGCTAATACTGACGAAGTATTGAATTACATGATAGGATTCTTAGCATTTTAAAGAACAAAAATATATTGAAAATACTTAAATCATTTATTCAAATTTAATCATTCACACTTTTTTATTTAATATGAAATTATCTACTTTCTGTATATTGGTGCCTTAGTCGGGTCACGCTAATATACCACTTAGGGAAACACTTTAAAACACTCATTATTGGAAGACCAATCAAAACAACTACTCTTCTAGCTAATACTGACGAAGTATTGAATTACATGATAGGATTCCTGGCATTTTAAGGCAAAAAAATATATTGAAAATAGTTAAATTATTTATTGAAATTCAGTCATTCACAACAATTCTTGAACCATACATTCTATTTCAACTCTAGAAAAGTTGTACAAGTTTTTTCGAACTCGTTAGTTATAATAAATAAAAAGTGTGTAAGTTGTGATTTGCATAATACCTAAATAATATTCTCTAATCATGATAAAAGCAAATAAATAAAAAATAATTAATTGTAAAAATAAATCAAGAATAGGCTTGTAAATAATGAATGAATGTTTCTATACTCTACTGATGAGAACTAACGAGTTCGAAAAAACTTGTACAACTTTTCTAGAGTTGAAATAGAATGTATGGTTCAAGAATTGTTGTGAATGACTGAATTTCAATAAATAATTTAACTATTTTCAATATATTTTTTTGCCTTAAAATGCCAGGAATCCTATCATGTAATTCAATACTTCGTCAGTATTAGCTAGAAAAGTAGTTGTTTTGATTGGTCTTCCAATAATGAGTGTTTTAAAGTGTTTCCCTAAGTGGTATATTAGCGTGACCCGACTAAGGCACCAATATACAGAAAGTAGATAATTTCATATTAAATAAAAAAGTGTGAATGATTAAATTTGAATAAATGATTTAAGTATTTTCAATATATTTTTGTTCTTTAAAATGCTAAGAATCCTATCATGTAATTCAATACTTCGTCAGTATTAGCTAGAAGAGTAGTTGTTTTGATTGATTCTCTAATAATGAATGTTTTAAAGTATTTACCTGACTAGTATATTAGCGTGCCCAGATTAGGGCAACAATATACAGAAAGTAGGTATTTTTATAATAAATAAAAAGTGTGTAAGTTGTGATTTGCATAATACCTAAATAATATTCTCTAATTTATATTGTAACAAAAAATAAATGATTGTAACATAATATATATATATATATATATATATATATATATATATATATATATATATATATATATATATATATATATATATACTTTATTAATATCTATCTAGGCAATAAAGGTAACATTCATAGTTTATAAATGACTTAAAGGGCTTTTATAGCTACAGTTCAATACTTTCATAGCCCATTCAGACTTTGTTTATGTGTTCACTGGACTTAGACCACTTCAAAGTTTTAATTTTATACTTCTTCAATGTTCAATAATCCAACATTGACTTTTTAAACACTACACGGTATACTTTAAAAGGGCACATTGCATCACTTGTTGACAGCGGGTAGGTAATTTGGAATTTTCTTTCTTAATTTATGTACTTCATCAAATCTTTATGACGCCTGCAAATTTTCCTCTTAGAGTGTACCTTATTTCTTATTTAAAACAATTTCTGTCATTGCACTTTTCTCTCCCTTGGTACAGCTCCACACCTTCGCTCAACTAAAATTTAAACAAGAAATAAATATTAAAAATAATGACAAACCAATATAAAATGTTAACTTTCTTTACCATGAATTGTTTATTGCTTATTTGAGCAGCAGTAATTATTATCATAAGCAGTTTCAGTTTCACATATGGGTTTTAAATTATATCCCTTATTGAGAGATGATGCCCAACTGGATGTATCTTCATAGTCTTGTAATACGGCTGTTTTTCCTACAACATAAACCCACGTTAAAAATCAAATTCTTACATTAATATACAATAACGTACCACTAATAAAATTCTTGGAAGACTGTTGTTAAATCATTTCTTTTAATTGTTTGAAATCAGTTGCAGTCTTTTAACCTTTAACTTCTTCTGGTTGTAAAGGAGGTTATTTTATAAAAATTGGCATAGTCTCGGATTGTCACACTTCCACAATTAGTAGTAAACCAAAAACTTGTCATTTTGTATGTATTATATACATAGAAACAATAATATTACGAAAAGTTTAGTTAGTTGCCATTTGACAGTTAAATAATTTCAGTTTGTTTTTCCTAAGGTCTCACACTGTGACGTCACGCGCACGCGACCCATTGTTGGTCTATTCATCACATTATGTATATTTGTATTTTACAAATTACTGATAAGTCAATTTTATAACGTCCAAAATCCTACAAATCTAACTAAATAATCGTTAATACAATCACATTCTACACGGATTAGATAAATGAAATACGGGTACCTATTCCATTCTCCACAACAGGAATCAAAAGATGTTTGGCACAAAAGTATACTGTAATCATTTCATCTCTAAACTGGTAGTGTTTATATTCCCATAGAAGCCCTTTGCAGCTTTTCACTAAATGAAAACGTTGCTTGTAATTTAGATAAAGTAGTATATGGTAGTGAGCATTTTCAGTCGCGAGCTTTCCATTCATTCTCTTTTACTTATACAAATTGCAACATTTCTAAAGAGCGTTCTCATCAAAACGATCTCGTTTATTTTTAAAAAAGTTTTTATTCGAGGCGGGGGTCTATTAAAATCTACTCCACTAATAACTCAAGCAGGTTTTTTCTTAATTAGATGTGCGTGGCGCTAGAAAAAGGAAAGTTGTAATTCGGCGTTAATTGCAGCAAAACTGCATATACGAAGTCGGCGATATCTTTTCGAAAATGAAAATATTAATAAGGAAAATAGGAACTGTTATTTTATACAGCGGTTACTGAAGATTATTAATTCAATAAAAATAAGGCTAAAAGTGATATGAATACGGAAAAATTGAAATTGGGCATGTGTCCTTTAGCCATCAAAGAACATATAAAAAAAGCTTATCACACAACCCCATGCAACGGGACTTTTAAGAAAGTGAGAAAGTGGTGCAAAACGGTATCTCATAAATAAATGAAAATCTGCAAGAGTTATGAAAAACAATGTGCTACTAAATCAAAACTAAAAAATAAACACTCATCAGGACATGATTATGTACTCTCATTTCTGATTAAAAGAGTAATGATGGAAATAATAAAACCCTTAATTTATATTGTGAATCTATCATTTTCTGCTGGAGCATTTCCAGAAATTTTAAAAATAGGGAAAGCTATTCCTGTTCATAAAAAAAACAATATACAAGAGTTACAAAATTACAGACCAATTACCATACCTTCGGGGTTTTCAAAATTATTGGATATTGCTTTTTAAACCGATTACTGATTTGCTTGAATAAAAATAATACACTTTCACATAACCAGCATGTATTCTTAAATAAAAAATCAACTCATAGTGCAATGCAATCGTTTTATGAAAAGATAATAACGTATGTCGAAGCAGGTGAATCTTTTGCGATTCAAGGAGAGCATTTGACTGCGTCAATCATGAAAAACTTATCTCCAAACTTTCTAAGTATGGGGTTAGGGTTGGGGGGTTGAAAGTTATTTGTCATGTCGCACACAGTATGTGTCAGTTACCAATATTACGCGTAATATAATTGATTCTGTTAACTCGACATCTGTAGAAATTAATATGGGCGTGCCACAAGGGTCGGTATTAGGTCCCATATTATTCTTATTGTATATTAATGATCTGGATGGTTTGAATACTTTAGAAGATTTAACTTTTTATGCAGATGACACATCTATTATACTACCAGGTCTTTATTTTAATGTTGAGGAAACACAGGCATTAGTGTTTCACAATAGACAAAAGAAATGTGGTTATCCAAATATTCAACTTGATAATACGTCAATATCAACAAGCACGTCCAATGTAAAATTTTTGTTTATAAATGTTGCTTAAACTGAATTACTGATAGCCAAATTACATTCAGTAGTTTATCAGCTCAAAAATGAAAAAAATGTTCTAAACATGGCTCAACTAAGGAGTTTATATTTTGCTGAGGTTGATTCTCGGTTAAGATATGGTGTTTGTTTTTGGGGGGTTTCCTATCAAATAATGTATTCTTAGCCCAAAAGCATGTGATAAGATATATGGTAGGCTTATCTACAAGAGAGCTGTAAAAATACATTTAAGGACTATAATATATTGACAATTTTCATTTTTGAACTATGTTTATTTGCCTTTAAAAACAAGAGTAAATTTGTTTGTAACAATCATCTACATAATGTAAATACCAGGCAAAAACACGATCTTTATGTGCTCTTCAGTAAATTAAATGTCTCTGTAAATTCACCCAGTTATCTAGGACCTAGAGTTTTTAATCACCTCCCTGTGGAAATAAAACATTGCAATAAACTTTCACTATTTAGAAAGAAATTTAAAATATTCTTAATTAGCAAAACCTTCTACAAACTAGAAGAATATTTCAATATGTAAAGTGCTCTATGGTTTACCTACTTCTTTCTTTTTTTACTTCTCTCTTTTAGATATTAAGCCTGACTATTCCTGTACAATATTGTATCATATTGTCATAAAAGGAAAATAAAGTTTATTTTTATTATTACTTCTACATCCAGATTTGCTAACCAAGTCTCTCACAACGAAAAAATTTTATACGTGGAAATAATTGTTTATGGAACTTTAATAATATAATATTTAAAATCGTCTACTCCAAAAACCCATATCAGTAGTGGGTAGTGATAGAAAGTTAGTAGTGGGGGTGGATGAAGTAAACAAAATATTTTGAGGTCTTTGGTTCTTGTACACACACTAAATCAAATTTTTTTTCACCCCGTTTTATAATGGGGTGGGGATAGTAATAGGGATGGCTAATGCAAAAAATTATTTTGAGATATTAGCTTCTCCTGTATATACTAAATACCAATTTTATGGATTCTTACCTGCTTGATTTAGCTATTTACCCCCATTTACCCCAATTTACCACCCAACCTTTAAATGGAGCAAGATGAAAATATAATGTAGTTCCAGATCTCGTTAAAATACATAAAGGTACCAAATTACAAGTCAATACCTTAAACGGTTCCAGAATAATCGTGCGCACAAAAAAAATGTTACAGACAGACAGACAGACCGACAGACCGACAGACAAATTTTTTTTTTGCTCAAATTTAAAATCTCGACATTTCATGACATTCTAAGCTTATTTTTGTCGTTGGAAGTAATTATGGGTATTTTTGTTTTGTTTTTTTTACTCATCTCTCTATAACAAAATCTCCGAGATAGACATTTTTCGTGTGATTTCGCTATACATTAACTATTTTTTATATATGACAGACGTAGTTTTAGCTGTTTTGACTTGTTTTCACGCTACGCTCTTAAATTTTCTTATTTCTGATATATTTTGTAAGTGTTTACATGTTTTTTCTAACACTTAAATGACAAATTGTTGCATAAAAATAATCGGTTTATTGTGTTTCAGTGTGTTTGTGTATATCTAAATTTCAACATATAATTAAAAATATTTTAAGAATAAGAAATAATATTTGTATCTAAAATAGAGGGAACAAATGAGGAAAATTATGTTTTTTTGTGTGAAAAATGTTTCATATGATGAAAAAGTTACCCTTGCCGTTTTTAAAAGAAGGTATTGTAGTTCATAAAAAATGCAGATCTGATCATAGATTTTCTTGATTGATCTTACTTCCACATCCAGGGGAAGTTTAGTAACGGCAAAAAAAAATTTGAAAATTTTTATTGTTCAAATAGGCTTAGAATGTCATGAAACGTCGAGATTTTAAGTTTGAGTGAAAAAAATTCTGTCTGTCGGTCTGTAACTTTTTTGTGTTTTATGCGCACAATTACTCTGGAACCTTTAGATATTGACTTGAAATTTGCTACACGTATGTACTTTAACGTGATCTGAAACTAGATTATATTTTCATCTTATTCCTTTGAAAGGTTGGAAGGTAAATAAGGGTAAATGAGGGTAAATAGACAAATCAAGCAAGTAAGAGTTCATAAAATTGGTATTTAGTATCTACAAGAGAAGCCATAACGTCTCAAAAATTTTTTGGCCATTACCACCCACACCCCATTATTAAAGAGGGTGAAAGAAAATTGTGATTTAGTATGCGTACAAGAACCAAAAACCTCAAAATATTTTTTTACTTCATCAACCCCCACCACCACCACTACCACCCCACTACTGATGTGGGATATCGTTTTATGGGTTTTTGGGGTAGACGATGTCAAATATTATATTATTAAAGTTCCATAAACCTTTGTTTCCACAAACAAAATTTTTTCGTTATGAGAGAATTGGTTGGAAAATCTGGCTGTGGAAGTAGTGATTGCTTGGCAGCGGTTTTTCATACATTATTCTTTCTGCTGCAAACAGAAAATAATTTACTTTAAGACATTCATAGAGTCCACAGGCTCCATTACAAGATAAGTGAATTCTAATTGTTTTTGTTTGTGAATGTTTTGTCTGCATTTGACTAATTACAAGATTTCAATTTTAAGGAAAAAACTTAATAGTAAATACATCAAAGATTTTCAATATTGGTTGAATAGCTAGTAAATACATTGATTTCAGAATTTATTAATTTCTAGCATAATAAGTTATCAAAAGAATCTAAAGATTCAAAATTAATATTTTCTTAGTTTCTTTTTGATTTTTCTTACATTATTCTTTTTGCTGCATGCGAATCCTACAAAAAATATTCTTTATTTTCAATTTTACTTATTGAAGTAGATTAAAAAGGCACGGTACGTTCTAATTTTGATCAGTTGTTCATAATCACTTCAAATTGATACAGATATAAAATCTGTACTCATAAAATCCCACACAACAGTTTTTCTTGTATATCCAAATGAAAAATGACAACTTCGTTCTCCCTTTCGTCCTTCCTTCCTTTCCCAAACGGTGATATATATGCAGAGGCCATTTCTTTTATTTATGTAGCGAGAGTGATGACACGTTCAATATTGCGTGGGTTAGTTATAATACACGGTAGAATTATTACCAGTATCAGGATCAGGATTATCTTAAATAATTTTGTAAAATACAGAAATATCAACGAAATATATAAACACATCACATGTGGAGAATATGATAATATGAACGTAATAGTTTTAAGACATACTGAGCTTTTTATATATAATTGTTACACATTCTATAGGATACTCTTCGCAGTTTTCTTGTAAATAATGTTAGTTTTTGGACATCCTAAATTTTGTGATACCATCTTTGTTGTGAAAAAATTTATATGAAAAAAAAAATTAAAAAAAATATCCAACCCGTGTTCGAACACGGGACCGTTGTAGCCGCTGCTGCGAAAATTGTTTATATGTGATACAAATCTTTCGACAATCATACATATTTCAACTCGTACTTCTATGATATATATATTAGTAAAATTCATAAACAAAAAATATATATATATATATGTATATTATGGAAATAATATTTCGCAAGATTTCCATTTTAGTACAAGCGACAAAAATTAAGAAAATATATTTATTTAAATTGAATAATTAATAACTTTTTTATTTACTGATCGATTTCCTTCAAAAACAATAGGGTTCTTCCTCTAGATAACACTAACTTACTTTATTTCAATACAATCGGTCTTTTCTTTCTTAAGTTATCGTGCTTACAAGAAACGTGACGGACGGACGGACGGACGGACGGACGGACGGACGGACAGACGGACAGACGGACAGACGGACAGACGGACGGACGGACGGACAGACGGACGGACGGACGGACAGGCGGACATTTTGAAAGTTGTTCAGAATTCGTTCACTAACACAAAGATATTAAAATTTTTTCTCTACAAGCGATATTTACAATTTTAGAAATGTGCCGATCAAATACAATATACTCTTCGTTTTTGCGAAGAGTATAATAACAAGCTAAAAACTACATTTTGATATGCTTTTCATCCCTGTTGGGCTGATTTTTTTTTCTTTTTGCATTGACTAAAGTAAAGGCTAACTACATTTTGAAATACAGAAAGGGCATCGGTTATATTGTGGTCATGCATCTTTGTAAATAACTCGTTTATTTTTAATTTTTCGAAAAACTCTATTTCAGATTTTTTGTCCGAAAAAGTCCGTGCCTTATACCGGTTATAGAGATTGATCGACGGAATACTTAATTTTCGATTTTCATTAGGAAACTGTCGGGTATTTGTAGAATCTATCAAAAAAAAAAAGTTTTCCAGAATTTGTAGATTCGCTTTTGTTTTTTCAAATTCCCACAAACGCCACCTAATAGATTTAATCGAACTCTACAATCGCCATTTTTGAAAATCAAAATCGGACCTTCGGTTCGGGAGTTATCAATATCTTTGGAAAATCATGCTCGGCCTTGGAAAAAATACTTGCGGTCAACGGATTCGGGCCGCCAGCAATAGGCTTCATTTGTGGCCGTGTACCTTCGATCCCACCAAGTCTCATCGCAATCGATCGATATCCTGGACAGTTATTGTGCTTCATAGCCCGATTTCGAGAAAACCAGTTTTTTGCAAAAAAATTCAATTTTCATTTGTTTTTCGACATTGTCTCCCGTATACTTATCTGTAGATCGTTGCCAGCGGCACCATCTCTTTTTTGAAATATCTCGATCCGACTGCTCGTTACCGAGTTATTCAATTTTTCCCGAAAAACTTGAAACGTCTCTATCGGGTACTTCCGGTTTCCGAACGGAGCCGAGCTTCCAGCGTTAAGGTTTTTTAAAGGCCTCCTACTAACCACCCAAGTTTCATCGAAATCCGAAAACGGATTAGGGGGGCTGAGCGTGACAGCCAGACAGACCGACTGACCGACGGACGGAATTTTCTAAAGTCGCTCTCGAGTCGATAGATATGACTTTCATTTCGATCCGACGTTTTTTTCGGATTTCGATGGTCCACGGGAAAAATGCAAAACCTATACTACATTTTTTTTCAAAATGTAGTAACAAGCTAAAAACTACATTTTGATATGCTTTTTATCCCTGTTGGGCTGACTCAGTACCTTTTCTTTTCTTTTTGCATTGACTAAAGTAAAGGCTAACTACATTTTGAAATACAGAAAGGGCATCGGTTATATTGTGGTCATGCATCTTTGCAAATAACTCGTTTATTTTTAATTTTTTCGAAAAACTCTGTTTCAGATTTTTTGTCCGAAAAGGTCCGTGCCTTATACCGGATATAGAAATTGATCGACGGAATACTTGATTTTCGATTTTTATTAGTAAACTGTTCGGTATTTGTAGAATTTATCAAAAAAATGAAGTTTCCCAGGATTTGTAGATTCGCTTTTGTTTTGTCAAATTTCTCACAAACGTCACCTAATAGAATTAATCGAGCTCTATAATCGCCATTTTTGAAAATCAAAATCGGACTTTCGGTTCGGGAATTATCAATATCTTTGGAAAATCATACTCGGCCTTGGAAAAAATACTTGCGGTCAACGGATTCGGGCCGCCAGCAATAGGATTCATTTGTGGCCGTGTACCTTCGATCCCACCAAGTCTTATCGAAATCGATCAATATCCTGGACAGTTATCGTGCTTCCTAGCCCGATTTCGAGAAAACCGGTTTTTTGAAAAAAAAAAAATCAATTTCCATTTGTTTTTCGACATTGTCTCCGGTATACTTATCTGTAGACCATTGCTAGCGGCACCATCTCTTTTTTGAAATATCTTGATCCGACTGCCCTTTACCGAGTTATTCAATTTTTCCCGAAAAACTTGAAACGTCTATATCGTGTACTTCCGGTTTGCGAACGGAGCCGAGCTTTCAGCGTTAAGGTTTTCTAAAGGCCTCCTATTAACCACCCAAGTTTCATCGAAATCTGAAAACGGATTAGGGGGGGGCTGAGCGTGACAGACAGACAGACAGACCGACAGACCGACTGACCGACGGACGGAATTTTCTAAATTCGCTCTCGAGTCGATAGATACGACTTTCGTTTCGATCCGACGTTTTTTCGGATTAGTCCACTGGAAAAATGCAAAACCTATACTACATTTTTTCAAAATGTAGTAACAAGATATAATTTTTTGCCGGTTTACTGAAGTTTTTAGAGAACTATCGAACAGTTCTGTAATTATCCCCTGACGATGTCAACTGGATTAGCGAAATGCGTCAGTATACAAGGCAGCATTTTGATTTTGTAAAATATTATCAAAAGTTGCAACACACTTCATGTACATGTTTCCTCGTTCTTCTCATCGGTTCAATTTGAGCAACGAGAAGCAGCAGTAGGCAGCTGTCAGCAAGAACCTGAAGATAGCACATGAGATTCTGTCGAAATATCGTTTAGCCAACCTTGTTCCTTCTAGGGGCGCATCAACTACCTTGAAATATAACAATACTTTATGTTATACCCGTGAAAACCTGAATATCAACATATATAGCCCCAAAGAGACTTTTCTTTTTTAAATAAGTGTGCAATCGAATTGTTTCCCTAAATCTTCGTTTATTAATTGCTTGTCGATCTGTCAAGCCTAGTTTTCGATTTTCGTCCGTTACTTTTCAAAATTTTTGATGGACTTCTTTGGAAAATTTTGAAAAATCAGGGCCAAAAATCGAAAATCTGGCTTGACAGATTGATAGGCAATTAAAAAACTAAGATTAAAAAAAAAGATTACCAACAAGCATTGAAGTCCGGGAATGTGCTTTTACTGCGAGGTACACATACTATTTTTTCTAAAATCGCAATCAATATTATTATAAATATATAAAAATTAAAAAATATATGCATATTAAAATATATACAGTGTGTGCTATTTAATATCGCATTTATTTTTTTTTTGGAAAAATTTGTAATTTTCGTATTTTCAAGGGCTACCTACTAAGCTCCTTTAAATGGGTCGAAATTTCGAGATCGACTACTAGGCAATTTTTTATCGGTAAATTGAATAGCGTATTCGATTCGTAGTTGTCTCAAATACCTATATACAAAATTTTAGCTCGATATCTCATATAGGGTGTTTGTTATTCAATAGCCAAATTTAAAATTTCTCACATTTCGACTGGCCCTATATAAAAGTTGGTTATGTTTTCTATAACGGTAAGGTAGCGAATCGACTTAAGGAACATCAGACACTAAATGAGGAAGAGAAAAGAGAAGTTATTACTTCCACATCCAGTGGAAGTATAGTAACGACAAAAAATTTTAAAAAATTTTTATTGTTCAAATAGGCTTAGAATGTCATGAAACGTCGAGATTTCAAGTTTGAGCGAAAAAAAATTTTCTGTCTGTCGGTCTGTCTGTCGGTCTGTCAGTCTGTAACTTTTTTTGTGCGCACGTTTACTCTGGAACCGTTTGAGATATTGACTTGAAATTTGGTACACATATGTACTTTAACGAGATCTAGAACTAGATTATATTTTCATCTTGTTCCGTCGAAGGGTTGGGGAGTAAATTGGGGTAAATTTGGAGTAAATAGGTAAATCAAGCAGGTAAGAGTTCATAAAATTGATATTTAGTATAGACAAGAGAAGCTAAGGTCTCAAAAAAAATTTTGGCATTAGCCACCCCCATTACCACCCCCACCCCATTATTAAAGGGGATGAAAAAAAAATGTGATTTAGTGTGTGTACAAGAACCAGAAACCTCAAAATATTTTTTTACTTTATCCACCCCCCACTCCCACCCCATGTCACCACCCCCACCCCACTATAGATGTGGGGTATCGTTTTATGGGTTTTTGGGGTAGAGGATTTCAAATATTATATTACTAAATTTCCATAAACAATTATTGCCAGATACAAAATTATTTCGTTGTGTGACGGATAGAAAATCCGGATGTGGAAGTAGTGATTCCTTGGGCAGCGGTTTTTTTTAAATAAATAGTGCTTCTATACATTATTTGGTTCTGGTTTTCTGATAGTAGCTAGGCAACGGATTAAAATACTGGAGTAGCATACTTTGGGATCTGAAAGTGCGCCGAAAAAGTAGAGATTCTTGATCGATTTCGGAAAAATAATCTTGACGTATACCCCTCGAACTCTAAATCTTATCTCGCAAACTGCGGGTAGCTATATTTTTTGCAAAATTTTGCTTTTAAGCAACTGTTATCAACTTAATAATTTACCTTAAAAGCCCGAGATCGAAGGTTGAAACATTTTCTAAGCAAAATTTAATAAAGAAAAGCTACCCACAGTTTACCCGATAAAATTCAGAGCTCTCAGGATATAACCTATGAGAAATTTTTCAGTCAATTTCTTTTTGCCCTGCATTGACAAACTGATTTTCCTGGGCTCTACAACATTTGCGCAAGCACTGACGAGTTCATCTTCTGTTATCAATGATTGGCATTTGGTAGCAGAAATAGGCCGACGTTAAATAATTTTTTTTATAAAAGAAGTCTTTCCTCAGTTATTTCCCTACCTGATAAATGGAGAGTCTAGAAAGTGTATACAATTTCGTGGTTGAATGTTTCGTTCTTAATAATATTTTGCTTCATTTTGCATTTCTTTTCTTGTTTCGTTGCTGATAAAGAAACTGTCTGGATCGTTATTTACGGCTGATTTCTACCAAAATTGCAGTACTTAGTTTTATTTATATTCTAGACTGCATTTGATATGGTAGAGTATAAATTCTTTAATCAACTTATAGCCATAGACAAACAGATTATGTGCAGCTGCCAACTGCCACTTGTTGACGTAGAAGTAACCACAGAAAACTTGCTGTTAAAACGGATGTGATCCAATTTCATTAGAGAAAATTCTACACATTTTTACTAAATTTTTAATAAGATTTTAAATATGACAAAAGTTATCATATTTATACATACGGACGGGATATATGTAAATATGTAAACTAGATGTAAACACTATTAGTTCGGGAGCTAGCGACACTCATCTTTGAAAGATCTGCTTAAAATTAAATTCCTATTTTTTGTCTTATATTTAGGCTGCTTTCACAAAATCAACTCCTGCAGGCGCACCGGCGCACAGTGGGGCAAATAGCTCATTTTTTGGACAAACGATAATTCCCATGCCTGGAATTAATGAAACTTAAATTTTTTTTTTTAACTATTCGTTATAAAATTGCCTTTAATTCTATGGAGCCCGAATTTTGAAATTTCAAAATTAAAGATGGCTAATCCAATATCGCGGACATAAATTTTGAAAGTAAATTAAAGTTTTATCAAAAGATTGTTTAAAATTATAAAAAATTGTTACTTGGGTTTTTTTTTTTGGTTTCTAATCTCATTTCTGATCCCCGAATTTTGCGATTCAAAAAACCAAGATAGCGGATCCAATATGGCGGCCATAATATTTTTTTAAATGAAATGTACATGCACAAACTGTTAAAAATTGTTACTTAGGACTTTTAAGGGTTTCTGATCGAGAATCTGAAATCTAAATTACGTAATATCGTAATCCAAAATGGCGAATCCAATATGGCGGCCATAATATGTTTTTTTAATTGACATGTAAATGCGCAAATTGTTAAAAATTGTTACTCAAAGGTTTTAGAGATTGCTGATCATGAATCTGAAGTCCAAATTACGTAATATCGAAATCCAACATGGCGGATCTAATATGGTGTCCGTAAGTTAAAAAAGAATGACAAATCAAGAAGGAAACTGTTAAAATTTGTTTTTCGGGAGTTTCGCAGTTTGCTAATCTAGTTTCGGATATTAAAATTTCGATATTTTGCAAACCAGAAAATTAAATTCAATATGGCTGCCATAAATTTTTAAAAAATTATGATGTACATGCGAAAATAGTTAAAAATTGTTACTTGCAGGTTTTCGCGATTGCTGACTACGCATTCGTAATTTCGAATTCTAAGATGGCAGATTCGAATATGCCATCTTATAAAAAAGAGATAACCAATCAAAAATGTTGACATTTTTAAACCTAATTTTTAATAATTTGCGTATGTACATTTCATTTAAAAAATATTATGGCCGCCATATTGGATTACGATATTACATAATTTAGACTTCATATTCATGGTCAGAAACCCTTAAAAGCTCTAAGTAACAATTTTTATCAATTTGCGCATGTACATCTCATTTAAAAAAATATTATGGCCGCCATGTTGGATCCGACATCTTGGATTTCGATATTACGTAATTTAGATTTCAGATTCATGATCAGCAATCTCTAAAACCCTTAAGTAACAATTTTTAACAATTTGCGCATTTACACTTTAATTAAAAAAATATTATGGCCGTCATATTGGATTCGCCATTTTGGATTACGATATTACGTAATTTTGATTTCAGATTCTCGATCAGAAACCCTTAAAAGTCCTAAGTAACAATTTTTAACAGTTTGTGCATGTACATTTCATTTAAAAAAATATTATGACCGCCATATTGGATCCGCTATCTTGGTTTTTTGAATCGCAAAATTCGGGGATCAGAAATGAGATTAGAAACCCAAAAAAAACCCCAAGTAACAATTTTTTATAATTTTAAACAATCTTTTGATAAAATTTTAATTTACTTTCAAAATGTATGTCCGCGATACTGGATTAGCCATGGCCGGCAGCATATGTTTTTTAACAATTTCAAGTGACAAACTACTGGCAAAAAATTATCTTTAAACATTCCGTCAATTGATCTTCCTTTATTATATATTTAAGTTAATGACAGGGGCGCGCCGGTCTACAATGAAGGTGGCAGGAAATAATTTTTTTCGGCCGACCAGAAAGTACACCCTTTCTGGAGAAATTATCCGCCAGAAATTAACGTTTTCAAAAGCTTTTCCGATCTCGTTGCTATGGAAACGAATTTTGTGTTAATTGTTGAGATAAGTGTAAAACAGATAAATATACTTGACTTTTACGAGTTTTCAAAAGTCAATTCACAAGTTATGGAAAATATGGATTCAGATTTTGAAGCGTTACAAGCAGAAATTGAAGTTGTATAATAGTGTCGGTAGTAAAAATATTTTATTTAATTAGTTATTATTGTTTGACGCTGTATTTGTTAGAAAATTTATTAAAAAAATAATAGAACATTGATTTTGTATGACAGTGTCGGCCGAAAAAAAAAAATTGTATGTTACACAACCGAAAAACAGTGTTTTGCAAGTCTCCTCAAGCTTCCAGGATTCACCTGCGGCTTGCCCTGGAATCTGCTTGGTCTCTTTCCGGTCTCGTAACGTAAATTACTATTCCATGATGCCATAATGTCAACAATGAACACAAAAAAGTCTCAGCTCTAAACATAGCATTGACACTTTTTTTTACCATAATTGAAATGTTGCTGCCAAGCGTTGTTCCGCTGAGGAAGTCAGTTTGTTTGTTACATTAATGCGATAGAAAATAGATAAATTAGGTTTAAACTAAACGTGCCGCTGGCTCCCGTACTATATAGTCTTCGATGATTTATTGAAGTGATATATAAATGTTGAACAGTTTATAAGTTACTACTTCCATTTTTTTATATTTTAATTTTTTAAGTAAAATTGCTTTATTTTTAAATTAAACCATTTCTCGATAATGGAAGCTTGGTTGGTGAAACTCTTGCCAGAATACTACGCAGTATTTTTGTTTTTGTAAAATAGAGGTGAGCGTAGAGGCGAACGTTCATCGCGGTTAGTACTTGTTTATATCGATCTGAGGAAACACGAGGATCTCGTCCCACCTTCTAGCGGCTTGTATATCGGCGTATACGCAGAAGCTATGTAATTTCAAGGCGAGGATTACGTAGTGAATATACCATCCTTCGGAGGGGATCTAAAGCAGTCGGTCTCTTGTTTATTAAATGTTGGCCAAGTAAAGGATCCTTACTTTTCGACAGATGTTCGGCAAAATTTCCAGGTCCTGACGTTGATACACCTTGGTAGAGGAAATAGGCCGACGTTAAATAAATAGAAAAAAAGTATATTGTCTAAAAATCCAGATCTCTATATTAAAATGATTAATATCTTATAGAGTGTGACTGTGATACACTTAAGAAGAAGACACTCTTATTTTTTCCGATTTGAACTAAATTTCACTGAAGTATAGAACAAATTAGTATCTACTTATGGACAAAAAAACATTCGCCCCCTACAAATTCAAAGCTACCTGCCACCTGCGGTATCAAAATAAGCAGAAAAAAAAATCAATAAACCACATTACGCATTTTATCGGAAAACTTTATTAATGAAAGTTGTTCAGAATTGTCCAGAAACCTCAAGTCTAAAATTACATTAAAATAAAAAAAATTAAAAAAATTTAAATTTAAAAAATTGATAAATTTAAAAATATTTAAAAAATTACAAATTCCTTGACAACTACCTGACAACTTGGGTTTAATTTCAAACAAAATTGTCATGAATTTTTTAACAAAAAACCTATTAAAACATTATTTTCAGACTTGAATATTATTTTAAACAATATTTCAATTTCAATATCTTTTAAAATTTTCCCATAAAAATTGTCTAATATGATATATCTTTTTCGGTTTATTCTGGTACCGCAGGTGGCTTTGAATTTATAAGAGGCGAATGTTTTTTTGTCCATAAGTAGATACTATAGTTTGTTCTATACTTCAGTAAAATTTGGTTCAAATCGAAAAAAAAAAAAATAAATAAATAAAAAAGTTATGAGTATTTTCATCTTAAATGTGTCATACTGTATACATTTTTTCAAAAACAATAGGATTCATTCTTACTGTCTTCAAATCTCAATACAATCGAACTTTTATTTTTAAATTGTTGTGCTTACAAAAAACATGGCGGGCGGATAGACAAACGAACATATTGAAAATTACTGAGAATTCGATGACATGAATAATGATATGAAACATTATTCTCTACAACAAATTTAAGATTTTGGAGACATACCTGAAAAATAGAATATACTATCGATTTTTGAGAGTGGTATAATAATATACAGAAACAGATAAATATTTATTAGAGTTCAGATTTTTGTGGGATGGACTTCTGTGCAAAAATTTCTTTTCCATGAGTGTTAATGACGTATATATCATATTACAATTCACCTAATTAACTTTTACATTGGTAAAATAAGATGCAAGACAACCCGTCATCTTCTTGTTCACAATGGCTTAACAGTCGCTGGCCCATGCAATTTTCAAATTGGCTTCCTAATGTTGTTTGCTACGTCTCACAGTATCAAGACATTTATCAGAATTGTCTCCAAACGATTTCACAAAAACTTCGTTGCTTACATTTTCCATTCTTGAAGTATTAATTTTCTATAATGTCCTGTTTTACTCGTCGTCTATAACTAAAAAGTCAAGGCTGGATAATGACAATACACTACACATTTTGTTAGACAACCTACAAATTCAAAGCCAAGGCTATCTGGAAGGGGGTTATGCATTTGAAAAATCGCAGACAACATCCATTACCCACCGATATTGCCAGCGTCTGAGCTGGGGATCGAACAACATACACGATAGACTGTGACCAACTGGGCTCGCTACACAATATGCTTAGACCTCTGGGCTACCGCGCAGGTATATCAAATCAAATCAATTAAATAATTTTATTGCTTCGAAAATTTCAATTCAATACTTCAATTACGTTTCATTGGAGTGTAAATTTTTATATGTTAGTGCATTTTCTTGTATATAAGCCCAGCCGGATTTAGTTTGTAATTTTTGTACAATTTGTTGATTGTAACTTTGATTATATACTTCAACGCTAGCTTTAAGCCCAATCACGCGAAGTTTGCCCATGACAGTGGCGCTACCAATTGTGCTGAAACTGGTGACATCAAAATAACACTCCTTTTTCTGCCGAAATTTACACCCCTTTCGATACCTTCATCAATTTAATGAATTCCGAGTCTCCTAGGATGTCTACATTTGTCGTAACTTTTTAATGTCCAAACATAATACACCTAGGCATTTTATTAATATTATATAAATCTTTACTCAATTGTACCATAATTTAGGTAAAATTTAATAGTTAAATTATTTGGCGGGAAATTTACTATCGACCCGGTTCTGGTCATGCGTAGACAGTGAACACATTTGAGTAAATTTAATGTTTTTTATCAGGGGCAGCTTTAGGCATAAACGGTGGAAGCCCTCCCTTAATGTGTAAAAAAAATCGAACCCATATAAATTTTTAAAAAGAATTATTTAAGAACGATTCTATCGCAGAAATTTACTAATTAAGCAATGCTTTCAATTACGCAGCGGCTTATCTCAATTATTTTGATCTAATTAATACATTTTATGAGCAGAAGTCCAGAAAAATAAATCTATAACTTGTTTTGTTTCAATGTTTCCTCATAGTCGTTAGAATATGTAATAGTTTTTATTTTGTATCTTACAATAAATAAATTTTGAACATAAACCATTATAATATTGGACGTCCGCATGCAAAAAGTTCCTATTATTAAGGGAGAGGGCACACATTTTAGAGCTCGCTCACCCATGATTTCTACCTAAAGCCGACCCTGTTTTTTATACTATTTTAATTATATAATATACAGTTCAGTAGATGACTTCCTATTTTGAATAATAAATAGACACATACGTGAGACAATGTGCTTACCTATTGAATACTTCAACTAAGCTTTAGAAAGACGTGCATAAAATAGGATAGTTTATTTCTGCCACTCTGATGTTCTAAGAACAGGCATTATCTATATCTTCCTTTTAATTTCTGCGGTAATCAACAATAACTGCCCAATGTTGATTTTACGATAGCAAATTTTGATAGACATTATATAACACAAACAATGAAAAGTTTATATATCGCTAGAACTACTTTAAACTTATGGCATAAGAGGCAATATGTATTTTCTAGTTTCATTCTTATTGGAAAGGAGCAACAATATAATTAGCTTTAACACGTTCAGTGCTTATGACGTATCTAACACGCCCAGTCATCGCCATGAGCCGGGCTGCCAACGTGTCGTGTGCGTTTGTGCAGTATATATGTAACATTCTTTACGAAACACGTCAGGTGCATCAAGAACTGTAGTAGTAGTAATTCTATTAACAATGACAAACTTAGTGCTTCCTGACGAAAGCATAATAAAATAACGCAGGTAGAAGTAATTCTTAATAAAAAATAAACATCCAACAAAAAATATATTTAAGCTTTGGGCGTGGAACTCTTATTTTCCCTACACAGAGAAAGTGTTAAGTATATAATTGTTAAGTTTATAAGTTTGAAATGAAACTAAATGGGGGCTAAAAAGCTAAAGGCTAAAAAGGGCCAGTCGTCGAGACGGCCTTGTCTAAATCGACAATTCGCCACTGCTGATTCAGAGTTCTGGCTGTTTTTGCTTGTTCTTTCATTTTACGCGTGTATTTTCAAACGAGCTGGTTAATTGCCTTTTTTCTTGTACGTTATTATTGCAACGGCAGTAAACACTGTTTCATTTGGCTAATTAAATTAATACACCATTAAACCTGGCTCTTCTTTTATTTCGAAATGATTGTGCTAGGCGCTGTTCCTTTCATGAAAAGTCGTTGAAGGGAAAATTTGATTAGAGATGAAAAAAATCCTTGTACATTTTATTCATTTGACATACAGTGATTTATGTATGTTTTTAATTTCCTTTATTACTCGCAAGGCAATTATAAATGTTTTGTTAACACATTCTGCTAAATAAAAGAACTCATGGACTACGTTAACCAATTAGGAATTAACAGCAGATGACTATAATCAATTTCAGTCATCTCCCGATGATGCCAAATTGATTTGCGAAACGGTTTGTGAAAAGCACACCAGTGTCAGCTTTTAAGTCATGCTTCAGTTACTAAAGTAGTCATATTCGTCCAGATCCTTGCGTTTGAAGGACACAACAAAAGTTATGCTGAGGGCGCCAACCGTCTCTTCTGCAACGTTTGACGGAATCTTTCTACTCTCAGGGTTATTCGTTACAAAACGCTTAGGAGATGGTTTAGAACCTGAGTCCTGTAATAGACGAAAAAGATAAAAACTCTACACTTACTGTAGACTACTACCTGCTTCTCTCTGATGTATCTGCCCTTGTTGATGCGATGCACTTCGCTTGATATATGTTATAATTTATAATTACTTTTATAGAATTATCTCGTTAGTTTCTGTGCTGTGCACAGAATCGTACAAAGTGTTAAACTTAATGAAGTAGTCAAGAAATAAGGCAAGGATTCGAATAATATAAATGTTTCTATCGATTAAAAGTTTAATTTGTACAATTTTAATGATTTGTAAAATGCCTAACTAATTATGTATAAAATAAATCAGATCTGCATACCGCGCATGGCTTGTAGGGATACATCCTGTAGAAGATATTTAATCGCAATCACATTCAATAGTGAGAGTGATTCTGACAATCGACTGGCTTTAAATAATTCTTTAAAATATATATTTAACAATTTTGGGGTTGCAAGATTCATGGTAATGATATACATCATGAAATATTTGGTTCGATTGTGGGCGATTATATCATTCGTCAGAACTGAACACTTTGAAATGCGTTTTTAAGGCAATATATGAATTATATGAAGCTTTCTAGCTTTTGTAAACGTATTAAAGGTATATAACCCTATATAAATAATGTGATGATTTCGATTTGGTTCCCGTCCTTATGGAGAAATTCTTGTTTTCATTTTATGATGCTTTTTTAATTTGCAAGAATTTTGTTGAAAATTAAAAATATAGTAATTCAGTACGCATAAAACTTTGGTCAATCGTCATCCGGGGGCTTTTACCCAAAACTTCTGTCGCCAGATGAAAATAACTCTTTGTCATGTTAGGAAGCATTCTATTGCAGAGTTCGACTTTTCTTATAAAAATCGATTTTGAGGATATAGTCCAAAGTTGCAAAAACCCAAAAAGTTCAAGGTAGCGAAGAAACACCCGTTTTAGAGGGTGGCCAACACTATGGTGATAGTCGCGCATTCTCTACCCCCTCGAACTACCCCTAAACGCAAAAAACCACCATTTTCATTGTCAGGCGTGCGAGGACTTGTTGAATCGGGTTTCTTCGATGGAACTCAATATGTCTTGTAAAATTTCGCAACCAGACATCCTAACGACCCACCCATCCCCTCCTTTAATACCGAAACATGCGAAGAACATCCAAACATGCTGAAAATTGTTTTCTACACTTTTTCAAGGACGGGAAATACGATGCTGATATTATATAACCTCCCACCCCTAACCAACTACCCCTACATGCATAAAACCACCTCTTTTCCCATTTTTTGTTATCAGGCATGCGAGGACTTGTTGGATTGAATTTTTTTTGAGCAAACTCAATATGTCCTGTAAATTTTAGCAACCAGACATCCTAACGACCCCCGTCCCTCCCTCAATCCTGAAGTGTCCCTCAAAGACAATGTTTTAATGAAGGTATTCCCCGTTTTCAAGGGTGGAGAACACGATAGTGGCATCAGTTTCTCTCTTAATCCTCAAAAACTACCCTTGCATGCCCAAAACCAGCGGTTTTTCTTGTAGTGAGATAACGAGCGCTCATTGAATCAGGTTTTCTAGGGAGATAATTTCTTTTATTGCAGCTTAAGAAGAGTTTGATAGGAAGGGTTATGCGCATGTATACAGGGTGTCCCAGATTTAAACGGACATACTCTAGTGGAAGGTAGAGCACACTCAGCTGAGTTCAAAACACCCTTATACCCGTTGAAATATGAATCGTTTTTGAGATACGGTTTTTGACCAGAATTTTAGTCCGCTATATTTTTGAAATGACTGCATATATTTAGATAAAATTTGGTATACATATTATACTCTCTTAGATTAATGAATAGCTTAAGTGATTTTGGAAAAATTCCATTTTCTTAATATGGTTCTTAGGGTCGTTAACATCACACTGTATATTATTTTTTGGTAAATGTTAGTAAACTTTTAAAAAGCCTATGGACCAGTTTATAAAATAATGTCATAATATTTTATGGCACGTTTATGGTTATTCTTCAATAAATTTTCAAAAGTATTGAAAGACTAAATTTGACATTCTACAAAAAACACAAGCCAGTTGCTAACATCATTATTTTATTAATTTTAGCTAAATACCCCGCAGAAGAGGTTATTTGTTTTTTTTTGACATTCAGTGTTTTTTCCGTCCAAAATAAAGCACATTCCATTTATTTCAGGAATAAAAAATAAGTAATAAAACGATGCGATTAACACATGACATTGTTGCATTAAAAATCCCAAGTAGGCACATGTCAAATGTGTAATTTTACAAATAAGAATTACTGTTCGACCCCGTGGGTCGTTAGGATGCCTGGTTGCGAAATTTTACAGGACATACAGAGTTTCCACAAAAAAAAAACCGATTCATCAAGTACTCGGAAGCCTGGTGGTTTTTTGCGTTTAGGGGTAGTTTGAGGGGGGTAGGGACCGCACGACTATCACCATTGTTGGCTCCCTCGAAAACGGGAGAGTAATTATGTTTCTTCGCTACCCTTGCACTTTTGTGGTTTTACACAGATTCCTTAGAGTCAATTTTTAGTGCAGTTTCGAACACTGCCTTTCGACGTAATTTTAGCATAGCGTCTTTGGAGATTAAAAACTTTGCTAAATCAATTTTAAGGTACTTTGGAAAAATTGCAATTTTATTATTTTTGATCAAATTAGCCATGTTCTATAGCAGTGACAAACAAAGTTCGATTCAAGATGCCCTCAGCCTACTTTCTTGAAAGTGTTAGCGTTAGCAATAAAAGATGGATGCCTCACACAAATCAATGTTGGGTACTTTTCAAGTAACTATTAAGGAGGACGGCTTCCGTGTTATTCCTTATGTTTTTATATCCTTACACAAAGGTTTGCAGACTATCGTTGTGCTTTTAATCGATGCAGATGTTTCTGTGAAAAAGATTCGTCTTGACAAATTTCTTAATGAAAATGGACTCTCCAAACTATGGATGGGAAAGAAGGCCTTGGATATTATGTGTTCATAATCTTGTGAACAAAATAGCTACTAGCTCATTTATGTCCTTGCTCTTCGCTTCCTTAAATTCTCTAATATGATCAATAAGATAAGCACCAAACTGTCATACCTAAAGGTAAAAAATGAAAAATATCTGCAAAACTTTGGACAATGTTTTCCTTCTTCCCTTCGTTAAACTAGTTCAAGAATACTGTGAAGGTTCAGTCTGTAGGACATTTGATGCACTTCGATTCGACCAAAGCTAGTATTCTACCTCATTGAGAAAACCTTAAAAAAAGTATTCGTACTTATCAGTAATTATTTTCTTCTCTACAGAAAACCTCATTGATAAGTTACTTAACTATGGACTTATGGATACATCTTATGTGGCCATTATGAAAAAATAAAAAACTGTTTATCTCAGCTGTTCTTTAACTCGAAAAAACCTGCTAGAATGAGAATTATATCCTTAATAAGAAACCATCAAAAAATTATACTAGGTTTATTTAGCAAAAATGTTTTCGTTCCTGTTGGTCTAAAAGTAGCTCACTTTTTTAAAATTTATCTGCCAAAAAAAATAAGACCTAAAATCTAAAACACAACCAAAAAATGAGGGCTCGTTGTCACGCGGTAAACGTAAAAAAATGTGACTCATTATTTAAGTTTTTCTACTTAGGTTTTACCTCTTGGTCTTTTTTGTGTGGGTATTATGTAGGCGTGGGTATATTATATATTAATTATATTTAGTTTCCTATAGAACATTTTTTGTTTTAAAGTAATTACACATTGCTTTGGGACATGCTACAAAAGTTTTAATGTAATGTAATCAAAGAAATAACTGACTTCTTGTCTATCCATCTATTATATTAATTATAATATATAAACATGCTGACATTATTTTTTTCAATTTTAGGTGTGGTTCAGTAATAGACGAGCGAAATGGAGGCGGGAGGAAAAACTGAGAAATCAACGGCGATCCGTCGATCAAGTAGGTGCTGTCAGTCCTCCTTCGTCGGCGGGTCGCCTTCCCATCAATTCTGGATTCAATTCAATGTACTCTTCTATACCACAACCGATTGCGACCATGGCTGATACTTACAGGTAAACATATTATTCTCTGAATTAGGTAGATCCAGATTAAAATCAACAAGATTTTTATTAAAATGCCAGAATGTCGTTGTCCGCAAAATTCCGAAATGTTCTATCCGTCTTGACAGCGAAGACACTGAGCGAACCAGTCACAATAATCAATTAATACAACCAATCCGTAAATAGTTCCTACAATGGATTCTTTGTTGTATAATGTAAGAAGCATTGCCATAATCATTAATTAACGTTTTCCATAAAAAATCGCTGCCGTTACAACGGCCATGTTAGAAAAATTACGGTCAAAATATTTTTTAACCTCCCCACAATAAAATTGTGGGAGGTTACTAAAATTAGTCCAAAATCGAAAATTGAGATAACAGGAACCCAAAAAAGTGGTTTTTGAAAAATGTCTGTGGTGTGTGTGTGTGTGTGTGTGTGCATCTGTATACGTACGTTAGTACGATAGCGGCGAAACTACTAAACGAATTTGAATGAAACTTTGCAAGGGGGTTTCTTTACTGCTTCAGAAGATCTGAAAAGGTTTTGGTTGAGATCGGATTCCGTTTAGTGCCGTTTTGGCACAACTGATTACTTACAATTTGTAATCAAACCATTGAAAAGCAGATTTCAACGATATATCATACTTGCACTCTTTCGATTTGGTTTCCGTGAAAAAAATTAAAAAACAAAATAACACGCTTCTAAGATATATTTTATAGTCTAACCTCATGTTCGGTAGACTAGTGTGTTAAAACGTGTAGACTGTATGCTGAGTATTTTTGACGTGTCAAGTGCATCGAGAGATTATAATTTTTTTCGACGTTTATAAAGCCCACGAGAGGTGCGAGAGGCCTTCGTGAATCGCTCACAAGCCCTACAAGTGTAAGCAACTCCACCGGAATGCTTTCGGTGAGTTTTTCCCAATAAAACTTTTAAAAGTGACAGTGACACTATATTTTAAAAACTATTTCCGCTACTTCCGGCATCCCGCCGGATATTCTGCCGGCAACATAACCTAAAAATAGTGCTACATAACCTAAAAACAATTTAAGACATTGGTACCAACATAATTTTTTTTTTCGAAAACTGTCAAAAACCAAATTCCCCCAGAAAAATATTGGAACCAAAAATTTGACAGCTGTCACTTCCCCGACCGATTTAGTGAAAAATCGGAGGCCACAAGATAAAACAAAATTTATCAACTCAAACTTAAACGATCTACCATGAATACTATCCCGGCCACAGCTGGCAGGGAAGCTGTCCACCAAGAGTTATATTTTTCCCAAAGATGGCCATCCCTACCACCCATTACCAACGAAAAGGTTTTTTCGTTTAGTTGTGTTTCTCGTATCAATAATCAAAATTATTAAGTGCTCGTGCCTACGAACTTAGTTTTTATAGTGTTGTGTTCAGTTTTATATTAAGATACTTGTATACTAAAATGAACTTTTACAGTTTTAAATGTAATTTGGTATACTAATAAATAAAGTGATTTTACACTTGAATTTTCAATAAAAATAAAATCGTCCGTTTAGTTTCGGAGTAATTGATTCGGAAAGTTTGACTTTTTTAGGAAAGATGCCTTATTTGACGTAATAGAGATCGGCTCAAGTTAATTTTCGCTCTTATTACCACAATTTTTGAGAAATATGCTTCAAAAACTAACATAACATTAAGTAGTTTCTTATTAACACCCTGAAAAAATCGTCCGTCTAGTATAAAAGTTATTAGAACTTTAATCAATTTTAAGACCTACATTTGTGTAAATGAAACAGCTGTTGAAATTGATTGGCAACGTTGCATATTAAGAAGCTGGAGTGAATATTTAAATTTTTAAAAAGTATAAGATTAAAAATTAGTATAAATGCTCTTTAGATTTGTTGCCTACAAATTTTTCTGAAAAATTGATGAATATCGAGATATTCCAGTAAATGGAGAAAATTTCACTTTTTCTTAGGAAATGCATGTAAATCTTAAAAAAAATAATTTTGCCAGATACTTCTGTTTTAAAAGGCCGAGATTAATAAAGTATCTAGGTAATACATGATATTAAGTGGACATCGTATATGAGATCGATTTTAATTAATTACGGTGACGAAATGGCGAAATTTTACAGAAAAAAGAAAAGTCCCAATTTCCGCCCCCTCTAATTCCCTAATTTTTGTCGGGATCCAAAAAATAAAAGAAGGAGTTTTAGCAAATTTAATTCTATTTAAATTAGCTAGAATAGTCTTTTGGCGTAGGAGTCAAGATTAAGAAGTTTTCAACTTTTGAAGCACAAAATTTGCGATTTTTTGCCCTAAATCGTCGACATTTCAGTAAATATCTCCGTAACGAAGAGAAAAATTAAAATTCTGATGGTAGCAAAGGATTCGCAGTGAAAGATACTTGTTTGATCTAATTTTTTATTTCGAGCTAGCTCTTACCATTTCGGACATATCTGCGAAAAATAGTAAAAAACAGCCTGCCATTTAGGAGACGAAAAATTACAAAAACATGCGATATTGACACGTTCATATTTTTCGAAAAACACCAGCGGTGCGGCCATACGATGTCGCGACGTAAAGAGGAAGACTTCCATCGTAAATTGCATATCGAAATTGAAAAATTCGGCTCGGCACAAACGAAATATAGCCAGATTAAATGTAGCAGATTAGTATATGACAGTTATGACAATCGTATTTAATACAGTGTTGCCAAATCCTTTTACTCTATCTCTCTCGCGTTTTAATTTATAAAATCCACCGCTAGATTCGCTCTTATCAGTATACAAGTACCTTAAGGTACTTGTATACTAAAAGGAACTTTTACAGATTTAAATATAATTTGGTATGCTAATAAATAAAATGATTTTACACTTGAATTTTCAATAAAAATAGAATCGTCCGTTTGGTTTCGGAGTAATCGCTTCGGAAAGTTTGACTTTTATAGGCAAAGATGCCTTATTTGACGTAGTAGAGCTCGGCTTAAGTTCATTTTTGCTCTTAAAACCAAATTTTTTTGCAAATATGCTTCAAAAACCAACATAACATTAAGTAGTTTCTTATTAACACTTTGTTAAAATCCTGAAAAAATCGTCCGTCTAGTATAAAAGTTATTAGAACTTTAATCATTTTTAAGACCTACATTTGTGTAAATAAAACAGCTGTTGAAATTGATTGGCAACGTTGCATATTAAGAAGATGGCGCGAATATTTCAATTTTTAAAAAGTAAAAAATTAAAAATTAGTATAAATGCTCTTTACATTTGTTGCCTACAAATTTTTCGGAAAAAACGATAAATATCGAGATATTCGAGTAAATGGAGAATATTTCACATTTTCCTAGAAAATGCATGTAAATCTTAACAAACAATTTTGTCAGAAACCTTTGTTTTGAAGGGCCGAGATTAATGAAGCATCTAGGTAATACATGATTTAAAGCGGACATCGTGGACACCGATAAATTACGGTGACAAAATGACGAAATTTTACCGAAAAAAAAAGTTCCAATTTCCGCCCCCTCTAATTCCCTAATTTTTGTCGGAATCCAAAAGATAAAAAAAAACAGATTGTCAAATTTAATTCTATTTAAATTAGCCAGAGTAGTCTATTGGCGTAGGAGTCAAGATTAAGAAGTTGTCAACTTTTGAAGCACAAAATTTGCGATTTTTTGCCCTACATCGTCGACATTTCAATAAATATCTCCGTAACGAAAAGAAAAATCTAAATTCTGAGGGTAGTAAAAGATTCGCAGTGAAAAATACTTGTTAGACCTAATTCTTTATTTCGAGCTAGCTTTTACCGTTTCGGAGATATCTGCGAAAAATAGTGAGACACCTGGTATTTTGGAGACGAAAAAATTACACAAACATGCGATCTTGACACGTTCATATTTTTTGAAAAACACCAGTGGGACGGCCGTACGATGTCGCGACGTAAACAGGAAGACTTCCTGTTAAACCTCATCGTAATTTGCATATAGAAATTGGAAAATTCGGCTCGGCACGAACGAAATATAGCCAGATTAAATGTAGCAGATTAGTATATGACAGATATGACAATCGTATTTAATACAGTGTTGCCAAATCCTTTTACTCTATCTCTCTCGCGCTTTAATTTATTAAGTCCACCGCTAGTTTCGGTCTTATCAGTATACAAGTACCTTAATTATTTTATGTCCATGTGGACACATTATAATTTTAACCCAGTTTTTAAGCCTTCTATTTTTCTCCAAGCCAAATCGCACCTACCCCGTTCAACCTCACACCCGCCTCGGCGGTGTTCGCCGTGGTTGTCTGGCTGACTCCGGCCTAGGATCCGATGAGGCATATATTTGTATTAAAATATTGAATAAAACATTAATGTTGTGCAGACCATAAATTTAACACTCAAGTTCGTAGGTCCAAATCCTACCGAACGCAAGACTTTTTTTCTGTTTTAATATAAAAAAAAATCAATTTAATAAATATAATTAAATGAGATCGTTCATATTTTTTAGTGCTCTTTTCGGCTTAAAAGATCCACCGGGTGAGGAGGTTCCAGCCGCTTCCAGTAGCTGCCGATTTATTTCTCATTCATCTCCTTTCCTGATAATTCTACCCTAAATTTACCAATTACCAATATTGTAGAGAATGATAAAAAAAATTGTTTAAACTATTTTTCTCTATCTTTAATACTTGACAATTTACAGCCGCCAAAAATGTGAAAATATATACTTCACTGCAGATTTTTGCAATGTCGTCGTTGCTCCTGCAACACTTAGTTATTATCAATATTGTAGATAACATATCCTAAAATATATTTTTAAACATTTTCCTTCCACGATCAGTTATCACAGCTCAAAATTTGGCCGTCATTTTTCTAGGATGGCAACAAAATTTTAGGTGCATTTTTGCATGTCAGTGTATTTGTCGGAAGTAATCACCAAGCTGGAAAATGACAAATGATACCTGACCTGACATCTTCGTAAATAACATACTAAATGTCCTCGTTACTTACTATTTCTCAACATTTTCCACTTTGACAAGAACTGTGCAGTGAATTGTTTTTTTTGTTTTTTTTTTATTGAAACGTTGTATTTCTCGACACGAATACCACAGCACAAAATAAAAGAGAAAAAATTTCCACAGAAGAAAGGTTTCTTGTAAGAGTTATAGTTTTTGAAATGTTGACATTTGCTGCCGTTTTCTGTATGGTGCAGGGTCCGGCAGAGAAATGGACGATTATAAAAATGCAATAACTCAATGAAATGCTTTACTTACGAAGTTGTAAATAGATATACCATCTTAAAGTACAAAGAAATTGAGGTAGGCATCATGGAGGTGACCTCCGCCCCTACGCTGACATTTTGCCAATCCAAAGGGACAAAAGAAACGGGCATTTATAAAAGTCGACTTACCCGTCAAGCCCGTCTACTCTTGCCTTTAAGACATGGATTAGGAGTTTTGACGAAACTGACACAGCACTGAAAAACAAGCCCCCGGGTAAGGAAAGAAGTGTACGTACGCCAGAAAACATAGCGACTGCCGCCGAATGTAGCCACTGCGTTCTGCACGTCGTCATGTTCGTTAAACATTTCGGGTACGAGTTTAAGACGGATTTTGTATAAAGACTTCATTTCCTCCTGCGTAATATCCAGATAATGTAAGAATTAAAAGATTGCGATCACACCAGCCTCCCAAATTTTTGTCGTCATATCATGGTTGTTTTAGGCGAGAATGAAGACCTAATTGACAATCTGTTTATGGCTGACGAAAGGCAGTTTCACCTTTCCAGTTTTATGAATAAACAAAACTTTTGACATTGGTCGGGCGAAAATCCCCACTGTACCAGAAACTTTCACACAATACTAAGATATATAGTGTACAACATCGCCTTTCGACATTGATGGCCCTTACTTTGAGGATGAAAATAAAAAGGCGACAGTTACATCAGCCCGTTATGTCGACATGATCGAGATGTATTTCACATAAGAATTAACCAGGAGGTTTCCTCTTGTTAATGAAGACACACAGTTTCAGCCAGATGGGTACTTTCTCATATCACCAAAATATCGATGAACGCTGTAAGACAGTTGTTACTCAATCATGTCATGTCCAGGAATGCGTAGTTCTTGGCCAGCAAGATCGCCTGATTTGATGGCATGTGATTTTCTTGTTGGGCGATTTAAAGGGCAAGGTCTCAAATTCAGAATTCAAGTAGAAATAACCAGAATTTGAGTAAAAATGCTACGCCGTGTAATGAGTACTATCTGCACTAGGACGGTCCTTAGCTATACTTGACGATATTTTTTTCCTAAAATTTTTTCGACCTCACCCCCTAAATTTTTCCAATTATTTAAAAAATGAAGTATACAAAATTTTAACTTGATCGGATAACGCTAACCCGAGCCTCAAGGCAATTAAAATTCACCATTAGACGCAATTTTCATCGATATTTTTTTCTTACAATTTTTTCCGCCCCACCCCCTAAAGTGGTTCCAATTATTTAAAAAATGAAGAGTACAAAATTTTAACTCGATCGGATAACGCTAACCATTGCCCCATAGTCCAATCAATGAATGCCCAAAAATGGATTGTAGAGAACATTTTGGAGGGGAGAATTTTTCTCTTCAGGGATATGTTGGGGGTAGTCAGGAGGTAAACATACTAAAAGTCCCCGCCGCTTCAGGGGGGGAGGGGGGTGGAAAGGTTTCTTTTTTCGATTCTTCGCTTATAACTCGGAAACGATGCGTCGTATGGGAAAAGGTAATCTATGCAAAATTAAACGTAATTAAATTTTCCACAAGAATGTTTATATTAAGTTTCTTCCTATGTGTTATAGTTTACGAGATGTTCGCCAGCGAAAATCGATAATTAATAAAGAAAAAATCAATTATCTAGCTTGTATATTTCTATCAAAGCGGTTTACCGTTGTCTGATAATAAATCACAGTCACAAAATAATCTTTATTTTACAACACTGGACGTATTCACTAACGTAATATTTTGTCGAAATCTAGACATTTCCTTAAATATACAGTGTGACTCACTTAAAATGAAGATACCCTTAGAACTTTTGTTTCCGATCTGAATCAAATTTTACTCAAGTATAGAACAAATTAGGATCTACTTATGACCAGAAAATCATTCATCTGCCGTTTACGTCAATCAAAACTCCATTATTTCGAAAATTATTAATTGTACGAGAAAAATGCAAATAAACGAAGTTTTAGAAAATGAAATTTTCATTCGATTAAAAATGTAGAAAATTTCGATATGATCAACCGGTAACCAGATACTTTTGATAGGTGAAAATTGCGTATTTTAGTGACTTTTAATGGCTTTGAGGCACGGGTTAGCGTTATCCAATCGAGTTGAAATTTTGTATAGTTCATTTTTTAAATAATCGGAACCACTTTCGAAGGTGAGACCGAAAAAAATCCAATGTACAATATTTGTAAAATTTGTTCTATTTTTGTATATTTGTATAAAAATACTGATAATGTTACTGTTTTTGTATAATTCCATAATTATTATGAACTAGTCGATTAATTTAAAAACGTTTCCGTATTAAGTTACGAAACAACGTCTCTATTCGGCTCCTTCGTGAACACGAAAAAAAATCAAACGTATCGTGCAGAGTTAGACTGACAAGCCGTATTTGGGCAAGTACCCCCTCCCCTCCAAAATATTAAATTCATAATATTTATGAACCTGTCACTGGCTGTATTAAAATGATTAGTGACACGAATATGTAGTTGGTTTCTCGAAATAAAAGACGTCAGTTAGCTGTGCTGGCTGCTATCATTTATCCTGCATCTGAATCCCGCATAAACAAAGGTGTCTGTCGGAATCCGAGTGACGTGACATGCTCGTAGCGGTCACGTCATGTCAGCGGCCCGCCAGCGGATTAGTCTGTCGGTCCGGACACCGAGGGACGCCTAGAATTCGGCCACTTATCCCCGAGTATGTTGGATACGTTTAGGGGGAAACAGTAGGGAGTCCAGCTTTCAGATACTCTTTCACACACGAAAAAAATAACTCAGCAACGGCTACCGGTGATTTATAAATTCCAGAGGAACACTGGGAGACGATGAACTGTCAGCTTTGTATTCTTCATTCAAATAAGTAGAAGATTTACAAAACCAAGTCAAGGTGTCTTTATTTCTGTAGAGTTTTGTACTACACGAAGAATTATTGATAGACCATTTTTTTATTGTACCGAATGTTTAGTTTTCATCGTGTTAACGTTGATCTTTGTATTATAATGAAATTTTTTGTTCATTAGCATCATATAGTTTAACCAGATAAAAAGGAATATACAACATTGTGTTTTGCATGAAGAAATGTAATTGATTGGACCTACCCGGCAATTCTAATTATTAAGAAGTTGAAAAAGAAATGGATTATTAATTAATTGATTTTAAATATAATACATGTGTAGAAGAACGTTGATAGTTGTCGGGCTATTTCCATTCTCTCGAATTTTTCTAAAGTCTTTGAAATTAGTTTGTATGATCGCGTTTACTTATCTGTACGCAATCAAATATCAACTTATCAACACGGATTTGTAACAGATCAATTGTTGCAAATTTAGCTGTTTTTGCCATATATGTCTGAAATATTACATGTTAAGGGACAAGTGGAGATCGTGTATACAGATTTTTTAAAGGCTTTTGATAGACCATGGTGTCTTAATTAATTACCTAACAAAATTTAGCTTTCATGTCTAAGCCATAGAATATCTTCTTCTGTTCTTCTATTCACAACATTTGTCAGACATTGAATTATCCTAGTTGGATTCCGTTTGCTGTATAACACGTTTAACAGCATCACGCCATCTGGCGCGGTTTGCTTGTTAGGTTAGCTTCATTGTAATTTACACTTTGACCATATCAGATCTAATTGTTCTAAACCTGACAGGGTAAACATTTGACCCCACATTTTCCAATTTTTTTGGTTACAGTATATATTTTGAAGTTATTTTTCGTCAAAACACAGTGTCTTTATACGATCATGTAGAAACGAATATAAGATATCTGTATATTATACTCAACTATGTTTCTTATAACATTAATTAACACCTCATGGCTCTCGCTTACACTTCCATTCGTCCATCTGTTTGCCTTCCAACTTTTAAACTATAAATGCTTTATGCATGAAAACACGAGCTGGTGTTATTGTAAAAAAATAATTGTAGGTTTATACTTTCTGAGATTATCAACGATAAATAAGTTTGATTTGGATATTTTAAACACTTTACTAGATATGTCATTTTTTAATTAAAAAAAAAAAAATCATTTTTTACCGCATATATACAGTTACGACATTGTGTTAGATGGAAAATGTAGAGTGGCTGCCGTCGTCCCCCTCTCCCACTTTGTTTTCTATCAGAGCATATTATATAAAAATGTCATAATAATAGAACTTTTTAAGTACAAACCAATAACAAATAAGATTGATTTGGATACCTGAAATAATTTACGATTTATCCCATTTTTTACGTTATGATTTTTTTCATAACACAGCCACACACACAAACCTATGAGGGGGTAGTTTTATCCTTCCATGGGGTTGATTCTCTACCCGTTGAGAGTAATGGCTGGTTGTCGCACCAAAATCAAATATTTTGCACTAAGATATACAAAAATTTGGCCTTTGCACATGTTATTCACACTCACCTGCATCTTTTGAGTTTTAGCGGTAGTTTTCACGCCCCATAAGGGCGGATTTCGGTTTAATTTATAGAAACAGCTTACTGTGGCTCGAATTTATATTCTCTACTCTCGACTATAAGACATCTACAATTTTTCACACTTCATTAAGAGTTATTAGATTATTTCTATGACTTTACACCATTTTAAGGCATGTTTTTGATTAAAAAACAAAACTGATAAGATAGATTTTTTTTTTGGAGCACGGATTCGGATTCAGCACAGAACTTTTTTTTTTTGAGTGGCTGTATAATTTATGCTGGGTAAATTATACTAATTTTCCTGGAATCCCCTTTGTGGTAGATCTCTTGCCAGATTATCCATTTGCGGTTTCCAGTCAAAAACAGAATTTATTTTTACATCTATGAATGAGCGATTCGTAAGTGAAGTTAGCCCTGTTCTTGATAATTAAGCCGAATTTTTAAATTATGACGATTATTGAAACTAATAATTAGAGTTTTCTATATGCTTAGTAATATGTTGTCTGTGGAGAACCATTAACTTGTTCGTTACTTCAGCAATTTTCACTTTGCAGACCTCACTGACTTCACTGAAAATTACTGACGTGTCATCGGTATACATTATTGTTGTTTTCAAAATTTGAACACAGCTCAGATATGCATTCTAGCTCATCTGTACACCATATATTAAATAGCGGACCCAAGATGGAGCCTTAAGGTACATGTTTCTTGCTTCTTTTATGTATCATATCTTATTGTATTCAACAACATCTTCTGAATTCCGGAGGTCGGGAATGGTACACAGACGGATCGAATACTTAGGAGGGAATCAGTGCTGGTGTACACGGATGCAAGCCAAGGGCTAGTATATCGGCGACACTTGGTAAATATCCTAGTGTAATTCAGACTGAGATATATATGCCATTTTGCTGTGTGCAAGTGAAACCTCAGAAGAGGTTCCGTCAGCAGATTTATACATGTAGTGACAGTCAGGCTGCTTTGAGGACTCTTGCGTCAAACAAAGTGACTTCTAAGCTGGTGCTGAACTGTCGAAACATTCTGACTGAGCTGTGTGAGTACAACTCAGTTAAACTTATATGGGTGCCCGGACACAGCGGCGTCGAGAGCAACGAAGAAGCACACCGTTTGGCGGGTGAAGGAGCAAAAACTTCTTTCCTTGACCCGGAGTCGGCCTTCGGTCTGTCAGGAAGTCTAATTTAGTCAGAGCTGCAAGACTGGGCTGCAGTTTAACCATTATTGGCCTCCGGCCCCCGGAATAAGGCAGTCGAAGCTCCATACAAAGGGGCCCTCGATTGACTCTACCTTAAAGAGGCCACTTGAGCTCGATAGAGAACGATTGAGATGATCCTACTTATCGAATGTCACCAATGTACTATAGTCCGATAGGCCTGAATACTGCGGATCTTCAGATCTGCTTGCGTTTCTAATAATAATAATATTGTATCCAACCACACACTGCTTCCGTTTTTCTTAATATGATTAAATCAAATTTAATGCAACTCATCTAAGTCCATATAGATACATAGATAGATACATAGATAGATAGATAGATAGATAGATAGATAGATAGATAGCACATAATTCTAGATCCACACTGTCAAAAGCCCTTTAAACGTTTAAGCACATGGCTACCGTTTTTTTTTTCGTTATTCATCGAGTCTGTTATTTTTACTATTGCTTGAGAAATGGCACTAACTGTAAATTTCCCCTAAGTTCATGTTGACAGGAGTATGTGCTTGCTTAGAAAGTTTATTGATCTACTGCATATAAATTGTTCAAAAATTTTTTTAACATTTGACTCCAACGATTTGGGTCTGTAATTGTCTAAATCACCTTTGTCTCCTTTATATACAGGTTTAATATAACCTATTATTATTTGATTCGTGAAAATGCAAATGCCAGATTTATGAAATAGGAGAGAGACAGATAAATTAAATATGCACTTTAATAAGCATATTTGTATTTCCTCTTTCCCTCCTGATTCTTTGTTTTTAGACTTTTGATACACTCATAAACGTCTACTTGACTGCCTTACATTTGAGAGAATTAGCTGAAAATTGTTATTATTTATATGAACTATTCCCTAAAAATGTCCAAAATGTCTCCTAGCAAGAAACATTGCATAAAACTGTCTTAACTCGATCACCCTGTATATAAATATTAGACAATAAACAAGCACATTATCTGTTGGTAACATTTGATTTAATTTTCATTCGAAATAAGAATAATTCACTACCGACAACACCAAATGTATGTAATTAACGATATCAGTAACGTTAGTAATGATGCAATTAATCAATAACAACCATTAACGTATACGCAGTAATATAATCACACATCAGCAAACACTTGTTTGTATGGTAATGTCGAGGAGACATTATCAATTCGAAGCAGATGTATTAGTGGTAAATGTGAGTGAATCAATCGTTCTGTCTAGTGTGAAATAACTTAATGAATTCTAGGTCAATTCTGAATTAATTAAGCCTCGTAATCTTTTATGGGTGGCTATATTAACACTAAAACTGTTAACTTGTCCCCGAGGTAGCTGTTGAAGAATTTGTTAACCGAAGCACAGCTTGACCATAGGAAAATGACTGTAATTCAACTATTCCAAAATCCAAATCAAAAATAAAATCATGCAAACAAAACTAAAATAAGATATACTTTAGAAGGAAGTGATCAAAGAATCAATCCAGGAAAAAAACTGATTAGGCAACGAGACATCATTCAGAATTCTTAAAAAGCTAATAAAGGTAATAGCAAAGACATCTGTACAGAAAAGATATCTCTAAATGACGGGGTTCCACAAGAACCGTCATCGATACCCTTGTTATTTATTGTTTTCATTAACGATTGACAACGATTGACAACGTTTTAGATGAAATATAATCAATAACGTTTTAAAAAAGGTACAACCAGTTATAATTGAATAAATTGATTGATTTCGATTTTCCGGAGTATAAAGTAAATCAACTATAAGAAATCAGTTAAATTCACATACACAAATTAGGAAATTCTTTTTTCAATAATGTACAAATTCACAATGTGACTTTTAACTATTTGAATCTTACGTTGGAGTATCAGTAATATCCTTGCAAATTGGAGCAAAGTAGATGATGTCCAACCTATCTCATCCTACATAGAATCAATTGACACTAAAGTAAGACACTTAATATTTCACATAAGAACCTCAACATTTGCATTAAGTTATTCACTAATAATACCGTCGCTTGTTATCTTATTCAAAAATAACGTTTCCATTACTGGAATTACGATTGGCTCCAGTATTCAGTGACTGCCTGGTCGGGAATCAAGAAGGCTTGACTATCACCCTGAGGTAACGACAGACATACATACAGCAAAGAGGTCTTTTCTGTATGCTCTCCTAATGGTCCATGTCTCAGAGGTTAAAAAAAAAAAGATGAAAAAGCGTATGTGTCTTTGTGCGTTTTGTGGTGTTTTCGTCACACAAAATTTTGCTAAATTGGCATGTTGTCGTCTATCTGTATTCTCTGTCGAATCTCCTATCGGTAGTATTCTCAACAATGGTTCGAAGGTGTAGGAATCTCTGCAAATCTTAAGTTAGAGATCTTTATTTCACCTATATAGCTACTCCTTCCTGTCAACTCTCCAGCATACATCATAACATGTGTTCATTATAGATTTTAGAGAAGACTGGTGACAGAACACAACCCTGTCGAACACTTTTGTCAACTTTTCATTTGTAGGAGTTACTGTTGTCGATTTTCACCAAAGCAGAGTTCCTTTTTTTATTATTATTTTAGCGCCTTATTTATATTAACATCCTAGCTATAGCTATTCCACCACTTAACCGGGACACGTACACATAGATAACATCCCAACATCGATTCCCTAAGACATTACCATCTACTATAGCGAAGACTCGAATTCAAGAGAGGAGGCGACTAGCCATGCTGTTTTTCACACAACCGTGGCCTAGCTTACTGCTACCGTCTTGCCCCGTGAAAAACGCCAAACGCCTAACCAGGATTCGAACCCGGGACTCCGTGGTCGCGCCTAACATCGTAAGCACTGCACCACTGAGTAGTAGGCGAATAATGGAGATCACGTGTCCGAATGTCCCCATCTTCAATAAAACGGTTCCATTCTGTATTGTTAAGAGCTTCAGTAACATTCTTTTATAAGTTCGAGCCTTCAATTACATACCAAAGTTCTAAAATATGTACCGTGCCGTTTTCTAGAGCAAACTGTTGATTATTTCTTAAACTTGTCATGATTTCTCTGCGATTTCCAGATCATCTCCTCCCGACAAGCAAAAACGTGATTCGTGAAGAAAATATTATTTCAATATGCATCTCATTGTCTTCTTTTGTTACACTTCTCCAAGCATCTAAGTCTTGTGCATTGGTAAGGAGTAAACGCCATATGAGATCATAAAAACTGCACTCAAAGAAATAGTATGGGTAAATTCAACAAAAAAAAAATGGTTAACTAACAATATCGTTAATTTTGTTAAACCAAACTATATTGATGGTATTTTTAAACAAGACGTGATTGTTATTTTAATTAATAAAAAGTTGTCGTACAACAAAACAAACATTAACTTAAAAAATAGATGAATAAGACTATTATTTTGTTCGTCTGACTATTATTTTGTTGAATTCTGTCAAATTAAACTAGATAATAGTATATTTTATTTTTAACTATTATCGAATTGTAATTCTAACCCAGTATTAGTTCGCTGTACTATTGTACTTGGTAGACAAACCAATATTATTGTTGTCTTCTAGAAGTTCTAAAAGAATTACCATAAAATTTGCTTGCTTACCACGTAGTCTATTACAGAAATTATTCCCAGATGACGCCACATACAAATCACTAACAATAATCCATCATGCATTATCTTGCACTCTTATGAATTTATAGAAAATTAATAACATGATTGCAGTGTTCAAATTCTCTCATGGATCATCGATATATTTGGATGGACTTATAAACGATCTCTAATCCTTGGTTTGGGTGGTCTGATGTCTCAATACTGAGATTTTGGCTAACCAAAAAAAACTTCATCATACAATAAAGTGTAGATCAACCTAAAAATTAGTTGGTGAACAAAAAACAAAGTCGTTGTACTATTTAATTGTAGACCAAATTGAAAATGGTTAGTGAACATAAAAAAATGTCATTGTACTATTTAATTTGTTACAAGAAGATATGATTATTAAACTACTATTTGTTTACGAAAACAAATAAAGTTGTATGACTATTCTTTACTGATTGATTTAACTATGAAACTAGATAGGCGCGATTTCATATGCTCTTTTTGGTTGAATTCACCTATAATTTTCTTTGAGTGTGGCTGTAAATGAAATTATTCGTCCTTATACTAGTAGTCATGACTTTTCGTTGCAAATTAGACTTCTAACTGAATGAATTTGTAGTTTGACCTTCATAGTGTAATGAGGTTTTTAACAACAGCCAATGCCAAAGGAAGGTTTTTCTCAGTTTTTCCGGTTCGGAAATGTATTAGGTCCTCTTTGGATAATGCTTTCCAACATCGTATTAAATTCAGTGATGTACGATTTAAATGGTAGACCATTTCTTTAAATGATAATTGCTGCAGACCGAATGAAAATTCAGACCCGCACAAGGGTTGTTGATTTTTAGTCGTATTTTGTTAACAAAATTACATACACTTTCTATTACCATTAAAGAACAAAAAACCATTGAAGTTTGAAGTGAACTTTTTTACTGATCAGCATTTTATCACCTTTTCGTATAAATTTTTGTCCCAAAAGTTCTGCTGAATTTCAATCTCTGGGCATATATTATTTTTTAAAACTCACTTTATTCCAAGATAACTCAGCTCTAAAATCTACTTCTACGAAACACATAAATCCAAACATGTTCTAGTCTTATATGTATAAAAGAATACCCTGACTGACTCCCTGACTTATCTATCAACGCACAGCTGGGGTTGAAACTTTAGGCTTTCTCGGAAACGGTTAGATCTAGATGCGTGAAATTTGGTAGAAATATTTTTTGTTGAAATATATTAGATACGTGTAAGACGAAATTTCGATTTTCACTTTTTGAAGGGATGAAAACGGGGGGTAGTAGATGGTTTAAAGCGCACCCGTATTTTTAAATCGCGTAAGTCAGAAACGTGATTATTCGAGTGATGGACTCTTCTGAGAAAATAAGAAGACATGTATTCGGCGATTTTCAAAAAGAGACTCCCGAAAGGGTGAACGGGGAAAGGGAGGTTTTTAAAACAGTTAGACCTAGAAGCGTGAAATTTGGCAGAAATACTCTTTTTTATTGGAATCTATTAGTCACGAGTAAGACGAAATTACGATTTTTACTTTTTGAAGGGGGGAAAACGGGGGTGGTAGTTGGTCTAGGGGAATGTTGTACAATGAATGTGCAGTACTATGGATGCGTACTGGGTTCCCTCGAGTGTACTTCCTGAGCACTATAGGAATACTCAGTGAGTATGTAGTACTTCTATATAAGCACAAGTTAGTATGTCAATGTTCTTCATTCCACGCGCAAGAAGTCTTCCACGCGAACGAAGTCGCGAGTATCAGCTAGTAAATAATAAAGAAAATTGATAAAGTAAATTCGTGCATTCACGAATATCAAAGTAATTGATTTAATTTAGCAAAAAACAGTAGCACTGAAAGAATATATAATTTCATTTTTTTTTTCCAGCTCCATGCAGAATGGTTTGTCATCGAGTTGTCTTCAGCAGCGGGAAGCAACAGGCTACCCATACATGTTCCATGATCCTCTTCACTCGTTAAGTTCTTCGTACAATACTAGGGGATGTAATCCAGCAGTAGCCCATGCACAACCGACTACGCACCCTTCATACGGCAACACACCTTCCTCAGTACCTGTTTCAACTGGCACCGGTAAGTTAAAGAATATACATACCTAAACTCGGCTTACTCAACGCAGAGAATACGTTGTGAGGAAACAGAAAAAATCTGGATCGCAGAACGGTAATGCTGATTGCGTTATCTTTTCTTATAAAAAGGGAAAAACTACTATGATGAATAATATACTTTTGTATTTAGAATGTATAATATACTGGTGTTTCAAGTTATTGTTAGATTTATTTCCAAAAGTTAAATTTAAATAGGGGCAATAAGAAGTTTTCGTTAGAATACGATTTCTTCAAAATATAGAAAAACAGGTAGTTAGATTCGTTATTTATTTGGAACGACATGGCATACGGTAGTGACAGAAGACTCACGTAGAGGTGATGTTACATCCACAATTAAAATAAATTAGAGAATCGACGTATTAAACAAAACATTAGTGGAGTCAAATTAAGCATCAGAAAGGTGAATAAGGAATTCTCTTACTGCACCGATTTTATTGTTTTAATTTGTCATCGTTGTGGTAACGAGTGCTGAAGTAAATTTGACTATTGCTTCATATAAAATTAAAACAATTTATGCCGCAAAATTAGAATTTTCGAGTAGTGGCGGAACAGGAGGAATCGTTGGGCAATTATGCAGACAATTGCCTCCTAGGCTACAATAGAAATATTTGTTCAATGAAAAAATGTAATTAATACATGTAAACAAATAAAAATATATGCATTGCACAACCATACTGTCATAGCGCCGCCGCTGTTTTCAACTATTTTCTTTGTTTGTGGTCCTAGTATCGCAAAAAATAAAAAACCAAATTGTTGATAATAAAATTTCGAATGAAACTGGACCTAAAATGAAACTTGGTAGTTTGTTAACCTGCAAAAATAGAACCCATTAATAAATGTCCTTTTTGTAGAGTTTAAAAAATATAATGAATAATGCATGAATCGGTGAAGCTATGCCTTTTACTGAACTGAAACTTGGTCTCAAATTGTAACGCATAAAATTTAAACGGCTAAAAATCAGAAGCCACTTCGAAGTTGCAATCGTTTATAGTTTGAGTTCATCGATTCGTAGGGGGGCTACTTTTTTGCAATGTAGTTTTTTATATGTGCTTTGTGTATGTACAGAGATGTTAGAAAGAAACTTATTTATATTTTCATTTAAATCGTTTTCTTTGCATTTTTTCATAATTTAAAATAACTCTGTTTTGGTTTTTTATGAAACAAAAAGAAAACGGAAAACTAATTATGAAAGTAGATAAAAAAATGAATATAAAAAAATACTACTTGCTTTTGGAGTCGAGATACGTTAATTTTGCGACTTGAAATTTGAACTGGTTACTCCCCAGTGTTAATGTCTTTCAGCTACTTGAACATAATGTAGAACTACAATATTCAAAAGGAAGTATATAGGGTCCGAGAGACGGATCTTTAGCGATCACTTTTAAGGTTTGAAAGTCGTCAAATAGGTATAACGCGTTACACTATAGTTGTACATATTACATGTTAGTTGAAAAGTACCTCGGTATGTAAGATGACTGACAGATTACATGACTATAGACCACGTACATATAGTTCATATATCGATACACAACGAAAGACGGACACCATCAAGCCAATATACAAACAACAGCCCTTTGCTTCCTCATCAAACTTCCTTCCCACATCAACTCCCATACATCAAATATCCTGAGAACTTCCAGCAAGTATGCATAAACAATTAAATTCAAACACACCAAGTATCTGACACAGTTAAACCTAACTTCCTAAAACAGGTTTTTATATCTATTTTCTTAAACATCTACTACTACTTTTGGAATTCCGCAAGGGGCCGTAATAGGACCATTGCTTTCCAAACATTGTTCTCATTATACTGAAATGGTGTTAAAAAGAAAGCCGAAATAGGTTTTAATTCGATAAAACGTTGGTTAAATGACTCTTTCTTAGCACTGAACAACACAAAAACTAAATTTCTTACTTTTTTTTTAATGCTTTAAGTAGGTCGAATGTACAAACCATTAAACTGCACAAATTTGTAAACCCAGTAAATTGTGTGACTTGTACAGATCACATTGAAAAATCGATTTTAACGGAATCTATATTGATCAATATTTGAATTGAGATACACATGTCGGTAGTTTAGTATGACAAATTCGTGAAATGTTATATAAGTTACGAAGACTTATGGACACTACCTCATTAGTAGACACATATAAGTCTCATATTGTTTTGAGCCTTTCCGCTCTCGGAACTCCCAGAGATATCGTTGCCACCTTCGACTAGAAAGGATACGGCCTTGGAGGCGTTCAGGCATAATCCCACGGATGTTAGCTTCACACCACCGCCCCCTCGAGCGAGTGCGTGAACCAAATGTCTGAGCCTGCGGTTCCTCTCGTACTAAGCAGGATTACTATCGCACCGACGAGTCATCAGTGGGGTAAAACTAACCTGTCTCACGACGGTCTAGACTCACCTCACATTCCCTATTAAATAAGATTTAACGATTTGAGGCCGGATGTAGGATATCAAATTGTAAAATATAAGAATAATTCAAAAGCATATTTTAAAATATAAAGAAAAAACAAAAAATGCCCCCTAAAGAATTATTATTCAAGCAAATAAAATTATTTATATAGTTATAGAGCTATCACACATAAAATCCTGCATCATCCGGAATTCTCATCTTATAGTTGAATAGCAAACCAATAAAAAACGGCTATTTGTGAAAGAATGTTGTCGCTTGGTATACTTATTAGCAGTGCCCTAAAGAATCATTTTCGAAGGAGCGCCACCTTCAGGTACCATTTGGATCCAAACTGGCGGCTGAATTCTAATAATCTAATAAATATGATTTTTTAGTCTTATACAAAGTTGTTGAGCTTTGAACAGCCAACAAAAAAGTATTTCGGACATTTCGCAATTAGAATTGAAATAAAGCCGTTAATTAATAAAATTCAAAATTTGTTCTTTTTTTACAAAATCATTTATTTATATGTATGTTTTTAACAAAATATTAATTTAAATCACACTTTCCCTTACAAGAAGTACATAACAACGTGCAATGTAAACCTACTTTCTTACAAGCACATATATTTTGTTTACAGTTCTTTTTGCAGCAGCACCGTATCAGTTGCCTCAAGGCTGTGGACACCTCAGGTAAAGTTGACCAGTATGGTGAATAAATACCATCTTTTTACACCAACCCCAAGGTTCAGTATCTGGCAAAGTAGGATTTGTTTCCAATGATTGTCCCCATACATGGCCACTTTGGTATATGGCTCTTCGAGTATGTTGGTCTATAGCGGCTTTAGCAGGTGGAAGGTTTGCAGTATTTCTTCCCTTCGACGTGAAAAATTCCTTTCGGCCATCGTTAACTTCAAAGCAGATGTTGAACAGTACATTAAGACAACAAATCTTTGCAATAAATTGAAAACATGATCAGAAATAAATCTTTGCGGCTTAGACATAAAAGAAAAAGCTTCCGTTACCTCAGGGAAAATTTGCCAGGCCTTCCAAGCAGTCGACTTTCCCTTGCCTGAGAAAAATGAGACGGTATCACATCCCGTGAATACATGAAAATCTATCAAAGCTTCACATTTTTGTTGACCCAAATGTGCAGCTATCCCATTAACACATATTATTCTAAAGTGCTTATTGGCACCAAAGTGAACATATTGAGTTTTCAATCCTTGCACATACAACCGATGAAAAAAAGCAGTAGCTAACACTACAACATCGGTGTCTACTGTTCTTATGCAAATATTTTTCCAACCTTGGCGGATGCAACCCTGTACGTGTAATATAATACGTGTATCTGCTTCTTCGTGACTGCAGAGCGATAGATGTGAATTTTGGGAATTGCCGTTTGAAATGATCCTGTCGTCAATTGTGTATAGTGTTTCCACAGGATAAAGAATGGATGATGTTGTACATTCATTGGATAGAAAGTGAAACAGGTCTGTTTTATTGTCTGTGTTCCTAAGAAAATCCGACCAGTTTTTAGGAAGTAGTACAATACCACCAACCTGTCGTCGCGTTCCTCCTCCACGAATTTCTCTAGTGTGATGTTTCAAACTATTATTCTTGTATATGTCCCAAATGATATCAACGCGTTTTAAATTAAATTTATCAGCGTTATGTTTGATGTGCGACTGAAACACTTTGGCAGAGTATTCAGCAAAATTTAAAACACCCTTAGGCAGTAAAAGGTGTACCAATGCAAGCCCATCATAGACCACACAATCATACTGAAATTCTGATGTTTCTTCTGTCTGAAGTAAATTTGGCATAGCATAGCATCGGTTTCTTCTAAAATAAGAGGTACGTCATTAAGCACATTTTCCAAAATCTTAGCAATGATTGATTTATCTGATGATCTCTGGACTCTGTTTAAATATAGAGCTGTTGGGAATGGTTGATTCTCTTGTGCAAAAAAATCATCCAAATCTATGTCACGATTTGAACATACTATGAAAAGTCTAGAGAATAAATCCACATCAGATTTCAGGGACTTTATCAACATTGCGGATTTTACTTATTATTTTAGGTTTACAAAATAAGCGACTTTTATTCGATTTTATTGGATCATATATGGATACCTCTCTGCTGCTTAAGCTTTCATCAACAAACTTATTATATAGATCTAGTCCACGTTCCTTTATACCTAAAAACAACAGAAATATATTATAATGTGTCGCGGAAATAACCATGTATGAAGACCTACCTAAAACATTATTTAGACATTCGTCATCCATTGTTATTTTGGTATCAATGCAGAAAAAGTCTCTTTTGGTTTCAAGAAACGGATTTCCAAATTCAGTGTAAGCCTCTTTTAAAAGTTGTATATTTTCTTTAAATTTCATTTGAAAAACTGCCGATTCCTCATGGTGTCTATTGTCGATGGATACTTCTTCATCTAAGTTTGTAAATTCCATTAGCACTCTCGAGATTTCCGGACCAGAAAGCACCCATCTACGTAAGGCTGATGGATTGTTGGTTAAACCTATAAATCCATTATCGTCTTTAATAATGCCATTATGCTGCTCATGAGCTTGATCAATTCCAATTCCAGAAAAACGGCGAGTTGTTTTATTTACAACAAAACATTCGTTTTCAAAAGCTTTCTGTATATCTGGATTAGTTTCATCTAGTTCCGTTAATCTTTAAGATAAACTGACAGTCATCTCGAGTAATTTGGGTGGTCAAATATGAAGAACAAAGGCATGAAAACTTTAAGCATATTTTCCAAAAATTCTTTATAGAGAGAATAATTACCTTCTCGATGGGATCTTACAAATAAGAGCCTAATATCACTAAATGCACCTACGTAACAATGTCAACTAGCAACAACGATTATATGTAAATATTAAAAAAAGAAAAGCACGAACTTCTAAGACGTTGTAAGGTCTGCGCGCTTGCCTGCTACTTGAATAGCAGCGGGAAATTGAAATAGCTAAACATGTCCGATTAAAGCAACAGGCCAGGCACGTCATCGTTTCCAATAAATTTTAGCAACATCGTGTGCTATGGATAACAAGTAAACTTTATTTATTACAATTTTAAATAGATAGATAAATCACACAAAAAATAAAAGGTATCATGTTTAATTTTCGTAAATAGTGGCCTTATTTTCAAAAATTTCGCAAAATACATAAAATGCTTTTTTATTGGCAATAAAATAAGGAACACTTTTTAATTACACTTTTTTTTGTGAAGTCAATAGATTCGCCAGGAAATTACCTCTATTGATTTCTTGAAAATGGCGGCCATCTTGGATCCAAATGGTAACTGAAGATGGCGCTCCTTCGAAATACGTTCCTTACGGTAATACCGGTTAGTGTGCCAAACGGCAATATCCTTTCACGAATAGCCGTTTTGTATCGATAATTCTATTCTTGCGGTTCTAAAGGGTGTCTTTTTTAGAGGAATAGAACTTTGAAATGAAATAAAACACATAAAAATCTTGCTAACGCCCATGGTATTGAATTTATTGGAAATGTAATTTTATGCCATTAGTGCTTAAATATGATTTCGGGCATGTGGGTGCCGCGGCTGGCTCGAATGTAGGGCAATCTGGAAGCCCAATTTTTGGTCTCTTTTTCGAACAGTTGGGGCTGTATGTCGGCAATAACTCGTCTAATGTTGGCTTCCAATATCTCTGGATTATCGGCGTAGACTAGCGACTTCACATGTCCCCACAGAAAATAATCCAAGGCGTGATATCACACGACCGTGGAGGGCAATTCACAGGTCTACGACGCAAAATTTTTTGGTGAAAATGAGGATCAAGAACAATCTTGTTTACGGCCCATTCACCGAACGTCCGACGCAAGTGATGGTCACGCGGCTTTACTTCGTGCACGAGCTGAATCTTGTAAACTCGTAACCCAGGATCTTTCCTCAAAATCTTCCATAAGGTGGATGGACACAGCTCCAATTGCTGTGCACGACGGCGAATCGACTCATTCGGATCCTCCTCAACACTACGCTCCACAGCAGCAACAACTTCTTGGGTGCGCACTGTACGATGTCTCTGCGGATGTACATCATCAATCAGAGTATGCGTGGTGCGAATGGTTGTTCGAATGAGTTGTTCGGATGGACGATTATGTCGACCGTAAAATGGACGTAGCGCACGGTAAGTTTCGCAAACTGAACCCTGATTTTCGAAATAAATTTGCAAAATTCACAAGCGTTGTTCTACCGTAAGTCTATTTATGGTAGAATGGCAAAACATATTGAGCACAAATCAGCTGTCAGTTGTTAAATTAACTGTCTCTAGAAACAGGGTCGCCCATTCAAAAAACAAACTTCTAAAAAAAACACCCTTACTATTAGATAAGAAATAAGAGCTGTCGTAAATAATCAGTTTGTTACACTAAAACCAAGAATACCTCATTTATGTTGTTTAGCGGTAGGAGCTTTGTTGTTTGACAGTCAGTTTGGGAAGAGGATTTATGGGTTTTAATTCTTTTTTCTATGTTCTAAACAACAATGTTATAAATGTAAGTGGGGCCAACAGCAGCGTACTTTGTTGACTATAAAGATTTTCGATCATTGAACAACAAAACTGATTTGTTGTTTACCTCCCTTAAGTGCAATGTAACAAAGAATGAATGAATCTTGGCGCAATGATTTATATTCTATTGATCTAGTTTTTGATCTTCATTTATGTGGGAAAGCTCCAATAAGTGCCTTTACTATATATTTATGTATTTTGCTTCTTTCACAATATTTTTACATACCCCACACAACTTACAAAATTATTTATTTAAGCTTGTTCGGCATAAAATGTAAATCTGTTTCAAAACATCAATTTTACTCGTGATTCTCGAGACACGAAAAAGCGCCAGAGGATAAATTTTACAAGGAACTTAAAAGTTATAAGATGCCATAAAAAGATCGCTACGATATTGCTCACGTCAAAAAGGGAGAAGATAGTAAATTTCATGTATGACGTAGAAGTCGTTGCCTGTGGAGCTTTCGTATTTCTATAGGGTGGTCCTTCTAATTTTGTGATGTTCAGCTAGCAGCTGCAAGGTTTTCTTCAAATACTCGATTTATTTGTGGTTAACGATCTATTTGGCAGTCAAGGTTCATTTTTCTTAGCCTCCAAGTTGACCGTAGGCAATGGGGTATTTTCCATTTTTTTAAATTCAATTTTGGTGATATACAATATCAAGTAAAGTTATTATTTTAACAATTACTGCATAATCAATTTAAACCAAAACAATAATTTCTTAAATAAAAATAAGAAATAAGAATACGCCCGTCTAGACACAGGTTTCAAATAATTTTATTTGGCGGGAAATAATTTAACCAATCATAGACAGCGTTCGCTTAGACTGTAACTAACTTATATGAAGGGGCCGTTGATTGATTCCACCGTAGAGTGGCTGATTGGGCTCGATAGAGAGCGATTGAGACCGATGGTAGGCCTGATAACAGGACACTGTCCTCTGAACAAGCACCTGCATACAATGCAGTTGAAAGATGATCCTATTTGTAGAATGTGTGGAGAGGAGGATGAAACCATCACTCATATCCTGTGCCATTGTGCACCAATAGGTGTGTCAAGGTACAGGTATTTCCGAGGGTATTTCGGAAGGCAGTTTCTACAGCCGGAGGAACTACGGGATCTACCCTGGAAATGGCTGCTCTCCTTTGTGGAGAGCACTGGTCTTTTCTAGGGGATCCTAAATGTCGCGAATGTACAATGGGCCGATAGGCCTGAGTACTGCGGATCTTCGGATCTGCTCGCGTTTTCTAATAAAACTTATATGAATGCCAAATTGTGTATTTACTTTACATTATTTTACCTATGACACCTCTATTTTTCTCAATATCTTGAATATCAATAAATATTATACACATGTATTTAGAAGGAATTAAAAGGTATTTATATTTGTTATTATGTAGAAGTTATCTTAAAAATGTAAACAAAACTTACGGTGAGGATTACGTGGCAGCATTTCTTGCGTGCCGTCAGCTGACATGTCTTGTCACAATATAAAGTGAAAGAGATATATTGGTTAGATTTATTTGTTGTTTGCCACAAAGTTCTTCGAATATCAATTTTTTCGGAAGAGTTACAAATTTTTTTTCCGAAGCGTTTCCACAACTTTTATAAAATACCTTTTAAATGACATTATCTACTATTTGTAAATTACAGCAAATACCTCTATGAAAGAAACTGAAATGCTTCAAATAAACACGACGGAGACGTTAGAACACATCTGTCATTTGACTAGCATTAAAAATTATTTAAGATATTTAATAATTCACGCCTATTATTTTTTACATAAGAAAATTAAATTTCGTGGATAAATATATTAAAATTGATTTAATAAATAAGCTTTATACACCTGTTTTCTTCAATTATCTTTGCTAGAACTAGAGAAGGAATTTCAGTTTGGCAACACCACACTGTTTTGTATAAAACCATTCTATCAACAAATCCAAACAGTCCAGCTACGTCATCAGCCAAAGTACCTACGTCACCAATTTAAAACACCTGTTCACTAATTTTAACTTCTGTTTTCTCAAAAAATTGATAATTATTTTCGCGGAAATCTGTATTGGAAGGCTTGCTTGTACATATTCTATGATATTATTCAATAAAAAAAAAAAGAAAAATAGGAAAATACCCCATTTTGGATCGTAGCATTAGAAAAATCCTGTTCATCACTTCTAACGAAAGTAGTTGGGAGAAAATTACTGCTTTCAGTGGAAAATAGAAATGTAACTGCAAAACTCAATTCGGTTGTTCAGGAATTTTTAAAAATGAATGGCGTTAAGTTCATTAGGGGAGAAGGGGCCAAAATGAGATGATTTTTGCAAAATTCCTTCACTAATTTTTATTTTTGACTATGGAGGTGTGAATTTTTATCAAGACTACTTCAGTCGTTTGTGCACCTCTTGGGACAATCACTTTATTTATTGTCCTTAAAAGTCAGACTTTCCTTTTCTTTTTAAAAAGACTGTTTTTGTCTCATTGAGACAGGTAACTAAACAATAGAAAAATTCAAAGTGTAGCAAAACACAAACTTTATTGCAAATATTAAAACTAGGAAAATGAGCAGAATATAACATTAACTGAGAAAGTAATCCTTTTTCAAAATAAATTGTACAAATCAAAATTGTTTATCGAATATTAAGTGAACTAAACTTTACTGGGATTTTAAAACCCCTTATTGACGTTTGGTAGTACCAAGGTAAGAGGGTGACGGTAAGATCATCTTGATGTCGCCGATACTGGCATTTGATATATCCGGAAAGATTGGGTAAATAAAACTATTATCAAATTTTTCACTTTTTCTAAAAAAGTAACTTCAAAATCATTGCTTTTCAGTTGTCTTAAAACTTTAGCAATGTAATAAACCGCGGCACTTTTTGACTGAAATTAAACGAGCACATAATCTTCTACCTCTGTCTTTTTTTCCAAAGTTTTAAAGTTATATTCTTCAATTGTTTCTTCCTGCCCTGTCCAATCTACCTCGTTCGATGAAGCGCTGGAAATATCGGAATTTCCTTCTTTGATTTCATCAGATAGTTGGCTTAACTCTTTGATTTTGCTTTGTTTTAGTGAAGCAGCGGACCTCTTGAGTGCTTTCTTTCTTTGTTTTTCCAATTCTCTTTGTTCAATATCAAGTTTTTATGGAGTATCAGTCAGAATCGTACTTCTTCCTTTACGTCTGCCTTTTCTATTGGTTTTTAATGGCTTTGCTGTGGAATAATCCTTGATAACGACTGGGGAGAGGAAGCCGGATGGATCTTCAGATTCTGGAGTCGTTGAAGGACAGTTGACTGTTTGATAGGTGTTGTCTTTGCTAGTGTTGGCTGTAGGATTTTCAGCTGTAGTGGTATTGGAATTGTGATTATAATTTACATCTGTCATTTTTCTGTCGGTAACCTCACTCATCAAAAAATCATCATCCGTAAAAACATTACGATCAAAATGGATAAATGCCTGGTTTTTTAAATCCAGAGGATATGTTGTTTCTAGTTATGGCCTTGTCAAAGGCAACCCCGACACAAGCAGCAATATTGTAAATATTTAGAGGTATTCCAGGATTTTTTAGAAGCCATGCATCAACAGCAGCATTGTAATGGCTTTTGAAGGATGAATATACTCCAACATCTAACGGTTGTAGCTTATGGGAACAATGCGGAGGTATAGTGACCAAAGTAACTCCATTCTCTTTAGCCAAATCTAGAACCCCCACCGAAATATGGCTCTCATGATTGTCCATTATGAGTAGGGAGGGATTTTCCTTGGAACTAGCACTTTTCTTAATGAAATGTTTCATTACAGTCACAAAGTTTTCAGTCGTCATCCATCCGGTAGAAAAAGTTCCAGGTGGTGTTCCGTGGAGCATATGACTCTGAAATTTTCTCCGAGGAAAAATCATTGCGGGAGGTAAAGTATTCCCAGATGCACTTACAATTCAGCAGGCTGTCACAAACGTGCCTCGTTTACCACTAGTACATTTGTTTACCTGCTTTATGCCCTTTACTACTTTCGCCGATTTCTGCAGAGTGCTTGTGGCAGTTTTGTCCAAATTGAAAATGCGGTCAACATCAGCAATGATTTCTGGGTTTCTTTTCAATACATTTTCCAAATTATCATATTACGTTGTGTTTATTAAACGAATTTGCTCTAGATAAACTGTATCATTGTGGCTGTCTCAAGCATTAAATTCTTATGTCGATTCATAAATCACTGAAACCAATCAAGACAAGCTGACTCTGATTGAATCCATGACGGTGGCAGTGAGGTTATTGCCACAGCCACTTCGTAAGCTAGCTATCTAAGGTTTTTGTTGATTGTCCATAGCACATCTTGGCACACTCAATAGCATATACAGCTAAGGTGGTTTCTTGCTAATCAGTAAACATTCTTCCACAATCATTATTGGGCCTCACTTTAATTTTATCTTGCGGATGTCCCTTTTCTTTTGTACATATCTGGCCACAGTTTGAAATTTCAATGAATTTAGTTCAGCTCCTCGGCGCAAACTTAGTCCTTAGTCCAAACTTAGTGATAAGACTTGATTAACAGCATTTTTTATCGAAGCTTCGGTGAACTGCCCTTTGTTGGTTTTTCTTTTTCGGCCTCGTGACATCCTTGTACCACATAAACTAAAATAAAGACAACTTTAAAATTTCTATATAATTTTATCACGACGGGCCACAAGGAGACGCGTCTCACTATGGTCTAGACCATGTTGTACCATTGTGGCCCCAAGACATGGCAATTTTTAATATCTCCGCAAAAATATTTGGTTGTAGAATGAAACCTAACCTGTACTGTAATCGATAGTTAAAAGATTGATGATTATTAAGAGTTCATGGCAATTATTCTCAATTTATGGATTTTCGGAAAATTAAGGAATTGCGTGATACTTTGAAAAAGATTGCCTACCTGAAAATCAATAATTTTCTGAAATTTCGTTGTCACCTCCGCCATACTAAGAGGCATTGTTGGTATTAATACCAACCAAGAATTTAAATAGTTTGTCCCATTGTAGAACATGTCTTCATTGTGGCCCCTCCTCCCCTTATATTTAATTCGGAAGAAAAATTCTGACAGTAACATATTTAAAAAAATTAATAAACTTCGGCTATCTAAATATGCCGCAGAAACGGCAGTGGCGTCATAAGCTGTGAACTAATATGCAGAACAAAAGAAGAGGAACAAGTTGAGTCAGCTTTTCTTTTAATTCTGTCATTACACCTAATCTTACATTCATTCATTCATAACTAAATTCAGCTAAAATATACTGAATTATAAGCTAGGTTAGGGCAACTATATCGGATGTATCATTTGAAGTTTTTAACTTTTCGCATATGATTTATCATCTACTGACAATCGTCAAATTTTCGATAATTTCTTTTTACAATTTTTGCTTTGAATATTTAAATTGCAAAAATGATGCTTATGGATTGAAAAGGAATTGGCTACACTACCTTCAGCTACAATATCTTACCTAAATAATTTTGGAATAGTAAAGCTAACGGAGTATTTTTAACAATTTCTTCTCTTTTTTGACAATATATCTGAAACCATACGTCCAACAAAAGAACGATAAGCGGAAAATGCTGATAAAATTTACTTTCATTCCCTCCCCCTCTTTCCTAATTTATTTGCTATTAATTTACATGAAATAAGAACTGCCTAAATTTGGAAAAAGTTTATATCTTTTTCTTCTTTCAAAAAATTCTATCTCGGTTGAAACAGAAAGAAGATTACCGCACGTTTTATAGGGAAATTGGCACTCGGTCAAATTTTATAGATTTTTGGTTTGATTGATGTTGTAGTTCAACTTATTCTGAACAAAAAGTTCCCCTGCAAAACTTTAAATTATGGTCAGTTTTGCTGGTAGATGGCTCCAAAATATACATTTAGTAACTTTTCTAGTGCCTCGTATATCTCACATTTTGAATTTCTCGAAGAATAACTTTAAGACATGTCTGAAAAAAAAATCAGTTACGAATTTTGTTCTTTATATGACGAATCTTTAACTGTTGTTATTTTGTTTTGTTAGATTTAAGTAATGACATATTTACCAAGCTTCATTCTGCAGAAACGGTATTACAAAGCAATTATACAATCAGAAGAAGAAAAAGAAGAAAACGTAGATGCATTTGTGGTTACAACATTTGAAATTAGGATGACGTTTGCAGTGATTGTCCTTTTAATTAAAAATATCATTACTTCGATACAAATATATCATCTAACTTCTCTCTCTTTCTAACTAGTTAAAAAACATTCATCAACTTCTTTCGTTGCACCACCCAGTACCTAACAGCACAGAAGGAGCTAGTCTAGCAGTTTTCCCGGTTCGACGCCGTACATTTCATTGTCCGTGATCAGTTTAAAGTGTCGGTAGGAGGGTGGTTTTCCAATTCTCGGCTCGGCGAACGCTCAATAATGTGCGAACTAAAGCGAGGGTGGGGACACCGTTGTTCTGGTTGCAAGCTTCGTTTGGTACCTTCTCTCTCGGGAGCCCACTTAACCTCAACCTCTGTACCTTTATGTATGTTCTATAAAGACATGAATAGCAGGTCCCAAGAGGACGCCCTTCTTTGTGCAGTAACATTAAACCATTTAAATTTTGCCACAATCACGATCACGGCGACTTTTATCCAACGGGAAATTTGCCACCGTTTACAAATAATTATAAGCATTGCCGGAGTCGGGATAGAGTAAGGGCGATTGTCGGATGCCAAACCGTTTTTACTAATTTGCATTTCCTTAGAACAATATGTATTCTAGCTGTTGACCTAAGATCCCATCTAAAGTCAAATGAAATGCGTTTCCAGAAAAACTTTCAGGACGTTTTGTAAAAATGTATTAAAACATTCTGTTACGAAATAAAGAGATAATTTGGCAAAATAGGTGCTTGATACTTCTTCTTCTTAATTAGATCTTGTCAGACGTTTTGTTATCCATGCATTATTCCAGTTGGCGTCCGTTTGCTGTATAGTACGTCTGACGGCACCACGCCATGTGTCACGGTTGCCTGTTATGCGCACACTTCACCGAAGTTCTTTCCCATCAGCTTCTTGGAGACATCAGTCCAATGTTTATCAGGGAACCTTCTTGTCATCTGGTTTTCCTTAAACTATTAAACGCTCTACATCGCCCTCCGCCAGGTCCATGTGGCCAAAAAAATGAGGGGATTCGAGAGGATCGAACTATTATACTCAGTTTGGTAAAGACAGAGTAATAACTCACGTAAAGACCGACCACGAGCGTACTACTTTTTCTCAGTAATATTCATAGAATTTATAGGGAAAAATCTAAATATATTTCTTTTCTATCAAATAAACGTCTGATACTTGAATTATTCAATTGTTTTCAGTTTTTAGTCTCGACCCTGACGGCGTTTTTGATGTTTGTGAAAAATTTTTATGCGGGTATATGAGAATGATCATGAATTTTAAAAACTCATGTAGACAGATTTGCCCAAAAGCTGCCATAGTACGGGTATTCGAATGAATTTTTTATAAGAATACAGATAATAACCTATATATAGCCCAGGAAAAATCGGTATAAAAATATTGCTTGTCGGAAAAAAAATGTAACGGGCTGAATTTTTGCATGTGTTAGAGTTCTTAGTAATGTGTAAGAGTTTCTTATCGATTTCACCGCCGCGGGGTCAAACTTCGCGAAAACAGCATTTTGCAAATATCTTGAAAAAAAAAACATAATTTACTAATTTATAGCTGAGATAATGTGCCATAAAAATGAGTCCAGCATTTTTTTTTTGGGGGAGAAACCTTTCACAAGTTATAGCGCTTTAAAGAATCGAGAGTAACAGTAACAAAAAGTAAAAAAGGCACCTGTTACTCAACCTCTACTACACGCTCTCAATTCTTTGAAACTCTGTAACTCGTGTACCGTTTCTCCTGCAAAAAAAATCGTTTTTATAGCAAATTATCTCAGCTATAAATCAGTAAATTATGTTTTTTTTTTTCTAAAAAGGTCACCGTTCTCAAGATATTTGCAAAATACTGTTTTGCGGACTTTGACCCCGTGTGATTGACCTCGCGACGGTCAAATCGATAAGGAACTCTCACACATTATTAAGAAACTTAATCCTAAGTTGCATGCAAAAATTCAGCCCGTTACAACTTTTTCCCATGTTGGACGTAGATTTTTCTTGTGTTAAGCTGGTTAAAAATTGGTTGTATAGAAATTCAGAAACAGACAGATCTTATAGAATCAAATTAAGTGTCAAAAGGGCGAATAATGCTTGTCATCGTCGACAATCAAAATCTGCGCAAACAAACAAGCAATTTTAAAAAACGAACATACCAATACAACAAAAATTGAAAAAATTATAAAAAAATTAAAAATGTATTGCAATTTTGTATAAGCACATTATTTTTTCTACGAGTCAAATTTTCTTACCCTTGCCACACTTGTATTACAATATACTACTATGCTAAATTAAATGAAAGAATGAAGATCTAGTAAAAAAAGACGGTGTATTAGTGATCTTAGGTTCTTAGTTCCAGAATTTGGTGAATAGGGGAGGCAAATTTTTCGTGTCAACGGTGCGTTATGTTGTCAAGAACGCTTTATTAGTTGTAATTTTAAAGCCCCCTCCCCCGCTCATCAATTTTGAAATTTTGTAAGTCTGCCTTTGAATGAGAGAACGCAAATATATGATTAGCCTAGGGGCGCGTCAATCTATATTCCAGCCCTGTCAACAGGACAAAAACATAAGCATTGCGGGTCTTTTTATTACTTTCATAATTCTGTTTTCCGTTCATAAAAAGTTCACAGTTATTTGAATTTGTTTATAACCACAATTTCGAAAATCATAAACAAATGCAAAAAATGGTTTAAATGACAAAAAGAGAATTGGTTCTTAATACCTTGCAAAACACATGAAAAATCAAACAATTAAAAAAACATATCTTTCTACAGTAGATGCCCTGAGAATAGTACAGATGAAATTTCGAAGTCTTTTTTGATTTTTAGCAATTTAAATAAATATTTTGGGCTAAAATATCGTACGAAGATTTGGTTCAATAAAGGGAATAGTTTCAGCAACTTCCGTTAAGATTTATGTATTACGTTATACAGTATCGGAAAGTCCTGGATTGGGTATTGCATAGTTTCAACGACTTAACCGACCGCCCACAATAAAGGCGTCTACCAGTGCTCTAGAAGAGGGGCAAATAGTGACACGCGCATCAAGAAAATCATATGTACATCATTGACGATTTAATTATCTGAAACTTTTCAGCAGGCGTATAAACTCACATTTTGAATGGTTACTAAATAAAAACAAATCAAACTTTTGCTTATTAGGCTAAACGAGAAATGAAGGGTGCAAGGCGGAAACACATTGAAATTCCGCAGGTAGAGCTGCCCACGTACATGTGGTGGGGAAAGCAGGTGGCGCGAGTAGGATGTGTTACACGATAAAAAAGAATAGCCTAGTTGCTTCGCTCTCTCTTGCTCTTATTGCCGTACCTAATCAAACGCTTACCAATACTGTATTTCTTAAACTACACTAAAGGAGCAATTTTTAATGGTTATTGTTTGCAAGTTAACAAATTATTAAGGTTTTTATAGGCACAATACACTAATATGCAGTGTGTTCTAGGATGAATCTAACTATAATTGTAATCTTTCTTATTTAGCATTTTAGGAGGGAAAGTAATTCTTCATAAAAAGTATTTATTTTTCTGAGAAATCCTTAGACAAAATCACAATTTCGAAATAACGTACCGGGTGGTTGAGAAATAAGGATAGTTTTTAAGAGATGATTAAAAATGTTACAGGACAAAGATGTTTGTCAATTAAACTTTAGATATGAAAGAAAGTTGTAATTCAAAGTTGATATTTCGCCAAAATGATTAAAATAATGGGCAAAAATACAAAAATTTCGCCGTATTTCTTTTTTAGCATGATTTCTATCGAAAAAAAAAATCAAAAATGTGGAAATAAAGCGCGCGCTTTGAACGTGACGTCACGCACTCACCTTAGTGACGTCGACGAGCCTACGACCTTCATACCATTGTATCATAAAGTTGGTTCCCTGCTTTTTGACAGTTGATGCTGAAATTGACACTTTGACAGTCGTTTCTCTTTAGTTTGGATTTTTGTATTTAGAAAATGTTTAAAGAGTGATTTGTACCAACATGTACAAATAACAACATAAATTGTTCAATCAACTTTCGGCAGATTTTCTGCACTTCCTTTAGAAAATCCTGGCTCCATTTTCTTCTACTATTATACAGAAACAAAGCAAAATACAATTCGTAAAGGAACACACAGAACATAACCCCAAAACAAAGCGTAAACAATAAGCATGTATCAGTTGTGGTGTGATGTTAGTGGCTATTAGGCATTCTGGCAAATGCTGCCAACATAAATCCGGGATGTGTGACGTCACTCAGCCTTAAGGTCAAATGAGTGTTCAAATTGCCGTAATAAATGTTTATTTTTTTTATTAAACACTGTGGGATTTATATCTGAAACAGAGTTGCACAAGGTGAATATCTATCAGTTAGCTTTCAAATAAACATATTTGTTTTGAGATTTAAGAATCTAGTGAAAAGGCCCATTGTACCGATTCAACCAAAGTGCACAATTTTTTGAATTCTCTAGCAAACATAAATAGAAAAATTACTCTGTACGTTGCCCTCTTACTGTCATATATTTTTCAATCTGTTTTCTTAATTCTTCGTACACTAAATCAATTATACCCCATAAAAATATGGGGTAAAGTCAGGGTAGCGTGTATGCGTGTATTTAATTTTATAGGACCCATTTATTATGAAAAAGAACAATTTAATGTCTTCTTATTTTTTATTCACCCTGTAAATTATTTCGAAGTTCTATGGCTAAAGACTTCTCAGAATAAAGAAAACTTTTTATGAAGAATGATTTTTTCTCTTAAAATGCGAAATTAGAAAGATTACAAGTATAGTTAAGTCCATCCGAGGACATATTGTATACTCAACATTTTATTGTGAATAATTCGGTACTTATTTCTATTTATGCGATGTGATTACTAGCGATTACTTGTCACATCGAAAACAAATTAAAACGGAAAAAAAAATCGCTGCAGCAACAGAATTTCATTAAAATTTATTTTGACTTCGCTGAGATAAAGAATAGCCTTTTGAAATAAAAGTGTTAAAAAATGCGGAGCCAACTTAACAAAAAGAGTTACTAACATCTCAGCCTTAAATCCTGCTGCACGTCTTAACATTAACCTGGTGAAACTGAACAAACGTTACAGGAAAAACGAGGTATAAGCTTAAATGCCATTAAATTCTAGACAATACAAATTATTATATAGCGGGTGTCCCATTTAAGTTGACACAACAAAATGTCTCGAGAAAAATGTATTTTCATAACAAATGCTTGAAATAAAAATTGTGTGGTTCGAAGAGGTCAATTACATTCTTTCTTTCAACAAATTTTTTTAAGAGGTGTAATGGACCAAAAATTTTGGAATTTTGGAATGGTATTTGGGAATTGAGTCCTGCTTATTGTAAAACTAAAGTATACAAAAAATGACTTGATTTGGTGTTCTACAGGGTGTATTATAAGCAAAGTTGTAAAAATCACCTCTATACCAAATTTCAGGAATATAAAATTATTTTTTTTGAAACTTCCCATTTTTTCAATAAATTAGTATTTTATTTTGAACCATTCAATTAAAACTGCATAGAAATTATTTTCTGTGAATTAATATTTAAAGTTATGTAGAAGCTAAAAGTAGGCTATGAGAAAAGCAATGGATACACATTTATCATTTATTATTGACATATCTGTCAAACGTAGTCAATGTTATCCTTAATTTCTGTTTCAAATTAACGAACCAAGCATAAAATATTAAGTGAAAATGGTACTCACAGTGCGTGAAAAAATTTATATTGTGCAATGCTACGGAATTGGCGGTGAAAACTCGCTAAGAGAAGTGGTAAGCCAATTTAATTTGAAATTTCTAAACACTGCTTTGTCACGTACTCAGGCTATGAGAATAATTAAAAAGTTTCTGGCTACTGGTAGTGTTCTTAACATGAAAAGAAAAATAAAAGCATATGATGAAGACAATGTTGGGGCTATTATAGCTCATGCACATGTTATAGAAAATCCTAGGATGCCACTAAGAGAGAGATCAGCTCTTATTAATATTAGCAAGTCTGAACTCCAAAGAATTTACAAGACAAAGAAAATTAGGGCATATAAAGCAAATTATAAACATACGCTTGAAGAGGGAGATGAAGGCCGCAGGTTGTATTATTGTTTGACCATTGGAGAAAAAATCATGGAAGAGAGATTTTTTCATCATTTCATAATTTTCTCAGATCAATCCACATTCACAACCAATGGTGTTGTTTTATCTCAGAATTGTCGGTTTTGGGCTTCTGAAAATCCAAATTTTAGAATTCATTGTAGAAGACAATATTATAAAAAAGTGAATGTGTGGTGTGCTGTTCCTTATCACGTTGGAGTTATTGGACCTTATTTCATTGAGGGAAGGTTAAACCAGCACACTTATTTACAGCTTCTTGAAAGATTTTCTGAAGAACATTTAAATATTTTAAGAGATATGCCTTTAGTTCATTTTCAACATGATGGTTGCCCTGGCCACTCCACAGAAATGGTTAATCGGTGGTTGAATTTAAATTTTGGAGAAAATTGGATTACCAGGAATGGACCGATCAAGTGGCCGGCGAGATCCCCAGACCTATCAATATTGGATTTCTTTTTATGGGGTCGCCTCAAGCAGTTGGTTTTCGCTGAACCACTTCCTAACGATGTAGCAGTATTGAAGCAGAGAATTACAAATGCCGTAAACTCTATACCGTTAGATCATATTCGAAACAGTTTTAAGGACTTCAGGCGAAGGATCGAAATGTGTGTGGATGTGGGTGGTAGCTACGTCGAATAATAAAAAAATTGTAAACATTGTTTTGTATTGGTCAATAATTAATTTGTTTGTGAATCTGTTATGTTTTTAACATTTATTACTTGTTATAATTTTTAAACCTCATTAATCTTCTGTTAGTAATTGTTTCTTGTTTTACAATTAGTTCGATTAACATTATACCTTCTTACATCTCGTATATTCAATTTTTTATTTACCAATAGCCTACTTTTTGAGATGATTAACATTTGCTCCTACACAACTTTAAATATGAATTCAACTCTTAATTCGCAAAAATGGGAAATTTCAAAAAAATAATTTTATATTCCTGAAATTTGTTACAGAGGTATAAAATTGCATTCTAAATAACTTTCATTAGTGGTGATTTTTACAACTTTGTTTATAAAACACCCTGTAGAACACCAAATCAAGTCATTTTTGGTATACTTTAGTTTTGCAACAAGCAGGACTCAATCCCCAAATACCATTCCAAAATTCCAAAATTTTTGGTCCATCATTACATTGTTACATCTATCCTGGGACACACTGTACATATGTTATGTGTTATTGAAAGATTATTAAAATATGTAAATATAAAAGTCATAGTTAAAACATGACGAGAAAAACGAGAAATCGACGATTTCTCGTTATTTTTCGTTATTCTCGTCATGTTTTAACTATGAGCTCAACGTTGGTTCACTTTTATATTTACATATTTTATTAATCACTTAATAACATATTACATAAATCAGAAACAAAGTGTTGACACGTTCAGGGGAATTTTTCTTACGTTTTGGACCACTGATTCCTTCATGTAAATCGTAAAAATATTGAATTCCCCATTTAAAATTTTTAATCTTTGGATTATATGCGGTATTAGATGCTTCGAAAATGTCTAACCACTAATTTTAATTAATTTGACAAAATTTGAATTTATCACTAGCGTATCCGACAATATATACTATAATTTGACCACCACCACCACCATACTTTGCAGTTGGAGATATATTAGAAAAAAAATCGCTAATGCCAATCCAAAATAACCGTTGCACATAAATAAACGCAACGTACGCACGGGTCGAAATGTGAACCCTGCCTTTTTTAAAGTTAGTGAAAAATACGAGGTCGATTTAATAAAAGCACTTACTAACATATCTGCCCAAAATCCTGCTGCACCGGCTAACGTTGCTTACGAAACTGAACAGTTCCTTGCAGGAAAAACGAAGTATAAGTTTGAATATCATTGAGTACAAATTGTTAAATATAAACTGCAAATAAAAACAGAAAAGCTCGTTAATATAAATATACATTGAGTTGAACTTTTATTTCTTTATTTCCAGGTGTGATATCGGCAGGAGTATCGGTACCAGTACAAATCCCAAGCCAATCCGCAGATCTAGCATCAAGTTACTGGCCTCGAATTCAGTGATCTCAGCTCTTTGGTTTTCCGCCGCCGAGTCTGCTCGTGCACCAGGAAAACCCTGCCCTGCAAGCGACCATGACGCCCCCTATCGTCGCCAGCTCACCGCCGGAAGAAACATCCTAATGGTTAAATATGGCAGTTCTGCTTTACCCACAGAACTTTCAGTTCTACCTGCCGCGAAGCGACAGGTAACTGTCGGTTTTGAAGCTACACCTGGACGGTTTCCGTAAGTTCGCAACCCGGACTGCAGGGTACACTGTAAATATTGTATATAGACGCGGCAAATTTCACACTTCCGCAGTAAATCATTGTTCTAGAAATTTGTTTTATTGGTGGAGCGAAATCGACCTGAGAATGTGTAGTTTTTCTCGGCGCAGAACCAGATGAGATATTGTGGGTTTTGTGGAGTAGGTTACTTAGGATCTGTAATGGCCATTTACGACAATTTTCGAAAAAAACTTCAGAAATTCTTTATTTATAAAAATCGTGTTTTTTTAACTTTATATTATCATGTCTCCAAATCTAATTGATTTATCGACGTGACCGTCACAAGTACAAAAAATAACACTCCTCGGTACCGCCCACATTATCCGCAAAATACTTTCTATACAGTGAAAAAAAAAACGAACAACATTAAATCTTAGGACTCAGGTAGAGAGTCCCGCTTAATAAGGAACCTGTAATAAGCTGATAGGCGGAGAGCTCGTGACATCGAAAGTACCGTCGTCGAGGATTTGAAAAATTCTAGTGAAGATTGGCTGTAGAAAACCATACGAACAAAATGAGCTCGGTGTGATGAAAGTTTTCTTTCGCGAAAATTGATTTCAATTAGAGCATTTTTTAGAAAGTTTCATGTCCCTAATAGCACAACATTGTCCTGTGGACATCTGAAGGACGTCCTCGACGGACATACAGGACATCCGATGGACGTTCGTTTTTGGTCCAAAGTGCATCCGACGGGCAGCCGAGGGACGTGCAAATGTCACAACTTTGGACAATATTTGTACATTCCAATTAGTTTAGAAAAAAAAAACCGAAATGAGCAGGGATCGAACCGTCGACCTTGTCCTTTGTAACTCGATGTTCTCTCACTCGGCCATTATCCTAGCTTATTAGTATTTACTTAAAGACTGTACAGTTAACTAATAAAACTACTTATTTCAAATGTAGAAAGTATTTGACTGTTTAATAAATATTTAGTATCATAGTATCAAATAATATCATTAATAATTTACAAGAAATATTAAAATTAAATTATTAATGATAAATTACTATAAAAAATAAACTACAAATTTTACAGAAATATCGGTCAAATGTAAACAAAAACGTTGTAAAATTGAAAAATCGGTTTTGTTAACATTTTTTGTTAATGTATTAAATAGACGTCCTGCTGCTCTCCCTATAGGGACCTAAAATGCGTGTACTTGCCGAAGGACGTCCGTTGCGGCACATATGTTGGACGTTCAGTGTGCTATTCGCTGGTATGTATATACATATTTCGGAAACGTGTTGGAGAGAAAGCGGTATGGAGATATTATCATTTATTGCAAAAATATAATATTTAAATCAACGGACACGAAAAGGACGTCCATCTCCTGTCCCTATATGGACATAAAATGTACATACTTCCAGTACATAAAATGGACATTCAGAGGAGATCCATTCCGTACAATTTTAAGTAAATCCGATGATAAACGTCTGGTAGACGTCCAGTTTATGTCCACGGACGTCAGTACATTAAATGGACATAAAACGGACGTCCATCGTGTGCTATTGGGGGTTCTTTCAGAAAACCTGGTACGACAATCTCTACTCTGCCGAAAATGCCTGTCATACCTATTTGAAGGAGATGATAGGTAAGAAAGTTTTACCGTTATGGAGTGGAAACTTTTTTAAAAAATTTTGTTTGCTTTTGTGCGCTCTTTCAGAATATCGTGGTATGGCAGCTCAAAAACTGCCGGAAATATCTGTCATACCGGTTTATCGCATAGTTTTGACTATTGGAATTAAAAAATGAACAATTTTATTAATTATAGAACCATTTCTCCACTTGTTAGCAAAAGCACTGATTTTTCTTATTCTTGAATTTTTATAATTCGCAACTTCAGAAAAAATATTTGATAATTATCTTAAGTAAGATTAGAATGGATTATTTTAAAATCCAAAAAATTATAAGTAGATTAACTGCTCTAAAAATTAGCATATTTTACTTCCACATCCAGTGGTAGGTATAGTAACGACAAAAAATTTAAAATTTTTTTTTTTTTTTGTTCAAATAGGTTTAAAATGTCATGAAACGTCGAGATTTAAGTTTGAGCGAAAAAAAATTTCTGTCTGTCTGTCGGTGTCTAACTTTTTTTTGTGCGCACGTTTACTCTGGAACCGTTTAAGATATTGACTTGAAATTTGGTACACCTATGTACTTTAAAGAGATCGGAACTGGATTATATTTTCATGTTGTTCCGACGAAGGGTTGGGGGGTAAATTGGGGTAAATTTGGGGTAAATGGGTAAATAAAGCAGGTAAGAGTCCATAAAATTGGTATTTAGTATATACAAGAGAAGCTAAGGTCTCCAAAAAAATCTTGGCATTAGCCACCTCCGTTACCACCCCCACCCCATTTTTACATAGGATGAAGAGAAAATGTGATTTAGTGTGTGTACAAGAACCAGAAACCTCAAAATATTATTTTACTTCATCCACCCTAACTACCACAACCCCCATCACCACCCCCACCCCACTACCGATGTGGGGCATCGTTTTATGGGTTTCAAATATTATATTATTAAAGTTCCATAAACAATTAGTTCCACTCTGTATAGTAATGCAAAAAAAGAAAATTTTTATTGTTCAAATGGGCGTAGAATATCATGAAACGTCGAGATTTTAAGTTTGAGCTAAAAAACATTTCTGTCTGTCTGTCGGTCTGTAACTTTTTTTGTGCGCACGATTACTCTGGAACCGTTTAAGAGATCGACTTAAAGTTTGGTACACGTATGTATTTTAACGAAATCTGGAGCTAGATTATATTTTGATCTCATTCCGTTGATGGGTTGGGGGTAAATTGGAGTTCATAAAATTGTTATTTGTTATACAGGGTGTCCCACTTGAAACACTTGGTGTCATTTTCTCGATAAATAAAAGAGATATTTGAATTATGTAAAAAGTGTTCTCTAGAATATATATTTTGAGTAAAAACGGTCATTTTACAAATTGAGGTGGCGTTGCGAAGCAAAGAAATTATTTGATCCTAGTAACGTTGAAATGAGGTGCAAAGGATGGGACATTACATTCTGAGCAACTTTTATAATACGAACAATTTTGGAAAAATCACTGGTTCTCGAGATATTTTAACTTCAATATGATTTTTTTTTAATATAAAAACAATCAAAACTTTTTTAAAATACATTTTAGACGATAAGTCCTCTGGGGTAGTTTTCAGTGAATCAGTTTGATTTAGATGAAACATTTATTTCAAAACACAAAATAACTTTTTTTTTTCAAATAAAACAAAGGTGGGGCTCTGCAACTGCTATTTGAAAATTAAAGATTTTGACATTTCTGTTTATTGTGTATTGTCTGATTTTTGCGTCATGTTTATGTTGTATGTTCGACTAAATTTTACACAGTAAATTGTAGACATGAAAAAAAAATGCGATATTTCTTACTCGAAAAATTACATTGAAGTTCAAATATCTCGAAAACTAGTGATTATTCGAAAATTGTTCATATTAAAAAAGTTGCTTGGAATATAATTCTAAATTTCATGCATCTCATTTCATCGTTCCTAAGATCCAACAATTTCTTTGCATCGCAACGCCATCTATAATGCAATGTGTAAAATAACCATGTTTACTCAAAACTAAACTTTATATATTCTAGTGGATACCTTCTACAGAATTCATGTATCGCTTTTGGTTATCGAGAAAATGGCGCCAGGGGTTTTAAGTGGGACGTCCTGTATATATAAGAGATGCTCAGGCCTCAAAAAAAATTTGGCATTAACTATCCCCATTATTAAAGTTGGTGAAAAAAATAAAATTGTGATTTAGTGTGAACCAAAGGTCTCAAAAAATTTTTTTTAGTTCGCTCACCCCCACTACAACTCCCCCCTCCCCCCTCCTGTCAGGCCGATAGATCAATTAGATTTGAAGATATGACGATGCAAGTTTAAAAACAGCGATTTTTATCCACAAAAATTTCTGACGTTTTTTTTTAAATAAAAAAGTCATGTACCACAAGAAGCATCATATAGTATAGCCTTTACTTATGTAGAATCGTTCACTTAATGAAACCTATCAGGTCTTATGATCTGGTTCTACACCGAAATGTTTTTCCTCGAGAACGGAGGAACTTTTGAGGTCTTTTTTGCTCCACTGTATATAAATATGAGTAAGTACAACAATAAACAGATACAAAGCAAATATTATTTAGTAATGTTTGTATAAAAGTACTTACCTGCAAATGTAAGTGTGAAGGTGTAAATAATTAATTTGTAAAAAACTCACTTGATGTACAATAAATATACCCGTTCTGGTAATTTTGCAATAATTTATTACTAAAAAGGGCTTCAAAAAACGGATATTTTCAAGTATTTGTTTTTATACAGCACGGAGACGTTTCTTCTGCAAATAATAAAATGTCCATTTTTTGAAGCTGCCATGTTTAATAGCAATAACTGTATGTCTTAATTTAAGCCATATTTATAACAAATAAAATAAATAATAAAATATGTGTACGGACTGTGTTAATATTTTAAAAACTTTGATTTAGGCACATTTTTCGTTCCTAAAATTGCAATGCTTTTCTTCTTTTTATAGAGTGTATAGTGATATTTAAAAGTATTAATAAATGTTGTGTAAATTATTGTTGCTGTGATTAATTTTAAAAATTAATAATCATATACATTGCAGTTTATGTAGAATAGTATATAGTTCTGTGTAGTCGTGTAAAAATGAAAATTTGTGGAATAATAAAAATAATTATCTCAAATAGTTTGGTTTTATTAATTTTTACTTACCTGTTTGTTACCTGGTGTATGTTAGTTACGCAACATAGTAAAAAGTAGTGCAACAAACGAAAAAGGTTTGGCTGAGGATTTTCATACATGTCCCAGGCAACACGGTCACGTCATTTTGACGTTATTTTTTCGGCACCTTTATCACCAATGCGACGTTAAATATGACGTGAAAATTACGTGAAATATGACGGCAAAATGTCACAGCCCATTGACGTCATTTAAGTGACGTCTGTTAACGTCACTTAAATGACGTCAACAGACGTCTCTTAAATGACGTCGATGGGCTTACATATGTAAGCTATTTTTGATTAATTAATAAATATACATATGAGAAATATAATAAATAAGCCAATTTGGTGCAATATGGCATGTAAATCTTAAGGGCTCCAGGATTTTTCCATTTTCCGATGTATGATATACATTACAGGATAAGCTGCCATGTACGATGTAGATAAATGGACAATTAAGAGGTGAAGCACTCACTGGTTTTTATGCTATCTCGGCCCAGCCACATAATAATGATCTTTAACCTGACCATTATAGGATCCATCCAAATCAATCAAGGTTTCCTGAATGTATTTGAACATTGCAATTTATATTTTTATTTATTTTCTACAAATTCATTAGAGTATAAGGTATAAAGAAGGACTGATTATTTTCAGTGGTTTGTATGTGGCGCCATCTAGAAATAAATTAAGCAACAAACAACGTGGAATGCATAGTTTGCAATTAGAGATAATTTCTGCACTTTTTGACAAAACCAATATATGACACTGACTAATGGCTATTGGCCGATCGAAAAAAATCCTATACTGTTGATATTAATATACAGCCAAAAATTATAATTGTAATTATTCCGACTTAATAAGACGTTTATTATTACCACGTAATTAATGCTAAAAATCCACTTATTATTATTGTATTTTTAAAGATTCTGTAAATAATTATTGGGGTGGCAATTTTGTAAAATTAATGTTTTTTTGTCTGGTGTTTAATATCACTAAATAAAAACGTAATAATGACGAATTTAATCTACGTCATAAAGCCGTACAATTGCAGACGTCTTTAAGACGTCACTGATGTTTAAAATCACTAGATAAAAACGTAATAATGACGAATTTAATGTACGGCATTATGACGTACAAATGCAGACGTCATTAAGACGTATCTTTTTGGTAACACGACGTCGCCGACGAATAGTTACCAAAAAATGACGTCAAAATGACGTGACCGTGTTGCCTGGGGTCAGACTCTTTTAAGTGGTTGTTTTGATTTTAAGACATTTGTGCAGTACTGTCCGTCCAGTTTTTTTTTTTTACTAGAAAAGATTTATTTGTACCTAACTAAAAAGAAATGAGATATTTTTAAAAGCCAGAAAATAATTTTTCAAAATCAGCACAAATAGATTCAGATAGAAAGTCGTCCACAACGTGTGGATCAAGTATTTCTACATAATCAAGAATTGATTGATGCATAAGTGAAAAGTGCCCAAATATCTTTGGTTTGAATCCATAAAATAGGATTTTCAAAAAATATTACAAATTCTGAAGATCAAATGATTTTATCAACGGAGTGGAATTTTGGATATGGATTGTAGTAGGTAAGTTATTATTTCTCTCTTTTAGTATTTATTTCATTGCCATTTTGCTTCACAATTGTACGAATTAAATGACTTATTAGAATAATTTCTAGCAAGGCAGAAGTACTAGTTTTGAGAGTCATTCAGAATTTGACGATTTTTTTTACAAGTGGTAATTACGGTTGTGTAAAGTGCCTGACAAATAAAATATACTCTTCGTTTTTGCAAAGAGTATAATAAAAGCCCATGTTACAATTAAAATGAGCAAAATATTATTTAAAATGCATGCTGCAGTGTAAAAATATGATCACATCCACAGGATGTGTACACAAAACTATGACACTATGACTGTGGCGAGCGACCAGAGAAATAAAAAACCTTATATAACATTGGCTCTACAACCCGTAGTTTCTGGAGAATTTTTTTTAATAAAATTGGTTGAGAACTACTGGTTAGATACAGTGGCCGGTCCAGAATAAATTAACAGGGAGAGGTACAACCATAAAAATGCGCCGCAAGCGAAAATTTGGTATTTTCAATGAGCGAGGGGCGGAGAGACAAAATAATAAAAAAAATTATTCACTCACAAATGAAAAATCAACAAATTCTTCGTGCTGTGGCCTTAATAGAAAAACGAATAACAAACAAAATAGACGGGGGGTGCTCCTATGCCCCTGGATCGGCCACTGGTTAGATAGTACCTATAATATTCATGAGGTCAGTAACGACTATTGAACTTTTAGATTAGGAAAGGTAGGGACTCATAATAGAGCATCTTTTTGTCAAGCGGTCGAATTGTCACCAAAATTGGTCCAGACGAATTAGATTGGTGGCAAAGAAACCGTGAACACCAAAGTGAATTTTTGCTAAATACAAATAATTTAAATGTGATTTAGCGCAATTCTTATTGTGTACATATTGGTAATGTGTTCTACATACTGCGGAAAGAAAACGGCAGGAGTAACGTTCCACATGTAATAAGATAAATGTAATTCTCATGTTACCTAACTATATTAGTAGTCCAATAAAGATATCATTTTTCAAAAAAATTTCTCCCGGTAAGCTGATTTTTTCAGGGTCGATGGAGGGATGCCTCCCGAGTATTCGACCAAAAAGTCACAGTCCACACACCTTGTGGGCGGTTGCGATAGGGGTGATTTCTTATTTTTTTTTTGAAATTTTCTTTTTCCATCTTGTACATAATAATCTCTACAACTTTGCCTAATACATTTTTTTGGTAACTTTGATTTTTGACGGTCCAGCGCCCATTATATGGGAAAACATTCACCATATTTATTAATTAATAATAATAATAATAATACTAATAAATGCCTTTATTTAGCCTGGCGGGATGTCAGCGTAAAGCTGTTATTAACTCCAACCAGGAGTTCAGGAAATATACAAACAAAAGGCTGAATAGCTGGTTTTTGCAGGTTGATTGAGAACTGTCTCCTGAGTCTCCAACCAAAAAATCCCTTCGGAGTTGGACTGGATGAAGCATAGTTTAACGTTTTCTGGTACGCTATTTGCGCATTATTTAATTAAAGTTTTCATTTATGTTTTCTTCGTTGAATATAAAGCCGCGCATACATAACGCCATTCTTCCGTAGGCGTAGAGGTAGACAGGTGGTGTAAATAAAAATTATTTACACTTTTGTGTAGAATATATGTGTAAGATATTCGTGGTAAGTAGTTAAATATTGTAGTTAGCCGCTCTATGTTCAAGTAATTCGAATTTTTATTTAATTGAGTATTTAATAGGTACCTATAATAGTGGACCAACTTCCAAAAGCTGTTCACGTGGCATCGATTGGGCTGAAAGCTGGGTTAGCTAAAAGCATTTTTGTTTATATAAAAGGTTGTACTAGTGGACACAATTGGAAAAAATCTCAAAAAGTGGAAAAAACTGTTCAAAATTGGTTATACAACTTTTTATATAGAAGTTACTACATATTTATATTGAATTAAGTTTTCTTGCTGAATTTACACATATTATGTACAGGGTGGTCGCACGTACATTTGAACCCTATTTATCTTTGAAGTTACGTAAAAAAGTTTAAAAATTGCGTGTATTTTTCAGAAATCATGTACTAAAAACAACTGAAAGTTGCATTCCGCACATAACTTTACTGCTTCTTTTTGGGAATGGAACTCCCCGTATATTCTTATACCATCTAGAGACCATAAAATAAGCTTTTTAATGATACATAAAACATAGTATTTATTTTTTTCTAATCTACTTAATATTTACGATTAATCAAATTAGCTAAGGAAAACAAAAGTATGCAATTTAAAGTAAACAAAGTTAGTTCTGTCAAGATTCTTGTTGATAATTTCTTAACTTCATGGTAACAAAATATAAAATTTAACATCTAGTAGAGTTTTTAAGATAAATATTAAATTTTATATTAAAGTGCTTTTTTATTGTTTTTCAGATGGTGCAAAAATATACAGAGTGGTTCATTAAACCCAAGTAAAGTTGATATTTCCAAAATGCAACTTTCAATTGTTTTTGTCTATGATTTTTTTAAACTTTTTTACGTAGCTACAAAAATAACGAAGTTAAATGTGGTTCCAATGTTCGCGTGACCACCCTGTATCTACGCTTTTTAGATATATTTTCTATTTATTATTATATCTGTTTCATTTAATCGGATAGGTATATATTATAACCGGACAAAAAATTTCAAAATAGAATTTTTTTTTCCATATAAATCTGAATTCAAATATCGAATAATGAAAACATTTATATGCATAATTATGACTATGTATATTTCATTCTAAATTGTTACAAATGCATTTTTTTTCTGAAAAAGTAGAATAACGTGGTAACGCCGCAGTGTAACTCTAAAAATAATATATGCGTGGATAGAGAATGAAGAGCCAAATACAAATATACAGGGTGATCTACCATGTTATGCGGAAAATCTATTAGTAGATTGTCCCCACCGAAAGGAGTTAAAATAATGAAAAATTAAAAAAATACGACCAAAAAAATTATTTTTTTATAGACATGCGCTGTCAATGACGTTAACCAATCTGACATAACGCGGTACAACCATATCACTTCCCCTCCCCTTTTTATCAGACTTGGGATTGACAGCAAAGCTGGAGAGACTAGAAGTGACTTTTGGTTTTAATCAAATCACACTACAAAAATAGCAAAATACGCCGAAAAGACATTGATCTTATGCTAGTGAACTCTACAACAACAAGTAGATATGAGATATTTACTTTACACTCAAACGCCATGCGGACTGTTGCCTGCGGTCTGAGCAGCTGCAGACATAGCAGAATGGCTTTGGCCACACCCAGTCGTAAGCTAGGCAAACACTGTCTCCAGGTGTCCAGGAGTCATCTGCGCATTTATGTAGGATTACTAACAGGACGCTGCAGACTAAACAAACACCTCCATATACTGGGAGTTATAGACAACCCCAAGTGTAGAGGGTGTAATCTGGATGACGAGACTGCCGAGCATGTGCTCTGTCACTGCCCTGCTCTCTCAACGAAAAGAGGATCCATACTGGGGGACTTCTGGCCCAGTATGGCCAGCATAGGTGGCGCCTCACCTGGTCTCCTCCTCAAATACATCACAAGTCTTGGTTGGCTTGAGGAATGAGAGGCTCGGCGGACATGCCACCATTTACGGGGGCAGCACAATGGGCCCGCTTACGAGGTCTGAGTGCACGTGAGTGTAAGCTCACCCTCAGCCAAACAATCCAGATCCAGATGAGATATTTACTTAAACCCGTTGACGACACAAAAACACCAAACTTTGGCGGCACTTTGTACCTACTGGTGTCCTAATTCTTCAACCGAAAGCAAAAAACGCGGCACTTTGACCGCACGCACCAGCTTAACTTTTTATGCCGATTTAGGAAATGTAAACATCTCCGAATACATTCTTTCTCAAGTAAGTTCATCGCCCTATTACTGACCACAGGCAAGTAACAGCAGCGCATCTGTGCAAGTTTTAATGCAACAAAAATTACTAAATTACCTCGGATCACTCTAAAATTTTGCAGGGACTTTCCCACATAGAAGACTAGTACACCATTTTATTTCTCGCATGTCATGGTAAATCACCCTGTATAAGAAAATGTTAGGAATTCCATTAAAAAGGCCTAGTATTCCCTTACCACTCTGTGAAACGCCCTGTAGACTTTATTATAATTTGATAATATGCCACTCCTCCCACAATTTATATTGACCGTTCACACATTATTGACACCCTGTATATCTGAGAGATAAATCTCTATTATTTGATAATAAACTACAATTAAACGAATAACTCGGTGGAATTTTATTTCACAACTTTGAGTGACCTCTTGTTTCTTTTTTTTTTTTTGAAGACGTTTAAATTTTTGAAATTTAATAATCCAAAAATATATTGAAAGATATGAACAGAACAGATCCTGTACCTACCTTACAAGTAGCTTGATGAAATATCAACGGGACTATCGCCGAGCTATACCAGATAGTTTGCAAAAAAAAAATTCATAGAAATCACTAGACATCCTTTTTTTCTGAAATCGGTTGAAAATTAGAATTCAGAAACAATGAAATATTTTTTTTCTGTATAGTAAAATTTCTATTTTGAAATACTACAAATTTTCGAATAACTTAGAAATTTTGTAGACCATTATTTTTTTAAATTAAATTCAATTTTGAAACTGTAAACTGATTACTCCTTTTATTTTGTGTTTTTGACGCAAATGGGGGAGTGGTATACATAAAACGATATAAAAAAAACATATGTACCTTTATTAGAATTTTTCGTTACCTACATAGTTATTACATAAAGAGAAGTCTTACAAATAAATATATACTATGCTATAATCTGGTAATAAATGTTCATATTATTCTTGGAATAATATACATTTCTATATTTTGCGCAGTTCAGTTTGTATCAAACTGTTTATATACATTTCAATATATATGTGAACGCATCCAAGCTTTGATAAGTAGTAGATAAATTGACGTTTGTTCACCTCGTGGCGAACGTGACTTAGTACAAAATTTTTGAGTAAATGCCTAATTTTCTTGAATTTTCGAAAAATTGTTTTATTATATAAAATAATATGAATAAATATACAAGGTTACATATTATGTTGAACGATTTTAAACGAAAATATATAAAACAAAATAAATGAAAATTGTATCCTCTAGATTTCATTTTATCCAAAAACGATTTGTCCTACAAAAAAATTTCAGATATTTTTTTGTTTTCATCTTCTTCAAAAAATATTTTTTTGCCTATTCAATATTTTTTCAATATTTACGAAAAAAAAAAGGAATTCTAAAAATATTGGCCCCGATGGCGCTGGAGATGTACAAATTTTGTTTTTAAATAATATACTTTCGTTCTTTTTTTCCGAAGTTCGAGCCCTTTCTCGACCTTGGAAACTGGTTTATATTTTAACACAAGTTAATTCTAATATAGTAGACCAAACGGTATTTGGCCATAGAAAAAATTGCAAAAAAATCTTTAGTTGTGTAATTTTCTGTATGGTCAAATACTGTTTGATTTACTGTACAAATAATTTATAATAGAATCAGTCTATTATTATATCTTAAAAATTACCACATAAAAAGTGGTAATCAAAACCATGCGACAGAAAATTTAAGACATAATTTTACATAGGCAAGACACGACAGCTTATCTACATTGCATCTAATGTATGAAATATTTGGAATGAAATTTTTGCCATGGGCAGATATGTTTCTAGTCTATGAACAAAAACAAGATAGTTCGTAAAAAACAATATATTGGGAAAATTTCTACGCCACATCTGGCAAAAACTTGTGCTTGTGCTTGTACTATCAATTCCTATGACCGTGTAAGAACAATGTTGAACAATAAATTTTAAAACGAAATAAGGATAATATTACAGTTTCCATAACATCCCAGTAAAATTAGTCTTAAGAACGAAAATAGCTCGAGTTTAAGGTTTTATTACTAGAATAGCCACAAACAGAGTACTCTTCAATACCCAAAAAGTAAAACCATAAATTTGAAAAATATATTGTTCATTATTAAATAACAGTGTTGAGATAGACGATATTTGTATTCTGCAAGTAAAATTTAATACCATGCGGGTCTGGTTTTAAGGAAAATTTAATTTGTATTTTTTTTTGCTAAAAGTGACAGCATATATTTCAGAAAATAGTTATTTTCATAACCAGTCGCGGGAAGCTGGTATTTCCTACATGAGAGTGTTTTATAAAATAGTACAGGAACAGAAAATATTGAAATATCCAAATACTCTTGCCGCCTCACTCGTATTTTCATTTTTTGATTGCCGTCAAAATTAGAATTTGTATTTTTAACACATTTTTTGCCGAATTTATGGTAGCACACTGATTTGGCTCTTGAATTTTTAGTGCCGAAACTTTGAGGAACGTGATTTTATAACAAACAATAAAAATACACCAATATTTACAAAAAGCTTACTTCTAGAGCTCCCTTCGCTTTTACATTAATGTGACAGTCGTAACTGTCGGTTGGTTTCCAGTCGCAAGATTGTTTGTTTTTTTCATAGAAAGGCATACCCTAACCACAGAAATGAAAACTACTAGAAGCGACACTTAAGCTTCCCGCTTAAATTCTATTGACGCCATCTTTTTGTAGATATTTCCGTCAGTTCATTTATTGTTTTAACCTAACATTCTGTGACATAATATCCAACAATTCAACTATATTTTTATCACATATTAGGACCATTATAGATAAGAGTTCATTGGGGAAAGTGCTGTGTGTTGTGACAACAAATAATTTTCATTAGCGATATGGCTGTTCGGGGACGTTCAAGCAGATTGGTAAGAAAATGCATTACTTTATTTAGATTTCCAAATCACCAATCCAGATCATCAGATCACCAAAGGTATTTTGTTACTGCTGGGAATTATAAGAATTTCTAAGTAATTGTGAACCTTAAAAAAAATCTCAAAAAGTATTAAGTCTGTATAATGCATTTTATGATTAATTGCAGATGAGCTCTACTAACTTTGGTCTCAAAATGAAGTGCACGCAGCTTAAAATTATTTTTTCTACTCCCATGCTTTAATTCGTTTATTAGACATTCCCTACCTGTACTTTAATGAGATTCATTAAGATACAGATTTCCTATTAAGATACAAGTTTATAACCAATAGAATCGCGACAAACAGCAATCTTCTGTCAATATAAACTATTGTCAGATCTAAAATTTATCAATTTTGACAAGTCATTTATCATGTCATGTTTACCTAGCAATTTCAGAAATAAAATGTTAATTTTCTATTTTACTATGACTGGTCGTAGAAAAAATAGTGTACGCGACTCACATTTAATGGCAATTAAGACACTCGCCTTCATTATGACATTCGCCTACGACTCATGTCATAATTCTCATGCTCGTGTCTTAATAGCTATCATTAAATGATCGTTGCATAATATGCTAGTAAAGATTGGCTGAACTTTTTCTTGCCAAATCCTCACAATTGCATGCTGTCCACCACGATTCGGACCTTAAAAGAAGGAAGGTTCACAATTACTTGGAAATGCTTACAATTTACAGCAATAATAAATACCTTTGAGGATCCTCAAGAAATAAAGTAATGTCTTTTCTTGTCATTCTGCTTGAACATCCCCGAACAGCACAAACGGTTCCACCTCGTTTACTGATCACATCGGTAAAAAGTACTCATTAATACTATGATCACGTACATATTGAATTGTATATATTTCAATTTCTCCTGGCTAATAATATAAAAAATTATTCCTAATTTTTTATATTATTAGCCAAGAAAGTGGAAAAAAAGAAGCTTTTATGTCACAAAATGTTAGTTTATAGTTATTTAAGATACAAGTGTAAAAAGCCATTCTTTATTGCACGAATGGTTAGATTAAAAATACGAGCAAAGCGAGTGTTTTTAAAAGTCATGAGTGCAATAAAGAGGCTTTTTACAAGTGTGTTTTACAACGTTTTATCTTCGATCGTGCCAATTATTGTAAGAAATGAATATTTGTAAAACTGTATCAACCATTTGTGAATGTCACTTTGACGGTTAGTATTATTCGAGTTGTAGTTGAAGTCGCCATTCTAATTATGTTACTTCATGGTCGTGACTGAAAACCTGTGATGATAGTAACTAAGGAAACGATATTATAAATAAACTGGCGTAGTTGAAGTCGCCATTGTTGTTCTTGAATGTTTGAATTAAAATATCAAGTTAATAATGTTTAATGGTGATTATAGTAATGTAGAAGAGTTTCAAAATACTCCCCCAGAAGTTATGGAGATGGCACAAGCGGCAACGTCAACTTTAATACCTGAGAAGTCACGAAAACAATATGAGTTGGTGTATAAACGATTCAACGATTGGTGTGTTTTGAAGATAGTGAAGAATCTTACGGAAAATGTGTTCCTTGCGTATTTTTCAGAAAGAGCAAAGCATATAAAACCTTCAAGTCTTTGGTCGGAATATTCAATGGTGAAAGCTTTACTGATAGCTGAAAAGGACATCGATCTTAGACAGTTTTCTAAGTTAACCGCTTATATGAAGCGGCAGTTTGTAGGATACCGTTCCAAGAAATCTAAAGTGTTTATAGTACAGGATCCTTACTAAGGTCGACCTTCACCGATCAGGTAACCGAATGAAATCTATTCTTTATGAAAAAAAATATGCTGACAAAAGTAACGGTGATGGGTTGCTTAACGAAATATGTTCAAGGCTCCGATTAAAGAACTTATATCTAGATACATAATGGCATTAGTTTGTGTGATCCTGAAAGATTCACAATCTAAGGCACTTCTTCCCATAAGTTCTTGATTGGCTAGTCGATCTATTCGCGACCGATTCGGGCACCATCGGTTCAGTTTGAATATCATAATCTCAGTTTGACACTTTTGACAGTGTATTCGTCATTAATGTTAATAAGCGTTTTTCGTGTTTTTCGATCAAAATGTGGTGAAGAAGTCTTTTTATTTTAAGTTGTGATTTGCTTAATACCTAAATAATATTCTCTATTCATATTTACACAGTTTAGTGACAATATATTTAGTGCAAATAAATAGTGAAGTGCTGTGCCGTTTGCAGAAAGCAGTTTAGAAAAGAAGAAAATCCATCGTTCCATAGTCGTAACATGATGAAGTTCAGTTTACAGTTATAAAGTAAATAGCAATTAAATTTTAATATCCTTTCAATACATATTTATCTTACTGTTTTATCTTACTGTAATATCGTATGCCTACATCACGTTATATAAAGAGCCGGTAATGCAGGAATTGCAATAATTCATTTTAATGAAAATATTTACCATTCTACACATTTTCTACACACACAACGCCACAGTTGCCTATGGGATGTGATGTTCATCTATTCTTTTTAATGGACATATAATGTGACTATGTTAGGAGCAAACAAGGTATATAGTGAAAAGATAGCCTGTTATGTATCTAGATATAAGTTCTTTAATCGAAGGTTCAAGGCTATATTTAATTGAAAATTCAATAATTAATATTTTTTCCATACCTTCACCGATCTTCGAACCAAAAAAATTTAACACTAATCGAAAGTAAGAAACCTATAGAATATGTAAACATAGGTTGCTTACATTTTTCCGTTCAAGGCTGTACGGTTGCTAAATAGGTGAATCGAAAGTGGTACCTTCACTGATCTGGTAACCCAATAAATTATATATCAAAATAAAGATAATTTTATTGCGAAACGATAAGTATAATTAAAATAAAAAAAATAAAAAAAAACAAAAAAGCCTTGAACATATTTCGTTAAGCAACCCATCACCGTTACATTTGTTAGCATTTTTTTTCATAAAAAATAGATTTCATTCGGTTACCTGATCGGTGAAAGTCGATCGATAGTACGTATCTTAGACTATTAGCAAAGATGAAATATACACATTTGTAAACCAAGCACCTAATGATAGATATTTAATGATGAAGGTTGTAGTAATTTTTGGCATTGCCGGTGCATGCAGAAGAGACGAGTTTTATAAAATGAGCGCTGGTGATGTGCAAGATATTGGTAATATGTTGATAGTGAGAATTCCAACATCAAAAACAAATAAACCTCGAACTTTTATTATTGACCGTAAAACGAGAGACTTGGAAAATATGATTGAAATTTATAGAAAATACTCCACTCTTAGGTCACCAGCAACAAAACATGATCGACTGTTTGTGAACTACCGTAATGGAAAGTGTTCTGTTCAGTCGATAGGTATTAATACCTTTGGGAAAATACCAAGTGAAATTGCGAGATATCTTGGGTTGCCCAATGCACATGAGTATACTGGTCATAGTTTCAGAAGGTCATCTGCCGCCATTCTTGCAGATGCAGGAGGGGATGTTTTACAGCTGAAGAGGTATGGTGGCTGGAAGTATCGATGGTGGCAGAATCTTACGTTGAAGAGTCAATTAAAAACAAAATTGCACATCAAATTTTGCAAAAAGAACCATCTGAGGAAGCAAGCTCAAACGATGCCATTGACGCTAATGATATACTGCCTACTACATCGAAGATGTCACGAGTTGCCTAGAATTCATATTGAAAATTGTGCTAATTGCAAAGTAGAAGTAAATATTGTTAAAAATTAAAAATGAATAAAATATTGTTGTCCTTACTGATATTTTTTTTAGAAATCGTGCAATAAAAATTTTTATTGCACAGTTTCTTATAAAAGGCCACTTTTTACACTGGAAATGATGTAAAAAACTGTTACTTTTTACACGATCGTAGATAAAAACAATAAAAGAACTGGCGGAAATGCGGACAAAAAGATGATGGTCACAAAAATTTATTAAGAAACATCAAAAGCGGTGCGAAGAGTGCCGCTCCTCGTAGTTCCTTATCTGTGCCCTAACTAACTATATTTTAGAGTTTTGTTATCTGATAAGCTGCGATATTTTATCACTGGTTTATTATTAGTCTTTGGCGTTTTAACTATATAACTAAACACCTGAAAAATAGACTGTAGACATTTAGGCACTTCCAATTTTCTAAAAATATATAATACGACATATACCATTTTAGTTTTACTATTATTTACTTACTTAACTTGAAATTAATAAAAGTAGACATGAAATCGCTAAAATGTTATTAGCATATACAGAAAGAGTAAATAGTTAATTGTTAATATTTGCAACAATATTTTGTTAAAACATTGTTTCAAATAATAGTTTTTGTTGTAAATTGTAACTGTATAATTTCATGATTTGAAACATTATCATTTAGCATGTTAGTTACAACTTTTCTTTTTGAAGTGAATCAACATGTTTTCATGTTTCTTTTGTAACACATTTTTAAGCTAGATCACATAAGCAAATCTTCGAGAGAATAACGAAGAGTATGATGCAATAATAGTACAGTACGTCAATAGTATTTTTTAAATCCATTATTATGTAATTTCAAACTGCTACTGATATTTTCATAATAACAAATTTGAATGTAATTTTGTCAAAAAATGTTATGAAATGTAGGTATCAAAAGTGTATGTTATAATACTCCAAAAATTTTAGATACAATTTAAAAATAAACGCACATATTTTTAGCGTCGACATGCAATTGACAAGAAAAGTACGAGAATATATGCCCACACTGTATATAACGAATTAAAAAAAATAGCACAATCTACGACTTTATTTATATGAACGTCCTGACGGAGTTTAGCCATTCTCTCACTTATAAACCAGGACATATACACACAGATAACAACACAACTTACGGCCATTCACTACGACATTACTATCTGCCGCAGCTGAGACTTGAACTTGGAAGAGTAGAGCGAGTAGCCGTGTTGTTTTTCACACAACCACGGTCTATACTGCTATACCGTCTCGATAACATTGAAAACGCTACTGAACATCCATACCCTAGCCAGGATTCGAACCCGGGACCCCGTAGTCTCAAGACAAAAGTCAACATATATGAATTCGCAATTAATACTATGTTTGTCCCACGCGAACACCCGTGTCCGGAGCCAGCCAGACATCTACGGCATGACGCAAAATACAAAAAATATAACATGTCAGTTCATGAATTAATTGATTCGGGCGTAATGGGTATGGGTCCTAAAGAACTAAAACCTGACGCGATTTGCTGGATAGTAATGGGTCTTAAGAGACCTAAACGTCTTTAAAAGTTCATTACAAAAATAGTAAAAAAAGGCGAGTCTTAGATATAATGAATGTATTCATTTTTATATTGTACATAAAAACTTCAAAGCTGCCGACCGAGCTAATCTAAGGGGAGACTGGGGCATGCTATATTTTTCTACACTATATTAAATAATAAATATAATGTATTACTGAATAGATAAAACATAATTACTTTTATGTAAAGTATGTTCTGGCATGATTAAGATAAGAAATAAACGGAAACACGTCTCTTTTCATTAAGATTTTTAACTCTTGTGATATAGTTACGCGAGTCACCTCTGACTAGAATGGCGCGGAGTTTATTGTCGGCGTTAATAGCAGGGTAACAGATAAATAGAGCCGTTTTTTGAATTGATCTGTCAATGTCGCGAAGGGAAAGCAATGCGTCCACCAATGCATAAGATATTCCTATCTTAACACAAAACAGAGTAAGGTTTTTTAATTTATCAGAAACGTCATTAAGTCTCTACCGAAGACACGATTCTTAAATTTATAGTATTTTTCTGTTCATTCTAATAAGCAAAAAATTTGAAATACGGCTCTGTAGTACTCTTGTCACCATGTAATAGCGCCGACTTTGATATTTTTATTTATGGCCGTTTTTTATGGCCTTTTTATTCGCACTAAACATTTGTAGACAACTATACTAGATTAAGGTACGTTTTCTGAAAATTGTGTGCTATGGTATACTTTCAATTAACCAATAGCGGCGAGTTGTGAACGAGGACTGCCCTGTACCGAATAATATTTCACAAAATCACTATTTGGTTGAAAAGGTACTGCTAATGAACACCTGTACGATACTATTATTAAAAAACAAATCTCATTGAATGCCAATGCATTATCACAAAAATTTTGAAATTCATCTATATTTTGGTTTTTTTTTAAATTTCATTCGGAGCTGCTGGTATAAAGGTTTCAGAGGTATTAAAAAAAACATATATTTTTTAATTATCTTTAGCCGCCTATACATCGCAAAGGAAACATTTCTGAACAGGTCACCTAAAAACAACTGTTAGCCGTAGATTCTGCCATTTAATCTTTTTAATAACTTTCGTTAGCATCCCGTGTAAAGTATTAGAAATTACTTATGGAAGAAATTAGACAACTTGAAAGTCAATGATTTTTTGTTAAAACACTTAATGGGCTCATTTAGCTGTTTTCTTTATTTGATTATCGGAAAGATCTTAAAATTCTAAGACCCTGTGCAAAAAAACTAGAATTTTGTGACACCTGTAAATCGTCTAAAAAAAATTACAAACATGGACCGCACCCCCTAGTCGAATCTCGACCGTGACGTCACTTGATAGGAACAAGCTAGTCGCACAGAGAAAGACTCGACGAACTCAAGCGGAATGCACGAGCTTTGGGGCCGTATTTTTGAGTTTGATCGAGACAATGTCGTGCACGAAAATGTGAGATTATCGCATGAAAATATACGTTTCGTATTTTCGAGCATTATGAACTCGGATGCGAACCTTTAGCATGCGACTGATTTCGGGCGAGATGGAACGGATGGGGGTTTAGTACACGATTAAGCGATTTCGTGTACGAATGTAGACAAAGTGATCGTTTTGGTTTGTTTTATTTCGTACGACATAACATCAATATATCCAGTTTAGGTTTTTGCTGTGGTTTGTTTATTATTTAGGGACTTTAAAGTAGACTTATTTGAGGTAAATTTACCACTCATCAATTTCGGGTGAGCCTCAAAAATCCACCATTTCTTTTTTCTGACCTGCACTAATATATCCTGCTTATCCGCTGATTGCTTGTGCATTATAAATTATAATATTGTCTTGTCAGTCTTGTAATTCAATCAACCCAAAATCTAGAATTCAATAATAATGACATACAATATCACAACCTGAAAATATCGCCGGATTCACATATAACAGCAGATTAATATTAGAAACATTAGTGTTTTCTAGTCCATTTGGTTGTACAAAACAGCGTTGCCACATTTGCCATACGACTTTTTACGTATGCGAAAAACAAATCTCAGATGGTGTTCGAAAATATCACTTCAGAACTATAAGCGAAATTTTTTAAACGAGTCGGGTGCCTAGCATCTCGCATGCGATAAATAAATATGGCCCTTGATATGTTGCGCGACCGTTTCGTTTCCTATCCTCTGACGTCACGATGTTAATCGCACCGCGCTTCCAATTCCCTCTTTAGAAGTCGTATATTTCATCTGAAATTTTCAACATTGCTTAATTTTAAATAATACTCTATCCACAAGAAGTAACAACTGCTAAATAAAATTCATTAAATGAGCCCATTATGGACACTGACTCCTCAAAATAAATGATCTTTGCTTTGTTAGACGAAGTATCAAATAAAAAACAAAAAACAAATTTTAAACAACATATTGTCCTCTATGACCACACGTCCGGAGTCAGCCAGACACCCACGGTGTGACTAGTCGTGGCACTGTCCCAGAGACAGTGATCAAAATGAAACCTGGTGAAAAGGGACATCACTACTAATCTCCTGAACATAATAATAAAGGGTTATTCAAAAGTCGACGGTTTAAAAGTTATCCGGGCTTTTGTAATTATTGAGGAATTTACTACCTTCTTTGCAAAAATCATCATTGTGCTAAAACTAATCAGTGTATTGGCCTGAAATTCGCCACAGACATATTTTGGTACTACATACCACATGAAGTATTAAGGTTTTATTGATGTTTAATATAAACACCTTTTTTTGCTAAAATTTCTGTTTCTGAGAAAAAAAAAGTGAATTACCAAACGGGTATTCTAAAAAAAGAACTGTTGGATGACGACGTGAACATAATGTTAAAACTACCTTGATTTATGTTAGTTACATAAAAAAATTTGAATAACGCCTTTCCAAATAAATGAATCGGACGCGGTGGTACAATCAGGTGGCCAGCGAGATCTCCTGATTTAAACCCTATTGATTATTTTGTTTGGGGGCATTTTAAAGAAATAGTGCACACCAGGGAAGCCTCAACAGAGCAAGATTTGAGAAGGAAAATTGCAGTAGCGATAAATGAAATAAAGCAAAAGCGGCAGACATTAATGCGACTAAAACGGATTTTTTTACGAAGATGTAGATTATGCATTTCAGAGGGAGGCAGAATATTTGAAAATTTAATGTAATATAATAAACATATTTTTGATTATTTGTTGTTTAATTTTTCCATCATACACTTTCATTGTTTTGTACGGATTTGGTTACTTAATTTAATTTTTTTTCGGACTTTTCATGAATGATGACTATTTTAAAAATGTTCCAATAGGTATCCGAATTTGAAATTTTTTTTATGTAGTTGGCGTAAACCAAGGTAGTTTTTAACATTATGTTCACATTGTCATCGAACAGTCTTTTTTAAAATAGCCGTTTGCAAATTGAATTTTTCTCTCCGAAACAGAAATTTTAGAAAACAAAAGGTTAAGTTAGGTTAAGTGGAAGAACAAGAACAAGCCTGTAGTAGAATCTCTACCATAAGGGTTGAACTTCGCCTTTTATTTCCAATCCATTATACTAGTTACTCCCTTAAAATTTAAATTCAAAGGAAATAATAAAGACGTTTATTATTACTATTATTATTATTATTAAAAAAGGTGTTTACATTAATCATAAATAAAAATTTAATACTTTATGTCATTGCTACATTACCAAAGTATGTCTGTGCCTAATTTCAGGTGAATACACCGATTAGTTTTAGCACAGTGGTGATTTTTGTAAGGAGGGTAGTAAATTCCCCAAAAATCACAAAAATCCGAATAACTTTTAAACCGCTGATTTTTGGATAACCCCATGTTATGTTCCGGGGGTTGGTAATGATGTCCCCTTTCACCAGGTTTCGTTTTGACCACTGTCTCTGGGACACCCTGTATAATTGAGTTTTTAATTGACTACCTTATTATTTACGGGATTTCCACGTGGTATATACAGAATGGCAAACCAAGAACAGTCCACTAGGGCTTATGCAATTTCGAGTGAACTTTAGACAAAACGTTGTCAACAAAAATGGTGGACTAAGATATCTCCATTGAAAATAAAATTAATTGTTTTCTCTGAAGTCGAGTTAAAATGACATAAATCCGGGTAGAACGTTTTTGAAGGGCCACTCTGTATATTAAAAGATTATACAAATTTTGGAGTTACCTAATCTTTTATCGACAAGGTTTATACGTAATCTGGAATTGGCATATTTTCTGGCTGAATAAGTGGTGTTCTCTCATTTGATACCACTCTCACGGTTCTAGTGCCGTTGCGATGTGGGGGGAATGGTGGTTTGCCTCTTTGATTGCGTAGTTGAACGTAACATCCAAACGCTACCAAGAATATCCAGAATAAGGACTGGACCAGGTCTGTGAAGTACAAGAAAATTAGACAACAAACACCCACTACACCTCTAGTAAAAAGTTGAACTTCAACAATATCAACAGATTTCTGAACGATACTATCTTCCTTTAATTTAGTTATAAGGGGCACACCTCTCCTCCACCATTTCAAGCCTCATCAAAATCGTGACTCAAAATAATGATGGTATCTTTTCAAGCACATCAAAAATAGTCAAATGCAACTTTGCAGAAAATCCCCAGCTGCTGCTTTTCTCAAGATATCGACAAAAAAGTTATTTTTCAATAAAAAAATTCGCGAATTATATGCATATATTCAGATATTTATCGATAATATTTACGTTTAAATATGTACTTACACTTCGTATACTTATGTCTAGGTATATGTATTTACATGTAGGGAGGGATATATGTATATGGTTCTTTCCACAAAACTCTGCTTTCTAGGACGTGATTCATAATTTTGCTTCCAACTATGTTAATAATAACTTTGATTTTCAGGCTGAAATTGGAGTAATTTGCATATGCTGATATTAGGTCAAGCTAAAAGAAACAAATGCGTTTTCGTCCAAAACATTGACTCATCTCACGATTGATTGGTTTCTAATTCCAACTGCTTGACTACATTTGCTCTAAAATGTCGAAGGAATTCTGTGACCACGAAGACAACAGGTTGAAAGTTTGCGGTCCGTGCGGAAGAAAAATAGTTTGTAGATCTAAGAAATTGAGCTTTTTCAAGATTAATAAAAAGGGAGAAATTCTGATCCAGAAACATGACAATTCGTTCAAGTTAGAAATTTCCTTTGGCTTGGTGCAACACCTGTCGCAATACAATTAGAGAGTATGAAAAAAAAAATAACCCAGAGGCCCCGAATTAAAATGCCCAACTATGAAGATTTACAGCTGCAGAAAGAGACAAAGAGAGACCAAGAACCGTGCAACTATTATAGATACGTGTTTCTGGATCAGAATTTCACTCTCTCTTTTAATCTTGAAAAAGCTCAATTTCTTAGATCCATAAACTATTTTTCTTCCGCACGGACCGCAAACTTTCAATCTGTTGTTTTCGTAATCACAGAATTCCTTCGACATTTTAGACCAAATGTTCAACCGTGAGATGAGTCAATGTTATGCACGAAAGCACATTTGCTTCTTTTAGCTAAACCTAATATCAACATATGCAAATTACCCCAATTTGTGGTTAACATAGTTGGAAGCAAAATTACGAATTACGTCCTAAAAAGAAGAGTTTTGTGGAAATAACCATATACATACCGGGTGACACAGGAGATATGTAACACCCCGTAGCATGTTTATTTAAAAAGATATTATTTTGAAATTTGGTAGATCTATATAATGTGTGATTGTCCTTTTTTTAGTACAAACAAGAAATTTTTTCCACTTCCGGTTTCACCGGAAGTGACATCTACTTTGTTATTTTAAATGGCACCCTGTATATATTTTGTTCCTATCTGGTTCTCCTTAAATTCCTCTTTTCAACTATGTATAGCAGGGTGGCATTCATTTTTAAAATGTCTACTGAAAACCATATTATTGCATTAAGTCAAGTTGGCTATGGTATGAAATGTAGCGATAATTAATGCTTAGTGTGCTGCAATATCAAAAGAACCGTGATACATAATTTTGTGTTTCATATTTGTTTTGTCGTAATCAGTAGCCGAAGAGACTTTGTACAATTTTTATATTAAAGAAAAATCTCTAGACTAAATCCACGAAATCACGAAAACTAAGATAGAAACACTAATTTTAAAGTTTATCCATTTGTAAAATATTTATTCATATTTCACTTTTACCAATTAGATGGCCCCCGAGGTGTCCGGATTTTACGCCACTTGATTTTTTCATATGGGGCCATCTCAAAGAAATGGTTTATAAAACTCCACTGCAAAATAGGGAAGACTTAAACATGAGAGTTAGGTTAGCAATAAATTAGTTTACTGAATTGCAGTTAGAAAATGTGCTTAGAGGTACTGGTTACAAGAATTCGACGCTGCAGGGAAAGTAATGGCCAGCGTTTTGAGATTCTTCGAAAACAATTTTATTTAAAAGCAAGCAAAATCAGACATAACAATGAATTGTATTGGGTAAAAGTGAAAGAAGAATAAATATTATACAAATGGGTCAAATTTAAAATTAGTGTTTCTATCTTAGTTTTTATGATTTCGGGGATTTAGTCTAGAGATTTTTATTTAATATAAAAATTCTACAAAGTATCTTCGGCTAGTGATTAGAACAAAACAAATATGAAACACAAAATTGTGTACCAGAGTTCTTTTGATATCGCAGCACATTAAGCATTGATTGCCGCCACATTTCATTCCATAGCCAACTTGACTTAGTGCAATAAAATGGTTTTCAGCAACCATTTTAAAAACAAATGTCATCTTGGTATACATAGTTAAAAAGAGGAATTTAAGTAGAATCGGATAGGAAAAAAATATATACAAGGTGCCATTTAAAATAACGAAGTAGATGTCACTTCCGGTGAAACCGGAAGTGGAAAAAATTTCCTGTTTGTACCAAAAAAAGGACAATCACGCATTATATAAGTCTACCAAATTTCAAAATAATATCTTTTTAAATAAACATGCTACGGGGTGTTACATATCTCCTGTGTCACCCGGTATATCCCTACATGTATACACATATACCTAGACGTACGTATACGAAGTGTAAGTACATATTTAAACATAAATATTATCGATAAATATATGAATATATGCATATAATTTGCAAATTCGGAGTTTTTTTATTAAAAAATAACGTTTTTGTCGATATCTTCAGAAAAGCAGCAGCTGGGATTTTCTGCAAAGTTGCATTTGACTATCTCTGATGTACTTGAAAAGATACTATGATTCTAATTCAAGTGGATATGACAGCATATCTAATAATTTAATAAAACATTGTAGAATAAGTATCTGTCAGCCACTAGCCTTTTTAATAAATCTATGTTTTAATTCAGGAACTTTTCCTGACATATTTAAATTAGCTATTGGTCAACCAGTGTTCAAAAAAGGAGATTCAAACGACTATGAAAACTACAGGGCGATTAGTTTACTTTGTAGCTTCTCAAAACTCTTCGAACTTGTCCTAAAAGATCAATTGTCATCTTTCTTTTACGAAAATAATTTACTAACTGCCTCTCAACATGGTTTCTCTAAGAATAAAAGTACACAATCGGCACTTTATGATTTCCATGAACTAATTGTGGATGCCCTTGATCAGAAGCAGTACGCCTTAGGATTATTTATTGATTTCTCCAGTGCTTTTGATATGATTGATCATAAACTACTCTTAAATAAACTGGAAAGATATGGAGTCAGAGGGATTCCATTAAACCTTCTCTCTTCCTACCTCAATAATAGAACCCAAATTGTCAGACTGAATCGTGAGGTGTCTAGCGATATATGTGAAATGACACAAGGTGTTCCACATGGATCTGTTCTGGGTCCTCTATTATTTAATATATACGCAAATGATTTGATAACATACCTAAGTGGAATACCAAATGTCCATACTATATGTTATGCTGACGATACAAACGTTCTTATCATAGATAGTTAATTAAATAAAATTGAGAATACTGCTAACCTAGTGTATTCAAATATAATTAAATGGTCAGAAGAAAACAAGCTCAATTTAAATAAAAATAAAACAAAAACATTACCATTGACTTTGCAAAGAGACATACATATCAATCTCTCTGACAGCGATATAGAAATATGCGAGTCAGTAAGAATTCTGGGAATAACTTTTGATAAGCATATGCAATGGGGAAATCATCTGGACAGTCTGTGTAGTAAATTGCGTAGTAGCTGCTACGGGTTACGATTTATGTCTATGCATTGTAACAGTGAGATTCTCTTGAGTCTCTACTATGCAAATTTTCACTGTCATTTGAGGTATGGGATTTTAAATTGGGGAAACACGAGGGGAAACAGTACATACATAAATCGCATATTCATTCTGCAGAAGTATGCCGTAAGAATTATAGCGGGTCTAGAATTTCGGGAAAGTTGTCGTAATATATTTAAAGGTTTAAGGATTTTAACAGTAACCAGTTTGTATATTTTGGAAGTATGCCTATATGTTTACAAGAATAAGCATAAGTATCTTGCTAACCAAGTCAACCATGATCACAATACAAGATATAAGGGACTATTTCAGCCAAACTCTTGCAGGACAACATTTTATCAAATAAACTTTTTTTATATTGGATGTAAATGTTTTAATTTTCTATCTGATGAAATTAAATCACCAAAAAACATCTATGTCTTCAAGAAAAAATTGAAAAAATTATTACTGGAAAAAAAACTGTTATGTATTTGATGACTTCTTTACATAATTGGTATTTGTTATCTCTTCTCTTGTCTTTTCTCTTTATAATTTTGTTTTAAGTTTGCTATAACTGTATTATGTTTGCTTTTTACAATGTAAATTTTGGCTATTTTAGAATGTGTAAATTTATATTTATATTTATATATAACACCTTCTATATATATATATATTTTACTTTCTTTTGACTGTATACATCTTTGTAATTTTGACTTGTGTAAAACAATTTATGTTATATACACCAATAAATATTATTATTATTATTATTTTCAGTCACCATTTTGATGAGATTTGTGGGGTCTATACACCATCAAATTTGCTGTAGCCAACCTTGTTCTTAGAGACTTAGTCTATTAATTTATTAATGTCCTACAAGTCTGTTATTTTACAATAACCACCTTATTTTGAGATACATTAAATGAAAAATAACGCCCTAGTTCGTTGTGAATATCTATAACGCCCTAGGGCATTATAAAATTATAACCCAACCCAAAATAAGTAAATTATGATAGCGTTATTGACAAACAAAATGCGTTGCTATGCAACGGCGGCGTTTACAAACAATTTTGATATTTTTACTCTCTTTTAATTCAAATCGTTCTGAACATAATAGATGTCAAATTAATAAATCGTAAATGTCAAAAAAAATCGAATTAAATAACAGACTTGTAGGACATTAAACGTTGAAGGCACCACGGGTGTTATAGGATAATGACGCCCTCGGTCGACGTACATTCCCTCGGGCCAGAGGCCCTCGGGAAGTACACTATAGACCTCGGTGCGTTATTATCCTTATAACACCCTTGATACCTTAATAACTATAATGACAGTATTCCTTTTTGACAGTTCAATAACGTTAGAGGCATGATGTCACAATTCATGACTCTCACCCTGTGCAAGAGGCCGATTGTGACAATGTGTTTACTATCTCAGCTAAAATATTATTTAAACCCTTAATTTTAACAAAAAAATACGACCAAACCAGAACAACCATGAGACGTGAAACTTCATGCCCAAAGGCCTAGTCGGTTAACATGGGTGAATTTGCCCCGCATGGATGATTTGATGATATTCATTTTTTTTGCTTGAATTGTTATCAATATAACTTACAATTTTTCCAAACAACCCTTAATATTAAACCGTTTTCGAGTAATAGAAACACGAAAATTTTCGAAAATAATTTTTATCTATTGAGCGGCATAACTGATTCAAGTAAACTTTTAACAAATTGTTCTTGATCCCGGGATTATTCAAATCCAATCCCAACCCCGATTTACTCTGAAAATCAATCGGGGTTTCAAGATTTTGAAATTGGAAACTATAATAATGTATCATGCAGCCGTAGCAGTAGTCAATCTATATCCTCTAGTAATCTACCGAAATACACTATACGACATACCATTTTGAATGCAAACAGTTTAAATTTCTGATTTTTTGAAAATGAATCCACGTCGGAATCCACAAATGTTGTTGTACTTGTATGTCTATCGGCATGTTGCGGCGGCATTCGAGTAGCAATGTTGATGTTATGCCAAGCGAGAATATCGTTCAAATCAAGCCCAGAGTTTTCTTTGCATATTTCATTACCATATACCACCTACTTTTGTAAAGTTATCGTAGTCTTTTGATGAAATACGTCATTTCGCGAAAAGCCTAGGCAGTACATGAACTGCCGGCACATCATGTAAATTCTTGAGGTTGTATAATCTGCCTAGGCATTTCATGAAACGCCGTGGTCGTCTCGGCATATGATGTTTAAAGTCGTTCTACACGATCTGCCGCAAATTAGATGTTGACTGTTCATGAAGTGACTGATACCCGGCAGATTGTATTTTGTTGTGTGTTTGAGGTTAGGTTAGTTGCGTCTCGGTCGATTTATTTGCTTGGAAGTCATGTTGAGCTTTTTGTTTTGTTTATTATAGAAATTAAGAGTGAAAAAGACTTGTTCAGTGATCATTACAAAGAGAGAGATGGAGATTTAATTAATTTTGAGGTTAGGTTCAGATCTATTTGGTACGTTTCGGGTTTTAGATTGCTAACGAAATTACGAATTACGAATTAAGCAATCCAAACCACGTGACTTTTAACATTGCGTGGCGGGCAAACATCCGTTAAACGTTTGTTAAAGAGTTTGTTTTTCGGTTGCCTTGGCTACGTTTCCGCGAGTTAATTAAAATAAACCCCTCGTTTGCCCGCCACACCATATTGCCAAAATAATTTGATAGGTTGTTGGATTGTCTAATATAACATCATAACCTACCTAACCTCAAAATTAATTAAATATTTTTCGCACCTCGTTTAATTTTCTGATGTCATTTATTCGGCTTTGATTCATAGTACTCTTTGTACTGATCATTGAACAAGTCTTTCACTCTTACTTTCCATAATAAACAAAACAAATAGGCAGCAAGTAATAGAACACAATCTGATCAGATCGTGTAAAATGACTTTGAACGTCAAGTGCCGAGAGTTATACGAAATGCCTAGGCAGACTGTGCAACCTCAAGAATTTGCACGACAAAGTCAAGTTAATTCCCTCTTTTTCTTGTCTTTTGTCTCCATAGTGGAATTCTGTTTGTAAAAGAATCGCGTACCCACAACAGTCAGCTGAACTACTTTTCAAAACGTATCCGGCGAAAAAATTACTAATAGTAATAAAATAAAAGTAGAACAAATACATACCTACAACTTGGAACGGAGGATCGATGACTGCGAACTTGAAAAACGTTACTGTCGCTCTTCGGAACGTATTTATTGCGATGTACTGCAAATGGCCGCCTAGATAATAATTCATCGCAGAAACAAAGGCATACGACCCCAACAAACTACAACCGAATATATGACTATGCATTGTTGCGGGCGTCCAAATTATTAGCAAGGCCAAAACTATGCAAGCAAATGTTATCCAGTAGTAAAAGCTATTGCTGTAGATGGAAATATTCGCTGAAACAAAAATTTTATCTGTGTATTTGTTGACACTGTTAAGTCGAATTTACGCTTGTATAGTAGTTGAAACAAATTACTAAATCAAGTATCTTTTCATTACTTTCATCGTGTAAACAATTTCATTTAGCACTGTTGTTGACACGATGAATTTCAGTGACATTCTACTACTTTGTAGGTGCTGCAGAGATTTTTTAAAAATATTTAAGGTTTGACTACATTATCGTTTGAAAATAATAAAATTGTACTTACCCAAACCAGCGTAAAAGATCAGTGAGGCAATTAAAACTGATGATAATAATAAATTCAGATGTACAGATAACAGGGGTACTCCAAATTTCCACCAAATGAACACCCAAACTGCTCCATAAAAAAATCCAATTGCCAAAGACGCCAGAATTTTCCCTACAAAAAAATTAAAATATATCCCAGTGAGAACACCATAGTTAAAAAAACGTTAAAATAACGTCTTGGTTGAAATAACGTTAATGGTTAAAAAAACGTTTTTTTTAAACGCCTTTTCAACTGAACGTTTTTTAAACGTTAATGTAACAGCACAAAATAACCTAAAGTGTTAAAATTACTATTAATAAACGTTAAACTAATATGTTGGGTTAACGTTTATCTTTACACGTTAACATATTACTATTCAACAATTTAATTTTTTATGTGTTTTTAATGTTAGACATGAATGATAAATATACCATGTGTTAAAAATGAACGTTACTGTAACGTTAAAAGTTAAGTGTTTATCAACGTTTGTTTTAAACGTTTTAATTGCGCAATATTTTACTGGTTATAAACAACATATAAAAAACGTTTTCTTTATACCAGTTTTAAACGTAAGATATTAACGAAAAATGAATCATGCCTTAAGACATAACGTTATTTTAACGTATTCAGTTAATTATTAAATAACGTATATTTTTAACGTCCTAAAAACGACAAAAATTCACCAAAAATAAATTATCTGTGAAATTCCATCGCGATTTTCACGTTAACATATTACTATTTAACAATTTAATTTTTTACGTGTTTTTAATGTTAGACATGAATTATAAATACACCATGTGTTAAAAATAAACGTTACTGTAACGTTCAAAGTTAAGTGTTTATCAACGTTTGTTTTAAACGTTTTAATTGCGTAAAATTTTACTGAATATATGGTTCTAAACAACATATAAAAAAAAATTTCTTTATACGAGTTTTAAACGTAAGATATTAACAAAAAATGAATCATGCTTTAAGACATAACGTTATTTTAATATATTCAGTGAATTATTAAATAACGTATATTTTTAATGTTCCAAAAAACGACAAAAATTGACCAAAAATAAATTGTCTGTGAAATTCCAGCGTGATTTTCACGTTAACATATTACTGTTTAACAATTTAATTTTTTACGTGCTTTCAATGTTAGAATCTCCGATTAAAGAACTTATATAAGTTCTTTAATCGGAGGTTAGAATTGAATGATGAATACGTCTTGCGTTAAAAATAAACGTTACTGTAAAGTTCAAAATTAAACGTTTTTCAAACTTTGTTTTTAAACATTTTAATTACGTAAAATTTTACTGAATATATGGTTATAAATACCATATGGAAAAATGTTTTATTTAGACGAGTTTTAAACGTAAGATATTAACGAGAAATTAATCATACCTCAAGACATAACGTTCTTTTAAAGTATTCAGTTAATTATCAAATAACGTGTACTTTTACAGTCCTAAAAACGACAAAAATTCGCTAAAAATAAATTATCTGTGAAATTCAAGCGCGATTTTCACGTGTATATATTAATGTTTAACAATTTAATCTTTTACGTGTTTTTAATGGTCGAAATGAGTGATAATACAACATGTGTTAAAAATTAACGTTAAGTAACGTTCAAAGTATTATCAACAAAATATTTATCAACGTTTGTTTTAAACGTTTTAGTTGCGTAAAATTTTACTGAATATAAGGTTATAAATAATGTATGAAAAAATGTTTTGTTTAGACGAGTTTTAAACGTAAGATATTAATGAATCATGCTATAAAATATAACGTTATTTTTACATATTCAGTAAATTATTAAATAACGCTTATTCCAAGCATTTTTACTGACTAAAATTATATCAAAAATAAATATGTGTGAAAATCAAATGCAATTTTTACGTTAACATATTAATTATTTAATGATTAAATTTTTACGTGTTTTTGACGTAAGAAATTAATGACAAATATACCAAATTTTAAAGCTAAATGTTATTTTAAAGTTTAAAGTTAAATGTATTAAATTTTAAATGATAGGCGTGTATGACAATTAATGAAACTAGTGTGATAAAATCACTCGGCTCCGCCTCCTGGTTAACTTCACATGCGATTCGTTATATAATGTTCATATCAAACTAGCATCATCAATAACTATTATATATTGAAGTTACCTTATATACAACGTTAAAATAACTGATGCTTTCCACTTATTAAAATACACTGACGTTCTAAATCTACAGGTAAAATAAATGGTAGATGTTGACGTTTTTTAACGTTTTTCTACTCGTTTATCTTAATGCATTGAATTTGCCTGCTTACCACGTAGTTTGTTGCAGAAGTTACTTGTAGATGGCGATACATACAAACCACTGGCAATAATTTGTCATGCTTTAGCTTATACTCTTATGAATTTATAGAAATTAAAAAACATAGACTGCAAATTCTTTCAGGGAACAACGATTTTTATGGACGGATTTTATAAGGATCAGATTAAAGATCATTATTTTGTGGCTCGGGATACAACGTGGTTTTTTCAGTTGTTTTTCAATCATATCAATAATAATGTTAATACTGATCCCAATGAGAACACAAACGTTTAAAAGACGTTAACGATAACCGAACGTTTAGTAACCATTGTATTACGACGTTGAATCAAGGACGAATATCCCGCGGGTCAACGTGTATTTCAAAGTATTTTATAACATTTTTGTAACGTTATATTTAACGTTATAGTGAACTTTATCGTTATAGGATGACGTTTTTGTAACGTTATGTCTATAATATTACTTAACGTTGAATTTCATCGTTAGTTAACGTTGTTAAAACGTTAAATAGCGGTCAAATTCAACGTTAAGTAATATTATAGACATAACGTTACAAAAACGTCATCCTATAACGTTCACTAGCGGTCAACTTCAACGTTATCATAGATGTAACGTAACAAAAATGTTATAAAATATTTTGAAATACACGTTGAACCGCGGGACATTCGTCCGTTGATTCAACGACGTAATACAATGGTTCGGTTATCGTTAATTTTAACGTCTTTGTGTTCTCATTGGGTAACAGATGTTAAAATACAAAAACTTTACAGAAATACAGAACTGAGTTTCCAGTAGTCCAAATACAGACAATTTCATGTGTATTATTGGGGGGGCGAGCGTAGAGGCGACTTCAATGTGAATATCAGTCGATATTCCGTTGAAGCAACGTCGAGCGCGGTTAGTACTTGGATGGGCTCCCATCTTGGGAAATACAGCGTTCTCGTCCCACCTTCTAGAGGCTTGAATATCAGTGTATACTCGGAAGTTACGTAATTTCAGACGAGGATTACATAGTGGATATACCATCCTTCGGAGGGGATGTAAAGCAGGCGGTCCCTTGTCTAATAAATGTTAGGCAAGTAAAAGATCCCTACTCTTCTTAAGGGAAGAGGTTCGGCAAAATTTCCAGGTTGGGGGTAGCTCGTCTCCTGGCGTCGGTGATAGGCCCTGGTAGCGGAAATAGGCCGACGTTAAACAGTTAAAAAAAATGTGTATTATTCCGCTAGATTAGAAGGAAAAGTGGAATGCTGAATTTTAGGAGAGTCTGTCACATTGTCTATCGAGCTCTATTCGTATGGTTGAACCATAACATTTATTCTTAGACTGAGCTCACCAGCAACTCCTAATGACCACAAAATGATTTGTGTCGTTAGTTCCATTTCTCTCTAGCGAGTGACTTTTTCGCTCTGTATTTCTCGCCGATAGCCGGGTGGGAGGTACAGCGTAAAGGGAAATGCGCGGAGGAGCGCGCTCATCGCAATGTCATATCCCGATCCCAAAACCGATAGAAAAAGAGAGAACTATCAACATCGGTTGTAAAATTGAGACAGAACCAACGATGGAGAAAACAAGATGGGTTGGTCACTCTTCCCCGGAAGACTGCTCAATCTAGGAATATAAGTCTATGGGTTTAATTGAGAAAATACACGGGAGGCGGGGGCGCGGGTGTCAATAGAACATTCTCACAAATTTGTATGATATCATATCTTTGTGTTTTGGCAAAAGGGCGAACCGACCATTTTGCGATTTTAGGTTTTATGCACCAGAATTTAGAGGCCAATAATATACATCTTTTAGCAAAAGGCCGAACGTGTACCCTGAATGGTGACGCTTTAAACATACTTTATAGTATTTTCGTGCGGCGAATGTGCTTTTTTTATTTCTGCAAAAGGGCGAATGTGTATTTCATCCTGTAGTATTGTGATGAAAGCCACCAATTTATCACCATTATAATTTTTGTATTAAAATAAAATTTTAAATAAGTAGTGGTAGTACTAAATAGTAATAATTATTACAATAATCGAAACCGAAAGGTAAAAAGAACCTTGCAAATGGGCGAATGGTAGGGCGAATATCCTATTCTTCATAGTGTGTGGATTGATTATGCAAAAAGCAAAAGGGCGAATATCCACAAAATATTCTAAGTCGGCGGTACATAGTATTTGGAAAATTTTAATTTCAAATGTTTCTCATCATGTAAAAAATATTTCTCATCGGAAACAGTCACAGGAATCTTAATGACAAAAAACGGTCATAACTCAAAACTACGCAAATGGTCTATTCGCCCTTTTGTCAAAACATCTGGATACTAAATAGGCAAATGCGTTAATTTAGTCTTCACTAAGTAATACAATTTAAAAAAATTATATTAAATCAACGAAAATAGACACACAAGCAGATATTTTGTTAGATCAAAGCTTAGTAAACGTGGGTGTCTCACAAGGTTCCATCCTGGGGCCAATTTTATTCTTAATCCTTGTGAACGACCTTGCATTTCACGTAGAAATTAATGCTATTTTCCATTTTGCGAATGATATTTTTGATGATATAGTAGATGAGAATGTAGCATCACTATCACTGACATCAATAAAAATGGGCCTTGAAGTGAACTAATGGTAACAACTATGCTCTAAACTTTAGCGAGGACAAGACAATTCGTTAGTACATCAAAATCATTTTAATGAATAATTGTGCGTTAAGCTTGGTGGTAAGTATATTGCACAGATAAGTAAAACCAAATTAAAAGAAAATGAAATTTTATTTATTCCATACGGGCTTGTTTGAATCACCTGCTGGATTTATGGCAAGTGCTACATGCTGTAGACAGCCATTTTATTATATTTATGAATATTTATGATATTATGATCATTATCCATTTACATTCACAATGTTACGGAAATTACAATATACTACTCGATAATCCACAAAATGTATCTATTTCTTGTACAGTACTCAGTACATTATACAGATTGTCTCAAAGCTTGCTGTTTAAAAATTACTTCCGATATAAGTTCTCGCTGTGACACGTTATAATTAATTTAAAAATACACTTCTTCTTCTTCTGTACAGTTATTGAATATATGTTTTAGATACTCACCATCTGCAGATAAAGTTGAATCAAATGAAACAGCGAGATATGTCACTATTACTCCAAAAGTAAACCCTATCAGGTACAACGTAAATCTAAATAGCTTATGCCCTAGGAAGCAGACAAATAATCCAAAGATTAACATCGTTGCACAAACGAACTTCCAATGTTCTGTGACTGAAAGGAAAACATGAATTTATATCATTAAGATTACTGAAATTTTATTTATATCTAATACTAATTTTGGAAAAGATATATGTTGCTTGACTACTGTAATTAGGAAGTTTCCATTTTTCTCATTTTATTATCTCATTATCTCTATAAATAAAAAAGTTATGGTCCTTCCAAGTTTAAAATGCTGCGATCATCTGGGCTGAGGTCGATTACGTTACAATACATGATTCCGCTAACAGCGAGCGGGCGTGGGCACCTTTATACTAGCTAGCAGGCACCGGCAGTTTATAGCCAGCTTGCATTTGAGAGCCAAAAAAAGTGCTAAAACGTGCAATTTTGGCACGTTCATATTTTTCGAAAAACACCATTGGGATGGCCGTACGATGTCGCGACGTAAAGGGTAGGTCTTCCAGATAAACCTGATCGTAAATTGCACGGCGGAATTCGAAAATTCGGCTCGGCACGAACGAATCAAAAGTGACATTTTGTGACATTTCAGAAAATCGAGCACATACACTAAATAAAGGAAACATACGGTGGGCTGCCGGCATGGCAAGTCAGCGCGTTATGTATTGTGACGTCACGGTGGACTTCAGCCGAGGCGAAGTATTCAAATAAGAAATTGAATAAGTTCGTGAGTTTTTCAGATATCGAGATAATTTTTTTTTTGTTTGACTAGTTATCTGAAAGACTACTAAATAAAGTTGAATGTACATGATATTTCTAAAATAGGAAACTTCCTAATTATTATTTTCAACAATATTAATTTTGCTGTTTTTTAAACGAATTTAACAAAATTTAAAAATAAGGACGCATATGTATGTTTTTTCAAGAACCAAAAACTGAAATATATTTCAGTTCGGTATCGGTTATCTAAATAGAGTTCCCATAAATATTGGCATTTGGAATTCCTTGACTTTGCAGGAACAACATTTTAATTTAATAATTATGTCCATGAAACATTGGACATTTGAATTCGGTTGCATTTTATGATATTGATACTTTCTTGTCCAAGAAATATGTGAGTTTGTTTCACTAAAGGTAAGGATATTACTTCCTATTAGTTTATTTATTGCAATTCGTGTTATTTATAAAGGACATTTTCAATTTTTATTGAGTTTGAGCAGAGTTGTAAAACTTAATTTTAAATAGTAGTAAACTATTAACTACTGAGTACTTGTCAAAAATGCATTGTAGTTGAAAAGTACTCCAGTACTGTGAATTCGAAAGAGTAGTTTAACTACGTGTCTTTAGTTACATTTATAACTACTTTTAGTAGACTATACACTTACACAACACACTTACACATTTTTTCATGAAAAAAATTAGTTGACTAATAAAAAAAAAACAAACAAAACAAAAAAAAAATAAAACTTGTAGACTTAGACACTGAAGTATTTTTTTTGTCACATGTTATAGCCGGAAAGTCTAATATAGTTATACACATAATTTTTAAAATGATGTGCCAATATACGACAAAGTCGTGCTTTTCTACGTCGTCGCGTCGGTGTGCAAGCAAGTAAAGTGTACCTACATACAGCCCTGACAGCCAGGGGCGGTCTGGCCCACCGGGACGATTCCCGGTGGCCCGCACAAATAGTGCGCCGCTGGCGCCGGTTGCTTGGCAAGATGACCAGCTATTAAAGCAATAAGTGGCCTGCGAGTTCTAAGATCCAGCGCCGCTAAACTGTTGTCAGTCCGCCCCTGCTGATAGCCTACCCTATAGTTCATTTACACATTGTTGAGATTTGCAACCTTCCAACCTTTTTAATTTATTTAATCATTATTTAATATTCAAGTTTATTACTGAGGACTTAAAAAAATACTACAAATTAGGTTACGGGATTACCATTTTTATTGATAAAGTAGTAGGTAGTTAAAATTACATTAGTAGTTTAACTGCTTTTAAAAAGTAATATAGTTAGCAGTAAAACTGTAGTTAACTACTAGACAGCTCTGCGTCTGAGTTAATATTGATATACAGGGTGTTTTGAAAAGATTGGGACAACGCTTCGCCGTAGATTCTTAACATCAAAACAAGTCGATTTAACTCTAAAAGTATCGGTCTAACTATTTTCGTGGTAAAGGGTAGTAAAGTTAAAAAAAGTATAATTGTATAAAATAGTACATTTCATAGAAGGCGCTAGTTACAGTACTTTTATGTGACACTTTAAGCCATAACTTTTTTGAAGTTATGGCCATTGTCTTTTATTATAATCGAAAAACAATTTAATTTCCTAAAGAAAATGTGTACTTGTTTAAACGTGATAAAATACACCATTTCAGAGAAATACGCGATTTACAACTTTGTCACAAACCAGTTCGAAGAAATTCAATTGTACCTAAAAGCGGTTTTTTATCTAGTAGGTGTACGTCAAGTACCATGTCTTGAAATCGTCAATAGTGCTTGTGGTGTCAAACATTAGATACGTATAACACTCTCCAAGATAGAGACAAAATACGAATATGTTTTTTCTTTACCACCCTGTATCTTGAAAACGAACAGCTACTTTTTGGGTTAAATCGACTTGTTTTGATGTCAAGAATCTACGGCTAAGCGTTGTCCCAATCTTTTCAAACCACCCTATATGTTTTTTAATGTGTACTAAATGTAAGTTTAGTCTTTTATTTATTCCACGTTTGTAATATTGTCATCTGTATTTTATTGTAGTCCTGAGGAAGAATAAAATATTATTCGAAACGTCGACAAGTGAAAATAACCTCATTTTTATTTTCTTATTCGACATACCGACAAATTCCAAATAAACACTTAGATACGGATACTATAATTACTGAATTGGTTACAAAATTTTAATTTTCCAAAACCAAAAAATTAATATTTATCACATTCTAATAAAACCTGTATACAAGTCAATATGAATGTACCTATCAAAATTTGTCTAATATCAACATGAAAAAGATATTGGAATTTTTTTTCCATTACATCGTTTATAAGAATTTCTTTTCCATATTGGATAACCGAAACAAATTTAAACTTTTAATTTTATAATTACTTACACATCCAGTGGAAGTGTAGTAACGACAAAAAAAATTTTTAATAAAATTTATTATTCAAATAGGCTTAGAATGTCATGAAACGTGGAGGTTTTAAGTTTGAGCAAAAAAAAATATGTCTGTAGTTTTGTCTGTCTGTAACTATTTTTGGGCGCATGATTACTCTGGGACAGTTTATACAGTGTGTCCCACTTTTCACGGTAACACCTTTGTAGCTCAGTTATTAGTCACCCAATTTTAACCAAGTTTGGATGGGAATCAAAGACCTGTATTATACCTTTTTTAAGTAAAACAAAACTTATTTCAGTCATTGCGTGCATTTTTATTATGAGAAATTTTCGAGAAATTATATTAGGCATTTTTTTGTGGAAAAACTAATGCAATATTATTGATCAGCATGCTATAGAACCGCTATATCCAGAATTTAACAACATTTTGATTTTTGGTTTTTGAATTACGGCCCACTTAAAATTACCTATTTTAAACATTAAATAATCAATAAATATTTTTCGAAAAAAAGTCATTCTTCATTTTCTCCTTAAATTCATTTTTTTACTATCTCATATCATCAAAACTTTCAAATTTCGAAGGTCAAGAATTTTCATTGAAAAATTTTGGGTCATCAGACCTGTAAATTATTAATAAGCGTTTTAAAGTATTTACCTAACTAGTATATTAGCGTGCTCAGATTAGGGCAACAATATACAGAAAGTAGGTAATTTCATAATGAATAAAAAGGTGAGTAAGTTGTGATTTGCTTAATACCTCAATAATATTCTCTAATGTTTTTCAAATTTAAAACTAATTTGCAAGAAACGCTCACCTCCCAGATTGCATAAAACTGTACTGTAACTTTCTGATAATATATACAAATTACATTTGCAAAAAAAATGCCCCCAAACAATCGCTGTAAAAAGTTCGACCAAAAGTATAACGCAAACGTGAAGAATATGGTTCTGAATTTGTGCCGCGAATTTTTATAACACACTGTATGTAGCCGGATATTTCAAAACTTTAAATACATTTTTTCCTGGAATTTGAGACTGTAAACGTTTATATTATTATATCATTTAAAAGGAAGCCTGGATCAGATTTTAAACATTTGTAAAACAAGACATTTTCGTAAAGTAAATAAATCCTGTTAAAATGTAGCAATATTTACTAATGAAATGTTTAAAATCGGGTTAGTAAAATTTATTTTTTGGCATCCCACAGTAGCAATTTTTTCAAATCAATTTGCAGGTCGCAATTTTGTAGATACAAGTACCAAAAAAAATGGCGGTCAAGTAACTTGTTTTTTTCTTTGATGAAACGACAACTAAAACAACATATGGGTTCCTCTTTAAAACTGCAAACAGTAACAAGTATTGATAAGCTAACGGAAAAAATATGATACAATCGATATTTATAAATCAATCAATAATAAATACTTCCAAAATAGCAATGTTTACTTAAAATAAATTATATAATGAAACAAGGTACTGATAATGGCTAAATAAATATTTGTCAGAGTTATTGGCTAATAATAATAAAAAAAAATGTCTGAAATAATAGTGGACTCAAGTACTTAAGTACAGAAAATTTTCATGATTTAGGAAAAATTTGGGAATAGGCATTTTTTTTAATATGTTTTAGTCATCAGAGACGGCGTTGACGGAAGCCCTACTTATTTATTTGGAATTTTTTGATAAATTACCTGTTTCCGATTCAGTTCTTTTTAAATATCTCGGCTTCTATAAGACGGGTCGGGACAAACAAATTGTTCGTAATAAACGTCTCTATAGAATTGTAAATACAGGTTAGAATTGAAGAGCTAAGTGGATAAAGGTGTTATGTGACATTTTTGAAAATTTTGAGATTTCTACACAGACAACTATTTTAACTTATAATCTATCATTTCAATAAGTTTTTGGGATAATAAACCTTTCCTAAATGCGTTTTAATGTTTGATAATGGTTTTTATATAATTTAATGGATAAAGTTGTCATGATCACATACCACCTTTATCCATTACTGTGCGATATTAAATTGTTTTAATCCAAAACACTTTGCTTTTAAAGTTATGTTATATTGACATTAATGTGACAAGTTGTGTTAAGTGTTTCTTACTATTATAGTGAAAATGGTCAGTCGTAGTAAACTGATATTACAAATGGCAATGAATAAACGATTTCATGAATCATGTAAGATGTTTATTAATTGGCTGATATTTGGAAATAGTGCTTATAGTGTTTTAATCCATATATTCATTTCGTTCAATTTCGAAATGGTATGAGATGGTACAAGAGTCGAGATGGTACTTGAGTATCTAATTGCTGTAAACACATTTATACCTTTTGGCAATTCAGCAGAAATCAGTCACATAGTGGCAATTTCTTTCCAGGCAAGTTTTAATAATGTTTTAAAAACAAAACATTATCAATATAAAATGCAATAATAAAATACGAATTTATCAAAGTATTCTAGCAAATTAGTCTGTAAATCAGAAATACTGGAAAGTGACGCTTTGCGGTGTTGATTTTTGTACAAACATTTTTATGCTGACAACTAGAAGAGGGCTGGACCGTAGAAATTTTTATGACAAGAGCAAAACTGATATCTGGTATGGCATCTGCCCACCCAATATTTTGAAAGCGCATTAAATTGTTTAAGGCAAATCTGGCGAATTCCGAAATTCTTGCGGAAAAAATAATAAGTATGATAATTACGCCAATCAAGTCAAAGGTCATTTGGGTTTGTAAGGTTATCGTTTAAGAATTACAGGGTTCGCTGTGCTTACATCTATTGGGTTAAAAAAAATAAAAAAAAAATAAAATAAATAATACTAAAGAATACGGAGAAAATTACAAACTAGCTTTCGAACAACAAAAGCGTGACGGAGCAAAAGTTACAGTAAAAAGAACGATTTGCTTTCTTACTTTAGATCTTCAGCAAACGATGCCGCTGCCAAAATTAAGTATATCGAAAGCATTTTACCTTCGTCAAATGTGGTTTTACAACCTTGGCATACATACATTGAGGAATACTGAAAAAAAAAACCGTTCTTTTTCACATGGACTGAAGATATGGCCAGCCGTGAAAGCCTAGAAATTGCTAGTTGCTTACATACCTTTTCACAAATTTACAATGAATATTTCCAAGAAAAGATCGATCACATTATAAAATGGCCCGACTCCTGTGATGGACAAAATAAAAACTTCAATATCATTACACTTTACCAGTTGTTGATTTTAAAGAGAGAATTTAAAGTTATCGACCATAAATTTTGGAGGTGGGACATTCATATTTAGATTCAGACAGAGACTTTGGCAGAGTCGAGAAAATTTTAAGGAAACATCAAACATCTACGTTCCGGACCAGTATCGAGAAATTTAAAGAACTCCCAAAGACGCCGTTGTCATAGACATGAAGAATCATTTCAAGGATATTGATGGAATTGCCTCAAAACTCAATTTGTACAACAGGAAGAAAAACTTGAACAATGAAAAGGTTTATATTCACGACGGTATAAAATGGCACCTATGGGTGCTACTATTACATCACTAGATGAAATGACTCCATTTCACAAAGTCGATATTTTAAAGAAAAGGAATATGCATAAGATAAATTCCGACTGTATTGCTCTAACGGTGTTTAATGAAAACAAGGGCAGCCTAAGTGTAGGAAAACTGGCCAATCTTAAAGAACAATTACCATTCATAAATGAATGGTAAGGCCGTATTATCACAACATACTTGGAAATGACTAAACTGTGACTCAAAACCGTAGAACTGTCCGACTACCTAAAAATTGTACAATGTTTTAATAATAATAAAATATGTTTAATTTCTTAACACTTTTATTCACTAATTCCTTATTCATTTCAGAGAAACTTATGAACGGATAAAGGTGTTATGTACATTAATTTTTTAAAATTTTCGAAAATAATGACAACTGACAACTTTAGTTATTTGTCTCTGAAAAGTAAATGTCAATATCATCGCAAAATGCAAGCTATATAGTCGTTATAACAAAAAAGTTCTCGCCTAAAAACTTTCGAGTTAAATTACTCACTAACGTGTTTTTGTGACAAAACACCTTTATCCACTTAGCTCTTCAATTATTTTAAATGAATTTCCTAACCTTAGAAACGCTGCCACTGGTGATTTTTCGTTTTTCCCGAAATACTTTGATATAAATGCGCTATATTTTAACAGAAATTTAGGGAAATATGCTTTTAACGATCATATCATCAATAAGTCCGTGTATCGAATTTGGTTTTGAAATATTACTTAGCACGGCCAAAAATTTTATTTTTGCAAAAATTTTGATTTGGCGATTATTTTTGGGCAAAGCATTGTAGAGCAACATTCCTTTTTAAATTGTAGATATTTTACTTTCGGGTAGTATAAAAAAAACCTAGGAATAAAAAAAAAATGTTTAGTTTGAGCAACGAGAAGCAACACTAGGCAGCTATCAGCGAGAACCTGAAGACGGCAGACTCGATTTTGCCAAAACGTTGTTCAGAGAACCTCGGTTCTTCTAAGGACCTACTAGCCATATGAGACCACACCCCGAAACCCAACAACACTTCATATACTGTGACACTGAGATATAGCTCACCTCGTTTTTTCGTCAATCCGCCAATAAAAAGACATTGTTTGACAATTTTTTCTAGAGAAAAATATAACATATGATATATCGTTGAATAACTAATTTAAGTTGTGATCGAGTAATGAAATAACTACAGGGTGTTCCATTTAAAAATCACAAGTTATGTCTATATCTCAAAAACTGAGGCATGCATAATTTTCTTCTTATCAGCAACGGATTCTACTCAAAAAAGTGGTAAGAAGTGTTAAGAATGTGTTACTCGATTTTCGATTCGACTCTTGGTACTTGAGATATAGAGGTCATCCATCCAAAATCTCATCCAATTTGGTCCAACCTGTACATCAGTGTGTCCAACTTTTCGTGGTAACAAAGATTGGAGGTCAATTATCTAATCTGTGGTAACACCTTCGTAGCTGTCTCAGTTATTAGTCATCTAATTTCAGCCAAATTTGGATCGGCATCAAAGACCTTTATTATCTCTTTTGAGTAAAACAGAACTAATTTCAGGCGTGCATTTTTATTAAGAACAGACGGGCGCCGATTTTTAGGGAAGACATATTAGGCATTTTTTGATTGAAAAACTAATGACACATTATTGATCAGCATGCTTTATAACCCCCACGTCCAAAATTTAACGTCATCTTCAATTATGGGTTTCGACTTAAAATTACATTTTCAAATATTAAATAATAAATAAACAAATTGGAAACGAATTGTATTTAAAAAAAATCATTCATCATTTTCTATTTAAATTCACATTTTCTAAAACTCACTGTCCTCGATGCTCTCACATTTCAATTTTTTAATTATTTAATATTTTTGGTATTTTTCAATGAAAGTGTTTGATCTACGAAATATCTAAGTATCAGGTTGTGGAAAGAGTGAATTCTCGAGTGAATTTAAATAAAAAATGAAGATTGATTTTTTTCGAAACACAATTCCTTTCCAAGTTATTAATTACTTAATATTTGAAAATGTGATTCTAAGGGGACCATAATTGGAAAACCATAAATCAAAATGTCATATCTTTTGGATATTGAGGCTCTAATGCATGCCGGTTAATAATATTGCATTAGTCTTTCAATAAAAAAAGCCTAATATGGCTCCTTCAAAAATCGACCTTTTTTTCTTAATAAAAATGCACGACAATGACTGAAATAAGTTTTGTTTTGCTCAAAAAAGATATAGTACCTAAAAGTCTCTTATACCGATTCAAGTTTGGTTGAAATTGGATGACTAATAACTGAGCCACGAAGGTGTTACCGTGAAAAGTGGAACACACTATACAGTGTCCCCGGATTGAGTTTGCGATAGGTGTAATATACCAAAAAAAAATGAGTACGGCTTTCATTTTCTGCAGTCTCGGTCTGCTTGACGTAAAATGGGTATTTATCAAATTTCAGTTAAAATGGGATCTATTCGTGGAGTTAATCTAAGAAGAAAAGAATATAAATCATTGTAGGTAAACTGGTCTCTCTGATAATTTTATTGAAAAATTCTCTTTGGATAAAGTTTCGGTCTGCTTAACGTAAAATGGATATTTACCAAATTTCAGTCAAAATGGGATCTACTCGTGGAGTTAATCTAAGAAGAAAAGAAAATAAATCATTGTAGGTAAACTGGTCTCTCTGATAATTTTACTGAAAAATTCTCTTTGGATAAAGTATTTCGCCTTGAAAGTTAAAGCCATAAGTATGTCAACTTTCATTGCATTTGAACAAAAAAAAAAAACCGCCGCCCAAGGAATCACTACTTCCACATCAAGATTTTCTATCCAAGTCTCTCACAACGAAAACATTTTGTATGTGCAAATAATTGTTTATGGAACTTTAATAATATAATATTTGAAATCGCCTACCTCAAAAACCCATAAAACGATATCCCACATCGGTAGTGGGGTGGGGGTGGTGATAGGGGGTGGTAGTGGGGGTGGTGATAGGGGGTGGTAGTGGGGGTGGATGAAGTAAAAAAAATATTTTGAGGTTTTTGGTTCTTGTACACGTACTAAATCACATTTTTTTTTCATCCCCTTAATAATGGGGTGGGGGTGGCTCATGCCAAAAATTTTTTTCAGACATTAGCTTCTCTTGTATATACTAAATACCAATTTTATGGACATTTACCTGCTCGATTTACCTATTTACCCCCAATTTACCCCCCAACTCTTCGACGGAATAAGATGAAAATATAATCTAGTTCCAGATCCCGTTGTAGTACATACGTGTACCAAATTTCAAGTCAATATTTTAAACGGTTCCAGAGAAATCGTGCGCACAATAAAAGTTAGACAGACAGACAGACAGAAATTTATTTTTCGCTCAAACTTAAAATCTCGACGTTTCATTCTAGGCCAATTTGAACAATAAAAATTTTCAAAAATCTTTTTTCCGTTACTATGCTTACTTCCACTGGATGTGGAAGCAATAATAATACTACTTAAAGTAAGTAAGTAAATAGCTTTTTATTTTTTAACACAATTAACAATTTCAACGAATTGAACTAAAAACCTATTCAAATAGTACCCCACCTAAATTACTACATAATTCCACCCTTCTTCTAATTCTTTGTAACTGCCTTTAATTTCTGCAAGAGGTGTTATTATTATTATTATTTTTTGTTCAAATGCAATGAAAATTGGCATGTGGCTCTAACTTTCAATGTAAAATATTTTATCCAAATAGAATTTTTCCGTAAAACAAAAAGACCAGTTTACCTACAATGATTTATTTTCTTTTATCTTCTTCTTAGATTAACTCCGTGAGTTAGATCCCTTTTACTTCCACATCCAGTGGAAGTATAGTAACGACAAAAAAATTTTTAAAAATTTTGATTGTTCAAATAGGCTTAGAATGTCATGAAACGTCGAGATTTCAAGTTTGAGCGAAAAAAAATTTCTGTCTGTCTGTCGGTCTGTAACTTTTTTTTGTGCGCACGTTTACTCTGGAACCGTTTGAGATATTGACTTGAAATTTGGTACACGTATGTATTTTAACGTGATCTGGAACTAGATTATATTTTCATCTTGTTCCGTCGAAGGGTTGGGGGGTAAATTGGGATAAATTTGGAGTAAATCAAGCAGGTAAGAGTTCATAAAATTGGTATTTAGTATAGACAAGAGAAGCTAAGGTCTCAAAAAAAATTTTGGCATTAGCCACCCCCATTACCACCCCCACCCCATTATTAAAGGGGATGATAATAAAAATGTGATTTAATGTGTGTACAAGAACCTCGACAAGAACCAAAAACCTCAAAATATTTTTTTACTTTATCCACCCCCCACTTCCACCCCCTATCACCACCCCCACCCCACTACCGATGTGGGGTATCGTTTTATGGGTTTTTGGGGTAGAGGATTTCAAATAGGTATTATATTATTAAAGTTCCATAAACAATTATTTCCACATACAAAATTTTTTCGTTGTGTGACTTGGATAGAAAATCCGGATGTGGAAGTAGTAATTCCTTGGGCAGCGGTTTTTTTTTGGTTATCATAAACTCAATCCGGGGACACGCTGTATAAAAAAATATAAAATAAACAAAAAAAATACAAAAACAACAATGGTATAAACAACAGAAAATCCATTCTTAAAGGTAAGATAATAATATGATAATTAAAATTTAAATTATAAAACAAAAATTTTAACGGAACCTGGAGGGTAATTACCCCATTACCACCTCGTTAATCCGCGCTTGACAGAAAGTGGCTAGTTTATGTCAGCCTCGATATCAGTCAAAATCTCCCCAAACTATAAAAATCGACATTGTGGAATACTGCAAAAGAAAACATTATAAAACCTTTCTAGCAGGCAATAGATAGCGATTTAAAATAACAATTTGTGTGCATGCTTATTTAAAAAACCACTGCCCAAGGAAATACTACTTCCACATCCAGATTCTCTATCCAAGTCACTCACAACGAAAAAAACTTTGTATGTGAAAATAATTGTTTATGGAACTTTAATAATATAATATCTGAAATCCTCTACCCCAAAAAACCATAAAACGATACCCCACATCGGTAGTGGGGTGGGGGAGGTAGAGGGAGTGGATGAAGTAAAAAAATATTTTGAGGTTTCTGGTTCTTGTACATACACTAAATCACAATTTTTTTTCATCCCCTTTAATAAGGGGGTGTGGGAGGTAATGGGGGTGGCTAATGCCAAAAATTTTCTTGAGACCTTAGCTTGTCTTGTATATACTAAATACCAATTTTATGGACCCTTACCTGCTTTATTTAGGTACTCATTTACCCCAAATTTACCCCAATTTACCCCCCAACCCTTCGTCGGAACAACATGAAAATATAATCTAGTTCAAGATCTCGTTAAAGTACCAAATTTCAAGTCAATATCTTAAACGGTTCCAGAGTAAACGTGCGCACAAAAAAAAGTTACAGACACACAGACAGACCGATAGACAGACCGACAGAAATTTTTTTTCGCTCAAACTTAAAATCTCGACGTCTCATGCCATTTTAAGCCTATTTGAACAATAAAAATTTTAAAAAATTTTTTTGTCGTTAGGTACAATAAGTACTCCACTGGATGTGGAAGTAAAAATATATAATTATTTTGTAATAAAAAAAAACATTGTTATTGTATAAAAAAAGTTTTTTGTTTTTGTAAATTTCAATTCATAAATTAATTTATTTGTTCCTAAATTATTTTAGAAAAATTGTCAAGTGACACAGAGTGTAATCTTCTAAAAACCTAAACTATTTTTGAAATCTTTTCTAAACTATAAATGATTTTTTCCAAGTATGTTTTTTAAATGCTTTTTGCTCTATAATGGGACCAGCGTGTAATATTTTTGGGAATGCTGAAATACATTCTGTACTTTTACCCACTGGGAAACTCGAAAATATACATTTCACATACATAAATATTCAGTACTATTAAACTTATATTTTGAAAACATAAAAAAAAAAAAATCTCACCTGGTCCCACACAATTTTCATTCCATTTAGTTAAATCACAACCAAAGGACACAGCAGGTACATATGCAGAGCTTCGACCATTATACGTTGCTACAATTGCGAACACTTCCCCAGTACCTCTATAAGAACTATACCATCTACGATACTTATTATTACCATCGATAGTTTGCGGCACCTTTCTTCCATGTAATTTTATTTTATCCACTGTCAACATACCAATAATGCCATCAAAATATCTTCTCACATCATTGTCATACTGGTCCAAAAACATATGGTACATGTCAATTTGTATTTTATTGTCATTACAATCTACCCCATATGCCGAAGGAGGTTGACTGTCAACTCTAATATAATCATCATTATAAGATACGATCTGATAAGGAGCTATTTCTGTATTGAAATTTAAATTGCAACCTCCGGGGACAGGATCTGAAAATAGTTAATGAGATAGTACTTATATGAATCGTTACAAACAAGTTGTGAAAATAAAATTACCAAATGCATCATAGACTGTTATTATTAGTAAAATAGGGGCTTCCGTATCAAATTTTATATTTCGGAATATATAAAACTTTGCAGTGCTATCTCCATACCCATAAATTAATCCTATGTTCGTCCCTGTAATGTGTGAATGTACGAAAACTGTGGAATTATAAGATAAGGTTACATTCTCAGCGTAGCTATGCACTTGTATTATAAAAAATCCAACATCATCATTGATATTTCTAATCTTTACTTTTGTTTTATCTTCAGCCAGCTTAGTAAACTGCATAAAAACATTATGTGTCTTGTTGTTAGGCCGATAAGAGGACAAATCCACTTCTATGTCTTCACCCAAAACTAAAACACATTAAAATCTTAGGTTATGTCATGTTTTGGATAAATTAAAACATGTAGGTACAATCAATTTAAGCAAATGAGGTAGATAGGATAAGTATTATCTTATACAATTTGCTGTTGCGAAATAGTAATGTACTTACATAAAGTATAAAATATCTAGATATAAGAGGGGTAAATGAAAATAATAAACAGTTCAATGCACTCACCTGGGTAAAGGCACAAGACGCCAAGTAAAAGAAGTACAGCCTCCTTCATCTTGAACAACGCATTGGATGAATAATAATTTATTGCGAGATTATCTCCAAAAATATTCCAATCACATTATCACGTCTATAAGTAAATCAGCTGTGCAATTGTCAAAACAAAACAAATAAATAAATGATCGTAGCTTGATATCTCTAGTGGCCGCTAGGTGCGCGCTTGTCGAAAGATGGCTGACAGCGATCAATGAATTAGTAGTACGGTAGTGCGTAAAGTAGTGTTTTGTGAAATTATGAGTTATAAATGAATAAAAGGGATATCGAGGGGATATGGGTAAAGACCAGGAACTCCTGGAGGCCGCAAGAAAGGGCAATGCTGCCGTCGTAGAGAAGATATTAGGGCAAAGGGCGAAAAGGAGTGGTCCGCTAGCAAGGTGGGTTATAATCAGCTGTCAAATACCCTGTGTTTTTGGTGTATATTTTCTATTTTATAAACGTGTTTTTAAAATTCATTGTTGATAAATAGTGTTTTGAGACGTGCCACGCCTGGGGTAGCATTTAACAGCTGTAGAATGTGGAATATTTAAAATAATTTAATTGTTTACTTATATTATTGTCTTAGTCATAGTCATAGGTAATTTATTATTCATGTACATTTAATGCCTACCTAGGAAATGTAACAGGTAGGTCATTTACTAAATACAACATTACAACAAATGTAGTAATAATGTAAGGATTTGCAACCCATGTGTCTTTCTATTAGGGGTAAGAAATTACAACTTTCACAGCTCTCTCGTGAATTTTACCTGGGTACCTATGTTGAGGTAGGTAGGACGTCCCCAATAATTTGATTTGTCTTCCTGTGTGAAAAATACCTCGTTAAAGCATAAATACTTCTTGCCTCTTTTTAAATAGGTAATCAAATATATTTAAAAATCAACATTTTTATTTTGTTACTTGTGGAAAAGGATCAAATACTTATAAGTAGGTACGATTTTATTTCTTTTTAAGCGGCAACTTATCTATTTTTAACAAGTGTGTTTTGCTCCACAATACCAGAGAATGATTTCCTATTTTTATTTATTGCTTGTCGATATGAAATTACTGTCTAACTAAAATATTGTTGGGTTACGACACGGGTTTTTCTGGATCAAATATTAGAGTAGGTCTGTAAATACATGCGTTGGTGGTTTATTGTTAAGATTTATTATACGTGTATGTGAAATACCTAATTATTGATTATAAGAAACAAAAATACTGTCCGAGTTAGTCAAAACTATTTTAAATTAATTAATAAGTAGGCATCATTTGGAAAATTTATTTTTGGTAACAGATATATCTACTACTTAGGTAGGTACCTGTTTAAAATTGTTATTTATTTGTTTATTACCAAGAATTCTTGGTACCGAAATAACACTACGATTACAACCGTGATAATTGTGATTCATTTAAATTGTGTCATAATTAAATTACAAAATAAATGTGGTTAAACAAAAGTCGAGTAATGACTAATATAGGCAATGCATAATGACCTCTCAAAATCAGGTTGAATTGTAAATTGTAATGAAATGAAATTAAAAGATTAGTTAAGTACAGGGTGTCCCTGTTAATCCGTTACGCTCGTTTTCTACCTTCTATGTAATTTTTGAGATAAAGGGCATACCCTGTCAAAAAATCCTATTTCAAACTTATAGAAATCATTTCAAACTTTTTCAAACTTATAGATAATTATACATTTTTTATGGGTAATCAATGATTATCTATAAGTTTAAAATAGGATTTTTTGATAGGGTAGCAGGATAAGCATGGAAAATCTACCCCCAAACAAAATTTTGTTTGTTATCAACTATTTGAAGGGGCTTACCCTAAATATTATTTTCCCAAAATATTATTTTCCCAAAATTTTAAGCCTGCAGCCGCCATATTGGAGGAGTGCTGGGGGGTTTTTCGATTTTCGTTTTTTAAAATTTTTTCAGATACCATTGTACGAAAAAATCCGAAAAAATTCACAGTTGTTACTTACATGTTGGACCGAGTGTTGGACTATTTAACCAATTTTTTTCATAATTTTTAAATGCAAATTTCGTAAGCAAAAAAATAGCTAATTTTTGCATATAATTTTTTGTCACTTTAAGAAAGAAGGCCACTTTGAATTTTTTATCGTAAATTACTCATTTATCAAGCCTATTCTCAAATTATTTTCATATTTTTTAAAAATGTGGAAGATAGTTAAAAAAAACGAAAAACTGCATTACCGACAATTCTCTTCTACACGCCTCACTATCATTTGGACGCATGTCTTATTTTTAAAAACGAAAATCAAAAAAACCCCCACCACTCCTCCAATATGGCGGCTGCAGGCTTGAAATTTTGGGAAAATCATATTTAGGGTAAGCCCCTTCAAATACTTGATAACAAACAAAATTTTGTTTGGGGGCAGATTTTACATGCTTGTCCTGCTATGCCCTTTATGGTTCAGATGCCAGTCTGATGCAGTTTTTCTGAGAAATTCAATTAGACAAACAATCGTGCATCAAAAAAAGAGTTATGTCCGAAAAACAATTTTCATGAAAAATTCACTCACTGATTTTAGTATTTAGTAAAAAATACATGTGGGATGGTACATACAAGGTGTTCGCAAATACCGGTGACAAGCTTTTGGTACAGTCTCCTTTATAATCCAAGATTTTTTGTTTTTTAAATTTTGGTACCCGTATAAGGTTCCTTAATCAAATTTACACCAAAAAGGTCCTCTGATTGATACATTTTGAAAGTTTTTCGGAATTCGATTAGAACATTATGGTATGAAATTTTTTGTCTAGGAGCGATATTTACGATTTTAAAAGTGTGCCGACCAAATGCGATATACAGTGTGACACGCTTAAGATGAAGACACCCTTATAACTTTTTTATTTTTTCCCCCTGATTTGAATCAAATTTGACTCAAGTAGGCATAAAGCAAATTAGGATCTACTTATGACCAGAAAAACATTCGCCTTTTATAAATGCCTCGACAAATGCAAAGCTATCTGCGGAACTGAAATATGCGGAAAACATAAAAAAATCGTATCAGATATTTTTTTATCGGAAAATTTTGTTAATGAAACTTGTTCAGAATTGTCCAAAAACCGTCAGTCCAGCATTTAATCAAAATAAAAAAATATTGAAATTCTGATTAAAATAATGTCCAAAAATATAATTTTAATGTTTTTTTTATTTATTTAGAAAACTGTACTATGACAAGGTAGTTATCAAGCAATTTGCAGTTTTTTAAAAATAATTATTTTTAAAATTTTAATTTTTCATTTTGATTAAGTTGTTTTAGACATAAAGTTTTTGGACAATTTTGAACAAGTTTCATTAACAAAATTTTCCGATAAAAAATATGCCTAATGCCTATATGGTTTTTTGTTTTTTTCCGCATATTTTGGTACCGCAGGTGGTTTTGCATTTTTAGGAGGCGAATCTCGTAAATGAGATACAATACAGCGTGATCTACCAAGAAATGCGGAAAATAAAATGGTGTACTAGTCTTCAATGTGGGAAAGCCCCTGCAAAATTTTAGAGGATTCTGAGGTAATTTAGTATATTAAATTATTAGTCAATTTGCGAAGATACACTACTGATGTTGAGTAAGTCCTGACCTACTCCTGAATAGGTTGACGAAGTTACTTGTGAAAGAACGTATTCGAGTTGTTTACATTTCCTTAATTGGCATAAAGAGTGAAGCCGGCCGGCGAGATAAAAAAAGGGGGTCTACACACGATCCAGCGGCAGGGAGCCAACATTGTCGGTACGCTTTGAAGATAATTGGAATTCCAGCGGACCAGTTCACTTTTACGAATGAGTTCAAAGCATACCGACAAGGCTGGCTCCCTGCCGCTGGATCCTGTGTAGACCCCTTTTTATTAAAGAGAGGCGCGTTTTTTGCTTCCGGTCGAACAATAGGGACACTGCCGTGTCATTGACCGGTTTAACTAAATATCTCGTATATCTGCTTGGCGTTTCAGCAATCTTCGATTTATTTCGATTTATGTCGCTTTTTTTTTTAACTATTTAACGTCGGCTTATTTCCGCTACCAGGGCCTATCACTGACGCCAGGAGACGAGCTACCCCCAACCTGGAAATTTTGCCGAACCTCTTCCCTTAAGAAGAGTTGCCTAACATTTAATAGACAAGGGACCGCCTGCTTTACATCCCCTCCGAAGGATGGTATATTCACTACGTAATCCTCGTCTGAAATTACGTAACTTCCGCGTATACACTGATATACAAGCCGCTAGAAGGTGGGACGAGAACGCTGTATTTCCCAAGATGGGACCCCATCCAAGTACTAACCGCGCTCGACGTTGCTTCAACGGAATATCGATGGATATTCACATTGAAGTCGCCTCTACGCTCGCCCCGTGGCTATTTTTGTAGTGTGATTTGATTAAAACCAAAAAGTCACTTCTATCTTATCCAGCTTTGCTGTCAGTAGTGTCAATCCCAAGTCTGATAAAGTGATATGGTTGTACCGCGTTGCGTTAGATTAGTTAAAGTTATCGGCGGCGCATTTCTACTAAAAAATAAGGTAATTTTTTGGGTAATTTTTTTTAATTTTTCATTTTTTTAACTCCTTCCTTTGGGGACAACTACTGTTAAATTTTCCGCATGTCATGGTAGATCACGTTGTATATAAAATAGCTATTTAACATGTACCCAGCTAAAAAATAATAAATATGATTTTATGGTTAATGGCGAGACCTCGATCGGCGAAGTTAAGGTATGCCGAGCGAGCCCGACACTTGGATGGGTGCCCGTATCTCATCTTGCTGTCCTGGTTAAGTGGTGGAGTAACATTAGTTAAACTTCGCCAGGTCATTAATATAAATAAGCCAATTAAAATTAAAAAAATAAAATAAAAAGTGTGGGGTGTTCATGTTCATATTTGTGTATATAAATAAAAGTGAAAAACTGTTCAGCCATTTAGTTAAAATATTGCATGTGCCGTATTTATTAAAGGAAAGATTTTCAATCGTTTTGTTTAACTTCTTTCTTTTGTAACTGAAGAAAACTGTCGGGAAAACTTGAAAGTGCGAGTAATAGTACTTTATTAGTTGTAAAAAATGAGAGAGAATTGTTGTTTCTAAGATATGTGTTCCGCTTTGTTTCGAATGTGGCTGAAAAATTATGAAAATAATCTGAATTCTAATCATTCATAAAAAAAATTCTTTCATCCATTGTTTATTATTCTACAGTGTTATAGTTATTAAAAATAATAATTATAATTTTCCCAAACCGACTCATATTGTACCCTTGCTTTCAAAACTTTCGCGTACACATTCAAAATTAAGTAACAACGATTTTGCAAAATTTTAGCTGTGTTAATAGTCCAGGAGGCAGTGACGATTTTCGGTACTTATTTTCCCAGTCAGCAAACATGGATAGAATTGTTCGGTTAGTAATTCTAAGCAAAATTCATATATATTTAGGGGGGGTTTTCCGATGGGTTGAGGCGGAAAATGCGTCAGAACATACGAATACACTGCCCTTTTTTTCCCAGTGATAAAAATAGTTCTAGTAGAAAGAGGTATACTGAAGTTAAGTAAAAAAAATAGTCTGGCTAATCTGTGAGTATGGATAATATGTCTGGCAGGTGAAAAACTGAAAAGTTTTCATCAAAAAAATTTCCCTCATTTTCGCAGTCATGAAAATTTATCAGATGATGGCCTATATTATAATAACAGCTTAAAATACAATCTGGCTAATGTGGAACACCCCTAAAGCCTTGCCAGACTCGTCTAATGATCGTCAGGCGCGCTGAATTCGGCACGTTCAATTATACAGGTGATTAGTGTCATACGTACATGTTCTTTTTTATGACAGCATTAAATAATTGAATACACAAAAGCAAATATACTGTATAGAGTGTAGAATTATGATGGGGCAGGTTGAAAAAATTTATTGATGAAATCGAATTTTAATGAAAGCCACAAAAAAGTCTTTATTTTACATCGGCTAATGAAAAAAATAACTATAATTGATCAAAAATAATAATCAATAATTTAATGAAAAATATTATTATGATTAAATATAACCAAATGAAAAATATTATTACAATTGTCATATGGTAGTAAGAACGAACTCAAAATCCGAGTAACTGACAGAGATAGGTATACAAGGGACAGGGGTCTAGGCAGCTGCGCTCAGGTAACTCGCATTCCAGCGTCGTTACCTAAATACGCACGTGCTGCTATTCCACTCCTCGTTTAACTACCTGGCTTGTGAGTCTGGCAAGGCCTTCGTGATTGTAAATGTCAGCCAGACGTGTATTTTCTATGAAATTATAGTATAATCTATCATGTGGCAAATTTTCAAATCCGGGAAAATAGGAGCAAAAATTTTCTATTTTTCCCATTTTGAAGATGCCGCCAGACTCATTTGCCAATTTCTTAAATGAGCCAGACTTATTTTTAATTACAGTTTAGAATTGTATCAATTTATGTGCTAAATTTCAAGCCTGGCAAAATGAGGGTTACGGATCCGCAAAATTCGTCAAATTTTGAAATCCGCAAATTTTCAGCCAGACTCACTTTCCGCTATCTGAGATAAGCCAGACTGCTATTTTCATAAACTTTATGTTCCACTTTAGTAAATGTAAAATATTTATGACTGGGAAAATAAGTGGACTTGCATTGTGTTTTTATTTTTTGAATCCATCCAAAAATTTTAGCCAGACTCAAAAATTCTTGTTTTTTGTCACTAAGAGAACAGATTAATTCATATACACCGACTGGGAAAATAAGTACAAAAAAATTTCACTGCCTCCTGGACTATAACGGATAATTTTGAGATTAGGTTAAAGATGACATTGACGTTTAATTAAAATTTAATTAAAACGAACATAAAAATAAATACAACTATACTAAAACTCGTAGAACAGTGCTTTTATCTAGTCCATAATGAGTAGCAACCCTTCTTATGGACCACCCCTCTTCTAATTTCGAAAGCATCAAAACTTTGTCTTGCTCTGTCAGTCGAGGCATTTTGACTTTTCAAAATTTCAAATGTCAGAGTTCATTAATTACAACCCTGATTTAATACAGCGAAAAATAGGTGTACCGGAAAGTTTTGAAAGCAAGTGTACAGTAAGTATATATAGTTTCTACAATACTTAAAAATTATAGCTGACAGTACAGATTTTAAAATGTGTGACTACTAGATATACTCTGCTTTTGAGGAATAGGCATTTTCATCGGTGATAAAAAACGATGCACATTTTTTATCGCTGTCAAAGTGACAAAAATGTGACTGTCAAATAGGCTTTTTTATATAAGAGTTAATTTATCAAAAATAAAATTTTTCAGAATTTCCCATATGGTGCAGACTTCTTGGCGGACACTGTATAAGCTTCAATTTTATGTCAAAGGGTACGTTGCCTATTAAAATTTTGAAATTGGAGTGGCTGGGGGTAACTTCGTGCTAGGCTTCGTGTCTTAAATAACATATTTTCCATTACGAAAAATGCTGGCATTTTAATACGTTTTCTGTGTGTATTTTTCCTAGATATAGGTCAAAACTAATTTGAGCTAACTTTCTCTAGGGATTCCAATTCACAATAGCCTGTTAGCAGCTTGGTCTTTGGGGAAAGTAACGACCGAGGTCAAGACTCTCTTGGTAATTACAACTGTTAAAGTTTTATATCTCCGTGTAAGTTTAAAGGAACGTTTAAAATGATTAGTTTCACGTTGTTTGTTTCAAAACCAAAGGGGTGGTCATTTATTGACCCTCGTCTTGGTTCGAATCAAACCCGAAACTAATCTAATTTATCTTTGCATTTACCATATATTGTAAATAAATAGCCCTGCCTCAACTGGTGTTAAAATTTATCACACAGTTTTTTTAACTCAAGCGTTGGATTCAATATACATAAAACTGTAAAATATGTATGCATTTAAAAATCGATCAATCCAAGGCGTGTAATTTTTTTGTAAGCAAAATGTGGTTATTTTTAACTCTAAAGAAGAATGATATATGACATTGTTAAATTTGTAATTTATTTAGTTAGTATCAGAAAACTTTAAAACTGTACATAACAAAACATCTCAACGTTTTGCTCTAAAATTGTTACGAGAATAACATAAACATCAAATAATAATAATTGAACTGCAACGCTTAGGTAGTTGAAAAACCATTACCCAAGGAATTACTACTTCTACATCCAGATTTTCCATCCAAGTCTCTCACAACGAAAAAATTTTTAATTTTTGGAAATAATTGTTTATGAAACTTTAATAATTTTGAAATCGTCCAACCTAAAAACCCATAAAACGATATCCCACATCGGTAGTGGGGTGGGGGAGGTGGGGGTGGCTGATGCCAAATTTTTTTTTGAGACATTAGCTTCTCTTGTATATACTAAATACCAATTTCATGGACTCTTACCTGCTTGATTTACCTATTTACTCCCATTTACTCCAGCCCTTCAAAGGAATAATATATACATATGTGTTCCAAATTTCAAGTCAATACCTTAAACGGTTTCAGAGTAATCGTGTGCACAAAAAAAAGTTACAGACAGACAGACCGACAGACAGAATTTTTTTTTGCTCAAACTTAATATTTTTTAAAAAATATTTGTCGTTACTATACTTCCACTGGATGTGGAAGTAAAATATGCCTAGCAAAATTACTTATAGTAGAGGCATATGGGCGATAATTTTCGTGAAGAACGAATTGTCTTGGAATCACGAGATTTTTAAAGACTTATTCTGGACAACATAAAGGATTTGTAGAAAAATTCTTTATTTTTTCCACTAACGGGAAAATTTTTTGGAAAAACACTTTTATTGTTTGTTTCTCGTTGATATATTTTTTTAATATCTTAAGTTCGATTGGTCGTATGCAAAATTTTTGGAAACAAATTTAACTTCATAACTGTACAGGTTTTAACTTCTTGAGTAAACTAAGTAACCTCAAAAAAAAAAAAATAAATAAAAAATAAAGTTCAGTAATATCCCGTTTTTTAAAATTACTTAGCATGTAGTTCGTATATTTGGATGAAATTATCGAAGAAGATACTTCTTGTGAACATAAATAAGTGTGTAAATCCAAATTAAAATATTTCTCAAAATGCTCTTAAATTGGAAAGAGCGACCCTAAAAATAGCCCGTTCGGGGTCCGCAAATTTTCAGTTGATTTGCGGTCCAAATGATACCTTATGATAAGACGTTAATCACACAAAAATATGAGGTTGAGCATAAGAAAGGTTTCAGAGATATAGAAGGTCAGTAGATTAGATTTGGTTGTATTATTATTATTATTGTAAAACATCCTAAGGATAATAATAACAATGATAATAATATATAGCCCCTATTCAGCCCCTTTACCACGTTACGGTAGTAATCTGCAAAGAGGTTTTTTAATCTTTTTTCATTTTTTTTTGGGTTTTTGTTTTTTTTTAATGTTTTTCGATTTTCTGCCTTATTGCTTTAGATTAGTTTTTAATTTATATTTCATGAGTTATTGTTTCTGTGTGGTCAATGATATATTTCATATATCGGGATTTGGCACATGCATTTCATGATACTGTCCATAGTGTGCATAGCCTAAGAACCATACGATTGTCATAATATGACTGCAACAGCCAACTGTTCGAGATCCACTTTCACATATACAATAATACTCTTGAATTGAGTCGTTTTTAACGTTTTTAACGTTTTTAACTTGATCTATAAGAATGAATATATCGTGATGCTTACTGTTGCAAAAATGAGACTTCATATAGATTTTAATTGTGATACCATATTTAGCATAATCTAAAGCTGCAGTTGTATGTTTAGGTGATGGATTGAATTTTTGCACAAGAAAAATTCCTTCATGTTTATGCTCGGTGTAATACCTGAAGCTGCGTTGTTTATTTGATACGGACCGAGACTTATATAATACAAATCATTTATTGTAAGTTTAGGAAAACCTATTTTTTTAGTATTTTATTATCGAGCAATGTATATTCAACGTCAAGATATGAGATAAATTAAATTGTTGAACAACAATTTTTGAAAGATTAGGTACACTTATTAGAGATTTCATTATGCGAGCTATGTCTCCATACAGCTTATCACTTAAAACTAGTTGATAAAACAAGTCTAGCAAAGCAAAATTTGCAATATTTTTTGTTTGAAATAAGATTCTTAAAAAATATAGACCTGTCCGATATGTATTGGTCAATCCGCCATCTTGGAAAAAAATAAAATAATTTCGCCAAAGTTGGCAAAAATAAAACTCATTTTTGGTCAAATATAATGCACCAATCCCGGACACCGTATATCAAATAGAACGGTCAAAGATGGCGGACGAAATAAAATCTTTAATTTTTCGTCAATTATCAAGGAGGTATTGTACGTCACTTTTTTTCGATTGTACGTTATTTTATGTACTCTTAGGGGATAGAGTTTTTTTTTAATCTTCAAAAAAATGCGTTTTTTCTATTCCAATGAGACAATCACAGAAAATTCACATTAAAAAATTTGGTTGAAGATGTCAGTCCCCCCTTTCCAATTTTGTGCACCCCTGATTGAATTTACCCTTGGTGGATAACATCACATAATCACCTTTATTGATATCGAATCACGTGCAGAAACTAGTCGCTGTAGCTCAAAGTGTTTCTGAGATATTAAATAAAATGTTCAGAGGCCCGCAGCCCCCTGAGGATTTCTGGACCCATGTTTATATGAACTTTTTTTCATATTTTTTTTATGTAAAAACACCACTAGAAATTAATGACCGCATACCTGAAACATCCTGTATAATTCGCCCAATCAGTTAAAACTCAGTTTTGAATGAATATTTGTCCTGAACAATTTTGTTTTTGACCCATTCGGTCTGACCAAAATTATAAATTAATATTAATAAAATATATAAATATTAATAATAAATAATAATAGTAATAATAATAATAATAATAATAATAGTAATAACGTCCCCGGAGAGATCGAGTCCGTTGTCGAGAACGAGAAGTGCCGAATATATTGGAACTACTCGTTTCCGACGGTCAGGCAGATACAAGCAAACAAGCCTGACATAGTCCTCCTCGACTATCAAACCAAGGTGATGTATGTCATGGAATTCTCGGCACCTGCCGAAACAAACATCATCTTGAAGGAGGGGGAAAAACGGGCTAAATACCGAGATCTCCGGTATGAGCTCCGAGCGCTATACCCAGACTACTCGGTCAAGATGGTCGTCCTGATAATCGGTGTACTCGGTGGAATAAGACCTACGCTGCTCTCGGAATTAAAGGCCATACCAGCCTGCCAAAAGTCAGCCGAATGGTTGGCAGGCCAAATGCAGAAGGCAGTTATCCTGGGGTCCCTCCGTTTGCTTAGGGCACATGAGTCTGGAATTTACAGTCACTGACCCTGCGGGATGCGGGGAGTGGCTGTGAATAATTCGCTGGTGCTTCTCTCGTGAGAATGTCGGAGACACGGGAGAACTGTCCAGAATCGCGTGCGGAAAAAAAAAAATAATAATAATAATAATAATAATAATAAACCTGAGTTCTGTCACCGAGCTGGAACCCGCTCAGTTAAAAGCCCATACAAAAGCAGCAGAGCAACGTAAATTTCTGCAGCTGCATAAAGATAAGCCCTTGCATGGAGTCTTCTACAAGAACATCGAAGACAGGGGCTTATCTGAGAAGCTGACCTTTGCTTTCCTAAGGTCAGCTGGGCTGAAGTCTGAGACCGAAGGGTTCATTATGGCTTGCCAGGATGGTGTCTTTACCACACTCGTCTATCGAAGTCATGTCCTGGGTATAGAGGTCCTTGATGTAAACTGTAGGGCCTGCCGAAGGGCGCCGGAGACACTTATGCACCTGTTGTCGGCTTGTCCGACATACGCTGTCTCGGCCTATATCCACAGACATGATGGAGCATTCATTACGTGTGCTGTACTATCATCTGCGGCATACGTATGGGATAGACGAGACACCAGCGCTGCCTTACGCTCCGGGGGATATTGAGTCCGTAGTGGGGAATGAGCGGTGCCTAATTTATTGGAATTACTCGTTTCCCACCCTCAGGCAAATACAGGCCAATAAACCTGATTTAGTCCTCCTCGACCACCAACTTAGGACAATGTTTGTCATTGAATTCTCCGCCCCAGGGGAAACAAACATTGTTCTGAAAGAGGAGGAAAAACGGACTAAATATCGAGATCTTCTCTTCGAACTCCGTAGACTCTATCCGGACCACACTGTTAAACTAGTGGTTCTTATCATAGGATGCCTAGGTGGGGTGAGGCGCACACTGCTTTCGGAATTGAAGACGATACCGGCATGCCGAAACTCGGCAGAAATCTTAGCCGGAAGAATGCAGAAGGCCGTTATCCTTGGCTCGTTACGCCTGCTCAGAGCACACGATTCGCGGACCCAGTGACCACTGACGCTACGGCGTAGGAAGTGGTCTCTGGTAGTACCAGCGTACCCTCTCTGGCATCGGAGACGGAGAGTAGGGCGACTGGCTTCACAAAAAAAATAAAATAATAATAATAATAATAATAATAGTGCTTTATTATCATTTAAGGCACTCGTATGGGATAGACGAAACACCAGTGCTGCCTTATGCTCCGGGGGATATTGAGTCCGTTGTGGGAAATGAGAAGTGTCTAATTTATTGGAACTATTCTTTTCCCACCGTCAGGCAAATACAAGCCAACAAGCCTGACGTAGTCCTCCTCGACCATCAACTCAAGACAATGTTTGTCGTGGAGTTCTCGGCTCCCGCGGAGAACAACATTGTCTTGAAGGAGGAGGAAAAACGAACAAAATATCGAGATCTGCTCTTCGAACTCAGCAGACTGTATCCAGACCATACTGTTAAGATAGTGGTACTGATTATAGGAGCCCTCGGTGGAACGAGACACACACTGCTTTCGGAACTTAAGATCATACCGGCATGCCGAAATTCGGCAGAGGTCTTAGCCGGCAGAATGCAGAAGGCCGTCATCCTCGGTTCATTACGTCTGCTCAGGGCACGCGATTCTCGGACCCAGTAGTCACTTACCCCACGGGCGTGGGGAGTGGCTACCGGTACTACCAGCTCCCCTCTGTGAGGATCGGAGCCACAGAGAAGGGTGACTGATTTTTAGCTTGTTAAAAAAATATATAATAATAATAATAACGTTTATTCATAAATAAAGAGAACGATAGCCTATGACATTTTAATAATAATAATAAATAAACGTATAGTCGACTCACGAAGCACTCACACGTCATGGACTGTGAGTACTTGTTTGTGAGCTAAAACCTACCAAAATCTATTGATAATATGACATTGTTTAGTTAAATTTAAATATACAGGGTGTTTCAAGAAGATTGGGACAACGCTTAGCCCTAGATTCTTGACATCAAAACAAGTCGATTTAACTCAAAAAGTAGTGGTCTAACTCTTTTCGTTTTCAAGATACAGGGTGGTAAAGTAAAATAATTTTATTCGTAATTTGTCTCTATCTTAGAAACTATTATACGTATCTACTTCAAAGTTGGTAACGATATGTTTTTCAGGTCGCTAATTACAATGGTGATATTGCCGATGTCATATTTTGTAGATGGCGCTAGTTACAGGACTTTTACGTGACATTTTAAGCCATAACTTTTTTGAGGTTAGGTTTTGGTCATCGTCTTCTATTATAATCGAAACACAATTTAGTTTCCTAAAGAAAAGGTGTACTTATTTAAATGCGATAAAATGCATGCTTTCAGAGAAATACGCGATTTACAACTTTATGACACATCAGTTCGAAGAAATTCAATTTTACCTAAAAGCGGTTTCTTATCAGGTAGGTGTACGTCAGGTATAATGTCTTGAAATCGTCAATAATGCTTGCTGTAGATCGTAAAATATTCTCCAAGATAGAGACAAAATACGATCACAATTTTTTTACTATACCACTTTGTATCTTGAAAACGAAAAGAGTTGGACCACTACTTTTTGAATTATATTGACTTGTTTTGATGTCAAGTATCTACGGCTAAGCTTTGTCCCAATCTTTTCGAAACACCCTGTATGTACATATTTTTTTCCACAATTTTCTCTTCACATTTTTTTTTACTATTATCTATATGTATGTTTATTTTTTGTTTTAACATATCGATTATATAAGGTAAAATAAATTCGTTTTTTCACTCATATAAATATACTTAGTTTCTTAACTCCGCAAACAAAACTGTTTTTTTTTTTTGGGTTACCTATCAACGGTGGTACAATCCGGAACATAAAATTATGTTTGACTTTCCCAGAATATATCACAGAAATATTAAAAATAAAAATGCAAAGCAGAAGCAAAATATAAATCGTTTTTTTTTGACTTAAAAAATTACGTCCGTTTCGCAAATGAAATAAAAAATTTGTCTACAGATTCTTTATGATATTCGGAATGAATTAGAGAAAATTTCGCTTTTATTTTTTCACGAAAATTTTGGCTCATTTCCCCACTACTACCCCCGCTACTAATAATATTTATGTTGACAAAGCTTGACATGTTGAACACAATTCGCACAGGTATGTAATTATTTAATTAGAGATGGAATGTGACATAAGGGTAACTAACATACAGCGACGTATTATATTAGTGTGTGGGTTAAGTAAATGCGGTGAAATAGTAAAGTCGATCGATATAAATGCTTGGCCAGGACCAGTAAGTCACAGTTTTGCCACACCCTACCTTAACACGGCACTCACCCTTTTATTGTGCCATCCAGTGGTGTACCACGTCACACAGGTAACGGGTAACAGATGCATAATTCTTTTTGATTTTATTTTTTGAAATATTTTTATTAAATGAATTTTATAAAATTAATTAGGAAAAGTTTATTAAATAAGCGGTCGCGTTTTCGAACATACAACGTCGGATTTTTTCAACAGCAAGTTTCATTATGTGTGATTGTTGTTAAGCCGGGTGGTTTCTGAATTGTTGACGTGAACGTCCAAGTGAGCCCAAAGGAAATATCAAGGGCTGTCAAATCAAGCAAACGTGGGGGCAGACTAAATATTGAATTCTGGAAATTAGTCGTTTGTAAGAAGTTTTTCTAACAACTCTATAGTGATGTGTGTAATGGGAACGTCTTTTTTTTATATAATTGCATCTCCAGATTGTCTTCAGGAGCTGATTTTGCATTATTTTTTGCATTATGGACCAATAGTGATCTTCATTTAGAGTCTGTATCCGCAGAAGTATGGGACAGTAACTCTGTCTCTCTCTGGGGTGTACACATTTGCAAGTGGCCCTGACGAATAACCAACAGAGAGTATAAGCTCTGTACGAGTTCAAATAGAGGAATTTCATGTAAAATAACATTGAATTACGTTATAAAAATTGTTTCATGGGTATTGCAGGTAGTAGTGATTATTTTCTTAAAAAAAAAAAAAAAAATCGGGTAAACATATTTTTATGAGTAGAATTTGGCAAGTGGTTTTTTTAATATCGGTTTTGTTAATAAACCCGTGGCAAACACGCCCACATCCAAAGTAAAATTTATATTTAATGATATTGTTCTTGGAGGTAGAGTGTGTGCTATTTAATACCGTTATTTTGGAACGCGTTGCCCGATTAAAAAAAAATCTGAGATATAGTGCTCGATGTTTGACTGTTTTGAAAAATTTGTAATTTTCATATTTTCAAGGCCTACTGAGTTCTTCTAAACGGGTCGAGTATTAGGCAATTTTTTATCGGCAAATTGAATAGCGTTTTCGATTCGCAGTTGTCTCAAATACGTCTATACAAAATTTTAGCTCGATACGTCATATAGGGTGTTTGTTATTCAATAGCTAAATTTAAAATTTCTCACTTTTCGACTGGCCCTGTATAAAAGTCGGTTGGGTTTACTAGAAAAGTAAAGTGGTCATTTGACTTAAGGAACATCAGATACTAAATGAGGAAGAAAAAAGAAAAGTTATTCTTTTATAAATAGTACTTCTATAAATTATTCGATTGATGCACGTAGGTGCCTTAATGAAAATTTCTCAAACAAATGGATTGGACGGAATAGCTTTTGTTTTTTCTTTCTAATTGTATAAAATAAATGAGATCTGTATAACATACACGGCAAGTTTGGGACACATCCCGGAGATTTAATCTCAACTACATACAATAGTCATAGTTCGGGCAACAACCGACTGACAACAAAAGATTCAAATTCCTTGAAGGATATGTTTAGTCAATTTGGTTTGTGGGTGAATGAATTTGGATTGACGGTAAATATAGTTAATAAAATTTTGGTTCACTTGGGCTTTGCTTATGAATCATACAGTCGTATGATTTGTCAAGACTAAGTAATCACTCGAAAATAATTCGTATCAGGTTTTCCACTTTTTTCTGTTTTTTAAAGGTATTCACCACATACAACCTGATAAAGAATAACTAGCTTTCGAGCGACAGCTATAGAGATATCCGCATTCTCAGATTCTGATGCTTATTTCACTTAGCCGAAATTTTGGTTAAAATTAAAAATTTGCCATTTGGAGTGGATAAAACTTGGCTAAGTCGTCATCCGGTATCTCTCTCTGAAGCACTTGATACTGGATAAGAGCCGTTCTCTCCAAAATAGCTGTCCCATGTCATAATTTGACTTTTGTTAGTAAAAATCAGATGTGAGCGTATTTCCTAAAAGTTGAATTTCATAGCATTTTTGAAAAAAAATTATACTTGTTTGACAGATGAAGAACGTCCCTTTCTGAAGTATTAAAATTCTCGAAATAATTTTTCATTGCAGTTTGGAAAAAATTTTACTCAATATGATTTTGTTGATTTTGTATAAAGTTCTATAACATATTTGAAGAAGGCATCCAGAGAATTTCCATAATAATATAATATAATCCAGACTTGAAAAACTTACTTCTTACTTAACTTACATATTTTTATTAAGCAATCTTCAGTAACATATGAGCCATTTTAATTAATTTCACCAAATGACGGGTTTCCAAAAATTTACTTTTTTAGAAATTAGTGGATTCAATACTTTACGTTTTCTTTCATATGTTTACAGTAAAAATGTCTGGCCTGATCTCTTCATGCTATACATATTCAGTTAATCATGAACAGGTAGAAAATAAAACTATCTATTTTACTTCCACATCCAGTGGAAGTATAGTAACGACAAAAAAAATTTTAAAAATTTTTATTGTTCAAATAGGCTTAGAATGTCATGAAACGTCGAAATTTTAAGTTTGAGCGAAAAAAAAAAATCTGTCTGTCTGTCTGTCGGTCTGTCTGTCTGTCTGTAACTTTTTTTTGTGCGCACGTTTACTCAGGAACCGTTTGAGATATTGACTCCAAACTTGGTACACATATGTACTTTAACGAGATCTAGAACTAGATTATATTTTCATCTTGTTCCGTCGAAGGGTTGGGGGGTAAATTGGGGTAAATTTGGGGTAAATAGGTAAATCAAGCAGGTAAGAGTCCATAAAATTGGTATTTAGTATATACAAAAGAAGCTAAGGTCTTAAAAAAAATTTTGACATTAGCCACCCCCATTACCACCCCCACCTCATTATTAAAGGGGATGAAAAAAAATTGTGATTTAGTGTGTTTACAAGAACCAAAAACCTCAAAATATTTTTTTAATTCATCCACCCCCCACTACCACCCCCTATCGCCACCCCCACCCCATTACCGATGTGGGGTATCGTTTTATGGGTTTTTGGGGTAGAGGATTTCAAATATTATATTATTAAAGTTCCATAAATAATTATTTCCAAATACAAAATTTTTTCGTTGTGAGTGACTTGGATAGAAAATCTTGATGTGGAAGTAGTGATTCCTTGGGCAGCGGTTTTTTAAATTGTAACAATATTTATAATTTTATATTATATCCTAAAAAACAAACAGTAGTGAACTAAACACATAGAAATGTAATAAAATTAAAATTTGTTGCCCGATACGGTTAAGGATTGCGCACCAGAGCAATGTTCGTGTTATAAGGCCTTTTTCTCACTTACTATGTATTTGATTAAAAAATGCTCCAAATGAAAAAATGTCTTCACTCGCTTACAGTATGCAGTTATTTTGAAAAATGAAAAAGTTATCTTGATCCACACTTTTCCGCTGTAAATTACACAAAAATCGTAACTTCTCCAATAATATTTATATATCATAACAAATGAAAGAACCTACAATCGGAAGAAAAAAGTGGCGCACAATGCCTCCTTGGTACTTAACGTATAATTAATAGCTATTTGTATGACAAGGGAGAAAAGTGCATAATTTCCTCCCGCGGATAGTTTGATGCCCGACGCGAAGCGGAGGGCATCAATATCCAAGGGAGGAAATGGCACTTTGCTCCTGTGTAATACATATGATTTTTTCTACGACCATTTACAGTGTTTTTTACATTGGTTTTACATATATTTTATTATGTTTTCTTATGCATGACAATCAAAAAAACCGAATATGTCAAAATGTCATAATAGGTATTTAGGTAAGTAAATATTTTTAAAAATCAAAGTACATGGAACATTGCTAAGGTTGCTTCTTGTTTTCAAAATAAACAAACTTCCAAAAAGTTTATAATAATGTATTCCGAATGTGAAGATGAAGTTCTTCAAGATATTCTGGAAGAAGCAAACGTGGTTTCGTTAAATCTATTACCGTTAAAGTCTCATGAAACATATGAAAAAGAGTACCAGCTATTTAAATGTCGGATGGAGACTAGGCAAATAAGAAAAATATGTGAAGAAGTGGTCCTATTTTACTTTTCCAAAAAATGTGCCGATTTGAAGCCTTCAACATTATGGAGCAAATACAGCATATTGCGATATACGCTCCAAATTAAAGACAACATCGACATTAAGTTTCCTAAATTAGTAGCTTTTTTAAAAAGGAAATCTGCTTGATATAAAGCCAAGAAAGCCAATACTTTTTCAAGGGAGGATATCAGCAAGTTTATTGCAGAAGCTCCAGATGAAACTTACTTACATATGAAGGTAAGATTGATCGTTATTGTTGAATAATAAATAAAAACGTAACGCAGTATTTGTTATTAGAAAGTATATATAAAATGACAATTAAGTGACATTTTAGGCAGTTGTGATAAGTGCATTTTCCTTTTTCAGGTCGTGCTTATATTTGGAATTGCTGGGGCATGCCGTAGCGATGAATTAGTTAATATGGTACTTGAGGATATCAGTGATAAAGGCGATATTTTGGTGGTGAAAATACCTGACTCAAAAACTAATATCAAAAGGACATTTACAATAACAAATGAGATTTTAAACGGAGTATCTGTCTTGGATATGTATAGAAAATATCTGGACTGTAGGTCCCCTAAAACATGTCATTCTAGATTTTTTGTAACTTATGCTAAAGGGAAATGTACAAACCAGGTAATTGGGTTGTTGCATTAAGTTAAAATTTGAGGAGAATCTATGTTAAACAATAACAATTATTCATAAAAAATCATTAGAAACATGTAGAAGTTGAAAAGAAAGTCTTATAATATTATAATATTAATTACAAAAATACATGCATTTAAAACGGAGATGACATAATAACGGCAGTTTGTAGAGAAGTTAGTTATAAAACGACGAGAAATGGGTACTAATTTAGAAACTCGCTGATAGCGACGGAGAAAAAAGACAATCACGACAGTTTAATCTGACATTATATTTAACGTCAAATTCAACTGACGTTCATAGGTTACAATTCGGTATAGTTTAACAGTATCTATGGATAAATATAAGTACAGATAGTGTTTTCTGCCGTACTGTGTAAATAATACCACCAATTCACCAGAAAAACTGTTGTGTTCCAATAATAAACGCTGAACGTAATAATAATAATGAATGATTCAAAGCCACCAGAGAAGGACCAAGTCTTCTTATTGTGGAGACCATTTCAATGTCAAGTAAAGTAACAAATTACAATGTATTCTAAGCGTTTTATTTGTGGTAAGTTGTATCTTAATGTAGGAATTTGATTTTTAATATGGGTTTATGTTGTAGGAAAAACGGCCGCATTACAAGACTTGTGTGGCGTTCTAGCTGTTACAAATTTAAATTACCCGCCAAACTGGTGGATAAAACAGGGTGTATTACTGTATTCTTAACGGCTCTAGATTAGAATGTTATTCATGCTTTGACTTCCTAAAAGGAGGGAAATGGCTTTAATCTGCTTTTATGTATTTTATCTAGTTTATGTTGGAATAAAGTGCAGTTGTTTTTGTTAGCTATTGATTATTTATGAAGCTTCCTAGACGCCCCATAATACTAGGATGATCAATAAATTAAGAAAGGAAATTTAAAAACTCGCCGTTGAAAAACTATATGAAACAAACTGTGAAAGTCGTCTAAAGTCGGTGAACACAGTCAGTCGGAAATGGCTACGAATGCGTTGGATTGTAGTTATAAATGCCCTTTGAATTATGTGTGTTATAAATACATATCATTGTTTATTGCTTGGATAGATACTAGCATAAAGTAGGTACTTACCTATTTATTATTTTTTGTTATAATACAGACCTTTCTTGATATCTTCGTAAGCCTCATTCTGACTGTTCTTAGAAGTGAGTATCAATGGATAATAAATAATTTCTTTAGTAGATAAACTTATTTTGTTGTTTTCAGTTAGATACGCATGTATATAGTTAATAGGAAATAAAACAAAGGAAAGGAAATATTTAATAAAATACAAAGTATAGTTAACAAATTCATCAAAATTAAATAATAAAATACATATTAGACATATTATGTAATATTAATAAGATAAGACAAAGGAAGTTCTTGCAGAAATTACAATAGTTTGTACTGTCTATAGCAGCTGTAACGTAAGTACCTTGCAGCTTTTGCACTTCCAACCATTGCAATGTCAAAACGATCGTCTCTTTTTAAAAATTCGCTGACCATAAATATATCTACCGCAAGTAGAATGTCAGAATTAGCTTTTACAGATATACTGCCTTAGTCGTTTTGTAAAAAAATATTAACAATAACTGCAAACATCAATCACTGCTAGCTAAACGTCAAATTTACTTTTGACATATGAGGTTATTTTCTTTCTTGTCAGCAATGTCAACTTATTCGTCTTCATCTGTTCTGCTTATAAGTTCACATCTAACGGCCGTTATGATGTCACTACCGTTTTCGCGGCACATTCAAATAGTCGAAGTTTAACAATTTTTTAAAATATGTTGCGCTAAGAATTTTTCTTCCAAATTAAATATATAACTTAATTAAGTCCTCTACTACCATATTTCACCATTTTTGGAAATTCGTCAACAACCCAATTGGCAAATACACAATTGCCAAAATTCCATACAGAATAGCAATATTTTTTAATTTGGATGATTCGAAAGGCTATACTGGACACAGTTTCCGCCGTTCTTCAGCTACGTTATTAGTCAATGCTGGAAGTGACATTCTCACTCTAAAAAGACATGGGGGATGGCGAACAAACGTAGTAGCAGAAGGGTACTTAGATGATTGTATTTCGAAAAAATGTGAGGTAGCCAGCCAAATAATTACGGGAGAAAGTACTACTTCAAGTACCAAAAAACGTTGTCTTGTTTTTGAAAATTTTGTTTCTACAAGTACTTCATCAGCGACCAAGACTTTGGAAAACAACAAACAGGAACTGATCTCCACCAGTAGAGCCAATATTTCTTCAGGGGGAATCTCCATTAGTAATTTAAATAACTGTACCATACATTTTAACAATATTTAGTTACTGATGTTAATTTAAACCTTGATTTAAACTGTTTTCAATTTTTATAAATAAAAATAAGTAATAAAAAATCTGTTTCAAAGAAAAGCATAATTATACATTTTCAGGAAGTTTGTGTATCTATAAAAGAAGTCTATACACTACTATTACAGCTATTTGAAGTTTTTACTTGTTTGCTTCCTGAGGGAGCCAAAGTATTTTCCTCCCTAGGGAGGCAAAGTATTTTCCTCCCGAGGGAGGAAACGTACTGCTTTGCTCCCTGAAATGAGGGAGCAAAATAGTATTTTCTATGTAGGGAGTAGAAAAAATATTTTATTTCGACCACCATCTTTGACCGTTCTGTTTGATTTACAGCGTCCGGGTTTAGTGCATCGTATTTGACCATAGATGAGTTTTGTTTTTGCCAACTTCAAATTGCTCCTTCTTTTCGAAAAGATGTTCAGTTTTGATTTTTCCGGTCATTTTTGATATTTTCTATTTTTTTCCAAGATGGTGGATAGACCTATACTGCCCTGCTAAGACAAGATGTCGTAACTGCAAAAAATTAATTTTTGAGATTTTAATTGCATTTGCACCGTATTAGTGATCCTCCCACTATACAAAATATAGAAGTCGTATCTAAAGCAAAAGTAGTGAATATACATAACGAATATGTGTCATATCTACAAAATAAACCTATTCACTAAGCTTAAAAGTCATATTCGATCATTACCAGATTTATTTGTCGTAACTTAACATATATACAATGTTTTGTTATATGGTTACACTGATAAAAGGGACAGAATGATGAATTATGAAATGTAGATGGAATAACATAATTCAGAAAATAATTGATTTCTCTAAAAGTACATTTTCTCAGATACGACTTCTTGTCATAGCAGGGCAGTATACATATCAGGTCTATATTTAAAAAAAAATATTTCAAATAAGACAGTATTTTTAAAATTCCCATTCGATTATTAGTACAAGATGTATTAATAATGCAGGCAAATAAGGTGAAATAAAGACTAAACCTCGGAATGAACGTCAAAACAAAGGTCTACGCAAATGTTTAGTTTCAGCCTTTCATTCCGAGGTTAAATCCTTATTTGATTGGAGTATACCCAGATAAGTTGAGAATCCGTGAAAGCGCGTCATAAAGTGCATATAACTTTTGACGTACCAGGAATTTTTGGGCGTAAATATTTTTTTTGTAATCAGGAGGTCATAATACATAAGAATCGATAATAAAATTTCCAGTGAAATGTTGTCGCCGAAAATAATCAATTCAACTGTACTGTTAAATTGTAGTCCCCTATCAAATGTACATCCGTGGGATCTTTGATGATACAAGTGTGGTAGTGATCTCAATCTCTTTGTTTGACCTTAGAGAAACATACTTTTTATGTTGGCACTCTCAAAAATGGTGCGTTTGAGTGCTGCGCGCGAAAAACAAAATGGCCACCGCCGCAAACACTTTTTCCCATTTATCTAAGTAACCATTGGGATTACGAAAAAAAGTTTTATATAAAAAATATTGCTAAATCAATTATACAGAGAAAATGCTATTACAATTTTTTATGTAGAACTAACCGTTGTCTCAAAAAGTTTAATTTTATAGTTTCCAATAATAAAAATTAATATGTCTAATGGTGAGAGATTTGCCAGTGCATATTAACATATTTGACACTATTTCTCGGGCCACTGGAAACAATAATTATAACTAAAATATTACAAACATAAATAAATAAATACCCCCATCTCGTCTATGTTTTACAGTATAGGTAGGCATAGGAAATTGAAAGAAAAAGTACCCATATAATTTTAACGTTTTCTTTTTTACTTCCTTCTCTTTCCTTCATCTGTGCAGCTGGCTGATGGAACCCATCCAGGGCCAGAAAGGGAAAAAAAAATTAACGTTTAATGAAGAAACTTAGCAAATACAGTAGTTGCAGATTTATATAGACAAAGTGCAGACAAGCAATACTTTTCACTTCTACAATGACATTATTAATTAAAATCATCGTCACTTTCAATGCAAATCTCACTTAGCCCCAAATCTTCATCATCGCCTTGCTCGCACTCTCCCATATTATTACATCGGTCGAGATTACCTTCGCACTTACACATTTCGGTACACCGGAGTCCATTCGACTGACACGTACATGGAGGAGAGCAACGCCTTTGGGAGCATGAGCAACGACAAAGTTCCAAGATAAGCTCTGGAGCACAAGGATTGGTACAAGCAACTAGCTCGTATGTGCTCCCTACTTTCTTCCATCCAAAATCTGAGGGTGGTGGGTTATTGGGATGCTGAATGAGGTCCTGATTCCACTCAAAACACTGAAGGTGGGCCCTTAGCAAAGCCGGATCCAGTGCAGATCTTGTTGGACGTAGGTTCTCATCTTGACATTGTTTCTGGGTGAACAACAACCACCTCACAGCTCCTATGTCGGTCATTGTTATTTTGGGGATATAAAGCTGGCAAATGAACACTTCTAAGTTAGCCCTGACATCTTCTGTGAGAGACAGTGTGGTCCCCAATTTAGCCAAAACTTATAGCAGCTTATCACTTGCAGAAATAAAAGTTTTCCACCACGTTATTTTACCTTTGCCAGCAAATGATCCTGTTACATCTGCTCCTGAAAGTATTGGATCTGAGCTTTTTTGCCGAATCACTCTCATGGCTTTCTTCAACGAGTTTTCTTTGCAAGAGTCGAAAACAACATGGACCTCACTGTAATTGCTGAATTTTTGCCCGATCCATTTGCTGAAGCTTAAACCGAGGTCACGGCATGTCTTCACTGTACTAGGTTTGTGGTAGGTGTGAAGAAGCGCCATGCCATCTATTATCGCAGCTTCTTCCTGTAGCTCCTCATTTTCTTCTAAAACTGCAGGTGTGGTGGAAGCATGATCATCATCGTTTTCTTCGGCAGGTATACCTTGTATTGATTCAAGAGCATCCATAAGTTTGTACTTAGCTAGACAATGGTGCATACTCCCGTCAACTGCAAATAATGACTTCGGTAGTGCTGAGAACTCGTAGTTGCTCAAATAGTATCTCAACGAAATAATTTTAAAACTTAAGTTTTGGTTAGTCCTGCATAAAAGTCCTGCATAAAAACTTATAATAACCATTTTTGTGTAAAATTGATTCAGAAATATTTTTTGTATAAAACTTTTTTTCGTAATCCCAACGGTTACTTAGATAAATTAGAAAAAGTGTTTGCGATGTCGGCCATTTTGTTTTTCGCGCGCAGTACTCATGCACATCATTTTTGAGAGTGCCAACATCGAAATTATGTTTCTTCAAGGCCTAACAAGGAGATTCAGACTACTACCACACTTGCATCATCAAGGAGCCCACGGGAGCCTATTTTTGTACACTTGGCAGGGGACTATTGTTTCCTATAGTTTTACACGACGTAACATTTTGTGAAGCAACTTTTTTAATTTTTGGTAGTTGACACATTTTCCCAGTTCTACGCCTTCTGTGCCACATTTTCCCGTTGATTGAAATCAAATTTTGCATAAATAGTTTTTTTTAACCAATGGTACATATTGGAGGTGTCCTCAACGCACTTCGAAAATTTTTTTCAAGAACAACTACGGACCACCCGAACCCAGTATGCATGTAAAATCTGATTTTATTGCTTCAAAATCATTGTCCGCAATACGTTATTTCAAATATCATTTATATGACGTATCATTGGACGTAACAAAAGATACAACCGTTTGATTGAGATTATCACTGCCAACTCTCTACTTCAGAATAGCATTTCATTTTCATCCGAGCTTAAAAATCAAGGCCTGGGAAGTCTTCTAAGCTTCTGATCAATTAATTCGAAAGTAAAATTTGCACAGCTCCGTGTTGGTTGAATGACTACATCTTAAATAAACAGTGAAATATAGATCATTTATACAGTAAAAATACAACCTGTACTTGATTATGGGTGAGACAATGTCAAGGTCTGGTGCATCGCGTGTTCCAAAAAATAATACTTTAATAGTAATGATATGAACTTAATATGTACTGTTGTGAGCAAAAAAAAAATAGGACAACTATTTTTTTCTAATGTAAATCTGTCTTTATTTGAATATGTAATGAGTAGCCGAAATAAAAGTTAGCACTTTTATTTTATTTTTTATTGTAATGTTGTAGTTATTGCTATAGCAAATGATGGATCGTCAATGAGACAAGTTGCACTGCGTTATAACATTTGACATTTTAAAAAAGTGGAGAATAAACGGCACAATAAGTATAAAGGGATAAAGTATATCCAACTTAACAAGAAACTAACTATTAATATTTCGTTATTGCACCATTTCTATTTATAACTTCTAATACAGTAAAATTAATAAACAACAAACCGGAACAAATTTGTAACAAGCTGATTTCTTAGGGATTGTATTCTATGGCTATTCAGGATTCTCTGACTGAAAATCCTAAAAAATCAGCCGTGCAGAAATGAAGAAAAAATGCGCCGCCGTGTTGAAATTAGGCATTTTTTTTCTTTAATCGGCAATAGCCCACACCGATGACACTTTAAGAAAAAAAGTAAAGAGGCAAAATATTGACAGAAAGAACCAAGTTTTAATGTGGTATAAACACAGAAGACCTATACCAGAAACGACTCTCTGCCTTCCCGCCAATATTGAAGACGGCCATCTTGCTGGTGGTATTATTGTCAACCTATAACTCCACAGATTTCTAAATTTACCGGCGGAGTGCTCTAGTAAGTAATAACATTATATAATTGGATATTTTGAAAAACATAGCTAATCAGCTTCGAATTTTATCTACTGGTGCGCCCAGCGGTGAATTTAGGAAAGTGGAGAATTATAGCACAGAAGACCTATACCAGAAACGACTCTCTGGCCTTCCCGCCAATATTGTCGGTTGTATTATTGTCAACCTATATATAAATCCGCAGGTTTCTAAATTCACCGGTGGATCGTACCGGTAAGCAATAACATTATATGATGGGCTATTTTGAAAACCAAAGCCAAAATCAGCTTCGAATTTTATCTACCAATGCGTCCAGCGGTGAATTTAGAAAGGTGCGGATTTATAGGTTGACAATACCACCGACAAGATGGCCGAAGTCACCCCAATTTACCAATGAAAGGGTGCGTTTGCACGTGAGTTGCTTAGTAATTTAGTACTCGACCAATGTGGACAGCGTGTTTTAGTCAAGTAATTTAGTGGAAAGCAATTACTAAATTACTGGACCGTCTCTCTACTCGACTAAATTACTGGATGCGTGCAAACGCACCCAAACGAACATGCCTTCGACAGTGACACTTCTGGTATAGGTCTTCTGTGATTATAGGTTGACAGTAATACCACCGACAAGATGGCCGAAGGTCACTCCAATTTACCAATGAAACATCAAACGTTCCGCCGATAGTGACGTTTCTGGTATAGGTCTTCTGTGGTAGTTTTTTGCAATCGTTTAAATATTAGCAAAGTTACTGTTGTCAAAATGACAGATTTATATAAAAAAAGATTACTTTTTGTATTCTAATATCCACTTCTCTGGATTAAGATTGTTGCCTAACCAGACTTGAATTTGCCAATATACTCTATAAATATGATATTTAGTGGCATCGGATGTTGACGGAAGAACTGTTAGATCGAAGTGTTGGAAAATATTTTGCCTAGCCGAAATCTGATTGTACCTAACGAACCTGTAATCATATAAACTATTAGTTTTTTTACTGCCATACCATCTTAAAGTAAATTCTTCCCCAGTTACTGCAAGCTGATTTGCTTCAGCAAATTTACTTTTGAAAATTAATAGGCTGTTACTTAGTTCAGTATTATTTTCTAAAACTGAAAATACTGTTTTTTTGCCCTTTTTATAAAATGCAGAGGTGGTATCGCATCCGGAGAGGGCATGTGTAAATAGAATATTTTTTACTACATTTTCACTCAGTTCTGAACGTAACTTACAGATATTCGTTATTTTATCCCATCATGTACACATTTTTTGTTTTGCAATGTTCAACTATATAGTCCACAGTCCACAGTACATCGCCCTTTTTTTTTAATGATTAGTAACAGGCTGAATTTTCGTGAGTAGCTTCGTTTTGACGAGACGCCCAACTTTTCTCTCTGCGAAAATTCTCGGTAGTGGTAGCTAATAGCAAAAATTATTTTTTCTACTTCACACGAATTAGACAATTCGACAACCTGTCAAATTATGTTGTTGTGGACAAACATGGGGCTTATTATAATTAACTCGCGCATTGTCGAATTGTCTAATTCGTGTGAAATAGAAAAAATAATTTTTGCTATTAGCTACCACTACCGACAATTTTCGCAGAGAGAAAAGTTTTGCGTCTCGTCAAAACGAAGCTACTCACGAAAATTCAGCCTGTTACTAATCATTAAAAAAAAGGGTTATGTACTGTGGACTAATAACAGGTTACACATATCAGGTGAGCAATCAATAGCAGATTTTACAATTAAATAATCAGCGTCTGAATCCGTACATTTGACTGTGATATTGTTTTGGGAAAAATTTGATGTTAGAAGTTTACTTAACTGATCTTTATTTGACGCTGATGCTAAAAATTCGGTTTGAGATATCTCTAACCATGTTTAATTAGTATTACCAACAAAAGTTTTTGTTGAGTATTGTTACATTTTTATGGTGTTAAGATACAAAAAAATATACAAGAATATGTCATTTTGTTAATACTTAACCGATTTATATACTGAAGCTTAAACTCTTTTTCTCAAAATTTTGCCTCTTTATTTTTTTTCATGAAGTGTTATCCGTGTGAGCCATTACCGATTAAAGAAAAAAAGTGCCTAATTTCAACATGGAGGCGCATTTTAGCTTGTTACAAATTTGTTCCTGGTTTGGTCCTTTAATTCTATTTTACTGAAGTATTCTATAAGTCTGTTTGGCACATTACCTTATACAATAATCATCAATAATAATATTTTCCCATGCATTATTTATTATTTCCAGTAATTCTTGGGCATTCCGTGGTCTCATTTAGTTAGTAGTCCCCATACGTCTTCCATAGGGTTAAGATCTGGACTATGACTGGATCAGTTAAGAACATTAGTGTTGTTATCTTGAAACCAGTTAATTACGGTATGAGCAGTATGAACGGAACAATTATCTTGTTGAAATATGAATTCATTATTAGGAAATAATTGTGACACAGAAGGGAGCATAATATTGTCTAAAATCCTAATATACGTTTCACTATTAAATCGTTCCTAGATATGCCACAAAACACCAGGACCACGTGTAGATATCCAAGCCCACATATTAACGGAAAATCTACCACTTTTGTCATTGTTGGATATATATATTTCTCATCGAATCGAATGTTCGGAGGTCGGTAAACACGAATACGACCGCTGTGTGTTGACTGGAAAGTTTTTTCGTCTGTAAAAACTGCATTGTTCCAAAAATTTACATCAAGCGCAAATCCTAGTCGAGCTTCTTTATGCTCAGCTTTAAGTATATCTGTGCTGTTTATTTTCCACTTTTTTAAAATGTTACACACCGAATTTTTGTTAATATTATAACGCAGTGCAATTTGTCTCATTGACCATCCATCTTCTGCTTTAGCAATAACTCCAGCTATAACTAAATCGCTTATTAGTTTTTGCACACTTGCAATGAATTTTGACAAATAGCTGACAATGTGACAAAAATTAAAGTTAGATGTACACAACTAGATTTTAGCAAAAATACGTTATAAGACTTGTCCCATTTTTTTGCACACGACAGTACAAGATATATTAAGCAGATAAGTAGCGCGTGAAAGCGCGTCAAAAAGTGCATATAACTTTTGACTCATCAGAAATTTTTGGGCGCTAATATTTTTTTCGTAATCAGGAGGTCATAATGCATAAGAATCAACAATACAATTCCTACTGGAATGATGTTGTCGCTGAATTAAATCAATACAACTGTACTATAAAGACAAGACGAATAATCTATTACCAAAAATTATTAATTTAAATTTTAAAAATAGTTTAAGTTTCAGCTTATGGGAAATGTTAGCGGTCAGCCATAGTAAAAAATATATCACGAGCAAAAACATTACTAATTTTGAACAATCACTCATTGTAAATTATTCCTCGATTGTTTATTTACTTCTGTAATGATAAACAGTATATGATAAGATATAATGAAATGTGCACCATAAATGTGCGACAATTGTTTCTTTATTACATATCCACAATTTTAAATCTGTCAGCTGTTTAAATCTCATTTAACACAATATATTTTTGATACAGTTACATACAAATTAAAAAGGGATTAAACCTAAACAATAATTTTATATTCTAAGCATAACAATCACGTTTAAAAAAATGCAAAAGTTCTTAGAAAAAGCAATAGTAACTTAAGGTCAACCCTAATGAGTATTACTAATCTAACAGGACAATTAAATCTTTTTAAAATGTATAAAACAGGTGTTCAAATTGTACCCAGAAAAAAATCTAAACTATTTTTAAAACTTCTTAAATTAAGAATTTATTGTATTCGTATGTCCGCAGGAATATATATTTCTTCATCAAGGAAAATGTTATTCTTAAATGTCATAATCTTAGTTTGCATCATTCGGTGATAACTAATTATTGACTTTAGAATAATTCAGCTAAATAATGTTAGTTTTTGGACATCCTAAATTTTGTGATACCATCTTTGTTGTGAAAAAAATTATGAAAAAAAAAACATCCAACCTGTGCTGGATTCGAACACGGGACCTTTGGATTGCAAACGCAAAGCAATCAATCAATCAACAGTATTTATTCAGTATATAGAGTACAATATGTGCCTCCTCGGAGCCCAACCCGGAGCCAGCCACACGACCAGGACAGGTGACGTCGAGGTGGGTGTGGGGCTGGGCGGGGTGGGCCCGACTCAGCTTAGAGATAGTTCGAGTGGGGGGCTAGAAGCTCCTGTCCATCGCAGGTGGACTTAAAAACTAGGTTAAAATATTTTATTGTCCACATGGACCTCAAAGTAAATTAAAAATAAACACAACACTAAAAACATTGGCGAACGCGCACTACACAATTTTGGTTATTGACACGAGAAAACTGAACGAAAAAACCCGTTCGAACAAAAAAAACGCAAAGCTTTAGCCGCTGCGCCACCAGCCATTGCTGCGAAAGTTGATTGTCCGTGATATATATCTTTCGACATTTATACACATTTCAACTCTTACTTCTATGAAATATATATTAGTAAAATTCATAAACAAAAAAAATATATTATGGAAATAATATTTCGCAAGATTTCCATTTCAGTACAAGCGACAAACATTAAGAGAATATATTTTTTTTTAAATTAAATAATTAATAACTTTTTTATTTACTGATCAATTTTCTTCAAAAACTATAGGTTTCTTCCTCTAGCTAACACTAACTTACTTTCTAAATTTCAATACAATCGGACTTTTCTTTCTTAAGTTATCGTGCTTATAAGAAACGAGACGGACGGACGGACAGACGGACATTTTGAAAGTTGTTCAGAATTCGTTCACTATCACAATGATATGAACATTTTTTCTCTACGAGCGATATTTACGATTTTAGAAATGTGCCGATCAAATACAATATACTCTTCTTTTTTGCGAAGAGTATAATAATATTTATTGGAACTACTTGTTCCCGACCGTTATGTCAGGCTAATTCAAGCCAAAAAGCCTGACCTAGTCTTCCTCGACCATCAGAATAGGGTGATAATTGTTATTGAATTCTCAGCACCTACTGAGATAAACATCGCTTTGAAGGAGGAGGAAAAACGGACTAAATACCGAGATCTCTGGTACGAGCTCCAAGTCCTGTACCCAGCCTATTCGGTCAAGATGGTCGTCCTATTAATCGGCGTACTCGGAGGTAGAAGCCTACGCTGCTCTCGGAATTAAAGATCATACCGGCTTTTCAGAATTTTGCCGAACGGTTGACAGGCCAGATGCAGAAAGCTGTTATCTTCAGGTCCTTTCATCTACTTACGGCACACGATTCAGGTATTTACAGTCATTAACTCTATAGGGTCGTGGAGTCGAGAGTGGTTGTAAGGCTTTCGCCGGTGCGGCTGCCGTGTGGTGTCGGAGGCCACGGAAGCCGGCATCGGCAGCGGGAAACCGGAAAAATAATAATAATAATAATTTTTTATACTTTCAGTTCATGGTGAATAAATCTTTTTCCTTGCTACTAGCTACTACTCATTTAATTATTATTGCTCCATTAATAATAAATAGTTTGGTTCTTCCCTTCTTCTTGACATTGTAAATAATAATAGTGCTTACAAAAATAAATAAATAAATAGTTTTTATTGTTTATTTAGATTCCATTTTATTTAATTTTATTCCATTAAAAAGACACAATTTTTCGGATAATAAATAGTTTGGATCTTCCCTTCTTCTTGACATTGTAAATAATAATACTTAGTGCTTACAAAAATAAATAAATAAATATTTTTTATGGTTTATGTAGATTCTATTTTATTTCATTTCATTTAATTAAAAAGACATACATACAATTTTTCGTATCTTTTTGTATTTTTTTGTGTGTGAAAAATACATCAAGAAAATTTGAAAAATTATGGACGCATCTGTAGATAAAGCCCTTTATATCTGTGCCAAATTTCAACTTGATATCTTTAACCGTTCCGGAGATAATTGGGGTTCTATTTTTTACACTTTGATGAGGGATCCCAAAAAAGGGTCACCAATCAGTGAACGTATACCAATTTTGGATGCACCACTGATCACCATGAACTGAAAGTGCAAAAATGTACTTATTATTATTATTTTAAAGGAGGCATCGTAAACAAAATCCAATAAGGCTTAACGTCAAAAAAAAATGGAAAAGCGACAGGTTTTTAGGAAAAATCGGTATCTTATAAAATAAGAGAGATATCGAAAATTTGTGAAATTTTCTTTTTCTGACTAAAATAATGCGCGAAATATTAAAAAATTTTTGTGGAATCTAGGTAGTTATAAAGTTCGATAAAAAACACGCTTTTCTTTCACACCATGTAGGCAGTAACCCGCTTTAAGGTAAAGGAATCGGGCAAAACACATTGTTGCACACATAAGTTATAGTCTATTGTCCATGTACTGTAGAAAGGAACTAAAACGTTAAAGGGTTTTTATTGTTTCTTATGTTCAATTGACCCCAAGATATGAAAAAACCGCGGAGTGCTACCATTTAAAGTGGTGCGTTTTTGAGATCGAAGTAAAAAGGTCCACTTTTCATATTTTTTTTTGCTCGAAAACTATGAATTTTTTCTAGAAACACATCAATAGAAAAGTGTGTAGAGAATTAAATTTCCAATCGAAATGGCACCTTCAGAAGTCAAAAATTTTTTTTTTACAAAAATACATCCAAAAAACAACAAAAAAAAGTGAAAAAATGCAATTTTTTATTTTATTTTTATTTTAGCCTGTAACTATTTTTCGGGTACATTTAGGCATAGACATTGCTATATAACAAAAAAAGCTGGCGTTTTACCCGTTAAAATGAGATTTTCTAAACAGTTTTACGATTAATAGTGACCGAGATATAGCGTTTCAAAGTTTGCAACTTTTAACTTTTTTTGCTAATTTTTACAATTTTTTTTCAAATTTCATCCTGTAACTTTTTTCTGAGTGAATTTAGGTGTAGACATTATTATATTAAAGTGAAATCTGACTTTACGCCCGTTGAAATGGTGGCTGGTAAAAGTCTCTACGACAAATAGAAACCTAGGTACAGCGTTTCGAAGAGTGTTACTTTTATTAACTTTCTTCCAATTTTTACGTTCTTTTTTAAATTTCGGCCTATAACATATTTGTCAAATACAGATATTGCTACATGGAATGTACTCGCAGCATTCTTGTTTAAATGGTCTGCAATAGAAGTTTATGTGATCAATAGTAACCAAGATACAGTCTAGATATAGTAGATTATTGTACTTAAAAAATAACTTTTTACATTTTTCCACTTCTGAACTTTATTATATCACGTGTTTTTTTTTTGTTCAAATAACTTAGATTAATAACTTACATTATGAAATTATTCAAATGCTGGATTTAACATATTTTCAAAATCAAAGTCGATTTCTTCATCGGCATCTATGTAATCATCGTCTTCCGTTATTTGAGGTACATCAGCGTTTTCACAGTTCATTCCCATGCATTCTTTGCAAAAACTGGAGCAATTCATTCCCAATTTCCTGCAATCACAGTTTCCTCTGCATCCTTTGGTGCATTTACAGGCTATTTTTTCCAGCAAGACTTGTGGTGTGGGAGGTTTATTTGTCAAAATTGGTACTAACTAGTCCATTTTCTGAACTTTTCCAACCCCAGATGAGAGGATTTACAATATTTCCTTTCCAATGTTGCATTTGCAAGTAAGTTCTTAAACCATGATGTTTAGCAGCATCAGTTGTTGGAGGCAATCGGGACAATGAGAATTTCGCACCTGTTGAGTACTTCTGAAATAACTTATAGCGACAGGCCATCAATTTTCATGCCGTATAGTAATGTTACAATACATTCAGAAGCAGAACCGATGGCTGCTGGACTTGCATTTTCACACAAAAATTCATTTAAATACTTTTCCAAAAGCAAAATATTCTTATTAATGAAATTCAAGAATTTCTTTTTACCAATACCAAAAAAGGAAGAGGTTGTATCACAGCCACTGAATGCATGGACGAAGCCAAAGTATTTTTGTAGATGATTAAATTTGAAACTATTATGGTTATATAATTTGGCAGTTACATTTCCTATATATATTTTCATTTTCTTCTGGTAATAATGATAAGGATAATAAGAAGATCGACATCTTGACCAACTATAACAACATTTAGCAATATCTGTACTTAAAGCATTTGACAAATAAGTTATAGGCCGAAATTTAAAAAAGAACGTAAAAATTGGAAGAAAATTAATAAAAGTAACACTCTTCGAAACGCTGATCTAGGTTTCTATTTGTCGTAGAGACTTTTACCAGCCACCGTTTCAACGGGCGTAAAGTCAGCTTTCACTTTAATATAATAATGTCTACATCTAAATTCACTCAGAAAAAAGTTACAGGACGAAATTTGAAAAAAATAGTAAAAATTAGCAAAAAAAGTTAAAAGTTGCAAACTTTGAAACGCTGTATCTCGGTCACTATTAATCGTAAAACTGTTTACAAAATCTCATTTTAACGAGTAAAACGCCAGCTTTTTTTGTTATGCAGCAATGTCTATGCCTAAATGTACCCGAAAAATAGTTACAGGCTAAAATAAAAAAAAAATAAAAAATTGCATTTTTTCGTTTTTTTTTTGTTTTGTTTTTTGGACGTATTTTTGTAAAAAAAAAAAAATTTGACTTCTGAAGGTGCCATTTCGATTGGAAATTTAATTCTCTACACACTTTTCTATTGACGTGTTTATAGAAAAAATTCATAGTTTTCGAGCAAAAAAAAATATGAAAAGTGGACCTTTTTACTTCGATCTCAAAAACGCACCACTTTAAATGGTAACACTCCGCGGTTTTTTCATATCTTGGGGTCAATTGAACATAATAAACAATAAAAACCCTTTAACGTTTTAGTTCCTTTCAACCCTCTTTTTTTGTATCATCACATATTCAAATATTTGAAATCGTAGTCCTTATGATGTGAATGTTCTACGTTGATGGCAATATTTGCAGTAAAAGATGGCGTTGATTTTGGACAATATACTTTGTCATCGAGGTGTCGATACAATAAAAACAAATAATCTTATTGTGTTATTTATTTTGAGGCTTAATACTTGTGAAAAAATAAATAAGTTGTGTCTTATCTTATGTGCGATAATAACAATAATGTATTTCAATATAAAATAAATGTTTTATGGTATGTACGCCTATGTCGTCGAACCTTTTTGTCCCGAGTTCTAAATTAAAATAATGTCTGTGTAGGTGATCGCAGATAATTCATAGGGTAATCTTAATTGATATGTGTTGTGCACGAAAGAGATAATTGAAATAAATCACTTTCGCCATTTCGTTGTTTATTTTTAAAATATATCGAATAAACACCCCAAAATAGAGAAGTGCTTTATATTGTCAGGAATGGCAAAACATATGAATGCGGATAATACAGCAAATTTGCGGGTCCGAACAGAGGTTCATCTTAAGTATGTTCAAAAACTGAATGTATCTCATCAATAAAATGCATCCAAAAGTTTATTAAAACCTCAGAAAAGGAAAAGAAAATAATTCGGAGGTCAAGAGCATGTTTTGTAAATGTAGAAGGGGCTAAAAGCGGAAAAAGTTTAGAATTGCGTGAAAACTCAAGTTAACGGTGTTTGCCAAAAAGGACTTTTAGAAAATTTTCAGGCCTTGCTTCTAATGAGCTTATGAACATATCTTCCAAATAGGTTTAGTTGTAATTTCCAGGTTGAAACCTATTTACTATGTACATGTTCTGAAAATTGAATGTCATGCAGTTGAATTTCTTCAGAGTTCAGTTCTTAGCCATGTTCAGTTTAAATAAAAATATTTATCCATTCATATATTAAGCGCTAATACAAAGTGCTCTTGATGTTTGCTTTCGGTCAAAGATAAACCAAAGGGTTCTGCACAACTCGAATCAACTTCCCCATAGATTAGTAAGGCCTTAAAGGGTACAGTGTAGCTTACAGTCCATCTAAATCCTACTCACTCATTCTCCCATACTACCTCCTCGTATTTTATAGAAGGAAGTGATAATTTCATCTCATAGCGATACTAAGGAAGTACCCATATGTTGATTTGATCAAAATCATTTGAAGAAAAAATTATTTAATTTTTAAAGCCTATCTCTCAAAGCCTCCCTCCCTGCGTTTTCTAAGGACATGTCATCTCATAGTGGTACTAAATTTGACGAAAATCGTTAGAGAGGTTCTAGAGAAAAAATGATTTTCTGTTTTTTTTTTACCAGTTCTTATGACGTTATCCCCCCTTTCCCCCCACCGGTTGCGATTGTGCGTCTTCGTCTCGAGGTGTGACCGTCCTGAACACAGGCAAGATTTGAGTAAAATGTATCCAGTTCTTTGGATCTAGGTGAGACTACAGATGAGAGACAACAGACGGCAGATATTAACTTTTTAAAAATCACTGGATTATTGGATTATTATTATTACAAAATCACCTTTGGAACTTGTTGGTATAGACTAAATTAACAATCCAATAACAGACGAGCATAGTTACAGACAAATATTAGTCATTGTAAAATTGTATTCAACTAGACGCTGCAACACCAGAACTACACAAGAGAAATTGAAATCTTATTTTAGGACAATTGGAAAGCCTCAGAAAATTTTAGCAGATAATGCTACTTACTTTAATAATCAATGTTTCATCAACCACTTCGAAAAGCAAGGCAGACGTGTTATGTTTATCGCAATTAGACATCCATAGGCAAACCCAGCCGAATGATATATACAGGAAATCATCAGGTTAATTGAACCTTATAGGGAGAAATCATGGTTAACAGATGGCACCAGTGAATTTCAAAATGTTGGAAATGGTGAAGACAACATTGTAGCTGTCATAACGTCACGTCTGTTATTTTATTAATTTTCGTACTTTTGTGAACTGTTTTCAAATATGCCGAAGGTAGAATTAGAGAATTGTATGATATTTTTTACTTATATTGGATGCAGAAGTAGATCCATTAAGGTAGATGAAGCAGTATTTAGAGCTGGACATGTAATTCTTTGCCAAGTCGAAGACGTCGTGAAAAAGCAAATATTTTCTCCTTGTTTGCGCCCCATAAAGTTAGAATGAATTTAGAAAGTGATGTTGATAAATGGAAATTCATGAACAGTTGCAGAGCAGGCCAATCCGGATATTGTAAGCAAACTAGGAATCATTTTAACCATATGCTACACATATTGTGAAAAAGAAAATGGTTCCTTGCCCGTGCTTTCAAAGTTTTAGTTAAAAAAGCTATATGAACGATGTTTAGAAGATGTAATACACCAAATATTCCAAATAAAATATCTACACGTATGAAAGACAAGTTACTTAGACATTTTTCTTGAGGAAGCCCTGTGGATAGAATTGTTTCAAGTAAGAAAGTTAGAAAGTTATTAGAAATCAAAACTTAATAGGTAGCCCACCCAATCACATATGTCCTTTTTATCATCATTTATACATTCCGGAATTGAGAAATACCTTAAACTACAAAAAATCTCAACTCTCAAAATCCCTAAATTTTTTTCTGCCTACATTGTCGCCATAAGTAACACCTAGAAAAAGAAAATTAAAATATGTAATTTCATAATTTTGCCTTACTCAAATGAAATAATCTATACTTGGCACGGTAGCACAGTGGGCTAAAGTGTGTTGTGTGACACTATTGTCTCTCGTGTTCTGGACTTGATACCCAACTCTGACACTGGCAAAATCGGTGGGTATTGGATGTTGATTGAGTAACCTCCTTCCAAACAGCATTGGCTTTGGATTTGATGATTTGCCTAATAAGTGTGGTAATCAAAACTATTCAAACACCAGCCTCTGTCTGTCTATTTGACACAGAGGTTTCTCTTATTAATTTTTTATTATTTTCAGAAGTGGCAAAATACTCAATAGTAAAAAAATGTGTGTTTATGTTTACACGTAAAATTCATATTCGTTTAAAAAATTAAATTTGATATAAGCTGCTGTTTTCTCGTTTATTTCAGTCTGATAAATTCATTTATGTACTCTAATAGTCAACCAACTCGTAAACCATTATGTTTAGTAAATAAAGTAAATGACAACAATATGAGATTTACGGATTAATCGTTTTCAAGTGTTTATATGAAAGTTTTAATACTGCCATATTACAGGGCAATAATCACACCCCTTATTATTGGCTTTTAACAGCTTTTGGTGCGTTATTGCTTTTTCAAGTACCTTCACAACTAGTAATTGACGGGATTTCGAAATTGCTTTAAGCTAATGTCATATTGCCAATTATTTTTTAATTTAAACGGCACTAACTTGCAGTATATTTCATTTCCAGTGGTCTGTGAAATACATTGGTCGAAACAAATAGCAATGCTAATTTTTTATTTGTATTATTAAAATGTAGAATAATTGTATGTGAAAAGCGCGAAATATTTTCAATTATTTCATTCTTCAAACTTTCTAACTTTGCTGTAGTTTTCTATGAACTTCAATAGTAGACCTTCCTCTGATTCTCTAATTACCATTGCAATATTGACCGACTTATTTTTAAACAGGGCGTCCCCGGATGAGGATAAATGGACTTAAATTTCAATTTTTTAGCAAAAAGTCACTATAGAAAATGTGGTTGTTAAAAAAATACGGTTTGTGCTAAGAAAATTAATTTTTTTTATACAATCCGCTAAACAATTTCAAAAATATGAATTATATCTAAGAGTAAACTAAATACCTTTATTTTTCATTTTTTAATGAAAATTCCATTTGAAAAAGTTGCTTATAACCTGAATCCAAAATTTAAATTAATTCTTGTTAAATCGATTTTATTTTCAATTTCTTAGTTTCTTTATCTTCCTGTATGTAAGGAATTCGCGATAATCTCGGAGTGCGCGACATTTACATTCTGACAGTATAACATATCTAAGAGTGAACAAGAAATCCGTTTATATACGACTAACAAATAATATGAACAGTAAATGGGAATTATGGTGAGGGAATTTTGGTCATTATATCCCCTCGTATACCAATCAGAAAATTGTGCATGAATCAGTCTTACTGTGCACATTAAAAATGCCATAGAGACCGGTAACTATGAAAAAAAAAAATAATAATAATAAACGGACACTGTAAACAATGAAATATTTAGAGTAATGGCACGTAGTGGGTTCATCGCTTGTGATTATGTCTGAAATTTAGTATTTGGTTTACTGAGTTGATTTCGAAGCTCTTTTTCCTCTAAGAAAATTCTGGTAAATGGATCCGAACGGAGATACGGAGGGGAGGTAAAGGTCGAAAAAAAATTTTTGCAGTTATGAACGAAACCACGGTACATCAACTCCACATCCCCCCACCAAAATTTCAGACGAAAACTAACTGCACGTTTTTTGACGGGATTTTTTTAAAATTAAAAAAAAAACGTAGTTACGGACGAAACTTTACGTACTTATTCTAATCAACGTCAATAATGTCGAAAAAATAATTTCAGATGTTTTCCATGGGCTGATTTAGAGATATAAGGGTTGAAAGTTGCAAAATATTGAAAAAAAAAATGTTTTTCAAATGTTGGTAAAATGGAATCGAAATTGATGAAAACGTCTTAATAACTCATTATACGTTCTTAAGAGGTTTAAAAATGATATATTTCGGTTTCAGACGTTTTGATTGATTTCCACCGAAAGTGGTCTCAATTTTTGACTTCATTACGCGTTTAAAAATGTTTCGAAACTGATAAAAATGCTTTATCTAAATAAAAATAAATGAAAACGTCTGAAACCGAAATATATCATTTTTGAACCTTAAGAACTTATAATGAGCTATTCAGACGTTTTCGTCAATTTCAACCCCATATTACCAACATTTGAAGAACAAAATTTTTTTTTCAAAATTTTACAATTTCAACACTTATATCTCTAAATCGGCCTATGGAAAATGCCTGAAATGATTTTTCCGACATTATTGACGTTGAATAGAACAAGTACCCAAAGTTTCGTCCGTAACTACAATTTTTTTTAATGTTTAAAAAACTCCCGCCAAAAAATGTCCCGTAGTTGTCGTCTGAAATTTTGGTGGTGGAGTTGATGTACTTTCATAATACCGCGTTTTCGTTCGTAACTGCAATTTTTTTTCGACTTTTAACTCTACGACTCTACTCTACGACTTTTGCTATAACTAAAAGTAGAAATGGGTTTTGTGGAATTGTGTTTGATTGTACTAGTTTTGTGGTTGAAAGAATGGAAAGTGATTCAGAGGATACTATCCCCTGTAATCCACCAGAAATAACTGAAAGAGCAGAAGTAACAGCATCTAATTTACTACTATAGAAATCAAATAGTTTTTATGATAAAGCGTACCAAAGTTTCATGGACTGGCGTATTCAGAAAAAAACTAACTCGCTTTCTGAAAATGTAAAATTATTATTATTATTATCTACAAACGTACATACACCAAAATACGTCGAGTGTTGTAAAATAAAGATTGTTTTGTAATACAAGCAAATTAGATTAAAAAACACTGAATAGGAGAATTAATTTATAAAGTAATAATATTTGAGATGCGTACTCTAGTTAGGGTTAGAAATAGATACCCGAAAAGTCCCCCCCCCCCATTTTGGTTAGAGTGTCATTTGGGCTAAATTCTCTGTTATTATTTTTTTATCGCTATCCAATGTTCTACAAAATCTTCGAAACGTTATCTGTTAATACCCTTATGATATCCGGCAATTGATTAACATGCAACATAAACAATCATGAGATGTTATGTTTTAACAGATTGCTTGTAGTCCACTTCAGTTGGTTCGATATTTGTTCATGAAATAAATGGCTCCAAAGTCACGTGTAATTTATCTGCTTGCTCAGTGCTCTGATTTTCGATGTTATATCCAAACACAGCTGATAAGGATCCACCGTGTGGGGAGGTTCCAGCCGCTTCCAGTAGCTGCCGATTTTTATTCGAACATTAATATATAAAAACCTTAAATTTCAAAATAATGTTCAAAAAACTTTAAAGTTGGAGTTCAAAAAGTTATCTGCCCCATTACTCATGTTTCTGATTTTGAATAATTGAATGTTACAAACATTTATACAAAAATATCATCAAAATCGGACCTGTTTTTGAAGATTTAATGATTTTTCTGCTCGGCATTTTATTGCGGACAATCTCCATTTTTTATTTTTGCAATACGACCGGAAATATTTGCAAAAATACGAGAGAAAACGATGATTTGGGATTCCAATTTTTAAAACGAATACGTTCCCGACCGCGCCCGATACCCAAACAGTCATACTCCTTCAGATTACAACAATATATTACAAATTTTTCTTACCGCGCTGTTCATATAGGACTGTTTTTATATTATAGTTTAAGAGCTGGGCACGAAATTTCGATATGACTCGGATCATGAAAAGTTTTCGTAACAATACCTCGTACACTAAGGGAGGACCCTGATTTGGGAATTTGCTGCCAGTGCGAGCGGGGAGGGGCACGGGTGAGAGCAGTGAAAGTTGATTTTTTTTTTAACAAAAATCATCGCGGTTATACTTAAAAATTTATAGAATAAGAAATTGTGAATTGCGTAATCGAAATGTGAAGTTGCTGACAGGTAGGTAAGGGATAAACAGGTTACTGAGAGGTGTCAACTTGCCAAGAATGTATGGAAAAAAAATTACTGCGGTTATGTCAGCAACTTATACATTTTGTTGTTAATTGTTTATAAAAATTGCTGACAGCTAAGTGAAGCCCCTTGATTATATCTCATTCTATTTAGAAACCAATTTCGATAAATTGAGAGCAACGAAACTTTTATGTTTACAGTCTGTCCTAACACCTGGTAGTCGATAGACACAAGTAGTAGCTTATATTTTTACTGTATTACAGTTTAAAATGGCTGATCAAACTACGGGTATTTTTAATTTTTGTAAAATAGAAAACGATAAAATTTTATTGCTGACTGAAAAAAATTTAAAGACGTTAAAATAAATAAGGCAATTAAAATTTAAAAGAAAAATTGAAAAAATGTAAAAGAATTACATCTTCAGCTACGACTTCTACCGAAGGTAAGAAAATATCAAAGCAGTTATTTATTTAGATAAATATTTGAGGAAGGAAAATAATTGTTTATTAATCGAAATTGGATGTTATTTTATTTTTATTTTTTTTATATTCATACAAATTATGAAAATCGCATATGGTTTCAAATTGGCACATAAAAAATTTGTATACAATAAAATTAAAATATTATCTCTCAAGCTGAATATTATTTGACATAAGTAAATTTTTACAAATTAATTTTTCAACGTAATTGTTATAAATGGTCAAAATTGTTATAAATATAACAATCATATAAAAATAATAAAATTTAAAAAATGTAGGTATGTTTTTTTTCAAAGATTCCCTTCTAGTACCTAACCACGTGTATAGTCCGTACTCTTGTCTCCGCTTCAACTTTACCCCATTTTACGGGCTATTTCCTTCACTTAACTGTCAGCAGTTTTTATGAACATATTATTTGACGTATTAAAAACAAAATATATAAGTTGCTGACATGACCGCGATAATTTATCTTTGCTTCCGCTTCAAATTTGCCTCACTTTTGGGGGCTATCTCTTGCTATCCCCTTCACTTAGCTATCAGCAATTTTCATGAACATATTATTTGACAGATTAACAACAAAATATATAAGTAGCTGACATAACCGCTGTGATTTTTTCATAAATCTTTAGCAAGTTGACACCTGTCCGCAACCTACTTACTCCTTACCTACCTGCCAGCAATTCACATTTCGATTACACAATTCAGAATTTCTTATTCTATAAATTTTTAAGCGTAACCGCGATGATTTTTGTTTAAAAAAAGGTCAACTTTCACCGCTCTCGCCCGTGCCCCTCCCCGCTCGCGCTGTCAGCAAATTCCCAAATCAGGGTCCTCCCTTAGAGTCCGATGTGTTGTTACGGAAACTTTTCATGACCCAAGTCATATCGAAATTTCGTGCCCAGTTCTCCGTCTATTACGAAACGTGAAACTTCGAAAAAACGAGGCTTTCTATCATCAAGTATAGATTAGATGTGTCAGAAGATGGGAAAGGCGGATCAATCTAAAGCAGCGACCTTTCTACTGGGATGGAAAAAAGTTTAAGTGAAGCATTTGGTAACTAAATGTAATGCGATTTTGCGTTAAAAATATTCATAATTCTGTTCTGTTGTAATAAAAAATGACCGACACTAAATATTTAAAATAATATAAGTAAACAATAATTTATTTTAAATATGTACTCAAAAATTATGTAAATTGTTGATATCTCTTTGAATTTACATGGGGATTGCTGCTATACAGGGGTGGCGTGTGTTATTTGTCCACTATTCTGGACCTTCTAGAGTATATATTAGGGTCCATCGATTTTTTTTTTTTACCTAATCCAAAATGGCGGGCGCCCAAAAGTTGTGTGATAGGGTTGTAAATAATACGTTAAAATTTTAAATTAAAATATTAACCCTTAGAGGTAGCGGGTTGGGGTCAAAGGTAAACATTTTTGATATTCTATATATTCAAAATGGCGGGTGTGAAAAAGTTGTGCTTTACAGTTATATATAAGAGGTAAAAACTTAAGACAAAAATATTGAGATTAAGGGTAGCGGGTTAGGGTTCAAAGTCAACTTGACATTTTCTGCATCGGATCCATTTCTATTCCCTACAAGCTCAAAGGTCCCATTTTTTTTAAGGGAAACTATTTGTTTTATCATCATGGTGTGAAACAATAAACTTTATTTTTACTTTAATTTCTTATGTGAAAATAAACTTGATTTTATTAAAGAATAAAAAGTAAAAATAAAAATACTATAAACATTATGGTAAAACTTGTTTGTAGTAATCTTTCTTTGTGTTGAATTTGAGAATTTTGTCACGGGATCTAATCGTTGTTCTAATTAACCCATCCAGCGCTGAAGCTTCAGTTACAAGCTTTACTGCGCTTTTCACAGCTTGTGTGTGATTAGGAAATTTCTCTATTTCAACTATCACACAATTCAGGATTATTTATAATTTGAGTAAGGTCCTCTTCGGATAAATCAACTGTTAATGGTGGCTCATTATATTCACATTCTTGCCAATCAATCATCTCATACTAATTTGTAGCATTTAGTTTCAACGGAGCAAGTGTAAACTTTCTTAAGTCGGTATTGTTGCCTTTTCTAGCTTTTAATATTCTGCGAACGGCCAACTTCCTAATACACCGGTTTTCATCGCCCAGCATTCCCAGTAGTATGTTCTCAGGGTGTGCAAAATATCCATTTCGTATTACGACGGGATCAACTACTCCTTTCAACTCTTCTGATAAATCTCTGGATAATTGTATGGTCTTCCATACATTTGAAGCACCTTGCAGACATGATGGATGTGCTTTTATTTTGAACCACATTGGCGCATACACTGTGACAACATATGTTGCTGATATAACCAAATCTGCCGAGCAACATATAAGCGAAGTATTCTATTTGCTGTCGTCAGCCATCGCGAGTGGACTATTTTGCCAGGTTCTCGTTTTGAAAGATTAATAGAAACATATCCCGTTATTACTGCTTGGCATATTTCATAAAAATATAACTGGTCTGTGTTAAGATCTTTCACCTTAACTATAGGAATTTCGGATTTAATAATCTTAAATGCAACTACTGGCATCTGCTCGCATTTGACTAACGACTTTCCTATTATACCTGAAAATCCTGAAACACAGTTCTGTCAATATGTTCGATCAAGTGCCTTTTAGTGGAAGTTCATTTGCATGCAGTTGGCAAATGAACCACTGAAGTGGTCTCTTAAAATGTTTTTCAAGTAGAGCTATAACACCACCTTTAGGACCAGTATTTGTAGCCGTTCCATCACATCCGACGCCTTTTAAGGTGTTAATTGGGATTCGAGAGTTTTCAAAATAACTGATAATGGCATTAATGATGTTTACAGCTGAATCTGTGGAAGGTGTGACATGTCCCAAATGTGATGATCCGGGCTCTCCAATTAAAACTATATGTTCTTCGGTTGTTATCTTTCGACGGTTATCTATTAATTTCATGGCCTTGTCTTTACGCCCATCGAAATAAAGTCCACGTAATGATATTGGCGTACCACATGATGATAATTCACCTCTCTTCTTGCTTATAGCTCTTCTAATTTTGTTTTTTATCAATTACATGCATTGTGTTAGATTCATTAATTAAACCAAGATCTTGGAGTACTGAAGAAGCAATCAGTGCTCCAGATCTATAGGAAGTACCGCATCTATCTAAAGTTTCGGCTAAAACTGACAGTGTTCACTGTTTCACCGAGCTTTTATGGGCATGCGTACATTAGCTAACAAATATGTAGGTAGTAATAAGTAATTTAAATTTAATATCGTAATTAAACATAGTTTAAAAATATTACTAATTGATAAGTATCGATAATATTTGTAAGGGTGCGTAATATCTTTTTGGTCTTTGATGCTAACCCGCTACCCTTGAGTCTTAATATTTTGGTTTAAAATTTTTACCAGCCAATTACAACCCCAAGACCAAACTTTTCCGCGCCCGCCATTTTAGATTTGAACAAAATAAAAAAAATGGACTTTTAACCCTAGCCCGCTACCCCTAAACCTAAATATTTTTCACTAAAATTTTTACCAAAAATGAAGCATCTGATATTTTAGGTGAAGTGACCTACAATAATAATATTGCTAATAGTACAAAATATATTAGATTTGGAAAGTTTTCTGATTGTAAATGCTTCTTATCACGTGGACAGAAAGGTCTGCCGGTTTGGCAAATGTAGCAGTTACTTTGTTACACATTTATTACTCACTCCTGACTTTTTTCAAACTTTCGCTTCTTTTTTCGCATTCTAGTGCGCATAGTATATAGTTTCTATTCCAAATGTACGATGAAGTAATAGAGAATGCAGTTCCATTCTTAACATAACACACATATTTGCAGAATATTATCATAATATAATACATTAACTTGATACTGAACAAAGATATTCCTCTGTAATCAATAATTGCTAGAAGAAAAAAATACAACGCAGTCGGTAGGATTCGAACCTACGCTCCCAGAGGGAATCTGATTTCTAGTCAGACGCCTTAACCGCTCGGCCACGACTGCTATGCAGGAAAGTTTCGTGGACTGTCTCTAGCACGAGAATCGGTACTAAAACTGGTATGTATCTATATACAGGGTGTGTCAGTCATCACAACTTTACACTGTCTGTATTTCCGAAATAATTAAGAGTTCAGCTAAGATTTTTTGTATATACAGGGTGATTGGTAAGTTGACGTATTCCTTTCAAGCGGCGTTAGTAGAGTTTATTTGGAGTTGATTTAACCATAATGTCCATTATGCAAGACCCAATCGTTTTTGAGATATTTTCATTTATGTAATTTTTTAGAAATGTTTGAAATAAAAGAAATGAAACAAAATTGACTTTTTTAATAGTTTCCCGTGCTAGTTCACAGAGTAATAGAAGTTATGTACCAATAATGATGTTAAATACTTTGATAAGATAAAAATACAACAGCTAAATTCTAAATTCTATGAGGTATAAAAAATGTTTTAAGGGCTTTTGAGGTCAGCAACTTATTAATAAGATGTTTAAAGTTGACAATATAAGTTAAAAAATTAACAAAAATTAACAGTTTAAAAACAATTTAGCAACTATTTAATTTGTAGAAGGAAAAAATGTTAAAGGGTTTCTTGAGGTCAGAGATTGTAAAAAATAAATAAAATATTTTTTTGAAAAAAGAAAACCTGCCATTTATTCATAAATCTAATAATATTTCATAATTTGCTTCATCTTCGTTTTCATCGTCGTCCATACTTGAAGGTACATTTTCGCAATTGATGCCATGGCAACCAGTCAAGAATATGATGAGGATAGATCGCGTAAATTTAAAAAGTATTATTAATTTTCTTGCAATTTTTGTGTCGATTTAATGTTATTTTTGTTAAATTTTGTATGGATATATTGTTTTCTTTTTATTTTCGTGATATTTCTTTAATTTACCAATACTCGCTTTTTAATTTTGAACATCATATTAATAATTCCCGGTCTCAAAAACCTCCTTAACACTTTTTGCCCCGAAATAGAATGTTTTCATTTTTTGCTAATTTGTTGTTAAATTGTTGTTAATTTGGTGCTAATTTTCCGAATTATTGTTAAATTTAAACAAGTGCTTTGAATCCCATAGTGTTTTTAATTTTCGAAAAAAAATCATAGCTTTATTGTTACCCATTTATTAAAAAAAAAAAATAATTTTTCCTTAAAATCAGCGGCTTTATATTCCAGAGAACAAAACAAAAATAATTATTATCGGACAAACGACCTAGAAAAAAACCTACTTCAAAGTCATGGTAAATTTTCGGTGGTGCGTTGATTTTTATCGTCAACGTCTTTACTTGAATCTGTAGCATATAAGCGAATAGTGCAACTTGCAATTTGACTTAATTTACATCTGTCTAATATTTACTATTCCTTTTTGAAAGGCCTAGCTGCATCTGTCAAAGAATTAAAAATAATTGGAGTTTTCGATGTAATGTTACATAAAACGACTACCGTATAATCTAAAAATCTAGAAATTAAAAAATTTAAAGTACAGTGATGTCCGCTTAAAACGCACCTCAAGTGACCGGCAGTAAGGTTCGTTGTAAGCGAAGTTGGTTGTAAGTGATAGTTTTAAAAAAATCATCATCAAAAACGCATTTCTACCTCGGCTAGTCCATTGAGAACACTCTGCGGGGATTGATTGCTGCGTTTCAAAACATATATAGTATAAAAAGAAGAGTAAGTTCACGACTACGCAGTGACAGGCAGAAACCGCAAGTTTAAGGTTTGTTTATCTGATCTTTTGAACTCATAAAAAAATAATATGATTATTAAATGGGGTGAATATTATGAACAATTCAAAATTGACAATCCAAACAACCGTTATACGCAAATTGAGGATAGTGTCCTTAAGGTTCCTTGGTTTAGACATTTGACAGCAAACAGAAAGTTTATCACCACTACCTCCAGATTAAGATTTGGCCATGCTTGTTATGCGCAACATTTGAAGAGAATTGGGGTTGTGGAATCAGATATATGCACAGCATGTCATATTGTTTGTGACTTGGATCATATTTTCTTCGGGTGTTCATGCCATTCTGGAGCTACCGATGAACTTATTAAGGGTTTATTGAAATTGAAGATTCCTCTGCCCACCAATCTGTTACACATATTGTCGCTTAAGAACATACGTATATACAAGGAAATAATGAATTTTCTGAATAACATCAACTTGCTGCTATAAAGAACATAGATTAGATTCGTATCCTTATCTTATGTTTTACCTTTTGTGTATTATACCTTCCATATGTGGCCTTTACCTGTGTGTCAATTTATTAATGCTCTGATAGGCCCCTGAGCAAGAAGAGTGTAACCCTGTCCTTCCCCCGCTGTTGATCGTCTATTAATTTTGCTTTAAAATCGTGTTAGGTTAGATTTGTATTGTGTATTTCATCGCTTTTATCTTTAGTTCACGACTATGGCTGATGCCCGCTGCCCACTGAGAAGTCGTTCTTTGTTTTCCAGCTAATAAGTTTATTGTAATCGGAGACTTTTGAAATAATATATGCACAATTAGGTACGTTTTACCCGAAAGTTTATTATATTCTGGTTCGTTATTTGCGGAAAAAAAATAGCACTCTTCTCATTGGACTTTAGTTCGTATCTTTGAGATTGATTCGTTTTAACAGAGACATCGCTATAACCGTGTTCGTAATAACTGGGCTGAACTGTAATCGAGTTGCTATAACCGGAAATGGAGGAAAAATAACAATATTTTAATTGGATTGAGCACTGTAGGAAACCTATATGTAAAGTCTCCTAACCATACTCTTAACAGTTTTGAAAATTCAGATAATTTAAAGTTGTGAAACACTCCCTGTATATATACCTACTAATCATATTATGCAACAATACTTGTGACGTTTTCATTAACTATTACTTTCTTTTCAGCCTTCGCAGGGGACCTGGTGCTAACGTTCAAGACAGCAGCGGATATTCGGCTTTGCATCATGCTTCGTTAAATGGACACACGTAAGTATGTTTAGTCATTTTCTTCCTCTTTATAGACCTGTCAAGTTATTGTTTTCTATTGAAAGGCATTTTTAGTACAGTGTGATACACTCTCTATTTTATTTTTTGCCTTTGTACGAGGGCACTACTGGAATTAATCCGAAAAATGTTTTCGTGATTTTGACAGATCTTTAGGTTTTGATATCTTAGAAATTGTTTGAACCCACTTACCGATTAATGTCTGTGCGTTAGGGTGGTCCATTTATTATGGTCGAAAATTGAAATGTCAGTTATATCCAATTTTTTAGACTTACCCATAGTATTATTCTGTCACAATATGTACTTTCTGTTTTAACTGGAAGGCAGTGCTCAACAGCCATAAACATTTGCCATACGCATTCTGACTAAAGAATAAGGTTTTTTGGTAATTTAAGTAGAACTAGAAGAAGAAGAAGAAGTAGCAGTGCTCCAAACTTTACGATTCTGTAGAGCTGTTTCTCCTCGGTCTTTGTTAATTTAAAAATGTTTTGCTGATGCTGAAATGAAAATATCTTAATGGAAGTTTTGCCATCCTTCGCGCATGATGAACGAGGCTCGCCAATGAATCTTTGCTGGGGGACTTCCGAATACCACCATTGCCAATTCAACTATCTCTTTATAATCATCCCTTGTGTATGATTTCGATACAACACGCTCAAATGGCCTTAAATCTTTTAATATCGGAATTTCCGGGGAACTTGACGGACCAAAGCATAACTTGGAAACCTTTGCTAATATAATTTCCATCATATGGTGACGACAAGCCAACCACATTAAATCTTGGCCAATCTTCTCTTCTAAAACAGGACATGCTCCCGTTAGATGACCAGTATTCACAGATGTCGTATCAAAGCACATGGCTTGGACTGTATTCCATTGATGCACGAGATCATAAACAGCTTCGACTGCTGGCTGACTCGTTCCGGAAGATAACTTTGGCACGCCAAGGAGTTTTTCAGTACCGTCTCCGGAAACCAGTATTGGCGACGATCAATCTTCTGAATACCAAGAATGTCAGGAAGGAATTTGCCATTCCAGTGAACTACCAGAGGATAGTCAACAGCAAAGGTATATTTGTCATTTCAGCAAATTCTTTTCTGGATTTTTGTCTTCTTCATTTAATGGTGCTACGTAGGTGAGACGTTAGATAGGTATGGAACGAGATCACCGAGTGCAGCAACGTAGCGCGCGGTGAAGACTTGGATGGGTGATCGCTCCAGGCTCCCGATCGGACCATCTAAGGGGCACTGCGCAGCGAAACAACAGTTGCTAGGGCTATACAGGGTGAGCACAATAAGAGCAGGAGGCTGCAGTGCCCCCAGAGTCGTATACAGGCGAGCCCGGGAGGAGGGAGCTTTGGTCAGTAAGAGTCTAACGCTTCATTGGAAGTCCTTCTCTTTTTTATAAAAAAAAAATGGTGCTACGTGACAGAAGCAGTGACGATGGATCTTGACCAAATGCTGAAGTCACCAGGATAATAATTATTCTAGTTGCCTCGCGATCAAAAACTTTGTTTCGATCTAAGGCACAAGAAACATGTTGTATAAAAATGTCTAGATTAGGCTTAGTTTTTTTTACGTATTCTGTGCCAGAAGAGTGAGGTTTCCTTTTAGGTTTTGCTTGATGAAATTCATCATCATCAAGATCAGAAGAAGATTCATCAGTTTCATTGTTATGCCATACATTTAACAGAGACATTGATGAGGTGGAAGAGATGGCTTGTGAACTTTGTGCTGTTTTTCGTCGTCGTTCTGCTTCTTCTCTGTTTCTTTGTAAGGCTCGTTCTTGTTTTCGTGCGTGTTGTATGTCAACGGTTGACATATACATTTTACGTCATAACCAGGAGAAATAAAAACCATGAACAATATTGTTAAACACAAAAGAGTGCCTAATATTCACCGAACTATATGATAACAAACAACTGACGGCTAATGCAGTTTCAAGTAATTGAACCGCTTTGTTTTTTATTTATTAATTTTGTTAATCGTACTGTGTGTATCTGGTATGTTTTAATATGTTTGTGATAATCTTATTAGACGCTGATTTTTTAATAGATAGGGGACTGCTATTATTAGTTGATTATCGATTAATCCTTCGAGGAATTTACTTTCGAGACTTATAAAAACCAGGAAATTAGCAACCTGGAAAATGATTATATTTACATTTAATCTATTCACTATTACATTTTTGGTGACACAAAAAACCGATTGTGTTGATACGATCAATAATGCGCATTTTATTGAAAATTTATAATGTTGTTCTTCCGAATATCATAGATTTTTAAATTAATGGGATCCATTAAAGAGGTTCCCAATTTAAAGTTTAGTATTGTCAGAAAATGTTTGAAATATTTTATTAAGACGAAGGCCATTGTGTTAAGGAATACCTAATGGCAATACACATTGATAAAAAGAATAATTGTGAACATTGTAGCACATGAATTGAAGAGCTAAGTGGATAAAGGTGTTATGTGACATTTTTGACAATTTTGAGATTTCTACACAGACAACTATTTTAACTTATAATCTATCATTTCAATAAGTTTTTGGGATAATAAACCTTTCCTAAATGCGTTTTAATGTTTGATAAAGGTGTTATGTACATATGGTTTTTATATAATTTAATGGATAAAGGTGTCATGATCACATACCACCTTTATCCATTACTGTGCGATATTAAATTGTTTTAATCCAAAACACTTTACTTTTAAAGTTATGTTATATTGACATTAATGTGACAAGTTGTGTTTTTTTACTATTATAGTGAAAATGGCTAGTCGTAGTAAACTGATATTACAAATGGCAATAAATAAACGATTTAATGAATCATGTAAGATGTTTATAAATTGGCTGATATTTGGAAATAGTGCTTAGTGTTTTAATCCATATATTCATTTCGTTCAATTTCGAAATGGTATGAGATGGTACAAGAGTCGAGATGGTACTTGAGTATCTAATTGCTGTAAACACATTTATACCTTTTGGCAATTCAGAAGAAATCAGTCACATAGTGGCAATTTCTTCCCAGGCAAGTTGTAATAATGTTTTAAAAACAAAACATTATCAATATAAAATGCAATAATAAAATACGAATTTACCAAAGTATTCTAGCAAATTGGTCTGTAGATCAGAAATACTGGAAAGTGACGCTTTGCAGTGTTGATTTTTGTACAAACATTTTTATGCTGACAAGTAGAAGAGGGCTGGACCGTAGAAATTTTTATGACAAGAGCAAAACTGATATCTGGTATGGCTTCTGCCCAGCCAATATTTTGAAAGAGCATTAAATTGTATAAGGCAAATCTGGAGAATTCCGAAATTCTTGCGGAAAAAATAATAAGTATGATAATTACGCCAATCAAATCAAAGGTCATTTGGGTTTGTAAGGTTATCGTTTAAGATTTACAGGGTTTGCTATGCTTACATCTATTGGGTTATCTGTAAAAAATCCCTGCCTACCCAATAAAAATGCTGAAATTATGTCCATGGTATTCAAAATTGTTTAATTGAGATCATGAAATGACTCACATTTTTTCCCAAATGTGATGCTGGAAATGATACTAAAGAATACGGAGAAAATTACAAACTAGCTTTCGAACATCAAAAGCGTGACGGAGCAAAAGTTACAGTAGATAGAACGATTTGCTTTCTTACTTTAGATCTTCAGCAAACCATGCCACTGCCAAAATTAAGTACATCGAAAGCATTTTACCTTCGTCAAATGTGGTTTTACAACCTTGGCATACATACATTGAGGAATACTGAAAAAAAAAAAACGTTCTTTTTCACATGGACTGAAGATATGGCCAGCCGTGAAAGCCTAGAAATTGCTTACATACCTTTTCACAAATTTACAATGAATATTTCCAAGAAAAGATCGATCACATTATAATATGGCCCGACTCCTGTGGTGGACAAAATAAAAACTTCAATATCATTACACTTTACCAGTTGTTGATTTTAAAGAGAGAATTTAAAGTTATCGACCATAAATTTTCGGAGGTGGGACATTCATATTTAGATTCATACAGAAACTTTGACAGAGTCGAGAAAATTTTAAGGAAACATCAAAATATCTACGTTCCGAACCAGTATCGAGAAATTTTAAGAACTCCCAAAGACGCCGTTGTCATAGATATGAAGAATCATTTCAAGGATATTGATGGAATTGCCTCAAAACTCAATTTGTACAACAGGAAGAAAAACTTGAACAATGAAAAGGTTTATTTTCGCGATGGTATAAAATGGCACCTATGGGTGCTACTATTACATCACTAGATGAAATGACTTCATTTTACAAAGTCGATATTTTAAAGAAAAGGAATATGCGTAAGATAAATTCCGACGGTATTGCTCTATCGGTGTTTAATGAAAACAAGGGCAGCCTAAGTGTAGGAAAACTGGCCAATCTTAATGAACAATTACCAATTCATAAATGAATGGTAAGGCCGTATTATCACAACATACCTGGAAATGACCAAACTGTGGCTCAAAACCGTAGAACTGTCCGACTACCTAAAAATTGTACAATGTTTTAATGATAATAAAATATGTTTAATTTCTTAACACTTTTATTCACTAATTCCTTATCCATTTCAGAGAAACTTATGAACGGATAAAGGTGTTATGTACATTAATTTTTTTAAATTTTCGAAAATAATGACAACTGACAACTTTAGTTATTTGTCTCTGAAAAGTACATCAAATGTCAATATCATCGCAAAATGCAAGCTATATAGTCGTTATAACAAAAAAGTTCTCACCTAAAAACTTTCGAGTTAAATTACTCAATAACGTGTTTTTGTGACATAGCACCTTTATCCACTTAGCTCTTCAATTATAAGTCCCAAAATGGAGAAAAGTATAATAATACATTTGGACATAGCTGATTTTTTGTGTACAGGTTCACACACGTATTATAAAGAAAAGTCGTCAAACTTAGCGAGTGTGCGTTTTAGACTACAACTCTTTATGTTGATCCAAGGTATGTCTAAAATTCTCAGATCGTGAAACACAAAGAACAAAATCGTCAGTAATTGGTAAAAAATTACTGCTATTGGAAACGCCTCGAATCTCCCCATCAAATGTTTGGCGAAAATTCGTTAATTTGGGTAATGAACAGGCTCATTACCGCTGAGCTATGCGATGCAGGCCTCCGTCCCGCGAGGGCTAGAACTTATACTTAATGACCTACCGTCACGGGATTCGAACAATTTTTTTAAAATTTAAAGTGATGGGAAAGAGTATCACGTTGAAATTAAGAAGTAGGTTATCAAAAGAATGCATGGTTTAAAATTAATATTTTCTTAGATATATTTTTTTTTGATTTTTCATGTTTAATTTTTTGGCTGTTTGCGAAATCCTATTAAAAAATATTCTTTGCTGTAACTATAAGCAAACTAAAAATAATTTAATTTTTCTAACGCTATATCCTAAAATGACATTTACATGACAGTTTCAATTAATCAATACCATTATTGACAAGTGTAAAATAAAGAAAAAAGTGTGTAATAAAGAAATTTTATTTCACAGTGTGAAATAAAACTTATTGATTTCTATGGAAACAGCAATAGAATGTAGTCATTACGACAAAATTATGTTGTTTTCTAATTTCGAATGGCGATACAAAAATTTTTGTATATAACTCGAGACTAAAATGTGTTTTTTTACTCGTGTGGTTTATAGCACTCGCCTTCGGCTCGTACTATAAACGCCCCCTTGTAAAAAAAACACCATTTTAACCACTTGTTATATAGTAGTGGCACGTTAAAATATTGAGTCGATGCCGATGTAAGGTAGAAGAGAAGAGAAATTGACAAATAATATGCTAGAAAGAAACAGATTTAACCTACGTTGTTGCCACTTTTCTCTTTTAGTCATCGGCGAAACTCTTAACATTCTAAAGTGCCTGACACCAGTGTTATATATCACGTTCTTTCGCGTACATTATTTTGCTATTTATATTTCACTCTATCTTACTATACTCAAGATGCCACTAGTGTATAAAATACTATTAAAGCATGTTAAATATTTTTTGCACATTTTATGTTTGTCAATTCCCAGCTATCGTTGTTTTTAAAGTCGGCTATATATATTCGATGTTTTCAATTATATGAAACCCGTATATAAAAAATTAGGAGGTTAAAGGTTGTATAATATATTGTAAAATGATAAGGAAGGTTAATATTACACAGGCCTGCGATGGAAAATTTATTTTAATGCTAATTACTGATTCTTATAGATTTTTGGGTGCTGATTTCACTAAAATTGGTTAAACAATTCTGTCACGTGCCATTTTTTCACATACTCAAATTTTTCCCAATTTTACCTTCAATGTCCATCGATTCACTGCGTTATAAGCTTCTAAGCAAACATTTGCTATAGATTTTTTTTGTGATTTTTTTTACATGCTGAATTTAAACTTACCAAACATTTGCGTCTATAACATACATTTTTTTTCGGTATTTAAAGTTTGCTACAGTTAAATTAGACGTTATATGATAACTTAGTGGAAATCATTTGGAGATTTTTGAATATTTATAGAGATGTTCATTTCGATATCCCGAATAGTACTGTAGATTTTCCGGGTCGTGGTGGCTGTGCTCCCGGGGGGGGGGGGGTGGAGGTGCTTCAGAACGGTTTCTTGATTGTAACTTAAGAACGCTTAGAGATAACAAAATTAAAATTGTATCTGTTAAAATTCTGCCCAAAAAAGATCTTATATATTTTTGTAAAACTGACAGTTTCCCCGCAAATGTCAATTTTTTTATTTTCTGTAAAAATTCGTGTTATCAGTGAAATTCACACTGAAATCAAAGATTCAATGATACCATATAATTTATGATGCTTATAAAATGATTTTTAGCAAAAAAAATGTTATTTTTTTTATAATAATACATGTACAAGAAATTCCCTGATTAAAGGCGCAGTAGACGAAACGGGCACAGGTTTTAGAATATTTTTTGCACATATGTGGAATAATCTCTACTTATCTGAAATGTAATTTTGGGTGTAATTTTAATTTTTTAAAATCAAATTATGTCAAACTAAGGTCCCAAGTGACGCTGCGCCGACCGCCCGCCGACGCGACGCTGGAATAGGCTTGCGGTAGCGCGCGCGCGCTATATATAAGTGGCTATAACTTTTGATTTCAAAAAGCAAATGATATGAAACCAATAGGAGATGAAAAAGTATCATTTCCTCGAAGTATTACATGTTTTTAAATAATTTTTTAAGTACTTTAATTATTACATATGTAGTTTGAAAGCGGACCATTGCATGAATTAACGATTATTTAGTAAAAGTCATTGTAAAATGAATAATTTATTAAAAAAAATTACTTGGATAGCACATTTAAAGGGATTATCTAAAATACCTATTCAGCCAAAAAATTAAAAAAATTTATTTTAGGAAATTCAGACCTTTAAACTTAGTACTTTTCCGAAAAAAGACGTTTTCCGCTGTTAACACCAAATTTCAATCGTCAATATCAAAGCTTAATATCGTGATATCGGCACTTTATAAGTGAACAATTTGAAGGTAAAGATGTGTATTAAAAGCCCCAATGATTTATTTTATGATATATACGCGTTTTTATATTAATTTTTTACGAATAAGTCGATCTATACGTTTTAGAAGAAAAAAAATCGAAAATTTAACACTATTAAAAGTGTGATAATTAAAAAAAAAATTATTTTTATTTGAATGCATAGAGGTGTTAGCCTAAGGTACTAATCTTGAAAAATATTTCTTGGTTTTATTTTTTTTGAACGTAATAACAGTAAAACAGTATAAAAATGAGAAAAATCGGTAAAAACACGATTTTTGGTCAATTGCGAAGGTTTTAAATAAAAAATTAAGTTTATCACAACTAATAATTCTACTAAATATTACACATGCATAAATGGTGACTACTATGGCGTGTTTAAGTTGAAAACAATACTGTGAAATTAATGTATTTGATTATATCAATATTTTTAAAAAATATTTCGTTAATTATTGAAAAATTCTAGAAGAATACAACAAGATATAATAACAACTACCAAATTCGAACCGAAAAAATAAATTTCAGTACTGACGTTATTGCTGTATTTGATGGGTACGATTCGTGTAGTATTAAATCGGCAGAAAGAAATCGTAGAGCTATAAACAAAACTTCTCCAACAATAATTTTTAATGATGAAATGCTGCTGACCATTCCTCAAGTCAAATTTTTAGGCAACGAAAATAATAAAAAGAGGTTTATTGATGTATTGACAAAAAAATTAATTAGCAATAATGTGGTCGTCCTCCAAGCACCCGATGATGCCGATCGAATGATTGTTAACAACGGCAATAAATCAACCGCGTGAAGCCGTTATTGTGTCTGAAGATATTGATGTGTTAGTCTTTTTTGCGGCTTTGTGCCCACCTCAAAAAAGTATATATTTTAAAAAGTTGGGAAAAGGAGAAACTGAGGAAAAATGGTTCCATTCGAAATATTTGTTAGAAAACTTTCCAAATTGCCAAAAACACATTTTATTCATTCACAGTTTCACAGGTTGTGACAGTACGTCGGCATTTTTCAACCGGAGCAAAGTAAAGTTTTTAAAAAATTCTGACAGTCAAGTAGATTTAATAAAAGCCGCCGAAAGTTTGCCGAAAGTTTGCCGAAAGTCCAGAAATTCTTTTGCACTCTGGAATTACGTGCGTATTGGCTTTGCATGGTGCAAGCAAAAATGTAGCTGACTTAAACTCATTTCGGTATCACTGCTTCGTGAAAGGTACTTCAGGAAAAATAAACAGTGTGAAGCTGTCTTCATTACTACCCACAGAAGATGCCTTGGAGCAGCACTATAAAAGAGTGTATTTGCAGATGCAAACGTGGATTGGTAAGCATTTACATGCAGAGAGCCGGGGTTGGAAGAAAGTCAATGGTAATTTAGTACCTATACCAATGAGTCAACGACCTGCACCAGACGACATACTTAGCATGATATTCTGTAGCTGCAAGAAAGGTAGCGGATCAGCATGTGGGTGTAGAAAATCTGGTCTTTTTTGCACTATGGCATGCTCCGCATGTAGTGGCAACAGTTGTACAAATTGTTCTCCCTGCCAAGACATCGATGACTTACACGAAGAAAGCGACGAACTGGATCAAGTACAATCAGAAGATTTAGAATGCTAAAAAGTTTTATCTGACCTTTTCGTTCAACGTGTTTGTATTTAAAAATCAATTATCGGACAATCACTGTATGTTCATAAATAAAGTCTTTTTTTATTACATTCTTGATTGAAAAACCGTATGTATCATATATTATAGTTAAAATACTTCCTTTCATTGTAGTTTATAATAAAAGTATTTTTATAGTACATTGTATTTATTTATATTAAACATTTTACATATATTTACACAATTTTTATGAATTCGACAGCAGTTAGGGAAATGGATAACAAGAATTATGTCAGATTGAAACACAAGTATAATAAAATCAGATGCAAGACAAAGCAGGCAACATTAATTTGATAGAGTGGGGTGAGATAAAGTTCCCCGAAAGTAGCGGTTTACATTCCACGACGTCCCCGCTACATAACCACAATGCCATTGGAACGTAGCCCGGCAAGTTCTGGGAACGTGGCCGGAACGTTGCGGTAACCAAAAATATTCCCCATTTTGGTCGTAAGCGCGTAATGGGAACGTTCCTGTTATGCGCTTGTGACTAGTGACAGAACACTTGAAAGTACCTACAATAGTCGTCGCCACGTTCCAGCAACTAATTGTGCTAGTTGGGGCGGAACTTTGACTGGCACGCTTTTTGTACCAAAATGTAAGACTCGCATATGGTGCTTCACAATGACGCGCCCATTAACCTACAGAATGTAGTTTTCAAACTTTTCGTAGGTAATTTTTCAAATTTCCAGTTGTTGACCATTTTCAAATAATAAGAACTTGTACAGGTTTTTTATTTTCCTGGTCGTCTTCCATTACCATTTTCTTAAATGACACGAAACTAATTATACCCTGCATGTCTATATCTTCTACTTTATGTTGCAATGACATGTTTCTTTTTAGCCAAATCGTTCGACTGCTCTTGGAACACGATGCCTCCACGAATATTGTGGATAGTAAGGGATCATCCCCTCTTCATCTAGCGGCTTGGTCGGGCAATGTTGACATTGTTAGACTGCTGCTATCAGGGCCATCTATCTGCAACGTAAATTTAACGGTAAGTACCATATCTTTTATGGTTTGCTTCTATATCTCCTACAAAGATTGCACAAATATAAAAGTCGTAAGCTCGATTTCGTTGTTTATTATATTGCTTAATTTGAGAACAATTAATGCGATTAATTAAGTCAATATTTTACCTTTACATCGATTATACAGAAATGTGTACCTCGTGAATTACAATAAAACAACCTAAATTGTCAATAATTTTAAGGACAATTTACACGGCTCATTAACTCGTTAGATTGGAAAGCTTTAAAAAAATTATACCATGAATTATTCTGGGTTTATTTGCAAACGAATGTACAAAATGTATTTTATTTAGAGAACCGTCTGTAGTTCAAGTTAATATATTATTGCATTTCATTTCAAAAACTCATCAAACATATTTTTATTTCCACAACCATGTAGTGGAGTGGAAGTATACTAATTTTTATTTAAATAGGCTTAAAATGTCATGAAATGTCGAGATTTTAAGTTTGAGCAAAAAAAAAATTGTTGTTTTTTTGTGCGCACGATTACTCAGGAACAATTTATGATATTGACTTGAAATATGTACTACAACGATACAACTCACGAACAGTTTATGATATTGACTTGAAATATGTATTACAACGATACATAGAACTATATTGAAGATCTATTTTTGGATGAAGTAAAAAAAATTGAGGCCTTTGGTTTTTGTATACACACTAAAACACAATTTTAATTTTTTCACCCCCTTTAGTAATGGGGTGGTGGTGGTAATGGGGGTGGCTAATGCCAAATTTTTTTTTGAGACCTTAGCTTCTCATGAATACCAATTTTATGGACTCTTACTTGCTTGATTTACCTATTTACCCCCAATTTACCCCCCAACCCTTCAATGGAATAGGATCAAAATATAATATAGTTCCAGGTCTCGTTAAAATACATACGTGTACCAAATTTTAAATCAATATCTTGAACGGGCCCAGAGTAATCGTGCGCACAAAAAAAAGTTACAGACCGACAGAACGACATTTCGCTAAACTGATAAGCTCGACGTTTCATGACTTCCTAAACCTGTTCAACTGAACAATAAAAACTTTCAAAAATTTTGTTTGCGTTACTATACTTCCATCGAATGTAGAAGTATTAACTCGTAAACACTTAGTTCTGCGAAAATAAGCATGTACAGAGATTTGTGGAGAATTTAGTGCTGAATAAAAAAGGTCCCTACCATTTTTGTCGTAGCATCAATGGTTCGCGAGAGATTTGAGTTTGACTTCTCGCAAAGATGGCGGCTAATCCCAACCACCGCCGACTCCGCCAACTTGATAAAATACTCAGAATGAACCTCCGAACTCTATAAAAAAGAAAAACTAACTTTTTGCAAAAAAAACTACTTGTTGATTGGATTATATACGTAAAATATTTTTGATGTACGACGCATTACATTTGATTTCTTCAAAGGAGTGAAAAAAGCTCATTACTTCAAAACGTTGTATCTCACTCAAATTTTATCAGGTATTAATACACAAGAGGTCGATTTTTTACTAGGTAAATTTTTTTTTGGACAAAAACAGGTTTGAGTCACTCAAAAAAAATTTACCCAAGTACAAAATCAACCTCGTGTGTATTACAGAAGATTAATATATGATTAAAAAATATTATCTAAAATAATTATTAAAACAACAAAACTGTTTATTTAATGTTTTCAAAATAACGATTTATAATAAAAAATAAAAACATTTTCTAATGTTTTTTATCGTGTTATAACCACAGTCAGTCAAAATATTTGCAAGTTCATCATAGTAGTCGTATCTTTTTCGAGGGAATAATGCTCTGCAAAAAGCATTAAATTGTTTCCATATTGAATTTTTAGTGTTTCTCGTTATAACTGGGACACTTTCATTCATAGCTTCGTTAATATTTTCTTGTGAAACATCACCAAATCGGTTTTCTCATTCATTTTGTGTACAGAAATCAAGATGAAAACGTGAATGTCAGATTTGAATAATTTCAATGACTTTTTTAGTTTGACACATGGCTACTACGAAAAAAGTAAGATACATTTTTATCGATTTTTTCCACTTATCAATAGCCGTTTTTCTCACTTTAAACAAATCCTATTGGTCGATTTTTTTGAAAATGTACATTTTGATTGGATAATAAAGTAAGAATATATTAATCACAATTAGACGTTACAAGTTCGAAATTAACGAAAATTTCAAAAAAACTTAACCTGTTAACATTTTCTGATAAAATACTTATTACCCCCTTCCCTCCTCTCTAAAAAAAATTTACCCTGATCCCGAGGAGACGTATCGGGGAGTAAGTAAAAATAAGTAATTTTGATCTTTTTCCATCATATTTTCTATTTGTATCGAACTGCCTGTCTAAAATTGAACATCTTTGTGTTAGTCGCCTAGAACTCGCTAAATAACCGTATTTTCAAATGTTCCGCCCATAAATCTCGAAATCAAAGTGATATAACTTATTGTAATGTTAACGATGCCATTTATTCGACCAGCTTTGACTAATTAGAATAATGATATCGGAGGGTAACAAGTGTACGACTGTAGTATGAATGACACGCTATCGACAGTGGGTCCGTCAAAAGGTCGTAGTGAAGTGGCCATCGTGAAAGGACCCGATAGACCATTATACAGGCAATGGTAATTAATCTGCACAAATGGGCCCTTATACTGCCAATCACTTGGATTGCTTGTTTGATTTTAACCCGTAATTCACTTGATTTATCCTCTGAAAAGGATAATCAAACTATGTATTAGTTAGTTTTGATGTTGGTTAATGTATTCACTTTAGAAATTACCTGAATTGCTTTATGACGAGTGTTTTGAATCATTGTGTCGACTATTTCATTAATGTGTTTTTTTTGTAAAAAAATTATGCACGAGTTATTTGGAAAAGTCCATCTCTTTTCACTATAGTTTAATGAAACAAGTAAACCAAGTAGACCAGTCAATAGAGTTGATGAAAGTATCTGAATATGAAAAAAATAGTCTCAAAAACAGAGGAGCGAGAGACATTGAAAAAAATAATGTATTCATTATGTGTCCTTTGTGAAATTAAATGAAATATGAATAACTTACGTTGAAAAGTTTTGAAATTCTGCCAAGGGCAGGTTTTATAGGTTCAGATTAAACTAGAGTTTAACTAGAAGTTTCACCTTTTCACCTTTTTGGCATAAATTCGCTTTGTTGTGCCTTACTTTTCTGTGAGCGTGTGAGCGTGTATGAGTCCTATTGTGTGTGCCAGCCTCTGGCGCTGATGCCTTAAATATGTCATGCTCTAAATTAATTGTCTTTTGATAATTTTTTTTCCAAGTCGAAGTTTTTATTTATTCTTCGACTTAGGTCGATTCTGGAAGGTTCTATAATAATAACACTGACGATCTTGACAAACGCTTATAAAACGGTAATTTACAAAACACTAAAATCTACAATTTAAACCTCTAGGTGAATCTTCAAACTTTAGTTTAATCTGAACCTATAAAACAGGCCCTAAGTTATGTTGAAATATGCCCTACCTTTTAAGGAGCTTGTGAACTTACCAGCTTTAAATCCCTTATATCTCGGAAAACGGGCATCATACAATATGGTTATCTCATAATGGATTTTAGTTTTAAATATATTAAAAAGGCATGAAATATTTCTAGAAAAATATATTCTGTTCTAAGTACACAGGAAATATGCATTTCTTTTAAAATTATCCGCTTCGCTCCAAACACTCGTTTAATATAGACCTCAGTTTGTGGAAAACTGCTTACACAAATCTGCTGGTATTGCAGTGATTTCTTCTGTGATTCTGTATTTTAATTAATTCAGTGTTGCAAGAGTGTTGACGTACACTTGATTTGAGGCATCGCCATAAAGAAAAATCTATAGGGCTTAGCTGGCCAATGGGCTCATTTAGCACTTTTTTTTATTTGATTTTCGGAAAGATCTTATAATTTTAAGACCCTGTGCAAAAAACTAGAATTTTGTGAGACCTATAAATCGTCTAAAAAAAATCATAAAAATGGGTATCGGCCGGGACGTCACTTGATAGGAACCCGCTAGCTTAAACGGCTAGCTGCAGCGCGTTATTATAGTTTCATAATATTAAAAATCGTTATAACTCAAGCAGTGTGTTTTGAAACTTGCGTTTTTGTGAAAAATTTCAGTTTATCAACTATTTTCACTGATTTATATTAGTATTCTCTGACGTCACGATGTTGGTCGCACCGCGCTTCCAATTCCCTCTTTAAAAGTCGTATATTTCGAAAACCACATATCGGATTCATCTGAAATTTTCAATATCGTCTAATTTTAAGTAATACTTTATCCACAAGAAGTAACAACTACTAAGTGACAATCTCTCGCAAACCTAGCGCCGGAGAATCGGAAAATGGAGTGATTTTTTCGATTTGGGGGTAGTGGTAGTGGTCTTGCGATCCAGTCACAGAACTTTTGGGCATTTTGCTTTTTTCTGGTTTACCTTAACTATACCGTGGGTGGCCACGAGCACCGGCCCAGGTTTATAGCTCCTTTGCTTATGAACCAACTGTTTTGAAATTTGGAACATGTATATAACGCTTATTTTCCGATTTAGTGACCAATTTGATTTTTTAATTGGAACACCCTGTATATTTTGGTATTTTTGGAATCTACGGACCAGATTCTATCTGATCACGCTGCGAAATTTTTATTATTTTCAAAAATTTTAAAATTTTTAATTTAATTTTTCAATCCAGAAGGCTGCGACTGGGGTAAAATTTATCTATCTTCACTCTTTCATCCACACAAATGATAATTCTTAGTAGTAAGTTAATATTAAGTATATTGTGGGCCAATAAATTTTAAAGTGTTGATTTTGAAAGTCAATTTTTTTAAACGGAACGTGTATGGACCGCGGTCGCTACGCTTCGGGCCATTGCAGTTCGCGGAGAAGTTTTACATTTTCCTCCGCGGAATATTAATCTACAAAGCTGATTTTTTGTCTACAAGCAGTTTATCCTCTATTTAAATTAGAAATCTCATTCTACCTCCGCTGAAAGGTGGCTAAATCTTTGGTAGACGTTGCCAAAATGGCAATACATAATCAAATCATGACAATTATATTCTTCATTAATATTAACGAACAAACAGTTTTCTTATAGATGTGTTAATAATCACGTTTATTTACTACATTATCATCTGTGCTTCGGTAAGGAAATTTATCTTTCAATTCATATTTTTTTTTGTTAAAAAAAATATATTCAACATACTTATTAACAAATAATAAATTCACGATCCTGTGTAAATCTCATTGTAAGAAATGATTGTTTCTTATAACTTATTCAAAAAATTCATTCTTTAAAAGTCTATTATTATTTACCAATGTGACTGTCAATTAAATACTAAAATTATTCCGAAATCAGCTACGGGAGTGAATATGGAGATTCAGATATGAGTAGCAAAGAATTCGACAGTTAATTTGATTATAAAAATACTATGTGTGCCCTAATTCAATTATCATAATTTTATTTTGTTAAGATATTGTGTGTTGTTATTTATATAAAAAATATCATTTGAAACTATAATAATATATCGATAATGGGTGCAAGTAAAAAAAAGTTACTTTCGATTTACTGAAAAGAAGCTTGTTTTATCTCTCACATTTCTATCCGCAGTGTTTCTATACCATCTGAAATTTTTATGCTTTTTACTATTTAAAATTGGATAAAAAGAAGGAATTGAAATAATGGGAACTGTTCAATTTTTATGCTAGTGGAGTGCAATTTAATTTCGATCTTTCAGCCCGTTGGCACTTTTAGAGAAAAATGTATGACCTTACCAGATATGTACCTGACATCCTGTAGGGTGTCGTAAAAAAATCGTAATGAATATAAGGGCACAAATCAAAATTTTTTAACTAACCACACCACGTGATAGAGCCAATCATGAAGCATGTCTTATTCAAAAATCATTAAATTCTCTGTAGAATTTCTATTTTTAAAATAAATAAAGAAACGAACTTTTACATTGGCTTATATGGCAGTAAAAAACAAAAATCCTCATTTTCTCCGTTCGACTACAGCTGAAAATTAATTATTTTTCGAACAATTTTTCTTTCCCACGACGATATCTCCCAAACTATTATATTTATTTAAAAAAATAATTCTTTACAAAATGTTTGTTTTTTCAGATTACAATAGTTCTTAAATCAGATTTTTTGAGTATCTATTAATCAAGATATTTAATAATGTGTAGCGTGATGTCAATTTTCGAAGCTTATCGGCGCGGCGGATTGTTATTCTGTTTCAACAACCCCCTCTAACTCCGGGAGCACCTAAGTTCCACTTGGGTGAATGAATACCTACACAGGACTGTGAACTTTTCAGTTAATTTATTTTACTTTTTCATCTATAGGTAAATTGACTTGTACAAATTCAAATTTCAGATTACGACGAAATGGACTTTCTGAAATTTTTGATATGAGATCTGGGAGGTTTAAGGTAAAACGTTGTTGAATATTATTGCAATCGGTGCACCAGGGCGGCTCCAGGGAGAGCCTAAAAACAATTGTCGAATCTAAAAATATTTCAAATAAAAATTGTTTAGAATGAGAAGAATCAGTTAAAAGCGTATCTTAGTGCACTCGGAAGGGAATTTATAGTCGTATGTGATGAGGAAATAATGTCGAGGTGAATCTAACCGAACCTGATTTGTACTTATCTTGTACCAATTATTAATTTATATAATGTATTTAATAACATAAATGTATACATATTTCAATTGATTTTCAAATTTTGTTAATTTTAAAATACAATGTTGGCAGATAACAGAATCCATATCAAAATAAAAAAGTTATGAAAAATGAAAGATAATATAACAAAATTTAAATCTCAATTACATATATACACTATACACTTTCTTCATCTAATTCAAATATATTTTTATTGATATAGTTGACTACACAATTCTTATGCGTGTCAAAAATGTCGGCGTCTTTGATCTTTACTACACCGCCAGAGAAACAGACATTTTTTACACGTATAGGAATAATTGTGTAGTCAACTTTAAGTAGTTTTTTATTTCTTCTGAACGAGGAGTTCTTGCAGGACTTTTTCCCCATGCAGGAGCATAAATAGATGCATGACATATTCTTTTTTTTACAAGAACAAACCTTACTGCCTCATTCTAAAAGAATAGAATTTTTAAAACATCAAATATCTAACGTCTTGTATATGTTCGTAATACTGAATTAAGTATGCGAATAGCGTTCTTTTATGTACCTATATGTATATTTTCCTTCCCTTTCCTCTCCTTTCCTTTCCTATGTCAGTAAATGTTTTTTTAAGTAGTCTACTGATCTGTCTCTTGGACTTACATCGGTCCAATTCTAAATACCTCTCATACTTCTCATACCATACCATTTATGCTTTAAAAAAACTTTTCTCAAGAATTTTACATATTTTGGTAAATGCCAGATCTCTTCTGATTTTACGTTGTCCACTTTTATTTTTATTGTTAGATAGCATTTTCTATTACGACTTAAGAAACATGAAACATGATATTTAGTTAGTTAGTTAGTTTAGTTTCCAAGGGCACACCCGATGAAGTTGATAGACAGGCACTGGATCCATCTGAACTGTTTTCAATTTCTTTCTCTTTTACTATTTTTTATTCCTTAAATGTTCTATATTTTTTTGCTAGTAAAACTAGAATAGCAATTTCGGTGCCAAACCAAACCGTCAAAACTGTTTGTTTTTCGAAATGATATAGTTCGAGAATATATCTCGTCTTCTCTTTGGTTGCTTATTTTATGTTTTTTTTTTTTTTTTTTTTTTTTTTTTTTTTTTTTTTTTTGGAATTTTAAACAATCAATAAATGTTGCAAATGATTTCTCAGAACCTTTGATTACAGGGGCCGGTTTCCTACAAAATTTCTTACTACACTAAACTTTATTTTTGTCTCTACTTTTAGAACTTGTGACGTCAGTAGTACTTTCCATTTTGATTTCTTCTGAAAAGCACATACATCATAAGGTCGAAAATTTTACTGAAAAAATACATACCAGCTGATAATATCTTGCAAACAGTAAACTAAGGAGTTTCTTATAACGTGTTAATCTATTACATACAAATTTTATGTAGGTCAATATAACACTGAATTAATATAATCAACAAATACTTATATTTATTCCAAATTAATCATTTTCGAGACAAAAAATTTAAAAATATCACAAACCACAAGTTACAATGCGCGTGTCTATTTAAAGTCAGGCCTTTGCGGGAAGCAGCGCGGGTTGTTGAAACCGCTTTAAAGTAGTGGGGCAGCGAATATCTCCAGCGAACGTGACGCTGCCGATATGCTTCGAAAATTGACATCACACTACTTATTATTAAATATCTCGGTTATTAGATCCTCAAAAAATCTTATTTAAGAACCTTAGTAGTCTAAAAAATATAGCGAATATTTTATAAAGAATAATTTTTTTTGATAAATATAATAGTTTGGGAGATATCGTCGTGGGAAAGAAAAAGTGTTCGAAAAAAAATTAATTTTCTACTGTAGTCGAACGGAGAAAATGAGGATTTTTGTTTTTTACTGCCATATAAGCCAACGTAAAAGATCATTTATTAATTTATTTTAAAAATAGAAATTCTACAGAGAATTTAATGATTTTTGGATAAAATATGTTTCATGATTGGCTCTATCACGTGGCATGATTAGTTAGAAAATTTTGATTTGTGACCTTATGTTCAATACGATTTTTTTACGACAAGTGGATTCCTAATCTACAGGTTGTCAGCTACATATCTGGCAAGGTCATACATTTTTCTCTAAAAGTGCCAACGGGAACAAAAACTAAGCGACTTTTGTCAACGCGAGCACTCCACTATGCACTCGGGAAAGAAATTCAGAACGTTACAAATCGTTTAACTTATTTTATGCCCTGTAATTACAGGCAACGTCTACCAAAGATTTAGCTACCTTTCAGCGGAGGTAGAATGTGATTTTTAATCGAAATAGTGCATAAACTGCTTATAAACAAAAAATCAGCTTTGTAAATTAATATTCTGCGGCGGGAAATGCAAAACTTCCCCACGAACTGCAATGGCCCGGAGCGCAACGGCCGTGGTCACGCGCTTGCATTCCATTGCATCTACCGAGGCTTTAGCAACATGAGACGATCGGTAGACTGTATTTTTTGGATGTCTTATTCAATAATCTATTCCAGAAAAAAAATTTCAATCTTGTAGATAAGTAAAAAAATGTTCGTTTTTCCACACTTTGCGTGCGTGGTAGACCTGACATGGCAACGCTTCCGACGCGGTAGAATATTATTTTCCTTTATGTTTTTATGTCATCTGTGAATATGTAAAATTTCAGTCTTGTAGATATAATACATTTATTGCAACATGTTTAATTTTTTACTCATTTTTGCAACACTTATTAAATTGCTAGAATTGCACCTTCATCGTAGATATTATCTAAACTTTCTTGGGGAAAAAATCTAGCTTTATAGAAATGATTTCACAAAAACTGTCGCTACCTCTCTGGCTATTACTAAAAAGGATGAAAAGGAATTTAAAAAAAAAATGGAATCTCCAAAAAAATTTACTGAAAATTATGAAATATTTCACCGTCGCACAGTGGCGCGAATCGTGATTTTTTCCGTTCAAAATTATCTAGAGCACTTGTTTCGCAACCGATTGGGATAATTTTTTTTTCTAAATACTCGTTATTTAATTTCCAAAAAACGTAAGAGAGCCGATTTCGGCATAAACTTTAACAAAAATATTTCATTTTTCATAATTTTTTAACATTTCATAGCCGCCATTGATTTCGCCATCTTGCAGATTGGTTTATGACAATTTGGATATCAGATTCGTAATCAGCGACCTCAAAAACCTCCCGGGTAACAAGATTTATGTAAATTGGATAAGAAAAAGTTTTTATTTGTAAGTTGTATTAAGATTTAAATCAAAAATGACCATTTTGGCTAAGCTCCATAATTTCGGTTAGCATAATTAAAAAATCGGCTCTCTTACGTTTTTTGGAAATTAAATAACGAGTGTTTTAAAAAAAAATATCCGAATTGGTTGCGAAACTAGTGCTCTAGATAATTTTGAACGAAAAAATCACGATGCGTGCCACTGTGCGACGCCCCGTTAATTGATACTTATTACTTAATATCGATATTGAGGGGGTGTAAAGAGAACAAATAACGAATTCAAACGTTATTTTCAATATCGATATTAGGTAAGAAGTTTCAGTTTACTAAATGACAGTGACAATACAACAAATATATACGAAACAAACTGTTAAAAATGTTATTTCGAAACAAATTGTGTTAACACACTGACGCGAATCATCCACCGACCGGAAGAAAAAGGAACACTTAACAGTATCCTAGAAGTACAACTTTTCTCGGCATAAAAGAGACATATACTTTTAAGGCGTACTTCAGACCACGTTTAATTGTAAAGTTTATTAGCGAATCCCGAGTCGTTTTGAGGAATTAAAGACAGAGATTTTACGATTCGGTTTTAAAATTTAAATGGACAACTTGTCTGTCAGCGGCAGGTTCGCCTTTAGAAAATCCGTCAAGTTGAGCTGTAAGTGGCACGCTGCTGCACAGTTTTCGAATTAGCCCACAGTTCAGTTAATGCGGACGTGGAATTGAAAAGATCACGGCAAGTTTGCATCGTAAAAGTTTTGAAACAGCACTGGGAAACAGCAGCTTGCGACTTATACATATATATTTATTTATATTACTTCGGATCGTAAATAGCCTAAATTCTTATTTTTTGTGTGTTTCTTGTCACTGATCGCTTCGTATTTCATAGTTAAGGACCCATTATCTTTATATAATCATCAGTATATTTAGCACAGTCAATCGGTCGTTTGACTCGGAAATAATTCGTACAAGTTTTTTTTTAATTTGATGTAGCTATTGCCGATTCTCCATTCCTGTTGGTTCGACCCTAAAATTAGTTTTTCTTTTCTTCTTATGACATCGACAGCCTTAGTCACTAGCCGTTTTTAGTATGCTTCAGTTTGAATATTCCATCATTTATTAATATTTATTATTAATATTCCATTAAGTAGATTTCGACAAAAAATATAATTTTAGTATTTTTAGAATCTTTACTTAGAACAAAACACAGTGTGTAAAGGATTTTTTCTTTTACAAACGGTATTCAACATTAAAGTTTGAATAAATCCGTTAGGCGCGCAAACAACGTGTGACATCATATAACAGAAGACGCCACAGATTGTTTTCAAATTTCGGCAGGATGTAGATAATGGTTTGGTGAAACCACTGGCAAATTTTGAGAACGATCTTGTGTCTACTCTTCCAGTTATGATACATCAAAATTCACGTTATTAGCAAGGAAACGATAGGGAACGGTAATTTCCCGTGAATTTATCGCCATAATTTTTATCTCAAACAGCGGATTCTTTTAAATTTTTGACTGTGAGTGTACCCCCAGTTTGAGAAACTTCTTGTGTCTGGTTTTTAAGTAATTCGTGATACAATGTCTGAAAACGATGAGAATTTCACGCATCCATGAAAATTGGCAACACCGGATTAGCCAGTCTCACTCGATCTTCAAACAGACGAACAGGGGTTCAATTTTTTATCCTTCGCTAAATATCGATATCTTTAGAATCGTTCGTATCTTGCGCTAGAGACAAAAACCAATTTTTCATCGCACGTTAGATAACCTCTGCAAGTTAACAGCCATCGTTTCAAAGTAAGCGTGCGCTCATACAGTGCTATAAATCACAAATATCAATACAATATCAGCAATAACTTTATATTAATATTAATATAATTTATGCTAATACTATTTATGACAATAAATACGTAAAAATATAAATAAATATATATAAAATAAATGTCAAACCCAAAAAAATAAAATATGAATCAACAATATTTTATTAGAATAATGCATGATTTTTTGAGCGATAATCGTCAGTACGTTCATTTCAAACAAGTTTTATTTTCATTAATTTGTTAATATAACTTAAGATTTTTAATTTTAACTTTCCCACAAAATTGTTGGAGGTTACTAGAATTGGCTCAAAGTCGGAAATTGAGACAACATCAAATCTTTACGTTTTGAGGTCCCAGGAACCCAGAAAATTGTTTTTTGAAAAATATCTATCTGTGTGTGTGTGTGTGTGTGTGTACTAAACGGATTTAGATGAAACTTTGCATGAGGATTTCTTTAGTGCTCCAGAAGATCTGAAAAGATTTTGGTTGAGATCGGATTACGTTTAGTGCCGCTTTGGCCCAACAAGTTGTTTATTTTATAATTACTTACAATTTCTATTCGAACAAAAACAGTAAATTGTTTCCCGGTTTATGATCTTTACCTGGGAGATTTCTATTTTTTTGCTAGGAGTGATATTTTTCGATTTGTTTGACAAAAACCAGGAGCACCTGGAGGGCAACGACATACTGAATAAGCATCAATTTGGCTTCCGTGCCAGTCACTCCACCACGCAGCAGTTATTCCGAGTTGGTGAGATAGCCACAACCAACATCAATCGAGGTCTACTCACTGGGTTTGTCGCCCTAGACCTCGAGAAAGCCTTTGACAAAGTCTGGCACCCTGGGCTACTTTATAAGCTCTCAATCGCGGGTTTTTCGACTCGTATCATTAAATTGATACAATCATATATATCTAACCGCCAATTTCGAGCAGTAGTCAACGAGACGTGCTCAATATCCCTACCCATCCTGTCCGGCATCCCCCAGGGGTCCGCCCTTGGTCTCATCCTTTTTAACCTTTACACCAACGATCTACCATCCCCTACAGACCATCGAACGACTATCTGCTTATACGCAGACGACACAGCTATACTTACAACTTCAAAAAACCCCGACATTATGACCAGACTTTTACAACAACAAACGGAATGTATGGAAAGCCTTAGCCAAAAGAGGCACATACTATGCACGATGTAATAACTTGATAGTGGGGCGAAATATACCATAAAAGTCTCTCCGTTCTCGAGAAAAAAAAATCAGCGTAGAACCAGACCAGACCTTATAGTTTTTATAAAGTGAACAATTCTACATAAGAAATGGCTATTTACGATATTTTATTGTGGTATAGATATTTTTTATTTCGAAAAAAACTTGAGAAATTGATTGATTATAAAAATCGTGTTTTTTAACATATCTTCAAATCTAATTGAGCTATCGGTCTGATTTTTTTTTTAAATTCAAGTACACAAATAAGCGCTTCCAATGGTCTTTTTGTTTCTATCGATTATTGTTTATTATTTTCTTTAAACAACAATAAACTTATTACTCGACTTATTACTTCGCTAAGAATGTACACATATTTTGACTAAGCGTCAACCTTTTTTATTTTTGCAAATTTTCATATACATGCAGCAAAGCAATTGAAGGTAAGATGCGGGAGAAGTCTTTGAAAACATTTTTCATCTAGGACTTATAGTTTTTATTTATGAATATTTTGGTGACGCAGTAGCATACGGCATACATCCGGCAGGCGTACTTCGTAAATTATCCGATTGACCTTTCAAATAACCTTTTTCAGTCGTGTTTAAAACAATTCAAACCCTTTTAAATATGGCACACTTAAATAATCACTACAATTTAATATCACTGACCGAATACAACTAAAAATTTTTAGGAAATAACCGCAAACTGCACGAATTATATATCCGAACTATTGCACTCGTAGTGATATACTGTTAGATGACTTCAAGTCCAATATGAGTGTGTTCTCAGATTCGCCCCTTCACCCGGATATTAGTCGGTGATTTAAATACTTTCCAGTTAGAAATTTTGAAAACAGATTTGATAATTGCTAATGTTTAGTAACACTATGTTAATAATATAAATATAAATTAATTTAAAATATACGGCACATGCAGCTGTTGTATTAATCTAGTTAGTGTTGTTATGGGATATTGTTATTATTATTATTATGAGTTTTAATAAAAGATAATAAAACGTCTATAACCTTTCACGGTAGCTCAATCGGTTAAGGCGTATTGAGTGGCGAATACGCTGATCGACTCGCTACCGCGCTCTGGGTTCGACCCCCAGCCCCGGTATTGACAACACCGGAGGGTGTGGATGTATGTCTGCGTTTTTCCGAATGTGTAACCCCCTTCCGCACAGCCATGGCTTTGGATTTGGGGGTTGTCTTCTATCTGTGGTGTGTTATGTGTGTTTCGAAGAGCTTTTCATTATAACATGACATGGTGGCAGCGGTAAACTAAAAAAATAAATCGCGGCATATAATGGTATTTGTCCTCTAGAGAAATTTGATTTTCAAAACCGTCTGGCTGGATTTCATGGAAAAAAAGATTTTAGAGATATTTGTTTGTCTCTGGTTTAATTGAAAAAACCTAATCAAGAGAAGATTAATCTATTTCCATATTTATTGGGCAAAGAAAGTGGATATATATTGCTTCAAGTGGCTGAAGTACCTGAAACGTTTGATAGTCTTGGGGCATAATGTATTCCGTGGGATTTTTTGTGAAGGGAAGGTGCGACTATGTGGAATCTCTTTATTATATTCCTTCCAGAGTGCCCATACGAAAAATCTGAATAAAACATTTTCTGTTCTACATGGGCCAAAGAACAAATTTAGTTCTTATCAATTATTTCGTATCTTTTACCATTTAAGAGTTACACGCCAGTTTTACCATATAACACAAATTTATTGGTATACATTTATTGCCTAGCCTGTCCGACTTTCAACAGATTATAAACTGTGTATTTTGTATCAAGGTAAAAGTAAATTACCTCTTGTTAATCCATTGAAGGTTGAAAAACTTCTACGATGTTTGAAACAAAGAGAAGAAAGGTTGGATCCAGAGTATATGCTTATTAGCAGTCGAATCGGGAATTTAAATGTACAACAGCTACAAGACTCCAATGCAAAATGGCATAAAGAATGTTACAAAAAACTGACTCATACGACAAACATGGATAGAAGCAAAAATCTTTTCGAAAAAGGATAGCGTTGTGGGCCTACGGACGATTTAGAAGCGAGTACCAGCAGTGACAAGGCAACATACACATTACGATCTAAAACACCCGCATATAATAAAAAAAACTGTTTTTTTTTGTGACGAAAGAGAGAAAAGCAAAGAGAGACTGTATTGCATAGCAACAGACCAAAGTGGCGAGCGTCTTAAGTTAGCTGTCCAACGCTCTAATAGTGAAATATTGAAAGTGCGCTTGAGTGACTGCAGAGATCCTGGAGATGCCCATGCAAGAGACATACATACACTATCACGTTATGATGAAACCCACTTAGTCTTCGACACATACAGAGAAAATTCACTAAAATCTTCTATGCGTAAGAAAAGAACTGGCAACACACAACTAGTCTACTACAAGATCAGTAATACAACGTACATTGGGAACACATCTATGAAGTCATTGTTATCTCATGTCAAGACTAAAGATGAGTTAACAGCTTGTCCGAGAAAGCAATACAATATGCAACTGGAAGAAACAAGTGTTCATTTGTATCTTGGAGGGAAACAGCAAAGTGTTCAATGGGGATTGAAACAGATGAATTGAAAAGCAATCATGAGGAGGCAGATACAAAAATAATTTTGCATTCCATGTTCGCCTGTCGTCGCGGTGCTACACAGCTTCATATTTACTCACCTGATACTTACTTTATGGTGGTATAAGTTCCGTCCACTGAACACTATGTTTGTAACTGGAGTTGGCCAAAATCAAAGAATGATCAATTTCAGCAAATTAACCGATTCCCTGGGCTCAAAGAAAACTTCAGCATTATTAGGTCTGCATGCATTATCCGAAAGTGACACCTCAGGGACTTTGGCAAAGAAAGCAAAAACAACCTTTTGGAAAGTCTTTAGTAAAGCAGATGATGACATTCTCGAAGCTGTAAGCAAATTTGGAAGCTTGGAAAATTTTCTTGATACAGATAGACTATTAATAGAAAAGTTCATATGTCAAGTTTATGTTCCTGGCACAAATATATCAGACATTGGAGAACTGAGGTGGTGGATGTTCACAAAGAAAGAAACTCAAGGAGAAAACTTGCCACCAACAAGAGCGTCACCGATACCATATGTTGATAGAGTTCGTTATCAAACCATAGAATGGTGCCGTGCTGACCAGCCCTACCCTAATCTGCCTTCGCCATTAAACTTCAGCTGGGAACTAAAAAACGACCATTATGCTCCTGTTATGTGTATGCTACCATGTGCTCCAGAGACAGTTCTTCAACTTATTCGGTGCTCTTGTGTTAAGAGAAAATGTGCTCCACCATGTAAATGTCTTTCCCACGATCTGAAGTGCACAGAACTATGTGTGTGTGGAGGAGACGAAGATATGTGTGACAACTGTGATGAGCATACAAGGCATGAAGATTCATCGGATGACTTAGATGGTGATGATACATTGTTTTGAAGAGAATAATATAGTATCATTAAATATTGTTTTCTGTCAATACATAATTTATTTTAAGAACCAATTTTATAATACAACTACTATGACGATAATGAATCATAACTCTTAATTGGTAAAAGATACGACAAAATTGATAAGAACTTGTTCTTTGGCTCATGTCGAACAGAAAATGTTATATGCAGATTTTGCGTATGAGCACTCTGGAAGGAGTTATTCTTGATGTAAAGAATAAATGTCTCGCATGGCGGCCATCTTGGATGTATAACGCCATAAAAACCAAACAGCGCAATTCTAAGGTTCTTAAAGAAAAGGATGTTGTATTAATCTAGTTAGAGTTGTTATGGATATTGTTATTATTATTATGACTTTTGATAAAAGATAATAAAACGTCTATAACCTTTCGAAGAGCTTTTCATTATAACATAACAGCAACAAGCCTATTACGAGTATAATTAGCTGTCTTTTTTGATAGTTTTTGTAAAAAGAAAATAATTTTTATTTTACCCTAAGTTTTACCACATGATACCACTTGATACTCATGAAAATTTTTAAAAAAGTCGAATCAGGTAGATTTATCCACAACTTGGAATTCTGACATAAATTTTAATTCTAAACAACTATTCTTGGTGACAGTTTTTCATATTGTTAAAATTGAACTCAGTTTTCTCTTACATAATTTCCATATTTTTTAAATTTTCTGAACACACTGTATATGACATGTTAACTTACTCCATGGCAATCATATTTTTAACAAAAGCAAAACTTTTTATGAAGGATACATTTTCCGTGTAAACTGAGAAATAAAAAATAAATACAGAAAATTATGATTCGTGATTTATGCATCTCTAGAGATGAAAAATCATCTACACATTTAACCTACGTAACGTGTAACATCTTGTAATGGTAGAAGAGTAGCAATTGCAAACTATAGTAATTAGTTTGTAATTATTTGCAGACGAAGGATGACGAGACGGCGCTTCATTGTGCAGCTCAGTATGGTCATACCCAAGTCGTCTGTTTGCTTCTGGAACATGCTTGTGATCCTGGCATAAGAAACTGTCGGGGAGAAACCGCTCTTGAACTTGCAGCTCAGTATGGAAGGTTAGTAAGTTTCACTAATTAATTAGCGAGCTAATTTTTTCTGATATGTCGTAATTTGTGTGATAAAGTTAAAAAATAATCGAGCTACTTTATAGTTTAAAAAAATTTCATTTCAATGCTAGTCCACAGTACGTTCAAATAGAAATATGTATGAATTATTTGAAAACTTTGAACGTGTACATTTTACTATTTAAATTTTAACTGTTTTACGGATAGTAACCATTAATATTTGGATTAAAAATGTCTGTCTAACTGTCTATTTTTAGGTTAGAAACTGTCGAATTACTTGTAAGAACGGATCCAACTCTAATTCAGTGCTTGAAAAGGACAACTCCTGATATTGTATTTCCACATACTCCACTCCATTTAGCCAGCAGAAACGGCCACAAGTAAGTACAATAATAATATATGTTTTGTATAAACTAACTAGCGAGCCGCCCTGGTTTCGCTCTGTGTCATTTCGGGCTTTCTGTGACAACCTTAAAGAACTTTTTTGTACAAAACACAAAACGGTTCTGTTTGGATCTTATTTGAGATAGAGCTGCGTAAAGTTGTATGTGAATAAACATTTTTATCATAAACGTGCGTACCTGCCTACCTTCGCACATTTTTTTTTTTAGTGATTTTTAAGACATGTATTGACATCTCATATATCGTTTCCATTTATTCCCTACAGTTTCAATAGATGCTCAGCAGGCTAGTCGTCTAGGTTACATCCTCTGCACTTGTGGTTGCCTGCAGCTGTCAGTGTGTGAGGGTGTTTATTCTGCAGTGCCTTACAAAAATGCATGGATTATTTCTAGTCATCTGCTAGCTAGCTTTCGTTTGGAAGTAACTAGAGACATCCTGCTGTATCTGCAGCTGCATAAGTTACTCCAACAGCCCCGTATGACGTTTCAGTCCTTAGTTCTTTATCGGGAAACTACGAACTAAATCCGAAGACAGATTATAGACCATACAGAGCACTATCAGAGCCTTTGCCAGCTAAAGACATCTACCTTTTCGTTACCCTAAATTTTGTCGAGACTTTTTAGCGGAAGAGTTGGACAATGTTTTCTGCATTCTGCAAGTATATCTAAGGCCTTTCCGATGTTCAGAACCAGTTCTAAATATGTCCTTGAGTTGAAGCTGAGATTTATGGAATAAAGTCAAGAACAAGACAGTCTAAGAAGATACACCACATTATCTCAATGGTGTGCAATACAATGGTGTGCAAAGTAAATAACAAGGCAAAGAACTGTAAACCACTTGATTGTCATTTTTTCCTATAGCAAGTCGATTCGAGGTTAGTATGGGACTATTTGAATGCCTTTATGGACCTAAGTCAAAATAAAGTGACCCTGGCGCTAGTACCAATACACAAGGAAAATGAAAAAGCTGACGAACTAACCAGGGAAGGTGCGTCTAAGGCCCTGGTGTGGCCAATCATGCATACGAGCATCCATAAACAAATGGGTACAAAATAAATCTCGGTCTTTATTATGAAAATACACAGTTCACATCTTTATTTAAGTTATAATAGAATTTCATATCAGTATAACGCAAACATTCTGTTTTTTTATGACAGTCGGAAGATCATTTATAAAAATAAGAAATAATAATGGTCTTAAATTGGATCCTTGAAGTACTTGAGTTTACGTTTAATTTAATAGACGTTTTGTTATCATATCTGGCCTTAAATTACCTTTCCTGCAAGTATATCACAACAATTTTTAAAATATTTCAGTCGAAACCAAACTCCTTTATCAAGGAGACGTCATTGTCTACTTTGTCAAATGCTTCTGTAAAATCAGTGCAAACAACAAGATTGATCTGTTGTTTGTGATGTGATTTTTCTTCCATACTTTAAAACACATAGAGAAAGTCAGTAGGTTCGTTAAAGTTAATTTATTTGGTAAAAATTCATAATGTACAGGTTGGTAACGTGAATATTAGAATTTCGTTATTTTTGGAGTTACGAAAAAAAGTTTAAAAAGATTAATTATAGACAATTACATGTATTTTCCAAACGTCATGTCAGAAAAACAATTGAAAGCCGCATTCCCGAAATATGAACTTTACTTGGTGTTCTTGGTAATTGAACATCCTGTATAAACATACAGGGTATACGTAAAGTTCAAAATTAAAAGTTATAGTTAATATATATTTTCCAAAAGCCGCCAGAAAAATAATTGAAAGCCTCATACCAGAAATATGAACTTTATTTGGGGTTTTTGGTAATGGAAAATCCTGTATACAGGGTATATGCAAAAAAGTTCAAAATTAGAAGTTATAGAAAATTACATATATTTTCCAAAAATGATGTGATAAAATAAATTTTTGTAACGCCCTATCCTAAAATGACATTTATTTGTCAGTTTCAATGAATCAAAACAATGCCATTATTGACAAGTGTAAAATAAAGAAAAAATAGTGAAATAAAGAAATTTATTAATGATACCAAAGCAACCCCCCCCACCCCCCACCTCTTGGAGTGGGGCGGGGGGCAACTTTATATTCCTAAATGAGTACCCCTATTTTTTATTGCAGAATCGGATTTTACGGCAAAAATTACGTCAAGTTTGTCTGAAACGTTTTTTTCGATTGGTACAGATGGCGCTGTAATCGCAAAAATATTTCGTTTCGTAATTTCTAAAAAATTCTACGGTGGAATGAAAAATAATAAAGTTCGAGTTCATTTTCTTGAAAAAGCCATTCAATGGTGTTAAATTTAATACTCCCTTTCCCCCTCCACCACTATTATAAGGGGGGAAGTGGTGGGCAATAATCTTAAACGGAATCCCATATATTTTATTGGCGGATGTAGAGTCTGGTGAACAAACAATTCAATTTCATTAAAAAGAAAATCTTCGTTTTGTCGAAAAAAAAATATTTCTTAAAAATTAAACATTTTGCACGAATAATAAAAAAGAGGGTTTCCATTTAGCATTTGAAAATTGCCCTCCAATTTTCCTCCCCCACGGTGGTGGTGGGGGTATTAAATTTAATTTTTGCCGTAGAATACGATTCTGCAATAGAAAATGGGGGTATCCATTTAAGATTTTAAAGTTGCTCCCCGCCCCACCCCAAGCGGTGGGAGTGGGGGGGTCGCGTTTGGTATCATTAGATAGCGTTTTTAAAATTATGACGTGTTTTTTCTTTTTTGGATACAATGTGTATTTCTCGAGATATTTGACCGTTTCCAGACTTTTTGGACACCCTGTATAAAATTTCGTAAAATTTGTTAAAAACAGTCAATGCGAGCATAAACGTCTGTGTACTGATATATGGGAGACCAATCTGTATCACGCATTAATCTTAAAAAATCTCGTTATATTCATATAACTGATTACAGTGTCAAGTGTGCGTAATTTTGAAATTTTTTTTTTTTTTTCAAATAAGACACTACAAACTTCCAAAATTTTGTGCAGCGGGTATCTCAGTTATGAAATAAAATTTCACTCAGTCATAGTAAACCGGTGTATTGGACCTATTATTAGTAATACCGATATTGAGGTTATTATAAAGTTGAACAAATGCGAATCCAAACCTATTTTTCGTCATACTTCCCTCGAAAGTATACTCTAATTCCATTGTTTTGTCGATCGTAAGTGATGCTACCAAATACTTGTTGCCATTGGCGACGGGTCGTTATTTTTCATAACGTCCCTAGGGAAAAAAGTAAATTTGGGATAATTTTCTCTTTCATATTACTATAATACGTACTGAATTAAATGTTTTATGTTGAATAAAAATAATAGTAATGCTAGTAAGCTAATTTAAAAAGAACAGTGCTATACAAAACGATATTTTTATTATTCAAAATCATCCTATTTATTTCTGTTAAATACCAAAGAACAATTTTATTGAAACAATGAGACACTTGAACTATATTTATTTATATTATATTTATATTATTTGTATAATATGTTTTATTTATTTATATTAAATACGAAAGAACAGTTAGAACAATTAGGTACTTGAACAATCGATGTTTTTTCTTTATTGTGTCTAGGCTTATATTCTCATTTCTTTCTATATTGTTTATTCCGAAAAATTCTTGTTGTTCACCAGTAGTAGAATTGTTGATGGGTTGTATCGTTGAAGATGAATCAGAAGCCAACTCTCCTGATGTGTTTTGATTATATAAAATTCTATCGGCGACGTCTAATTTATTTCTCATTGAATCCGACACATAACTTTCCGCAACTGTAGAGGATTTCCATCCACCATGTCTTTTCAAACCAAAAACTTCGATTCCTGTATCAGCCAGAAAAGTGGCAGACGTCCTTCGAAAAGAATGGTCTGTATAAGTACTGGGATTTTCCAATCCCAAATATTCTGCGATCTTAGCAGGGATTTTTGCAAAAGTATTTTTGTCTACTGGTTGGTTCATACATTTACCTGTGTGGTATTTTATAAAAAATCTACTAATTTCTTTATTTTGCCTAGCGTTAATATATTTTCTAACTATTTCAACAAAATTGATGCGTTGTTCATCTTTGTTAATAATCGTAAAAGAACGCTGCAATCCATTTTTTGAATCCGGTATTGTTATTATTATTACAGAATTTTTGTCTTCAACATCTTCAATTATCATTTTACACAACTCATCCTTCCTACAGGCGCCAGCTATTCCCATAATCATAACAACCTGAAAAAGTTTAATTTAGTATAAGTGAGCAACGACCTAATTAATCATAATAGCTTACCTTCATCAACAAATGTGTATTATCTGGTGCTTCGAGTAAAAATTTGTTCATATCTTCTCTTGTAAATATACAAGATTTTTAGGTTTAAAACCACCATTTTTTCGCTTCAAGAATGCCCTTAACTTGGGATACTGTGATATGTTCTCATTGTCATTAATAAATACAGTGCTTTTTAGCATCGAATACTCAGACCAAAGACTACCTGGAGACTTCAACTTTTCAGATCTGTTCACAAAATAAGCCAGTAACGCAATTTCTGTTATGGTATTTACACCCTTCTCGCGACACCAACTTTTAAATACTTTATATGTGTCTTCGTATCGCTTTTGAGACTTTCTTGGAAGTAAATCCATACAAGACTTATTTGCTAATTCTTCTATATTCGACATTATATAGTTATTTATGTACCAAGGGTCGTAAGTGTTTTTGGTCGAGAATACAGTTTGCAATCCGAGGCCCGTAGGGTCGAGGATTGCAAGTACTCGAGACCAAAAAATCGCACTGTACGACCCGCGGTGCATATTATATTTTTCGTCATATCCATGAATCATTAAACTAGAAAAAACTTGAGAAAAACTATAATTATTTGAGTAAGATTTCATATTTTCTAAGCAAATAGTAAAGGTAGCGATGCTTGGAATATCCATGGCAACCGTCAATAAAATAAATTTAGTATGCGACTTCTATTCAAATGACAACTACTGTTAAGATAAATTACATCATATTATTATAATAATAGCTCTGAACATTTTTGAAAATAATGTCGGATATAGAAAATATAGCAACCAAAGTTTGTCTGGATTTATTTCCAAAAAAGTTAGAACATTTAATTTAATACCTATTATATAAAAGAAAAAATATTCCCAAATTTACTTTCTTTCCCAAGGGGCGTTATGAAAAATAACGACCTGTCGCCAATGGCAACAAGTATTTGGTACACAAAGCACCACTTACTGTCGACAAAACAATGGAATTAGAGTATACTTTCGAGGCAGGTATGACGAAAATATTATTGTATTGCTATTATAATAATACGGCTTATAGGTATTGACAGTAGTTGTCATGTGAATAGAAGCCGCGTGCTAAATTTATTTTATTGATGGTTGCCATGGATATTCCAAGCATCGCTACCTTTACTAATACAAATATGAAATTTTACTCAAATAACTATAGTTTTCCATTAGTTTTTCTCAAGTTTTTTTTTCCAGTTTAATGAGTCATAGGTATGACGAAAAATATAATATGCACCGCGGATTGTACAGTGCGATTTTTTGGTCTCGAATACTTGCAAACCTCGGCCCTACGGGCCTCGGATTGAAAACTGTATTCTCGACCAAAAAAGTGCACCTTACGACCCTTTGTACATAAATAACTATTTAATGAGCAATGTAATATTGATATTGATATTAGTTGATAGGTCCAATTAGATAACTGGGCGAAAGTTTATTTCCTGATTTTTAGCGACCATTTTTAAAGGCAGTTCAATTTTTTACAAATATTTAAATGCACCCTAGTTCGTCTTCATTTTAGGTAATTTCTCTTGATAATTTTGTCAGTATAACATATAATGCATTGTGTATTTCAAGTTTTTAATCAGATTAATCAATTACGAAACGTTTGCAGGAGAGGAAGGAAATCAAGAAGTTTCGTCAATCTAAATCTATCAATCCGATATAAGAATATCATCATTTCAATCATTTTTGTAAAACTTCATCGGATACGTGAATTTGTAGATAACGACCTGATACAGATAAAAAAATAATTATAATGAATCGCCATCAAATATGGACATAAGCGGATGTAACTAGCAGGCACACCTGTGTCGTTGGATATCGAACATAATTATGATATGGTCGATACACAGCAATACAGCAATGTGTTTGCCGGAATAGTGATGGCATCTGTATGCAATCTGCTTCGTGTACGCATGGTATCACATACATATTGCATATACTGTGGGGATGCTAGGAAACATGATGGTGCGAGCCACCTATATGCTAATGAAACGTAATCTTTTATGAAATCTGGCTTTAAAAATTGTTTTGTCCCATGTAGGTCATGGATTCGTTGAAAATATTGTTGAGAATTTACCCAAAAAGTTTTTGAAAAGATACGTGGTGCCATATTTAAACAATCAACGGATTTAATAAACTAGGATCATTTTATAATATCGGTCATTCTAGAAGCATGGAATGTAACAATCAGGTATTTGTTTTTCCTCCCTATATTGATTCTGCTAAATATAAAATAAGGGATGCCACAGTGAATTTTGCATCGGATATTAAAGATGGTGGGTACGATGACTTCATGTTTTCATTTCCCGTTTATTTCTTAGCTTAAACGTCGTGAAAATTTTCCTAAGGATCCAAATTGGGCTTTTTTGGCGAGGAATTCGCTTAAATATGTCTTAAATGTATAAAAACACAATTTTATCAACAAACTTTATTTTTAATTTTATGTTAACTGTATTAACACACTTATTTTAATTCTATATTTCAAGTAATTTTTTTGGTAACTTAGTTTATACCCTGAGACTTACAAGACTTTAATTAAGCTCAAAAATAGCACAAAACACAAGTTACATGAAAAAGTCATTATTTGTATCAGAATCGTCATCAATATTGAGACAGTCTCACAAGCACACACAACGGTTAGAGTGAGATCCCAGAGCCGCCAGACCCACGTCATTTTAGCAAAACTAATATTTTGACAACGAATAGTGTAATATCTAGTTAAGAACGTATGCGTATTTGCTAGCTTGAAAGCGGGGCGCGTTTGCAGAAAACAGGTACAAAAGGTACATACAAATTTTCTCACCTACGTTAAAGTATGATAGCTGATTTGTTTCTCAACTGTCATGCTAACGACATGGTGTAAGCGTCAATCTCTGAATCTTAACGTCCTTAAGCCCTGAGAAGTGGCCAGCATTGTTCAGACCTTACCGAACGACAAAGCCCCGGGTTCGGACTCCGTCGATTACAAGCTGCTCAAATATCTCCCGAGGAAAGGTATTGTGCAATTGACGTACATTGTCAACGCGATTCTGCGACTGCAACACTGGCCTAGCCAGTGGAAATGCGCCGTGGTCGTGCCTACCTTGAAGCCGAAAAAGAACGCGAAGCTCGCCGGCAGTTATCGACCGATCTCGTTACTGTCGACGATCTCCAAGAAGGTCATCCTGATCAGATTAGACTCTGCTCAGGATGAACTTTACATCAACGACGAGTTCCAGTTCTGCTTCAGGAGGTACTGTGCAGCAAGTCGTCAGGATCGTGAATGACGTCAAGGTGCAATGCAACCTTGGGAAGAGCACCGTCATGGTGCTCCTGGAAGTTGAGAAGGGCTTCGATACCGTATGGATCCCAGGGCTTCTTCACAAACTGAACGTACTGAACTTCCCCATGCACATAACCAAACCTATTCACTCTTTCCTAATTGGTAGATCGGTACAGGTCAGGTTGAATAATAAACTATCAACTCGACGGGACATTCGCGCGGGCGTCCCTCAGGGGTCGTGCCTATCACCGAAACTGTACAACTTATACGTCTCCGACTTCCCGGAGTTCCCGAATACGAACCTTGCCAAGTACGCCGACGACACGGCCATGTATGCGCATTCACACAACGAACAAGCGGCAAATATTCTACTGAAGGCGCACATGACCCGTGCCACGGCATATTACGACAAGTGGAAGATTCGGATCAACGCGGGAAAGTCTGAGTCAATTCTCTTCACGCGCCGGTTCACAGAGAACCGCATCTTAACGCCAATTTCGATCGGAGGGCAAGAAATTCCAATCAAACGGTGTGTGAAGTATCTGGGGGTGAATTTAGACAAACGACTGACGTTTAACGCCCACGTGAACGAGACGGTACGCAAGGTCTACTTCATGTCCAGGAGTCTGTACCCGCTCCTGGCCAGGGGTAGCGGACTTAACAGGACAAATAAAAAACTGTTGTACATGATGGTGATCAGGCCGGCCATCACATACGCGGCGCCGGTGTGGTGCAGCATACCGGCCACGACAATGAGAAAACTTCGAGTTCTTGAACATAAATTTATGCGCCTCATCTCTGGTTCGGACAGATACACCTCCCTCAGAGATTTATATGATCGTTGCCACGACATAACCCCACTAGCGGACTACGTCCAAGAAATTTTTTAAAAATTCTACGAATTCAAACTTGGCAATAGTCCGCTAATCCGCAACATAACCCGAATCAGAAAGCATAATGCAATCCTTTTCGATATTCGACACCCCCTACCATACCAGGCGTTGCCTATCTTCCGGCAACCTCTCTAGCCACACTTTCCTATACGACAACTTCTTATTTCCCCACTTTAAACCTTTACTAAAACCTATAATCAACTTTCTCCATTCCCTTTATATGTTCTATTTGTTTTTATTTTTTTTGTTATTTTGTCCTTTTTGTTTCTAAATTCTATCTTGACCAATAAATTTTCAAAACCAAAATATTTCATACCATATCTTTTAAATTTCCACGACATTTTCCTGGCGGCGGGAAGACCACCAGGGTGGAATTGCTTCGAACGGGTTTTTTCGTTGAGTTCTGTTTTCCCGTGCCAGCAACCAAAATTAAATAAGTGCTTCGTCTAGTGAGTGATAGTTTTATAGCGTTTTTCTTTTAATTAGTTTTAGGTCCTTGTGGACACATTTTTAATGTCTAATTTAGTTTTTAAGTCTGCCTGCGGCAGACAGAAGCACTAACCTACATATCATCTGTCGTTAAGCCAAACCGGACCTGCTCCGCCCAGCCCTACAATCACCACGATGCTGTGCGACGTAGTTGTCTGGCTGGCTCTGGACCAGGTTCTGGCGAGGCGCATACATGTATAAAAACTATTAATAAATTGTTATTGATTGATTGATTGAATCTTAACGTCCGAGGTTCAATCCCTGAGCGATCTCAGTTTTTTTTTCAAATATACGTACTAAGAAAAAAAAAGTTATGGCCAAAAATAACAAATATTTCCTTATCGGTTGTCTCTTTCTTGGTAATCGCCACCTTGTTAATATTTGTTGAAAAAAAAAAGCTGAGAACGCTCAGGGATCGAACCTCGGACCTTAATATTCGGAGGTTGACGCTTACACCATGTCACTGTCACTTGAAAAATAAATCATACTTTAACGTAGGTGAGAAAATTTGTATGTACCTTTTGTACCTGTTTTCTGCAAACGCGCCCCACTTTCAAGCTAGCAAATACGCATACGTTCTTAACTAGATATTACACTATTCGTTGTCAAAATATTAGATTTGCTAAAATGACGTAGGTCTGGCGGCTCTGGGATCTTGGACTAGGATGATTATACAGTTAGTTGAAAGAATGTCACTTTTACCCCCTAGAGCACGTCATTCTAACTCAATGGATCACGCTTATGAGTAGTACAATTTTCGGGGTATTTTTTATGCTTTGCAAAGGATAAAGGTAGATAACTATATATTTTCGCCCACTAATTTCATAAAAATAAGTTCTCCTTAAAATCATTAAACGTTATTTACTTATGGTTAAACATATGATCTTTTTGTTTCTATACGTTTTACATTTGAAAAACAACAGTTAGTCGTAATAACAGCATTTCAAAGTAAGCATGTTTGGAGTTTTTTAGAAATTTTTTGCGTTTTTCCGAACTTTTAATGTATATTTAAGTTAGATGTATTCGATGAACCAAGAAGATCTATACCTCATTTCATTGTTGAGTATTTAAGCTTTTAAATAATGGTTAATTTATATTGGTTCATCAAGCGTTTCAATGTATAAAAGCAAAATCTTTGAATAAAAATATATTTTTTTCTGAAATCGGTCAATCGATCAAGAATGTCTACTATTCTAGTATTTTAGTCCGTTGCTAAGCAACTCTCAGAAAACAGTCCGGGAAAGTTACTTTTCCGTACTGTCGTTTATATATATTTTGGACAGTAAATAAGCACTAATCTCTGACTCTTTCCTTTTATGCACTAATAAAAATTCTTTAATTTATAATACTGATTGCGATTTCAGAAAAAATAGTATGTGTACCTCATAGTAAAAGCACATTTCCGGACTTCAATGCTTGTTGGCCTCGGCTTAACGCCTCGGCCAACAATTTACATCGTTGTCCGGGAATGTATTGCTTTTACTACTAGATGCACAATGTAATATTTCAAGGAACTGTTTTTTATTACTTGTCAGGACATATACTACTCGGAAATTATAATGACATATGACATGGCCAATGGGCGAAAAAGGGCCCTTATCTATCCTTGTCCTTTGCTCTTTTTTATTTTTTCCGAATCTATTATATTGTTGGGGTTAACATTAAAATAAAAAAACGCTCAAAAATTGGCTGCCATTTTGAGTTTTTTGGACTGGGCAACAGGCAGATTCGAAACCAGTGAGCTCAATATCTCGGCCAATTTTCATCATAGAATCTTTTTTCAAAAAAAAAGAAAAAATTCACGATTTTTCGCATTTCTTGCAGATTTGTTTATTCTTAGATTTAGTATAAAAAATAGTTTTTTCGAGATAGCAATGAGAAATTCAATTTTCTACAAAAGTGTACTCTTGTAATTTTTTTGAATTTCGCTTAGTTTTTGAGTTATATTGAAAAAACCAAAAAACCGCCCCTTTCACACCTTTCTCAAAAATGCTCCCCTAAATTTAAGTTAGAGCCGGCATTGTGATAGCGTAAAGGAATATTATTTATTAATCGAACAAGGACGCGCATTCTCTCGGTCATAACTTTGTTGTTTTTTATACTAGAGAAAAAAATGCGAAAAAAGTGTCGGAAAGCTGACTCGATTCTCTTTAATATTTGAATAATATTGGATAAAATGCCAACTGTCAACAGATTTTTGTCCAAATATGGTACTTTTCTCACGCTGTGGCGTCGAAGCGCGTTGGAGTATCCTGCCGTTGAGTTCTGTTCCGAGCGTTAGTTGCAAAATCTCCAGCTCCGAAAATTAAATTAACAAAATTGTTTACAAAAATCCATATTTGTGCACCTAATTTGTTAAATAAAAAATATTGCACAAGGGTTAACTCAGCAACTATCATTTCTACCAAAAATTCAGCGAGTTCAGAGAATGTCCTAAACAAAAATCTAAATGCATTGGACTATCTCTTGTATTATATAATATAACGAGTCAATTGAAAAAATATATGAACTTCCAATTTATTCAGAAATTATGTGTAACAGTTTTCGAAAATTATTACGTTCACTGCAACGCATCCGAGTAGCTTTCTCTATAATCTAATGTGGTCTTTTTGTTTATCTGGCGCATTATGGAAGCATCGGTGGTGAAGTGCAATAGAATTTACCCCCTGATGCGAAAGCGATAATGTATTGACGTATGTGCAGTACGTATGGGTTACTAGTGTAAACAATTAATGGTCATTTGCTTTGTTAATTAGTGGTTGCATTACACACACTGCAAACACTAGGTCGTTGACACTTTTTACGATCTGTTCCACATTTACTTATGTGTCGAGCGTAACTGGGAGTAATTCGATGCAAGTAAGCCGAATTTACCACTCGATTTCGCTCGATCAGTATAATTATTTTACCATGCACGTATATGTCGTTTTTCTTTCACTTTGGAATATAAGAATATTTATATTGATGTATTGTTACATAAAACATAGTTTCTACGTGTTTTATATACCTGGCGGTTAATTGTGTATTGTCAAAGGAGCTTACAATATTTTGAATAAATTAGCAATAGGCCTTATTTTTAACAAGCTTCTATTAGCTTGATCTGTGTAACATTGTAAGCAAATCTTACAACTCACTTTTCACCCACTTCTAATTGTCGTATCGATTTGAAACTTTGCACACTTATGCAATTCTGGAAACAATACAATAATATGGTAGGTTCCAAAAACCGTGTTTTTTTAGCTTTTAAAGTATAATTTTATATTTGGACTCTGCTGCCATTCTCCTGGCGCATTCACCATATCCTTAATGTTAAATGTTAAATATTTATTGCTACTACTGTACTCCTAAATCTTCTAAAGTGTTAATGGGAGTTTTACACACCAGAGTTTTAAGATGACCTCACAAAAAGAAATTGAGATCGGGCTATTGCTGGCCATTGCTGACGTCCTTCGAATTCTACGTCCGTTTTGCTCCATCAGCTCCCAGTTTTTTATATAACCTCAAAAAATAGCTAAGAATCCATAAAAATCCACTATTTATCGACATTAGAAAAAATTGCGACGTTAAAATGCTCCGACAGTTTTGTTCTTTAGAAAAGCGTTCAACATTTTCTTCTACTGCAGATGTACTTTTCAACATGGAGTTATGATTCCTAAAGTCTATGATTTTTCCGAGCAATGCAATAGTGTTACTATTAGTATAATAATTTATATGTATAGTTGAGGCAATAGCAATAGTAATCGACGTACCGCCTATCTAGGCGGTGTTGTTGAGCCGCAATGGTTGCAGAACGCAGAGCTGCATTTAACTATATTGTTCGCCCGTTTACTTTTTCAATGTAGGTATTTGTCAGCCGCGGCTTGTGAAATTTAGATTGGTCATATCTTAGTATTAAGTCATGGGACCCAAGCCATATTTTGTGACATGACCACCAAGATAAAATAAAGCAATTTTGAAAAAAAAAAAAATTGTACCCTGGGTTTTTGTAAAAAGACATTTAAATTTTATTACATTTTTTTTTTCAGAAAAAGGAGGAAAACAATATTTAATAGAATTTAAATAAGTCTTTTTACAAAAACCCATTTGTTGTGTGGTGTTCAATTCATTTTTAAAACTTTTCTTTTTGCAAAATTCGATGAATTTTTTTTCCAAAACTGCTTCATTTTATCATGGTAGTGGTGTCATAAAGTATTAGACTAGGCCCATAAGTAGGAAATCCATCTCTAAAGTGCAAGAAGCATTTCATGTAACAATTGGGAAAATAACGTTTTTAGGGAACGCTGAATACGAATCTGCCTGTTGTCAAAGCAAAATTTGGACTGGAAGTCCGGCATCCAAGGTGGCGACCAAAACTCTGTTGCCCTATATCTCCCTAGTCCGTTGACTTAAAATAATGACCTAAACGTCTGCTTGGGGGTTTTCTCGGATACCAAACACATTGCAATGCTCAAAATTTACTTACCTTAAGTTTGAAGTGAGGGGTTCCAAGATGGCGCCCAAGATGGCCGCCGAAACTTTGTTGTGTTTACGTGCGCTCTGTACATCTTGTTGTATTTAGAGTGTAAAATTTGTCAGATATATAGTTTTTAGTGCTTGAATGTGTACTACTGTGTGTGTGTTACGTGTTTTTAAGTAATATTTTACCTCCAACGCGCTGCGACTACCCCTCCTAAGATGCCATTACCAGGTAAAGACATGATGGCAAGCGGCGGCATACTGTGAGTAAAACCAGTTGCTTTTCGGCACTGACAATTTAAAAAACGTTTCAGGTGAATGTGTGGGAAAATGCTCATCATGCCCGACCGGTGGTGATGGATCCTGAGTCATATGAGTGGAGGCTTCACCAAGACCAGTACATTCCCATCCTTATGACCCTTGAGCCCATCCTCAAAGCCTGTACGGATATCCTAACCTGCAATTGTTCATCCCAGTGCTAGAGTACAATGTGCACGTGCAAGAAGAATAGACTGACTTGCACCAAGTTGTTCCATCGCTCTCGACAATGTTTGAACACTTTAAATGATTGATTTCTTATCTTCCTTGCAACTTTGCCATTAGCTTGCTACACTTGAATTATTGTTTTTCTTTTTGCAATCTTGCAATAAACAATGTTTGAACTTTGAAATGATCGTTTTCTTATCTTCCTTGCATCCTTGCTTACTTCCGAGCAACAAAGTTTCGGCGGCCATCTTGGAATCCAGGCACTCCTAACTTAAGGTAAGTAAATTTTGAGCATTGCAATGTGTTTGGCATCCGAGAAAACCCCCAAGGAGACGTTTAGATCATTATTTTAAGCCAACGGACAAGGGGGGAGATATAGGGCAAGAGAATTTTGGTCGCCATCTAGGATACCGGACTTCCGGTCCAAATTTCGCTTTGTCAACAGGCAGATTCGTATTCAGCGGGGTCGAAATACCATAAAGACGCCGTTTTCCCAATTGTTACATGAAATGCTTCTTGCATTGTTCTTTTTTGAAAACGTGCCTAGTCTATATGGCTTGGGTCCCTATGAGTCAATACTAAGATATGACCAATCTAAATTTCACAAGTCGCCGCTGGATTTGTGCTCAGTTTAGCTAGCTGTACAAAAAACGTATTAACTTGAAATAAAAGTAGTGACTACACCTATAGTAGTTACAGTATATACAGTTCACTTAATATAAATTGTTACTACCCAGCAAGCACCGCGAGGAGGTATGAGCATTTCTCGCCAGGAAAGGATGGGCTCGGAATATTAATATAGGATAAAGAGATTATTTAAAAACTAACAAGAAACCTTTAAAAACAAAATAAAAACAAAAAATATACTCTAAAAATAGTAACAGAAACATATTAGTCCCCAGTACAGCGTCCTTTTTTGAAAATGATTACAAAAGTGGTAAAAATGGTCTTAGCGGCTTCATTTTAACGAGTCTACCACACTGTAAAATTTTCAGAATACGGGATGGGCGCTTTTCCGCACGCGCAGCACCTAAACCTGTCGTTCTAGCGCGGTTATGATTTTTTATTACACAACTCAAATTTCTTATTTTAATTGAAAGATTATACGTCAAATCAAAAGAAAATTGTTTTGTCCGAAAAAAGAGAGGGCGTGATTGTCGAGTCCGACACCTGCAACATATCACTCTAGCGCGGCACCGTTTTGTTATTGCACAACTCCTAATTTTCAATTCCAATTGCTCATAATTGCCTAAAAAAGATAGTTCATAAGTTGTCCAACAAATTTTCAGCCTCGTGTTTTCAGTCCGACAACCTGAATATGTCAGTTATGGCAGATTATGTTTTACGATTGCAAAATTTCGGACAAAAATCACACGTGATAGATTGGTACGTTTTTGAACGAAATATAGCACTGTCCGACAAAAATAGTGGATCATATTACCAGTCCGACAAAAAAAAAAAAAAGGTTAATACGGTTAATCGTACGCTCAACAAGCAATCACGATAAAATACAGGATACTATTAGACGTGCCAAACAGTAAAGAGAAACTTTTTAAAATATAAGTTCAAGTAGCCATCGTGCATAACGATATATCTCTGTAAACTTAACAGGTAACCACGACAAAAGATGTAATGCTGTTAGGCGTATCATGCAGCAAAAGGAGACCGACCAAAAGTATATACGTATACACGTAACGTCTATTATGACTTGCGGTACCTATTCTCATATGTAAAACAACGCTCCGTATAATGATTGTTTATCTCATAGAGTTGACTAAACTCACTTAACTAGTACTCTATATATTTTCAGATAAATATTGGTCAGTTATAACAACATAAAAATATTAAATTTTAGTGAGATCGTACGCTCAATAAGCAACCACGATAAAATACGGGACACTGTTAGACGTACCAATCAGCAATGGAAAACTTTTAAAAATATAAGTTCAAGTAGCCATCGTGCATAATGCTATGTCTCTGTAAACTTAACAGGTAACCACGATAAAAGAAGTAATGCTGTTAGACGTGTCATGCAGTAAAGGGAGACCGACCAAAAGTATACACGAAACGTCTGTTATGACCTGTGGTATCTATTCTCATATGTAAAACAACGCTCTGTATAATGATTGTTTATCTCACAGAGTTGACTAAACTCACTTAACTAGTACTCTATATATTTTCAAATAAATATTGGTCAGTTATAACAACATAAAAATATTAAATTTTAGTGAGATCGTACGCTCAATAAGCAACCACGATAAAATACGGGACACTGTTAGACGTACCAATCAGTAAAGGAAAACTTTTAAAAATATAAGTTCAAATAGCCATCGTGCATAATGCTATGTCTCTGTAAACTTAACAGGTAACCACGATAAAAGAAGTAATGCTGTTAGGCGTGTCATGCAGTAAAGGGAGACCGACCAAAAGTATACACGAAACGTCTGTTATGACTTGTGGTATCTATTCTCATATGTAAAACAACGCTCTGTATAATGATTGTTTATCTCACAGAGTTGACTAAACTCACTTAACTAGTACTCTATATATTTTCAAATAAATATTGGTCAGTTATAACAACATAAAAATATTAAATTTTAGTGAGATCGTACGCTCAATAAGCAACCACGATAAAATACGGGACACTGTTAGACGTACCAATCAGCAATGGAAAACTTTTAAAAATATAAGTTCAAGTAGCCATCGTGCATAATGCTATGTCTCTGTAAACTTAACAGGTAACCACGATAAAAGAAGTAATGCTGTTAGGCGTGTCATGCAGTAAAGGGAGACCGACCAAAAGTATACACGAAACGTCTGTTATGACTTGTGGTATCTATTCTCATATGTAAAACAACGCTCTGTATAATGATTGTTTATCTCACAGAGTTGACTAAACTCACTTAACTAGTACTCTATATATTTTCAAATAAATATTGGTCAGTTATAACAACATAAAAATATTAAATTTTAGTGAGATCGTACGCTCAATAAGCAACCACGATAAAATACGGGACACTGTTAGACGTACCAATCAGCAATGGAAAACTTTTAAAAATATAAGTTCAAGTAGCCATCGTGCATAATGCTATGTCTCTGTAAACTTAACAGGTAACCACGATAAAAGAAGTAATGCTGTTAGGCGTGTCATGCAGTAAAGGGAGACCGATCAAAAGTATACACGAAACGTCTGTTATGACTTATGGTATCTATTCTCATATGTAAAACAACGCTCTGTATAATGATTGTTTATCTCATACATAGGTGATAGGTAGGGTTCAAGAACGAAGCCGGCAAAACAAAGTATATATATAAAAATGGAGCCTGGCGGACCATGAGACGATGAATTCATCAGCTGCTCTTCCCGCGCACACTCTTTATTTAGTATAGTTTAGGCGCGCGCTTTGGCACTACTTTCAAAAATAATTTTTTTTTAATTTTTTTAATTAGTTTATATTAGTTTTTTTGTCGGACACCTATTTTTTTAATATACATATTTTATTTGAAAGTGAAAAAAATTAAAATTATAACTTTTGTAATCGCAAAACGTAACCTGCCCTAACTGACATATTCAGGTTGTCGGACTGAAAAAACGAGGCTGAAAATTTGTCGGATACGGTATGGACTATCTTTTTTAGGCAATTATGAGCAATTGGAATTGAAAATTAGGTGTTGTGCAATAATAAAACGGTACCGCGCTAGAGTGATATGTTGGAGGTGTCGGACTCAACAATCTTGCCCTCTTTTTTTTTCGGATAAAAAAATTTTCTTTTGATTTGACGTATAATCTTTCAATTGAAATAAAAAATTTGAGTTTTGTAATAAAAAATCGTAACCGCGCTAGAACGACAGGTTTAGGTGCTGCGCGTGCGGAAAAGCGCCATCCTGTACTCTGAAAATTTTACAGTGTGGTAGACTCGTTAAAATGAAGCCGCTAAGACCATTTTTATCACTTTTGTAATCATTTTCAAAAAAGGACGCTGTACTGGGGACTATATAGTTCTCTCAATAAATAAACTAAAAATAAACTAATAGTAAAGTTATTACTACAATAAAAACAGAAAGATGAATCATTGCAAAAATAAAAAAAATAACATTGATAAATAATAACATACTGAAAAATAATATTTCTGAAGCACTGAACTACGAAAGCACAAAAACGGAAATAAATAATACAGCGGATATCACAAAATTCATTTCTTCACTTCACTTTATCCTCACCTCACTGCACTACGAAAACACAAAAACGGAAATAAATAATACAGTGGATATCACAAAATTCACTTCTTCACTTCACATCACTTTATTTTACCTCACCTCACTGCACTACGACAACCCAAAAACGTAAATAAACACTACAGTGGATATCACAAAATACACTTCTTCACTTCACACCGTTTCACTTTACCTCACCTCACTACACTACGAAAACATAAAAACGAAAATAAATAACACAGTGGACATCACAAAATTCACTACTTTACTTTACCTACGATCACTACTGTAAATAGTAAAAAACACATTACCTGCCATCTATGTAAGTTGGATTTTACATATTGTAAACAAAACGCACTGTAAACAAATCGCACGATAAACAAAACGCACGGGACACGCAAATATAGGTGGCTTAGTTCGCTGACGCGGGGTTTAAAAAGACAAATGCGCCTACGTAATTTTCAAACGCTGTCAAAACTGACATAATATTTGTTGAATAATATTTTTGACAAGTAAACTAAATTCAGATTTTACTAAATAATTAAATAAATATGATCGTAGGTAAAGTATAGTACATAATTCGAGTTGTAAAGCAATTACGCACTCATGGAAATACGCACTCGCCGCTACGCGGCATCGTGCGTAACTTTTCCATTCGTGCGTAATATGCTTCTTACAACACTCATTACGTAATATACTATTACATCACTTCACTTTACCTCATGTCACTTTATCTCACCTCGCATCTTTCTCTGAATCCTCGCCCTTTTCACCTTCTTCGTCATTTTCAGATGAACTGCTATCTTCGTTCAAATTTATAATAAATTTATTTCCATCGTTCATATGAAGTTGACCAATTTTTGAATATTCATCTTCAATTTTAATTACTTTCGTAATTTTTTCCCCAATCTTCCTTGTTAATTTTCGACACTTAATTTTCAATTAACTCTACGACTTTCTTGTCGAATTTCTGAAAAGTATTTCCTTTTCTGACATCTTTCTTCAATTTACACCAGATTAATTCAGTCGGATTTAAAATACAGAAATATGGCGGTAATCTCAATACTTTGTGGCCATATTTCTCCGCTACAATGTCTATAACATATTTCTTCTCAAATTTTTTCGTTCGCAGGACTTCCAAGAGTTGTGCTTTATTATAATTTTCCTCATAATAGAGATCATGTTCCATTAAAAAAATTGTAACTCCGCCTTAGTAGAACTCTTGTTAGGAATTTTATAGACTTGTCTCGAATGGTATTTCACATTATCAAGAACAATAACGCTGTTCGGTTTTAATTTTGGGATTAGGGTCTTTTCAAACCATTCCTCAAATATTTTTCCCTCCATGTTCTTGTGGTAATCCACGTTACAGTCTTCCATGTTTTTTCCGCAGTTTCAATGCACCATCAACGCATTCATCAACTGATCCACAGTGTAATATAATCAACCGAGTCCCTTTATTAGGGGGCAATAAGATTGGTTGACATTTCTTAAATCCATCAGTCCATCCTTTTTTTACAGTGTCATGAGTATCATACCAAGTTTCATCTAGATAATAAATGGGTCTATTTTCCCTGAGTTGTTTTATCTCTTCTAGATATGAATTTCGCCAATCTACTATTCGTCTGCTTTCCATAATCGCCATTCGTTTATTAATAAATCCAATTTTTTTCATCCTTCAATTATCTAAAGTTCTTTTGGTATATTTTAGAGGATAATCCATTTCCTTTAGTTTTCTGTCTATCGTGTTAAGAGTTGGAATTTAATTTTTTTGATACGTATCATAAACTACACTAGAGAATATTATTTAGGTATTATGCAAATCACAGCTTACACACTTTTTTATTTATTATGAAAATACCTACTTTCTGTATATTGTTGCCCTAATCTGGGCACGCTAATATACTAGTTAGGTAAATACTTTAAAACACTCATTATTGGAGAACCAATCAAAACAACTACTCTTCTAGCTAATACTGACGAAGTATTGAATTACATGATAGGATTCTTAGCATTTTAAAGAAAAAAAAATATATTGAAAATGCTTAAATCATTTATTTACATTTAGTCATTCACACTTTTTTTTATTTAATATGAAATTATCTACTTTCTGTATATTGGTACCTTAATCGGGTCACGCTAATATACTACGTAGGAAAACACTTTAAAACACTCATTATTGGAAAACCAATCAAAACAACTACTCTACTAGCTAATACTGACGAAGTATTGAATTACATGATAGGATTCCTGGCATTTTAAGGCAAAAAAATATATTGAAGATACTTAAATTATTTATTGAAATTCAGTCACTCACAAGAATTATTGAACCTTACATTCTATTTCAACTCTAGAAAAGTTGTACAAGTTTTTTCGAACTCGTTAGTTCTCATCAGTAGAGTATAGAAACATTCATTCATTATTTACATTTCATTATTTATTCTTGATTTATTTTTTACAATAAATTATTTTTATTTATTTGCTTTTATCATGATTAGAGAATATTATTTAGGTATTATGCAAATCACAGCTTACACACTTTTTTATTTATTATGAAAATACCTACTTTCTGTATATTGTTGTCCTAATCTGGGCACGCTAATATACTAGTTAGGTAAATACTTTAAAACACTCATTATTGGAGAACCAATCAAAACAACTACTCTTCTAGCTAATACTGACGAAGTATTGAATTACATGATAGGATTCTTAGCATTTTAAAGAAAAAAAAATATTTTGAAAATACTTAAATCATTTATTTACATTTAGTCATTCACACTTTTTTTTATTTAATATGAAATTATCTACTTTCTGTAATTCAATACTTCGTCAGTATTAGCTAGAAGAGTAGTTGTTTTGATTGGTTCTCCAATAATGAGTGTTTTAAAGTATTTACCTAACTAGTATATTAGCGTGCCCAGATTAGGGCAACAATATACAGAAAGTAGGTATTTTCATAATAAATAAAAAAGTGTGTAAGCTGTGATTTGCATAATACCTAAATAATATTCTCTAATCATGATAAAAGCAAATAAATAAAAATAATTTATTGTAAAAAATAAATCAAGAATAGGCTTGTAAATAATGAATGAATGTTTCTATACTCTACTGATGAGAACTAACGAGTTCGAAAAAACTTGTACAACTTTTCTAGAGTTGAAATAGAATGTAAGGTTCAATAATTCTTGTGAGTGACTGAATTTCAATAAATAATTTAAGTATCTTCATTATATTTTTTTTGCCTTAAAATGCCAGGAATCCTATCATGTAATTCAATACTTCGTCAGTATTAGCTAGTAGAGTAGTTGTTTTGATTGGTTTTCCAATAATGAGTGTTTTAAAGTGTTTTCCTACGTAGTATATTAGCGTGACCCGGTTAAGGTACCAATATACAGAAAGTAGATAATTTCATATTAAATAAAAAAAAGTGTGAATGACTAAATGTAAATAAATGATTTAAGTATTTTCAATATATTTTTTTTCTTTAAAATGCTAAGAATCCTATCATGTAATTCAATACTTCGTCAGTATTAGCTAGAAGAGTAGTTGTTTTGATTGGTTCTCCAATAATGAGTGTTTTAAAGTATTTACCTAACTAGTATATTAGCGTGCCCAGATTAGGGCAACAATATACAGAGAGTAGGTATTTTCATAATAAATAAAAAAGTGTGTAAGCTGTGATTTGCATAATACCTAAATAATATTCTCTAATCATGATAAAAGCAAATAAATAAAAATAATTTATTGTAAAAAATAAACTACACATTTTAAAAGTTTTGCTGAAAAAGGTCCAGAGTTTTCGATTTACCGGCGTCGGATCGTTGTTTTCTTGGGAGGGCAGCTTCTTTCACCAGTTTGTGTATTGTCGAACGGGGAACTTTTGTCAGAGATCCTATTTCACCTATTACATCTAAATCATCCAAATTAGGGTCATTAGCTTTTTGTTCCAAAATACTATCGTAAACATTTAAGCAAATTTTCCGTCCACGTCCAAATCTACTTGTTTTTTTCTTACTGAAAACACTGATGGATTTTGATTCACTTTATCACTGTAATCACTATCATTTTCATTTTCATTTTCATGAACACGATTAGATGTAGACGTATATGCATCACACGGTCGAAACATTTTTATATAAAATATATTTTATATTAAAAAATAGAAATAAAACAATAATAATTTATAATATTATACTTACAATATCCCCCAAGGCACTGCTATGAATTGGTAACAAAACTTACTAAAATTATTTTCAAAAACACATTACCAAATAAAGAAATATAAAGTAATTATCGAATTATATCTTCACCTCGACAGTATAAGCTCGGCTGCGGTATCTGTAACTACGGTCCTGCATTAAAAATACCAGTCTAACGGTTTACGCCTACACGCCACGTCAGATGCCGACATCGATATCCTCTCTCTCACTTAATGTAAGTGGAGTAAAGACGGAAGATTTACTTGCCGTCCTATTCATTCCTCTACCCTCATAACCCTCACACTATTAAGACTGCTTCAACTATACCATAGTTTCCATAGGCATGAAATGAGAGATGTCTCTCACGCTCGTAAAAATTAACATAAAAAACTTGTGATTACCATTTTTTTTTCACACTCGCCTTGCAAAGCTACGATTTCTGCACTAATAATTTTACAACAAATTATATATCAGGACGACCGGCTTCTCTAAATTGCAAATAACAAAAATAATCGCTATCATAAGGATGTGGATGTGGAACTTATATCTCTAAGAAAATTACGTAAAATTAAATTTGATTCTTCTCACCTATTAAATCGAAGGGTAATTGGAGATAATATATTCCAATTTGCATACGATCCGATGTACTTGTCTCACCACCATTATTCCAATACTACCTGTACGAGGGGCTGAGGCTTATTGGTTGCAGGGGAGGGTGTTCCTATGCAGCAGCTTGTTTACTACATCTACCTATGAACACATCATTGCGGCAATTCTGGATCATCTTCGCTAGAATGACTACTTTATGCATCGCCTGTAATTGCAACTAGTGGTATTCGACAATCCATCACACACCACTGACATCTATAATTGCTTATTAACTGGAGAAACGTACATTTTAATTTGCGCATTTGTTGTAGTACTGAATCTATAGAAATGGTTATTGTTGCTGACATTCAAATAATGTTTAAAATTAAATTTTCAGTTGCATATCTTTTCCAGATATTTATACAGGGAGATTAAAAAGGAAAGGGGCTTATTTCGGAAAGTGTACAGGGTGTTTTAGGCCGTTCATTTTTAGGGATGATTCTACGTCAAGAAATATTTAAAATACTCCTTATAAACATAGGTCGGGAAGTCCCTATTAGGGGAGCCGGGGCTTTCAGAAGTGGACACCCAAAATTGGGATTTTACTTAATATTTCAGGAACCTTTTCTATATTGTCTATATTAACCAGTTTTTCACATGATCTGGTGTGAATAAAAGTCATTATTCTAAGTTATCCATCTGTCTCAATATTTTAATTTGTTGTTTTCCTTTTTAAATTGCCATTGTCCCTATAGGGACATTAATATACTGTATTGTTATTTTTATTTAACTTATATTTTACATATTTGTTTTACTTATATATGTATACGTAAACATTTTTATGTGTTTTTTTCTTATTGACGTGCTAAATGTACAGAATTTGTATCCTCTATTGGTACATAAATTTCTATTTCTATTTTTTTTTCGATTTCATTTTAAGTCGGATAAAGATTAAAGGGTAGATTTATTATTATTATATTATTTATTTATTTACATTTTTTGCTAATTTAACAATGTTCCGGGGGGGGGGCGGGGGGCGGAAAGGGTTGCAAAAACCAGATTTATTATGTTTTTACCTACTCCAATGTTGTCTCAAAATTTAAAAACTTTCGCAATTTTTCATACCTTTTTTTATTTTAATGACTGGCCTGTAACTTTAAAATTGCATTGTACAAAAAAAATTTTTTTGTCGTTACTATACTTCCACTGGATGTGGAAGTAATAAAAACAAAAGAACGTAACAACAAACACAATAAGAGAACTCATAAATAGTGAAAAAATAAACTATAAAATATTAAAAAGCATGAATTAATTAACTAAGCATAAAAAACTCTCAAATACGAGCTTTAACTAAAAACTAGCCTCATTCTCAGAAAGTAACACCTCTGACGCATTGTCACAGTCCTGTCCAATGCAATTTACACAGCTGGTACTGCACTTATATTTTTTACATTTTCAAGACTGTTTGCAATTTTTTTGAAGCCGCAGAATAAAATATTTAAAATGAAATCAGGGGCACACTTTTGTAGTGTTTTTATTGGTTCTAGATAACCGCTGCTTTTCCAACCCCAGTTCTCTGGATTAAGATTGTCGCCTAACCAGACTTGAATTTGCCAATACACTCTATAATTATGATATTTAGTGGCATCGGATGTTGGCGGAAGAACTGCTAGATCGAAGTGCTGGAAAATATTTTGCCTAGCAAAAATCTTATTATTCCTAACGAACCCGTCATCATTTAAACTATTAGTTTTTTTACTGCCACACCATCTTAAAATACATTCTTCCCCAATTACTGCAAGCTGATTTGCTTCAGCAAAACTTTTGAAAATTAATAGGCTGTTGTTACTTAATTCAGTATTATTTTCTAAAACTGAAAATACTGTTTTTTGCCATTTTTATAGAATGCAGAGGTGGTATAGCATCCGAATATGGCATGTGCAAATGGAGTATTTTTTACTACATTTTCACTTAGTTCTGAACGTAACTTGCAGATATTCGTTATTTTATAGATTTACTTCAATCACCGGGTCTCATCATGTATACATTTTTTGTTTTGCAGTGCTCAATAAGTAACGTTATTAAGTCTGTATCTTGACCAACAACTATAACGGGGTTACACATATCAGCTGAGCAACCAATAGTAGCTTTTACAATTAAATAATCAGCATCAGCATCCGCACATTTGACTGTGATATTATTTTGATTGAAAATTGATGTTAGAAGTTTAATTAACTGGTCTTTATTTGACGCTGATGCTAAAAATTCGTTTTGAGATATCTCTACTACTGTTTTGTGGGTCAATATCAATTTCTTTCTGAAATGCATTTTTAGCTCTTCTTTGATATTCTGTAAATTAAGTGCTTTCATTAGAATAGCCATCGAAAATAATAATACAATTTAAACCATAGTGATAACGAACAAATGAAACACAATGATGAACAATATCTTTGCATTGAGCCAGGCGTTGCCACACAACTTTTCTAAGGAGAAACCTACAAATTGTTTAGAACTTTCAGGCAAAGTTGGACTTGGTGGAAGTTTTTTATCAAAATAAGAAAAAAAGGGATTATTTTGTTATTTTTCGAAACGAAATATCGTCAAATAAACTAACCGGTATATAATTTATTTCATATTTAAAACATCCCTTTAAATCAATTTGATATCGAGCAACACCTATTGAAAAGTTGTGTATGATTAACTATTGCTGATGCTTTTCCTATATAATAATTGCCCCATTTGTAAATGCGATTGAATTTACTCTATCGTCCCTTTTTAGTTTTAAGTTCCCAAATGAAGTTTTATTTAATAACATTAGTTTCTTATTGTTGGAGATGTTTGGTAAACTGGTTGTAAAGAACGCGATCAAATAAAAAAAAAAAATTAAATTAAACCATGTTTAATTAGTATTACCAACAAAAGTTTTTGTTGACTATTGTTACATTCTTACGGTGCCATTAGTAAACTTTCATATCCCCGAAACTATTAAATCTATGTAAATAAATAAACAAACGAAATTCATTATCAGTTTATGACCCTTATTTTTTGTCTCTACCCATTTTTCTATAAAACTAATATTTATCGAGATATTTGGAAAGGAAAAAAAAATACGTTTTATCGAAAATACCTTTATAGTTTAAACTGTATTTTTTTCTAAAGCAAGTGCTGTATACAAACCAAAAAATTTGACCATCTACATCATGCTATATATTAATGAGAAACACTGTTTGAAATCCCTTTTTTTTTAATTACTGGCTAATTACAGTAACAAAATGGCGACGTTGTTATTAAAAAAATGTGTAGATGCACATTGCTTTGGTCATAACTTCTTTATTTTTTATGCTACAGAAGTAAATAAAAAAACAGTTGAAAGCTTAATTAACAAGCTATTATTCTACCTATTAGCATCCTTCACGTACATGTCACAGTTTCTGAGATATTTATCTCACTCTAAATAATTATATTATGAACTCTTGGATGCCAAATGTAAACTTAAATATCTCCAAAATTATTAATCCTACATCAATAAACAAAAAATATAATTAATTCCCAGTTTGTACTTTCTGTAATTGGTCTGTAACATTTTTTCGATAAAGTAATACTTTTCGAGATACTTGACGAAAGCAGTTTGGAAATACCTTTTTTTTTAAGCTAAAATCGCAATTTTGAAATCGTTATAACTTAGAAACTATCAATTTATGTGAAAAATTGCATAGAACCTTTTCTTCTTAAAATTTGATGCTACTTCAGCTCCAATAAATATATATTTTTTTAAGTGTCACCCCCCTGTGAGAGGGTGGCACCCACCCCCTATAAATTAGCAAGCCCCCGCACAATATAGAAACTTTTCTGTGAAACATTTACTATTATACTGCCAAAAATGAACGAAATCCGTTCACTATGACATTATTCCGAAAATTTGCATATTTCTTACCTCTAGGTACTGTACTATATAGTAAAACATTAAAAATGAGGCTTATTATTTATGTAAAAAATCTACTTCTTGCTATTACGGATGGCAAAATTTCCTTAATTCCTAATTTTTTGTGTAATAAATATAAGAAAAGCATTATAAGAGCAGTAGTTTCTGGTTTTTAAGAAATGGATTTTTTTTATTTCTGTCCTAATTTTTCGTTTCCTGATCCACAATAATATGGTTCTCCTAGATGTCTTATTGTTTTGTTTAAATTAAAGCAAGCTACATATCTATTTGGTGTTGTCACAAATGATCTCTCAAATATGACACGTTTTGGCATATTTGTCTGTCTCTTATTTATATCATATCCCAATTTTTCTGAAGAAATTAAAACAGGTGAAGTAACGCAATTGGGTAGCGATAACTTCGGCAAAATTACTACAGGCAATGAATACGTGCTGGTAGATTTTTATGCTCCTTGGTGTGAACATTGTCGAGCATTGGCGCCGGAATACGACAAGGCTGCGAGGCTATTGAAGGAAAAAAACTCTCCTGTTAAGCTGGCCAAAGTGAATGTTGATAAGGAAAAGGACCTTGCCACGGAACATGGTGTAGTGAGTTACCCCACAATAAAACTATTTACGAATGGATTTGCTACGGATTATGATGGAGGAAGAACAGCTAATAATATTGTAGATTGGCTTATGAAGAAGACGAGTAGTTCATTGTATTATTAAAGTATTAATTCTAAAATGTAATATATTGCTATTAATATATTACAGAATATTGTCTATTAGTATTTCTGTGGTAGGGACTGGTTTGCTGTCAACTTTCCCAAGTGTCAGTTTTTTCCAAGTGCTGGTACTAGTGGTGGTGTATTAGGGTAGGTGCACCGGTTATAGCCACTTTAAGACATTTTTTCATTTCGATTCCATATTCAAGACGTATTGTGAGACGTATCTGCACGTCCTACGATGCTATCCGATAGCATGTACTTTTCTGTTTAATACTGTTGATAGAAAAAGACGAAACATTACTTCTGTGAAACACAGTAAATCAAAAAATGGAAAAAGTGCTGTTTTTCCTATTATAGCCAGTTTCGTACCAATTATAGTAAGACAAAGGTACCGTATTTAGCCACCAAACTTTTAAACAATACAAATGGATATTTGAGTGCACTATATGCAAAACTCGGTTTTTGCAAAAATTAAAAAAACTCGGGTTTTATGTTATTCAAATATAAGAATGTATTGTTCCCAAGACTATTTAACCAATAAGATGAATGTCAGTATTTTGCTGATAAAATAAGTGTTAAAATCTAAATCAGCTGCAAAACTCAGTATTTGTTTGCTTCTGTTAGATGCATAACTATGTATTTGCTATTAACCAATCTTTGTGCAGTTTTATATACCACGTTACTGATATATATCTACTAGACATTGGTTGAAGTGGAAAAAAATTTCAATCTCCGATCTTCTGGAAAAGCAATAGCACAGTTTTAGGCAGATTGCTTCATATTTTTTTAACTAATCAATAGACTAATTTAAACTGTTTACTATTTTATTGGTGTTTGCACATTTCATTTGCAAAACTTGGTCTTTGCATAAGGCAGATGCACAACTGGGTTTTTGAAACCTTTAACTGCAATTATTTATTGATGCTATGCGATTTGAAGGAAAATTAAGCCTTTTTTCAAATAGTTATTATCTCAGCTTTAGTTGCCTGCATGTTTCTAAAGATTTACAAAAAAATAAACACATGAGCGTTTTTTTGCGTTTCTCTCAAAATCGCAAAAACCGACTTTTGCATCTAGTGTAGGTACTCAATGAAGGGTGATTTTACCTTATTCTAAGGGCGTTTTTTCGCTTTGGTGGTGTCATGACTAATATCCCTATCTCCAAAATGAACTCGCTAAAAACGAAACACAATATTGTCCTATTATAGCCATCTCTCTGACTATAAATGGAAAACCTTCTCCAAAGTGTTCCATTTATAGCCATCCTTAATTATAATATATGGCGCGAAAGAATCACACCGAAAAGTACTTTGAAACAAGCCCAACATTACACAGATTCGTTGGCAACAGTTCCAGCAGTATTAAACTTGAAGTAGAGTTCAATATAATCACATTACTCTCCCTAAGTTCCTTAAGGAAGACGATAAGAAATCACAATGTGCAGAGTTACGTGACAGTCACAGCCGCATAACTTTTAGGTTAGGTACAGATACACAGGGAATATGCGCAGATTCTATAGAAAACTAAATGATAAGCCATTTTAAACCCTATGCAAGCAACACTATCTTAGCTTCAGTTTCTTAGCAAGAGGACAAAAATGTCGAAGATGGCTATAACTGGTACAGTGGCTATAACCGGTACACCTACCCTAATGTCTTTGGGTTTCAAATTACTGTTTACAAATTTATGTAAATATTTGCGTCGAAGAGAGTTGTGAAATTTTGGATTTTGGAATTCTATAAAGTTACAGAAATAATTTTTTGAAACGTCAATTCTTATTTACTTTTTTAATAAGATTTGGTAATCTCTTATTTCAGGTTTATATAACCTTTACAGATAACAAAATAATCGAACAACCTCGGTCTGTTCATTTTAACGTAGCGATTTATTTAACAATTTTTTAAAAATATTTGTGGAGCAGTGGTTTAATAGTAGCCCAGTCACTTTATACATGAACCTCAAAAAATGCAACCTAACATTTTCCAATGGGATTCTCGGGATTATTTTGGCGTCACAAATAATTTCTCAAAAGTCCATAAAGTCAAATGGACGGCTACAATAGTTACAATAGGTCAAATGTCAAGAAAATCGTTTTTTCTCAAATATGTCGTAAATCATCGGTTTTACGTTAATTTTGGTTATTACAAAATTTGTTCGTAAGATAAATCTGCATAAAAAAGGTCCTATACAAAATTTACGTAGAACCAATAGTTTTTGAGATTATTGAGAAAACTCGGACATCATTGTGCTGCATTCGTTTCCGCACCACCTTTGAGGTAGAATGCAAGGCGCGTTTTTTTACATGGTGGCCCCTATAGGCCTAATCCATGGGCTACAACTTATATTATAATTTTGTTGATTATAATTCGTCTTTGCTGACTTCTTCTTCTTCGTCTCCGTCTATTCATTCTATTTCCACTTCTTCTCAGCCACTTCTCTTCAACCATCTCAGCGGAAAATAATGAAATGAGTTCGTCTTCATCATCGTTGAACTCAGATTCAATTGTATCCTCGGACATCGACTGACCCCGACAAGAGCCACACACTACGGAACATGGCAATCCTATTTTTCTGCATCCATAATTGGTACCACAACCTTTTGTGCAATTGCAGAAAATAGGATTGAGAAGTTCATCTGGTGCAGGAGGAATCAGAGTAGTTGTTGGCTCTAATAAATTATTGAGGGTCTAAATCTTTTCCCAGCCAAGTTTGAACCTGGTAATATACCCTGAATAGATGTTGTTGAGTAGCTGCTGCTGTGGGTGGAAGTGATGACAATTGCACAGGCTTATTTATTAGCAAATTTTTCGAACAGTTTTCTATTTTGAATGCCGCCAATGCTTCCTGTAAATCTGGTCTTTTTTGTAATGCTTTAAATGCGTTTATTTTTCCTTTTCGAAATAAGGCAATGGATTGTTAGAAAGCTACTACGCTTTCTACGGGTTCAAATACATAAGGATACACTGGTATGGTCCGCCGGACAGACCATTTTTTGGAGGGGGGGGGGGGGGGTGGTTTTTTTGGGGTGAAAAACGAGCCTATCTGATAATTCTGACTTCGGATTAGATTTCAGCGGGTCCAAATACGTATGGATACACCAATTTTTTTGTGTCTGGGTGTGTCATTAAACAAAAAAAGTAAAATACTTGTAAAATAATTTCTGCTATGAATGATTTTAAATATCTTGGAAATTGGTTTTATATACGGTTTTATATAAGGTAAGTCCCCTTGAAGCATCTTAAAGTAAACATTTCGAGCTTTAAAAATCACAATGGTAGAGCTTTTACCGATTTCATTGCAAATCTCTTTATGTTCCGACTTCATGTATGTATTATTCCTACATACATTCATTTTTTTATTTGAAAATATAATAATCCAATAGCTACATGTTCAGGCCTGTAGCTGGGGGGGGGGGGGGGCAGGACGGGCACTGCCCGTGCTGGAATAAGTTTCGCCCGACCTGCGGTGATCGTAATGGGGGCAATTTTAACTGTCTTTTTAATATTTTGAAAGAGATTGTGTAAAAATTGTCTAAAGTTTTCGGGATTAAAAAGTTTTTTTTGATTAAAATTTTTTTGTATTTCTCCCCCCTCGCTCATCAAAAAATTTTTTCTGGATTTCTCCCCCTCGCTCATCAAACCAAAAAATTTTTCGGACTTTTTTTACGGGCCCGTCCTGAAAAATTGTTTGCCCGCCCTGAAAGCACTTTCTAGCTACAGGCCTGTACATGTTTCTTCTTTAATTTAAGCTTTTGTGTCGCCACATTTCATTTTCGTGCGTTAAACAAAAAATCTAAAGCCTACAATTCTGATCGTACAAAAAAACTGCATAATATACATTTTTTATGTGAAATTTCCCGCACTTTCCAATGGAGCAACAAGGAAAAATTATTTTAACAATATATTTGACAAAAACTGGTATTTTGCAACTAACTTGTTTAATAACAAATTACGCTCAAAGACTATTGTTGGTAACTTTTGGTATGTTGTTCCTGACGTATTCAGAGATGTATTCTCAAAAGTTACCGCTTCCCGGAATTTTTCCGAAATGAAAACCTCTATTGACTCCACTATACCAATATTGATATCGAAGTCGAAAAATACGTTTGAATTCGTTATTTGTTCATTTTTACATCGACATGAAAATATTCCTGTACAATTTATGTTATACTTATGTCATTTTTATTGTCATTATGTATATTATATATTGTGTATGTCCTTTTTAGTCTTCATTAGGTAGCATTTTTTATTTTCCTTCTGTAGTAGTTACTGCTTAGGCGGTAGTCACTCATTACAGTTTTTATCTATAACCCAGTCGTTGAAGTTATTTAGCTCCAAAAACTTGCAAAATGAATAATTTTTTTTAATGAGTTCGTGAAAGTGTATAGAATAATATCCTGAAAGGTTTACATTTCGCTCGGATACAGAACATAGAAAAAAATGAAAAAAAATTTTTTTCATCCATTTTTTCAAAATTCTAAAATTAAGTCAAAGTAGGAAAAAATAAAAAATACAGATGGATAGATCACGTGTCTATGAACAAAAAATGTCTTAACAAAATTTATCGCTAAAGCCACGGTATTCCCGGAAAAAATAGTCAAGTAACGTTATTACTCGGAGCGAGATCCATACGTGCGCGCGCTTGAATACGCATGACTCTGACACCGACGCACTGAATTACGTGTCACTAAATCAGAAGTTGTTTAATCTACATGAGTTTTGGATCACTTAAAAGATGGAAATTGTAGCTTTCCGATGCTTTTTATTTTAAACAATACAAGCAAAGGAAGGATGGGAAAAATATACTGGGTGATCTACCATGACATGCGGAAAATTTATCAGTATGCCGTCCCTAGGGTTTGCAATCCCGGAGCCATAATACAATCCCGGGATTTCGGGATCAAATTTACACGATCCCGGGAATTCCGGGATTTCGGGATCGGGATTAAGAATTGAAAAAATAATAGTGTAAGTAGTAGATACATAATGAATACTTACATGAATATCTGAACAAAAAGTTATTCCTGACAGTGTTGACTAAACCCGTGTAGCGTAAAGAAATCAATTCATTAAGGGTATTAACTCCAAATTGGTATCTAATTTTTGTACAAATGTTATCAGTTGCGTAAATCATATTTAAAAGCTTTTATTTAACTTGCCCTGTATGTTAATATGTTTAGGTCAAATCTTGCAAGTCAATTTTGAACTACATAATCAGTTAAAGACGTCCAATTGAGCTGAAATTTTGCATACATATATAGTTCTGATAATACAATAATATGGTACCAAGAAGTGTGTTTTTTGTTTTGTTTTTTAAACTATAATTTGATTGGATAGTGTATTTACTCAGACGTTCGATTCTAAGAAATGCCTGAGGATTCCGTACTTTTAATGTATATGAAACTAATAATTAAGACGTAACTAATAATTTAAAAATAAAATTATATGTAAAAAAAAACTTTTTAAAAGCAAGCTTTTATTATTCCAAACCAAACCAAAAATATAAAATTGTCTTAAAAGCTTATCGCGTGAATTGAAAAAAAAATTTAGGTACTTACAATCTCTGTCAAACAAAATTAATGCCTGTATGAACTTCTCGCGCATAACAAGGTTTTAAGACAATTAATTTTATTTTCTTCGTTTTATTATACCTAAATAATAATAAATAAAAGCTTGTTTTTAAAAAGTTTTTTTACATATAATTTTTTTCAGATTCTAAATTTATTAGTTGGCACTGTTGGCAGTATCGTTATCAGATGATCATATAGGCCAGCTGAAGGTACATATCCGTGTTGCCTTCATTTTCGAAGTGTCAGTTCTTTTTTTAAATTTGATATCAAATCGGTTTCAGGGCATATTCGAATTGGGTGCATTGCTTTTTCTAACATTTTGTTAAAAATGTTTTCCAATGATTTTTCTGTGCTGTGAGGCGAATCTTATCTTCCTCATGGTCTTCTTCATCAATTACCTCTGAAAATTTTTAAAAAAGTTTTATAAAATTCTCTAATATTTCCCTAATGACATTTTTTTAGGAACTTGGAATAGTGCGTCTGATTCTTGCTCATTGAAATTTTACAAGTAGATATCGGAAAATGCCCAGGTAACAATTTCTGCGTTGGGTGATTCTTCTTCACTAAGAGGCATGTCAACTTTTTTAACGTGAATTTCAAAGAGATATTTCATAAATAAACCCGCATCACGTCAGCACAGTGCCTCCACTGTGACTTTAGGTGGTTCCAATAATTTAACCAAATCCCCAAAGTTTGTATTCCGAATCCAATATCAAAAGCGACACTTTTAAGCCGATCGATACATTAAAAGACCGTTCCAATTTGTTTTACAATTCCGAAAATCCCGGGATCCAATCGACTATGATCCCGGTATATTGCCGGGATCCTGGGATTTTCGGGTTCGAGATTACGGGATTGCAAACCCTAGTCGTCCCCATCGAAAGGAATAAAAAAACTGACCAAAAAAATTACCTTATTTTTTTCTGTAGAAATGCACCGCCAATGACTTTAACCAATCTGACGTACAACCATATCCCTTTATCAGACTTAGAATTGATCAAATCACACTCCAAAAATAGTGAAATAAATCGAAAAGACATTGACCCTATGCTAGTGAACTCTACAACAACAAGTAGATATAAGACATATTTACTTAAACCCTTCAATAACACAAAAACACCAACTTCGGCAGTGCTTTGTACCTGCTGGTGTCCTGATTGTTCGACCGAAAGCAAAAAACGCGGCACTTTGACCACACCCGCCGACTTCACTTTTTATGCCAATTAAGGAAATGCAAACATCTCTAATATGTTCTTTCACAAGTAACTTCGTCGCTCTATTACTGACCTAGACAATAACAGTAGTGTACCTTCGTAAGCTTCAACCATTTTTAATATGCTAAATTATTGATTGAGAACTGTTATAGAATAGAATAGTCTTTATTTGTTCTTGTAAATTACAATACCCATAGGGTGTGGAACATGTCATAGTGCTTAAAATAATACAGTAGAATACAATACAACACTAAAATACATTACAACAATAATTGTTAAAATTAAAAGTGAAGGTGAAAGCAAAGGGTACATCAAACATAAAGTATGTACAATTCATGATTATTATGGTTTATTAAGTTGTAGTAAATTTTTTTGGTTACATATATTGGGGGCTGCAACTTGCTGAGAACTTGAATCATTGGAAGAAATAAAATATCAGTATTTCGGAAAAAACGTATACTTTTCGAATGTTCAAACACAAATTCGTGTATGCATTTTTTCCTATCATGATCAGAATTAGCGATTTTCACGATCTTATTCTTATAACTCTCTATAGTTTTGAATATAAAATGTGGAACTTTTCCAATACATTAACAAATGTGTAAGGAATCCATTGGATACAGCTGAAGTGTGGATAGGTGTACCTGTAATAAATACAATAAAGTAAAGGCAGGTAAAAATTCATGCGAGTGACGGCGCGGCAGATCTGCTTAGATCCAGCGGCTATGTGTGGCGTCTGTGTATGCGTTCATAATTATATATTTTCCCACCATACTCATTATTTATCCTCCTATTTACTGAGAAAAATGTTAAAAATATGTAATCAGAAAGAGAAAAAACTTTATTTTACTCGTTAGAACTACTAAGAATTTTTAGGGGTTCCATAATATGCATTTAACCGTGCGCTTGGCCGCGCATAGTGACAAAGTTACTTCACTATTTTTTGCAAGAATACCGTGGCTTTAGCGATAAATTTTATTAGGACAATTTTTGTTCAGAAACACGTGGTCTATCAACCTGTATTTTTTATTTTTTCTTGCCCTAACTTAATTTCAAAATGTTTAAAGAATAGAAAAAAAAAAAATTATTCATTTTGCAAGTTTTTGGAGATTTTACTATAAAATTTCCTCTGTCGTCTGGGCTATTATGTGTTTGTATTACCACTATTATTTTGTCATTTATATTGTCATGTATTATTCTGTTGGGCAATAAATCTATTATTATTCTTATCATAGTTACTGTACTACGATTCCATCTGCCAACGTTTGATATCAGTACCCATTGGTATCGCTAAGATTTATTTGATCATTATTTCAATTTAATTGTTCCAGAGCCGTTGTTGAGGTTCTTCTACGAGCGGGCTTCAATGTTAATATGCGAACTAAATCGGGAACGGCATTACATGAAGCCGCGCTTTGCGGAAAAGTTGAAGTTGTTCGAACTCTACTGGAACATGGTGTTAATACTTCTATACGAGACTCGAACAATTATACTGTAATGGATCTGTTGAGCCAATTCAACACCGCCCAGGCCTCGCAGGAGATCATGAATATTTTAAAACGTAAGTACGATTTAAAAATTCTCCTATTTTTTTTAAACGTAAATTGGTTATTATGTCAGAGTGATTTACATAATTATTTTTATTTTCGCCGATCATATGAGCATTGTAGTGCAATCTTGGAGAATTGCCGGCAAAATACGATTTTGACTTTTTTTAAAAAACCGTCCATTTTATAAAGAAAAGTTGAAATAAAGATTGTTAAGCTGGTACTTATCTACAGCTTTTGATATTAGATATTTTTGTTGGGCCAACCTTGAGGTACAAAATGGCCATGAATGTTTCTCCCTTACAAAATTATCTAAGTCGTCAATAAATAATGCCAAGCAACATTGTTTTATATTTTCCGCCAAAAAGATGTTCTGTGTGTGCAAGCCAGACGCGCTAACACACTGGGCTACCGACCCCCTGTTTATTAAATTAAATATTATGTCTAAACAACAAGTGAATCAGGCATTCGATTTTGCAGCACTTCCTCCAACCAGTGATGCATCTAAACACTCTTACAGTCTGTACTTACAAGTGCAACACTGGAATGGATATATGTTGGATCCATCATTATGGATCCAACATTATGGAGGTGGGTAATGAAAATAACGTTTTAGTTTTTTGCGATTTCTTTCAAAAAGCCTGCACCACCGGATTGATTAAAACTAGTGTCATGCGCTTGCAACGAGCACTGGATGCGTGAAAGCAGGACTGCGATGTTCGCCAATGTGCGTTAACATATCAAGGGTTATCTTGTGAAAACAAAATAGTATAGGAGATTCCGATAACGATTTTCAAGATTACGTTGATGAGAATATCTAAGTAATCATTTGACATTGACTACATTTAGCGTATGGTCCAATATTCGCCATGAATTTGGTTTAGTGGTCCGAAATCAGAGGCTACTGGTAGGTCTTTGAAAAACTAATTTTGAAACGCGGTTTTAATGGCGGTTCCTCTGACAAAACGGTGATGATCTGTCAACAAATTGACCGATACATAGTGGTTAGTGTTGGTTACTAATGTCAAATTTATAGGTATTTGTTATCAAAACCTGAATATGGTAAACCTATTGACCCTCTAAATTTGTCATCTTTAGAAGACTTTTGACTGGGCGACAAGATAAGAATTGAAAAAAAAACATTCTTGCTTATTCAATATTTCTCTCTAATCAGTCTAATCTGCTAAATGATGTTATGTTTCCATTGATTATAAATGAAAAGTTCCGAATTTAACCGAGAATTTTAGTTCATCATCCATAACTGCCGTCAAAACTTCTGGTTACTTCTGGTTACACTTTGATTGTATTATCTCTCGTAATATGTGGAAACAGACATTTTTAGAATAAAATATACCTACCACCAAACTGTTTCGTCGTAATTTTTTTCAACTGACATTTTGGGTTCAGTAAATTTTAAATTGAGTTTATTTCTGTTAATAAAGAAATTCTTTAGGGGCGAGTGTAGAGTCGTCTTGACTGTACAGTGTATAAGTATCATAAAGTTAAGCAATCGAAACTTTTTTGGAATACATAGTTATTGCACTTAACGCGTCAGAATTGGAATTCGTAATCCAGCGTTCGGTGGCGCATTAGTCGGGAGAATAGCATACCTACTAACTATGCCCATATCAGGGCTACTGGTACTTCTATTGCAATGGGCATCGGTCGCTAGATGGAGCCTACTCTAGTCTATCACTTTTTTCCTCTGCGGAAATTTTCGTAAACGCGGCGTTCCTCCTCGGCATGAAAAAGACGATTTCCACGCGTCGGACTGGAAAATCGGCAAATATATTTTGTCGGACAATTTGAGAATTGGATTCTACATATATATTCTATATATTTTTACAAACTGACCGACAAAAACTTTGGAACGTTAAGGGTGTTTACCACCCTAAACATAACATAACATAATATAACTTTAAAACATTTATTGATAACCAGCTGATTTTTTCAAAATTGCTTAATAAAAATATGTAGAATCCAATTTTCGAATTGTCGGACAAAATATATTTGCCGATTTTCCAGTCCGACCTGTGGAAATCGTCTTTTTCATTCAAAAATTTTATTCCACTAGCGGGAATGTTTCTGATTTCAAGTATTATAGTAACTATAAGAAATATTTTTTAAAATGCTTCATCGTAATTGGAGCCGTTCTTGGGAATTCTGAAGTTTCGCCGATTTGTGGGCCTCATTGACTCGCCTAATGACAAACACAGCAACGACAACAGTGACAAATTGTTTTTACTATTTTGTAGTTAGTTTCCTACTGATGACCAAATTGCTCAGCTGATCTGACGCAAGTAAGGGTTTTTAGTTTTACTGCTTTGCTTGCATACAGTGTATGACTGACTCGCTCTGCGCATTTCACACACAAAACTATTCTAGAAGGACTGTACTTTTCTACAAAAAATATATATGCATATCTTTCCGCGAGGTTATGTAAATCACTCTGTACATACTAGGGACTTACCTAATTCAGGTTTTTATTTAATTTCCGAAATGCAGGTCATAAAAGAGGATTGCCCCTGATAGACAGTGACGGGGAAAGCATAAGTCATCCTTTTCCTACAGTGCCAAATACGGACTCAGACTTAGGTACCTCTCTATTACAATTTTTTTTATTTTTAAAATTCAGATAATTTTCCAACAGGTAGCCCATATGAAAATGTGAGGCCTTCGTCTAAAAACGCACGATCTGTCACTACCGACCCCTCGCCTGGCACCTCGCCGCAAAGGTGGGACTTTCAGAGGCACGCGCGGCCTCCAGAAGCCTTTGAGGATAGGAGAGTTTCAGGAGTATCTGGGATTTCCATGTAAGAGTTTGTGAGAACAACTTGCGAAATATCGAAAAAAGTGTTATAATTTAATTAAACATTTAAAATTTGCAAACTATGGTTTAAAATCCGCTCATTATTATCGTTGATTTCACTCTCGTTTAATTTATCCCATTATAAACCAAAAGCTCATAACATTTTAATTGCATAGCAGCAAGGTCGGTAGGTAAACCTTTTTAAACTACTTAAATAAGTGTCAAAAACGCAGGTTTGATAACCATACTGCGATTTCAAGCAGAAACGGCGCGCAATGGCGCAGGAATTCGAAAACGTGGCAATAATTTCCGGAACAGTCCCTAAAAAAATCATTTGTACGGGTTTTTGAGGGTGTTCATTTTGAATTTGACGTTGAAATGTAAAAATATCGACCTGTCCGATATGTAAAGGTCAATCTGCCATCTTGGAAAAATAAAAGACAAAAAATTGCCGAAAAAATAAAAATGGAATATCTTTTCGATAAGGAGTAATTTCACCAAAGTTGGCAAAAATAAAACTCATCTATGGTCAAATATAACGCACTATACACGGACGCTTTAAGACAAATAGAACGGTCAAAGACGGCGGACGAAATAAAATTCTTTAATTCTTCGTCAAGTATCAGAGAGGCGTTGTACGCCACTTTTTTTTTCTATTGTAGGTTCTTTTAGGTACATAACGAGGAGAAAGTTATTTTTTTTTATTTCTAAAAAAGTGCATTTTTTACAATTTTCAAAAATTTTTATATTTGGCCAAGGTGGCGGATTGACATATACATATTGGATGGGTCTATAATTTTTAAGAATTTTATTTCAACTAAGTCAGTATTTTTAAAATTCCCATTCGATTACTATTACAAGATATATTAAGCAGATAAGTAGAAAATCCGCGAAAGTGCGTAAAAAAGTGCATATAACTTTTGACGCATTAGGAACTTTTGGGCGCAAATATTTTTTTCGTAATCAGGAGATCATAATACATAAGAATCAACAATTTTTTCAAACATTTCTAGTGGAACGTTGTCGCTGAAAGAAATTGAATTAAATCAATTCGATTGTACTACACGTTTCCAATATATTCATGAAATACACTTTCAGAAATTCAATTTAAATTTTAAGGAGTACACATGAGTACCAGTTTAACTTTAATTTTTAAACTAGAATAATTCATCTACAATAATAAATCAAATTCACAAATTGGATGTATGTAAACAAAATATATTTAGTTTAGTGATTTAGTTTATTGATATATTTGCATAGGCTTGTTTTTGAAATTATAATTACTAAATAACTTTTACTAAACAGTTATAGTAAAATAACGTTATATTATGAGTACATACCTGACTGTATTGGGTCCATAGTTAATTAAGTCAAAAGCTACAGATATTAATGAGTTTTCCACTTAAAAGTTCTATCAAATTTAGCGCATCGAGCATACGCAAATACTACTTAACAATAACAGTTTCATGGAGGTGGTAGTAGGGGAGATGACCTTGAATGAAGTTAGATAGTGGCGCAAATGATACACTGATATGTTCTCTTGCCATATGTCAACAACATATAGTCCTTTAGCTCGTTTCATTTTACGATTAAATGTCACGTTTTCGAATACCTGCCGCACTGTGCGGCGGCTTTTGAAATTTATTAATAAGATTTTTTTTTTGAAGCGACAGGGCTAGATTGTTATGATGTCACTTGGCTCTTTAACATTTACTCACTTCGACCAAAAAGATTTTGTGTGAATTGCCGTGACAGTAGTTGTTGCCTAGTATTCCCAGATTTTTTACAAGGCTTTTCGGTTTTTTAGGGAGCTACTAAATTTCCTTATGTCTTTAGGCGTTAATTTCGCCTTTTCTAGGTACTTTGGTATAAGTATACGTTCCGCAGGCTCAGTTGCAGTATTGCAGTACTTGTGTTATCATTTTCTGCCTTTCTGCACATACCCTTACGATGATATCTCAAAAGGGAATGACCCGTTAGAAGGCCTTATCAGCCTTAGCGCCAGACTTTTCAAGTTCGATTAGCCTTGTGGCATTGTTTGTCAAGTAAGTTATGAACTAGTTCACTTGTCTTTGGCTTGGAGTATGCCATCAGCAAGACTTTCCTTTTGCCATTTTAGGACCTATGCCGTTATGTGTTCCTTAGGTAAGCCGTTAAACGATTTTTTAGATTCAAATTTATAAGACTTAGGAGCTTTTAATGCAGCCTGGCTATCTGAATTATACAGATCTTCGCCATTTGAATGCCTTTGTTTATGCATTCCTTGGCACATAGATCTATAGCAAACATTTTTGCCTGAAAGATAATTGGGGTGGCGCCTAAGGCGCTAGATAGCCTGCAATTATATCCCGCTACGCCCACACTTAACTCTACACTATAGTCGTCTTAGATCCATCTGTGTGCCAGCCGAGTGACCCTTTCTCCAACCGCAGTGCTTCACAACCGAGAGATAGGACCACTATTAGTGCAGGAAAAATAAATTTTGACCTCGAAAAAATTAGTATAAGCAAGGAATTTGGTGGAGATGTTCCACTTGCCATACTAATGAATATACTAAAAGTCCCCTAAAATCGAAGCTGTGCTTCTCCCGCCATATTGAAAAATGGCGGCTCATTTTCAGATTTTTGTATATAAATCCTTTACCGTTGCAGATAGGAAAAAAGTTTCAAATAAAAAATGTGGGCAATAATAAAACAAACAATTTTTGTATTAACATTTTTTTTCTAAATCGAACGGTTTTTGAAATTATGAAATGCAGAATGTTATTGAATTTTCAAAAATCCCAATTGTGTACCAAATACACTGTAAAATGTGTGTTTATAGGTTGTAAGTAAAACAAAAACATGTTTTTAGGTATATTACCATTACAGAAGAAAAATATACTGTAATTATGAAGCCTATAACAAATAGAATAAAATACCAAAATAGGTTATAACATTAGTTCGTCATTATCAATGTCGTCGTCAGGTAACATATCTTGTGAGTTGCTGCAAGATAATCCCTGGCAATATCCACACATGGCATAACACTTTAACCCTGGTGATGAGCACTCACAACGTTTTGTGCATCCCGATTTGCAACCACAGGATATGAGCTTCAGTAAATTATTCAGTAAATTATTACATTACCCATCCACTGCTGGACTTGGAGGTATGTGCGATATGAGTAATTGGCAGCTGCTGTACTTGTAGGAGGCAACACTGCCAAGTTAAATTTGGAATGTAATTGCTGCTTACTGATCAGACGATTGTATTAAAAATATCTATACTCATCAAGCGTCTGGGACTTTGATGCCCCATAAAAGGCAAGCAGAAATTTTTCCTCTGCAGCTGCAATGTCATCTTGGAATACAGCATCCTACGTAAATAATGCAACAGTCTGTCGCAGATTCGGGTTTTGTTCTAAAAGGCGTAAGTCTTTAATCTTGCTCTTTCTAACATTTTTTATTTGAAACTTTTTTCCTATATGCAACGGTAAAGGATTTATATACAAAAATCTGAAAATGGGCCGCCATTTTTCAATATGGCGGGCGTAGCACAGCTTAGATTTTAGGGGACTTTTAGTATATTCAATAAGTTGATAACTGCAACATCTCCACCAAATTTCTTGCTTGTACTAATTCTTTCAAGGTTCGCATACTTTTTGGCTTATTTTTCTTGCACTCTATGTCGTTTTCGGTTTCAGACCAGAAGTTTTACCAAATAACCTGCAATACATCCCGATAGCCGTGTTGGCCTTTGTAAGTGTTTTTTCTAGATGCGAGTTCCAGGTAAGTTTTTGATCCAGGATGACTCGTAGATGCTTAACTTCACTGGAAAAGTTAAGTACTGCGTAACTTTTTATAACACACGAGAAATTACCAGTTTGACGGCCACTCCTACCCTTCTTATCAGTATGGCTCTCAAGTTCGGTCTGGGGTTTAGGGACCTTGTCTATCGATTACAACAAAAATTAGCCTTGTCGCTTAAAAAGAATCAATTTCATTATAATTTTCAAAAGCCGGCAGTGCTGTTTGTAATCGCAGTTTTGTTGTCGTATTTGCCCCTTTGACACTTTTTTAAGCAGTATAAAAATATTACTACCTACCGACGTTACCGCTATAGTGATTCAAGTGTTATTGGCTCTCTGTCTATTATGCATTACACTGTATCGAAATTTGTAGACAACGAAAAAAAGTTTTTACAAGTTTTAACAATGCTGATCCTCTCGGATTTTATGTGAATCTTTATTAAAAGAAACTGGGGATTATTCCTTTGTTAACCTATTGATGAATATTTAAATTCACTTTTTATACATTACTAGTTAAAATAAGTATTTAGTTAAATATTGGCTCACACTACATCATTGATATCGCACGAATTATTTAATAGTATTTAATGCAGCTGTGAATTTTAAAAAATAAAATTCTTTGTTTATCAATTAATCTTTAAAATATTTTAAGACTGTTTGGTAGAAATTAAATCAGGGTTGGAAATAAAAAACAGTTTGTTTTTTCATTTTAAACAAAAAACTATTTTTTTTCGTTTTAAACAGTTTCTTTTTTTTTTTGTTTAAAACAGTTTTTTTCGATGTTTTAAATGGTACGTTTAAAACAGGTTGAAACAGGTTTAAATCGTTTAAAACTATTCAACTAAAATTATATGGTGCCAAGTTACTGTATCTGCTACTACTTCTTGATGCCAGATAGCGCTCTTAAACGGACTTTACAGCACTCTACAAATAAAATGCTCATTTTAGTGCATGTGGCCACTGACCATTTGCCTCATATGAGTGAGACCACAGAGGTTATTTTTTACAGTTTGTATCGGAATTATTTATCGAAATGGACCATCATCGGCACTTTTCTCGCTTTTCCACAAACTCCAAAATAATACATTTGTTTAAAATATCGCACAACATTTGTTTAAAACACAGTGCGATACCAACCCTGAATTAAATTGACTTTCTGAAAATGTAGCATACTACATAAAATTGTTAAATAGTGTTTAGTTTGCTTCACTATTATATTAAAGTTTACAAATCAATAGGTTTTCTTCCTAGGTAATTTTTTGTGCGCTAATTATAATGTTACCGAATCTGGCATGTATTTATACATGAAATTATTTTGGTGACTTTGCCATTCAAGTTGCTTCTCTTTAGGGGCCATTCAATAAATACGTTCGCTTTTTGAAAATGTGATAAAATGAACGATAAGGGGAGGGTGGTTCATAAGTAATGAATGTTTTGACAAAATATATTTTGATTTGATTGGAAAATAGCTACTAAAAAAAATGTACAATAGGGAAGGGTAAGTTTGCAAAAAAACGTTTCTTTTAAGAGGGCTTTCACGAATGTCACAAGGCATTACAAAAGGGTGGTGGGGTTAAAAATATCCTATTTTTGCGAACGTATTTGTTGAATGGCCTCTTATTCACTTTTTTCTTGAAGATCACTTTTTATATTTGTGTAAGTTCATACATAATCCATGATATTTCTATTTATTTTAATTATTAAAGCTATGTTTGGTAGCCCAGTTCTAGTATAGCTGCTAAGACCAACCACACTTTAAGAATTATTAAATTATCCAAAATGTTTTTCAAACAAATGCTAAAATTCGTACACGCGAAATTGCTCGGCTTGTCCGCAATAATGAAATACAAATCTTTTTCTCAGGCCTCTCTAACCGTCATAGCATTGCCACTGTATTTTGAGATTGTGTGCTGAGGGGCATAGGCGAGTTTGTGTGATGTGATATGTTTGAAATCTCCCCGCCAAGCGAGATTTTCTGTGACATCACACCATTTGAGAGGTTTCAGAGAAGACCACGTATGTTTGGATCATGTTTCTAATTCGACATTATTACCTACCATTTCCAAAGTTCCATTAAGATTGATATACTGGTATTTTCGCCCTTACCATGATCCCTTTCTCCCTTCCAAATTTTGTTTCACTATATCACTCACTATTTAGGAATGGATCGCAATGCTTGGTCGTTTTGCTAACTTTTTTTTGTTGTTGTTAATGGGTTAAAGAACACGCGTTGTACTAGAGTTTCTAAAGTACTTATTATTAGTCCACTGGAAGTAAAGATGTTATATTTGAGGTCGACTTTTCCTTGGACTTTCTTTCAAATCAAGATAATGAAAAAATCATTCTCCATTTGATGATGTGATTTTTTTCATTTTTATCAAACATGACTAAAATCGGCAAAAATTAACCTCTTGCGTATTTACCCGCAAGAATCAAACGCATAGTTCTTAATTTTTAGCACATTGGGGACTTTGACAATCGCCTTCGAAGTAAATAGTTCGACTTTAGATCATTTCGAACTGGTCTACCAAACACAGCTGTCTGTAGTGTATATACTGTTTCTTATTATTTTTGCATGATTTTATTAGCATGAACAACCATAATACACCAACACGAGACGTGAATGAGAATGATGACACATATGTACAGATGTCAAACTTAGCAATGTAAGCATTTATTTTTCTTGTATACCATGTTTTTTATGATAGATGTAAGCTCAAATAAACAAATTAGCTGTTAGTTAATGTTTGCTTATAAGTTCAAATAGCCTTAAACGTTTTTGCAAGTAATCCGAAGGAATTCAAAAAAATAAACCCTATCTTAGTAAAATCTGCACAATAACATTCTTCCAGCACTTTTAACAAATGACAGAAGTATTTGGCCGGATACATTTTTTCGATGAAAAATATGCATTACAAAAAAATGCATTTCACAAAAATTCCCGAAATGTAACTTTAAAATAATACAAAAAATTAATGTTTTTCAACGTTGTAAAGCACGTTCAAAAAGTTACAATTTAAGAAAAAGTCTTAGTGTGACCAAATGGCAGTTTTTTATAAAGCTTCAAAAAATTTTCGAAAATCTCGTTCTTAAAAAAAAATATTTTCTTAATAATTTCGGTTTACCTAAAATTAGAAATTTTCTTAGTTTTTATTTTTTAGCAAAAAAACAAAATGATGGATTTGGAGTTTAATAATTTATTTGTTTGACTTGATCCCAACAGAACCCGAGATATTGAAAGAAAACTATACTAGACAAAAACACGTTTTTCAAAATTAAAACTTAACTTCCAAGAAACGCTCACCTACCAGATTGGACAGAACTTTACTGTAACCTCCTGATAACATATAGATTGCATTTGCAAAAAATGGGGAATTCAAAAATTCCCTTACGAGTTTTACTTTTAGATTGTGTATATAGTTTGTGAGGTTTATTGTGGTAGAATGCGAGGAGATCAAATTTAGTTAATAATAAGTAAATGTAATTTATCATTTGATGATGAATAATTTTCACTCTGAAATCACAATTATACATTTGGGAGATGCTGATGCTGCCATGGCATATGAAAGGCAACATTTAGGAATCGAAATCAGTTTCATTCAAGCTACAAGCTGTTTATGAAAAAAAAAACATTCTAAATTCACCAACGCTCTGGCGAGGTATCTAATAAATATCCTCGACAGATCACCAATCACTTATAAGAGAATGTGTATTACCGCCTTTCATATATAATAATTTTTTTTTTAATTATGATTATATAGAAATTAGGTTACTTGTTTATATACTTTAACCAATTATTAATTTAGCTTAATTTACTAATATGAAAGAAGAGTATCCTTGAAGAAATTATATATAAATACTCACAAACAAAAATTAACCAGTAAAGCAAAATATAAACATAAACAAAATAAAAAATGCGGTCAGAGTTGTCTATAACAGACATAAAAGACTATTAAAAATGAGATCTGCTCATTGGCTGTTGTAAATACTAGGAAAAACAAATAATTTGTAGCCCAATCAATGAATGCCCAAAAGGGGATTGTAGAGAACATTACGGGGGGGGGGGGGGGGGGGAATTTCTCTCTTCAGGAATGTGTCAGGGTGGTTAGGAGGTAAAAACTGAAAATTCCCGCCCCTAGCCCCGCCGCTTCAGAGGAGAGGGGGGTGGAAAGGTCCCTTTTTTCGATTCTACGCTTAAAACTCGGAAAAGATGAGTCGTACGGAAAAAGTATTCTATGCAAAATTAAACGTAATTAAATTTATTACAAGAGTAACTATATTCATTTTCTTCCTATGTGTTGTTGTTTCCGAGGTATTCGCCAGCGAAAATCGATAATTAATAAATTAATTAATTAGGTATCTGAAATTTTTCTATCAAACCGGTTTACCGTGGTCTGCTAATTAATCACAGTCACAAAACAATCTTTATTTTACAACACTCGATGTATTTACTAACATAATATTTTGTCGAAATCTATAGATATCCTTAAATATACTGTATGACTCACTTAAAATGAAGACACCCTTATAACTTTTTTATTTTGCTTTCGATTTGAATCAAATATTACTGAAATATAGAACAAATTAGGATCTACTTATGACCAGAAAAACATTCTCCTGCTACCTGCGGTACCAAAATATGCGGAAGAAAATTAAAAATCATCTAGTGGGTCTGACGAATTTCACGTCACAAAAATTGCGGAAACTGAGAATCCCCTATGCCATATTATTATGAGCTTATGTATCAGAAATCAATATCAATAACCTATCAATAACCAAATCAAATTTTGGTGTATGTACGTTTTTGGTGCCGATCCGATGCATTTCTTTAGAATTTTTAACATTCAAAATGTTTTTTTATTTTTTCGCGTATTTTGGTACTGCAGGCAGGTGGCTTTCCTTTGTAGCAGGCGAATGTTTTTCTGGTCATAAGTAGATCCTAATTTACTCTATACTTTAGTAAAATTTGATTCAATCGGAAACAAAATAAAAAAGTGATAAGGGTGTCTTCATTTTAAGTGAGTCACACTGTATATTTAAGGAAACGTATAGATTTCGACAAAATATTACGTTAGTAAATACGTCGAGTGTTGTAAAATAAAGATTGTTTTGTGACTGTGATTTATTAGCAGACCACGCTTTGATAGAAAAGTTCCATGTACCTAATTAATTTATTAATAATCGATTTTCACTGGCGAATATCTCGGAAACTATAACACATAAGAAGCAAGTCCACCCCCCCCCCCCCCAAGCGGCTGGGCTAGGAGTGGGGACTTTTAGTATGTTTATCTCCTAACTACCCCCAAGACCTTCCTGAAGAGGAAAATTCCCCCCCCGCAATGCTCTCTACAACTCTTTCGTTGACTGGACTATTGGTATACGTCTCATTGTCGTTTTCATCGGAAGTTGATTCCTACGAGGCTCAAGAATAACAATTCTCGTAACTTGTCTATTCGCATGAGAATTTCGGCAAGAGAGACTTTTCTCAAGAGAACTAATGCCTATAATTTCAAGAATTGGGCTATTGGAGTAGTATGGTTTTATTTGTTTTGAATTCCTTTAAAATTTGATGTTTGCTTTTAATCGTTTTTTTTTTGTTTGTTTGAAGTGCCTGTTTGAATAGGCAAGATTGATTTTTTTTGCATCTTGATTTTACTGACACGTTTGCACGTTTTAGGCGTAACTCGAAACCCTACCAGAGCCTGCCTGTCCTTAAACGCACGAGAGCCACCGCTGTGCCTATAGATATAACCCCATTGGATGGCATTACGTTTGCTTTCAAAGAGAAATTAGACATGCGGAAAATTAGCATTGCTTCGAATTCTTCATATTACTCCGCCATCGATTGCGGATTTCATAGTAACTCTGATTCTTCCAGGGAATCTGATAACAGCCTCTACCAGATACCCTGCGCTCCTAAAGCCTTCATGGATATGAGTATCCATTCGGAGGATTTGAATTACCTTTGCGCCAACAGGGAGTTGGACCAGATCAGCATTTCGTCGACTGCGTCTAGCTGTGGGTATCCGAGAAGGCCGGACAGCGGTGGTGTGCCTCTGTACATCCCTATGAACACTCCTCGAGGCGGACACAGTCCTGGGTCCAACAGTAAAGTTTCGGTGAGTTTATCTTATTATGTAAATATATTGATATAGACCACAACCAGAAGACTTCTTCCTGCAAACCACTCGCCCTATTTTTCTGCAAAGTACAATTATTAGCGCAGGCGACATGACAGAGGAAATTTTATAGTAAACTCTATAAAAACTTGCAAAACTAATAATTTAATTTTTAATGAGTTCGTGAAAGTGTATGGAATAATATCCTGAAGTTTACATTCCGCTTGGATGCAGCACATAAAGAAAAAGTAAAAAAATAGTATATTATATTACTAGGAGTAGAACGCACTCTTTTTTTGTGTTGAGCCCAGGATATGCGCAAACTGGGCGAAACACAAAAAAGGCGTTCTACTCCGTGTAATATATACTATTTTTTCTTCAAGCGTATTAAAATGCAAAAATTCATTTATTTATCATAAATACAAATATTCAAACTACAGTCTTACATGTTGACACAATATGACAAGTGGCTAGTGGATAGCGCGCCACCGGTGACTTTCGGTATTAACATTATGTTACTAGTAAAACAATGTCCACTACGGTGGCGTTCGGTACTAACATTTTGTTACTAGTAAAACAATGTCCTACTTCTACTTCTGTTTTTGGTGACATAATTTAAACATTTTAATACGCTTGAAGAAAAAAATTTTTAACCATTTTCTCAAAATTTTGCAATTAAGTTAGGGTAGGAAAAAATAAAAAATACAGGTGGATAGACCACGTGAACAAAAAATGTCCTAATAAAATTTATCTCTAAAGCCACGATATTCCTGCAAAAAAAATAGTGAAATAACTTTGTCACTCTGCGCGGCCAAGCACACGTTTCCGTAGTATGCATTTACTACGGAACCTCTAAAAATTCTTAGCAGTTCTAACTAGTAAAATAAAGCCTTTTCTCTTTCTGATCATACAATTTTAACATTGTTCTTAGAGACTAGGAGGATAAATAGTGAGTATGGGGGAAAAATATATAATTATGAACGCATACACTAACAGCCGCTGAATCGAAGTAGATCTGCCGCGCCGTCACTCGCATGAATTTTTACCTTTACTGTATTGTATTTATTACAGGTACATCTATCCACATTTCAACTGTATCAAATGGATTCCCTATACATTTGCTAATGTATTTGAAAAGTTCCAGAAGTTCCAAAACTATAAAGAGTTCTAAGGATAAGTTCATGAAAATCGCTATTTCTGATCATGATGGGATTGATCATATTTTCGAAAAAATGCATACAACCGAATTTGTGTTTGAACATTCGAAAAATATACATTTTTTCCGAAATAGTGATATTTTATTTTTCCAATGGGTCAATTTCTCGGCAAGTTACAGCCTCCAATATATACAGGGTGTTCCACTTAAAACTCCCGGTGCCATTTTCTCGATAACCAAAAGCGATATTTGAATTCTGTAAAAGGTATCTAGAATATATAAATGACTTCAGTTTTGAGTAAAAATGGTTATTTTACACATTGAGGTATAGATGGCGTTGCGATGCAAAGAAATTTTTCGATCTTAGGAACGATAAAATGAGTTGCATGAGATGGAGAATTATATTTTGAGCAACTTTTATGATACGAATAATGTTCGAAAAATCACTGGTTCTCGAGATATCTGAACTTCAATATAATTTTTTGAATATAAAAATCGTCATTAATTTTTTTAAAATACATTTTAGACGATAAGTCCTTTGGGACATTTTACATAGTGAATCAGGCTCATTTAGATGGTAATGAAACATTTATTTCAACACACAAAATATATATATTTTTTTTCAAGTAAAACAAAGGTGGGACTGCAACTGCTATTTGGAAATTAAAGATTTTGACATTTTTGTTTATTGTGTATTGTCTAATTTTTGCGTCATGTTTATGTTGTATGTTATACTAAATTTTACACTGTAAATTGTTGACATATGAAAAAAAAATGGGATTTTTGTTACTTGAAAAATTACATTGAAGTTCAAATATCTCGAAAACCAGTGACTTCAAAAATGGTTCATATTAAAAAAGTTGCTAGATTATAATTCTCCATCTCATGCAACTCATTTCATCGTTCCTAGGATCGAAAAGTTTTTTTGCTTCGCTACACCATCTATACCTCAATGTGTAAAATAACCATTTTTACTCAAAACTGAAGTCATTTATATATTCTAGTAGATACCTTTTACAGGGGGCGAGCATAGATACGTCTTCACTGAGTATGTATCCTCGATACTCGAAGTGAAGCAACGTGCAGCGCGGTTAGTACTTTATTTTTTGGGAAACGCAGCGATCACGTCCCACCTTCTAGCGGCTTGTATATCAGTGTATACGCGGAAGCTATGTAATTTCAAGACTAGGATTACGTAGTGGATATACCATCCTTCGGAGGGGATGTAAAGCAGGTGGTCCCTTGTCTATTAAATGTTAGGCAAGTAAAAGATCCCTACTCTTCTTACGAGAAGAGGTTCGGCAAAATTTCCAGGTTGGGGGTAGCTCGTCTCCTGGCGTCGGTGATAGGCCCTGGTAGCGGAAATAGGCCGACGTTAAATAAATAGATAAAAAAAACCTTTTACAGAATTCAAATATCGCTTTTGGTTATCGAGAAAATGGCGCCGGGAGTTTTAAGTGGAACACCCTATATATTATATATTTATTTAAAAAATCATCAACCAAGGAAATTAAAATGATTAGAGATGTACTTTTTTTGAATACATGTTACTACAACTTAATGAACCATAATAATCATCAAGTGTACATACTCTTTAACAGTTCTCAATGAAGAAAGAATTTTTTTGAAAGGCTCTTATTTTTTTCTATATTTTTTATTCCGACGATCGAGTTCGGGCGTGATGATAAATAATATAAGTAGAAGTATATTTTTGCTTGTATTGTTTAAAACAAAAAAGCATCGAAGGCTACACTTTCCATCTTTTAAATGAAGCAACACTCATATAGATTGAACAAATTTTAATTTAGTGACATGTAATTCAGTGTGTTGGTGTCACAGCCATGCGTATTCATGCGCGCGCACGCATGGATCTCGCTCCGAGTAATAACGTTACTTTATTATTTTTTTTTCCGGGAATACCGTAAATTTTGTTAGGACATGTTTTGTTCATAAACACGTGATCTATCCATCTGTATTTTTTTACATTCTGCATTAGAGCGAAATGTAAACTTTTCAGGATATTATTCTATACACTTTCACGAACTCATTAAAAAAAAATTATTCATTTTTCAACTTCAACGACTGGGCTATATAAAGAAGCCGTCATTTCAAATGACTTCTGACAAAATTTGTGCCCTGATAAATGCAAGATAATCGGCCTGTGGCTTGTAGTTGTAAGCAAATATTATTTTATACTTAACGGGGAGGTTAAGAAATTTTTCGATTTTCGGCCCCTGAGCATATCTGATAAAAATAAATTTTCTTATACTTAATGGAAAAACAATGAAAAAAGTGCTTCTTTTCCATTTAGCAACACTTTTCTTTCTAGAAATACTTTTCTAAATAGCCACGACTAAACTTTATTCATTCGACTTATTAGTGTAAATGTTAAATAAACAATTATGCAAATTATTAAATAATATTCATCACTATTTTTGTGTACCTTGATATCTTTTCAATATTGCAATGTTTACAGTAATTGAGTATTTGTCAATAGTTACTATTCTGGTGCGATCAATATTGATTTAGGCATTGATAAAATGGGCTTCATTGGAAAATAAGCAGGAAACTTTTTATTCTTGTGGCGGTGTAGTTTTCAATGTTGTTTATTTAATATTGACTATTTAAACGGCCACTAACCGTGATGCACCCTGTATATGTTTATAATTATTTCACGAAAAATTTTAGAATGAATATGACATACCTCTTCAGAAAGTTTTTAGCGGTTTTTAAGGCTTTAGAGGCAAACATTTCAAGATTTAATTATAGAATTGGCTTCACATCTCGTAGATGCAGAAAGAGAAATCAGCATTCCGAAAGAAATACAAATTCTAACTGCGTAAAATTTTTTATAGGTGCTTATTGATAAAGATGTCAATATTGGAAGTCAGATCAATGTGGCACGTGAATACAAAGCAGAAAGTAACGTTGATGTTGAATTCAATAATTGGATCAATATTGTAAAGATGTCAATGTGCACAAGAATAGTGGTGATTATGTCAGAAAAAAATACACCGACTGGTGATCAGAAACTGTTAAGGAATCTACCACTACTTTGTTTGATGCTGCTGTTGACTGGATACAGGAACTACGACAGAAGAAAGTTGCTCATTAACGTTCTTCTTGTTGAAATCTTTGCTTTATTCTCAATACTCCTCAGCATATCCCTCGGCAACGGTGTTCGAATACGATCCTCATAGCCCAGTCGATGAAGGTATTTACCCATAAAAGTTGCAAACTGTGTAAACTTTTTTTAATGAGTTCGTGAAAGTGTGTAGAATAATATCCTGAAAACTTTACATTTCGCTCGGATGTAGAACATAAAAAAAAGTGAAAAAAATATTTTTTTCATCCATTTTTTCAAAGTTTTGAAATTAAGTCAAGCTAGGAAAAAAACAAAAATACATTATAAGAAAATTACAGTCGCTGATTCATAAATTAAAGATCTTGAGAAATATTTTGGACATAGACTCCCTAAAAACTATGCATTACTCCCTAGTGGAAAATCACATATAAATTATGGAATAATAGCATGGGGGAGTGTGGGTAAAACAATTCTGAACAATTTAATAATTGTGCAGAAAAAAATTCTAAAATTCATTTTCTTTAAAGATATTACTTACCCATCTGATACTCTTTTTAAGGAAATCCATATCATGGATCACGTCAATTATTTTTTTTACAAGCCAACCTTAGACAACACAAAAATAAAAATAACCTGATAAGAAATAATCATAAGTACAATACAAGAAATAAAGAGAGCACATACTTACCTCCACTGATGAACAGAACTTTAGGACAAAAGTCCTACTTATATCTGAGCTCTAGACTGTACAACCATTTATCGTCAGATTTACAAAATATAGAGAGCATAGTTGGTTTTAAGAAACGACTTAAACAATATATATTAGCTACACCCAGAAACATTATTCATGACATGATAGATTTAAAAATATAGTAAAATTTCACCACCTTCCCTCTAATAGTAAATAGTATTGCTGACTGTTCTGATATAATATAACTACCAAGTTCCTGACCTAAGAATTCCTTATTCTAATATACTGTAATCTATAGCTGCTCATGTAATACTGCCTCTAGTTTATGTTGAACTATATTTAACTAACTGTACAGATAAAAATGTCAAATGTAAAAAATGTCACATTATTTTAATTATTATATTTTCTATTCTTTATGTTATATATCATATTTTTTTATTCTCTAAGTTATATATAATACTATTGCTTTTTATCCACGCGCAGGCATTACCTTTAGTGGATTTTCTAGTTTATTTACGTTATTCTACAATTATACAGTTTCCTAATATGTAATATTTATTTTAAGTAAATAAACCATTCATTCATAGATCACGTATTTATGAACAAAGAATTTTTAGGGCCAGTTGTACGAACTAAGTTGAGCCAAGTTCATCTTGAACCAAGATCAAAAGCCAAGGTTACGATTGTTACAATAATCGTAACCATGGAGGTTCCGTGCATTTAACCGTGCGCTTGGCCGAGCAGAGTGACAAAGTTACTTCACTATTTTTTTCCGGGAAAACCGTGGCTTTAGCGATAAATTTTATTAGAACATTTTTTGTTCAGAAACACGTGGTCTACCCACCTATTTTTTGTTTTTTTTTATATCCTGACTTGATTTAAGAATGTTGAAAAAAATTTATAAGAAAAAAAAATTTAACTTTTTTTTATGTTCTGCATCCGAGCGAAATGTAAACTCTTCAGGATATTATTCTACACATTTTCACGAACTTATTAAAAAAAAATTATTCAGTTTGCAACTTTTTGTGGGTTTCACTATAAAATGATCTCTGTCGTCTGGGCTATCATGCCTTTTCAACATTCGAATGTCAGCTTCACTGTCCGCAAGTAAAGTTACAGGAGTCCTTTGTAAACAATGCCCAGTGTAACTATTGGCATTTGGAAGATGTGTTTGGAAGTATTCTGTGATATTTCTTTGTATACTGCCGAAAGTATTAATTCCTATTGGCTGCACAGTGTTATCTGCCTTGTTTGTACCATCCGAATAACCTGCCGTGGCTAACTCTTCTTGATCTTAAACTGAAATATTTTTGATATACTGCAATTTCATTTACATTTTCCATTTTTGACATAACTATAAAGACACGTGTTTTATTTGCTTTTGTCTCATGTAATGTTACCTCTACAAGTGACTTTTCATGTACTGAACTATTTACATTTTCGTTAATTTCCACCGTACTCTTCAGCATATAATAAAACGATCACACTATTAAAGATTTAAGAACCTTAATCTGTACAAACTAGTATTGGAAAGTTATATAATAAATAAGATTAACTGTCTCAAAAAAGTAAGCTAATATAATATTTTCATCATTTCCGTGCACGTCGTAAAACCCACCGTTATCGAAAAAACTCACTTCAAAAAGCATTTTTGTTATTTGATCATTTGAAGTAAACGTTCTCTCTACTTTGTTGAATCGAATACAATGATCTATAGAAGCTTGCAAATGATTCGCATTGAATGTTTAACTCGATTCAAAATTGTGCATTTACTATCCGATGACATGGTAAAACATGCTTTAACTTTGTCGAATCAAGAAATGTTGTTAACAAAAGTTCCTAGTCATGAGTTTTCTAGGCGAAAAGGTCTCTTGGGAAAATCTCGTAAAACCCACCGTTATCGAAAAAACTCACTTCAAAATGCATTTTTGCCATTTGATCATTTGAAGTAAACGTTCGATCTACGTTGTTGATTCGAATACAGTGCTCTATAGAAGCTTGTATATGATTCGTATTGAATGTTTAACTCGATTCAAAATTGTGCCTTTACTATCCGATGACATGGTAAAACATGCTTTAACTTCGTCGAATCAAAAAATGTTTTTAACAAAAGTTCCTAGTCATGAGTTTTCTAGACGAAAAGGTCTCTTGGGAAAATTCTCCAATTACACTCGAAACATTTTTCTTATTTTTCTGTTGACTTTGTGAGGAGTAAATTTGAGGGTGTTTCTAAAACTGCTTTTAAAATGTCAGAAATTTCATTGTTTATTCACTCGTCGTTGCGATATGCTCTTACCATAGCGCAACACGCAAATCTTACTCTATGGCGTGTGTAACAGATCCTGTTGGTTCTTGAATTTGGAGGGGATGAAATTCAAAGTAAGTTTTACAAAGGCTTATCAAATCAACATCGCTCTGTTACATAGCCCATAGCTTTGGAGAAAAAAAATTAAAAAAAATTCGAAAATTTTTAGTAATATTGTTTGAGAACTGCTGGAATATTGAGGTAGGCTTTATTATCGTCCCGTATGTCGGCGCCTTTGACCCATAGACACAGAAGACCTATAGGTCTTCTGTGCCATAGACTAAGTCTATGCTTTGACCATCAAACACGCTAATGCGGTATCATCAAAGTGCCGCGCTTCTTTGTTTGAAAGCGCGCGGCGGCGAGGACCCAAGTCGGTCATCTTGACACTTTTTTTTTTACCTTTTTAAAAGTAGGTAAGTAACTTCTATAATTCGGACCTATTCGTCCGTTGACCCAGAAAAGCAGTGGTTCTCAAACCTCTCTCCCTCTCTCTCTCTCTCTCTCAATTGTCTTAACAATCAAATTTTTGACCTAGGTCAGTTTTTTTCAAAGTGCCCCTTGACATTTCAATTCATCACTGTCCTCCTTTTACGGTTAAGGCACAGAAGACCTATAGGTCTTCTGTGGATAAGGTATAGCTTCTTTGATTAAATTTTATAAAGAATTTCAGTTTTCTTTTTTTTTCTTTTGTATGTTTAATCCGTTATAAAACTGGGTTTTCAAGCTGGTGTGCATTTAATGCACTCGCTAAGCTCGCGCATTAAACCTTTAAACTGGCACTTTTATCTACTTGTTAAAAAATATACTATTTTCAGCAAATTTACTTATTTGCAAAATTGCGATTGCGATTCAGTGATAACGCCAAGACAATTAACTTTTTCAACTTATATGCACGTATTGAATATCTATGGGCACGTTTAGGCAATGCAACCGCTGAGAATAATCACTCAATCTGATTACTTTTTGATTCTAATCAATTATTGTTGTGAGTTTGCTAAACGATGTAAAGCATGTTGCTAAATGTCACTACAGTTGAGGTTATGTCAAATAAAATCTTTATGTTATCTAGTGAATGTCATAATGTTAAAACCATGCATGCGATTGTGATTGAATCATTTATTTTGAAATACTTTTGGAAGACGAAATTGATGTTTGATGAAAGAAAGTGAGGTTAAGTTTCACCGCTGACTACACTCAGCCTAAATTTTGCCGCTGACTAAAACAGCCAACAGTTGACAATTAGCACATATTCAGCGTTGTCGTTTAGGGAACCGCTGCTCCCAACTGTTGCCAACCGTTGCATTCCCTAAACGCACCCAATGATCTATTTAGATAAAAATTATGTTGACTATCCGGCACTACACAATTTCGTTATCCCAAAAATTTGCTTCAAATGTTGTTTTTCGAGATTTATGCACAAATATTAAATTTAAAGTACATGAGTTGAAAAAGGAAGTAATTAATATGTAAATTATTGCTTTTTTTGTAAATTTAAGCTGTTAGTAACTTTATAATTGAATATTATCACCATGATCGTCAGAAACTCCATCAAAAAGTTCAAGTCAAGTCAAATATGATATTTTTATTTTGACTTTTCGTTTATTTAGTAGAAATTAACGTTCAGAAGGGTGGATTTGCATACTACAGTGTTGTAAGCAAAAGTTATTACTGTAGCCAAGAGGTTATGTATTCTCATATAGGCCATCCGTCGTTTATATATTTCTTGGAACAGTACTAGGTACTAACTTTTCCTTTTCCGCTGTCGGTGGTGAGGATGCACAAATTTTTCCTAGAAAGCGTTAAGCACCCCTTGGCTGCAGGCCTGACCTTTCCCTGGCTTGACTAAAATACATCGGTGAATTTGTGTCTTTCTCCAATCGTGCAGGAACATTACATTTCTCTATTTATTTTCTCTAAAATTATTTCTTCCTTTAACGAAGTCAGTGTCCAAATGTTAGAGGTTAGAACAAAAAAAGCTTTGATAACAACAAACATCAGTCATTTGATCATATCTAATGCCAGTGCTAAACATAATGCATTTTTTCGCGAACTTACCACAACTAACTATAGTAAGGTGTAAAAGAGATGGCTACATACATATCCAATCCACATATAAATTATATATAGCCATCTCTTTTACACCTTACCATAGTTAGTTGTGGTAAGCTCGCGAAAAAATGCCAGTTTAATTGAAGTGAGAACGAAATAGAAAGAGACAGTTGCTCATAATCCCAAAGAGAGACGGCTTTATATAACTGCTACGGTATGAAAGGAGATGGAGAGAGAGCAGAACGTCGTAACTATTCTGGCCCTAAGGAAATGAATTGTTTTGGAGTCTATTTCTTCTAAGTCTATGCTTTGACCATTAAACACGCTAATGCGGTATCATCAAAGTGCCGCGCTTCTTTGTTTGAAAGCGCGCGGCGGCGAGGACCCAAGTCGGTCATCTTGACACTTTTTTTTATAACTTTTTAAAAGTAGGTGAGTAACTTCTATAATTCGGACCTATTCTTCCGTTGACCCAGAAAAGCAGTGGTTCTCAAATCTCTCTCTCTCTCTCTCAATTGTCTTAACAATCAAATTTTTGACCTAGGTCAGTTTTTTTCAAAGTGCCCCTTGACATTTCAATTCATCACTGTCCTCCTTTTACGGTTAAGGCACAGAAGACCTATAGGTCTTCTGTGGTTAAGGTATAGCTTCTTTGATTAAATTTTATAAAGAATTTCAGTTTTCTTTTTTTTTTTCTTTTGTATGTTTAATCCGTTAGAAAACTGGGTTTTCAAGCTGGTGTGCATTTAATGCACTCGCTAAGCTCGCGCATTAAACCTTTAAACTGGCACTTTTATCTACTTGTTAAAAAATATACTATTTTCAGCAAATTTACTTATTTACAAAATTGCGATTGCGATTCAGTGATAGCGTCAAGAAGATTAACATTGATCTTTTTCAACTTATATGCACGTATTGAATATCTATGGGCAATATGGGCATGTTTAGGCAATGCAACCGCTGAGAATAATCACTCAACCTGATTACTTTTTGATTCTAATCAATTATTGTTGTGGTTTCGCTAAACGATGTAAAGCATGTTGCTAAATGTCATTACAGTTGAGGTTATGTCAAAGAAAATCTTTATGTTATCTAGTGAATGTCATAATGTTAAAACAGTTAAATAAATTAGTGTTTGGTGCATGCGATTGTGATTGAATCATTTATTTTAAAATACTTTTTGGAAGACGAAATTGATGCTTGATGAAAGAAAGTGAGGTTAAGTTTCACCGCTGACTACACTCAGCGTAAATTTTGCCGCTGACTAAAACAGCCAACAGTTGACAATTAGCACATATTCAGCGTTGTCGTTTAGGGAACCGCTGCTCGCAACTGTTGCCAAACGTTGCATTCCCTAAACGCACCCAATGATCTATTTAGATAAAAATTATGTTGACTATCCGGCCCTACACAATCTCGTTATCCTAAAAATTTGCTTCAAATGTTGTTTTTCGAGATTTATGTACAAATATTAAATTTAAAGTACATGAGTTGAAAAAGGAAGTAATTAATAAGTAAGTTATTGCTTTTTTGTAAATTTAAGCTGTTAGTAACTTTATAATTGAATATTATCACCATGATCGTCAGAAACTCCATCAAAAAGTTCTTTTTGAAGTCGAAATTACTTCCTTGTTACATCAGTTAATCACATCACATTTAATAATTGTATACTTTACTCTTTTTTAAGGGATAATTACTATATTCTCTATTATTATGTCAGCGTTGGCGATTTTCATTCAGTTTTTCTTATTGAATTTAACCCAATTTTTACCATCTCGCCATTACTATTTCAATTCTGAACATTTTATTTATTTTTTTTTTAAATATGTTCATATACTTTAATTATTGGTAAGCAGTTCTCGAAAATATTCTGAAATATACAGGTTGGCTCAAAAGCTTTATTTTGAGTGAATTAATAGTGAGCTATGAAAAGGAAAGTGATCTGGAAAATGTAATCGATGGGAGACTCGCTAGTACACGCTTCGCATCAGTTATCAAGCAAAAATACGTCTTCAGAACTTCTGTTCTTCCAACAAAACCACATGGGTTTACAAAAAAAAAGTTGTCTGGATCTGGGGTCAGATCATACGTTCCTTATGTATTTTTCGACGCTGAATTCGAATCTATTTTTGATATATCTTAACCTAAAAGTGCAAAAAACACGGTTTTTGACATATTTGGAGTTATGTAGCTTTGCGAATTTTTTTTTTTTTTTTCGAAAAACCATGTATGGGATCTTAAAGTACAAATCTTCCTCTTTAAAATACCGTTGAGTTTGCTCAAATATCTTTTTTTTTCGCTGAGATATCGAATTTTGAAAATTGTCTGTTCATATCATATCTTTCCCAATACATTTAATTAGTACGGAAACCTTATGGTCATTATTTAAATTGCAATATCTCGGCGAAAAAAAAAAAGATATTTGAGCAAACTCAACGGCATTTTAAAGGTGAAGATTTGTATTTTAAGATCCCATACATGGTTTGTTGAGAAAAAAATTTTCGAAGCTAAATAACCTCAAATATGTCAAAACTTATGCACTTTTAGGTTTAGGTCAAAATCCTGACGTGATAGAGCAATTCTGAGACCGGATTCAGATTTAGCGCATAGAAAATCTTCGGAAAAGTATAGTAGCGTTTTTGATACAAAAAATTTGCCTAATTTTGTAGGCCTGTGAATCTTACATGATACTTAACTAAGGTCGATGTATAGAATAAACCTTCAAGCAATGAACTTTAAGCCTATAACCCCACCCACCCTCCCCTTTCTCCCCCACTACATTCTTAAACCCACAAACTCCAAATGTGAAAACTCAAACGCATCAACCAACAAACCTGCAATTTACTAACATTAAACTTAGAAAAACCCAAAAATCTTACTCCTATGACCTTAAATCAAAATAACTCTAAGACCCTCAAACTACACAGCAACAAATCGAGAACCTCCAAATGCCGTTGAGTTTGCTCAAATATCTTTTTTGTTTCGCCGAGATATTGCAATTTAAATAATGACCATAAGGTTTCCGTACTAATTAAATGTATTGGGAAAGATATGATATGAACAGACAATTTCAATAATTCGATATTTCAGCGAAAAAAAAAAGATATTTGAGCAAACTCAACAGCATTTTAAAGAGGATACATGATTTTTCGAGACAAAAAAATCGTAAAGTTACATAACTTCAAATATGTCAAGAAACTGTGTTTTTTGCACTTTTAGGTTAGGATATCTCAAAATCCTGACGTGATAGAGCAAAACTAAAAATATATTCGAATTCAGCGTCGAAAAATACATAAGAAACGTATGGTCTGACCACGTCCGGCTTTAATGTGAACAGGCCGGAGTGTACGATGTGGCAACGCTACAATCTTAAACTCTGTCAGTCCTATTAATAATCTATGTAATGAAGGAAAAAATAGTGTAAATATTTCGTGCAAAGACGAGATTACCTTCGCCCTCCGTTTTCGAGGGTGCTGAACACGATGGAAGTGGTGGAAGAAGTTTTTGACCGCCGCAACCCCTTAAAGCGGCCAAAAACCATCCCTTTTAATCCATTATGTTTTCATATAACTGGTCTGGGGAGTGATTTATCGAAATTACATGGAAGAGGGTTATTCAAAGAATTACATGAAAATATTTTTATGACAAAATAAATTATTTGCTTACAATTAATTTAAAAAACTTAGGTCGTTAACAAACAGCATAACAATCCTCATATTCCTCAAAATGCACATCGCACACGATCTCTTCTCCTTCATCATCGCCCCAGCGATAACTGGTGGATGAGGGTAAGTTTCAGTTACACGGGGCACTGCACCAGACACTAACATAAACTTTTCCATTTCTCTCCTTCCACACACCATAAGCATCTTTGTATCGTTCAGATTTGGATATTGCACTGTCATAAAAATGTTTTATGCATACCACTGAATATTTTGTAGGCTGCCAATTTTTCCTAGAAATACTCTTTAGCCACTGTTTCCTCAGTTCTGTCTGGTTCTTTGGGAAATCTAAAGGCTCGGACATAACCTTCAGATGAAGAACTGTAATTGCTTGTACAGCCAGGTACACAACATTTATCTGGCATGTTGTTATTGTTTTCAGACCCCAGACCTAGAATTAATTAAAATTATTTTATTGGTTTTGGTAGTAAAAGTGAATTGAATTAAAAATATGGCTTGCATAAAAAGTAAGGTTATAACGTAATTTGACGCACAAAAAGTGATTTCAGGTGCGAGCGGTGCGATAGATACCCATATAATTAATTAAAATGATAACTACCTACTTTAAAAAACACAATTTGTGAAATTACTCCAACAGGAGGCACTTTTTATGTATTATAATGCCAATTTATTCATGACAGATTACTGCACAACAATTTAGTTTTGCCAAGAACGGGGACTGAAACACATGTTGCCACATTTCCATATACTGGCCTGTTCATATTAAAGCCGGTCGTGGTCTGACCCCAGATCCAGACAACTTTTTTTGTAAACCTGTGTAATTACAGTTATTGAGTGAAACACAGATTTGAATAATTAATCGTCAATTGATTCGGATTATATTAAGTAAGTTTATATAAAAAACCTCCCTTAAAACTCTGCTATGCAGTACAAAATATTCTTCTATATAGATTAAATAGATCCTTGAATGTAGGACTATTTTTTTTAATTCAGTATTGTTTTTCCCAGCCGACACCCCCTAAAAAGCCCCCAAGGCGAAATATATCCATATCACCAACCCACATCCAACCGATGTCAATGTCAGTTGATGGAGTTAGCAATAGCGCGTATGAGTACCTCTTTCTGGCGCACAGTGGCACCAGGAGCCAAGGAAATCTAAACGATTTCGATAGAGAGAATAGAAGAGAACGGCTCACGCACGGTCGAAGCATGGACCAGTACGTTGAAATGAATGTATTTAACATTGCGTTAGACGACGATGAGCCGGAAAGACCTAAGAGTGAATTACAGAGAGGCAAAAGTGAAGACCTCGACAGTAGAAAAAAGCCTGAGCCTATTGCAATCACTTCGATATACGAGAATATTTTAATCAAACAACAAAATCCCCGGAGAAAATTAAGGAGGCATCCGGAAGTATACGAGGAGTACGATTTTAGAAGAAAAGCGAAGGAAGAGCCAATTGCTAGCTCTTCCGCGCCTGAAACTACATTCGTGTCTAGTGCATTTATTATGGTGTCTGACGATAGTGAAGAAAAGACTAACACGGTTAAACAAGAGAACAAGAAACACTTGGTGAACCACAACATTCCTCTTTCCCCCACCCATTACAATCAACCTCCCACCCCCGATCATCCGCCCCCGTCTGCAGTACAAGCCGAAAGTATTATTTATGAAAAAATGCGTCCACTCAGTCAGGTGAGCTTGTGACAAGAGCATGTCTAGTAATGTTTTTTAATAGATTTAATTTCGCAGTATTATGTATTTTGTACAGCACTAAGCATGCTAACGCAATAATGTAATTAACTGATAGATTCGCTCAATATATTTATTACTAGTCCACTCAAATTAGGAAAGAAGTGGGGAAAATTTTTGAACAGCAGTGTTTCTTTGCATAGAAAGCAAATATTCAACTTTTTGAACGTTTTGCTTATGCGCAGAAAAAAAATATGCTTTTTGTGATATATACATTCGTGTTTTTTTTCCTTTGGACGTAAATATCTCGAAAACGAAAATAGGTAAACTTGTTTAGAATGCGATTTCCTAAAAGAAAGGAAAGTTTTTATACATTTTTCCGATTATCCTATTGGTTTGTCCGGAAAAGCGGCTTGAACAATATATACGTACTTATATGTTTTTTAGTTTTGTTTTTTGTTATTTTGAATGCAAATATGTGAAAAACTATGCATTTTTAAGGCTAAACGAACATAGATAAGCTGGTTCAGAATGCGATTTCCTACAAAGAAGGTTCTATTTTATTATTAATATTATTATTCTCTTTTTTTATGTGTAGATCCTTCGTTTGTAGGAAATCGCATTCTAAATAAGTTTACCTATGTTCGTTTTGCCTTAAAAACGCGTACCATTCGAGATATATATCTCAGAAAACATGTCTTTTTTTCTGCGGTTAAGCAAAACATTGTTCTAAAAGTTGAATACTTACTTTCTATGCAGAAACTTATGTTCAAAAGTTTTCCTTAATACGGCGTTTTTTTCCTTAATTTGAGTGGTTGGGCGCGAGATATTCCACCCATTGATATTGGAACAATAGCAAATTTTATAATTTATTCTATATAATAATTCGTTTGTGACGCAAGTGATTGTTAAGAGGGTTTGTCTTTATATGCGAATTCGCGCGCTAGTGTTGGTTGAGTTGGATGGTTGAGTTAATCTCTGCAAACTAAATTCGCTTGCAGGTTGTTTATCAGTGATATTGTATAGAGGTAAAAATATTCAAAATAGCGGCTAATAAGGCGAATGAAAATTTCTTCTAAAAAAAAATTGTGCATCTGGGTGATATTATCTAAAAACAGCATTTTTCAACAAAAAAAAAATTACAAAATGGCAAACATTAAAAATAAAAAACAAAATGGCGACATTTTGTTAAAAAAAACAAGAAAAACGTGAAATCGCACATTTTATCGGTCATAACTTCTTTATTTTTTATGATGTAGAAACAAACATAAAATCAGTTTAAAGATTGATTAATTATCTTTTTATTCCTTAGAATTTTTTATGATTGTCACAGTTTCTAAGGTATTCAACATATAAACTAAATATTTCATCCTATAAACAGTCGAATGCTATTTATAAGCTTAAATATCTCCGAAACTATCTTTTGTAGAATCTTTTTTCATGAATTCATTCAGTTTGTACATAACTTTTTCTTTGATGAGTATCCACCACTTATACCCATTGAAGCTAGTTAAAATATGGTTTTGAAACAGTCCAGATGTTGTCACATGCTATATTATTAAAGCAACGCCGAATGAAAGGTGGGGAATTAGGCGGGAAAGAATTTTACAAAAACCCAGAATAAACCACAATTGCCCAGAAAAACCCACCAAAAACACACCTAAATACCCAGTGGGTCGTCTTTTTCTAAAGAAGGTGGGTTTTTGCACAACCCTAACTGTAAGCAGACGAAATAATTTGAGCGTCTAGATTATACTATATGTTAACGAAAAACAGTACATAGGAATACATTTTTTAATTACTGACTACATTCATAAAATGGCTATTTTTTTTTTAAATGTGAAGAAGCACATTTTGTTATAACTTTTTTGTTCTTAATGCCATAGAAATAATCAAAAAACCATTTTAAAGCCTAACTACTATACTTTCATTTTGATTATTATCAGCATAAACCCATAATTTCTAAGATATTTAACATTTAAACTAAATATTTCGTCTGATAAATGTTTGAACGCCACCTTTATACTTCCAGATCTCCGAAACCGTTAATTCTACAGAAATTAGAAAATAATGAAATACATCCTCAATTTAGTAGCTTTCTTGTTTATCTCGCTCAATGTAATGGAGTTATTTGATGAAAACCAATTTGAAATACTTCTTTTTCAAGCTAAAGTAACAATTTTCAAGTCGTTATAACTTAAAGACTATCAATTTAAATGGAAAGTTGCATAGAACATTTTCTTCTCAAAATTTGATTATCTTTTAGCTCCGTTGTTTTTTTTTTGAGTGCCCCCTATAAATTAGCAAGCCCTGGCATAATATAGAAACTTTTCTTTGTTGCATTTACTATTAGATACCAAAAATTAACGAAATCTAATTCAGATGGCATTATTCCGAAGTTAAAACCTTTAGTTACTGTCCTAGTATTTAACTAGTCAAACCTGAAGAGTACATAAGAGATGTAATTCTTACGGCTTGAAAGTGCGATAATCTCCAATAATCAGTAAGAGCTTCCTTACATTAAGCAATTCAATGTCATCCAATTCAATGCAAGATAATTATGTGGCAAGTGAAAAAACTATTGTAAGAAAGTTTTTGCTTTACTTTCTGCAATCAAGAGTGTCGCCAATAACATAAATATTAAAGCTATTTCGAAATCATTTCTTTCACTTTGTCAAAAGAAACTACTACTTATTATTCACAAGGTCGTGACAGACGTTTTGTGACCTATGTATTATTCTTGTCTTCCGTTTACTGCATGGCAAGTCTGACAGTCACGCCTTCTGACGCGGTTACCTGGTAGGCATTTTTTTTAATGCCTTATTTATATTAACATCCTGGCGAAGTTTAGCTAATGCTACTCTACCACTTTATAAAAAAAAAAAGTTCTGTCCCATAAAATTCTTGGTGATCAGCTCAAAGCTTTGGAGGATCTCTTTTCCCCTTGTTATCTGATTTTCCCTGAATCATTAATCATTCTATTAGTGCCCCCTCTCAGATTAATGTTTTTAAAAAATTATGGTGTTCAGGATAATACGATGCTGGAGAGTCGCTTTGGGGGACGTATTTCTTGGGGTATTGAATAATTGATGCGATGGTTGTCCAGGTAATATTCAGCAAAAAACGCCTCCATAGTAACATTTCGAAAGCATCAATACAATCTGTCCATCTCCTTGATGGTCCACCTTAGGCATTTTGAATCAAGGAGAAAACTAGGACCGCAGGGTACCCAGCAACCTGGAAAATCAGGAAAACCGGGGATTGTCAGGGGATTTAAAAGGAACAGGGAATGAATTTTTTAAAAAGATATCAGGGACAATTCAAGTTTTGTCAGGCAAATATTTTTGGCCTTTATTAAGTTCGGAAGTACGAAGGGGTAGAAGGGCAACTGAAATATTTGTTTTAATTCCGAGTTTAATCTCGGAGTTCCGACATTAATTTCGGAATTCCGACTTTAATTTCGCAATTACGACTTTAATCTTGGAATTCCGACTTTAATCTCGGAATTCTGACTTTAATCTTGGAATTCCGACTTTAATCTCGGAATTCTGACTTTAATCTCGGAATTCCGAGTTTAATCTCAGAATTCGTAGATTAGAGTTGGAAAGATTAGACTAATGTTTGAAATGCGTCGGTGTAAAGATGAAGATGAAAAAATGCCTATTATCGAAAAATCCATCCTGTTTTTCTTAATAAAATTGCACGTCAATGACTGAAATAAATTTTGTTTTACTCAAGAAAGATACAGTAGAGGCCTTTGATATCGGTCCAAATTTGGTTGAAATTGAATGACTAATAACTTAGCTACGAAGGTGTTACCGTGGAAAGTGGGACACATTGTATATCAATCATTGAAATTTTCCATTTTATTTAAAACAAAGTGAAATTAATTACCAACACATGTCTTGATAGATCTAACTTATTGTTTATTTTAAATGACTTACTTTTGTTTTCCATTTTGCTAATTTGATAGATTGTAAATAGGTCAAACAGTTTGTAAGATAAATACTATGTTTTTTATATCATTAAAAAGCCTTTTTTACAGCATTTTAGACGATGTAGAAATATACGGGGGGGGGTGGGTGTTCATATCTCCAAAATGAAATGTTCTGTAGCTTTTCTGACAAGACTTTTGGAAAATACATGTTGTTTTCTACTTTAACTTTTATTTATAAACTTTTTCACGCAACTCTAAAAATAATTAAGTTAAATGGAGTTTTAATGTTCGCGTAGCCACCCTGTATATTCCCAAACAGTTTTTCGAATAAAAATCTGAATAACTGCTTATATACAGACGGATTAACTAAGTGATTCAAGAAATAAATTAACAATAAAAACAAAATACATTTTTTTGAATTGTTAAACTAATAGGAATGATAATGTATGTTTCCTTATATGGATTTTGATATTTACTTAAAAAAATGTTTAAAATTAGAGTTATAGAAAATGAGTTTCGTCCAGAAGGTAATAGAAACTAAATACCGAAAATAAACTTATTTTTAGTGCCATTTTGTTAGTATGAAGGTGAGGACCATAATGTAATCGCCAAAAAGAAATTATTTTATTGTTATTGATGTGTTCAAGAATCGCTGATTAAGGAATCGTTACTTCCACATTCAGATTTCCTATCCAAGCCTCTTAGAATGGGAAAAAAATGTTAGTATATTTGCACTCCACTATGCGAAAATTATAGCTCATAGAACTTGAATAATATAATATTGAAACCGTCTACTCCAAAAACCAATATGTGCCACGTAGGTGGTGGAGAAGGGGGTGGTAATGTTATTGAAGGGCGGCTTCATCGCTACGCGAACGTTTTTCAAATTAAATCATAAGTCCGACTATAATCTCGGAGTTCCGAGATTAAAGTCGGAATTCCGAGATTAATGTCGGAATTCCGAGATAAAAGTCGAAATTCCGAGATTAAAGTCGGAATTAAAAAAAATATATCAGTAGCCCTTCTACGCCTTCGTACGGAAGAGCAAATACGAAAGTGATTTATTACAGAGCGAAATATCTGAATTAAGAAAGAAATCGTGATAAAATAGCTATATTTTACTGATTTTATGTTGTTCGGAGTAAAGTGTTGTCTTGAATTAAAAATGTATGTTTATTTTATTGTGTTTATTTCTTAGATTAGATATTGTGATACTTGTTATTAGTCGAACCATAATAATTTTATTTATAAAAAAAAACCTACTTCAACATTTAAAAACAGGGAAACAGGTAAGGGAAAGCAGGAAAAAGTCAGGGAATTTCCAGACTTGATGTTGCTGGGAACCCGAGACGTTAACAAGTCCGCTTTTTGTGCGTTTAGTGACTTTTCTGTTCCGCCAAATTTTGCTTGGAGATGTTATTCTACCCCCAAAACGTTTCAATCGATCATGTGAACAATACTCCTGCTTGTATACAATTGGTACAAGTGATTACTACAATGAGACGAGGAGTTTGACGTTTGACGGAATATATTTATAAAAAATAAAGAAAGCTCATATGTGCACTAGCATCAATAAATTTAGAATATCAAACTTAACTTTTTTTTTATTACATAGTTTTATAATTATTAATTGATTTGCAGAGAAAATATATTTTTGACATCTACAATGTAAGTTTTGCCAAAAATATCTAAGTATTTCACAAAATTTCAAACACTGTACAGCAAAAAAATGCGGAATGCAAAAACCACAGTCATGCGCCAGTAATTAGAGTTTGTTCTATTTCCGGGCGAAATCTTTCCTGTGTAAGTTGATTATTGTTATACTCTTCGCAAATATGGAAACAAAGAGGATATTGCATTTGATCGGCACATTTCTGAAACCATAGATATCACTCGTAAAGAAAAAAAAACCATTGTGTTAGCAGGCTCCCCCACATCAAATCATGAGCCCCGGTACCAAATTCATTGGCGGGCCCCCGCGGCCTAATAATTGATCAGCGGGGGGAGGAGAAATGTGAAAAAAAAATAGGCAACATCTCTGGCGGGCCCCGCGCTTAATATTGATAAGCGGAGGGGGAGAAATTTGAAAAAAAAATTTCAGAAGCCCGGGCTCCTAAACTCAATACCCAATAGCTTCCCCCCCCCAATAGGGGGGCCTGTGTGTTAGTAATCGAATTCTGAGCAACTTTCAAAATGTCGTCCATCTGCTGTTCTGTCTGTTCGTTCGTTTGCTCTTTTATCTGCCCATCCGTATGTTCTTCTGCCTATCCGTCCATTTGCTCTTCTGTCTGCTCTTATGTCTGTCCGTCCGTCTATCCGTCTGTTTGTTCGTTTGCACGTTTCTTGCAAGCACAAAAATGAAGATGGGAAACACCGATGTATTAAAATTTGGACAGTAAGTTAGCGTTAGCTAGAGGAACCTTATCGTTTTTGAAAAAAATCGACCAGACAGCGGGCTGTCTGAATGACAGTTCAGTTTCAGAAAATCGGGATGCGATAAAGGTCGTAAAACGCCTGTTGTCAAATTGCCCCCCTCCAAACAATCCTTATTTATTAATTATGCAAGGGCTCGATAGCTTTAAAACGTATTGTATTCAAGTTTGCTAGTTTTAAGCATTCATTTTGAAGACGATGCGTACTTTTTTCTTGATATATGTAGACAACTAGAGTCTCGTAAATATTCTGCGCCAGTGGATTTTTTCAATATCTTGCTCATAAAGGTCACTGAGAGGATCATTGAGCCATCTCATTTACTCATAATAAGAACAAGTTTAATTGTTGTTATAAAGATCCAGTATAGAAAAACATTGTTTATCAGTGACCATTTAACAAAGATAACCCATAATAATCATTGCTACTGATCACTCTATACAATAAGATATCTAGAAGTAATTGTGTAGAATCGTCTAAAATAATTTATCATATTTAAATATATCACTGTAATTTTTGTCAGTTTATTTAGCAAGTGCTTAGTAAGTGCTGTAGTTATCTGTACCTATTTACAAAAATAAATGTTGTATGTGTCTAGTAAGCCATATTTTATGTTAATATTGATTTTATTGTTTTATGTTTCTGTTATTAGCAGTTTATGTATTTGTTATGTATTATTAAATAAAGCTTATATGCATATTAAATCCTCTTTTGTTATCCGCCTAGTCATTGTTTTTTGTTAAGCAACCAAATCATTTTATTATAAAAATTAAAAAGAAGTTCAGTAACGGAACTGTTGATATAGGACAAATAATGTTATACCTATAGGTAAGTCTAGCAACATAATGCACATTTTAATAAATTCCTAATGTTAACGCAATTATTATCCTATTTAATTTGATTTATTTTCCACGTAAATAATAATCAAACGTAGAATCACAAGGCCGGTTTATCAATGTAGGGTTAAATTTGCGTGTTAGCTAGCCCTGGGCTAACTGTAACCTCGGGGCAAAGTGAGTGTTAAACTAGCATCCGTTTATCCACCACATTTTATGTGTGAGTTAGGAAACCCTGGAATAACCTGAGGTTGGTAAGACTTTCTACAGAGTTGCCAGCTCTAGGTTGATCGTGATTGGCAGAAAAATGAGTGATTTTCTGTTTATTAGCTTTTTAAGTTTTTGTTACTAGGTTAACAGCATTTGTTTGCTTTTGTCTAAAAGTCACCTGACAGTGACAGCAAGGAGCAACAACAATAATTATAATATAAACTAAAATATTTTCTGGTCCATAGTTACATTTTTATTTTAAGAAAATTAGTGAAACCCCAACAAAGGTACGCAAAGGCCCCAATTTTTCATTATCCGAGCGGTTATTAATTAAAATAGCAAATAATTATAAATATGTCACAGATTAAAACAAAATTGATGCAATATCTTGCAGGGACAAAGAAGCTGAACGATTTCTAGAATACAATAAAATAGATTTTAATATTTGCTTTTTAGCTACATTTGAAAACTAAGTATGTCTTTCGTGTTCCAAAAGTTCCAAAATATCTGTTTCATCATCGCCTATTTCATCGAAAGCTTCCATTTTTAATAATTTAACCAGGAAATACCTTTGCCATTTCACCCACCTTGAAGTTCGGGCTAAGTTACCTCTGACTTTAGCCTAGGGTTACTTTTAACTCGACTTGATAAACACTTTAGCCTGGAGTTAGCGTTTAGCCCCGGGGCAAACTAACCTAATCCTGCATTGATAAACCGGCCCTAAATGTGTTTAAGTTTGCCAAGCATTGTTAAATATTACTAACATGACATAATCGAATGATATGCTCTATACTATACTTTAATAATATAATATTTGAAATCCTCTACCCCAAAAACCCATAAAACGATACCCCACATCGGTAGCGGGGTGGGGGTGGATGAAGTAAAAAAACATTTTGAGATTTCTGGTTCTTGTACACACACTAAATCACAATTTTTTTTCATCCCCTTTAATAATGGGGTGGGGGTGGTAAGGGGGGTGGCTAATGCCAAAATTTTTTTTGAGACCTTAGCTTCTCTTGTATACTAAATACCAATTTTATGGACTCTTACCTGCTTGATTTACCTATTTTCCCCAAATTTACCCTAATTTACCCCCCAACCCTTCGACGGAACAAGATGAAAATATAATCTAGTTCTAGATCTCGTTAAAGTACATATGTGTACCAAATTTCAAGTCAATATCTCAAACGGTTCCAGAGTAAACGTGCGTACAAAAAAAGTTACAGACAGACAGACAGACCGACAGACAGAAATTTTTTTCGCTCAAACTTAAAATCTCGACGTTTCGTGACATTCTAAGCCTATTTGAACAATAAAATTTTTTTAAATTTTTTTTGTCGTTACTATACTTCCACTGGATGTGGAAGTAATAATTTTTCTCAGAAACTTTTGCTTCGAAGGGCCAAGATTAACGGAGCGTCAAAGTAGTACATGATATTAATTGAACATCGTATATGAGATCGATTTCAGTTAATTACCGATTAATTACGGTGACTAAAGAAAGAAATTTTAATGAAGAGAAAAAGTCCCAAATCCCTCTAATTCCTTCATTTTTGTCGGAATTCAAAAAATAAAAAAAAAAAACAGTTTTTGCATAATCAATTCTATTTAAATTAGCTAGAGTAGTCTTTTGGCGTAGGAGCCAAGATTAAAAAGTTGCCAACTGTAGAAGTTTAAAATTTACGATTTTTTGCCGTACATGGCCGATATTTCAGTAGTTATCTCCGAAACGAAAAAAAAAAAAAAAAATCAAAATTCTGATGGTAGTAAAAAGATTCATAGTGGAAAATACTCGTTTGACCTTATTTTTTATTTCGAGCTAACTCCCACCGTTTCGGAGATATCTGGGAAAAAGAGCAAAAAAACAGCTTGCATTTTGGAGCCGAAAAAATTGCAAAAACATGCCATCTTGACACGTTCATATTTTCCGAAAAACACCATTGGGACGGACGTACGATGTCGCGATGTAAAGAGAAAGTCTTCCAGATAAACCTGATCGTAAATTGCACAGCGAAATTCGAAAATTCGGCTCGCCACGAACGAAAGTGACATTTTGTGACATTTCAGAAAATCGATATCTCTTTTTGGGGTGTTCTTACACCCCCCTTCTGCCCATCTCTAAGGTCGAAACGTTCGAGATGGCAAATCATTACCCCTATGGCAACCTGTTAGCAAATTTTTAACCTACTTCGTAATGAAAGAAAAATGTTCACTAGCTCTTAGGCTATTACCGATTAGTTCTGATTGCCAGCCGTAAATTTATGATATTCATCGAATAGAGAAGTTGCATGATTTTTTTTCATAATGAAAATCGATACAGCAGCAAAAAAAAGTTTTAAAAATGTAAAATTTACGATTTTTTGAATGGTTAATACAGCGAGAAAATAAATAATTTCATCGGTGAGGAATTTGGGTAGTTCAAAAAGGCAGTTATTTGGCGCCATTAACTGTGACGTTTCCCGTTATGATTTGTCCATCGAAATTAATAACAAACTGGAAGGTGCATTCGACTAGAGAAAGTGACACAGAGAAAGAAACTTGCGTGCACTATATTCCATCCTTTTTCTCGGTCTGTGTACAGACGATTAAGCCAATCAGACGTTTTCTTCAACCAATCAGATGTTGTCAGACAAGGACGGAATAGTGAACGGAAGTTTCTTTTTCCGTAGAAACATGCTTGTGTAGTTTCGTATTTCTAAAGCAATTTCGATGGGTTTGTCAAATGTCAGTTTACTGTTTATTGTTTACAGTCAGTTTACCAAGTTCTTGTTTGTGGTGTTATTGTGTTATTATTTGGTTAATGAGCTAGTGAACAACATTATTATGACTTATGAATTACAAATATTGCATTGTGCCTAAATGTAAAACTAAGAGTGTCACTACAAATATGGTAATTTTACATTCAAGATTCTCCAAAATTAGTTCGTAGACACGTCAGCGAGAGGTTAGGACAATGCGTCTACTTTGGATAAATTATCCAACTAACGGATGTCGTCATTGACTTCACGCCAATAAGAAACCGTTTGCAGTCACGTGGTTTTGTTTACAAATTACGGCATAATCTAAATATTAATTTTACGGAAAATAAATTTTATTTTGAATTTCTTTTGTTATAATCATTTTCTGCATAATGGAAATTAAGAGCAAATCACTTTTTCAAGCATTTTAAAATTTCATGCATCTTCTCTATTACACGAGTAATGAGTATATGTGGTAGCAAGCTCCGATACGTCATCAATTATCGTGAAAGGCAAGACCTTCGCACCACTTTTCAATGACGACGAATGTTTTTCGCACTCAGGAAGTTCATACTTACCAAGTTTATGATTGCCTGTCGTAATGGACCCCGGAACAAAACCCATGAAAATGTTGATTCGGTGGAATCGGCTGAAATTTTGGTATTTTGTACTTCAAGTCATCCTGATCAAAAATTCTTATCACATTGAGCCAATCCTATGGACAGTTTTTGAGATACAGCTTCTCAAAGTTAGGTAATTTGCGTCATTTTAGACATTCAAGAACTTTTTACGACGAAACTATTAACTTTAGCAAAAAATTGCAAAGGTCGAAATATTTTTGTTCTAGTTCAATAAAGCTCAAGAATTTTTTTCAGAATTTTTTTATCAATTTTTAGGATAGGTAAAATATATATATGTTATATTTCGGCATGCTTCGGTGGGATTGGCTGAAACTTTGCTATTTTCTAGTTAAAGTCATACTAATCAAAAATTTCTATTGCACTGAGTCTATCCTATGAGTGGTTTTCGCTCCAGGAGTGCCTCAACGTCTTAACAACGAGGTAATGGATAATCTATATGAACGTGTTTATGAATGGCTTCCAGCGTGTTTGTGTAACTGCGTGCTTGTGTGTGTGATTATTTTTATCAAAGAACCTGCTCTTACCGGCACTATGTTTCTTATGAGAGCGTTCTCATGGCCAACCAGGGTGATCCCATTTTTTTGGTTTCGATTTCTATGTGTTTATTTTTACTTTTTGGTTTTTTTTTAATATTTTTTTTAGTTTTTAAATAATGAGAACATCCATAGGATTTTCAGGAACAAGTGCTGTTTCTAGTATCTAGTGCTGTTTTCTAGTATCTAGTGATGTGTTCTAGTATCGTTCGAAGAAGAATCATTGATGTATATTTTATGTGATTTTCATGCCGTGCCTACCCCAAAAACAATAATACGCTTGTGTTTTCAGCGATTCCGCATCAAACTCATTAGAACGATTTTTCTCTCTCACAAAGTCCGTCTTACGTTCTTGTACCAAAGTGAAAAAAAAAAAATAAATAAAAGACATAAGAAATTAATACAAAATATCGATAGCCCCCCTCAAAATCACCCACTTACGGTAAAAAATATTTTTAAAAAATAATGTAAAAATAAGCTTGTATTATTGTTCAATATGCGTATAAAGTCGCATCCCTGTGAATCAAAAAGTTTCTGGGATATAAAATAATAATCAATTTTTGGGTGCCATTTTCAAAGGGCCGTTGCTCAAGGTATTTGCGAACATATTTTTGCATGTAGAATATGCACCAGAAGTTTCTCATCTATATTTCCGGAGAACCCTGTATACACTGGCACATACATACACACAAACGCATGCACGCAGTACACAAACACGCTGGAAGCCATTCTTAAACACATACATCTAGATTACCTCGTTGTTAAGATCTTCAGGCACTCCTGGACCGAAAACCACTCATAAGATAGACTCAGTGCAATGGGAATTTTTGATCAGCATGACTAACTACAAAATAGCAAAGTTTCAACCAATCCCACAGAAGCATGCCGGAATATGGCATATATATATTTTACCTAATCTAAAAATTGTTAAAAAAATTGTTGAGATTTATTGGACTTGAACATAAATATTTCGACCTTTGCAACTTTTTGCTAAAGTTAATAGTTTAAGAGTAAAAAGTTCTTGAATGTCTAAAATGACGCAAATTACCTAACTTTGACAAGCTGTATCTCAAAAACTGTCCATAGGATTGGCTCGATGTGATAAGAACTTTTGATCAGCACGACTTGAACTATAAAATATCAAAATTTCAGCCGATTCCACCGAATCAACATTTTCATGGGTTTTTTTCCGGGGTCCTTTATGATATTCATCGAATTACACAGGTAAACAGTATATACGGTAGGGAATTCTGGTACGCCATCAAGTATCGTGAATGGCAAGGTTGTCGTACCACTTTTCAGAGAAGGCAAATAAATTTCCACTCAGTAGGTTCATACTTACCAAGTTCCTTACCATTCATAAACTTATCATTTTTTTTTTTACCTGACTTTTTTCAAAATTGGGCGAACGTAGTGCTTCCTTGTACCACCCAAAATGAATGGGAATCTGGATTCATGATTTTTGGGGATAAATTAAGAAATCCCTCCAACACGCATGCGTAAACCTGTGACTTTTTTGTGGCTGTTTTTTTAACTTTTACAAGGGGGTGTATACTTTCTGGAAAACAGGGAAAACCTGGAAAAGCCAGGGAATTTTATTTTGGTCAGGGAAAAGTCAGGGAATTTATAAATTTATAAAAACAGTCAGAGAAAGTTTATTAAACTACTTATATATAAAGTTGTCCCGATCTTGCGCCCCTCGCTCATCAAAAAATGTTTTCCATTTCCCCTCCACCGTTCATCAATTTTCATTCTCGAGCAGACAAATTGTCTGAAATATTTATTGAAAAGTCCTAGAAAACCTGGAGAAGTCAGAGAATTTCTAATTGTGAATTTGTATACAACCTGACAAGTCATATTTCTTACACATTTGGGTGCCTGCTCTTCGACCAAAAAAAAAAGGGCTGGCACGAACATTTCTGTGCTCTACTACCCCAAATTAACAACAATTCACACAATTCGGGAGTAAACCTATGACACCCGATTAGTGGTCTGCGGGCTCCTGGTCTATTAGTGAATAAAGTCATATGGTGATGCTTGCGACTCTAAAGCTTTAGTTTACCGGGACAGTAGATAAGCCGTACTGATTCTATCGGGCCGTGGAGAGGAAATACGGGCCCGGGGGAAAATTTTTTTTTGGAAATTGATGAGCGGGTGGGGAAAATCCCAAACAATTTTTTTTTTTTTTTAAATTATAATACAAAACCGGGCCATCCAATCAAGCCCGGGCCCGGGGGAATCACCTCCGCACCCCCTCTCAACAGGACTGGATTCTATTTATTTACTTCTCAATTTTGCATTTTTTGAGTCTTATAACTGTCGCAAATCATAAAACGAAGTGACAGGCTAAAAGACGTAAGTATCTAAATGCGAGGTTCTATATTTCAAAAACTTCTTTGTGTACTATTGGCAATGCATAATGATTTGGTTGGTAAAGTGCTTTTATGGTTCCCAAGCACCTCTCCTTTAATTTGCACAAAGCATGATGATTATTTTCAATTCAGCCCATTTTGTCAGAAGTTGTAAAAAGGCATGGTAGCATGAGTGTTGCAAAAATTAAAAAACGCCATTCGTGGATCCATCAGGAATACAAAAGGAGATCGAAAGACATGGAAACTGAAACCGAAGAGGAGTATCTTCTGATTTGTGATGAATCAAGTGGGAGTTTCTCTAGTAGTGTGTCTTTATCGGACAGGAGTATTGACAATATTTTAGAAGAATACCATTCTGATGGCCCATTTGCAGGTTTGCTATATTTATTACTAAAATTTTAATGCACATTTTTTTTATAATCGTGCCGTTTATTTACAATTTGCATGTTATTAGACCAGGGTCGATAATTTTGAAAATGGTAAAAAGTGAAAAAAAATTATAGTAGGATGAAACCCATTGGAAAAGGTAGAGAATATAACAAAAATGAAAGGAAAAATAATTTACGGGCGATCTGAGGTCGGGAAGGGGTAGGGGGTTACTTTTTAAGGGTAAAAAACGGTTTATCTCGATTTCCGGCAAAACTACAAGTCCTATGAAAAAAAGTTAAATGGCAAAGTTGTAGGTAATAAAAAGATCTACAACTTTTGTTTTTACACTTTTTTCACATAACCTCAAAATTTATGTGAAAAATTCAAATAACCAAGTTTTTGGTTTTTTATTTTTATCTTTTGCAAAAAAATTTATTTTTTCACGAAATTTGGTGAAAGCTTACCTTTTTATGTCCCAAACACACAGTAATTTTTTTGATTTAAAATATTTATTTTTTTCACCTTATTTTGACTCAATATCGAAAAAGCACCCTAATTTTCAATCGAAAATTCTCACGTCAAAATATCTGCTCTTTTAAAAAAGTCGGTGGGCTTTTTGTTCGTTGAAATCTCTACTTTCTGATGGTATAAAAAAAATATACATTACTATGGTAAATGTTCTCAGAAAATGCAAATAAACGAAAAAAACTCTAATCCGAAAATTTTTTTTTGAATCATTATATACAATTTTGAGCTATTTATAGTAGTATATTTCGATTAGCAATTTTTTTGTTTATCAATGTAACATGAAATCTTACGTTTTTCGAGTAATTAAATTGTAAATTTTAATAAATAGCTCAAAATTGTACATAATGATTCAAAAAAAAATTTTCGGATTCGAGTTTTTTTCGTTTATTTGCATTTTCTGAGAACATTTACCATAATAATGTATATTTTTTTTATACCATCAGAAAGTAGAGATTTCAACGAACAAAAAGCCCACCGACTTTTTTAAAAAAGCAGATATTTTGACGTGAGAATTTTCGATTGAAAATTAGGGTGCTTTTTCGATATTAAGTCAAAATAAGGTGAAAAAATGAATATTTTAAATCAAAAAAATTACTGTGTGATTGGGACATAAAAAGGTAAGTTTTCACCAAATTTCGTGAAAAAATAAATTTTTTTGCAAAAGATAAAAATAAAAAACCAAAAACTTGGTTATTTGAATTTTTCACATAAATTTTGAGGTTATGTGAAAAAAGTGTAAAAACAAAAGTTGTAGATCTTTTTATTACTTACAACTTTGCTATTTAACTTTTTTTCATAGGACTTGTAGTTTTGCCGGAAATCGAGATAAACCGTTTTTTACCCTTAAAAACTCACCCCCTTCCCCTTCCCGACCTCAGATCGCCCGTAAATTATTTTTCCTTTCATTTTTGTTATATTCTCTATCTTTTCCAATGGGTTTCATCCTACTATAATTTTTTTTGGTCTCAAAAATTATCGACCCTGGTCTATCAGAAAAAATGTAATTAACAAAATTACTACTTCCGTGGTTTTTTTTAAATTCAACGCACAGGGTGCGTCGTAGAGCAAGCTTCACTGTTAACCAGAAATACGTCTGGCCCTAATTTCAGTATATCCATTGCCCTATTTTTTAAGTGTACATGTACAAGATGAATTATATGTATATTACATGTATATTTGAGCCTGTTGAGCTTTCTTTAAAATAGTAATTTGTAAAATATATAAAAACAACAAAGAAATAGTCCAGTGCAATTAGTCATTATAAATGACGGAACCCAGCTATAATGAATGGATTTGAATGATTTTTTTTTGGATTTCTAATACCATAAACTAAAAAGTTCACCCATTTAAAATTACTGTAATTTCGAAAATCCGTAAATTAAAAAAAAAATTAAAATGTTCAGAACTCTCAACGAAAAATACAATTATCGTAATTTTTAAATATTTCTTTTAAGAAAATAATGATTGTTTTAATTTTCGAGGTTGTTTATACAGAATTTATAAAAAAATGAAACTTTTCAAAATTAATTTGAAGATGGAAATCCTCCAAAAAGCGAAATAAATGAAAGAAACGTTAAATAATACAAATACATCAATTTTTTATAGAAAATAATTTATTAACAACTTATGCTAAATAATAATTATTATGAATTTTAATGACATAAATAATTATAAGTTTTTATTACAAGGATAATCATGTAAACTAATAGGCTATTGTCTATGTACAAAAAAAGAGGGTTGAAAGGAACTAAAACGTTAAAGGGTTTTTATTGTTTATTATGTTCAATTGACCCCAAGATATGAAAAAACCGCGGAGTGCTACCATTTGGTGCGTTTTTGAGATCGAAGTAAAAAGATCCACTTTTCATATTTTTTTTGCTCGAAAACTATGAATTTTTTCTATAAACACGTCAATAGAAAAGTGTGTAGAGATTTAAATTTCCAATCGAAATGGCACCTTCAGAATCAAATTTTTTTTTTTTTACAAAAAAAACGTCCAAAAAACAAAACAAAAACGAAAAAATGCAATTTTTTATTTTTTTTTATTTTAGCCTGTAACTATTTTTCGGGTACATTTAGGCATAGACATTGCTGCATAACAAAAAAAGCTGGCGTTTTCAAAGTTTGCAACTTTTAACTTTTCTTGCTAATTTTTACTATTTTTTTTTCAAATTTCGTCCTGTAACTTTTTTCTGAGTGAATTTAGGTGTAGACATTAATATTAAAGTGAAAGCTGACTTTACGCCCGTTGAAAAGGTGGCTGGCAAAAGACTACGACAAATATAAACCTAGATCAGCGTTTCGAAGAGTGTTACTTTTATTAACTTTCTTCCAATTTTTACGTTCTTTTTTAAATTTCGGCCTATAACTTATTTGTCAAATGCTTTAAGTACAGATATTGCTACACTGAATGACCTCGCAGCATTCTTGTTTAAATGGTTGAAGAAATCAGTAAAAAATATATTTAAAACTTAAAACATTTTTACACGAATTGCACTGTTGTATTTGATGGCTACCCTAGTGATTACGATAATACAGGTATGAAATCTGCAGAAAGATTACGCCGAACCAAGCAAGTTGGGCCAGGAGTTCAGATTAACAATTACTCAAAGCCATTATCAAAACCTGATAAATTTTTGGCAAATGAAAATAATAAAAAAAATTATTTTATATTTAATTCAAAAATTTGAAGAAAATGATATTGAGACTGGGCAAGCTGAAGAGGGTGCAGATGTACTAATTGTAAATACTGCAAAAGATAAGGCATCCCAATCAGAAAATGTTGTTATAGTTGGTCAAGGTGTCGATCTTCTTATTATACTATCATTATTACCAGAAGAAAATGAAAATATATATATTTTTTAAACCTAGTATAGGAAATGTAACTGCCAAATTATATAACCATAATAGTTTCAAATTTAATCATTTACAAAACTACCTTGGCTTCGTCCATGCTTTCAGTGGCTGTGATACAACCTCTTCCTTTTTTTGGTATTGGTAAAAAGAAATTCTTGAATTTCATTAATAAGAATATTTTGCTTTTGGAAAAGTATTTAAATGAATTTTTGTGTGAAAATGCAAGTCCAGCAGCCATCGGTTCTGGTTCTGAATGTATTGTAACATTACTATACGGTATGAAAATTGATGACCAAAGCACCTGTCGCTATAAGTTATTTCAGAAGTACTCAACAGGTGCGAAATTCTCATTGTCCCGATTGCCTCCAACAACTGATGCTGCTAAACATCATGGTTTAAGAACTTACTTGCAAATGCAACATTGGAAAGGAAATATTGTAAATCCTTTCATCTGGGGTTGGAAAAGTTCAGAAAATGGACTAGTGCCAATTTTGAAAACCTCCCGCACCACAAGTTTTGCTGGAAAAAATAGCCTGTAAATACACCAAAGGATGCAGAGGAAACTGTGGTTGCAGGAAATTGGGAATGAATTGCTCAATTTTTTGCAATCAATGTATGGAAATGAACTGTGAAAACGCTGATGTACCTCAAGTAACGGAAGACGATGTTTACATATATGCCGATGAAGAAATCGACTTTGATTTTGAAAATATGTTAAATCCAGCATTTGAATAATTTCATAATGTAAGTTATTAATCTACGTTATTTGAACAAAAAAAACACGTGATATAATAAAGTTCAGAAGTGGAAAAATGTAAAAAGTTATTTTTTAAGTACAATATACTATATCTAGACTGTATCTTGGTTACTATTGATCGCATAAACTTCTATTGCAGACCATTTAAACAAGAATGCTGCGAGTACATTCCATGTAGCAATATCTGTATCTGACAAATAAGTTATAGAGTTATAGGCCGAAATTTAAAAAAGAACATAAAAATTGGAAGAAAGTTAATAAAAGTAACACTCTTCGAAACGCTGTATCTAGGTTTCTATTTGTCGTAGAGACTTTTACCAGCCACCATTTCAACGGGCGTAAAGTCAGCTTTCACTTTAATATAATAATGTCTACACCTAAATTCACTCAGAAAAAAGTTACAGGACGAAATTTGAAAAAAAAATAGTAAAAATTAGCAAAAAAAAGTTAAAAGTTGCAAACTTTGAAACGCTATATCTCGGTCACTATTAATCGTAAAACTGTTTACAAAATCTCATTTTAACGGGTAAAACGCCAGCTTTTTTTGTTATGCAGCAATGTCTACGCCTAAATGTACCCGAAAAATAGTTACAGGCTAAAATTAAAAAAAAAAATAAAAATTGCATTTTTTCGTTTTTTTTGTTTTGTTTTGTTTTTTGGACGTATTTTTGTAAAAAAAAATTTTTGACTTCTGAAGGTGCCATTTCGATTGGAAATTTAAATCTCTACACACTTTTCTATTGACGTGTTTATAGAAAAAATTCATAGTTTTCGAGCAAAAAAAATATGAAAAGTGGACCTTTTTACTTCGATCTCAAAAACGCACCACTTTAAATGGTAGCACTCTGCGGTTTTTTCATATCTTGGGGTCAATTGAACATAAGAAACAATAAAAACCCTTTAACGTTTTAGTTCCTTTCTACAGTACATGGACAATAGACTATAATTGTCTCCGACGTTTTCGTTTTCGATGTCATTCATTAATATCACTGGTGGAGCATTTAAGCAGCTAACTCCTTCACATAGTAAACATGCTATAGAATAATTTAAGCCACTTTTTCTACATCCACAAGCAGAGCCACACTCAATTTTAGATAAACAAAAAATCATTTTCAATAAATTTTCAGAAGCTTGTGGTTGGTTCGTTGTAACTGATACTAAAGGGCAAAAATAAATTTGCTAAATTATTCGAAAATCGTACAGATTTTACAAGATGCTGCTATTATATTTACTGATGAAAATGCTGACATCATTAATATGCAATCGGGTATTTTATGCATTTTAGCATTGATGTACTTGTATTATTTAACGTTTTTTTCATTTATTTTGCTTTTTTGAGCTTCTGTCATTTTCAAATTAATTTCAAAAAGGTTTATTTTTTTACAAATTCTTTAAAATCAACCTCGAAAATTATAACAATCGTTATTTTCCTAAAAGAAATATTTCAAAATTCCGATAATTGTATTTTTCTTTGAGATTTCTAAAAATTTTTATTTTTTTTTTTAATTTACGGATTTTCGAAGTTGCGGTAATTTTCAATGGGTAAACTTTTTAGTTTGTGGCATTAGAAACCAAAAAAAAAAAATCATTCAATTCCATTCATTATAGCTAGGTTCCGAGGTATAAACCTAATTGCACTGGACTAAAAAGAATTATGAAACTTTCACCGAAAATATCCAGGACACCCTTGGGCAAATTTCTAGAATTCCTAATTCATAACCGATTCTTTGTGCGTGCATTAGGGTGGTGCCCCTTATTTTTGAAGTTTTAATTTTTGGGGAGTGCCGGGCGGAATTTTGTTCCATTATGTTTAAAAAAAATTCCCACAATTTTTTAGCTTAATGGAATATAAGTAACACGGTCGCGCTCGTGGCCTAAAATTTTCAAAAATCAAAAATAATTTTTTATCGATTTTATTTTATTTTTAGCCCTACATCGTCTTTTAAAATGGTTTACTTTTTGGAAATCATATATACATGTTAAGTTATTAATTTATTTATTGTTTGATTCGAGAATATAAAGTTTTAAATCTAGTCCATAATCCAAAGTTCTACATTTCGAAAGTTTTCTGCAATACTTTTTTGGTTGTCTGAGGATATTTACGGCGGTAATCTTGGACAGTCCAAAAAGAAAACCAAAGGGACAAATACATTAAGAAGACGAATCTTGTAGAAAGTTTGGAAATATCAATGAAAAAATGACCCACCTGCAATAAAAATTCTTTTTTATCCTGGGACTTTGTAACTTTTTCGTTAAAATCTTTCATTAATTTTATTCTCCGTTCGACGGAGTCATTTACTAATTTTAATTCTCCAATGACTAGCTGTCCTTGTTTATACTCGTTAGAATTTTTCCATTCGGATGGATGCAAATGTAAAAAATTGTCTATTTTAAATTGGTGAAATAAATTTATTATAAGTAATTTTATTAAAATTTCATCATCAGAGAGTTTTAAGAATTCGAAAATGTCTTCTTTCCTCTTTGAAAATTTCTTAAGATTACGTATCTTCTGTATCATCTTCAATTTCATTTTCATCTTCTTTACTGCTTCTTCTAAATTTTTTTGTGCCATCTTTAATTTTGTATTTTCTGTAATCGAGTCATCAAGCGACACATTCATCAGTCAAATAATACAAATGGTTCACAAATTTCCCAATAGCTACTTCCGCGATATTTTTATCAATTTCTTTATACTGATCTAATTCTCGCAAGAATTTAATATCCATTAGTGAAGCAGATATTGCTTCTGACGCAGAAATCCAGTATTTTACGTAGCATTTTACAATGAAGCATGTTGTTTGGCAAAGTGATTTTTCCTCGCCTTTTGTTAAATCGAATTCTGTTCGAAATAAAATGATTTTTAAGAAATATATGCGGCCATATGGTAAGCACCCGGCTTTTTAAATTCTACGCTAGCCCCCTAGGAATATTATTACGAGATTCAGATAGTCTTCTCGTGGAAACTTTTTAGAAATCGCATCATTTATACTTTCTAGAATAGTTTCAGTATGATCGCTAACAATTTGTTTAATTTCAGAGTTTACCACAGCTGGAACGAAATTTTGAACGTTGATTCTAGACCAATAATTTTTAAATCTTTTAAATAATAGAATATCGGGTCCTGAAATAGTAAATTTGCTTTTTTCAAAAACTTGCCAAAATAAATTCGAAAACATGGTAGGTGACGGCAACCAAAAAATAATATATTTCTTTCAAGTTTTTGTTCTAACAGCGCACAAGCGCCTTTAATTATACCTGCTTCTGGTGTCAAAACTAAATTTTTGTACCTTTTCTATTAAATTCAAAAATTCGCATTGAGGGTAAGTGGGGCAAATATTTCTTTAAATTATTTTTCACAGTGATTATTATTTGTCTAAATCTTACTGAATATAAGTGGGAATAATTATTTTAAGAAATACGTACCCACATGAATGCATACATAATAATCGATGCCATTTATTAATTTCTTGTTTAATTTCAACTAAGAAAATTCTGTAATCGTTTTCTCCGGTCACTCCTAGCTACCCGGGTATGTCATTTGCCGGGTTTCATTGATAATTTTGTATGCCTCTTTTATTCCTTCGATATACTACAAAATCATAGCTAATTAGAAGGTTCTGTGGATTCTGCGATAGAAAAGCATTACGAATACACTTGCGCATAGATTCTCATTACGTTAGACGCCAAGCGCGACGGGTTAACTGTGTTCGATCGAGCTAAAATTTGGTAAGACTTATTTTTAGATCCATTGGAATAAAATTACGCCCGGCACTCCCCAAAATCTGGGAAAAAAATTTTGGTTATATAATGATAAGGGGCACCCTATGTGCATGCATAAAAAATGTGCGCACACCTATTCTCCGTAGTTACCAAGTATAGACATTTTGCAGTTAGGTATAAGCTGTGAAAAATAAGTTCGGTTGCGTTTCTTTTTTTTACGTTTTCTTAGATTTTAGTTATACATGGTGTCTCATATAGTTTCCTCTCACCGGAAACTGCATCGATCGATAAAGAGAAAAGTAAGCACCAGAAAATTTTGAATATTCAGGGAATTACTAATGTCAGTATGGTCAATCCAAGGACAATAACTACAAACATTTGGTACTTTTGCTTATACCGGAAATCGATACCAACCTGCTGATTTTAAATGGAACACCCTATATACAGGGTGTTTCATCTAAAAGTCCCCGGGTCATTATCTCGTAAAATAATAAAGATATTTAAAATTTGTAGATCGCGGATAATTGACACCAAAAAAGGTATTAAATAACTGCAGTTAGAATTGTTCCTTCGCAGTGCACAGAGATGGCGCTGCGGTGAGAAATTATTTTTCGATGGCTGGAACCTTGAAACATGATTCATACGATTAATGAAGAAATTGTGAATAATTTTGATTATACAGAAAATTTTGTAAAAATCGGCCGTTTTGGAGCTACATGATTTTTCTTCTTCATTTTTTGTTTATTTAAATTTTTAAAACTCTTGTAACTTTTCTGTTTGTCATTTTAGAACACCAATTATTTAGAACTTTTATCTTATTAAATTCCATACTTTCTATATTATTACATATTTTAAAAATTTATATAATTTTTAGAATTTTCAAATGCAACTAATTTTTAAAATTTGAAATTAGTAAAAATTTCCAAAATATGTAATAATATAAGGAGTATTGCATTCAATAAGATAAAAACTTTAAATAACCGATGTTCTAAAATTGTTAACTAAAAAGTTACAGGAGTTTTAAAAATTTACATAAACAAAAAATTGAAGAAGAACAATCATGTAGCTCCAAAACGGCCGGTTTTTACAAAATTCTCTATATAATCAAAATTATTCACAATTTATTCATTAATCGTGTGAATCATGCATCAAGGTTCCAGCCATCGAAAAATAATTTCTCACCGCAGCGCCATCTCTGTGCACTGTGAAGGAACAAACTGCAGTTATTTAAGACCTTTTTTGGTGTTAATTATCCGCGATTTACAAATTTTAAATATCTTTATTATTTTACGAGATAATGACCCGGGGACTTTTAGATGAAACACCCTGTATTTCGAAAACATATAGTAAGTATACTGTATTCTTAAACCCAGCCGTTTCAGAGATATTTGATATTTTATACAATATTTGACAGGTGACAAAATGTGAGCTACCCTCTGTAGTTTAAAGAAATTCAATTATAATATACCAAGTGTTCAGTTTTTTACGTTACATTTTGCCAACTTCAAACCGCGAAAACTTGTTTAAGTTAAATTTTCCTTTTTTCCATGTTTATATTGTATTGAAAATTGTAGTTCCCTGTGAGACACCCTGTATAATCAAGAATGATCATATTTCGCATCATCCGCACAGGAGTGTGGATGTTGACGTATTTAACTTACCTGTGAGCAAACGCGAAAGATTTGTCTTCTTATTGGAAGACGTTTTATTGACGATGTTAGGCGTACGGCGTCACCAAAGATCTCTCTAAATTGTCTTCTGTCAGGTTGATGTGGCTAAAGAATGTTAGGATTCGGGAGAATACGTTGACAAGAGTCATTTTAATGGCTGTATTTCCTTGAGAATAGAGTCGTGTTAGTGGAGACTGGCCTTAGAATTTATAACAGCGTCTCTGGGGGTCCATTCTTGGCAAGTGAAAATTTCAAGCACTTCCGCCAACCGATACTTTCACATGTTTTGGTTTTCTTGACCGATGAAAATGCCTACGTGTATGTTTTCAAGACGAACGTTTTCAGAGAGCACCTTGCATCAGTCGTTTCACTTTAGTGGAAGTAAGGAGAGTCGGAAGAGATGCAAAATCGTGCTAAAGTCAAGGGCGGATCTGGACCTTTTTGATGAGCAGGGGGGGCAGAAATCCAAAAAAAATTTTTTTGGTGAGCGGAGGGGGAGAAATCCGAAAAAATGTTTTTCGTTCCAAAATTATTAAAAATTTTAAAACGCAAGTTGGTGGTTTACAGAATCTTGGGGGGGTAATTACCCCGTTACCCCCCCCCCCATAAATCCGCGGTTGGCTAAAGTTATGAAACCTATCCCCCCCGTTTTCGACGATGCTGAACATGAATAATGGGATGAAAAAAGTTTTTAGTCATGAGTTTAGCCCTGAAACGGCCAAAAACCACCCCTTTTTGCTTATTTCTCATACGACATTAACTATTTTTGCAAGGATTCCTTGTTTTTTTCATGGGGATATAACAACAGATGTTGAAAGGGATGTCAGGTAGTAGGCCCTCAACCGCCCTCAGGGGTGAAATCTACCCTGTCGGGGGGTATAAAATTGTTTCTTTTTTTTTTCTTGTTAAAGACGTTTACCCCCCGTTTTCGAGGATGCTGATCAAGGACCAGGGGCGGCTCAAGAAAAATTTTTCACCCGGGCGGGAGCACTTTTTGGCGCCCCTTCCTGAGATAATCGCTGAAGTCACAGACATCTCAAAAATCACAGACGTACTACGTGCTAAAGTGCAAGGATATCCCTTTGGACCTCCCGATCACTACTTTTTAAGTTAACACAAAATCGTCTCTCGATATTTATGTGCCTGATAGTGCATCCAAAAATAAAGGCACCCTAAATGAATAATAAGGAAACTATACCCCTTTTAAGGGGAATAATAAATATCAGTTATTTTGTAATATCTTCCGACCGAATCAAAATATATAATTCATATTTTAGATTTAGATATAGCCCGTCTGGGCATCAGTTTACGTAGTATCAATCAAACCCTCTCTTCTGCTTAAGGAGTAGTTTTAGGGTATTTTATTTTTTACATATCTCTAAAAATTCTTATAAAAAAATAATGTCAGATCATTTTGTACTATTTATGTGCAGGTTTTTACGGATAATAAAGATATTATTATTATTACAATTCTTAGAAATAAAAAAAGAGGACCACCGACATAAGTTTACTTAGAGGTTTTAATATTTCATACAAAACAAATAGCCATTTATTTATTATATTTATTTATAAACAGTAAACTTCGTAAGATATGAAATACAAACAGCTGTTGTAAATAACAATTTTCTGAATATTTGATTTTTTTCTGAATGAAACTGCATGTTGCCTGCCTTCATTTATGCAAAATCTTTAATAATCGACTCCGTGTCAGTCAATAATAGGGCAAGAAGCATCTGATAACTTGTGTTACATTTTTTTAATTATTTAGGCGGTTTTAATGTTATTCGACTGGTCTCCATTATTACCATTTTAACTGATATAGATTTTTTTTTTTTTTTTTTTTTGGCTTTGGGTCAAAGACCATACAGCCAAACTGATATAGATATTGATATTATTTGATATTATTTTCCAACGAAAACTAATAAAAAGGGTACATTAAAGAAAAATTAAACAATCTTTGTCCTCACTTTGGCGCCCCTCCAAGCCGGCGCCCCGGGCAGCCGCCCGGCTTGCCCGGCCCTTAAGCCGCCCCTGTCAAGGGCAATGGTAAGAGTGAATTGTGACAACCTCAGGAGGATATTTCTCGAAATGAACATCACCTTCAATGCTATTGCCTCCTTCATCGCACGTATCGTTCGTTTCCGATCGTGATCGGAAATATACACTTAGAGTATAAAATTTAGGAAGTTTACAGCATTATCATAAGTAATATCATTGGATTAGTTTGTTTCTATGCTTGGTTCATCATCTTCATCCTCTGGCGCACAATTCTCACAAAATTTACCTTGACTAGTCTTACAGAAAACGCTACAATTACATTTATAGTCTTTAAAAAAGAAGTCCAATTGATCTTCTGGAAGTTTTGGTTCTAAGCAACCGTTATTTGATATCAATCCCCATTCAACGGGATTCAGTTCACTTCCTAACCAGGTTTGACATTGATAATACACTCTCAGGGTATGTTCTTTATGTATGTTCTTTAATCGCCGCACAGTGGGGCAAATAGCTCACATTTTGGACAAGCGATAATTCCCAAGCTTGGAATTAATGAAATTTAATTTTTTTTTTTAAACTCTTCGTTATAAAATTGCCTTTAATTCTATCGAGCCCGAATTTTGAAATTTCAAAATTAAAGGACTTAAATTTTGAAAGTAAATTAAAATTTTATCAAAAGATTGTTTAAAATTATAAAAAATTGTTACTTGGGGGTTTTTTTGGTTTCTAATCTCGTTTCTGATCCCTAAATTTTTGCTATTCAAAAAACCAAGATAGCTGATCCAATATGGCGGCCATAATATTTTTTTAAATGCGCAAATTGATAAAAATTGTTACTTAGGGTTTTTAAGGGTTTCTGACCATGAATATGAAGTCTAAATTATGTAATATCGTAATCCAAGATGGCGGATTCAATATGGCGGATCCAATATGGCGGCCACAATATGTTTTAAATGAAATGTATATACGCAAATTATTAAAAATTGTTATTTAGGAGTTTTAGGGTCTGCTGAACATGAATCTGAAGTCTAAATTACGTAATATAGAAATTCAAGATGGCGGATCCAATATGGTGTCCGTAAGTTAAAATAGAATGATAAATCAAGAAAGAAATTGCTAAAATTTGTTACTCAGGGGCTTAATTCGCTAATCTTGTTTCGGATATTTTAGTTTCGTCACTTTGGAAACCATAATATCGGATCCAATATAGCTGTTATAAATTTAAAAAAAAATAAGACGTACATGCAAAAATCATTAAAAATTAGTTCCTAGAGGTTTCTGATTTTGCAGTTAAAATTTCGTAATTTTGAGTTCTAGGGTTGCATTTCCAGTATGTGCTAAAATGAAATAATTAATCAAAGACTAACCTTAAATGTCCAATCACAGAGTAGTCAAAAGACAAATACTATTAGCTAATACTATTAGGCAAGAACTATTAACTTTAATTCTAATATTTGGTCAAGTCATAAAATGACAGAAAGTAAAATATTGTCAGCCACGAACTTAAAATAACCTAATGCTTCTAGTCCTGAACAAACAGCTAGAAAAGTACGATAAGATATAAATCTAACATAATCTAATACGTAAATTGATGAATGAGTAGAATCTTCAACTTACGGACACCATATTGGATCCGCCATCTTGGATTTCGATATTACGTAATTTGGACTTTAGATTCATGATCAGCAATCTCTAAAACCCTAAGTAACAATTTTTAACAATTTGCGCATTTACATGTCAATTAAAATATTATGGCCGCCATATTGGATTCGCCGTTTTGGATTACGATATTACGCAATTTAGATTTCAGATTCTCGATCAGAAACCCTTAAAAGTCCTAAGTAACAATTTTTAACAGTTTGTCCATGTACATTTCATTTAAAAAAATATTATGGCAGCCATATTGGATCCGCTATCTTGGTTTTTTGAATGGCAAAATTCGGGGATCAGAAATGAGATTAGAAACCAAAAAAACCCCCCAAGTAACAATTTTTTATAATTTTAAACAATCTTTTGATAAAATTTTAATTTACTTTCAAAATTTAAGTCCTTTAATTTTGAAATTTCAAAATTCGGGCTCGATAGAATTAAAAGCAATTTTATAACGAAGAGTTTAAAAAAAAAAAAATTAAATTTCATTAATTCCAGGCTTGGGAATTATCGCTTGTCCAAAAAATGAGCTATTTGCCCCACTGTGCGCCGCTTCAGTAAGGGGGAGCATACTAACATTTAATTTTTTTTGTCTCGTCTGCATAAATTCGTACCGGATAGAGTTGAAATCATCTAGGAGTTGCTTTTTTTTCAATAAAATGATAGTGCGAGTCTCTAATATTAGCCAAGTCGCTGCTTACTATTATTATCATTATTATGAAAGGTTTACAACAGTTTAAGGGTGAAGGAAGGGTCGAACCAGCGTAAAACCATTCTTTTTCTTGATCAGCATCCTCGAGAACGGTAAACGTCTTTAACAAGAAAAAAAAAGAAACAACTTTACACCCCCTTGACAGGATAGATTCCACCCCCGAGGGCGGTTGCGGTCTACTACCTGATTTCACCTTTAACCTTTCACCATCTATTTTATCCCCATGAAAAAATAAAGAATCCCTGCAAAAAGAGTCGATGCCAAGCTAGCATATGAGAAATAAGCTTGCCGTTTCTGGGAGATACGCATCACTAAAAACTTTCTTCACTCTATTATTCGTGTTCAGCACCCTCGAAAACGGGGGTGTGTGGGGATGTTGCATTTTTTCGAGAAAATCCCGACTCCTTACTTCCACTACATAGGTTATATTGTAAAATAAATTCAAAAAGGGTAACTTTGACATTCAATTTTACACTGTTGTCATCTTTTGCTTTTTGTTTTTCTTACTAGGATTATTTGCACAACCAACATTTAGATAATGCACCTATACACCTATTTACAATTGACGATAATTGCAACGACGGTCGATTAAATGGTGATTAAATGACAATAGCGCCAAGGTTATTTTTCTGCGTCAGACAGTTTTTTTAGGTATAAGAACAGACAGACTGACAGAATTGAAGGATCTCAATTGTCGTAATCTACATAATCTAGGAAATTCTAAAAAATCACGGAGAGTGATTTTTTCATGGTTGCAATATTTTCCTCCTTCAGTAAGCAAGGGAAGTAAAAATCATTTTCAACTCATAACTTAGTTACGGAGAATCGTAGGAAAAATGTGTATATGCTCTATAGTAAGAGAGCCCGTGATACTTCAAGTCCCCGTGATCTCCGATACGGTCAAAACTTCATTCTAGGGTAGTTTTGACCTTGCTTCGTCCGAAAATGAAGAGGTTGTCGGATATTTCCGGGACTGGGCATTTCCGATGCCCTTAAGAAACTGCTTTTACCGTCATCGCTTATCAACTCAAATTTTGTTTTATCACAAAGGACTTGATTTTCCGAGTATGAAAATACTACTATCGGGCTAAAACCGATGCCCTTGCCAACCCCATATTAAAAGGGTTCTAAAATTTCTCTACCTTAATTCATTGAATGCGCAAATGTTTCACGGCCATAGCGCAATGATTAAAGTGAGGATAAATAGCTTTATTAAATGATTAAAAAAAAAATTAAAAATCTAAAAAATCCTTTAATGAAGCTATTAAAGGAGTACCTATATCTAACAACAAAGGAAAAAAATAACAGTTTCAAAGTTATTACTTACACCGGCTACCCAACAGAAGTAACTTCTTATTTAAAAAAAAAACGGAATATTAATGTAGCCTTCAAAACTAATAACACATTAGGAAAACATAAAAAATGCACAAGATAGAGTATCAGCAGAAAATAAATCAGGCGTCTATAAGTTGACTCGCGGTACTTGTCCTAAGGTCACGTTTTTAAAAAGGTTTAAAACTCAATTTATTAGAATCCCTAGAAATAAATAAATAAACTTAAGTCATCTGATATTTTACTAAATGATCAAATTGAAACAAACTCATCTCCTCTACTAAATTTGTTCCCTTAAACTTAAAATTGTATTCATATATTACCTGCCACCAATGTTATGTATCTTTCGCTTAGTAATTAGGACCAGGATTATAACAAAATTGTATAAAACCAGGTATTTTATGCATTGTAAAATTAGTACAGTAGTACTCAACATCCGGAGAAGCCACTATGTGAAAATCAAGACTAACGTAATTTTTGTTCAATTTTTATTTAACGCTCACCTCCCAGATTGGACCAAACTTTACAGTAACTTCCTGATAACATAGAGATTACACCCCCCCCCCCCTCAAACAATCGTTGATGAATGTTATTAATGATTACATTAAGAAATGAATCATTTTTTTCTGGTATTAATACACAAGAGGTCGATTTTTTACCGGGTAAATTTTTTTTGGACAAAAACCTGTTTTCCCATGAAAATTATTCGAAAATTAAGGGCATGGAAAAATCGCGACACGAAGTGGAGCGAATTTTCCTATGTCCCTTAATTCGAGCATAATTTTCATGGAAAACAGGTTTGAGTCACTCAAAAAAAATTTACCCAAGTAGAAAATCAACCTCGTGTGTATTACAGAAGATTAATATATGATTAAATAATATCTAAATAATTATTAAAACGACAAAACTGTTTATTTAATGTTTTAAAAATAACGATTTATAATAAAAACATTTTCTAATGTTTTTTTTCATGTTATAACCCCAGTTAGTCAAAATATTTGCAAGTTTATCATAGTTGTCGTATCTTTTTCGAGGGAATAATGCTCTTTGCAAAAAGCTTTAAATTGTTTCCATATAGAATTTTTAGTGTTTCTCGTTTTAACTGGGACACTTTAATTCATAGCTTCGTTCATATTTTCTTGTGAAACATCACCAAATCGCTTTTTCTCATTCATTTTGTGTACAGAAATCAAGATGAAAACGTGAAATGTCAGATTTTAATAATTTCAATGACTTTTTTAGTTTGACACATGGCTACTACGAAAAAAGTAACATACATTTTTCTCGATTTTTTCCACTTATCGATAGGCGTCAGCATCTCAGTAATGATAAACTGAGATGCTAAATTATTAAAAATATGATAGCATTTAAAGAGGCTACAATTGGCTGAAGCCAACCTAGTCGGTATCCTTTGTAGATTGCAGGGACAACTCGTGAAAGTTGAGTTGCACTGCAAAATGTTCAAAGCATACCCTCTTTAATGTAGACACCTTTAACCAGGCATTGAGAAGGGAAAAGCTGGTGCAAATAACCGTGGCCCGAGTAGCAATAATAATGTCCTAGACAATCACACATTGTAAGTGAAATTTTTGAAATAAGTAAATATATGTAATTCCAGTATATTTAAAAGTAATATATAACTATTGCACCATGCACTATTATGTCTTACCCCTGAATATTTCTGTTTCATATTTTACAAAATACTGTTTCATTTATTTTACTTAAAGAATAATTAAATATCTTTTCACTTATATTCAATGTACCACTAATTTCATGGGTATTTGAATCTGAGACACTTGTTTGTAAACATAGAGCATACACATTTTTAAGTTTTGTGTTGAATATGGGTTGTACCACACAAAATAATATGGGTTGTACCACACAAAATAATATGTCCTGTATTTAAAACATATTCGCCTTCATACACACACTTAGAATTTTTACATTTTTAGTGCTTCACAAATGTTCCATACATTACAATATGCTTAACCTAAATGTCACTCATGTTTCCTGAAAAAAAAAGTGATTTAAACTACAACTGTATATAAATTTAGAGAAATATTTAAGTTTATTAATATTTAACTGGCCAGACACCGTTTATGTCGAAGAAACTGTAATTTTCAAGGGAAAAACTAGATAACCTAAAAAAATATGAATTTTGCTGAATAATGCCATTAACATCTTGCAAATCACTTACCTACAACAAAATCTTGCAAACCTTTAGGTCATATATTATTAATGTTATTATTTTTAACGCCAAAAACAACAATAAACAGAATAAAATCAATATAAGTATTCGCCATATAAACAAACAAAAAGCCTATAATTAGTTCACGAGTTCTCCACTTTGGCGCTGGCATCTTAAATTCAGACGCCTATAACCGTTTTTCTCACTTTAATCAAATCCTATTGGTCGATTTTTTTGAAAATGTACGTTTTGATTGGTTAATAAAGTAAGAATATATCAATCAACAGAACATGTTTCATGGCGCAATCTGTGCATGGCATTAGATTGTTATTAACAAATGATGTGCCCGCCAACCTAGTGCGAAAATGAAGTTCTCTGTGATAAAACAAAATTTGAGTTGATAAGCGATGACGGTAAAAGAAGTTTTTTACACCGGAAGTGACGCCCGTTTTCCGCCCCGTCCCGGAAATATGACAACCTCGTCATTTACGGATGAAGCAAGGTCAAAACTATCCTAGAATGAAGTTTTGATCGTATCGTAGATTTGGAGTATCGCGGGCTGTTAGACTAGTAGAAGCATTATTTAGACCCCATCTATCTACACACGCTCCTGGATGTTCCTGTTCAATGTCTTACAATAATTACAATGTACAATGGAATATAACGATTGTAGCAAGAATCTAGCGATTAATGCTAAATTTTGAACTTTACAGTTGTTGCCTTCATAAAAAGTAAAATTTTGTACTTTTGATCTTGGTGCTGGTTGATTGCGAAGCACCTCCTACAAAATTTTGCAAACAAGACGAATGTGCGATTTTGTCCATTTAATTTATTTAATTATTTTGGTGTTTTTCGTAAAATATTTGTTTAACGCACAGTAAAATAGGAAATCACCAGACATGCTATTTTTTAGGTAATAAACCTCGTAAACGAGTATTTTCAATGTTTGTAGGCCTTATTAAGGGTTCGACAACAAAAGTACTTGAAAATATAAATTCAAATACGCCGGCAGAGCGGCCGAAAACCTTAAAAAAACTTAAACGGGTTTACGAGAACACCAATGGAGATGGATTAAAAAGCGACAATGAGAAATCCTCAAGTTCCGAAAAAGAATCTGATAACAAGGAGAACAAAGAGCGCGTATCTGCCTTGAGTCCATTCGACGAACAAGAGGAGTGGGCTAAAATTCAGGAAATAATGGCGTCGTTTGGTACGGGAATCGTAAGAGAATCCGTTTTTGTGGCAGAACTCGAGAAGGAATTCCAAAGTAGACTAATGACCATAAGTTGTTCACAAAACAGTTTGAATAATTCGGAATCCGTTACTACAGTTGAGAAATGGCTTCAGAACTTAGGCATGGGCGATTATGTGGGATTGTTCATGAGCAATGGATTTGACGATTTGAATTTTTTGGTAAGTAATAAGCACGTTATTTAGTAGTATATTTTTGTATGTCATAATTTAAAAATTGCAAAAACAACGATTGAGAAACTGATGAAATTTTTATAATTTATTACCCCGATAAAAAGAAATGACATGATTGAAACTCAGGGCAGTTAATATATACAGGGCGATCAATAGTTTACTGCCAAACCGAGTACCTCTTACAGTCAGTTTCACAATCGTTAGGTATCTTTTTGGTTGACTAATCAGTAATGAAAGTTATAATTATTATTATACACAACTTTACCAGATATTCTTACCTTTATAGTAATAAATCATTAGTTAAATCCTAACTATTAATTAACCAACAATAATTGTAAAACTGGCCATTAATGTCACAGATTTTTATAATAAACTATTGGTCAAATCTTAATCATTAGTTGTTAACCAACGATTGTGAAACTGGCTGTAAATATTGAGTGTACACCCGCTTTTTCTCCTTTAGTTTTGAAGATAATTGATTGAAATTTGGCATATCCTATACAGGGTGAGTCATGAGGAACTGTACATACTTCTACCGTAAGGAGAGGCACCTAAGACAAATACCAAGTGACCATTGAAAAGTGTTTGTTCTCTTTCTTTACTATCATACAGAGTGATTTATGAATTTTGTCCAAAAATTGTTTTGGCCATAACATTTTAACGGTTAATCCGATTTGCCTCATTTTTTACAACAATGTACACTGTTGCCTAATAACCATCATACATATCCAAAATTTAAAAAATCCAGGGACGGTTTCAAAAAAAAATTTGTTGGATTGCTTCGTATACGATAGTTCACCCTGTATATGATTTATCTAAAACTTGATACAAAATTTGTATAGGACACAAATAGGTAGTAAAACCTTAGTATTTGAAATTTTTGTCACACTCTCAATAAATTTTTTATTAACGATCAATTTTCAAGTCAAATGAAAAGTTTGGCAAAATGGAATATTTTAATGTATACTTCCTTGAAGAACGTTCGCCAATTGCTGGGCCGTTATGCTATTAATTGCGCGTCTTACTCGTAGCTCCAGGTCTTCACGGGTTGTAACGGCGGTTGCATAGACAATATTTTTTAAATGACCAACAAAGAAATCAAGGGGTGTTAAATCAGGTGACCTTGGAGGCCACCTATATATTGAGTTGGGTGATATTGAGGAGCAAAGGCGGATTCGTAAGGTGAATGTCATATGTCATAACATCATGCTGTTTACATGTTTTGGATCATCGGTGGAATCTTGAAACCTTTTAAGTGTCTAGCCAAGTTTTATAAGCGTTTTACTAATGCTAATAATTTTAATAGGTGATATGTAAGACCAAATAAATAAATAAAAAAATCTTAATACTTGTTTTGCATTCTTATGCCGTTATCGTGTAGTTAAATAAAAACTTAGAGTATCTGGCAACGCTGCGCTACACCGGCTAAGCAGTGATCTGCGGCAATGTATGTCATGTAGTTCTTGCACCAAAAAACTATATTTATTACGATTTAATACATACAAACAGTGTGCTCTACCTTCCGCTACACTTAGACTAAGAGCCGGCAACGGATTTACTTACGTTATTTCAGCAGTCGTAAGAATGAGTAGGCATACCCTTCTTAACACACTAGACACGGAATGGAGTGTCTGGCACCCCGCCACAGCCGGGTTTAGTAACCAATTCAAATTCAATTTTTTTTTCCATTTCCAACGTAAAAATTACTAAGAGTGACGCAGGCTGTCAAATTTAAACCTTTTCGTTTCAATGACCTTCCCCGACCGATTTGGTTGAAACCGGTCGAGGCCTCAAAATTTTCCCAAATGTTTATAAAATACTATTAAAGTATAAGAGAGTGATATTGTTATTGTTCCATTACACTCTTTAATAGTATTTTATAAACATTTGGGAAAAATTTGAGGCCTCGACCGGTTTCAACCAAACCGGTCGGGGAAGGTCTTTGAAACGAAAAGGTTTTAAATTGACAGCCTGCGTCACTCTTAGTAATTTTTAGGTTGGAAATGGAAAAAAAAATTGAATTTGAATTGGTTACTAAACCCGGCTGTGTCGAGGTGCCAGACGTTACATTCCGTGTCTAGTGTGTTAAGAAGGGTATGCCTACTCATTCTTATGACTGCTGAAATAACGTAAGTAAATCCGTTGCTGGCTTTTCTGCTTACTGTTGATATCCTAAAATGATACTTAATAATGTCCCTAGATCCAATTTTGTTTACATCTTGAGGCACGATTTTTGAACTAGTGGAATGACTACAACGTCTCACATATAATTAGAGTTTTTGTTATTACCTTTACTCTACCAATACTGAAACAGGATATACCGGGTGACCACGAGTCAATGGACGCTCTCAATTTTTTGGTTGTATTTTAATTTAAAAAGTTCGTTTTTGGTACACATAAATTAGAAAAAGTGGGTTACTTTTAGATTAACAGGAACGAAAATAACACTTCCGGTTCAACCGGAACTGACATCAACTTTTTTTCCTATCTGCATTTAAATCCAAAATTGTAGATAGCCATGAAAATGACAGACATTTGTAACAACTGAATTATTCTTGACATTACTTACTAATTATCTCAAGTAAGTGTATTGAATTTGTTATAAACAAGCAAAAATATTCAGAAGATGGAAAAGTTTACATGTTGATTACTTATGGAGAGACTCAATGTAATGCAACTAGAGCACAAACTCTGTATGGACAGAGATATCCCGAGAAACTATTTATCTCGGTTGAAGCATCAATTTAGAACTGAACTTGATATAGAAATTGAAGAAAGATTTATTATGGATGAAGAAACGGAAATTAATGTATTAGCTTTATTGCATGTTGACCCAACTATTTCGATAAGACAAATTGAACATCAATTACCAGTTTCCAAAGAATCAGCCAAGAAAATTTTAAATAAACACGGCTATCGTTCTTATAAATATCACTTGCATCAATTTTTGTATGAGAATGATTATTATCAACGAAGAATAACCTTTTGTAATTGGTTACAAAAAGGATAAACCTTGTCTACAAATGAACCATGCCTCTGCTACTTGTGCCACTTAAAACTCCCCAGGCTTGTAACTTTCTTATGTTGGGCACATCAAATTGTAGATATTTTTAAGGCATTTAAACATGTGTACAGAGTGATTAAAAAAAAAAAATTTGAAAAAATTGTTAAAGAAAACTTAATTTCCTTGAATAATTTTTTACCTCACCCTGTACATGAACTGCGTTAATGTTTTCTTATAAAGGTTTTAATTAGTTTCAATTTATGTTATAACGTCATATTCGAAATTCTTTTTGTTTTTAGATAAAGAAATTAAAAACACTCTTTCCGATTCCAAACTGTTTTTTTTTTTAAATAACTTTGAAAAGAATGTGAATAATAACGTTATGCTTTATTTGTAAAAGACATATCGCAAAAAATATTCAACGTAACAAAACAGCAACAAGAAACAAAAGAAATAAATATTTTTGAAAACAAACTTATATTAAAATGTACTAAATAGGAAATTGTAAAAATTTTTATTTTTTAAAAAATTTTATTTTAGTAACATAAATTGAAGCTAGTTAAAACCTTTATAAGAAAATATTAACACAGTTGATGTACAGGGTGAGGTAAAAAATATTCAAAGAAATTAAGTTTAATTTCTTAACAATTTTTCATTTTTTTTAAAATCACTCTGTATGCAATATGCATGTTTAAAGTGTTACCGGAGCTAGGCCTCAACAAAAATGATGAAATAAAAATAAATATTATTTGTGGGTGCACTTGTTAATTAAAAAAAATATATATTATATTAAAATCCCATCACACAAAATTGCCTGCCAGTAACAAAAAAATAGTTTATAGTGAGCAGCGATGGAAGCCACGCACTCCAGCCAGCTAGTCGGCGGGGGAGCAGGTAAGAAGGGTGATTGTTTTTCGTAGTGGTTGCCCTGGGTGAATATTAGGTGGTATACCCAAAAAAACATATACGGAAAAGAAAATAATTTAATGTCTACGAATTGATATATATATACAAAATTGTATCACAATTATATCAGATATCATGTAAGCAATAATACTGTAAATTAGAAAAATAACATAAATATACCCGTATTTTAGTTAAGTTAAGTATACCTAGGTATGTAGATATCATCTGTAGATTATCATATTCGACAAGGTTTATTTAAATAAATTTACTGACCGAATGTGATCACTTTCGTTCGTTTACAATCAGTAGATACATTAAATTTTAGGAAAATTATTTCTTAATCATAAGAGGGGAGTGTATAAAATTATTCTAAAAGACGTATGTTATGATTTATAGCTTGATTAAATATTAAAAAAAAAACGTTTGATATAAGTTTATGGAAATATTGGGCGCCATAGGTATAAGATTTTTCTATAAATGTCTAAAATCATTAGCAAGAATAAACACTAAAATAAAAAGATCACACTAAAATATTCTAGCACTTAACTGTGTTCCCGGGTTGTCAAAAACCTCTCCTGTAAGGGTGTAGGGCGGTTTCTCGAGCAGGGGAGCCTCCAGCAAGCAAGTTCCACGGCTGGTGGTAACGTTTCCCAGTGAAAATAGACCCAGAAGCTGTGCTTGATACAACTAATACTCTCCAAAATAACTAGCAAAGCAGACCATAAAATTATCCTTGAATTGTGTAAAGAAACTGATGGACACGGACATTTAAAATGGGAGAAATAATACTGGAGACAAAGATATAAAAATAAAGCCCTGAAAGAGAATAATACCCGAATTACCTTAAGTGAACAAAATACAAGAATGATTATTTACTTCTACCCCTTGTAGAAGGCTTCTTTTAACAACCAAAATTGATCTGAGGGTGGTTTATGCCAAGTTGGTCATGAGCCGGTTTTAATCCGTTAAACGGCAACTGCAGGAAAATATCACAAACACCAATAAAACGTTCCTCACAATTATTTAAATACTTCTGTAATATTATTCCCAATTGAATGGTTACCACACAGTAAATTTTTACAAAAGTATCACAGCTCGAAAAATATAATCTTATTCACTCAACACCTCAGACAAAAGTGAACTCGAAAAGGTGGGAAAGATGTAATGGGCAACCCACAAAAAAAATTAATGAAAAAGAAAAATGCTAGAAAAGTATTACCAAACCCCAGTGATACAACTATTACAAGAAATCTACAGACTAACCGATTCCAAATATATATCATATCCTATAGTTACAAACTAATAAATATTTTATCTCAGGACTACTTTATTTAGCGGCGTAGAGTCCAGCGTAGCTATTCCTTTTTTGTGCGAATTATTGACGGATATCAATTTTAAATCGGTCGATCTATAATTGCTATGTAGGCAACCAAATATTCGAGCGGGCATATGATGAATACCATATGGTCAAGAGAGATTCGGTATTCAAATTCTGCCTAATTTAACTGTAATATATACTAATTTGTCTTAAGCGGAAATTTACCTGTAACAAAAGGCTTTAAAAATGTCTACAATTTGATGCACTCAACATGGTCATCGCTTCAAAAACAAAAAGTTGGGGGAGTTTTAAGTGGCGCACCCTGTATATAAGAACGGAGATTTACAAACCTTGGGTTATTTAATCGGAACAACGTTCGATATTGGGCAATTGAAAATCCTCATATTATGAGACAGGGGCCGTTTCAGGAGCGGTTTGGCTTCAATATTTGGTTAGGCGTACTGGGCGACCATATCATAGATCCAATAGTATTTGTTGAAAATCTAACTGGAATAGGAAGTTTACTTCCAACAAGACAGGGCTGGACCACACAATGCTATTAGCATTAGGGATTACCTAAATGAATTGTTTCCATATCGTTGGATTTGGATCAATGGTCCAGTCAGATGGCCTGCAAGGTCTCCTGACAATCCCAGTCAATTTTTTTATTTGGGCGCATTTGTAAAGTAGAGTCAACGCGACTGCTCCGACCGCAAGGCAAGACCTGGAAGAGAGAATTAGACATGAAATTGTACAAATAACACCTCAACAGAATGTTAGCCGTGCAACAATAAGTCGCGCTACTCTGTTTATTTTTGCTCCAATTACATATTTAGTAAATTTTCCATTAACTACAGGAATTTTTCCAACAGTTTTACAATTATCCAAAATTATTCCACTGTTTAAAAAAGGAGATAATACGTTATCTGAAAATTATAGACCAGTTGCTCTTTTGTCATCTATTTCAAAAATATTGGAAAAAGTTGTTTTCAGGAGAATCGAAAAGTTTTGTAACAAGAATAATTTGTTTTCTCAAGCGCAACATGGTTTTATCAAAGGAAGGTCAACTGATAGAGCAATTATGGACTTTCTTAACACAGTGTATGATAACTTAGAAAAAAACAATAACTGCATAGGTATTTTTATGAATCTGAGCAAGGCATTCGATTTAATAAATCATGCCTTGCTCATAGAAAAACTTAAAAAATATGGGTTAAGAGGGAAAATTTGTGACTGGATTACTTGATACCTTTCTAATAGAAAACAGCTGGTTGAAATAAATGGTATTAGATCTGAAGAAATGCATGTTGAAATTGGGGTACCTCAAGGCTCGGTTTTGGGCCCATTACTATTTCTCCTATACACTAATGATTTACCGGAAATCTTTAATCAAAATACCTTAACAATGTTTGCAGATGACAATTCTCTAATTGTCTCTGAAAAAACTGTACCAGAATTATTAGTAATGGCTCAAAATATGACCAATAGTTGCACAGATTGGTATAATAACTCCAAATTATTCTTGAACATCTCCAAAACTGTATTTATCAATTTCACACCCAGATTCATCTCTTTCAATAGTAGTTATTTGATAAAAGTAGATAATAAAGTCAATTGAGCAAGTCAGAAGTACTAAATTTTTAGGAGTACACATTGATTGTGGGCTAAGTTGGAATGAACATATAACTTTGTTGTCAAATAAGCTGTCGTCAATCTGTTTTGCATTGTATAGGTTAAAAAATATTTCCAGTATGTCAACTGTAATGTCTTTTTATCATGCTAACTTTGTGTCTAGAGCTAAGTACGGCATAATGTTCTGGGGAGCCTCTCATAATTTTGAAAGAATTTTTAAATTGCAGAAAAGAGCCATTAGAAATATGGTAGGAGCGACAAGAAATACGCCCTGTCGAAATTTATTTAAAGAGCTAAAACTTTTACCGTTAGCATGTATATACATATTAGAAATAGTATGTTATGTCAAATCCAACCAAGATTTTAGAACTAATGATTTTCATCATAATTACAATACCAGAAATGGTCAAAACTTGTGTATCCCATTACATTATCTAACAAAATATTAGGAGTGCCCCAGGTATATGGAAATAAAATTATTCAATCAGCTTCCAGCTGAACTTTAATGTGTTGTTATTTTAAAGTTGTTTAAAAAGCTAGTTAGTCAATGTCTCTTACAAAAGTGTTTTTATAGTGTGACTGAATTTTTAAGTGACCAACATGTTTGAGAAATTTTGTTAATGTGTTGTTTTACAGTAGCTTAAATTTTAAATTTTTTAAAATGTCTGTGATGAGATAGTCTCTCACAAAATTGTTTGACTAGTCCTATATCACCTTTTCTGATCATTTATTTCTTATGAACAATACAGATTATTATTATTATTATTATTATTATTTTTTTTTTTTTCTAAAAGCCAGTCACCCTTTAAACTCTGTGGCTCCGACACTCACAGAGGGGAGCTGGTAGTACCGGTAGCCACTCCCCACGCCCGTGGGGTGAGTGACTACTGGGTCCGCGAATCGTGTGCCCTGAGCAGACGTAATGAACCGAGGATGACGGCCTTCTGCATTCTGCCGGCTAAGACCTCTGCCGAATTTCGGCATGCCGGTATGATCTTCAGTTCTGAAAGCAGTGTGTGTCTCGTTCCACCGAGGGCTCCTATAATCAGTACCACTATCTTAACAGTATGGTCTGGGTAGAGTCTGCAGAGTTCGAAGAGCAAATCTCGATATTTTGTCCGTTTTTCCTCCTCCTTCAAGACAATGTTGTTCTCCGCGGGAGCCGAGAACTCCACGACAAACATTGTCTTGAGTTGGTGGTCGAGGAGGACTACGTCAGGCTTGTTGGCTTGTATTTGTCTGACTGTGGGAAAAGAGTAATTCCAATAAATTAGACACTTCTCATTTCATTATTATTATTATTATTATTATTATTATTAATCAAAACTGTGCGGTTAACAGTTTGAATAGTTTTTTTTTATAGTTTATTATAATTTAGGTTTTAAATAATTTTGTTATTTTATTATTGTTGCTACGTTTTATTAAAACTATTTCTTGTTTAATTTTTGTTTGCATTTTAAAAATATCGTCAAGAAATGATTAATGACCAAGAGATTAAGATGAATTATTATTTCTGATTAGTAAAAGAAAATAGCACCGTCCCATTGAAAACATTTCCATAGGACCCCTACAGAAATGAAAATGAAAATTTCATCTTTTGAGAAAAAGCTAAAAATAGTAATTCGAATAACTATTTTGTTCTTTACAGACAAGTCTACAACCTTAATAATAATTTCCATAGCCTACTTAGTAATTTACTTACGTCGCGTTCATTTTGAAAAAAAAAAATAATAAAAAATTGTTCGTATCTCACTTATTTTATGGATTTTTTTCAATCGGTAAACTGTTATACTTAGAATTTTATGCTTAACAAGAAACTATCAAAATAATATAGGCATTATATTTAAGAAAAAAAAGTTGATGTCATTTCCGGTTCAACCGGAAGTGATGTTTTCGTTCCTGTTAGTCTAAAAGTAGCTCAGTTTTGTCCAATTTATGTGTACTGAAAACGAAATTTTTAAATTCAAAAACAATAAAAAAATTGACTTGTGGCTACCCGGTATACAGCAGTACTGGAACTTTTCTGTTTTATTGTAACCGTTTGACTCATAATTATAAATTCTGTGATGCATGAACACCCCTTAGGTTAAACTTAATTTCGCCTTCATTTCTAGAACGGGGTAATAGAAGAAAACGACTTAAAGGAGATGGGAATAACAAGCGAATTAGAACGGCAAATACTTTTAGATTCAATTAAACAGTTACCCTTGAAAATTACCGACCACTTACCAACTACCTGTAACAATAATAATGAACAGAACACTGTGAAGCTGTGGCTGAAGAAGATCAGTCTTGACCAGTATTATGAAACTTTCGCCAAACATTTATACCATGACATGGAACGGGTAAAAAGGATTTGGGATGTCGAGCTATCGGCGGTGTTGGATATAGAAAAAATTGGACACAGAAAAAGGATATTAGCTAGCGTTAGTAGCGGGGAACATATTATTGCTGGACCAAGGTTAGAGGAAATTAGTTCGGATGTAACTTCACTGGTAAGGTCATATTTGATTTTTTTGCGCGCTGCATACTTCTCAGAGTTACATCTCGAGAACTAGTTGTTGTACAGTGACAGAAAAATAAATGTATCTCGATAAGTTATACAGGGTGGTTACTTTTTATATTGAATAGTATTGTTATCTCGTAAATCATAACAGTTATAAAGTCGGTTAAATGAGCAAATAGTTTCGCATTCTGAAAACCAGTGAAATGGGTTATAAAAATCCAAAATATTCTGGTTGGTTCCGAAGATATACGATAAAATCCGAAATAGCTCATTTTTTCTACCTAGCGCTGTCTCTATAAAAAATATTAAAAAATTTCATTGGAATATTTTATTGTGAATTAACTTTGCTATAACGTACCATAATCAAACTTTTAGTATGACGTTTCGTCTATTCAGGGGCAGGGTTGGCATGTCTAAAACAAATTGTTTTAAACAAAGTGTTTAAAACATCGCACTGTGTTTTAAACAAATGTTTAAAACATATTTAGTACAAAATGCCATGTTTTAAACAACTGTTTAAAACATAGTTTAAAACACAGTGCGAAGTTTTAAATAAATGTATTATTTTGGAGTTTGTGGAAAAACAAGAAAAGTGCCGATGATGGTCCATTCCGATAAATAATTCCGATATAGTGGTCACGTGCACTAAACTGAGCATTTTTGTTTGCAGAGTGCTGCAAAATCCGTTTAAGAGCGTCATCTGACATCACCTAGTAGTAGCAGACATAGTGTGCCTGGCACCATTTAATTTTAGTTGAATATAGTTTTAAACGTTTTAAACCTGTTTTAAACATGTTTTGAACATACCATTTAAGAATTAAAAAAAAAACCTGTTTGAAACAAAAAAAACTGTTCAAAACAAAAAAAACAGTTTTTTTGTTTAAAATGAAAAAAAAACTGTTTTTTTCCAACCCTGTTCAGGGGCACCATCAGCTTTACTTTTTTAAATACGGACTTGTCTTTTTTATTTAAAATTTTTAAAGCATTTGAAATTGTAATTTCAAAGCTATTAGTCTAGGTGCCCGCGTACATAAATGCAATTTATACATATCCTTGTATAACTTCTTGTACGGCATAATTGCGTCTAGTCTATCACTTTTTTCCTCTGTGAAAATTTTCGTAAACGCGGCGTTCCTCCTCGGCATGAAAAAGACGATTTCCACGCGTCGGACTGGAAAATCGGCAAATATATTTTGTCGGACAATTTGAGAATTAGATTCTACATATATATTCTATATATTTCTACAATCTGTCCGACAAAAATTTTGGAACGTTAAGGGTGTCAACCACCCTAGACATAACTTTAAAACATTTATTGATAACCAGCTGATTTTTTCAAGATTACTTTTTTCAGTAGAGAGCCTTGCAAAACAAAAATTTCATTGAATGTCATTTGATTTTAGTTTATCGTATTAGTGACGTTTGTTTTCATTAGCTACTGCTATTCTAATTCAAACTATTATTCAATACTTATTTCTCAGTATGTTTCGTTATTCTGTAGAAGAAAAAAAGACGTATGATGCTTACATTAAGAATTACAGAAATGTTGACAGTGCAGTCCAGGATTATGCCAGTTTATATTCTGACAGACATCATCCGACAAGAAATTCGATTTACACTGCGTCTAAGAATTTATCCGAATAGGCTTTGTAAACTGGAACGGAGGCACCAATTGAGAGAAACGGTAAATGATATTAATGTTTTGGCTCAAGTATACTTAAACCCAGAAAATTCATCAAGGAATATTGCAAATGAATGCGAAATATCGGCAGCGGCTGTTAAAAAAATATTAAAAAAGTACAAATATCATGATTATAAATTTCAAGCAGTTCAGAAATTACATCGCGATGGCCCAGATCGCAGACTAACCTTCTGTAATTGGTTTAGGAGAAAATTGACTAATAATAGATTTTTCTATAAGGATATTCTTTGGACTGATGAAACGACCCTTACAAATTCTGGAATGTTTAACAGGAAAAATAAACACTTCTACGCAACTGTTAACCCCCATCTGACGCATTAAGTAAGGCCTCAGGCTCGATTTTCACTAAATTTGTGGTGTGGCATAATTGACAACATTCTAATTGGACCCAAATTCATTGAGGGCAACTTAAACGTCGAAAATTATATCCATTTGTTAGACGAAGTATTCGATGAAATGCCGTTACTGATTAGGAGAAAACTAAAATGGTTTATGCAAGATGATTGTGGCCCTCACAATGCTAACGCGGTCAGGATCTTTTTAAACGGGCATTTTCAAAGGGAGTGCTTAGGAACCAATGGACCACTAAGGTGGCCACCTCGCTCACCTTGCTTGAATCTCATGGATTATTTCGTATGGGTTTTTTTAAGAAACAAAATATATTACAACGAAGTCCAAGACGTCAATGAATTACACAATCGAATTATTGAAGCCTTGAACCATATGATTGCGAGAGCCAGTAAACAGATGTCTACGGGAACACGACTTTAAAGTTACTTGTTTACTCACTAAATTATGTTCTTTTTTTTATAAATTGTATTCGTAGTTTAAAGAAATACAATTGACAAGTTGAAATACATTTTTTTATTTGGTACGCACTTTGCAAATAATATTGAGTTAACAGCAGAATCGGGGTAGCTACGTCAATGCATTGCATTGTTCATAAAATAAGTTTTTAAATGATGAGTCACACCTTATATTACTTAACAAAAAATGTTTTGTAAAGGGCGAATGCAATAAAATTAATAATGATTATTTTTCTGACGAAACGTAGTAAAATTGTCAAATGTGATATAGCTTTGAATTTATAATTTCAAACGCTTTAAAAATTTTAAATAAAAAGACAGGTCCGTATTTAAAAAATAAAGCTGATGGTGCCCCTGATCGGACTAAACGTCATAATAAAAATTTGATTATGGTAAGTTTTAGCAAAGTTAATTTATAATAAAATCTTTCAATGAAATTTTGTAATATTTTTTATAGTGACAGCGCTAGGTAAAAAAAAAAAAGAAAATGAGCTATTTCGGATTTTATCGTATATCTCCGGAACTGATCGAAATATTTTGAATTTCTTTAACTCATTGTATTGGCCTTCAAAATGTGAAACTTTTTTCCTATTTAACCGAATTTGTAACTGTTATGGTTTGCAAGATAGCAATACTGTTCAATATAAAAAGTAGCCACCCAATATTAGAGTAAGAGTATGGCTTTTATTTACCCGGAAATGCCAAAAGCACAATAGAATTGTATCTACAAATGGCAAGTACAAAATTTGCATTCTTAAAAAAAATCTGATGGTGGGGGAATTGAATTATAACGCCATGCGTCACATTGACAAAAAAATGTTGGCACTCACAGAGACTATTCTTTGGTACAGAAACTATAACTTTGAGAAGGTGCCAACAAATTTTTTTTTGAAAAGCAGTTTTGGCCCGTTCTTCGCCAAAAGTCCAATTTTTGGTCAAAAATATGGAAAATGGGCAAATGGTTTTCCAGCAATGAGCATTCTGAGCAAGTTTTTCTAATAAAATTTTTCAATATTTCGCACAGAAAAGGCACTTTACCTGATGCGATTTTTATTTTTAAGCTGTTACCAGCGCCCTCTATAAATTTTTTAGTCCAAGATACTAAAAATAGTTTTTGGGTGAAGCAAGATACAAAATACAAAAAAATTGTGTTTCTAATAAAAAAAAAATTGTCATTTACACCTGTAATACCACTTTGCCGTGGACACATTGTATATACCGGGTGATTCAGTTTGGTATTCGCCCCCCTGTATCTTTTTTATTTTAACAGAAAACTACAATAAACCATATATATGCAAATCGTTTGTCAAGCTCTATCGAATGACGTCCTTAAATCATATTTTTGATCACATATGCCAAAATAACGAGTCAACTTTTTTTTTTCAAATGGTATGCTATACATTTTTTTCCCGATTGTTGTAGAGCTTCTCTTTCTGCATTCAACCATGTGAAAAAAGTATACAATTCCATAAGGAAAATTTCGAGAAAATTAATAAAATACGAAAAAACTTCATTTAAAGGTTTTGTTTCTGATTCAACATAGTTAGCCATGGAAACAATTGAATTTTGTCATTGTTAGTAATGTCAAATTGAAAATACTGTTATTTGTGACTGTGTTATTCGTTTTTGTTTTATGTTATACTTCTAAATAGATTTACACAATGGTATCTTACAATAATGAAAAAAAATTGGACATGATATTAATTTATGGAGAGTGCGGAAAAAACATAAAGTAGCCAAACGTTTATATCAAGATCGCTTTCGAAATAGGCCGGTACCATCACTCAAAATGTTTGTAAAATTGGCAAAAAATATGAGCGAAAGTGGAAGTTTTGAGAAAAAAAGAAACGTTTTTAAACACCGTTAGATTTCTTCCTTTGGTTCTATCTAAAAGAAAAAGTTTACTTTATACCTCTAAATGACGTCGAAGATCTTAAAACTAGAATATAAATTGAATGCTGCAGATTAAATGTTAAAATTCGTTCTTCAACATAAGGAAAATTTCGAAAAAATTAATAAAATATGATAAAACGTCATTCAAAGGTTCTTTCTGAATCAGCATAGTTAGCAAAGGAAGCAATTGAATTTTGACATTGTAAATAATGTAACTAGTACCAGCTAGGCAAATCAGATTCGAAAGAGAGGGATTTGTACGAGGATTGTGTACGGTACTGATGAGGCGTAAAAATTTCGAAACAAAGTTTAATATTTTGACCAAAGTTCTGTTTTTAAATAATTATGTAGTTCATTTTTATATAAACAACATTTAATGTCGTATCTTTAGTTAATTAATGATAATAACACTCAACAATAATATTGAAATAACAACTAATAATAAATAACAATTACCAATAAAAAAACTACCAATACTTGAAAACTAACTAACAATTAAGAAAATAAAAACATTATTTATTGCTTCATATGTTCGAAGAGTCCTCCGTTCGCTTCTAAACATAATCGTCCTCTGTTTATCACGCCTTGGGTATATACATGTTCAAGAATTTCAACATTTAATCTGCGGCATTCAGTTTGTATTCTATTTTTAAGATCCTCGACATCATTTAGAGGTGTAAAGTATCTTTTAGATATGGCCAAAGGAAAAAATCTAACGGTGTGAGATCCGGTGATCTGGCAGGCCACTTGACTCCCTCACTATGATTTCCGATCCATCTACCTGGATAAGCTGCATTTAAGTAATTCGTTACAATTATAGCATTATGTGGCAGTGCCCCATCTTGTTGTAATATCATGTTATGCCTAATATGTAATGGAACGTCTTCTCTTAAAAACTGTAGATATCTTTCTCCAGCAAGCGTGCCTTCGTAAAACTTTGGTCCTATAATTTGTCCGTTGAGAATTCCACACCATATGTTAATTCCCCAGATATTTTGGAAATTATTTTCCCGAAGCCAGTGAGGATTATCCTGCGACCAATAATGGCAGTTATGTCTATTGACAATTCCATTATTATGGAAACGGGATTCACCTGACCACATGATGCCAACCACTCTGCAAAATTTAGACGTCTCTCGTAATCTCCTGGAAGCAAGGCCTGATGTAAATGTATTTTATATGGTCGCAGTTTATTGAACTGACGAATAGAAATATGCGGGTCTACGAAAACACGGGCTAAAACTGCAACTGTAAGTTCCTCATCTCGTGCGGTTCTGGGCTTAAAAACGTATCTTTTTTTTCAAAACTTCCACTTTCGCTCATATTTCTTGCCAATTTTGCAAACATTTTATCTAATGGTACCGGCCTATTTCGAAAGCGATCTTAATATAAACTTTTGGCTGCTTTACTGTTTTTTCCGCACTCTCCATAAATTAATATCATGTCCAATTTTTCTTCATTAGTGTAAGATACCATTGTGTAAATCTATTTAGAAGTATAACATAAAACAGAAACGAATAACACAGTCACAAATAACAGTATTTTCAATTTGACATTACTAACAATGACAAAATTCAATTGTTTCCATGGCTAACTATGTTGAATCAGAAACAAAACCTTTAAATGAAGTTTTTTCGTATTTTATTAATTTTCTCGAAATTTTCCTTATGGAAGTGTATACTTTTTTCACATGGTTGAATGCAGAAAGAGAAGCTCTACAACAATCGGCAAAAAAACGTATAGCATACCATTTGAAAAAAAAAAGTTGACTATCGTTATTTTGTCATATGTGATCAAAGAGATGATTTAAGGACATCATTCGATAGAGCTTGGCAAACGATTTACAAATATATATGGTTTATTGTAGTTTTCTGTTAAAATAAAAAAGATACGGGGGGGCGAATACAAAACTGAATCACCCGGTATAATAGATGCGTATACGCACCTTTGGCCAATAACAGTTAACATTTTTATGTATTTTATTTCAAGTGTGGAAAAATCTCGGTATGTAAACATCGTGCACGGAAGCAGACACGGGTCCACTATTTATTTTTTATCCCAAATTATTTTGTCGAATAATATCGCCTTCCGCTTCACGCAACATAAATATAATAAAATCTACATTGATTTATAATTACCTTGCTTGATAGGGCTAGATTATCCAATCGATATCGGCTTCCCTTTCATAGAAACTGTGATTTCGCTATTAACATTTCCGTGTTCAGGTGACTTTCTACCAATTTTTTTTTCAATTCCTCTAAAACGGAAATAGATATAGAATCCTCCCGATAATGGAAACGTCTCGGCTTTAACTTTTGTTACAACGAACATTTCGCTTTCGCATATGCGTCATATACAAATCGCCTACTTTATTACAACATCAACTGCAAGTAGATATCAACGTTCCTTTTAGAAAAAAAAAACAAAAAAAAAAGACACCCGATGATGGAACAGTAAGAGCGAAACCGCCATTTCCAACTTATCTTGACTCTAGCACAAAATAGTACGATGATATCGCTTTCATATTCACAAGTCGATGTCTCCCTCCGTTTTCGAAAATCGTCGCGACGATGGAAACTTTAACAGCAGATCAGAATAGCATATAGCTAAGCTAAGAATAGCTAAGATCAGCCAGCAAAAAGTCCACCTGACAATAGAATCATTAAGAACGAAATACGAAAACCACGACAAAGCGGAAAAACGAGCCGCGTAGGAGTAGGAGGAAATGTCTGACGATGTCTGTCTAATATGATGAAGAAATGAAATCAGAAAATGAGGAATTGAGCAACGGCTAAATACAAGTAATACTATTTATCTAGGTAAGAAGTGCAAAATGCACCTGCACCCAGATTGCTTCGAGATTTTTCAGAAAAAAAATATGGTTCATTTGATTTTTCTTTGTTTAATAATTTAAATGTCTGTTTTAGCCAAAGGTGCGTATAGGCACCTACGTATTTTTTTTTTCGAAAGTATATAATATTTTTTAAATGCTAAATTAGTCTTAATTTATGTATTTTTAATGTACTTTTATAAAAATATCTCTAAAATGGCAAATTTTTATTGGCTTGGCCATTAATGGATTAATTGAATATCTTGAAGCCACAACTTTGCGAAATTACAAAAACTTACTTTGATACCTTACTATAAAGCCATGAACATACAATGCTTTACATCTACCACCCCATAATAAATCTTGTTACATTGATAAGGGTTATAATTTAAAATAACGCTGGTGCAAAAAATACCATATTTAAATTAGAGGAAACGAGTAGTTTAACGTAAAACCTTTTTAATTGCACGCCAGTATAACGCCGGTTAGGATTCAGCTTTGGGCAGGCATCTATGCATCGCATCCCTACCGCTCGCCACCATTCATCTGTTTCATAGTTCTACATTATGCCTTGATATTGAAATATCATTCAATAGCACATAAAGACAAATAGTTTTTTCAGAAATGTAATCAACCAATCCCAGAAATGCCTTCTCCCTCAACTCATTCGGTGAATAGCAATACGGGGACGATTAGGCATAGGCATAAAAAATCCCGACCCGCTCCACCACCGCCAGTAAAGAAAGCAGAACCGGAGAAAAAATCTCCAGCAGAAATATTCGTCGGCGGTAGCAATTCCATAAAATCTCAATGGAGGCATCAACCGATACTTTTGATAACCGGATGCGTTAAATATTCGGCAAACGTAAGGGTGGTCTGTCAAATGTAACTGTTATGATAAAACGTGCTGTTTTAGTATTTGGGTTCAACAGTAATAAAAGAGTTCAAGGGAACTGAGTCTACCAAAAAATCCATACAAAAAGTTATGAAATCTAAGGAATATTCCATCGAGGAGATATGTTTATCTATATCCTACAGGGGTGTAAAATTTATTAACCCCATTGCTCAGGTATGTACAAATATTTTATTATATTAACGCGGGTTTTAGCGCCCGCTATTGAATGAACTGTAATTTCTCGGGCATTCATGATTGTTCTCCGGGTGTTTGCTTCTGAATATCTCTTCATCCGCAGCGGTGATATTCCATCACCGTCCATTGCCTGCAGCACAATACTCCTATAATGATTAAGTTCTCTTTTTCAACCTACGGCTAAATCAGAGGGATTAAGGAGATACATTGTTTACACTTTCAAAACCCTTTCTCGGCTAAATTAAGTTTTAAAAAGTGACCAATACGCTTTGCCTTCGTGTTCTGTAATTCTCCAAAGAAGATAGTTGAGTAAAGCTAAGAGTCTAAACTGTCTAAAAAAAAAATCTCCTCTTGGAACTTGTAAAAAGTGTAGCAAAAAGTGTTGGATTATATTCGTGTCTGGGAAGGTATTTCTTTAAACAAAAGATTGTTTAAAATTGTGTTATTCGCAGTTTATCTTGAATATTTCTGGTTGCATAGCTCGTACTGCAATGAAGAAAAAAATAGATTGTTCGTAATGAAATTGCGAGGAAAATTAGATTTCTCCAAATATCCTTGATCAATTTGTTAAGCTGCAAAAAACAACAACAATTGGGAGTGGCCATTTTTAAACAAATGATGATAACTTAAGTACAGTGCAACAGCAGAGTCAAAAATCGAATAGTCTATTGTTTAAATGCATCAAGCTGTATAACATTTTTTTTCAGATCGTAGCTTTTTAGCTACTTTTCAGAAATATTAACAGAAAAAAAAACGTTGTTAAAATTTGTTTATTATTTTTGTTTTTTGAACAAATGCATTTTTCTTATCAGTATTTTACCCAAAAATGAAAATTATTGCATGCATCAAAAGTAGATAATAATAAACAATTTATCGTTTACGCCAATTGGGAGTCAAGCTTCGACATTTTTTGAGTATGTCCATTTATAAACAAACTAAATGACATAATTACTTAAATTACCTAAAGGGGCTGTCCATGTTTTTCCTTGCAAAATATGTATCATAGTTCAAAATGTATAATTTTTATTAATTTACATAAAAGTTATAGTGTGACGTGACAGACAGGGGGTGGGGGGGGGGGGGGGGGTCGGGCGAGCGTGACAATGTGTGACACGGGGGAGGGGGGGTGGGGGCCAAAAATTGGCAAAAAAAGCGTGACATCATTTATGGACGGCCCCAAAAAATAATTTTCTTAATATAGTAATTTTCTTGCTGGAATTTGTAAACTTTACAAGAAGTTTTGGAATAAATCTTAGTCCCGAAAGACTTTTTTTAAACAAAAGAATTTCCAAAATAGGTTTTTTCGCAGTTTCTCTTAAATATATCAGGTTTTATAACCCCGTATCACAATGAAAAAAAAACAAACATATTGTTTCTAATGAAATTGAGAAAAAATTTTGTTAAAATATATGCATTATTGTTTAAGTTATCATTAATGGTTCAAATATTGCCATTCTAAATTATTTTTTAAAAAGGTTCGGACAAATCTAGTACTTCCTGAAATTTCACTACGGACAATCTGTTTTTTTTTCTTCATTGCGATGCGAACTATACAACTAGAGATATTTAGAAAAAAAACTGTGATAAAACGCAATTTTGGACATTCTTCTGTTGAAACAAATTGCTATAGTAACACAATTTTCTGCAAATTTATAGTTTTAGTTCACTAATATACATTTAGTGTAACTTAAATATTTATTGCCCCTCAGAGCAAACACCCAAGAGACAACACTGCATACGCGAGAAATTATCATTTGTTATCTTATTGTGTATTAACGTCTTGCATGTAATTTCAGAAAATTATCTGCGAACACGAAATTAAGAACATGAACTGTGTATGCCAGGATAACGAAAGTCAGTGCTATTTTGCATATATCTCAAAGGATGCCGATACATTTTACTGTCATGTATTTCAAGCAGTTTCTCCTGTAAGTACAAATTACTTATTACTATTGTGTTTTTGTAGACCAGTTCTAAAGAATTTAAATAGGAAATGTTCCAGTAATTGGAGTTTCTCCGCATTTTCGGGTGTATTTTCACGTAGAAACCAATTTGAAGTGAAAAGCAGTTGAAAATAGCAAAAGAGGTCATTTATTTTATTTTATGTGTTATAATTCGAATGCAATATAACATTTCGTGTATTTTATAACGAGAAAAAAAAAAGAAACATGAACGACTAACACAACCTCAGATATTGCGGTTCAGAGTTAGAGTAAAAAAAACTAATTTTTACATGGCGTTTGTTAAGGCTTTATTATAGTTATTTATGTACCAAGGATCGTAAGTGCCCTTTTTGGTCGACATTATAGTTTGCAACCCGTGGCCCGACCAAAAAATCGCACTGTACGACCCGCGGTGCATATTACATTTTTCGTCATGAATCATTAAACTAGAAATAGTTTATGTAAAAGATTGTTATCTTTTAGGCTAATAGTCTAATAGATCGCGACTAGGTTGCCTAGCCATATCCTGACCCCACATGACATTTAATTTGAAAAAAAAATTCTTTTAGAACTTCTAGAAGACGACAATAATATTGGTTTGTCTACCAAGTACAATAGTACAGCGAACTAATACTGGGTTAGAATTACAATTCGATAATAGTTAAAAATAAAATATACTATTATCTAGTTTAATTTGACAAAATTCAACAAAATAATAGTCAGACGAACAAAATAATAGTCTTATTCATCTATTTTTTAAGTTAATGTTTGTTTTGTTGTACGACAACCTTTTATTAATTAAAATAATAATCATTCTTGTTTAAAAATACCATCAATATAGTTTGGTTTAACAAAATTAACGATATTGTTAGTTAACCATTTTTTTTTGTTGAATTTACCCATACTATTTCTTTGAGTGTAGAATTTAATTTTAAGTCGACCTGCACCTGGAAGGAAGAGTAAGGAAGCCGTACAGACGTGTAGAATTTTACGTCAAAAACCCGTTACAACAGTCGAGCTATCTTTTATTTTTTGCCCTACGACAAAAAATAAGGACGCTAGGAGCGAAATTTACATTTTCCAAGGAAATCTCTTGTGAATATCTAGATAAACGTTGGTTCTAGGAAAAAACTGGTAGGGATCTATTAGAAAGATTATAAAATGATGATGAATTTGCTTTCTTGAAAAATTCCTGTAGGATTAATGGTTTCGCTGCTATATACGTTTAAAGACAAAATTTCGATTTCGCCTGACAAAAAAAAAAAAAAATAATTAATTTTTTTCAAATTAAATGTCATGGGGTCAAGATATGGCTAGGCAACCTAGTCGGGATCTATTAGCCTACATGTTATCTTTCATAAAAACTATTTCTTTTATGAATAACAGATGAGGGTATTAACTTTTTATGCCTGATCTTGTACTAAAAAGAAACCTGAGAAAAACTAGTGGAAAACTATAATTATTTGGGTAAGATTTCATATTTGCTAAGCAAATAGTAAAGGTAACGATGCTTGGAATATCCATGGCAACCGTCAATATAAATTTAGGACGCTGCTTCTATTCAAATGACAATTACTGCCAAGATAAATTAAATCATATTATTTTAATATCATTTTTTATAGTACTGTTTTTTTTTAAATTAGCTTACTATCATTACTATTATTTATATTCATCACAGAACATTTAATTTAATACTTGCTATATACTACGGAAGCCCACCGTAAGTGCCCCCCCCCCCGATCCTTTAGGACAATGTTTTTCATGAAGATTAAAGCCTAAGGAACAATTTAAGACATGTCCTAAAAAGAAATGGCTGCACTTTCAAAATGGCGTCCGTTTAAAAAAAAATTTGCAAATATGGTTTTTGTCATTTAACACAAAAACTAAAAAAGATTGAGAAAAACTTTCTGCACAAAAAACAAAGTGCATAAAATTTTCTACAATTTTGTTCCTATACAATATTTGCATAGGAGTTACCGTTTTTCAGATACCACTGTTACCGTTTTCGAGATAAATGTCTGCAAATTATAATATTATTATTATTATTATTAATTTTTTTCAGTTTATTTTATTTTATTTTTATGTTAATAATATAAAGTTATATTATACGCCTTACAATAATTGTCACAGTTATTTCCTTAAGTGATTTACCGATATATGAATTTCCATGTTTTCTTAATTTTGGACTCATTTATCTGGAAAATGGTAACTCCTATCAAAATATTGTATAGGTACAAAATTGTAGAAAATTTTATGCACGTTGTTTTTTGTGAAAAAAGTTTTTGTCCATCTTTTTTAGTTTTTGTGTTAAATGACAAAACAACATTGGCAACAGTTTTTTTTAACATATGGCCGCCATTTTGAAAGTACAGCCAGTTTTTTTTTTTAGGACGTCTTAAATTGTTCCTTAGGCAATAATCTTTATGAAAAACATCGTCCCCAAGGATCGGGCGGGGGGTGCACGTACAGCTAGCGACCAATATAAAAGAGAAAATTGTCTCAAATTTACTTTATTTCCCTAGGTACGTTATGAAAAATATCGACCCGTTGCCAATGGCAACAAGTATTTGGTACATAATGCGTCACTTACGAGGGAGGTATGACAAAGAAGTGTTTTATATTCTGCAAATTAATTAACCTTAAATGTCAAAATTTTCTGTTTAAGATTTTAATAATTTTAGGAAACAATTTTCGAAAAACAGTCGTTTTTTACTCTATTGTTACATGTTTTTGCATTCTCTAATGAATTTTTTTGGCTCGCTATACTGTAAAAAAAATCATTTTCGAATGCCAAAGAGACGTTTCGCAATCTAGGATAAAAACTATGTTTGTTTTTTTTCTTTTCACTTCTGAGTTTCTTTCTACAAAAATACAAAAAAATAGTGGTTCTGAAGCATTTCCTATTTAAATCTAGTTTTTTTTGTCTTAAAACTAACGTACATGAAGAAGTGGTAATTCCATTTCTAATGTCAGCTTTATCTTTAATGTATTCACAGGAGCAAGCTATAGATATAATTCTAACTTTGGGCCAAGCTTTCGAACTTGCTTATCAAATGGCTCTAAGAGACCAAGTAACGAGCAAAAGCAAAAGTAACCGAGACAGCCACAAACCTGCGGTTAGCCCCGGTGCCGTATCTTCTCATAGCCGAGATTTTAAAGACACTACTACGCGCAATGCAGATGTCAAACTGAATGGCCACCCTTTGAAAATGAAACCTTTAACTCTATCGATCGCGGCCGAACCGGTGGATGCTCCCCATCAGAAAACACCAACAAAAGTGAACTTTGGTGATATGCAAGGATAATTAGTATTTATTATCAAAATCTTAATTAGCTTTTACTGTGTTTGATCTCAGGAAAGTACTTAGGTACTTTTATAAAACTATATAATAAATAGTTTACGTTGTGGCAGATTCGAGACTGAAACTAAGATAATTTCACAGTTGTTGTTTAAAACATATTTCATAGTAATTTAACCATACAGATCGAGAAAAAAACCACGCATAATGCCAATAACTTTGAAAATATTATATGGGAAAATGATGTTGGCAAAAATTATTCAATCTTTCAAAATGGTCATGTGTCAGCATCAAGCTCTTTTTTTATTTGAGTGCTATATCTAGCTTTCATTTTTTTTTTTTTTTAATAAAATATAATACTAATAAAGTGTTTGAAATAAAATTAAATTACAAATTTTAAAAAAACCCCGACACAAAAATATCGACTAAATAACTAATAAAAAATTAACACAACTTTAAAAATTATGAAATAATTTTGATTCCATATACGAACTCTTATGATTTATTTAAATCCAGCTTACATTTTCTTTATGTCCTCGAGATTTGCTTTCTTATTCGCATGAGTATATCGGGAGCTGCTGTTTTGAATATAACTATTTAGTAGTTCGTCTTTACAGAAGCCCCCGACACATTTAGTCGATATTTTTGTATCGTTTTTTTTTTTAAATTTGTAATTTAATTTTATTTTATACTTTTTAAACTAAACATATACATACAACATTGCGTATTATTATATTACGAGTCCCACACAGAACCTTTTTAACCTTTAAGCCGACGCGGTCCAATTTTGTATTCTACTAGTCGCACACGGTCTACAAGACCGGTTCTATTATAAATATATTTATGTGTTATATTTAATTTTAGAGACTGCGTCAAAATCGGATCTCCCGTTGAAGAGATATAAAGCCCCAGACAGACATACAAACATACGAATCAAACTCATTTTAGGTCGGGGGTTAAAAAATGGAAAATTTTTAAAAACCCCCGATCAATGTATCTAATTGTACCAGTTTCGTATGACCGAATCAAAATGAGGCCGAAATCATATTCGGCTACCATAATTGTCTGCACATTTTCAATTTTACTTCAATCGGACAATTTGTAGAGAAGTTCAACATGGCGAATTCAAGATGGCGACCAATCATTAAAATCTAATATGGCCTAAAACCTGCTCGACAAAATACTCTTTCAAATAAAAAAAGTGCATCAAAATCGGATCACCCGTTGAAGAGATATGAAGCCGCAGACAGACAGACAGACAAACATACAAACATACGCGTCAAACTTATAACACCCTTTTTGGGTCGGGGGTTAAAAATTAACTAACTTCAAACTTTTGGTTATTTTTTGGTGGTGCATTAATTTCTTGGAGAAGTGTAAATTCACTGCGTCGTTCCTATCCGATATAAAATATATATAGTTCAAACCGAATCTTCACCATTTCTTAGAATCCAACGTATGAGCGAATACACTATACGATCAAATTATAGTGTTAACACTAAAAAATTTTGTCCGCCATCTTGGGGCGTCCGCCATATTGAATTTATTCATTTTATTTTCGTATTCTTCTCAGCAAACCCTTTCATTTGATACCCATATCATGGGGGTGCATAAAAAATAAGGTCCGCCATATTGAATTTGGAATGACGTCACTTAGCTAACCATACATTGTCATCCAAACTAAACGTGTATGCAAAATTTCAGCTCAATCGATTGGGGATAACTGTTTTAAAATTCAGTTGCGTCCGCCATATTGAATTAAGTGTGACGTAATTTTATTTCCGTAATCTTCTCAGCAAACCCTTTCATTTGATACCCATATCATAAAAAAATAACTGGTCCGCCATCTTTGGGAGTCCGCCATATTGGATTTGGAATGACGTCGCTTAGCTAACCATGCATTGTCATCCAAATTAAACGTGTATGCAAAATTTCAGCTCAATCGGTTGGGGATAACTGTTTTAAAATTTAGTTGCAAGATTTGACCCACAAGAACAAGGCAAGTTAAATAAAAGCTTGTGATCAAGATGGCGATCAAACATCAAAATCTAATATGGCAAAAACCTTCTCGACAAAATACTCTTTCAAATAAGAAAAAAAGTGCACCAAAATCGAATCACCCGTTGAAGAGGTATGAAGCCACAGACAGACAGACATACAAACATACGCGTCAAACTTATCTTTTGGGGTCGGGTGTTAAAAAAGATGAATGGGAATGAAAATAATGTTTATCAATGTGACCTTCAATGTGCTACAGTTGTTTAACATTAGTTGTCGTTTGTCAAATAGTTATCTTGACTTGTGATACTTATTCCTAATATGCCTTTGTTTATATATAACCTTTGTGGTTTAACCTACCATCCGCGGTCCAGTATGTGTAACGTTAAGTCGCCCTGATGGACCCCTGGGCGTACAATGTGTCTATCCTTTTACTTCCTTATCTTTTCCCTATCTGTGTAGCTGGCTGATAGAACCCATCCAAGGCCAAAAATTGGAGAAAAAAAATCAATGTGACCTGGCATTAGTTGCAAATTATTTCGAATCAGCTGAAGAATGATATCGCCTGATATCTGGTGAATTAAAATATTATCTGTTGATGATTCATTGGTACATCAAATTATACGATATAGTGCTGCGACCTATGAGTTGCCATCAACGTCTCGTTTCGATGTCAAAGCAAGTACAAGTTTCCGTTCAATGTGTCCACACCGTTGTGTTCTTTCATCCGCGATGGGGTTTCATATTTTCTGTCGCAATTTTCTCGAAAACTGCTAGAAAAAAGTCTACTTCTCAATATACTTTGCATCTATTTCGAAAGATAAATAGTTTTCGGCTTGCAAATTATCACACTTTGCCTTAAAAAATAAATGAAAATTGTAGTTGAAATAACACATAGAAGAGAAACTTTTAGTACTGCAAACATCATGGAAGATTGGACACCTTTTGTCCACAAATATGGAAACAAGGAAACATTCGAAATTAGTATTAAAAACTTCATCTTTTAAGCACGTCACCTAGAGGCAAATTATGTTTCTTCATTTTTAATGAACATTTTTTTAAAGTTGACAGATGTCAACTGACATAAATCCTGACTGGCAGCGTTGCCACATTTTATTGGTGCCAATCCGTGGTGCAAATCAACGAGGTTTAAAGTATAGATGGGCAATCCCAATCAAGGGAACGTCCTCAGATGCTTTTGACATTTAAAAATCATTCGGTTATTTTTTCAGTTTATACATCGTGTCCCATAAGTAATGGTACATAGAGCAATTACGTAAAAATTTTTGCGATTTAACCAAACTTACCTTAGTCCAAAAGTTGGCATTAACAGAGATACAGTGTGTCAAAGTTAAATTTTTGTTTTGGTCTTTTTTAAATAATTTCTTTAAGAAATGAAATATTTTAACAAAATTTGGTGATTGGCGATTTTTTAAGGCGAGGGATTCAAATCTATTCATACTTTTGCTGTCATTTGCAGAGGGCGCCACGCCACCAACGGTAGTTTGCGTGTCGTTTATATTTCATATATTTTTGGCGATTTTTTTTAAAATTTTTTAAAATAAAAATTCATATTTTCGTGTTTTTTTTTACGTAAAAATGGTATACCTTCTAAATGTCGGTAGCAGTATTCGTTTTCGAGATATTTGGTTTTAATGTATTCAGTGCAACCAATTTAAATTAAATAAAATATCATATTATTGTTTGATTTACAGAATAATTGATAGTGAAGCGGGCAGTATAAGATTAAATTCTCTTTTTTTAGATTTTTTTAATTTTCAACATGATCTTAAAATAAATATTTGGTGTGGAATTTTAGATAATTATTTTTTTGGGCCGTATGAGTTACCACCTAATTTAAACGGTGCATTATATTTAAATTTTCTACAATCTCAGCTAGGCAACTTCTTGCCTATATTCTTGACTATATTTAACACAAAATATGTATTTTATGCAAGATGGAGTACCATGCATTTTTTATACCGGTCAGAAACTACCTAAATACAAATTTTCCTGGTCGCTGGATAGGCTGGATAGGTCGTGGAAGCAATATGCATTGGCCGGTGCGGAGTCCCGATTTTAATCCGTTGGATTTTTGCGTATGTGGGTACATGAAATCTCTTGTGTATCAAGATGCAATAAAAAATCGAGACGAATTATTTAGTGTTGCCGCGAGACTCGTCTCATCGAGAAATTGGTTTTTCTCGTCTCGTCTCGACATTGTCTGGACGATATTTTTCAGCCATCTCGTTTCGACATATTCTCGTCTGCCCAAAATCTCGTCTCGAGGTCGAGATCTCGTCTCGTCTCGACAAATGTGAAATTTCCCATTTTTTCCTTTTTTTTTCACAAGTGAAATCTCTATTTATTTAGTTTATAAAGTTACACTTCAATTTATATGAATATTTGACTTTTGTTTATTTTTAAACGTACCTTTAACTAAAAGACCTATTTGAAATATTGTGAATTTTAATTTTCTCCATATTTTAACATTTTTTTTTGCATCTATACCTTATACTCTAAGAAGATATGAGATTTAATAATTTAAATTAATCAAGTTCGTATTACACTGAAAATATATACGTTGTTGCTAGTTTCTATAGTAAGTGAATATATAAGATTAATTGCAAAAATTTCGAACAACCATTTCTAAAGCTGAGTTTGACTTACGCACTCTTTTAACGCTTTTCACTCCAGGAGTACTATTTCCGTTCGGCTTTTGCCATTTGGAGTGAAATTTGCAATATTTTAGCGTTCGGGCATTACGGAATGTAGTGAAGAGTTCACTCCTTAAGTCCCACCTCGTGAAGCCTAAGTTCGAAAAATAAAGTAGAATTTGACATTTATAACTTGACGTTTTTTAGTTTGGCGAATGTTGGGAGTACGTGTACGAATTGTTAATTAATGCTTGCTGGAAAGTATTTCATCAAATACCCATTCTCCAGTCACAGATAGAGGTGTTGTTATCAAACATAACAATTTAATATTATTGCAAAATAATACCAGTGAGTTTAGATTGATTTCATGGAGGCGTTATTATTATATTTTTTTTCTTTCTTTTTTTTTATCTTTTTATTTAACGTCGGCCTATTTATTATTATATTATTATTATACGTATTACTATGATGGATATTTAAGTTATTAACTTTAAGAAGTAAATCTTCGAATGTGTTTGGAGAATCCGAAAATGCATTTTAAACAGATAATCATCCATATGTGGAACTGTCAGCTCTACATAATTGTCCACTTTTTCTAAAATATTTTCTTCTGAAGAAGAATCATTCTCGAAATACATTTCCCATGCAAAATGAATCACAGGGCAAAATTATATTATTCATAATTATTTATGTAAGGGATCACAAATAAATCTAAATCATAGATATTCAAGGTTTGGCGAGAAAATACCTTTTGACAGTAGTTGGAGTATTTCGCGTTCGAAAGAATACAATAGGGTCGTTGACCATTTTTTGAAAATTTTATGTTCAAATACTTTATTAAATTTTATTTGACCCGTATTTTTTTATTTTACAATCCAAAGTCATTTTAATAGTGAAATTAATTATTTAAATTAAGAAATTTTGAATTCGCGCCCATCGCACGTCAGATGTGAGCGCATGCGCAGTTAGATAAAGGAATAATCGACGGGCGTCGTTTGCTTTGCTTATTTGCTGTTAGCATATAGTCCAGTCAACTTTCCCCTCTAATTTGAGTGCTAATGAATGGATTTTGACGAAACCTTGTGCACTGTGTTTGTAATAGTAGTCTTTTATTTGCATGAGGATTAGTTCACTTGGGTCACATCTGACCAGGTCAAAATTGACCGGACTTAAAGCAAATAAAATAAGACAGTTTTGTTTGGAGTTTTGACAATTTAAAAAGTTAATTTTTGCTAATTTTAAACATGAATCAATTACCAGTTAATTTAAGAGATCCTGAGACAAATTTATTATATTCATTTTATATCCCAGAAGAAGATTACGACAACTTTGATACACCTAGGAATTGTATAAAATTTTGTTGCTATGTACAAATAATGTTTGTAAACGGGAATATTCTTGATTTGTAGGACTGTTTTCATTCTTCAATATTTTTAAGTTGAAATTTCGACGAAAAGAACTGTCAAAAACCTCAGTAATTCTACCTCACCACTTAACTAACCAAAAGTTCAGAAGTGAGTATCCTGTGCGGGGTGGATCAGCATCGGGAAGGGGGGATCTGACCTGATTACTTCTGACTTTAGATCAGTTGTAAATAAAATATGACAAACTGCTGAATTATGTGACCAGACTCAGAAGTGACCTGATCCTCATGCAAATAAAAGACTACTACAGACGTTAATAAAAGAGTTAAAAAAAAAGATCAGAGTAGGAAATGGTCGGAAGAGGTAGAAAACACCCCTTTTATTATGGGTTCCGTAACTTGTAGAATTAGGTCAAAAATGAAAGAGAAACAATGAATTTACCTTTTTTTGCCAAAAATAAGATGTTTTTACTCTTGTGAATTTTTTCGAAAAATGCATATTTTTGGAGATATGGCCTCTCGAAAATTCCTAAAAGTGGAGGAGGTGAAATGTAGAAGTTGAAAAAAAAATCTGAAACAATTCAGGTGAATATGTTATCGAAATTCAAGACTTTTTTTATTTGCAACTTGTCTGTAAAGTGCGTTTCCTCCGAGTTATTCCAGAAAAACATGAAACACTACCTCTTTCTTTAAAATTGTAGCACTTTAAAAATATGTTATTTATAATTTTGAAAATTCAGACGTATGCACTGAGGCCTTATAAACATTTTTTGTCTCTTGGAATTTTTTTGTAACTTGCTAATTTTCCGAGTTACAGACAATTTTTCACAAAACAGATAATGTACCATATTTTTTGCACAAAAAATACATGAAAATTCGAAAAAAGAACGTCATTTATGTATATTATTATAAAAAAGTATGGAACCTATATAGTTATACCGTTTTTAAAAGTTCAATATGATTTTTAAATTTTCATGTATTTTTTAATGTGCAAAAAATGCAGTACATTAGTTATCGTGAAAAACTGCCTGTAACTCGGAAAATTAGCAAGTTACAAAAAAATTCCAAGAGACAAAAAATGTTTAGAAGGCCTCAATGCATACACCTGATTTTTTCAAATTTTTAAATTACATATTTTTAAAATGCTACAATTTCAAAGAAAGTGGTAGTTTTTCATGTTTTTCCGGAATAACTCGGTAAAAACGCACTTTACAGAAAAGTTGCAAATAAAAAGTCTGGTATTTCAATGATACATTCACCTGAATTTTTTCAGATTTTTTTCAACTTTTACATTTCCCCTCCCCCACTTTTAGGAATTTTCGACTGGCCTTATCTCCAAAAATATGCATTTCTCGAAAAAATTCGCAGGAGTAAAAACATCTTATTTTGAGCCAAAAAAAGTAAATTTATTGTTTCTTTTCCATTTTTGACCTAATCCTACAAGTTACGGAACCCGTGATAAAAGGAGTGTTTTCTACCCTTTCCGATCATTTCTTACTCTAATCATTTTTTCAACTTTTTTATTAACGTCATTACAAACACATTGCACAAGGTTTTATCAAAATCCATTCATTAGCACTCAAATTAGAGATTTTGGTCATTTTAGCGCTCTGTTGACCGGACTAATAGATCAAAATTAGTATCGACGTGAGTCATATAGTATGTATTTTAAAGAAATACTAACCTCCAATGTTTAACATTTCGGGATTCGGCACTTAAATAGTTCAAATTGTCCACATAAAACTCGTGTACCATATAAAAATCCACTATGTAAATTCTCTGAAGTACCTTTCACAAAATTAGGTTCCATTATAAACAAATATTAAATATTAAACACACAATGTAAATGTAAACAACAAATCAACAGAACACCACTACCAACATGAAAATTCTCTAGAATTGAATGATCATCAGATAGGTCATCGTTTACCGCCTTTTTATTTTCAAAACCAATTTGTTCTTGCATGTGATGATTAGAACTTTTTTTAATATGATATATGCAATGTATATTTAATATACTTTTTGATCATGTAAAAATATTTTGTAAATTTTGTTGAAGGAAACGACCCTATTCGCAATTTTTACTCTGTGATCACGTGATGAAAATCCACTCTCACTCCACTCTAGTACCGTGTGTGCAAGCCGAACTCAGCTTAAGAAATATGGAAGTCGGCAACATTACACTTGCCTAAATTATATTCATTTCCAAGACGTAGCACCAGTAAAAAATGGCAGGGCGTAATACGATACAGACGTGATTGATGAATCTGCATTATTAATATTTATATTCTCAATTTAATTCAAGTTTATATTATTCATTCGAAGGTCAAATGTAGAACAATTTTACAATTAAAAAAAGTCGAGAAATTCTCGATCTCGTCTCGTCTCGGCGAGATCTCGACTTTAAAAATCTCGTCTCGTCTCGATTTTTCGAGACGAGAAAAAAATTTGGCCTCGTCTCGAAAAGTCGAGACAAGACGAACACTTATTATTTAAAATAAGGCGGTCGTTTAATAAACGCATCGTTAAATGTATTGAAGTAAACGGAAGTCACTGCGAACATTTGTTACCGAAAACATATCTCTTTTTTTTATTATTAATTATTGTTATTTATTTATTTTTTAAATGTAATTTGAATTTAAATAAAAACTATTTCTCAAATTTTAAGTTTATTTATTTGAAAGTCATTGTTTTTCGTTTTTTTTTGCTGGTGAGGAATGTAATAATTTTAAAAAATCTGAAAAAATATAATTTTATTTTATTCTGTTCGCTTCACTATCGATTATTCTGTAAATCAAACAATAATATATTTTGTTTCATTTAATTGGTTGCATTGAATAATTTAAAACCAAATATCTCAAAAACTGTTACTCGTAGCGACATTTAGCGACATTTAGACACCTTTTTTGCGTAAAAAAGACAGGAAAATATGAATTTTTATTTCAAAGAAATAGAAAAAAATTCGCCAAAAATATGACATATAAACGACACGCAAACTCTCGTCTCCTCTACAAATAACAGCAAAAGTATGAATAGATTTGAATTCCTCGCCTTAAAAAATCCTCAATCAGCAAATTTTGTTAATATAAAGAAATTATTAAAAAAAAAAAAAACAAAACAAAAATTTAACTTTGGCACCCTGTATCTCTGTTAATACCAACTTTTGGACTAAAGTAAGTTTGGTTAAATCGTAATATTTTTTACGTAAGGAATCTACCATTACTTATGGCACACCCTGTATATTTTTTGCAAAAGAAGTGATTGTAAAACATTGTTTCTGTAATTACAAAAAATAGATGTTCAAGCCACAACGTCAATACGGTGCCCAGTTACACATAACATTTTTTTTGCTTAAATTTCTTAAAACGTTCTTTTCAGGTTTTAAAATTATCTCGAAAGTTCTTATTCATTGGTCGAGACTGCAATGAGTTATTTTATAACGTTTCATAGTACTATAGAATCAGAATTATACGGGTCGTTTTAAAAAAACGAACCGATAGTAGAGTAAAATCTGGAAGTAAAGTCGCTTAGTTTTCGAGAAAAAAAAAACCGGCGTAGAACCAAACCAGACTTAGTGGGATTCTTTAGTAAGATAATCGTGTACACGAAATCGTTTTTTACGACATTTTTCGGTGGTCGAGAACTTTTTTATTTCGGAAAAACTCAAAAAAATAGATTTTTAATGAAATATGTTTTTTAACGTCTCCACCGCTATCTCTGAAAATATTTGTGCTATCAAGCTATTTTTTTTTTTAATTTTTTTTTAAGTTGGTAAAATAATAAGAAACTCAAACTTGTTATTTTCAGTAACGTAATTTTAGGCAATCGAGAAAAAAGTTAATTTATGAAAATTTGTATATACATGCTGCGTACAAATTGAAGCCAATAGTTGAAAAAAGTTTTTAGGATAAAAATTTTTCATGTCCCGTTCATAGTATTGAGTCAGCGATTTTTTTTAACGGGCCAAAGTCATATTCTTGCGCGCTCGGCTGTAGCAAGCCTGCCGACTGCAACGATCTGACGATCCCGGTCGGGGTGTATAATATAATAGTTTAACTTATATCAATAGGTACAAAACCAGTAGTGATCAAAAGCATCTAGGGGATCAATATTATTGTTCAATATTTCATATATTGTACAGTAAGTAGTATTGATCATATGTTGTTAATATTAAGAAATTGTAAAATAAATATTCAATAGTCTCCTTTTAATAATAAGACAGGTGGTAGTAGTACAGTACCTAGAGGTAAAAAATATGCAAAACTTCGAAGTAATGTCATATTGAACGGATTTCGTTCATTTTTGGCAGTATAATAGTAAATGTTTCACAGAAAAGTTTCTATATTGAGCGGGGGCTTGTTAATTTATAGGGGGTGGATGCCACCCCCTTTGAGGGGGCGGCACTTAAAAGATATATGAAATACAATCATATTTTAAGAAGAAAAGGTTCTATGCAATTTTTCACATAAATTGAAGTTTTTAAGTTATAACGACTTCAAAATTGCGATTTTAGCTTAAAAAAAGGTATTTCTAGACGGCTTTCGTCAAGTATCTCAAAAAGTATTACTTTATCGAAAAAACGTTATAGACCAATTACAGAAAGTACAAACTAGGAATTAATTATATTTCTTGTTTATTGATGTAGGATTAATAATTTCGGAGATATTTAAGTTTACATTTGGCATCCAAGTGTTCGTAAGATAACTATTTAGAGTGAGAGTTAAATATCTCAGAAACTGTGACACCTACACCAAGGATACTAATAGATACAATAATAGGTTATTAATTAAGCTCTTAACTATTTTTTTATTTGTTTATGTAGCATAAAAAACAAAGAAGTTATGACCGAAGCAATGTCCGTCTACACATTATTTTAATAACAACGTCGCCATTTTGTTACTGTAATTAGCCAGTAATTAAAAAAAAAAATAATTTCAAACACGGTTTCTCATTAATATACAGCATGACGTAGATGCTCAAATTTTTTGGTTCGTATACAGCACTTGCTTTAGAAAAAATACAGTTTAAACTATAAAGGTATTTTTGATTAAACGTATTTTTTTTTTCCTATTCCAAATATCTCAATAAATATAAGTTTTGTTCAAAAATGTGTAGAGACCAAAAATAAAGCTCATAAACTAATAATAATGAATTTCGCTTGTTTATTTATTTACATAGATTTAATAGTTTCGGAGATATGAGTTTACAAATGGCATCCGAACATTCATACCACATGGGCACACGTACGTTTAATAAACGTTAAAAAAGGATTGAAAACCACACGTTGTTCAAGGGTTTTTAGTAACGGTTGATTCAACGAAAAAATGTCGCGCGGAAAAACGTTCTTATTAACCAAATATAAACGTCTTTTAAGCATCATAGATAACGATTGAATAACATTAAAAAAAACAATAAATATTCGTTAATATTCAACGCTCATAAAACGAAACTAAATGTAGAATATAAACGTTTTATTAAAGGTTTTAATAACGTTAAATATTCACTAAATATGTACGTTAATTAAACGAAATTAAACAGGCTCTAGGTCTCCATTTTCCAATATACATATATATGATATGTTACAGGATGAATCGCCATGTAGATAAATGGACAATTAATCGGTTAAACACCCGCTGGATTTATCATGAAACCAGTGGGTGCTTAACTTATTAAACAGATAGCATAAAACTCTTTTATGCTATCTCGGCCAAGCCACAGAATAATGATCTTTAACCTGATCGTTATAAGATCCATCCAAATAAATCGATGCTCCCTGAAAGAATTTAAACATTGCAATCTATGTTATATTTATTTTATATAAGTTCATAAGAATATGAGATGAAGCATGAGTGATTATTGTCAGTGGTTTGCATGTGGCGCCATCTACAAATAATATCTGCAGCAAACTACGTGGTAAGTAGGCAAATTTTATGCATTAATATAGCTGAATAGAAAAACGTCAAAACAACGTCATCATCTACCACTTATTTCACCTGTAGATTTAGAACGTCAGTGCATTTTAATAAGTTGAAAGCATCAGTTATTTTAACATTGTATAGAAAAAAAAATTCCATTTGCTGCAGCAATTGAAAACATATTTCAATTGCTATATGTGATTGATATGTGATTAATGCAATAAAAAACCGTTTAATTTTCTCGTTTCACAACCGGGGTTGTTACAATTTCTCAAATTATGAACGTGTATTATACGTTAATATATCAGTAAAAGAAACGTTGTAATTAAAACGTTTTATTTCAGTATTCCTTTCCACTACAGGTTGGGAATGTGTGTAGGAGTAACGTATTTTATACGTTTTATTTAAATATAAAATTTGACAGTCTAATTTTATACGTTGATATAGATTCGTAGAAAAACGTTTAAATAACGTAATATTCTACCATCTATTTCACCTGTGGATTTAAATTTCTCTTGCATTTAGTAAGTTGGAAACAATAGTTATTTTAACGTTTTAAAAAATACGTTTTTTTTTCTTTAAATAAAACGTTTGAATCGCCGTATCAAATATACATAATAAAAGACGTTAAACTTTTTCGTTTCATAAACGTCACCTTTAGCGAGTCGTTAAAACTCCTTACATTATAAACGTGTTTTATACGTTATTAAATATTTGTGAAAAAAACGTGCTTACTAAAACGTTTTATTAGAGCATTTTCTTCTACTAATGGTTAAAAATGCGTGTAGTAGTAACATATTTTAAACGTCTTATTTAAACGTTGAAATTTTCAACCAAATGCAACGTTGAAAATTTCAACGTAAAACGTTTAATCAACGACTACAATGTTTTAAAAACGTTTATTAAACGTACGTGTGCCCATTGGGTAAGACGAAAAATGCAGTTTAAATGTTAAATACCTCAGAAATTGTGACGCATGCTAAGAAAGGCAATTAAAGACAATTAATTGCGCTTTCAAATTATTTTTTACTCGTTTTGATACTCTAATTAGCCAATAATCTAAAAAAATTATCTCAAATACAGTTTTTCGTTAAAATGTAGCATTACCTAAATGCTCAAATTCTTTTTTGCTCATTTAAAGCACTTGCTTTAGAAAAAAATGTATTTTAAACTTTAAAGATAATTTTGAAACCCTTGGATACCAAAAATAAACTTAAATATTTCCGAAATTATTAATCCTACATCAATAAACAAAAAATATAATTAATTCCCAGTTTGTAGGGTGCTTTCTGTAATTGGTCTATAACATTTTTTCGATAAAGTAATGCTTTTCGAGATACTTGACGAAAGCCGTTTGAAAATACCTTTTTTAAAAGCTTTTATTTTAAGCTAAAATCGCAATTTTGAAGTCGTTATAACTTAAAAACTATCAATTTATGTGAAAAATTGCATGGAACCTTTTCTTCTTAAAATTTGAATCTATTTCAGCTACAATAAATATATATATATTTTTTAAGTGCCACCCCCTGAGAGGGGGTGGCACATTTTTCTGAATGATATCTAATTTTTTAGATGACAGTAAGCAACTCCACCCCAACCTAGAATGCCATTAACGCTATTTCTACGCGACTAATCTGACCAACCTGCATGCGAGGTGTATTAATTGCGTCCCAATGTCGCGTTTGGCGCTGATAAGAAAAATCGCTGTTGCCAAACGGTACACTTTAGGCAAAAACATATTTTTTCAAAAACTTTTGTGATTATTAGGCTTTATTTTCTTCGCTGCATGTATCCAAATATTTTCAAAAATAAAAAAGTTTATCGATTGGTGAAGATTTCAATACACAAAATATGTATTTTTAGTTTATTTGATTTTTAGAAAAATGAAAGTGCCCAAACCGTTTATATTGGTAAAAGCGCTACAGTGTGTGCTTTAATTTGACACAAAACAAATTTCGGTACCTTTAATAGTTTTAAAGATATGGCGGTGGAAACAAAAAAAAAACAATTTTCTTTAAAAATACATTTTTTTCACTTTTTATTGATTTAAAAAGTTCGAGACCACAAAAAAATGTCGTAAAATATGATTTCATATGCCCGGTGACATACTCAAAGGAACCTAATATGTTTGAACTGGTTCTACGCCAAAAAAAAAAAACGACACGATAGACTTAAGAAATCGCTGCTCTACGACATTTCTGGTAGTAGGTACATCAAGAAAGTAGTGGAGTTTATTCTCAGATAAGTTGAAAACGATGCATTTTAACTACTTTAAAACTAACTACTACTTTATTGTAAACATAATTTTTTTTAAAGCTGAAAACCGATACTCAGTATCTCGAAAAATTAATTTTAGGATATAAACTTATTAAGAAACTTCTTTCAGTTTTTGATGTGCTGCCTGAGGTAAAAATTAAGTACGATTTTTTTGTAGAATCAATCTGAATTATAAAATAATTATCTTGACTTGTAAGCTGCATCTTGTCAAACATAAGCACTAGGCATTGATAATAATTTTTAAGTGTATCTAAGTAATTTCCTGAGATGATCCTTATTATCGTGATATTAATAATATTGTTTTTTGTGTAAATATATATAATTTTATTCAGGCTGGTCCTGTTTCTTTAATACGATAAACACTGCCAATGCTTTTTGGCTGTATCCAATTTTTTTAGGTGCCGTAATTGTATACTGAATTCAGGATAAAATCACTTTGTATGGAAACAATTAATGATAGTAGGTAACTTTATGAATGAAAGCATTGTGATTTTTGCAAGTATTAAGTAATTTTGTTAATTGGACAATGTTTTTACAAGAATAGAATTGCGGTACTTTCAAAGCAACATTTAAGTGTTTTCCGTGTGGCGGTCACTTATTGTACAGGGTGTTCCAAATCCAAGCGTAATCATTGAAATCTTGGAAATCACATGAGTTAGAATAGTAGTTTAAATAATTAATTGTGTTATTTATATAACGGCCTTAAGTTGAAGGTGGTGATTTTTAGATAAATAATTCGAAACATGATATTTTCATAGATAACATGCAACTACAATAGTTCTTGCCCGTTTTAAAGCAAAAAAAAGCTGAGAAGTGAATTGTCTGGGAGGGACATTTTTTGTTTTAACGTGTTTTTGGCACAGAGATAAGTTTACAAAGGTTTACAGTTACGGCAAGGTCGGGACCATGCTTACTTAAACAATTTTAGTTGCAAAACGTGTTTCGTAGTTCGTCAATTCGTAGTTTTATTCAAGTGTTTATATTATTTTTATTCCACAGAATAATAAACCTTACTCAGTCGAAACGACTTTAGAAGTTCCTAGACATTTTTAAAGCCGTTTTTTGTTAAATGGCTATATAAAAACAAAATCTGGTATGAACGTTGGAAGCACAATAAAATGTCTATGGAAAGTGATTTAAAATTTTTGAATCTCGGTGTCATTTTTTTTAGCATTTTCCAAAACTGACAAAAAATTTGCGTTTGCGTTATTTCATTTTGCTTGAGAGACTATCAGTGTTTGTTAAATTTTACTTGCTCCCTAATACACTAATTTCTGTTTCATAGGAAATGTCATATTTAACTTGGTATTTTTACAGACGATATTAAAATAATAACATATATGGTGTTGTTTAAGTGGCTTAAGGGTTCATAATCCAGTCAGTATGGATAAAAAATGGCCTTTGCCTTTCAAAGGGTGGAGGAGTAATGATTTTTATATATGTTGTTTAAGTCGAGGCCCTGATGAAAAATGCAAGTCTTCGACCTTGAGGGCCAGGCGCGAGCCGTCGTCTTGATTGAAAGGTGCAAAAAATTGTTTGTTTCCAAACAATTCGGCAACGCTCGATCGTACGAGAAAAATGTTGAAGTTGACAAAGTTGAAGAAGGTAAAATTTCCCACAATTTTTGCCTATACACTTTTATTATAAGTCTAATATGTAACGAGATACAGCGGTGGGAAAATGAAGTTTAACGAAATTTTTAAAAAATTTTTTTCTTCCACTGAGGAATATTGTAACATTCATCTAGATACACCCGAGAAACATGTCGTTACGTGAATTTCACGCATCACTTGAGACGGATGAAGACTTCTGAAAACTGTTGTATTGGTTTTCTCAATCCTCCTTTCCCGAAATCGATTTTTCGCGCTTTTTTTCCATAAGTACTGGACTTGTTGCAGACGAACAGATAAACTGTCATTTGTCTAGAGAAAAAGGACTCGAGGTGATGTCGAACATGGTTATCACGTACGACGATTTAGAGTTCATTAAAGTTAAACTTAAGGACAGAGTCATACCATTGCATTGGCAGCAATCAATAGCAGCATAAAAGCTGGCGAAGAAAAAATTGCCATCAACCCACTAATGCTATTCTAGAGAATTTGCATTATGAAGAAATCCAGCAACGAGTTGAAGGATTAACTAAAGTTCGAGCTTGCCCCATTTCCTTTGTCTCTTTTCACAGAAGTGCAAAGGCACAAAATCCTCGTTGTATGCTGTTTTCGAACTTCCAGATGGCATGGAACTTGGAGATAATCACATCAATGTTGTAGATGGAGGATATCTTACACAAAGTTGTATGGCGTCCTAATAATTTTTTTTTTGGGTCCATTTGCGAGAAATACGTTCAATATGTACGAGATTACTACGGTTCACATGCAATTGTTGTTTTTGACGGATGTCCGTCAGGTGATAGAAAAAAATACAAAGACCGCAGAAAGACTTCGCCAATCGAAGAAGAAGACCACCACGGATGTTCTTTTCGATGAAACAATTCCGGTTCAAGTTTCCGATGAAAGATTCTTAGCCAATAAAAGAGTAAAATCTGTCTTATTTCGTTGCTGAAAACTAAATTCGAACAGGCTGCTTCTATGGTTAAGCAGGTTGAAAAGGATGCTGATGTGTTGATTGTCAATACAGCGATTTTCTTGTGCTCGCAAAGTAACTTCTATCTTCGTTTTTTAAATGTTCATTTAAATTACGTTTCACATAAAACATGGTATCATCCGCAAACAATTTGGGGTTACATTTCTTAAACCAATTACAAATAGCGTTAATGTATAATAAAAGAGTATAGGGACAAGTACCGATCCTTGAGGTATTCCATGTTTTACAGCCAATTCTTTTGAATAACTGTCATTAAATTTAATAATTTATTTCCTATTTTCGAGGTATGGTAAACCACTGTAATACTATCCTTTCACATTTTTTTACTTTCAATACAAGTAGATCTTTATTATAATAAAATAAGTGATATAACATATTATGTTATGTTGTAAACGTACATTATATAATAATTTTTTTTCTTACATCTGTTTTTCTTACGCTGGGTCTCTTTAAACATTACACTTACAATCAAATGTATATATAAAAAATGTCAAAAAATTTTTGCCTTCTTCAACTTTGTCCAGAATATTTTTCTCGTAGGATCGAGCGTTGCCAAATTATTTTGAAGAAAACAATTTTTTATTCAAGATGGCGGCTCGCGTCTCCCCCCTCCCAAGGTCGATAACTTGTATTTTTTATCAGAGTCTCGGCTTTTACAACATGTATCAAAACCGTTATTACTCGACGTTTAGCAGGGCAAAATCCTCCATAGATTGGAGTATAAGTCAAAAATTCAGGTCGAAGTTAAAAAACTGAAACCAATGGAGGTTTTCTATTTATGTCTCCTACGATTTCCAGGTGTCCAGTTGTAGCCCAATATTTGGTACACCCTATACACATCTGAATCACATATTCTGTTAGGTGTTAGTTTTCTTTATGAAAGTGCTCAAAAATACTTTTATATATTAGGGAGCAATATTTTCTAAGATTTTTATTATCCACTTTATTGCAGTTACTCACTAATTATATCACAATTTTGTATTTTCCCTTTAAATATAAATCTTCCATTTTGTAAGTAAAAATTAAAAAGTTCTTTATATAATAAAGAATGTATATATACATGTTTAGATTCTATATAGAAGCTTTAAAATTATATTTAGCAGGGTTATTCTTTTCGATGTGGAAGTCAGTAATAAGATATACAAATAAATATGAAATAATAATTTTATGCATTTTAAATGCTTCCGTTAATTTGGCTCTACAAATTATAATAAGAGATTATCTTTAGCTATTCATGTTACAAAATTTAAATGATATATTGTACGTATAAGCCAAATGAAACGTTAAATTCGTGCATTTTTTGAAGGATTATTTACTCATGATTATCTATATTTATTCTTTTATTACGTATTTTACTATTTTTTACGTTTTGTTAAGAAAATTTATAATTACATTCTTATAAATAAATTATTATATTGGAAAAATATAACTTTGTTTCACTATTTCTCTCTTTATTCTCTTATCCCTGTAATTTAAATCCGATTCCTCAATTACGAAGATTAATGGCTGAATAAAATTCCCGATTCTGGTAAAGCAAATATTTACTGGTAAGTTATTGTAGATTAGAACAGCAATTGTACATAATTCTACAGTGTTTTAGCAGTACGATGATCATAATTTTAAAAAGTGATATGTTGTACCTAGGAGGAAAATCCTAATATTTTTTTGTAATTTGATATTGTTACTGAGTAGTTAAATAAAAATGCCTAAGACATCTGGCAGCACTTCTCTACAGCAGCTGTACAATAATGTCAATAATCTGGGATAATGTAGCCTGGAACTTGAACACATAATGAGCGCAGAAACATCTTGACTATGTACGTATTTCGATATATACAGGGTGTAATTAGTTTTATGTCATTAAAAATGTCATTAAAAAGACTGGGGACCGACTAGACAAACAAAAAACCTATATGACTTTTTCCTGTAGGGGCACTTTGAAAAAACTGACCTAGATCAAAAATTTGAATGTTAAGGTAGGAGACATTTAAGAACCACTGCTTCTCTGGGTCAATCGACGTCATCGAAGTTTCTTACTTACTTTTAAAAAGTCATAAAAAAGAATAGAGACTTTTATCCTCGCCGTGCCACAGTCACAAATAAAGAGGCGCGGCACTTTGATGGGACCGCTTTGAACCGAACTTTTCATACCAATTATAAAATCTAAATAATTCGTTATGTCTTTCTGCAGAACGCAAGCACAGGATGACCGCAGGAGTTTGAATACAGGATTTGTTTATATGTGTGTTTTTTAAATTAGAACAAAATGATTGAAGATTTTATTATTGTTTATAATTTATAAAATTTGAATGTGGTTCATTAACATTTGTTACATAAATAAGTGTTCTGTGTTAAAAGCTTAAAAAATAAGTAATTATTTCATGATATTGGAAAATGAACAGTTTTCTGAATTTGACTATCTGATTTTTTAACGAATTGCGCGCAAAATTTTTTCCAGTCGCTTATCGAATCTTCGGTCTATATGGGAATCAATGTTTCATAATAAACAGATCACAATAAAACAAAATAATAATAATAATAATAATAATGCTTTTATTGCCCAACATTGTAACACCCAATAACAGACTAATTATTTTGAATTTATCACAAAACCACAAAAGTTGCTCATAATAATAAAGTTTATACCTAACTCAGCAGCGATTTTGATTTGAAAGTGATAGCAATGTGATAGCGTGGTGGACAGGCTTATTCGAGTTTAGAACTTGTCAATAAATTATCGTTGATTTACATAAATTATTCGAAATGACCTTGAGCTACGTCAGTACACATTTCATCGAACTAAGTACATACGCACTTCGCTCAACACTAAACACACTAAACTATCAACTAACGTTGTCAATAAAGAATAAAAAAAAAGAAAAACTTGGACCAAAGCCCAAAAAACAACACAAAAAGAACGAACAAGTAAGTTGTGTCGGTACATAACCAAGTACTTAACAACTTGACGGTAAGTCAATAAAATAAATCTGAACTAAAATACAGTAGCCCAAAATTCAAAAAGAACAAAAGCAACATACAAAAACAGCGAAGGGGTAGGCCGTGCGTTCGTACTATAAACTAATATATTCCTTGAGAATATCACAAGGGAGAGAATAGTTGTGTGAAGATTTACTAAGCACTCAAAAAATGTCTGCGTCTTTGATCTTTACCGCACCGCCAAAGACGCCGACTGCACAAATGTCAGAGTATCATGCACGACCAGACGCGACAATATAAAGCCTATCCCAATATTCCAGCCGTTCTCAAACAATATTTTTGACAATTTTCGAAATTTTCGTTTATTTTTTTTTCTCCAAAACTTTGGGCTTTACACCCCATGTTATATAAGGTTTTTTGTTTGTCTAGTCATTCCCCATCACCAGTTTTTTTTAATGACATGAAACTAATTACACCTTTTATATAGTTAAGCTATGTTCATCTTGGTTGGTATTTGGATGGGTGACCATTCAGAGAAACACAGCGATCTGGTTCCGCCTTCTAGCGGCTTGTATATCTGAGCAGGGGCTGCGCAAGTCTTAGGCGAGGATTGTGTTGTGTATATATTATCCTTCGAAGGGGATGTAAATCAGCTGGTCCCTAGTTAGGCAAATAAGAAATCCTTAATTTTCTAAAGATAAGAAGTTCTACAAAATATCCAAGTTGAGGGTAGCTCGTCTCCTGGCCTTGGTGACGGAAATAGACCGATTTTAAATAAATAATTTTAAAAAAGACTTGAACATAATAGTAACACAAAATATATTCCGTATGGTAGAATATTAATAGTAATAATTCTCAACTAACAACTAATTTTCAAAAATAAATCTTAAATAATTTTTTTCTGTCAATCCATCCAAATTTCGATATCTATTGAATAAGGATTTTTATTCCCTTTGGTGAAATATATTGCAAGTGACCATTATACTATATACGGAGTGTTATCAATGTACCAATTGGCTATGCATAGACTAAAGAAGGGGATATAATGCATTGAGAAAACGGTTCTGTGAGAAAACAACGATACCTGGTAAGTGTCCGATATACGCCGAATACGTTTGACTTCGGACTTCTTATTCTCGCACTGTTGGTTAGTCACTATTTCAATACTCCATTCGCTATGCCCAGTCTATGCGAGGGCAATCTGTATACTAATACGAGACTAGATGGCAAAGCTTTCCTATACCGGGTTATGATGAAATAAAATGCATCACAGTTTTTGCGTTTATTGTGTGAAGTAAAAAGTTGGATATTTGGTAATTTAAAATTCACAAACATCAAGTAATTTGAATTGCAAACTTCATTCTAAAAACATCGAATAGTAATTTAATTGCTTGGAACCTATAATTGTCTGGTTCAAGACCAGTATTCTATATCCGAGCAGAAATAGTACAAAAATCATCGTGTGCATACACCTACTAATTCATCCACCTACTTGGCGGCCCAACAAACATAAAAAAATGGAGGCCTTTCATTAGAACCCTTGAAGGTTCCGACATAAGATACTAGATTAAAATCTTTTATTTCCTACATATAAATGTATGTCAATTAATCTAATGCTCTACATGTGGTCAGATAAACGCCGCTAGGTGAATACAGTCCAACGTCACAAAATAACATCTTTATGCTGTGACATTCTGACATGATTTTTGCGTAAATTTGAGGTCAATGCTTAACTCAAAATGATGTAATGCCTAACCAAAAAATGGCTTTAACGTACTACTTAGATTATCCTCTAGAACATCGTATTGTACTGGTTTATTGCAACATCTTTTATCGTGTTTATATTATCGTCGTGGCGCATTTTATCTATAGCTGTTCCACCTCTCAACAAGGACACATGCAACTTACAACTGTACATAAATTATCCTCTGTGACGTTACCTTCTGCTGAAACCGAGACTCGAGAAATAACAGCGATTAGCCGTTGTCTCACTCAGCTGCGGTCTAACCCACTGCTATTGTCTCAGTAGCACATTAGAAACTATATCAAATATCCATATCCTATCGTCGAACACGAAAACTCGTGGTCTCAAGTCTAACACATAAGCATTGGGTCACCCCAGGCAACATGACTGACGTCATTTTGATGTAATTTTTTTATTGACATTGGTCGCCGACGTCAGGTGATGAAAAAAATGACGTCTCAGTAATGCCATATTGTGACGAAAGTATGACGTCATGTTGAGACGTCAATATGACGTATAGGTGACGTCATTTTTTTCATTTTAGACCAGTTTTTGCATTACCACGTAGTTTATTGCAAAAATTATTTATAGATAGCACCACATACAAACCACTGACAATAATCAGTCACTCTTTGTCTTATACTGTATTCAATTTATAGAAAATAAATAATAGGTATAGATGGAAATGTTTAAATTCATTAAAAAAACATCGATTGATTTGGATGGATTTCATAACGGTCATGTTAATAATTATTATTTTGTGGGTGGATTGAGATAGAATAAAACCAGTGGGTGCTTAACCTATTAATTGTCCATTCATTACATGGCGGTTCATCTTGTAACCCATCGTACATTAGAAAATGGAGACCTCCTAGAGCCAGAGCTCTTAAGATTCACATCTCATTGATATATTATATTTTTGAAATGTACAACTATTTCAGTTAATCAAAAATAGTTTACATATGGTCATATAATAAACGTCGCTAAATGACGTCGCTGGGCTGTGACATAATGACGTCATTATTACGTCATTGTTACACCATTTCAGACGTTAAAATCTCAAGCGACCAAAAAATGACGTCATTCTGCTGCTTGGAACACAACAAATATTACCTAACTAGATTGAAAGCATTTTTGTTAAAATTCTTTGTGTTCTGGAGGGGGATGGAATCTTCGGTGTGACTGCTGCCTCTGAAGTAGTTTCCATAAACACCAAAATACTCGAACGCTGTCACACGACACGCATGTTGCCAACCATGTTGGTATCAACTGAATGATTAAAACTGAGTTTTAATGCGTGCGGGAACCTTGGATGCATTATATTATGTCCCAAATAGATAATTCAAAGGATTATCGAGATTCGAAAAAAAAATTGTTGCAGCTTAAAGAGCTATTGATGATGATTCTTATTTACTCAGCAAAAACAAAACTCTTTAAAAGTTTACATTTAAAAAAGAAAGTTAAGATGCGTGCATGAACATTTTTAGAAAATTTGAATTTTTACAAACGTCCTGTATAATTGGGTTGTTGAACTAAGTTAAAATTTGAGAAGAATCTGTGTTAAACAATAAGAATTATTCATAAAAAAATCATTAACAACATTATAGAAGTTGAAAAAAGAGAATCACGTCAGTTGAATCGCGCATTACATTTAATGTCAAATCGAACTGACGTTCATAGGTTATAATACGGTATAGTTAAACAGCATCCAGTCCATCAGGTGGTGTTTCCTGCCGTACTGTGTAAATAATACCACCAATTCACCAGAAAAACTCTGTTTTTAAGTGTTCCAATAATTAATGCTGAACGTAAAAATGAATGATTTAGAGCCGCCAGACAAGAATCAAGTCTTTTTATTGTGGAGACCATTTCAAAGAAAATTTGAAATAGGTACACATCACAAGGAAAAATAACAGATTACAGAGGTGTTCTAAGCATTTTATTTGTGGTAAGTAGTTGTATCTTAATGTAAGAATTGGATTTTTAATATGGGGTTTATGTTGTAGGAAAAACGGCCGTATTACAAGACAAGAGTAACCTTCTAGGTGTTACAAATTTAAATTATCCGTTAAACTGGTGGATAAAGCAGAATGTATTCTTAACGGGTCTAGATTAGAATGTCACTCGGGTTTTGACTTCCTAACAGGAGGGAAATGGCTTTAATGTGTTTTATGTATTTTTTCTAGTTTTTGTTGGAATAAAGTGCAGTTGGTTTTGTTAGCAATTGATTACACATCCCCACAAAAAAAAGTGGTCTGTTTGGCGGACCAGACTAGTGTATCCGTATGTATTTAGACCCGCTGAAACCGAATCCGAAGTCAGAATTGTCAGATTGGCTCGTTTTTCACCCCAACCCCAAAAAGCACCCCCCCAAAAGAATGGTCTGTCCGGCGGACCAGACCAGTGTATTCTTATGTATCTGAACCTGCTGAAACCGAATTCGAAGTGAGAATTGTCAGATTGGCTCGCTTTTTATCCCCAACCCCAAAAAACACCCCCAAAACAAAAACAAAGTGGTCTGTCCGGCGATCTGTATCAGTGTATCCTCATGTATTTTGACCTGTTGAATCCGGATTCGAATTGAAGATTGGCTCATTTTTTACCCCTAACCCCGAAAAACGCCCCCCCCCCCAAAAATGATTTGTCTGGCGGAAATACCAGTGTATCCTTATGTATCTAAATCCGCTGAAACCGAATTTGAAGCCAGAATTGTCAGATTGGCTCGTTTTTCACTCCTTACCTCAAAACAAAAAGAAAATGGTCTGTCCGGCGGACTATACCAGTGGATCCTTATGTAATTTGATCTGCTGAATTGGAATTCGAAGTTAGAATTGTCAGATTGGCTCGTTTTCACCCCTAACACCCGAAAAACACCCCCCCCCCCCACAAAATGATCTGCCCGGCGGACCACGTCAGTGTATTTGGTAAGGATACATTGGTATGATCAGCCGGACAGACCACTTTTGTTTTTGTTTTGGGGGTGCTTTTTGGGGTTGGGGCTGAAAAGCGAGCCAATCTGACAATTTTGACTACGGATTCGGTTTCAGCAGGTCCAGATACGTAAGAATACACTGGTTTGGCCCGCCGAACGGATCATTTTTTTTGGGGGGGGGGGGGTGTTTTTCGGAGTCGAGGGTGAAAAACGAGCTAATCTGTCAATTCTAACTTCGAATCCGGATTCAGCAGGCCAAAATACATAAGGATACATTGGTATAGTTCGCCGGACAGACCACTTTGTTTTTTTTGGGGGGGGGGGGGCGTTTCTTGGGGTTTGGGGTGAAAAACGAGCCAATCTGACAATTCTGACTTCGGATTCGGTTTTAGGGGATTTAGATACATAAGGATACACTGGTATTTCCGCCAGACAGATCACTTTTTTTTTATGGGGCTGTGTTATTTATGAAGCTCACTAGACGCCCTATACTAGGATGATCCATAAATTAAAAAAGAAAATTTAAAAACTCAATGTTGAAAAACTATGAAACTAAAACTGTGAAAGTGGTCTAAAGTCGGTGAACACAAACAGTCCGAAATGCCTACGAGTGCGTTAAATTGTAGCTATAAATGTATTATAAGTATATTTTAGACATATTAGACCTTTATATCTTCCGTATGTTTCATGTTGACTCTTTAGTAGATATATTAACTTATTTTGTTATGTTTTCAGTTAGATATGCATGTATATAGTTAACAGGAGGAATAAATGGAATATAATAAAAAAGAAATATTTAATAAAATACAAAGTGTAATTAACAAACTGATCTACATGAAATAATAAATACATATTAGACATATTATATAATATTAACAAAATAAGATAAAAGAAGTTCTTGCAGAAATTACAATGGTTTGCATTGTCCAATCTATAGCTGTAGCGTACCTTGCAGCTTTTATATTTCCAACCACTGTAATGCCATAACGATCGTATCTTTTTAAAAATTCGCTGACTATAAATATATCTACCGCAAGTAGAATGTTAGAATTAGCTTTTACAAAAATATACTGCCTTAGTCGTTTTGAAAAAAAAAAATTAACAACAACAGCAAACACTAATCACTACTCGCTAAACGTCAAATTTATTTTTGACATATGAGGTTACTTTCCTTGTTGTCAACATGTCAACTTGTTCGTCTTCTTCTGTTCTGTGTATAAGTTCACATCTAACTGCCATGCCGTTATGATGTCACTTCCGTTTTCACCTTCAAATAGTCGATATTTTTTGTTACATTGGGTTGATTGATTCTTTAACAATATGTACCTTAGAATTTCTTATTTAGTACATATTTTTTATCATGAACTTTCGTTCAAGTTTGTAAATTTTAATATCAAACATTAAAAGCACGATATTTGTTCAATACTTAAATATTTTTCTCCATCTAGTCCTTAAATCCGCTTAGTGGTTAATATTGATCTTTTACTTGACAAAATTTACTTTTGGAATATTTCATCAAAATCCGTCCATTAATTAATACACATCATGAGCATGAAATGTGTGTGGGAGCTAGAAAGTAAGGGTCTGCAGTCAAGCACTTAATACAAGCAAATAACGCGCATCGAAATTGAGTTAATAGCAATTGCAAGTCATGTCCTAATTGCATGCAGGCTCGAATTTGCTTCTCCAAAGTGCCGTTCTAGCGTTCAGGGATCTGCTATTGTTGTACGAAATTATGTTCTAGTAAATACATTTGTTTCCGTTGTAAAGGTCTCGCTTATCGAATAGGTTAATGTTGAGGGCGCTTGACAATCTGCCAGTATACTTGTGTTTAATTTTGTTTATGTGATTGAGACTTCAATTCAGGTCCTTTCAGTTCTCGAAAGGTTATTTTCAAGTGCTGTAATTACGGCATAAACAAGGGGAAATGTATAACTCAAGTTTCTTAAATGATATTCATCTATACATTTACGATACAAACTAGACAACACATTTAGAAATTATTTAGCGTTCGGTAAACATTTTCTAAAAATTCTCTTAAATTTATACTAATTTTTCACTTAAAGAAGAATAAGTAGATATATTAATTTCACTGAATATTTACCTCATGTGCCAACAATGCTATAATAGCAATTTTCAAGAATTACAGCGAGAATTTGATTAATGTCAAATTTTTTCCTACCACAGACAATCAGAAAGACAGTAGAACGCAGGCTTTCATGATCATTGTCCAATGAAATGGTTTCTTCCGGATGTTGTCATCGTCGTCAAATTTGACTTGACATTCCGCTGATCATGCTGTCAGCTTCTTCAGAAGGATTCTAAAGACTAAGACAGTCTTTAGAATAGTAAAACTATTGGAAAATTCAAATCAGATCAGAGGACATTCGTCATAGCCCGGGAGGGAGCGTTGCATTTTTGATACTGATTTTACGCCGCTTAATTTTGTGTGTAATCGATAGTCTAGATATGGCTAGCAATAGAAATAAGCGTCAGCTGTCAGGATCGTGGTGGACCTGGTCGTGAGAGAACGTCTATTATGTCGAAAAAAAAAAAACTCAAAAATGATTTCAAGTCGTTTGAAAAGTACAACAATCGTCAGCTATTCTTTCAATGAGGGTAAGACCATCAGCTGAGGGATTATAAGTACTGAGCGAGCTTTTAATCTGAGTATGGTGTAATCCAATGTATGATCTAACTGACGATCTTTTCGCCTTTATATCAATAGCTGACGTACATTTTCATTAAATATATTGTTTAAAAAATCATTTCTAGAAACTTCAAGTGACTTGAAATCAATTTGAACTAAAAATTTATGGTTTCAATTACAATGGTAATATACACTAATGCTGGAAAATAAACAATTTTAAAAAATATATTTTTTCATTGTATTTTCCTGTAGGTTAAATTTGCACAGACCTTGACAAATTGTGACAGTAACTATCTGCGCATTTCTACGTAAATTTCCTGCGCCCTTACTTATGACCGTTAGGGCTCTTTAGGATCTATTTAAGTAGAAGAATTCGGGGGATCCATTTGTCTAGCCACTGAACAACCTGCAGTGTAACTCGCATTGGCGGGAAGAGTTCGTGCATCCAAGTTGGCGCACGGGAAATCGCCATTTTCTTGGAGCATTTGTAGACTTGCCGAGTTTTATTTTCAGTCGCAGTTGCCAAGCCGTTGCCTGCGAAGAGGACATGTAGGTAAGTATGCAGTTTTTTCAGCTTACCATGTTTATATAAAATAAATTTAATTATTGCTATATTTAAAAACGTATATCTTCTTCCTTCATTTCATATTTATTTCTAATTAAAGAAAGGAACTAAAGATCTTTGAAAGAGGAAGCCGTTACTTTCTTGAAACTTGTTTTAAACCAGAACAAGGATCTCCTTTCTCTTGGAGACTACAGAGAACGTGCTGAAGACTTACTAATACTATTGGGCGGAACTCACTGGCAGAAGCCTGGAGTTTTTCAAAAAGCAAGATGGACGTCAACAATAATCTATGCAGTAAAAATGTGCCAATTTAGCGAGTAGCTCGGTTATGAGCTAGAAAAGATTGATAAATTGCGGCAAATCTGTCTTTTCAATGCTCTGGTTTACATTAAATGCTAGTTGAACGCTCCTAAAGCAGCAGATGTCCCATGAATGATTTACAGCTATGAAACTGCTTAAACAGTTACAAAACTATTGATCCTAAAGCAGTTTACGCCGCACTAACAAGTTTCATTCAATCGACGCTTATGATATTTGAAAGAGGAGATAGAACCGGTATCACTCTTTTCAAATAAGATATCTGACAGTAAAAAAAAACGCCTAATAAAGAATCCCAACTACATTCATTTAATTAGAGAAAATATATTTTTCAAAAAGAATTGCTTTTCTTAATTTCGGCGTCTTTTTACAGAAATTTAAAACTGTAGCCCCCAAGGGCAAACTTCCTCCTAAACCTACCGGTTTCAAACCTAATATCGTTTCATTAGGAACCAAAGGGAATCAGAAAAATCCTGGGGAGTAACAATTTTCAAAAAAAAAAATAATTTTTTTTTGAGACAACCTACACATTATGTATGCTATGAGAACTAGGTTAAAACCATAAATTTTAGTTTAAATTTATTTCAAGTCACTTGAAATTTCTAGAAATGATTATTTAAACAATATATTAAATGAAAATTTACGTCAGCTATTGATATAAAGGGGGAAAAATCGTCAGTTAGATCATACATTAGATTGCATCATACTCAGATTAAAAGCTCGCTCAGCACTTATAATCCCTCAGCTGACGGTCTTACCCTCATTGAAAGAATAGCTGATGATTGTTTTTATCATTTTAATAACATAAAGAGTTAGCTGTATAAGTTTCATTGAACCTGAAATGATTTTACATCAATTATTTTTTATACAGATTTAAATAAGTGGCTGACGTATAATCCCTCATTATCTACGCAGCTAACTTTTTTTAAAATTATTATTATCATGTAAACATTTGTTGTACTTTTCAAACGACTTGAAATCATTTTTGAATTTTTTTTTTCTTTTTTTCGACATAATAGACGTTCTCTCACGACCAGGTGCACCACGATCCTGACAGCTGACACTTGTTTCTATTGCTAGCCATATCTAGACTATCGATTACACACAAAATTAAGCGGCTTAAAATCACTATCAAAAATGCAACGCTGCCTCACGGGCTATCAGAGGAGTGAAAAACAACACGTATTTATAGCATTCCATTAATTACAGTATACTGCTATTTGAAAGGTAATTTTAAATATGAATTTCTTTTCTTTTTTATTTGTCTAACATTTTCAAATATTTGTTTTTTGTTCCATTTTCTTGAGTGGATCTAATACAGGGTGGGACAATATTGCGTCTCGAGTCCTACGATAGTTAGAAATTAAAATAAAGTATACTAGATAAAAAAGTCTATAACCGGAAATTATTTTCGAATATGCAGGGCGGGCCAAAACGAAATTACAGAATCAAGTGCCTTTTTTTAAAGGAATACTATGTATATCAGTAATTTTTTTTTCTATATTATTATTGACTATTTCCCAACCACATGAATGTAATGAATTTTTTGTTGAAATAATGCCATCTGCAAGATGCATATTGAAAAAAATCATCAAAGTCACGATTATGTGAATTTTAGTTACGAGACATCTAAATAATGTTTTCGAATCATTTTTATTTCCTAAAAATGTACAGGGTGGCAAGAAATTATTTTTGAATTAAGAACTTTTAAATTGAATTACCTCAACTTTTCAAATGGAACATCCTGTATATTTTTCGACGTGATGTAGCAATGAAAAAAGAACATTTTTTGTAAGCACTTCCCTATTAGACCGTGGGATAGCGACAGATTTTTTTAAACGTTTGGTTCCTTTTGGGAGCCTTTTGTTCCTGATTTGTACTAACCATTTTCGTGTTTATCAAACGGTTATCCAGGGCCCATCAGCGGAAAACAGAATAGAAAATTTCATGAAAATGAGCAATTTCAAACGTTTTGTTCCTATCTGGCGTCAAGTTAGACCTACGTTTTAAAGAAAAACATCCGACGGAAGCTTATCGCCAGACAAATTCCGTGGGCCGGAAGGCCCGAAATTTTAATCCGAAGTTGTAAGAAAAATGGTCAAAATCAAACGATTTGGTTCTTATCTGGGAATTGTATATACAGGTAAATAGATTATAATTATCGCGATATAACAAACGCCAGACAAATTCCGAGGGCCCAACAGTGAAAAAATTATTGTTCAAGTTGTCAACTATTCCGCGAAAATCAAACGATTGGTTCTCATGTGAAATGATTTTTTTTGTAAAAACCGCTGTCCAAGGAATTAGTACTTCCACATCCAGATTTTCTATCCAAGTCACTCACAACGAAAAAACTTTGTATGTCGAAATAATTGTTTATGGAACTTTAGTAATATAATATTTGAAATCCTCTACCCCAAAAATCCATAAAACGATACCCCATATCGGTAGTGGGGTGGGGGTGGTGACAGGGGGTGGTAGTGGGGGTGGATAAAGTAAAAAAATATTTTGAGATCTCCGGTTCTTGTACACACACTAAATCACACTTTTTTTTCATCCCCTTTAATAATGGAGAGGGGGTGGTAATGGGGGTGGCTAATGCCAACATTTTTTTTGAGACCTTAGCTTCTCTTGTATATACTAAATATCAATTTTATGAACTCTTACCTGCTTGATTTATCTATTTACCCCAAATTTACCTCAATTTACTCCCAACCCTTCGACGGAACAAGATGAAAACATAATCTAGTTCTAGATCTCGTTAAAGTACATATGTGTACCAAATTTCAAGTCAATATCTCAAATGGTTCCAGAGTAAACGTGCGCACAAAAAAAAGTTACATACAGACAGACAGACAGACAGACAGACAGACAGAAATTTTTTTTCACTCAAACTTAAAATCTCGACGTTTCATGACCTTCTAAGCCTATTTGAACAATAAAAATTTTAAAAAAATAATTAAAGTTGAAATTCTCGCTACTCCTCACGAAAAGCACTGTGACGTCAGATCGAGAAACTAGTCTCGCGTGGGGTCCCACAGATGGTGTACTTTAGCCGAGTCTTTACCCTAATTAATAGCCTGGGTGGCGGTTGGCTTTGAGACGTCCGCATATTTGGTCTTTTCCTCCTTATGTTAGAGAAAAAAATTAAAAAAGTGTCGGAAAGCTCAATCAATTCTCTTTACATAAGCTATCTACAAATTTTTCGAAAAATACATTAATTATCGAGATATTCGAGGAAATGTAGGAAATTAGACGTTTTCCTATAGTGTATGTAAATCTAAAAAGAATTTTTCTCAGAAACCTTTGTTTCGAAGAACCGAGATTAACGGAGCGTCAAAGTAGTACATGATATTAAGTGAACATCATATATGAGATCGATTTCAATTAATTACCGATTAATTACGGTGACAAAATGGAGAAATCTTACCGAAAAAAAAAAGTCCCAAATCCCGCCCCCCTCTAATTCCTTCATTTTTGTCGGAATTAAAAAAATTTTAAAAAGAGTTCTAGCAAATTTTATTCTATTTAAATAAGCTAGAGTAGTCTTTTGGCGTAGGAGCCAAGATTAAAAAGTTGCCAACTGTAGAACCTCAAAATTTGCGATATATCTACAGCTGCGCCCCAGATTTTTGTCTAGCACTTGAAATATGGTTTGTTTATTAACATATTTAAAAAAAAAAACAAATCCTAGACGAGTGTAAATCGTTTGAAAATGCATCGATTTTTACACGACTGTTTTTTGATTTTTTGATACTTTCGCTCAAAATATCTAGTCTGGGCCCAAGCTTTTTATCTGGGACTAGAAATATGGCTTATTCATTAACATACCTTTTTAAAATCCAAATGCCAGACAGGAATAAATCGTTTGAAAAATGGCATTTTTTTCGCACTTTTCTTTTTGTCTGGCTATCCAAGGGACCCAGCCAATTCGTCTGGGAATCTTAAATTGAAACTACTTATTGCCTAATATTAACAAAAAAATACAAATGCCAGACGAATGTAAATCGTTTGATTTTCGCGGAATAGTTGACAACTTGAATAATAATTTTTTTCTGAAATTGATCGGCAATGTCTACATTTTCGGCGCGATTTCAGATCGAAAAATGCACAATTCCAGTGTTTTAGTCCTTTGCTAAGAAACTATCAGAAAACAGACCGGAAAAGATCCGTTGCCAAGCAACGATCAACAAAACCGTACGGGAATGTTACTTTCCCGGCCTAGGCCGGGAAAGTAACATTCCCGTACGGTTTTTTATGTATATTTTAAACAGTAAATAAATACACGCAGACAAACCAACTCACATTAAAATTGCATTTATTAGTAAGTAGTTAGATAGTAATGAAGAAATGTTATGTATTAATACAAATTCCTTAATTTATAATACTATTGATTGTGATTTCGGAAAAAATAGTATGTGTATTTCGGTGTGAAAGCACATTCCCGGACTTCGATGCAACAATTTGCATCGTCGTCCGGGAATGTATTGCTTTCACACCTAAATACACAATATACTATTTCACTGTTGGGCCCTCGAAATTTGTCTGGCGTTTGTTATATCGCGATAATTATAATCTATTTACATATATATACAGTTTCCAGATAAAAACCAAATCGTTTGATTTTGACCATTTTTCTTACAACTTCGGATTGAAATTTCGGGCCTTCCGACCCACGGAATTTGTCTGGCGTTAAGCTTCCGTTGGATGTTTTTCTTTAAAACGTAAGTCTACCTTGACGCCAGATAGGAACAAAACGTTTGAAATTGCTCATTTTCATGAAATTTTCTTTTCTGTTTTCCGCTAAGGTGCCCTGGATAACCGTTTGATAAACACGAAAATGGTTAGTACAAATCAGGCACAAAAGGCTCCCAAAAGGCCAGATAGGAACCAAACGTTTCAAAAAATCTGTCACTAACCCACGGTCTATATGGTTAATTGCAACCATTTTCGTTTTATTGAGCAATACATACAAAATTCAAGAATAAACTTAAAAAATGGAGGTTTCTTCAAATAATTCATTAGAAAAAATTATAATAAGTGCTCCACGTGTTGCCCATTTTGATTGACACACATCTCTATGCGCTTTTGGAATGAGGTTTCTACTGTTCCTAAAATTGTTGCTGTGATAGATCTAAAAGCAGTTATTATCCTTTCCTCCATATTTTGTACTGTCATTGGTGTGTCTTTATAAACAATTTCCTTCACGTATCCCCATGAAAAGAAATTCATTTTTGTAAGGTCTGGCAATCTAGCAGGCCATTTAGTGGGTTCATATTCCTCTGCAGAGATATTCAAATTACACGTAAGTATATATTTAAAGAAAAATTATACCTTGCTTAACAAATTATTGTTACACCCTCACACAATCATCTACAAAGGGTTTAGCCGGATAAGCATGACGAGTCGGCCCCCAAATGGCAACCTATATTGAAACTTATGTTTTAATATCGACTTGATGTATGAACGCGATTTATATGTGTTTTGCCGCCGTACTCCGCTTTGACCTTGAGATATGGAAAAAAAAATGAGCGCATGCATGACTATCGTTCAAAGAGACATATCTCGAAAACTAATTGAGCTAGAGAGGTAAAACCAACGGGAGGTTTCAGGTAACCTTAATGAGTATATTTTATATTTTTTTGAATTTTTAGAATAATTACGCATATCATTAAAAAATAAATAAAATGGATAATAATTAATATTTCCATGTTCTCTGTGACTTACAATCACTGAAATAATACATGTTGTAATACTTTATATGCACTATTACTCATAAAAGTTGCGTTAGAAAAAAGTTGGTGCAAAATTTCGAAAAAAAAAAATAAAATTCGACGCACACTACATCATATAGGATACAGACTTGACATGGGACACACATATAAATATTTTATGAATTGGAATTATTGTTAGAAGAAAATTGAATGAAAATATAAATAATTGTCAAGTAAATATCTATTTCATACGGCACAGTGGCACAAATCGTAATTTTTTCGTTCAAAATTATTTAGAACACTTCGCAACCGATTGTGATATATTTTTTTAAAATATTCGTTATTTAATTTCAAAAAAACGTAAGAGAGTCGATTTTTTAATTGTGCTAACCAAAATTGTTGAGCTTCGCCAAAATGACCATTTTGTATTTAAATCGTAATAAAACTTACAAAAAAAAAAAAAAATTTTGTTCTTATCCAATTTACATAAATCTTGCTACAGGGGGGTTTTTGAGGTCGCTGATTACGAATCTGATATCCAAATTGTCATAAACCAACCTGCAAAATGGCGGCTATAAAATGCTAAAAAATTATGAAAAATTAAATATTTTTGTTAAAGTTAATGCCGAGAAGTTTTGAATATTTCTGATAAGTACTTTTATGTTAAAATAGACTAAAATTTAAGTTCCTGAAGAAATGCAAGATGGCGGATCCAATATGGCGGCAATAAGATGATAAAACTAACTTAAAAATAAATGACGAAACTTTTTTGCACTAAGTTAGATTTAAAGTTCATGGTTTAAAACTCTTGCTTTAGGTTATGTTAGGTATAGAGTTCATGGTTTAAGGTTCTATTAGGCTTAGGTTATGTTAGGTTAAATATTCTTGTTTTAAAGTTCTTGGTGTTAGGTGTTTATTATATTATTAGCAGATAAAAAAAAATAAATATTAATATGACCTACTCAGGGTTATGTTTAAAATTAATGGAGGACTGAATCGCATATTTATGATTGATAATTAATGTATGGCAGCCATATTGGATATATTCGAAAATTTTAGAAAATTTGTTCCTTCTTAAATTTTGTAATAATTATTAGGAATAGCCTTTTTAGTTTAATGCGTTTAATTTAATTTTAAGTTAGTTTTATCATCTTATTCTCGCCATATTGGATCTGCCATCTTGAACTTCTTCCTGGAACTTGTGCTTATAAAAAATATTTAAAACTTCTCGGCATAAACTTTAACGAAAATATTTAATTTTTCATAATCTTTTAGCATTTTATAGCCGCCATTGATTCCGCCATCTTGTAGGTTGGTTTATGACAATTTGGATATCAAATTCGTAATCAGCGACCTCAAAAACTCCCCGAGTAACAAGGTTTATGTAAATTGGTTTAGAGAAAAAAAAATTTCTTTAAAAGTTTTATTAAGATTTAAATAAAAAATGGACATTTTGGTTAAGCTCAATAATTTTGGTTAGCATAATTCAAAAATCGGTTCTCTCACGTTTTTTTGAAATTAAATAACGAGTATTAAAAAAAAATTATCCCAATCGGTTGCGAAGTGCTCTAGATAATTTTGAACGAAAAAACTACAGTTCGTGCCACTGTGCGCCGTATGAAATAGATATTTACGTGACAATTATTTACGTTTTCATTCAATTTCTCTTCTAACAATAATTCCAGTTCATAAAATATTTATATGTGTGTCCCATGTCAAGTTTGTATCCTTATATGACGTAGTGCGCGTAGAATTTTATTTTTTCTCGAAGTGTTGCACCAACTTTTTTCTAAGGCAAATTTTATTAATAATAGTGCATATAAAGTATTACAACATATATTATTTCAGTGATAGTCACAGAAAATACTGAAATATTAATTATTATAATTTTTATTTATTTTTTAATGATGTGCGTAATTATTCTAAAAATTTAAAAAACATATAAAATATACTCTTGAAACCTCCCGTTGGATTTACCTCTCTAGCTCAATTAGTTTTCGAGATATGTCTCTTTGAATGATAGTCATGCACGCGCTTATTTTTTTCCATATCTCAAGGTCAATGCGGAGTACGGCGGCAAAACAGATATAAATCACGTTCATACATCAAGTCGATATTAAAACATAAGTTTCGATATAGGTTGCCATTTGGGGGCCGACTCGTCATGCTTATCCGGCTAAACCCTTTAGGTTATACTTTTTATGTTTTTAATGTTATAAATATTCAAGTTTACTGCTAATTACTGCTATAAATAGGTTCCTGCCTGCTGGGTGTATTATTGAATAAATAGATAAATAAATAAATAAAAGACCGAATTCATTGAATATGTATGAGAAGAACAGGGGAAGAAAGATCAAAGTTTATTTTCCCTGACAAATTAGATAATGACGCCATCTTGTAATTGTCGGCCCAAAGTTTCAGCTCATATCGTCGGTTTTACATAAAAGCAATCACGTACCCTATATTTAAATTAAAATATAAAGCTATGCAACGTAAAAACGTTCAGAGTTCATGGTCCCGAATGATAACGACACTACCAGTAACAGCCAGTTTTACAATCGTTGGTTATCTTTTTGGTTGACTAACCAGAACCTGAAAGAAGTTATAATAATTATTAGTAATCAATGCTTTACCAGTTAATCCCTTGAGGTAAAGCTTTCAGCCCAAAAGTTCTGCAACCGGACCGCAAGACCCCCGTTTTCGAGGGCGGGGAATACGATGGTGACAATATTTTCCGACCTACCCTCCAACCGCTACCCCTAAACCGAAAAAAACCACCCCTATTTCTGAGTTTCGGGTGCTCGGCATTTTTTTATCGGAAAATTTTATTAACAAAAGTTGTTCAGAATTGTCCAAAAACCTTAAGACCAATATTTCATCAAAATAAAGAAATTGAAAAATTGGAAAAAAATGATAAATTTAAAAAATATAATAATTACTTGACAACTATCTGACAACTTGGTTTAATTTCAAATAAAATTATCATGAATTTTTTAAACAAAAAAAACATTTAAACGATATTTTTTGGGCTTGGACATTATTTTTTTAAAAATTTAAATATATTTTAATTTTTATTAAATTTTGGATTTAGGGTTTTTGGACAATTCTGAACAACTTTCGTTAATAAAATTTTCCGATAAAAAATGCCCAGCATCGGAAAATAGGAAAAGGTGGTTTTTCCGGTTTAGGGGTAGTTCTGGAAGGGTAGGTCGGAAAATATTGTCACCATCGTGTTCCCCGCCCTCGAAAACGGGAGGGAAGATGTCTTGCGGTCCGGTCGCAGAACTTTTGGGCTTTTTGCCTTTTTCTGGTTTACCTCATACCAGGTGTTGCCCATCTTTCGGCAACCTCTCTAGCCAAAACTTTCCTATACCACAACTTCCCTTTCACCACCTTTTACCCTCAAACCCCTTTCCATTCCCTCTATTCGTCTCCTTTTTGTTAATTTTGTTAATTTTTGTTCTTTTGTCCTTATTTGTTCCTTTTCAAAATCCCCTCTCGACCAATAACCTCTTGAAAATTAAAACCTTTTAAACCACAACTTCCTTCTCGCCCTACCTTTCCGGAGGCAGGCTGACCACGGGACGAAGGACGTCACTAGTTCGAACGGGTTTTTTCGTTGAGCTTTTTCCCGTATCAACAACCAGAGCTCTCTAAAAACAGTGCGCGATGTGCGAGCATTAAATAAAAACCACCAAGTGTAGCTTTAAGTATTTTAAAACTTCCCCATTAGTTATGTTCACAAATTGTTAGATTTAAGCTTTTCACGTTAAACAGGAGTTCTAATCCCCTCCCAATATCTGTCATTTTAGCCGAATTCAGACCCGCTTCACCCGACCGCACACTTACCACGACGCTGCGCGATGAGGTTGTGTGGTCGGCTCTGAATCGGGATCTGATTCAGGCGCATAATTGTAACTACTAATTTAAAATAAATTTTATTTGATTGATTCGTTTACCTCAAAGGACTAAGATATCCTTATAGTCCACAGTACAGCGCCCCTTTTTTTTTTTTTAATAACTAGTAACAAACTGAATTTTCGTGAGTAGCTTCGTTTTGATGAGACGCCCAACTTTTCTCTCTGCGAAAATTCTCGGTAGTGGTAGCTAATAACTGCGCTTGGGTGTATATTTGTCGATTGGGTGATTGTTCAAATTTTATTAGTAACAGTTTTTTAGTTAAATCTTGAGATAATTTGCTAAAAAACGCGAAAAAACGTTTGTTCTACAAAATCGATGGTTTGACCGAAGCGTCCCCCACCCCCAATATGTCCAAATAAAGAGGTCAAAAAAATGATTAGTAACCAGCTGATTTTTTTACTAATGTTTTTAGAATGAAATGGCCACATTGTCCTACTAATTGAATGGTATGTTTTTCCAGTCCTCCGCTCCAAAATTGTCAGTTCCACGGTAACACTTTTCTCATTAGTAACTGTAGGATGAAGATAACACATGATAAGTTAGTGTATTCTCTGCCCAAATAAAATAGTGTCCTACAAAAAAATTGGTATGTATCGCTAATCCGACAATAGTAATTTACGTTATAAGTCCGGTAGGTGATTTATTACAGTACGAGTTGTTTTACGGACGAGGCGACGCAGGAGCAGAGTCCGGAATATAAACGAGTACTGTAATGAGACCTACCGGACGTGATCGTATAATATTTTATTTCATACTGTCTTTATACTCCTTTTTGAAATGAATAAAAAGTTGTAATTATTGAAATTTAAAAATATTAGTTCGTAATCTAACAATCGCATCACCTTAACGACGTTATAGCCATCGTTATCTATAGCTAATTATGATTGTATTTAGCTTGTTACTGTCAAATAAATAAAACCATAATTTTTGCATTGTTTTGTATCGTGGAGATTTCGGAGATTTTAAATAAATTTGTGAAAGCAACTGGAAAATTAATCCCGAAAAAATCATCATATAGATATTAAAAAGATAGAAACAAATAACATGATAGTGTTGCTAGGTAACACATTACAGTATCAGATACTGTAATGTTCGCAGGTAACACATTACGGTATCAGATACTGTAATGTTCGATTTACCGGCCGCAAATGAGTCCGGAAAATAGTTATTTACCGGACAGTATGAAATAAAAATTATTTTAAGTAACGAACTATAGTCACTCTTTATTTCGCACGAATTAGACAGTCCGACAACCTGTCAAATTATTTTGGCAATATGTTGTTGTAGACAAACACGGGGTTTATTTTAATTAACTCGCGGAAACGTAGCCAAGGCAACCGAAAAACCAACTCTTTTACAAACGTTTAACGAATGAAAAATAATATATAACTTTATACCTGTGGAATGAAATTTCAAAATAAGCGTTTTTAATTTTTTATTAATATATACCACTTTTTTGTAGGACATTAGTAAAATCATGTTCCACACTGTATTCCCAAGAGAAAAAAACGAAAATTAGGTTGTTACTAATAAGAAAAGTGTTACCGTGGAACTGACAATTTCCGAGCGTAGGACTGGAAAAACATACCATTCAATTTGTAGGACAATGTGGCCATTTCATTCTAAAAACATTTATTAAGCAATAGTAAAAAAAATCAGCTGGTTACTAATCATTTTTTTGACCTCTTTATTTGGACATATTGGGGGTGGGGGACGCTTCGGTCAAACCATCGATTTTGTAGAACAAACGTTTTTTCGCGTTTTTGATCAAGTTATCTCAAGATTTAACTAAAAAACTAGCTGTTACTAATAAAATTCGAACAATCACCCAATCGACATATATACACCCAAGCGCAATTATTAGCTACCACTACCGAGAATTTTCGCAGAGAGAAGTTGGGCGTCTTGTAAAAACGAAGCTACTCACGAAAATTCAGCATGTTACTAATCATCAAAAAAAAAGGGCGCTGTACTGTGGACTATTACCTTTATAGTAATAATTCATGGGTTAAATCCGATCTACTAATTAACTAACAATTGTAAAACTGGCTGTTAACGTCACAGATTTTTATAATAAACTTTGGTCAAATCCTAACCATTAGTTAACCAAAGATTGTGAAACTGGCTGTAAATAGTACAATGGGGTTTTTTAATTCAGTCACAGTTAGTTTAGTGTTATTTGTTATTTTATGTTCTTAAACTTACGTTATAAGATTTACTTTTATGTTTCATGTAAAATAAAAATTTATCTTGTTTATAATCTTGCCTTGCAAGTATTATATTTTACGCAAAAATAAGTTGATAATAAGGTACAGGAATTATTACTGTTTTATACTTGTAGTCTTAAGTCTGAGTCTGCAAACTTTGTTTTCTGTATTTTGTAACAATTAGATTTTGTGACTATGATCATTTTTCCTCTGTGCTCTTCATATTTGAAGAGGTAATACGTGTATAATCTAAATGATTTGTCGCCAACAAAACCAATCCTGATATTTCACCTGCCAGTTGGTACCATAAGCTCAGACAAAAATACATGAGAATATTCAAAATGACCGACTTTATAACAGGATATTGGGGGGAGAGACACGGTTTAAGGTGGGCGATCGGTGAACGTAATTCGACAATTTCTCCTACATTCCTGAACCGATTAAAAAAAATTTTTGAAGGGTTTTTAGAAACAACTTTCTAGAATGGTACTAGGCTATTAAAAACTAAAGAAGGAAACAATTTTTTTCTCGTGCGAAAATCAAAAAAAATTTTTTTTGTTGATTTCAATAGTCACCAAGTTTTCTTTAAAAGCCTATCAAAGAATTTTTTCAATCGCTTCAGGAATATAGGAGAAATTGTCGAATTACGAAATCATTTTCTGAATCACTCCAATCGTGAGAAATTCATATCTCTGGTTCTATTTATTGTAGCAACCTGTTTCTTACCGCAATTTTTTGTATTAAATGTAGCTTCGTGAATGTTAAATCAATTGTTGATATCCGAACGAAACAAGGTGTAAAATGATATATAATTTGGTCGATAATCACCATTTTTTTACCTTAAATATAGTTTTGTTTAAAATATTACAACAGTTCAAGCATGTCAGTACATTTGTGATATATTAAAATTTTATACATACCTTGAGTGTATTTTTTCTACTTTTGTGCTAATGTAACAATCATTCTACGATCTTTCATATACAGACATAATTTTATAAGATTATGTGAACTTGAGGGCACTATCTATCCATTTATCTTCCACATGATCAAACCCATCTCTAACGGTAACATTTAAATCAGCTTAATGAAGCACATCTGCCAAAGCCCAAATAATGAATAAAATAGTTCGGCCATTTTAGAAATACTTTCCACAATGGCATCCAGTTAATAAAAAGCACCTATACTGGCTTACCGCACTGGTTTTGCATTTATAAATGACAATACAAATACTTTGACTCATCTTCCCCCTATTAGGGTTCCACCCTGTGTTATCTCACCTGCCTGAGGGTACGTTTTTCAATCAGTTAAAACAGGGGCGGGATTCGTGGATCTACCCCAGACCGCAGAGCAATATATACATACAAACAGAAACAGGCATTGTACACAAACTTAAAAAGTTGTTTAATATTGCTTAAAATGTCCTAAGGTTATTTAATAAATGATGAGGCCTCATCTTCGTTTCGTTTATATAGATAAAATAATCTGTAGATGCGGTAGACGTCAATAATTGAGAAGGTTTTTAATCCTCGCATAAAAAATCACATTTCATATCTATATTTGTAATATATTTGTTTCATCTAAAAGTGAATATTACTATTGCACATGATGCTTCTGAATATAACTGACATGATGTTTTGTTTCTAGTATACAATTATGCGCATCAGGGACGTATCTATTATGTCTCTTATTTATCCGTTTACTTGGCTTTTTATAATAGAAAATTTTGTATAAATATGCAGGGAATGCGTAAAAAAGTTCAGAGCAGATATAGCTATTTTCAGAATAGCCAGGGAGATAGCGACAGATTTTTCGCGTTAATATCTATGGCTAGATTTTTTTTCCATGATAGCTTAGACAGTATCAATGTTGAAAGTGCAAGTCTACCAAACTTTTAGTGTTGCAAAAATGAGTAAAAAATTAAACATGTTGCAAAAAGAGATATCGATTTTCTGAAATGTCAAAATGCTACTTTTGATTCGTTCGTGCCGAGCCGAATTCTCGAATTTCGCCGTGCAATTTTTTGAAAAATATGAACGTGTCAAGATTGCATGTTTTTGCAATTTTTTCGGCTCCGGAATGTAAGCTATTTTTTTGTTATTTTTCGCAGATATCTCCGAAACGGTGCTAGTTAGCTCGAAATAAAAAATAAGGTCAAACGCAATAGCAAATTTTGAGCTTCTACACTTGGCAACTTTTTAATCTTGGCTCCTATGCCAAAAGACTACTCTGGCGAATTAAATAGATATAAATTAGCTAAAACTCCTTTTTTCTATTTTTTGAATTCTGACAAAAATGAAGGAATTAGGGCGGTATTTGGGACTTTTTTTTTCGGTAAAATTAACTAAAATCGATCTCAATCGTTTACTTAATATCATGTACTACTTTGACGCTCCGTTAATCTCGGCCTTTCGAAACAAAGGTTTCTGAGAAAAATTATGTTTTTTTAAGATTTGCATGCACTCTATAGGAAAACGTGAAATTTCTTACATTTCCTCGAATATCTCGATAATTATATTTTTTTCGAAAAATGTATAGACAGCTTGTATTAAAGAGAATTGATTGAACTCTCCGAAACTTTTTAATTTTTTCTCTAAAATAAACAAAAAACAATTAATTAGAATGAGAATTAGTCCGAAGTTTGAGTACTTTTTGACACCAAGTGACTGTGCTATAACATAACTACAATAAAAATTTATCAATTGTATTTTTTGTCAAAAAGTTCAAAATTACATACTATAAAAGAATACATATTTTTATGATAGCGCTGCGGAGGTATTTCTACTGAAATAATCATTCCATACATCGTATCGTGTTATCGCACATTTTCTAAATTTTTTGGTTTTCATACTGTTTATAATTCAAAATAATCTTCTGTTAATAACATATTTAACAAAATTATTAAAATTAAAAGCTCTGGGTAGATAAATATGGGTCGCGTGCGCCGACGTCACAGATTTTGAGACCTTAGGAAAAACAAACAGCTGTCATTGAGAAATCCGCCGATTAAACGTGTTTCTTTAAAGTGAATTTTGCAGTGTTTGTGCCATTTAAGAACTTGTTGTTGGATTATTTAACATCTACAACTACTCTTAATACTGTTATATAAAAAATTTTGTTCGTCGGGATGAAGGTTAGTTCGTATTTTGCAGAATTGTCTCCTGATGTAGAGGTTAGGTATACGGCTGCCATCGAATTAAATCCTTATATTTTGAGAAAAAAATACTTTAGTACAAATATTGATGTATTTCCAAATGTTACACATAGGAATGTTGCGAATTGCTTGATTTTTGAAAGAATTACGTAGACAGAAGGACGAATTCAAGGCATTGAAAAGTCTTGAAGCTGTTTGTGGTTAGGTGAAAGAAGAACTCTGCAAGAAATTTGCAGGATAAAAGCTTGTTACAATAAGAATTAGTTATCAACCATTTTTTTCATATATGCTTGCCTAATTAAATGTTGTTTTATAAATAATTACTAATGCAGAAATTAATTTTTCAGGATATGAACTCTCAGCATCATGAATAAAAGCCATTGACTCCTTGGACTATTGCAGATTCAGATGGTTCCTTAATGCTCACTGGGATTGGAAATCTTTCCTTTTAGTTTTTTAGCAATCAACATGGCTATGGTTGGAGATTAACCGCTGTAAATTTTGTGAAAAAGACACTATATAAAATAAACAATGAAAGACTGGCGTACCACCCACTGTAAACTATTTGAAGTATTTAATAAGATGTACACAATTTCTTCCAGCGGTTAACCCCTCGTCTATACCTTATATACCTATAGATTGGACTACGCAAATCGTAATTTTTGTAAATTTTTTATTATAATATATTATATAAAATGTTTAACATGTATTTTACTATTTTATGTAGGTCAATTGTTAATTATGACTTGTATTCTCTTAAATATACTCTCCCTCCGTGCAGTCATGCTTCGCTCAACTAAAATTTAAATAAGAAATAGTCATTAAAAATAGAGACAAACCAATATAAAATGTTAATTTTCTTTACCATGGATTGTTTATTGCTTGTTTAAGCAGCAGTTATTACTATCACAATCATTCCTGCATTAACATGCAACAACTTAAAGCATTACTTTTAATTGCCTGGAATTGTTTAACCTAACCTCTTCTGGCTGTAAATCGACGTTATTTTATAAAAACTGATGTTGTCTCCGATTGCCATACTTCCACAATTATTAATAATACATAATAATACAATAAAAACTAGCCATTTTGTATGATATAATGTCGATAAAAACTCTAGTTTTACGAAAAATTTAATTCTGAGGTTCAGTCAGTCGCCATTTGACAGCTAATGACAGCGGTTTGTTTTTCCTAAGGTCTGGGACCTGTGATGTCACGCGCACGCGACCCATAGCATTTAATGATTTTGTTTTGCAGCACAAACATACGAAGCATCATAACGCGATTTTATTTTAAAAAATCATACTCTTCAGTGTTTGCGAACGCCTGTATAGAAAAACGTTTGTCCTAGTCACGTGGGACAGGTTGAATTTATAACACGTCTGCCTTATAATTCGTAGCAAAAAAAATATCTGCCAATATGTCAATTATAATTATTTACAGCAAAATATCAAACATTTAGATTTACTCCAATGACGCCAATTCACTCATCATTTTGACATCTTTGCCAACATTTGCTTCACATCGCAGCAAGCACAGTATGTAATTGAGTAAATCGTCAGTCACCTGAAATAAGTAAAATAAGCCACTTTGTAGTCTTGCCCGGGTGACATTACTATTTCTGCGCGTAGAATTAACTCCTAAAAGATCGTTATTTCCCGAACACCCCGTACATAACATCTGAAAGTATAATTAAAATATTTTTTCTCTGATTTAAACGAGGTACTATTTTGTAAAAAGGCGACTGGGAAAGTTATAACAGAGCATTTCGTATTGTGGTGACGTCTTTTTATAAAGAAAAATGTTATTTGCTTGTTATATAAAAATGTTTTATTTATTTTACCTGAAATACCGTAATATTCAAAATACATTTGCTGTATTTAACTAACAAAATCCTTAATTTTAGTAGTAGCAGATAAATTACGTTCGCTCGAGCAATATCGGTTGGGGGGTTGAAGTCGATGGCGGTAAAAGGGTGGCAGGGGTGGTGTTTCCGACGTGTGTCAAGTGCAGCCAGTTACGCCAGTTCCAATGATGTCTCGTGTTAATTGGATTGGATTTTTAATTAATATGAAAATTTGTACGTACATTTTTTATGTGAACAATGATCTCTGTTGGACATATCCGATATAGGAAGGATTTAAACATAGGCGAACGCTTTATTCCAGCTGAAGGTAAAGCACGTATTGTTAATACAAGTAATTCAAATTGTTATAACAAATAAAAATATGTATTAAGGTTAGGATTTTGCAGAATGGAAGAGAGGTATGAGGTTATCTTTGTGTTTTTATTGAATATTTAAAAAAAACAAATGTGGTATGATGTTTAAAAAGAATTTAGGCACTTGATATTGTTACAACGATTACAGTTATTTACATTTTTGATTGTAAACTTTTGTTTTAATCAAATAGCAGGTTTTAATAGCGAAAACGAGTTGCAATCGGGCGCAGCCTGCTGCGACTACTCATTTAATATTGTTCAAAATTATCTAAAAACAATAACTTAAAACTTTCACCAGAAATAAAATACTCAAACATTTGTTAATTTCTCTAATCACTATAAAAATCTAAAAGTTACGTATTAATAACAATAGAGAGTTCATTAGATAAATAGATATGGTTGTCTTTACTGTCATTTACATTTTAGAGTTTTTCAGAATATTCCTGTTTAATAATTTCGGAAATAAAGGCCCGCTCCTTATTTCCGAAAGTAATGGTGGCATGTAAAAATATTTTGAATGGATATATTAAGAAATTTTTTTTAAAAAACATTGAAATTTTTAAATTTAGACTTTTTAAATGATACCGCACTTGTCTGATTCGTTTGTCTCATTTTTTTTTAATTTCATATTCTGCCTCACAAAAGTGTGTTGAAAAATATATCTGAAGCATCGACGCACCTGAAGGATATATATACATATGATATAAATACATATGTAAGCTTATGTTCCTAGGTACAATAAAATGAATAGTGGACGTAAAGAAGTCAATATTTACATGACAAAGGAATTGTCTTGGAGTAACCAATTTTTTTATAATCTTAGAAAAAAATGAAAACTGCAGCGTTCAGTAATTATTTATTTTTTAAAAATTACTTAGTTTATACACATTTTGAATTAAAATATGTTTTTGAATCAAAAATTTGGTTAGTCGATTAATTTTGGACAACGCATTGTCGAACAAAGAACCTTGAATCAAAATACATCTTTTATATACTTTAAAAGATAGTTAACTTGATTCGGCCAGAATGCGCAGTGTCTTAGTAAGATTACGCGCCTTTCATGGACTAAGTGACCATCTTTCTTTGGCAAACACTAATTGTTACAAAACAGAATTTTCCTGATTCATCTGGTTGTCATTATCATCGGAAATATGTTCTTCAAATGTGACGGATGGCATATCACTCACAGAGTCATCACTATCTGATTCTGATGAATGCTCTGACTCAGATTTTATTTCAAACTTAACTTCTGAAAGGGTGTCGTTCAAATGTTCATCCTTATCACTAACACCGCTAGTTCCAATTTAAACAATTTAAACCATTGCAGCGTTTGCATGGACTGGTACATTTTAGTCTTACATTTTTTCAAGAACATGCTTTGGTTTTTCAGCTAGTTTTGCATCCACAAACTACTGCTTAAAGATGACTTTCATGTAGTGGTTTGATTTATTTTAGCATCCCAACCGTAATTTTCTGGTAATTTATTAGTATTATGTGACCATCTTTGTATTTGTAAGACTACTCTTAAAGAGTTTTCGAGAGCAGCTTCTTTAGTTGAGAGAGAGGACCTATACTAGTTTACTGTACATATTTTATAACGAAGTATACCTATATGCGAAGTAAATTTACTTGCCACTAACGCTTGTTGACAAGAACAGAAAAAGTTGAATAACTTGGATAAACACGAACCCAATGTATGTGCCTCGTCTCAAATTCATCAAGATGCACTTCGTTCAGAGATATATGCACATTGCCATGACATAACTACACTAGTGGAGTATGTTCAGCAGATGTCTCAAGAACTTTGCACATTTAAGCTGGGCAGCAGTTCGCTAATAAGCAAGACCACACAAATCAGAAAGCATAGTGCTCCATTTCGAGTAAAACGCACCCTGCCATACCAGGAGTAACCCATTTTCTAGAAGGATATCTAGCCATAACTTTTACAGCTATACCCTCCATAATTTCGGAAAATTTCTTCTACGATAATTTACAAATATCTCACTCTTTCCTATCCCCTCTTCTATTTTTGTATTTCTTTGTTGTTTATTCTAAATTGATCTCTTCCTAATCATCAAATTTATACAGTTATAACTTTTAAAGTAATAACATTTTGTACTATAAATTAAGCGGTGTGACATTCGCTCGATACTTGTCTGAAGTTGGTTTTCGTTTGTGATTTTTTCTCTACTAACATATGAAATTCTATTTTGGTATTCGGCATCTCTTATTAGCAACTAAATATTGCGATTTGTATTGGAAATTTTGGTTTAAATATATTTCTTTATTCATCCACGGAGATGAAGGCAGTTAAGATATTTATAGTTAAATTTCGTTTTAAGCTGTTCCAACCCTACTCCATAATGTCCTTCAACTGCCATGGCGCTTCATGCTCTGGATACAGGTTTCGGGCACGGCCTTCGGAAATTTTATACATAACTAAATTGTCAATCAGGTTATTATTATTGATTGATTGAGTAAACACTAATCTGGAAATTTGGCTTGCTTGTGCGCCACTGGGGCCATAAAAACTGCTCCCACGGCTGCATTGGAAGTCCTTTTATACCCGACACCACTATACATATTTATCCAATGGGAAGCTCGTTCAGTGGTACATAGGCTAATGCAAGGCACTACGCCCATAAGGCAACAACACGGAACAGAGCACCAAAAGTTATACTCAGAGCTGAACGCAAAACTTATTCTGGGAATTCCCAAGGACAATATGGTCCCAAAATATAATTTCTATACAAATTTTCACATCAAAATACCCGATAGAGAGACTGGAAAAACGGTCCTCCAATATCCTCCAATATCGACACAAACGGACTGGTATGTGGACGACTCCAAGGCAGAACAGGAGTCGGAGCTCGGAATTACGGGATGAGGTCGAAAACGTAAGTTTAGGAATATACACCACAGTATTTCAGGCCGCTATACAGTGGTGTAAAAAGGAAATACTGAGGCAAGGAACTGTTAGCCAGTCAGTTGCCATTTCTTCCAACAGCCAAGCAGTGCTGAAGGCATTCGATTCCATGCAGTTCGATTCAAAGCTAGTATGGGATTGTAAAAATGCCCCTATGGACTCAGGAAATCAGAACAAACTGACTGTGGCATGGGTACCAGGACACGAGGGACACAGGAGGAATGAAAAGGCTGATGAACTGGCTCGAGAAGAAACGTCTGACGCCCTAGTAGGACCCGAACCCTTTTGCGGTGTGGTTGAGCCATGTATACGAACATCAATGAATGGGTACAAAATAAATCTCTAGAGTGGTGGAAGAATTTCCCACGACAGAGACAGGCCAAAAAGTTCGTTAAAGAACAATGGGCCAAATTCATGGAGGACCTACCACGCCAAAATAGAACGGCCATTAGGATAATGGTGGGGTCTTCTAACTGGACACTGCGTGCTTAATAGACAAATGAGTCTAATGAACCTGGCAGAGGATGCAACATGCAGATTCTGTCAAGAGGAAGAGAACACCTCAGTACACGTTCTATGCCACTGCGATGGCCTAGCCAGACTGAGATTCCAAAACCAAGGGCAAAGAGCTATACCAAGGAGCCCTAATCAAGGCTATGGAGTCTAGTACAAAGGACAAAGCTGGGTAAGGAGCTCTAAGTAAAATTAGGTTAGGAGAGCCACAATGGATCCACAGGTGGTCAAGGCAAATTAGTTACCTCTTTTTTTTCAAATCTTTTTTTCAACTTGAAAATTTTATTAAACCCCCACTTTGTCGTGGAGAAGAGATCTTTAACGTGTTCATATCGTAGATTAGTGGAACGCAGTGGTTTAAATCTCTTGGTTCGGTTGGGATATGGATCTGAGACGTCTGTGTCTAATTATATGCCACTGTCTGTCACACCACCACTTTTATAGGTAAGAGATTTAATAGAAATATCACGAAACTCACAGACCTACTAACGCCCCAATTTTCTCCATCTTCTTTGCGACTCTGAGACATGGACCACTAAAGAAGCATACATACGGCGTATTGATGCTTTCGAGATATAGACCTGGCAACGTTTGCTAAGAATTCCCTGGATAGCCCATGGAACTGATAAAATAAAGAGGACGCCCCGCAAAGCGTTGGGCTGATGTCATCAATAGCTGATGAGAAAAGACTGTACGTCTAACAGGCAACCACGACAGGTGACGTGATGCCGTCAAACATGCTACACAGCGAACAAGGACCAACTAGAACGACGCCTGGATCACACGTCTGGCAAGATGTTGTTGAATAAGAAAAAGAGAATCAATAAAGTATAAATTCTTTTTTCATTATTGCATAGGAAATGATATACTTTAGAAAGGTACGCCAGTGGTAGGGAGTGATAATTCAAGGAATTTTATCGTTGGAATTTTTTGTGCAAATTGAAATTCACGGTATGTTAATCTGCAAAGTGAGTGATTTTATTTTTAGCCTATCATGCATCACTGGGAAACTCAAAGCACCAGGCTTACGGCCACTGGGTTAGGAATAATTATGCTGTATATCTTGCTTTACGCGGATTAACGCCAAAACGGATCTAAACTGACCTGGATATTTGTATTTTTTTTTTTTTGTAAAAAATCGCACGTCGTCTGTTACATAGTAATTAATTATTGGGATGTTTATGTAAACGAGGCTTTGACACATGTTATTCTCACTCTAAATGCACACATTTTTACCTCAAAAGAGTATTATCGGATCACAGATAATCGTCAACTTGTAAAAGTTAGAATTAAATTTATGGGCTCAGAGCAAATTAATACTTACAAGTTCCTGAAAATTATTTCATATCGTAATATTAATATCTTATTATACCTATTTGATACAATCAAATAGATATATTATAACCAGACAAGAATTTCTTGTCATTATTGTACAGAAATCCGTTTCATAACAGACTGAATTCAAATATCGAATAAAAATGTCTACCTGTCTGTGTGTATGTGTGTGTGTAGACCTTTTCTTGTAAACACGATAACTTCTGATATACTTAAAATTTTTAATTCAAATTTCGAACATATATAAAAAAGCATACTGGAATACTCCCTATTGAAATTGGGCCATATTCCTCATACAGGGTGATCATCAGAGGACTGCAAACTCTCATTTTAATTTTAGAGCAAAATGTTACTAATGTTTTTGATTAAGCACACAAAAATATGAAAACTCACAAAATTTCTAAACCGCAATATACAGAGTGTCTCTCATATTCGAACCAAGTTTATGTAGATTAGATCAATTTTACCCTAAATATGGTATATGGTATTCTTACTAAGACTGTTATGAAATAAATAAAGTTGCAGGCAACATTGTCTCGATAGAATACGGATGCTATTGGCTTGCAAAAATTCGCTAGCAAGGCGGGCGAGGGCAGTAGCGGAAAATAACCTTTTCCGCAAGAAGCCATCTCGCCTGTTCCAACCGCCTGAGCGTATTGTTGAGAATCCGCCGACTGTAGATCAGGTGGAAGACTTCTGGAAGACTTCTGGAAGACGCTTTACGAACAAAAGCGTCCACTAAACCGAGATACTCCAGCCCTGGCACACTTTGAAGCTTTTTGCCAAGGGCTCCAGCAGCCTCAAGCAGTGTGCCAACCGATAACGACGGAAGAGGTTCGAAGAGCCCTTGAAGGCTCCAAGAACTTTGCTGCTCCTGGACCCGATGGGATTAACACCTTTTGGTGGAAAAAACTTCCGAGCATCCACCGCCATTTAGCCAGAATCTTCACCTCGTGGCTAAATGGAGAGCAGCAAATCCCTTCCTGGATTATCGAGGGGCGAACCGTGCTACTTCCTAAGAACGGAGATCTGGCAGATCCAGCGAACTACAGACCGATAACCTGTTTAAACTCATGTTACAAGATATTCCCACGTATCTTGTACATGCGGGTACTTCAAGCAAGCGGCCCGGTTTACGAACGGATATACGAGCAACGTGGGTCTAAGAAGGGTGTCGCTGGCTGCAAGGAGAACCTGCTTATTGACAGATGTGTCACGCAGGACTCCGTGCAGTATAAGCGGAACCTTTCTATGGCCTGGATCGATTACCGCAAGGCATTTGATATGACATCTCATGAGCTAATTGTTCACTTGCTCCAATGTCTTGCGGTGCCCGGTCCCGTAGTGAGATGCATAGAACAACTCATGCCGCTCTGGAGGACTCGCTTTACTATAACATCTGGTAATGTTAGAGTCCAAACAGAGCCGGTTATGTTTAAGAGGGGTGTGTTTCAGGGAGACTCTCTCAGCCCCCTTCTATTTTGCATCTCGCTACTGTCGTTATCCGTTGAACCAGAACCCGTGGTTACAATTGCGGTACCCCCGGAGGTAGGAAGCATAAGGTCACCCATCTGTTTTACATGCCTCCAGCGAGAGAGATTTACGCCAATCTCTCAGGGTGGTACATGAGTACACTCAGGCTGTCGGTATGGAGTTCGGCTTGGACAAATGTGCACTGGTTCACCTCAAGAGAGGACGATGCGGTGACTACGGAGAGGACGCGCAGCTTGTAGATGGAAGCATCTTGCAGCACCAACAGTTAAAAACGCTCTCCGCGGCAAGTACCAGCACCTCCTCCGGCAGATTTGGTCTTCTGAACTGTCGGGGAAGAATAAGATGTCTGCAACTAACATGCTTGCCGTTCCGATCCTTCTACAATCCTTTGGGGTAGTGAAATGGACACAAGGCGAGTTGCGCCAACTCGATGTAGGAACCCGAAAGATGATGCATCTCAACATAAGTTTGCATCCAAAATCGTCCGTTCCGCGGTTATATCTCTCACGACAGCAGGGAGGCCGTGGACTCTTGAGTTTGGAGTATCTACATAGCAGGTCGGCTCTGGATGGAGCTTGCAAGATCATCAAGAGTTCGGATCCCCTTCTCTGCATGGTTCGCGACCATGAAAACGCAGGGACAGGAGTGTTCTTATTCAAGGCAGCACAACGAGCAGCCGATGAACTTGGTCTCGACTTCGACACTGGGCGGGTAAACCCGAGTTCTGTCACCGAGCTGGAACCCGCTCAGCTAAAAGCCCATACAAAAGCAGCAGAGCAACGTAAATTTCTGCAGCTGCATAAAGATAAGCCCTTGCATGGAGTCTTCTACAAGAACATCGAAGACAGGGGCTTATCTGAGAAGCTGACCTTTGCTTTCCTAAGGTCAGCTGGGCTGAAGTCTGAGACCGAAGGGTTCATTATGGCTTGCCAGGATGGTATCTTTAACACACTCGTCTATCGAAGTCATGTTCTTCGTATAGAGGTCCCCGATGTAAACTGTAGGGCCTGCCGAAGGGCGCCGGAGACACTTATGCACCTGTTGTCGGCTTGTCCGACATACGCTGTCTCGGCCTATATCCACAGACATGATGGAGCATTACATGTGCTGTACTATCATCTGCGGCATACGTATGGGATAGACGAGACACCAGTGCTGCCTTACGCTCCGGGGGATATTGAGTCCGTAGTGGGGAATGAGCGGTGCCTAATTTATTGGAACTACTCGTTTCCCACCCTCAGGCAAATACAGGCCAATAAACCTGATTTAGTCCTCCTCGACCACCAACTTAGGACAATGTTTGTTATTGAATTCTCCGCCCCAAGGGAAACAAACATTGTTCTGAAAGAGGAGGAAAAACGGACTAAATATCGAGATCTTCTCTTCGAACTCCGTGGACTCTATCCGGACCACACTGTTAAATTAGTGGTTCTTATCATAGGATGCCTAGGTGGGGCGAGGCGCACACTATTTTCGGAATTGAAGACGATACCGGCATGCCGAAACTCGGCAGAAATCTTAGCCGGAAGAATGCAGAAGGCCGTTATCCTTGGCTCGTTACGCCTGCTCAGAGCACACGATTCGCGGACACAGTGACCACTGACCCTACGGCGTAGGGAGTGGTCTCTGGTATTACCAGCGTACCCACTCTGGCATCGGAGACAGAGAGAAGGGCGACTGGCTTCACAAAAAAAAATAATAATAATAATACAAATAATAATAATAATGGACATACTATCTGCATGCCCGATTTACGCGACTTCGGCCTACATCCATAGGCACAACGCGGCTTTACGAGTGCTATACTACTACCTACGGCACTCGTACCAAGTAGACCAAACACCAGTGCTGCCTTACGTCCCCGGAGAGATCGAGTCCGTTGTCGAGAACGAGAAGTGTAGAATATATTGGAATTACTCGTTCCCGACGGTCAGGCAGATTCAAGCAAACAAGCCTGACATAGTCCTCCTCGACCACCAAACCAAGATGATGTATGTCATCGAGTTCTCGGCACCTGCCGAGACAAACATCATCTTGAAGGAGGGGGAAAAACGGACCAAATACAGAGATCTCCGGTATGAGCTCCGAGTGCTATACCCAGACTACTCGGTCAAGATGATCTTCCTGATAATCGGTGTACTTGGTGGAATGAGGCCTACGCTGCTCTCGGAATTAAAGGCCATACCAGCCTGCCAAAAGTCAGCCGAGTGGTTGGCAGGCTAAATGCAGAAGGCAGTTATCCTGGGGTCCCTCCGTCTTCTTAGGGCACGCGAAACTGGAATCTACAGTCACTAACCCCGCGGGACGCGGGGAGTGGCTGTGAATACTTCGCTGGCGCTTCTTCCGTGAGAATGTCGGAGACATAGGAGAACTGTCCAGCATCGCGCACGCGAAAAAAAAACCACCTGCTAAAGTACGAGATACTCCCAGAGGAACAGAAAGGTTGTAGAAAAGCTTCAAGAAGCTATAAGGATCAGCTGCTAGTGAGTAAGACCATCACATCGATGGCAAAGAAGCAGCACAGAAATCTCTGCATGGCATGGGTAGATTACAAAAAGGCATTTGATAGCGTTCCCCACACATGGATTGTTGAATCCCTGAAAACTTATCGTATATGCCCAACAATAACAGACTTCGTGGAAACCACGATGAAGGGATGGAAAACGGAAATGTGGCTCTACCACTCAAAAGGTCACAAAAGAACAGGGAACATGCAAATCAAAAGAGGAATTTTCCAGGGAGACTCACTCTTGCCTTTACTATTTTGCCTAGCGCTCGCCCCCCTGTCTAACCAACTAAACAAACAGAGACTTGGCTTCGAAATCAGCAGTGACAATAGAGTAAACCACCTCTTCTATATGGACGACCTGAAGTTATTTGCTAAGAATGAAGCGCAATTAAAGCAAGAGCTGGATATCGTTAAATCATTTAATGATGACATCAAGATGGAATTTGGCTTGGACAAGTGTGCTACAGTGGTCATCCAGCGAGGTAAACATGTGAAAAGTCAAGATATCATGCTGAATGATCAATCCGCAATACGAAGTATGGATCTGGGGGAAACATACAAGTACCTGGGTGTTGAAGAATGCCCCGGAATCGATAACGACGAAATGAAAAGTAGAGTTGCCAGGGAATACTCTCGTCGCATTAGGCAAGCTCTTAAGACCGAGCTATACGCCAAAAACAAAATTACAGCAATAAATACTATTGCCGTACCCGTAGTCACCTACAGCTTTGGAATTGTCGATTGGCTTCGAAGCGACATCGTAAAAATGGATAGGAAGACAAGAAAAATCCTAACAATGGGCGGAATTCATCATCCGAAAGCAGATGTGCACAGGTTATATGTTAAGAGGAAAAGATGGCGGCCGTGGATTGATAGACCTGGAATCTGCTTATTACTCCTCTATCGTGGGACTGAGCGCGTATATCGGACAGGGGAAGGACAGATTCACTCGGATAGTTAAAGAGCATGATAAAGATGAGAAGTTATATTCCATCCAGAAAGAAGCTAATAAAATTCAAGCAGAATACCTGGGCACCGAAACCACCGACGAGGACGCTAAAAAGAAAATTAAAACCAGCATCGAAAAGAGGAAAATAAAAGCACTCTGCTCAAAGCCGATGCATGGACAATTCTTCCGCGACCTCGATCGACCAGCAGTGGACAAGATGGCGTCTACGAAGTGGCTGAACGGCTCAGGCCTGAAGGGGGAAACGGAAAGCCTGATAATAGCAGCGCAGGATCAAGCGCTAAACACTAGATACCACCAGAGAATGATCTTGGAACAGCCTGTTGACAGCAAGTGCAGAATGTGCGGAGTAGCAGAAGAACATGTCAGTCACGTGGTGGCAGGATGTACTACGCTGGCACCATCAGAGTACACTCATCGACATAACAGAGCGGCCAGATATCTCCACTGGGTCATGTGCAAGCACTTTGATATACTGGTGCTGCAAAAATATTATGAATATACGCCTGAGACGGTTGTCAGTACCAACGACGTCACAATTATGTGGGACGTGCCAATTATGACAGACAGAGAAATTCGCGCAAATCGACCAGACATCGTCGTACACAATAAAAAGGAGAAGTCCTGTTTACTGATCGATGTATCCATCCCTAATGACACCAATATAATGCTCAAGGAAACAGAGAAGTTGAGCAAGTACAAAGACCTCCAAATAGAAGTTAGCAGAATGTGGAATGCAAAGACCACAGTCGTGCCAATAATTGTAGGAGCCCTTGGAACTGTCAAGAAGGGCCATGACCGGAGACTACAACAACTGCCTGGTCAACCGAGCGCACAAGAAGTGCAGAAGATCACACTATTGGGAACAGCGCATATTTTAAGGAAAGTCCTGGATTAGGAGTCTCTGTGATCCCCTTGTTGGGATCTGGACTCTGAGCTGTTGGAGTGGACATCACCAACGTCGCCTGAAGGGCCCAATAACCTGGAACGGGCTCCAACAGAGCCAAATTTCAATCGCACTCGAGGGATTCGGTGAATAGTTTCCAGCTACGGCTGAGAAAGTGTGCCGCCGTTAAGTCCATGATGATAATAATAATAATAATAATAATAATAATTTTTTAATATTTTTGAAAATCAAAATAATATTTGAGGGTCAAATCATATGTATTTTGACCAGCAGGATCCAAATATGCAAATATATACAGGTTATCTGATTTAAAAATTTGATTTTCATGTAAATTGCATCGAAACAGGAAGCCAGTCATTTTGGTTCTTTACATCATATAATTGGAAATTTCATCGCATATCACTACACTAAATTTGAGAAAAATTAATTCACCCATCCAAAAGCTACAAGAGTGCCCCCTATCGGCTCAGCCACCCGGTATGTTTTATACACTGTCTTCATTAAATATGTCTATTATAACTACAGTATTTTTCAATTTTTGAAAACGAAACCTTGCCGCATAATGTTTAGTCGAGTAAGCATTAAAAAGTGTTTACCCATTAAGTAAAGGGATATATTTTAACCTCGAGTGTATCCGCTCATCAGAGAGAATCATCGAACCTCTCATCGTAAATCAATCTAATAAATTACAAAAGTACTTTAACAGTTTGCATTTAAAACGAATTAGCAAATCATGCTGGGTCATATTTTACGAGAAGGAAATAGACGAAGCATCGGCTAAAAAGCTTCAATCTACAGTCAATACAGAACTAATTCGATTTGGATGCAAATTTTCAACAAACTTACTTCAAATAACATTTCAACCCTCCTTCCACTATTAACTACTTTATTCATTTATTATATGGAACACGAAAGCGAGCTACATGAATATCTGAAACTGTAGTATCTACCGTAGGTCTTGAATAATTTCTTTTACCGGATATTCACATTTTCAAAAACTACTTATTTAAGGTAGTACTGTCGGTCTTAGAATTAATGTTCAGAATTTAATAAAATTCGGCATATTAGTAGATTATGGTAAGATAATGTTCCAATTAAATTTTTGAAGAGCTACAGAGAATCAGTAAAAAATATTGACATTTGAAATTTTATGCTTTTAATATTGAGATCTCACAGGTTTTATCATATTTTACAAAAAGTACCGTTCAGATTTCAATTAAAAAGGAGAAAACAAGAGAAAATAATATACAAAACATTTTAAACACTTAAAAGTACAGCTTTATAGCATGTCATAGTAGTAATTATTAACGAATAAACATTGATACTCATGAGAAATCACAGGTTTCATCATATTTTACAAAAAGTACCGTTCAGATTTCAATTAAAAAGTAGAGAACGAGAGAAAATAATATATAAAACATTTTAGACTCTTAAAAGTACACCTTCAGAGCATGTGATAGTACTAATTAGTGATTAAATGTTAAAAGTCTACTTTTTATATCGTAGTTTATTAGACGTAGCAACGTTGTAAAAGAAGTTACAATGCTCGCGAACTTTAAAAATGCATGGAATATGAGAATGTATATATTGTTTATAATTTATTATTTGTGTCATATTCATGATTTCTTAGTTTGTTGGGTATTTTGCCACTGTAAATTTTTAAATATTTTTACAGTGGCAAAATACCCAACAAACTAAGAAATGAGAATGTAGGTTTCATAAAGTTCTTTATTAAAAATAACATCAACGTTTGATTAGCACAGCCATATTTACTAAATCTAATAAAATATAAATGACTAATAACATAGCCCCACAAAGAAAAAAAAGTGGTCTGTCCGGCGGAGCAGACCAGTGTATCCGTATGTATTTGGACCCGCTGAAACCGAATCCGTAGTCAGAGTTGTCAGATTGGCCAAATACATAAGGGGGCGGGCTGCCGTAGTAATTAGCTGTACGATAAAAATAGCTGCAATAAAATTTGTAGCCTAGGAAATTATCTAAAAAGTTCGTACCATTTTTTTTTTTTTTTTAGGAGCAACCGTTTCCATATATTATGGTATACAAAGTTTCAATCTTTTGCCACCACCTTGGATGTGAAATATTTGTTTTTCCACTACGCCTAAACCTGAAAAACCTCCCCCTTTTCCGATTTTTCTATGTTAGGCTTGTAAGGGCTTGTCGGATCGGTATTTTTTTTTATCAATTCGAATAAAATTAGTACAGATTGACCACAAGTGACCTAACCTACCCCGGGGATTGAAACTATCGACACCTCCAATAACGAAATACCACGACAACACGATAATAAGCTTTTATTACAAATCGCTGCTCAAGGAATCACTATGAAAAAAACAAAAACTACGACTACAATGATCTGGCAACGGACAAGGAAATTTTTCTCGATCCAAATACATTATTTATTTATTTAGATCTTTATTTCCAACAGGAAACACATGGTAACATCAAATATGACAAATTAATGTATAAGACAAACTTAGCACGGTAACTGACTGACATAGTAAATAAACTAATAACATAAGATAGCACAGTACGAGAGAATAACAAAAAACAAAAATAGAAAAAAGAGAGGCTAATTTACAAGACCAGTAGAACTTACCAAAAAACATGTCATTCTTTTAGGAATTGTTGTCGATCAGAACCTGTCGAATATAAGTCAAGGAGTTGGTATTAATATCGCATAGCTCTGAAATAGCATTAAAATTATTGGACATTAGAGATAGTGGCGATCTACATAAAACGTTTGTCCTAGCATTATCGCTATAGAGAGTTGGAAAATATCGAGCCGCTAGTCTAGGTATAAAAAAATTGACCCTGTTTAGTAGATTAATGCAATCAATATTATTATGCAACAGATTATATAAGAATGATATAGAGATCAAGATTCTCCTTGATTTTAGAGATATAAGTTGATGCTGGTTAAGTAGTAATGAGTATTTAATTCCCATTTCCGGATAAGTACCACTGATCTTAAGATAAATATTTTAAAAATTTTCTCTGTACTGATTCTATTGCATCGATATGGCATTGATATAATGGATACCATATCAGTGCGCCATATTCTAATCTGGACCTGACATAGGCAAAAAACACTAGCTTTAATGACAAAGGATTATGAAAATGTCTGCAGTTTCTTATAACAAATCCTAACATTCTATTAGCCGTTGACACTATATTATTTACATGTGTAATGAAATTGAACTTTCGATCGATGAATATGCCGAGATCTTTGATTTCAAGGGATCTGGTGATGACAATATCGTTAATTTGGTATTGATAATCAATATGTTCGATTTTTTAAGTGAATGATGTTATGGAGCATTTAGATATGTTTAAGTGCAAGTTATTTCTATTGCACCACTGGGATATCTTATTGATACAATTTTGTATAACTAGGCAGTCTTGATGCGTGGATATTGTATTAAAAATCTTCAAATCATCCGCATAGAAAAGTTTTGGAATGTTTACTATCTGAGCTAGGTTATCTATAAATATGAGAAACAATAGCGGACCTAAGTTTGACCCCTGAGGGACCTCAGATGAGGAGGTAATATAATGTGATTGAAGTCCTTCATATTCAACAGATTGCCTTCTATCTAGTAGATAGGATTTTAATAGGGTTAAAAAGCTATTAGAGACGCCAATGTTCTCTAGTCTGAAGATATGCACGTAATGATCAATTTGATGGAATGCCTTTTGGAAGTCCATATATACTACGTCGACTTGCAGCTGTTTGTCCAGTGCCTCTGAGATGTATTGAGAGAAGCATGCTAAATTTGTGATACAAGAACACTTTTCGATAAAGCCATGTTGGTCTAATGAAATTACATTTTTAGTAGAGTTATAGATGACATTATACAATATGATTTCGAGAAGTTTGGAGAAGTTACATAGAATGGATATAGCTCTGTAGTTTTGCAGTATAGATGGATCACCTTTTTTAATATTGGACATATGCGTGGGATTTTCCATAATTCTGGGAACCTTGAAGTGTTGATGATAAGATTAAATCTGACCTACGCAAGGTAGCTTTAAAATTAGTCATTTTTTTATATCTGAAAAAATATCCTCTTGAAGGAAATTTTAATGACATTAAATTTCAATTCATGTTTCAGCAAAATAAGAATGTGGATATATGTAAATTTTCCCCTACAGAAGCAGCCATATACCCTAAGAGCATGCTCGTGCTCTTAGGGTATACTTTCAATGTCAAGCCTGGTTTTTGAATACGAATATGAATACGGTAAATTGGGGATGGACTATGGAAAATGGATTTTTAGAACCAAAACTCTCTTCAGAGAAACTCATTCCAGATTCATTTTTTAAGCAAAATGATTATACTTGTAAGAGTGAATGTGTTAAGCGATTTGGCTGTAAAAAACTAGGTATAATAAATGTAATAAATGTAGTTCGTTCTGTAAGAATTGTGAGGGTACCAACTGTAATAATGGCGTGCATGTAGAGGAATTACTTGAGCAGGATGGTGATAATCTTGATTACGACATATATTTAATTTCAGAAATAATAATGATAATGGTAATGATGATAATTCTATTGATGATGATTATGAATGTAACGAGATGGATTATGACGTCCATTTCGACTCGGATGCACAGTGTGATAATAATTGTAAGCGTCGAAAGATCTATTAGCATAGAATAAGATTTGTATATAATGAACCAAATGTAATGAGTGCTTATTAAGTGAATAAAAACGGGAATATTTTTACGTATATAATCTATTAAGAAACAAAAATATCTAATATAACCAATGACTCATCTCAATTAATTCCCTACAAACCACTGAAGGGAAAGTTCACTTCTTGTAAAGGCTGCATGAGCCCCCTGGTTGGTTGGGTCTCGTCTGATCCAGGTTTACTTACTTTATTAGAATTGATAAGAAAATATCCTATCCGACAAGCCCCCGCAAGCCTAGCACCAGAAAATCGGAAAATCGGGTGGTTTTTTCAGGGTTAGGAGTAGTGAGTCAAGGATATGTCGAGAAATATTATTACAATCGTGTTCCCCATCTTGAAAATGGCGTCAAGCTGATTTTCGTTGCTCTCGTGGCATTTCGTTATCGGGAGTGGGGGTAGTTTCAATTCCCTGGGGTGAGTTAGGTCACCTGTGGTCAATATTTACTTATCTTATTCGAATTGACCAAAAAAGAACCCAATCTGTCAAGCCTTCGCAAGCCTAGCACCGGAAAATCAGAAAAGGGGGTGGTTTTCAGGTTTAAGGGTAGTGGGGAAGAGTAGGTCGGGAAATATTGTCACCATCGTATTCTCCGCCCCCGAAAATGGGCGTATACTACTGCTTTCTAGCTGATTTTCGTTGTTTTCGTGGAATTTCTTTTTTGGGGTGGGGGTAGCTTCAACCCCAAGGGTTGGATTAGGTTACCTCTGGTCAATATTTACTTATTTTATTAAAATTGACTTAAAAAAGTCCGATCCGACAAGCCCTTGCAAGCCTAGCACCGGAAAATCGGAAGAGGGGGTGTTTTTTTCGGTTTAGGTAGTGGTTGGAAGGTAGGTAAGAAACTATTGTCACTATCGTGTTCCTCGCCCTTGAAAACGGGAGGGTAGATGTCTTGCGGTCCAGTCACAGAACTTTTGGGGTAAAAGCTTTACCTCAAGGGACTATAAATCAAGAAAGAAGGCTAGCTATTTTTTTTTACCTTTATCAAGATAGCCACAGATATTTTAATTAAATTCAAATGTTGCTCTGTTGGCAAATTTATTAACTCTATAACCAAGTTAACTGTTGGTAAATATTAGATTCCAAGTACGAGTGAGTATATTCTGTTAGCAACTGTTTTTTTAGTAATGTTACAGCAAAATTTGAGATTTGTTTTGTTTATGAAACGTCAACATCTTAAGTTGATTGATTGATTGATGATTTATTGATTTACCAGCGTGTGGTAGGCTTTACTGCCACTCCCAGAGATACAGCTGGGCCTGCTTAAGGAAAAAAGCATGTCTGTCGGACCGACTGTCTGTAATTTCGTTGTGCGCACGATTACTCTGGAGCGGCTTATGATAATCAAAATTTGGTACTATGTGTTACAACGAGATCTGGAACTAGATTATATTTTGATCTTATTTCCTTGAAGGGTTGGGTGGTAAATTGGAGTAAATAGGCAAAGCAAACAAGTAAGACTCCATAAAATTGGTATTTAGTGTATGTATGAGAAGCCAAGATCTTAACAATTTTTGGCATCAGCCACATCTACTATCACCCATATTACCATCTCCACTCCACCCTTAAAGAAGACAAAAAAATAAAATTGTAATTCTTAGTGTGTCTACAAAATCCAAAGTCCTCAAAAATTTTTAATAACCATTTGCCATATACATTTACTTTTATTCTGGAAATTTTTAAATTTTATTACTATTAATTTGTCCCTCTATATAAATATTGCTATTAAAAAAACAATCACTCAATGTGACTTTTATATAGGCTTAGCATAGTAATACAAATAATGTGGATGGGTTGTAAATAAAATTAAGAGAAAGCGTAAACCATATTCAGTTATAATATATTCATAAAATTATATTGTTTTATATATTATTTAATTATTATTTAGTGCAGTAACTAGAGGTTTTAACTTCGGAATAATGTCATATCGAACGAATTTCGTTCATTATTGGCAGTATAATATTAAATGCTTCACGGAAAAGTTTCTATATTGTGCGGGGGCTTGCTAATTTATAGGGGGTGGATGCCACCCCGTCTCAGGGGGTGGCACTTAAAAAATGTATATATTTATTGCTGAAATGGAATCAAATTTTAAGAAGAAAAGGCAATTTTTTACATAAATTGATAGTTTTTATGTTATAACGACTTCAAAATTACGATTTTGACTTAAAAAAAAAGTATTTCCAAACGGCTTTCATCAAGTAGCTCGAAAAGTATTACTTTATCGAAAAAATGTTACTGACCAATTACAGAAAGTACAAACTGGGAATTAATTATATTTTTTGTTTATTGATGTAGGATTAATAATTTTGGAGATATTTAAGTTTATATTTGGTGTCCAAGTTTTTCGAAATCAAGTTTAAAGTTTAAAATGAATTTTTTTCTAAAGCAAGTGCTTTAAATGAGCAAAAAAATTTGAGCAACTAGTTAATGCTACATCTTAACGAAAAACTGTATTTGAGATAATTTTTTAAATTACTGGCCAATTAGACTAACAAAATGGCGACATTTTTATATAAAAAAATATAAATACGCACATTTTTCCGTCAGAACTTCTTTATTTTTTATGCTTCAGGAACGAGTAAAAAATAATTTGAAAGCGCAATTAATTGTCTTTAATTTCATTTATTAGCATGCGTGACGTAGGTGTCACAATTTCTGAGATATATAACATTTAAACTGCATTTTTCTTCTTATAAACGTTCGGATGCCATTTGTAAACTTTTATATCTCCGAAACTATTAAATCTATGTAAATAAATAAACAAGCGAAATTCATTATCAGTTTATGAGCTTTATTTTTGGTCTCTATAAAACTAATATTTATTAAGATATTTGGAAAAGGAAAAAAAAATACGTTTTATAGAAAATACCTTTATAGTTTAAACTGTATTTTTTTTTAAAGCAAGCGCTGTATACAAACCAAAAAATTTAAGCATCTACGTCATACTATATATTAATGAGAAACAGTGTTTGAAATTTCTTTTTTTTAATTACTGGCTAATTTACAGTAACAAAATGGCGACGTTGTAATAAAAAAAATGTGTAAACGCACATTTCTTCGGTCATAACTTCTATGTTTTTTATGCTACAGAAACAAATAAAAAACAATTGAAAGCTTAATTAACAACCTATTATTCTACCTATTAGCATCCTTGACGTAGGTATCACAGTTTCTGAAATATTTAACTCTCACTCTAAATAATTATCTTATGAACACTTGGATGCCAAATGTAAACTTAAATATCTCCGAAATTATTAGTCCTACATCAATAAACAAAAAATATAATTAATTCCCAGTTTGTAATTGGTCTGTAACAGTTTTTCGATAAAGTAATACTTTTTGAGATACTTGACGAAAGCCGTTTGGAAATACCTTTTTTTAAGCTAAAATCGCAATTTTGAAGACGTTATAACTTAAAAACTATCAACTTATGTGAAAAATTGCATAGAACCTTTTCTTCTTATAATTCGATTCTAGTTCAGCTCCAATAAATATATATATATATATATATATATATATATATATATATATATATATTTTAGGTGCCACCCTCCTGAGAGGGGGTGGGATCCACCCCCTATAAATTTGCAAGCCCCCGCACAATATAGAAATTTTTCTGTGAATCATTTACTATTATACTGCCAAAAATGAACGAAATCCGTTCAATATGACATTATTCCGAAGTTTTGCATATTTTTTACCTCTAGGTACTGTACTAATTAGTGCTAGCATTAAATCGAAGTTATTGATAAATTAAACTTAGGTTGTAATACTGTACAATACTGCGATTGCCGGATACAATTTCTCAATTGAATATTTCTTATTATAAAACCAGAAATTTAATTTTATTTAGGCAAGGCAAACCCCATTATATCAATAATAAAACCACTTCAACCCAAAATCCTTTAGGTATTGCAAAAATGTTGAAAGGCAGCATTAGTGTATTTTAACAATGACTTGATAATATAGAATGGGTAGAAATGGTAGATATAATAGATAGATATGGAGAAGACCGCAGAAGGCTTTGCCAGTTTTCAAGTGCACTAACCGGAAATGATCAGGGACGGAAACGGAGATAAGTAGAATAAGAAGAAGAGGTAGACAATGGAGGTTATAAGCGAAGCAGATGCGATGGAATGGATTTCCAACAATAAAATGATGCACTTCACATCTTGGGGAGAGTTGCGTCGGTTTTGATACATATCAGGCCTGTCTGTCAGTATTTCTCACTTACAGCGAATGTCTTCTTCGACTTAAATCGGTTCAATTTAGAATAATAAACGTGAAATACATTTTAATTTGGTATTATGATTATGATTAGGATTAAAATATGAAAGTCTATAGTGTAATAGACCCAAACGTTCTTAAGTTGAGTTTTCTTTTTCGGGGATCTCGCTCTGACTGGTTAGAAAGTAGTTTCTGGCAAACGAACATACATTGTGTCCCACTTTTCATAGAGTCACCCTCATATCTTGCTCATCTGACATCCGCATATTTTGAAATTTTGGTGGTGAATATATACCTATAAAGTGAGTCTTTAGACATAACAACATTTGATTTTAGTCAAATTGGAAAATATTTATTGTTCATATAGGCTTAGAATGTCACGAAACGTCATGATTTTAAATTTGAGCAAAAAAAATGTGTCTGTCCTTCTGCCTTTATTTTTTTTGTGCGCACGATTACTCTGGAACCATTTAAGATATTGATTTGAAATTTGGTACACGTATGTATTTTAACGAGATCTGGAAATAGATTATATTTCGATCTTATTCCGTTGAAGTATTAGGGTAAATTGGGGTAAATGGGAGTAAGTAGGTAAATTAAGCAAGTAAGATACTGTAAAATTGGTATTTAGTATATATAAGAGAAGCTAGGGTCTCAAAAATTTTTTTGGCATTAGCCAGCCCCATTACCACCGCCTCTATTATTAAAGGGGGTGAAAAAAATAAAATTGTGATTCAGTGTGTGTACAAGAACCAAAGGTCTCAACAAATTTTTTACTGCCGAGGCACCATAATAAAGTTGATAATAATTCAAGTATCTTCTATATCTTGCGACAGATTATTGTAAAAAGGATCGAATTTAATTTTGCAACAAATTTGAATATGCTTCCCCATTCAATCTCGGGATTTAAAAAGGCCCAATAATCTGGTCATTCCATAAACCACACCAAACGTTAATTTTTGACACATATTGCCTTTCAGCACTGATAAACCTGTGGGGATTTTTGTCAGCCCAAATACGTCAATTCTAGGAGGATATTATCCATTGGTAGTAAATGACGTTCTTCAGAAAACTTATATTGTATAAGAATTGACCCTGGGCCCAAATACAGAAATCCAATCTTGTGTTTGTATCACCATTTTCTAGGGTATGCAAAAATTTTGGTTTGAGTGCTCTTTTTCTGTTTTTACAAGCTATTATTTAACTTGCAATGTTTATAACTAAGTCTTTCCGGTTCAAAATTTGTGATGAAATTTTATCGCACTTCCTATCAAGCTGAAATTTTGCACACTGGTATAAGTCTTTTGACAATGTTATTGAAAAAAAAAAGAAAAATTAAAATGGTGGACCATTTTTCCTGATTTATGGTCCGATACGACTGAAATTCGATATCTGGTGGTTTCCGCGGATTACGATTTTTTAATTAAAATTGAAAAACAGAAATGGCGGCGCCAAGATGGCGAACCATTTTTTCCATTTATGATCCGATACGACTGAAATTCGACATCGGGGGATTTTCGGGGACGCGGATTACGATTTTCTGATCAAAATGTTTTCGCCGCTGGGCAAGCTTATATCGCGCTCAGCAGAGTTCGATCATTAAATGTTCTTATGATTCAAGAGTTAGATTATTCCAAATTATCAGGGAAAACACCAACATGCAACAACAATTCTCTAACAATAATGAATAGGATGAGAGACATCACTGAAAACTCAGACTAAAAAGTATAAAAGAAAAATATAAGAAAAAATATTTTTAAAACCAAGCTTTTATTTAATAAAACGAACTAAAAAATAAAAACAACTTAATATTTTTAATTCAAACCTTCGTTATAAGTTCTTTCTTGGTCACCGATCATAGACAAAGACAGAAGATTCATAGGTGGGTATAACATTCGTTTTTTAAATGGCATATAATACATAAAAGCTTGAGGCGCTACGACTTCTTTTCATTGGAGATAAAAGTAATCAAATATGATATCTAATTCTATAGTACTCAACTATCTAAGTTAAACGCCTCAAGCTTTTATGTATTATATGTCATTTAAAAAATGTATGTTATACCTACCTAGAAATCTTCTATCTTCGCCTATGATCGTGACTAAGAAGGGACTTACGGTGAAGAATGTTTGAATTTTAAATTTTAAGTTATTTTTTACTTTTTAGTACGTTTTTATTAAATAAAGTGGTTTTAAAAATATTTTTTCTACGATTGTGCTGAAAGTCAAATTTTCTAACTCCAAAATATCACACGCCGCGGCAAAGAATTTGCCACACGCCTTGATTACATCTTCACATACCGGAATAAAATAGTGTGCTTACCTTAAAGAGTTTTATATTACTTACTGATAATAACAATTAAATTCTATATATGTACATTAATTACACATGAATTGCAATTACAAAGTCAAATTTTCTAACTTCAGAATGACTGCGGAAAATGTCACTTTAAATAAAATCTGACAGGCAGCAAATTTAAAATTTTGGAAGACTTTAAAAAAGGGAAATAACTTCACAACCGTAGAAAAAATAGTATGTAACACACGTGTGGCAAGCTTCATTGCAAAACTCGTATGATAGGAACACTCGCTGCGCTCGTGTTCCTACTTTTCATACATCGTTTTGCAATGAAGCCCTTGCCACGCTTGTATTACAATCTACTATTTTTACTTATATATTTTTTTCAAGCAACGCCAAACCATGTTCTCATTAATATTTAGATTTAATGCTACTTGCCTTATACTATATCTTGGACTTTCTCCAAAGTTTTGTAAAATGCGTTTTTCGTTTTCAATTTGCCGATCTTGTAAATTATAATTCTTTGGTTTTAACTTACATTCATGTTCTGTATTGTTAAAACTGTTATTGGTGGTTGCTACCAATTTATGGCGAATAGGAAGCTGACGGTCAGGATGCCGTAAATTTAATTCATCAGAAGCTTGTCTCAATGTTCTGGCATTATCTCCGATTAAACGAATCAACTCCACTTTTTCTCGCATTGCTAAACGCCGAACCATATTTATTACACAAAAATTTACACTTCACATATTATGTAACATTAAACCAGCATTTACGTGAATTAACTGATTAACTCATTTACGTTCAACAATAAATTGACATTCTCAATAACTTTTATTTTCATGTTCATGTTCATTAGTGAAGATTAATTTTAACGACCTTCTTTGAAGGAATACATGTTTGCAGTTTTCATTGATTTTTTCTCTACATAGTTAATTTTTTTTTTAATTTCTCGTTATTGTTTAATGTTTTTAACATATCAGCGGCTGTATTTGAGTTTGTGATCTAAAAATTTTTTCCTCTAAATTCCATGAGCACACCTTGCAATTTTTTTCTGGATACATGCTGGCATTTTGTGCGCTTTGTACAGTGTCCGCCAAAAAGTCTGTACCATAGGGCAAACTCTGTTGGTACTGACTTTCTAAAAAATTCAATTCTTGATAAAAGTTAGTGCATGTTCTCAAGCGAAAAAGTGGCTGCACAAATTTGTGTTAGTCCCGGCGCTTAGGTCGAAAAAGTATTTTTTTTTTAATTGGCTCAAGAGTAAACTACCTTTATTTTTGAAGATATCGAAAAATGTTATGTTCAGAAGTTGCTTATAATACAATGTCATATCAAGATATGAGATTTGGTTGTTCTATTATAAAAATGATATTTTTTAACTTTTTACGCATAATTCCTGAAGTATATTGTTCAATATTTTTCTGCTCTTAATAAATCTATCTATTTAATAGTCTTAGCTTAAGTAATGGATTAAAATCCACTTTTAGAAGTACTTTTTTGATCAAATAAATATTTTGGGAAAAAATGCTGAATTTCTTGGTATAGTTGCTCGAAATTTTTTAATACTGTGTTTCATTTAGCTCTATAACTAAATGACAGAAAGGAAAAATGTCACTAACTACAGAACAGAGAAGAAAGAAGTATGATTGGTGCCTATTATACTTTCATGAACATAAACTTAGCTTTTAAAAAAATATTTTTGGAAAACATTTTTGGTTTAAAAATTTTTGGAAAAGTTAACATTGGAAAAAAGAGAACAACTATGCGCCAATAAATTCACAGTTTTTTCCCAAAATATTTATTTGATCAAAAAAGTACTGCTAAAAGTTCTTCAAAGTGGATTTTAATCCGTTACTTCGGCTGAAACTATTAAATAGAGATAATTATTAATAACAGAAAATTATTGAAAGATTATGCTTTAAGGATTAAGGAATTATGCGTAAAAAAGTGGAAAATGTTTATTTTTAAAATAGAATAATCAAATTTCAAATCTGGATATAAAATTGCATTATAAGCAACTTCTTAAAATAACATTTTTCGGCATCTTCGAAAATAAAAGTGGTTCACACTTGAACTAATTTAAAAAAAAATAATTTTTCGACCTGAGCCAGGACTAACACAAATTTGTGGAGCCCCTTTTTTGTTTGATATCACGCACTAACTTTTATCAAAAATATAACTTTTCAGGAAGTCAATACAAACTCTAGTATATTCCCTAAAACGAAATAACTCAATAATATTGCTAAAATCCAAACGATTTGATTTAAGAAAAATGTTGTAACAATTATTTTTCATATTGCTAAATGGATAGGAAAATAAAATACCTCAACGTTGCGATGGCCTTTTCCGCGCTGCGTTCTGAAGTAGGTCCCTAGACATCAAGCAGGCTCGGTTTGGTGGAGCCATCGGAGCGCATCCATGCAGGGAACCGCTTAATACCGGTTTCACGGCTTGCTAAGTTGAACCGTGTAATTTTGCATTTGCAGCGAGTTGTGTAAGCGTAAGGTTTTCTAGTTAAGTGGTCCACAAAATTTGGCAAGTCTATATAAGGATGGTAGCCGAATTCCAGCAGCAGTTGAAATCTAAAGTTGCCCTTGTCCAGAACGTCTCTTAGAGATCGCGAAAAAATGGGAATTGTTGAAAAAAATGTTGTTTAATTTTTGACGCCGGGGTTCTAGTAATTTAGTGATAGTAGTTCGTAGTGTGGTACACTTGACGAAACAAAAGGCAGAGTGATTAAAGCCGAAACATGATCATGCCATAAAAATTTGAAAATACTGTTGTATAAGTAACAATAAGAGAAATAAAAAATTGTGTCATAAATAAAATTTTGTTGTGGAGAAGCTATCTCTACCTAGTAAATGTAAAAATAATATAAAATATGTGTTTTATTTCCTATGGTGATTCTTCGTTTAAAAAAAAAAAAAATTCAAGATATTGTTATAGAATTAAAAGGTAAAGGTCAAATTATAGCATCAGAAGACTAGAATCAGAAAGTTCCCTTGAAAAAGTAAATGTGAGAAGATTTCACAATCTTTCCATCTACATATCCCCGACATATTTATATACAGTGTGCCCTACTTTTTACGGTAACACCTTCGTAGCTCAGTAATTTCAATCAAATTTGGATCAGTACCAAAGCACTTTACTATATATTTTTTGAGGGAAACAAAACTTATTTCAGTGATTGACGTGCTTTTTTATTAAAAAAAGAAAGGGCTGATTTTTTGAGAAGTTATATTGGGTAATTTTTTCTTGAAAAACTTATGCAATATTATTAATCAGCATGCTCTAGAACCTCTATATCAAAAATGTAATATTTTGATTTATGGTTTTCGAATTGCGACCCCCTTAAAATATCATTTTCAGAAAGTTATTAAATATTTAAAATTAATAACTTGGAAACGAATTGTTTTCCGAAAAAAGTTATTCTTCATTTTCTATTTAAATTTAAATTCACTTTTTCTACCCTGTAATATCATTGATATTTTCAAATTTCGTAGACCAAGAATCTTCATTGAAAAACTGCCGAAAATTTTGAACCAGCAAATGTAAATTATTCTGGTAATAAGGATTGCTTCATTTGAATCTAGTAATGACAGTAGATGACTGAAATAGTGATTTTAAATAGAAAAATGAGGAATGACTTTTTTTCGAAAAACAGTTCGTTTCCAAGTTATTAATTATTTAATACTTGAAAAATGTGGTTTTAAGGGGGCCGTAATTCGAAAAACGCATTAAATTCTCGTTAAATTTTGGATATGGAGGTTCTAAAGCATGATGATCAATAATATTGCATTAGTTTTTCGGTAAAAAAATTCCTCATATGACTTCTTTTTTTAATAAAAATGCACGCCAATGACAAATCAGTTTGGTTTTATTCAAAATAGACATCGTAAAGGTCTTTGTTACCTATCCAAATTTAGTTGAAATTGGATGGCTAATAGCTGAGCTACGAAGGTGTTACCGTGAAAAGAAGGACGCACTGGATATAGAGAGTATTGTATTTAAATGGACGTTAAGCAGATATGTAAAATTATGTGACCAACATCATGATAAGCAGTATTCCTTTTCATAAAACTGATTACGCATTCTCTTCTTCTTTAATTTTTTGTTCCGGTAGACGTAACCTGACCAGAAGTAAACTAATTTGAAAATCTGGAAATATAGTATCTAAATTGTTTGATTTAACTATTGGATTTTTTTGGTCATTCAAATTAAATTTATTAATATTTTTCTTTCAAATGTTCGATTCAGTACATCCTTACCAGAGATACTACAATGTTAAAGACAATTTTAAAATAGCTATTTATGTAATCAGTTACGAAAGGCTTTATTTTGTGTAACGAGTGGATGTTTGCGGGACGATCGAAGCCAGATCCCGCAAAATAACACGAGTTACACAAAATTGTCTTTCGGAACGTGTTACATACAAGATTTTTTCTAATTTTTAAATGTTTAAAAACCCTTTAAACCTAAATGAAATAGGTCTACTTAAGGATTTTAAAAACTAAGTAATCCTTTTCATAGTTACCTTTGCTGCTATTATAATTTTAATGTCAAAATTGACAAACGTTGTTTAGCCAAGTTATAGTTATTTGAAATCCTAATTTGATAGCATAAGGAAAATTGTGTTAATGAAAAAGTTTTGTTAGCATATTTTGAAGGAAAGAGAAATTTAAAACATTATTTCTATTTCTTTTTGAGAGTTGTTTATTTTTCTCAATTCATGATGTAACGAACTTTTCCTCACCAGTTAATATTCAATTATTATTCAAAATTCTACTACTACTATTAATATTGCTAAAAATAATGGTCTTCTTACAAAAAATATTCAGATTTGACATTTAAATAATTATGACATTTTTTAATTAATAAAATTATTTAAAAAATAGAGCTGATTAATATTCATCTTACAATTTCTGAATTTTAAAATGCACCTTGGCACTAAAGTTTCTTTTTATCACTTATGTGGTTTATTTGTCTTGATCCTACGGGCCTAATCAACTAAATTCCACATCGTGAAAAAAGTTTAACTTTAGATACATAAATAACTATTTTTTAACGCTTTTTACTTTTTTTCACTGTTAGCATAAATATATGTTTTAGGCATTAAAAATGATGAAAAAAATATAGTTCTTTAACAGACGTAGAAAATAGCTACTGTATTAAGAGAGCAAGATATTGTCGCTCAACAGAATAAGTTGACAAACACTCGAGAGTGACTGATATTTTGCGCTCGAATTATACAAATGATTTTATCTACAATCATTTAAAAATATCTCATTAAAAGGAATATTTTAGTACAATTTTGGCTGGAAATCAGTATTTATCAACATTTTATGAGCATGGCTTGCATATGCGATCAAAATAAAGAGACGAACAAAACACAATCTCTGTCAATTTATTTCAGTTTTATTAACTAATAAATCAGGTAATCAATGATTGCTCTTGCATCAACGTTTATTATATTAACAACAGTTTTGGTTCATTATTTTTTCATAAAAATACATTGTCAAGTATTTGACCAAACTTGTGTAAGGACAGGTGCACTCAAGCGCGCATAAAAGTACTTTGCCGTTCATTGCCATAGGAAAAGTGACATTATTCATAGCTCCTCGGCAAACGTCAACTTTGCGATTGTCAAATGCAGGCAAGAAAGTCTACTTTGTATATCGATTGTAGATAATAGCTATTTATGTAACCAATTACGAAAGACGTTATTTTGTGTAACGAGTGGAATTTGCGGGACGAGCGAAGCGAGATCCCGCAAAATAACACAAGTTACACAAGATTGTCTTTCGAAACGTGTTAAATACATGATTTTTTATAATTTTTGAAAGTCTAAAAACCCTTTAAACCTGAATGAAATGGGTGTATTTAAAGATCCTAAAAATTAAGTCATCTTTGCTATCACACATCATAATTTTAATATCAAAATTGACAGACGTTATTTAGCAAAGTTACAATATTATTTGAAATCCTAATTTGATAACATAAGGTAAATCGTATTAATGAAAAAGTTTTGTTAGCATATTTTGAAGGAAAGATTAATTTAGAAGCTTCCACGTTATGGACTCAGTATTCCATTTTGTGTTGAATAAACATTGTTTCTTTTTCTTTTTGGGAGTTTTTTATCTCTCCTAATTGATGACATAACAAATTTTTCCTCACCAGTTACGTAGAATTTTACTTTTCATAACTGGTTACGTAAAGTAGGACTGACACTTACGTCAGTTTTGAAGTGTCACTTTAATGTCAAAATTAGAAAAAATAGTTTATGCATCACTGGAGTAAAATACACTTTCAGCACTCGAGTAAATGTTGCTCTAGGCTACATCTTGGGCTAACAACAACCACTTTACGCAATTGTTGCACAAATAGCTATTACACAGGGTGTCATGGAATGCTTAACAAATTAATCAACAGTAAATTTCTGCACATCTTACTTCTCCTTAGAAGCAAGACGACGAAGATATTTAGGAATTACCATTTCTTTAGTAAATAATACGAGATACAAAAGTAGATAGTAGATAATTTTTCTCAGGGATAAACCATAAATTGAAGAAATTCCAAAACGAAATGTTTTTCCCAGTGGCGTCCATAATTTTTAAAGTCGGTTACATATCTACGCCACTGGTAGTGCTCGGTAGTATTTATTTTTATTTTTATTAGAACTTCATCAACTTCAGCTGCACACAAAACTTCGTCACATTATCTTTCTTTATTCAAAAGTTATTACTGCGGACGGCCCAAATGCAGGATGGTTCGAAGGAGTATTTTTTTTATTTCTTTTTTATTTCTTTTTTTCAGTAAAAAAAAATTGTCACAATAAAGTATGTAATTTTGAAAAAAATTATAAATCATAACGTATACAAACCAAAAGAATTATTTTGATATGGTATTATGGTAAAAAAAAAAAATTGCAGCGCGATTGCAATCGGCCGATTCCAACCCATAAACCTGAACACCGCGAGAAAATCCGGCTAGAGCAGTCAGATCCTATTTAATTTTGAACCGCGAGTTATCTCGTCTGGAGCAGTTAACCCGTTGGCGAGTATACTCGTCTTGAGCAGTGAAAGGGTTAAACAACATTTTTTTGAGAAAAAATATAAAGCCTTGTATCTTGGAAATAAATGCATGTGGGACATAACTTTTTATATGAAAATTACTTTATTTTTTACACTGTTAAATCTTAAAAATAATTAGTTTTTCAATTTATATACTTTCTTTTTTTTAGATTGGTACTTGCGATTATATTAGATTAAAACTCTTATGACTGATAAAAACAGACAAAAAACTTTCAAACTTATTGCATAATAGAAATTCAAAAAACTGCTTCTTTCCTATATACAGGCTGTCCCTTTTATCAATCCGCTCGAGAAGATCTCTAATATCAATAGTACAAAAAAATTGTTTTTACAAAAATTGTGCCGATTTGTATAACCTATAAAACGATTTAAAGACATTTGAAATCCATGGCCTGCTTTAAGAGTTAAGACGGAAAATGTCGAAAATGCAGAATATGTCTAAGCCAGATATCTCCTTTATTTGAAGGAATACGACAAAACTTTTAAGACGAAATTTTGTTGCAAAATGGAGCGTTTCATTGGGGTATTATTTAAAGGCTCTCAAAACCGCTGGATTTCAAGATTTACTCGTCAGGATATTAAAAGAAAATTCTGAAACAGGCGGCAAATAGTGGCATTATATAGATAAGTTTCCGTCTTTTGAGCTTCATATCATATGTCACATTTATTAATTGGAACCAAGTAAGCAATTACAAAAAACATTTCAGGTAAGTACATTTTTTTTAACTAACATCATACTAGCCAGGGAGACACGTGATAAAACAAAACAATTAAAAGGTCTATTTTGTAAATTACAAAAATCGGCAAAATTTTTGTAAAAACAGTTATTTTGCAAGTCTGATATTAAGTGGGATATCCTCGAGGGATGTAGGAGAAATTGTCGAATTACGGAATAATTTTCCTAAGCACGGCATCGCCACTCTTATTACCAAGAAATATTGAATTACACGAATTATAAAGCACAACAAAAACAAAACCAGATGTGAACGTTACAGTCTTCACTGATTTTCAATATAGTTACTGAGCATTCTATACGCTAGTCTTCGTAGATTTTTGAAAATATATTAATTCTTTAGGTACAATTGCTATATTTTGAATTTCTATCATTTCCCAATAATTAAAGCTTAGTTAGCGCGAAATATTTCTATGTTTATAACATCTTACGAAAGGCACAACCTACTTCATATACATTATTTTTATTTAGATGTATAGTAATTTTAATATTTACTTATTTTTTTTTTTTCAAAGAAATAGATTTCTTCGCTCAGCTAACAGTACCTTAATGTCCAAGTTTTAATACCATCGTATTTCTCCTTCTTATCTTATCGTGCTTACGAGAAACGTAACAGGCGGACAAGTGAACAAACAGACGGACAGAGGGCAGAATAGACGGGTACTGAAAGTTATTTACAATTAGGTCACTAAATACAATAAACTTACTGTATTGCCGATCATTATATGTGTATTATAGTTGAAGCAATCGTATTTGTGAACGACGTTGAGAGGCAAGGGGTGCAGGACGCAGATTTAACTATTTTGTAAATAGATGTAAAATAATAATAATTTATAACATTACACTTACAATATCCCCCGAAGCACTGCTGTAAATTGGTAACAAAACTTACTAAAATTATTTTCAAAAACATATTACCAAATAAAAAATATAAGTAATTACGGAATTATATCTTCACCCCGACAGTATAAGTTTGACTGCGGTGTCTCTAACTGCGGTCCTGAGTTAAACAACATTCTCATAAGTTTATGCCCACAAGCCACGTCAGATAGTAGATATCGAATGGTCGGTATCTTCTCTTTCACTTAATGTAAAAGTGGAGTAAAGACGGGAGATGAGTTGCCGCCTTTTTTATTCCCCTTGCCTCTCACACACTTCTCACTAATACGATTACTTCAACTATACAATATTGCTGACCATCCTGTAATTTCAAATGGTGAAACAGTCTGTTTCTTCTTGCAGCGGAATTTTATTTTTAATCAACTTCAAAAAAGTTGTAAAAAGAGGAGGTTATCATTCGACCTGTATGTTTGTTTTTTTAATGTTAATTTACTCATTATTCTGGATATCCATAAAATCGTTTGCAATCTGTAGGATGACACTCGGTAGTAGTCATATTGTAGCTCATCAGGCTACTATCTCTCATGTAAGTTGAGCAAAAATTGGAAAAATTCTTGATGTTACAAGGATATTCGATTATTTGGCGAATGCGCTGGTAATAGAGAAAAAACAGCTTCGATTTATAATAATGATAATTTTTTACAAACCACGTGGTATTATTGCTTGGCAGTGGTCCCATTTCATCAAGCTACAACTAGTACACAGTGGGTCAAACGCTTAGAAACTGAACAAAATCCAAACTTCTTTGAAACTGCGTTAAAATGACACAGCCCCACAAAAAAAAACAGTTCAAAGCAGCGAACCAGACCCATGTATTCCTATGTATTTTCGGTCGCTGAATCCGAATCCGGGGTCAAAAAAAAGAAATCGTACATCACCAAAATCATTAGCTAGAGCCAAAAAACACCCCTGAAATGGGGTAAAAAGAATATTAAGCTACGAGAATAGTTGTTACACCTTAATCAATCGAATTATACAAATTAAGGTTAAACAGCAGTGTACATACAATAGATATGAAACACACCCCCTGGGAGGGGCGAAAACTAGCCCCCATGTATAAAAAAATCGATCCAAAACAGCAATGACTGCTGAAAGCGCTCAAAATGTCTAAGTTTCGTTAAAGTGATAAGAAATTGCATCAGGTCCGACGTAATCTTCATAAACTGCCCCTATAGAGTTGAGAACAACTACCTGTAAGTTTAAAGGACACGAGAAAAACAAGAAAAAACGTAAAATGTAACAGGATTTCTATTTCTATTTTCATGATTGGTTCAAAATGCAAATTAAGGTTAAACAGCAGCGTACATACAATAGATATGAAACACACCCCCTGGGAGGGGCGAAAACTAGCCCCCATGTATAAAAAAAACGATACAAAACAGCAATGACTGCTGAAAGCGCTCAAAATGTATAAGTTTCGTTAAAGTGATAAGAAACTGCATCAGGTCCGACGTAATCTTCATAAACTGCCCCTATAGAGAACAACCACCTCTAAGTTTAAAGGACACGAGAAAAACAAGAAAAAACGTAAAATGTAACAGGATTTCTATTTTCATGATTGGTTGAAAATGCGTAGTACTCTAAAATAGAATTAGAAACTTACGTACCATCAACATTCTACAGCACACACACCCTCAGAGGGTGTGAAAACTACCCCCGTGTAAGGTTTGACTATAAAAAGTTACAGTGACTTCTATAAAAATTCGAAACACCTGCGTTGTGTTGAAGGGAGAAGAAACTAGACTATGTTCGACGCTATGCTTGAAAACCACCCCCACGGGTTTGAGAGACGCCTATAAAAAAAACTATGGAAATGAAACGAATAAGCAACAGTATAGCTTTTCGTTACTTCTTGAATTACGGTAGTTTACATCCTTTCTGGGGGTGTTACTTAATAATATTTATAGGACATGAGTTTCAAACTCAGTGTGCAACACGATTTTTGCCAATCATAGCATCCATAAAAATGTAAATCCGGTTAGTTTCTCTCTGTTTTTCCAGCATCCTACAGATATAGGGGTAGTATCTCGCAACCCCGTGGGGGTGGTTTTCAAGCACATCGTCGAACATAGTCTAGTTTCTTCTCTCTTTCACACAACATAGGTGTTTCGAATTTTTATAGAAGTCACTGTCACTTTTTATAGTTAAATCTTACATAGAGGGTAGTTTTCACACCCTCTGAGGGTTGACAGTGTAGGATGTTGATGGTACGTAAGTTGCTGGTTCTATTTTTGAGCACAACAACTACGCAATTTCAGCCAATCATAGGATCTATGAAAATAGAAATCCTGTTGGATTTTACGTTTTTCTTTGTTTTTTTCGTGTCCTTTCAACTTAAAAGTGGTTGTTCTCAACCCTATAGGGGCAGTTTATCAAGATTACGCCGAACCTGATGTAGTTTCTTAACACTTTGACAAAACTTAGACATTTCGAGCTTTTTTAGCAGTCATTACTGTTTTGGATCGATTTTTTTTATATATGGGGGCTAGTTTTCGCCCCTCCCTGGGGGTGTACTTCATATCTATTGTATGTACGCTGCTGTTTAACTTAATTTGTATAATTCGATTGATTAAGAAGTAGCAACTATTCTGGTAACTTAATCTCCTTTTTATCCCATTTCAGGGGTGTTTTTTGGCTCTAGCTAATGATTTTGGGGGTGTACGATTTTTTTTGACCCCAGATTCGGATTCAGCGACCGAAAATACATAGGAATACATGGGTCTGGTTCGCTGCTTTGAACTTTTATTTTTTTTTTGTGGGGCCGTGTTATTTATTATTTTCGGAACAGCTGTTACCGAATCTGGTGATGTCAAAAATAAAAAAATTACAATGACAAATTCATTACGGCTACCCACAGTTGCATAACGATTTTTCGGGCCACTGATACTGAATCTGATGTCAAAAGTTAAATATTTTAAATGGCGAATTCAATATGGCTGTCATAATTGGAAAATTTTGCAGTCCTACATGGGGATTTCAGGACTTATTTCATAATTTTTAATAGCAAATCAATTTTTACACACATTTTCATATTTTTTTTGGAAATAATGGATTAATACGCAAAAATGTTAGAATAAAACATAAAATACTCGAAATAGATCTTTATTTATGTAACGAAAATATTACACAAAAGGATCTACAATCAAAACAACTGTCAGCGAGTTTTTTAATATATAAACCTAAAAAGTTAATTTATTATGCACAATAAAACATGGATTTCTCAATGAAGCCTGTAAAAATGCTTCGAAATTAAATAAGTTTATATTGGTATCTTCTCTCTCACTCACCTATTGAAAAAAGTTGATGATTTTCTATGTATTCACAATTATATATGATAATTATTTAGAAAATATCTATCCTTTGAATAAAAGTTTTAAATAATAAATTCGTTTGGGATTTGTAAAGTTTAAGGGTCTCATTAGCTGAACATAAAACACTTGAGACGCCATTCAAAGAATAATAAGAAAAGGTTCTTCAACTCTCTTTCTACTCCTAATCATTATTTTTGCATTATTGTATTCAGAATATTCCTGTATTGTGAATTTTAAACTTCAGCTTTCACTGACTGATTTAAAAAGTAATTAGGTGTACAGTTTTACCAGACATTATGTTTCCTTTACGAAATTAATTTGTTATCCTAATAGAACAGATACAACATGTTCATGTTGTGTTATTAGACAAATTTGTTCAGTAACTGCATTTATTTTCATTTAAGTAAACTCTTCGTATATTTAATTTATTTTTGAGCGAATCTTAACTAACATCAAAATTTGCGAGGATACTTTGATAACTTTGTCTCACGGGGATCAATAACCAACTAGAACTTAACACAGATTTACTCTACCCGTGATAGTCTAATTTTGAATCCATTAAAACTAGTTTTGGTTATTCTGTGGATTATATTTTTTATACTGATTCAGTAATAAATTTTTGTCTCGTTTGCCTGTTAGGCGCACAGCCTTATTAAAACTCTTTCTCAACAGCTCATTGGTGACATCAGCTCAACGTTTTGGAGGACTTCCCCTTCGCCTTTTGCCATCTGGTTTTCACCAAACTATCAATCTTTCTATATTTTCCTCTCTCTGGTTGACGTGGTCAAAAAATGGAATGGATTAATAATAATAATAATATTACCTTTTATTAGCTCTAAAATTGCTACAAGGCACGTTACAAGGGCTTATATCATAATATACATATCACACAACGGGAGATTATGTTTTTTCTCATGTCATTATAATATATTTTGTTTTGTCTATGTTTAAAGAGAGTTTGTTATTTTTTAACCATTGTTCTAATTTATTCAAGTCTCTTTGCATACAGTGAACGTCTATATCTTTAGAGAAGTAAAAAATAAAGTCGTACAGTCGTGTCACCATCAAAGTTTTACATTAATATAAATATTGAACATCAACAGTATTACTTTTTGATTCACCTATTTGAACGTATTGCTTACGATTAGTGAGGTATTATTTCTAACTTTTTTATTAATATTGGTATATGAACTGTGTCAAAAACCTTCTGTAAGTCTACAAAAAGTCCAGCTGTCAAGTTGCCTTTATCTATTTGTTGTTGAATGTTGGTGACAATGTCCAATACAGTAATTTGAGTATTTTTCTTTTTTCTAAATCCGTACTGAACGTCACTAAGGAATTTTATTTTTTCTAAATAATATATTAATCTATTATGCAGTACTTTTTCAAATATTTTTGAAACAGCCGGAAATATAGGTATCGGTCTAAAGTTCGAGTGTACAGTTTCTTTTTCCGGATGATTTATAAAGAGGGTCGGTCAATTTTAGCAATTTTCAAGACATCAGGAAATTGCCTTATTTCGAATGCCATATTAAGCAAGTCTACCAACATATCAATGAGAGAATACGACGCTGGAGAGTCAGTTTTGCGGCTCCAGACCCACATTTCGAAAGCATCAATACATCGTCTGTCGTCCTCTGTCTCTTCCCTAATGGTCTATGTCTCAGAGTCGTAAAGAAAAATGGAGAGAATTAAGGCGTTATCAAGTCTGATTTTTGTGCGCCTCGTGATATTTTTGTCACGCAACTGGCAACTTGCCAATCTTGCTATCTGTATTCTTCGCCGAATTTCATATTCGCAGTTGCCAGTATTGTCACAAGGGCTCCAAGGTATTCCATCTTGTTTACTACTTCACAGTCACCTAGCTTTAGGCGGTTATGATTTGCTCGGTCTATGATCATAATTTTGTTGCAGTTTACACTGAGGTCATAATCAGAGCTTGCTATCTGAAGCCTGTCCAACAAGTGTATGAGCTCATTTTCGCTTGCTGCAACTAATGTGATACCATCTGCAAGTCTTAAGATAGATACGCCTACAGCTACTCCACCATGCTAGTCTTTCAGCACCAGTTGCATTATGTGTTCACTATAGATGTTAAAGAGAATTGGTGACAGGACACAGGTCTGTCTGACGTCTCTGCCGACTTCTAATTTACCGGAGATACTGCTGTCTACTTTACCAAAGTAGATTTTTCTTCATGCAGGCGGTGGCTGATGGTTACCAGATGTTTGGGCGTCCCCATCTCCAATAATATAGTCCACAGTTTGTCCCATCCCATATTGTCAAAAAAGCCTTACGGTAGTCTACGAAAGAAAGGTACATAGCCAGGTAATATTCTCTTGCTTTCTCGATAAGTTGTAGCAATTTCAGTATTTGCTTCCTGGTATCGCGTCCTTTACCAAAGCCAGCTTGCTCAAGAAGTACTTGCCACGACACTTAATTTTGAAGTCTGAATTGAAGAATCTACAGCATTATTTTACTGGCGTGCGATATTAGTGCCAGCAATCCGTAGTTATCACAGACATATGTCGCTCCCTTTTTATGTAGTGGCACGAAGATTGAGGTTCTGCCATCATCGGGCCAGAGCACTGTTTGCCATTTTCCTTGGCACAGTCTATGAAGGATTCTGACTCAATCTTCACCAACTAACTTAAGCGCCTTGGGCGTGATATTATCGACCTCAGCTGCTTTGCCAGTTTTTAGTTCTTATATAACTCTACCTCCACTTCTAATTTAAGTATTGAAGGTTCCTGTTCGTAGCCCTGTTGCCAGTCATCTTCTACCTCTAGATGGTCTCTTTCAAAAAGCATTTGCACTAAACCTCAATGATCTGGTCCTTATTATTTCTTAGAGTACCGGTGGAGTCCTCAATTTACCACGTTTTTGGTTTAAATTTATGTGTAATCACTCTGACTGTTCGGAAAAGATCCTTGCTATTATTGCGGTCGGCATGTGATATCAGTTCTCTACAAATGTCTTGCAAATGGGAATTCTTGGCGTCAGTGTGTTATACTCTTCGAATCTAAGGCAATGTTGACACCTTGGGCCTTCAAATTTTTCGCGGATTTTACTTCTAAAGTTTTGGCAGTTATACCAGGTTGTTTCATATTTCTACGTGTCTCGCTTTGTGTTTCCGTTACAGCTCTTGTGATGTTATCCTCCACAGGACATTAGGATCTTTGTCATCTAGTGGATTTATTTCACTTTTATATTCCTCTAATTGATTTTGCAAAGCTTGCTATGAGGGGCAAACGTTTTTGTATTTGTCTTGGGTAACACATATGTTTGAGTATTTTTTTGGTATACGAATATAATGACATCTATAAAATATACAGAGTATTTCATGAATAAGGGAATATAGAGCAACTACCTGTAGGTGAGGTCAAAATATGAAGATTTAGTATCTTACCTCTATAGCAAGTTACACCTTTGAGGAAATCTACGCAAAAATATATTGGAGTTTGTATATTCTTAAGGTTTTATAGAACTTTTCTTATCTAGAAAATTTTGATTTCAGGTTGCATAGAATATAATTTCGAAACATTTTTTATGCTTAGGAATTTTTGGAAGGAATTTGAGTATATTAAGTTATAATATATTATATTATATTACGTTGCGTTATGTTACGTTACGTTACGTTGCGTTACGTTACGTTACGTTACGTTACATTATATTATTATATTATATTATAAATGTCTACTACGATTTGTATGATCGATAGTAAGTAATCACACTGTTTGGTGGAATATTAGGACTATCTCTTTATTCAGTTTGATGGTACTTTCGTCTTAAATTGCATAGCTTTCACGTATACTCTGATATAAAAGCCACTAAAAGGTGGAACAAGATCGCTGTATTTTCCTAGAATCGACCCTTCCAAACACTAACCGCGATTAATGCTGCTTAACTTTTCCCATGATTAAAGACACTTCCACAAAGTTGTTCTGCCTCTCACCAAATTTCAAATTTCATTTGTTACAAGTCTTTTGAACAAATTGACCAAAATTTACTCGATTTATTCCTCATACATTAACCTATGTCATCATTACTTCGATATACCTCTTTTTCTTTCTAGATTAGGACTTTTCACAGGTTTTTCTTAAAATAGCCGTTTCTACGATTCTCTGTTTGTCAATATTTTCATGACCGATAAGATTTGTATAAACATTGTTTATAATTTCTTTGATATATTTAGATAAATATCTCTGATTGATTTGAATTCTACATACACGCTTCAATGTGGCACGTATTTTTGCAATAACTAAAAGATCTTTCAGTGTTTACAAAAGAAATCAAAATTATTTCTTATGTTTGTTGGGTATTTTGCCTGGTTTGACATGCTCAAAAGTGAAAGTTTTGATAACGGAAAAAGGACGATTTTCCGAAACGTCAACTGTCTTCGTTTTAATTTTTCTATTTATCATTTAACAATTTTGTTTCAGTTTATATATTTTTAGGTGTGAGACATTTTGTAATAGAAGTATAAAAAACAGCCTCCGTCTGATCCTTTTGGCGCAGAGGTTTATTTCATCAAAATTTTTAAATATTTTTACAGTGGCAAAATACCCAACAAACATAAGAAATCATGAATATGCCACAAATAATAAATTATAAACAAATCAAAATGCTTAATCAATTACTTACCATGGCTATTTATTTTAAATTAGTTTCCATTTACCCAAGTACCCATGAGCTTTAAAATTACTAGAAAATTTTAAGTACGGTTCTAATAGTAGATACATTTTTTCGAGAATCCTTTAACCGCCACGGTAGCGTGGTTAGCGGGTTATAGAGTCCTTTGTGGCGGACACACTTGATCACACTGTTCAGGGTTCAATCCCCAGCTCCAACACTGACGATGTCGGTACGTAAGGAATGTTGAACATTAGCTGGGTTTATGGTCAGTGTTAATTGCAAAAAGATATAAAAACTTTACTGTATCTACGAATAAGGTGTAAAAAATTTGAATCCTAAAAAGCAGCATCGTGCATTCGACCAGAGCAACTGACGTGACGTCACGCGAAATCAGGTCCTGATTCGCAGCTCTCCATTTTATTCGCTGTTTTGAGGGTGAATTTGATGGAAAAAAATACTTCCATATCTACATAGTGGGATAAATAACAGTAAAAGAAAATTGATTTTTTTTGGTTCGGATAGACTTAGATGCCATGAGATTTTAAGTTTGAGCAGAGAAATATTTCTGTTTGTTTGTCTCTATGTTTGTCTACCACCCTCACTCCCTTTAATAGTGGGTGGTAGGGGGGACTTGAATAGGAAACCTCGCCTTCAGTTTGTGCCATAAATGTCATCCTCGAGAGTAATAACCATTTTCTACTACCGTTCGTAAAGTACACACACGTACACATTCCAAGGAACAATTTAAAAGTCATTTGGACTTGAGGAGGTTTTAAGAAAGGTTTGTCAGGGTTAGGAAATAGTCATGTGCTTTATTGATATTGTAGTTAAGGTCTTTTAGGCTTCAAGTATACTTGCTCTTAATAGTAAGTTTTAAAGCATTCTCTAAGACCTAATTATAAAGCTAATTTGCTTCTAGGATAATATGTATTTGTAATGGATTTATCATAACCTACATAAAACTATCCATAAAGCTAATTAGTTTTATGAACGTCTTAAATTCCATTTAGATATAAAGAGGCTTTAAATTATTCTTTATGGTTTTAACATATTTGCAATAAATGCATTTTAAATCCTTTTTAAAACTAGACATTTTCAATGCCTATTAGTACTTATTAAAGGCCATTACAAAACTAGACTTAAAACATCCTTGATAAATGTTGTGATGAAACCGTTATGAAGAAAAAAAAGGCCTCTATAAATCTAAAAGGCAAATTTTAATTCCATAAAACACTTTCCAAAACCTCAATAAAACATTTATTATAAAAATAATAAACAATATATCTGCCTGAAGTGTCGTTGATGCATGTGTGTGTGTGTTAATTAAAAGCATTTCACGACTTACTGATGTGTAATTAAGTCTTTTTTGGAAAGGTGGAAGAAAATAAAAAAGAGTGGCCATTTTAAAAGGACTGTTAAAACACACACACATACAAATTATTTTGAGGTTAAGTTTTAAGTTTTTTGAATCAAATGTCAACGTCCCAAACGTTTTATTACAGCTTTTATCAAGTACATGTGATCTTCGCCAAGTGCATTTGCATTTTTGTAAGGAAGGGATTATTTGTGATAGTATACAAAAAGACTAAAAGGGCTTCATTTAGAGTAAATGTTCTAGGTCATTACCACTATTAGAATATATAGTTTAATGAGAGGACCAGTGTTGCCAGATCAAAATTTTAAAAGTTATCACACGACGCTTTAAAAAGTTACTAAATCTTACTAAAATTTCACTAGATTTGAAATTAAAGCTCTGATCTTTAATTTTCAAAAGTTGCAGTGTCTGTAGGTCACGTAATTTTCTTGAGCTCTCTGGGCACAGCATAGCTTTGAGCGTCCCCTATCTGATTATTTCGTTGCCAGACTTCGTACTCTGTATTGTATTAAATGGTTTGTAACTAGAAAGTACTATTTGTCTACGAGACGCTAGAGGGCAACGAGCCCAGGCTATTCGATTGTAGCGATTCACGGTCAATAAACTATACGGTTACCTCAATTAGCAGCTTTTAGACGAGAGAGACGCGCGGAGCGGGGAATCGAATGAAAGATATTCTGTTAGGGTCTACAGCCTACGTCAGCTGTAGACACTACAGGCATTTTTGTCTGTGTCTTTTGCACGGAAATCAGATATGTCTGTCTCTTTCATTCGATTCCCCGCTCCGCGCGTCTCTCTCGTCTAAGAGCTGCTGATTGAGGTAACCGTAGAGTTTACTGACCGTGGTAGCGATTAACGTGAACAGTTCTGTATTAAATGGATCGCAACTCGAATTTAATGTTTGCCTACCTTGTTGCAGGGGCCTGGGCCCACTTTAAAAGGGGGCCCCAAAGGCTGCTAAACCTCGAACGCAGGGTAGGGTGGTCACCCTGTGCCCTGAATAAAATTTTAATATTTTACGTGCAGTACCCCCTCTGCAATAAGCTAGTGAGGAGGAAGTCTCACACGGCTGACTACTCAGGTCCTTGGGGGTGGCTTCGGTAATTGGGGTGGTGTAGGTGGTCAGATATAAAAGGCAACGTCGTTCTAATTTAACATTTAATACAATATCAGGGTACGTAGTACAAAATCTTTCACAATTATCACCGATAACTCGGTACGCAGTACAAGTTCACAATATATTCTAATAAGTGGGGCCCACACGCTTAACCTAATATACACAAAATATCTTACAAAATAATAAATCCTTTAAAAATGTACAAAAGGTCAATATGCCAGAAGCGTGACAAAAACTACAATTGACCCAAGGTACGTTAAAACATAAAATTACTTAAAATTATTGACATCTATTTGTGAAATAAGGCAATGCTATTAAGTGAGTGAAGTAACGATACACAAAATGTACCAAATATTACTGAAATCTAATGTGTTACTGAGATTTACGTTACAAGCAAAATATTATCAATATTCCTTGAAAATGGACGTGGACGTTGAGTAGATGTACCGGATCCCTCGTTATAGAGAATATGATTCCGCTTACCTTTGGTAGTGTCTGAATACCTTTTCCCGTCCTACCAGGGTAGCGTAATTCAGGGTGATAACAGCCGCAGGCGGTAGACCATCTACGTAGAGTCTAAGGTAACGTGCCGAGATCCCCAGTATCATACATACACAACATGTCAGTCAATCATCCACCATCTAGACATCAAAATCTGGACTAGAATTTGAAACTAAGGTCAGGCTGGAAGTCCCTCGTAAAGTGTAGGATGTGACATAAAAGCTCAAGTGGAATACCAGTAACAGGTCCAAGTAAAATCATAAGGTATCCATCCAAATAGCCATAAACCAACAAATAGATCCCAATACTTGTAATATACTCAACAATGAACAACTAACGAACGAACAAATCAACAGACAAACAAACAGCCCTGCAATAAAATAAATAACCTAAATTACAAATCTATTTCAACCTTAAGTGGATTTTCAGAGACGTACCTGAGATGTGATGTGGGCTGAAAGAGGTCCTTTGCCGTCAAAATGGCACTCCAAAATCTTGCATTCAGACGATGCCACGTGCTTTGAAAATTGACTTTATCCGGAAAATCCGTAGCTGCATTTCCCAAAACGATACTCCAAACCAAATGAAAATACAACTAATCTTGTCGTGATGAATACTTAATCCCATAAATGGGGCAAAACTTACAATATTGCTAAAACTCGTATTCAGACGACTCAATCTTCAAGCAGCAAAAGGAAAAATGACCAAGAAGAAAATGTCCTCTATCAAAATGTCAAGTTCTTGTCTTCCGTCTCGGTACGTTCAGAATTTCTACTCCACGGCGCATCCCACAACTAGAATAGATTTTCCTAACTTCGTTTATATCCACAAATATTATCATAATATACCCTGAAAGCCGTCCCCTCATAAATCTACCCACCAAAGAAGGTTTAATCAACAATACTGGCCATTGTAGAAGCTTTACAAGGGCGTTTTTGCAATGCACTCTCTTAATGAATATCCGAACGCACTCACCCATACTACCTGTATCAAAGTATATTATATGACTAGAGTAAGCCATTAGGTACTGCTATTATGCAACCAGTTATACTCTATTAATTCGCGAAAGACGGTATCAATAGGCTCAAATGTACAATAAAATTTGGGAAAATAACGAAAATTAGTACATAAATTTCTGGCCATTATTAAATGTGAAAATCGACCGTAACAACCTACCAGTAGAGGGTAATAAATTGGATGATTAAAAAATCATTAAAAATGGGCATTTTCATAAAAGTTTTCACTAAATCACTAGATTTAAAAAAAATCACCAGATCTAGTGAAATTTCACTAGACCTGGCAACAGTGGAGAGGACTGTAAAATGACAAATAGGTTTTTAGTTGGCCGGCCATGTTTTTCTTGTTATATAAAAATTCAAGGTCAATCTCACAATTATAATTATCAATAATTATCACTTTTTCGTTAGCAAATTAAGGTAGAATTACAAGAAACGACTGAAAATTACCGTGGGAACCGAGAAGCAGCCCACTTTTTTAAATTTGCTGATTACGTGTGTCTATGCAAATTTTGTATGGATATTAAAATCATTATTATTTCTGAGGGGCTCTTGTTTTTTGGGCCTTTCTTATGTAGTTTTAACGATAAACTGCTGTTGGTTTTAATTTTTTTGTCATACCTGATGGCTTTTTATTACCTTTTAAATCGGCCTTAGAGAGGTTATAGTGCTCAACGCTTTATACATTTCAAATTCCATTTTATCTTCAATAAGTCTGATGGTGTGTTTGCTTAAATCAGTTTAGAAAAAATAAATGCAATAATAAAATTATTTGGATTCCTTCGTGGACATTCTTATAGCTTCTCAGTTCTAATATGATTTTAAAAACCAGTTTTAAGGTAGCCTTCTAGGTGTTTTCTAGAAATGCAGGAAGCTAATAGAAAAGCTTCTGACAGTTTAAAATAGGTTTTAAGAAAGGTTTTAAAACGGCCCGAACAAGGTTTTCAAGAGCAGCACTATGCCTCACTAAGGAGTTTTATGATGGAATTTAAAAAGGCCATAACAACCTTCATAAGGGTGGGCCCTTTTAGTCTACAAGTCGCTTTATGACGGTATTAAGGATATTGTTACAGCAGAATAGATTTTTCAAGGCATTTTATAAATAGTTTTATAGCACCCTTGTATACATTTAAGAAACTAAAATTGTACCTTGGGATGCTGTGTAGTGGATAAAGTAAACAAGTAAAAAAATGCTTATTGATGTGCCTGTAATAATAATGTATTTTTTTTAAATAAAAAATTAGTTATTTCATTTTATGTAATCCATTTGTTTATTATTGTCACTGAGTAAATTATTATCAAATATACCTATGTTTAGTGTTCTTTAACAACAATGGTTATAGTTTTTTATGTGTATTTTTTATTAACTGGTTTATGAGAAAATAACCAATTTCAAATTTTTTTTATATCTCGTTGCAAAACTTGTTCTTATTATTATTTTAAAGGAGCCATCAAAAACAAAACATAATATGCCGTAACGGCAAAAAAAATGGAAAATTACAGGTTTTTGAAAATAAATCGGTGTCTTATAGATTAAGAAAGATATAAAAAAATTGAAAAATAAGTTTTTCCCCATAAACTAGTGACTAAGAAAATACACATTAGAGAATATTATTTAGGTATTAAGCAAATCACAACCTTACACACTTTTTTATTTATTATAAAATTATCTACTTTCTGTATATTTTTGCCCTAATCTAGGCACGCTAATATGCTAGTTAGGTAAATACTTTAAAATATTCACTATAGGAGAACCAATCAAAACAACAACTCTTCTAGCTAATACTTACAAAGTATTGAATTAGACGAGAGAATTCCTATCATTTTAAAGCAAAAAATATATCGAAAATACTTAAATCATTTATTTAAATTCAGTCATTCACACTTTTTTGTTTATTATGAAATTTTCTCCTGTATATTGGTACCTTAATCTGGTCACACTAATAGACTACTTAGGAAAACTCTTTAAAACACTCATCATTGGAGAACCAATTAAAACAACTACTCTTCTAGGTAATACCGACGAAGTATTGAATTACATGATAGGATTACTGACATTTTAAGGCAAAAAAAAATGAAAATACTTATATCATTTATTTAAATTCAATCATTCACATCAATTATTGCACCTTACATTCTATTTCAACACTAGGAAAATTGTACAAGTTTTCTCGACCTCGTTAGTTCATGTGTTATTTATAAGCCTATTCTTGATTTATTTTTACAATTATTTTTTATTTATTTGCTTTCATTATGATTAGAGAATATTATTTAGGTATTTAGCAAATCACAACCTTACACACTTTTTTATTTATTATGAAATTACCTAATGTAAGGTTCAATAATTGTTGTGAATAACTGAACTTCAATAAACGATATAAGCATTTTCAATACATATTTTTTAGCTTTAAAATGCTAGGAATACTATCATCTCATTCAATACTTCGTCAGCATTAGCTAGAAGAGTATCTGTTTGGATTGGTTCTCCAATAATCAGTGTTTTAAAGTATTTACGTAACTAGTATATTAGCTTGCCCAGATTAGGTCAACAATATACAGAAAGTAGGTAATTTCATAATAAATAAAAAAGTGTGTAAGGTTGTGATTTGCTTAATACGTAAATAATATTCTCATCAAAAAAATATAATTTTTTTTAAAGAATCACGGTAATAATAAATTTTGGTAAAAAAAACACGCTTTTCTTTCACACTCTGTAGGCAGTAACGTGCTGCAAAATAAAAGAATCCGGCAAAACTCACTGTTTCACATATAAATTGTCTCTTTAATCCTGAAACCGCATATTGATATCTGTTCTCCTCAAAAAATGTGACATTAAATTCAACTTAAAAATTCTCCTGTTCCGTTTCAATTTATGAGCAGTTTAAATAATAAACAAAATATACTAGTTTTGAATGCTCTAGAGCACTTTATAAACTGAAAAAAAACAAGGTTAAATGTATATTCAGCTTCAAGATATGGGTAAATATAAAAGATCTGGTGGATCGAATATTCTGTTCTCAGCTCAAATCCAGATATAAGTATTTGATCACTCTCAGGTGCAAAAAATAAAGCTTATCCTAAAAGCAAAACTGGTGTTCCCCTAACTGGTCGCTAAGACAACACCCCCGTTCCTTTATACGGCTATAGGTAATTAAATACTGGGGCCACTTGTCTCCTTATTGTTGTGTGCTCTGCTTTGCTGGAAAGTCCAATTTATTGCTCATTTCACTGCTTAATTCAAGTGAAGTATGAAATGAAATATTTCCTATGTAAAAACTATTTCAGGTATTCGATCAAACTGCGAGTTCACTTAACCAACAGGGCTTTGAAATCAATTCTTGAGCTTATTCAATATATACGTTTTCATTATATTTTCACGATTATTCAAGAAACTGGGTTCTTATAAAAGAACTTAAAATGGGTATTTTACTTACACGTGAATTTGTATGAAGTATGTTCGCAAAGAAATAAACAAACTTAGAACTAAAAAAGTCTTCTTGTTAGCTTGAAAGGTAGATTTAAGCAATATAGATGAATTTCTTCCCACACATCATTAGCTAATTATTTTAATATCATGATTTTTTCTGGTATAACCTTCGCAACTTAATAAAAGATAATAAAATATAATGATACTTCGCGCACTCTTGACACAAAAAATAAACAGTATTGCAAGATACAAATCATTAGGAAAGCCAAAAGTGCACACTAAGTTGCTTTACTCAACGGGCAGTCAAAATAGAAAATTAATGGTTATAAAAAAAATCGGTAGCTACGGAAGCGGCTGGAACCTCCCCACCCAGTGAATCTTTGAAGCCGAAAAGAGCACTAAAAAATATGAACGATCTCATTTAATTATATTATTGAGCAATGGCACGTAGTGGGATCATCGATTGTAGTAATGTCTGAAATTTGGTATTTAGTTTACTGAGTTGATTTCGAAACTCTTTCCTCTACAAAAAGTCTGGTAAATGAATCCGAACGGAGATACGGAAGGGGAAAATTTTTTAGCAGTTACGAACGAAACCGCAGTATTATGAAAGTACATCAACTCCACATCTCCCCCACCAAAATTTCAGACGAAAACTACGGGACATTTTTTTGTGGAAATTTTTTAAAATAATCAAAAAAAAAATTTTTGTAGTTACAGATGAAATTTTGGGTACTTGTTCTATTTAACGTCAATAATGTCAAAAAAATAATTTCAGACGTTTTCCATGGGCTGATTTTGAGATATAAGGGTTGAAATTTGAAAAATTAAAAAAAATTGTTTTTCGAATGTTGGTAAAATGGGGTTGAAATTGATGAAAACGTCTGAATAGCTCATTATGAGTTCTTAAGAGGTTTAAAAATGATATATTTCGCTTTCAGACGTTTCCATTGATTTTGCAACCTTTAAAGTGGTCATCAGTTTTTGACTATTACATGTTTAAAAATGTCTCGAAACTGATAAAAATTCTTTATTCATGCCAAATCAATGAAAACGTCTGAAAGCGAAATATATCATTTTTGAACCCCTTAAGGACTTGTAATGAGCTATTCAGACGTTTTCATCAACATTTGAAAAATATTTTTTTTTTTCAAAATTTTGCAATTTTCAACACTTATATCTCAAAATTGGCCCATGAAAAACGTCTGAAATTATTTTTCCGACATTATTGACGTTGAATAGAACAAGTACTCAAAGTTTCGTCCGTAACTACAATTTTTTTTTATTTCAAAAACTTCCCGCCAAAAAACGTCCCGTAGTTTTCGTCTGAAATTTTGGTGGGGAGATGTGGAGTTGATGTACTTTCATAATACTGCGGTTTCGTTCGTAACTGCTAAAAAATTTTTTTCGACTTTTACTAGACTTTTCGTAAAGGAAAAAGAGTTTCGAAATCAACACAGTAAACCAAATACCAAATTTCAGACATAACTACAATCGATGATCCCACTACGTGCCATTGCTCTTACTATATTTATTAAGTCGAAATATTTTTCATCTTAAAATAGGTCGCTAACTCCTCATTCCTCAAACGGGCAGAAACCACCTCTCACTCACCAGAAAGTATGCTATACAGAATTTACAAGTTATTCGGGGGTGTAAAATTCATTAATTATATTTTTATCGTAATCAGCGCCTGCGAAAACGGGGAAAGGCGTATGATGATCCAAAGTGTAATTAATGAATTTTACACCTCTTGGAAGGGTTGAAGCAACCCTCGAGGTCTCTACCACCTTCTTTTCCGCGAAAAATGAAGGGATATGCACACAATAACGATCATGTGCCGAAAAACCTGTAAATCCTGGATAGCATGCTTTCTGGTGAGTGAGGAATGATTTCTGCCCGTTCGAGAGATGAGGTGTTGGAGCTAAAAATGAATATTTTTCTCGATCAGTGACCCCCCGAAAACGGTGGATAAGCGTTTGAACCGAATCATTTGAATAAAAAGATTTTCTCGTTGATTAAACCCTCGAGAGGGTTTAATCAACCCCCTAGGCCACTCTGGATTCCACTGACTCTATAGCCCCATTTCATGTTATTTCAAGTATAACCCGTCGATAAATCACTCCCCAGACCCGTTTATATATAAAAAGACAAAGGAATCCCCATAAAAGAGGCGGTTTTTGGCCGTTTCAGGGGGTTGCGGTGGTCAAAAACTTCTCCCACCACTTCCATCGTGTTTAGCACCCTCGAAAATGGGAGGAAAAGTAATCTCGTCTTTGCACGAAATATTTACAAAAAACTCGTCAAATAATGCTTCATCACACACAGTAGGCTAGAACCACCTTTAAATGAAATATGCATGCACTCTCTCATTTCCTACGGGAAATGGTTAGCTTTATCTGTCCTGAGACAATTGCCGTAAAATCTATAATCATTCCCTTGGCCGTTTTCTAGAAAATTCACTTTTAATTTTTTTTTTTTTTTGAAAACTGATTTTTTGCATTGATAAGCTTGTTAAAATGCAAATCAAGAAAGTAAAATTGAATATTCCAATACAAATTTCAACTTAAGCCAAGTTTGGGGAAATAACATACGTTTTGATAATAATCGGGTTATATAAACTTTCCAAGTAGTCAATTTAGACAAAATTATTAGGTCTATTCCTATGTTATTTTGAATGACAGCAATTTTTGTCTACCAATATATCCGTAACCAATGAATAACATTACTATTTGCGTAACTGGATTTACTATAGGGAAATCCAAGCGCCTCTATTAGCCATCTGAGTAAACTTTCCATTCTCTCAGTCAGATAACGGGTGAGTATGAGAACTATACCACCGCCGATGAAGACAACCCACAGAAGAGACATGACGATAACCCAACCACCCACCCACTACCCTGCAGGTATCGGACGAAATGCCATCCAGTACCCGTAGTCACCTAGCTCCGTGCAGATCGAAAGTGTTACCAAAGCACTTAGGTCTGCACTTCCTCGAGCTACATAGCTCATTCCTACCTAACCGATGATCCGGATGGCAGGATGTCAATTGACATTCTGCATACCGGTAGTCAATCCCAGCCAAAAATACCCCAACGTTTTCGAACAGACAGATATCTACCCAGGGGGTGACAAGCTGGCGAAGAAAGATCATCAAGACAGAAGAGCGCCAGCAGATAAAGGCCTTAGTCAGCAAGGTCCAAAAGGCCAGGACCCGGGGAGGTGGGCCGAAGTCATCCACACCGCTCACATTTGTGAGTGGGGTTAATGTAAAGTAAGCTCGCCCACCCCGTACGAGGCCGGTCCAGGTCTACAGCGATGTACTAGGGTAAAGAGCAGTAGTCCTGTTCGACCTAAGATATCTGAGACCGCCATCACTGCCAAAGAATATTGGCGTCGCTCGGTCAGTTACTCTTTAGACTTCACTAGGCAAACAATCCAAGACTCCAAGAGTGAAAATTTTCTGTGACCATGATTAAAATCAAAGAAATTATGCAAAATGCAAATGCAATGCAAATCATGCAAGAACGCACGATGAAAATAGATATTGTCTTTGTCTATTTTATAAACGTAAGAATCACGGATTGAAGAAGATAACTGATACTTAACTGATAGGTTGTTTGAAATATGTCCGGGTATTCAGTGGCTTCAAAAATGTAGTAGATTCTTGTTTTTATCAATGCAAAAAATCAGTTTTCAAAAAAAAAATAAAAGTGAATTTTCTAGAAAACGGCCAAGGGAATGATTTCAGATTTTACGGGAATTGTTTCGGGACAGATAAAACTATCATTTCCCGTAGGAATTGAGAGAGTGCATGCATATTTCATTTAAAGGTGGTTTTAGCCCACTGTGCACATAGAATAAATGTAATTTGAGACGCTGAATACCAACTCGATGTCAGATTTCCCCCAGCAAAGCACCAGAATTTTCTAACCTCAAAATAATAGCTTTAAATCTACAATATTGTCAAAAAAATTAAAGAAGTCCTAAGCAAACGACCACATCTTAACACTTGAAGTAGTAATTCAAGATACCCAAAGGGTTAAAGATCTTATTCCTATTGTGAGCGTTTTCTTTCATTTTTTGGACAATACTGTAGATTTAAAGCAATTATTTTGAGGTTAGAAAATTCTGATGATTTGCTGGGGGAAATCTGACATCAAGTTCGTATTCAGCGTCTCAAATTACATGGGTATACAATATTTTAGATGATTTCATAGGTATTTACTTTCTTTTTTTTACAATATTGTAGATTTTAAGCTATTTTTTGAGGTTAGAAAATTCTAGTAATTTTCTAGGCAAACTCCAACATTGATTTCAAATTCAGCGCTTCAAAATTCATAGGAATATAATATTTTAGTCATTTGTATAAGTGTTTCTTTTCTTTCTTTCACAATATTGACGATTTTAAGCGGTTTTTTGAGGTTAGAAAATTCTGGTGATTTGCTAGGGGAATTGACATCGGTATTCAGCGACTCAAAATACATAGGAATACTATTTTTAAAAAATAAAAATTTTGTATTTCTGCTTACATTATTGTTATAATATTATTTTGGGTATTCAGCAGATAACTTTCATAGAATTCATTCGTTCCTTTCATATATCATTGATCTAAATCTGAACATCATGTATAAAGAAATTGACAAGATTGTTCATAAGGGGAATCTTGTTGATGTTCTAGCTTGGTCAGATTTAGATCAACGATATATGAAAGGAACGAATGATTTCTTTAAGAGTTATCTGCTGAATACCCAAAATAATATTTTATAGGAATACTATATTTTGGTCGTTTGCAAAGCACTTTTTTTTTTCTTGTAATAATTAATAATAACATGCAACGACAATATATAGGTGTTATTTACGATTTATGTTAATTCACAGGAATTTCACAGATTCGCTTAAGTCGGCGCTAGTGCGTTTATTGTGAGTTTTGTAAAATAATTGCTTACGACAGTTAAAGTACAAGGCTGCTAATGAATTTCAATAGGGCTCTATTCTGGTAATTGATAAAGAAGACTAACTTCCTATTTTCTACATCCTTTCATCCGCGAAGGCGTTCAATTTTTTCACACGCGATTTTCTCGAAAACTGCTAATCCTAGTAAAATAGTTTCATATAAAAAGTTTTATATAAAAAATTTCGTATAAAAAAAGTTTCCTCCATCCTCTTTATTTCTTTTCAATATACTTGGTATGTATTTCCAAAGATTAAAAAGTTCCAGGCTTACCTCCCTACACATTTTTACATTTTATAGACATAGCCTAAAAAACAATATTTTTATTAAAATTTTACCTTCTTAAAAACATTTTGTTAAGGTAGTGGAGGACTGACATTAAAACGTCACTTCTTTCTTACAAAGCTTACATAAGATCAATGATTGATTATGGCCGTACTTTTAATGAGTCTGCTAGTCATTATTTAAGCGTATTGATATCGTGCAAATTAATGCCCTTCGGATTTGTCTCAGTGATATGAAGTCGACTGGCTTTAATGCCCTAAATTTAGAAGATCTAGAAGCTCCAATAATACTTACTCAGCGAAAAATTTCTTTTGAAACGTATATTAACAACCATTTAAAAAACATCATCATTTAATAATACCTTCGATCTGACAAATAAATACTAAATTTAAAAAAATCTCCACCTCTCGCTTCTGCACTCCGTGAATGTTCTCATTTGGTCTCACTCTGAATATAAAGTCTCTAAATATAACACTAGAAAATTTTCCAAATTCCGAGCTACGTACACAGATGCTTCTAGCCTTCAAGGGGAACAGGATGTGCAATTTGTAGTCTATCTATCATACGGCAACAGAAATGTACCTCACTCGATTTTTCGTTGTCTTTTTGTCAATAGGTGCAGAAGGAGGGGATAAAATTGAAGTTAGACCTCATGGTTGTCGTAGCGGACACGTAACTTGTAAAATTCAAATTGAAATTTGAATTTTACAATTGACATCAGATATTTAATGAAATTTCTTGCTGTTCATTTGATACATGATTTAAGATGCCCTAACAAATCCAAAAATACCCTTGACAGCATTTTTCGTGGTCAGGTCTGGTGTCCAGGTCCAACTTTCGGAAATTCCGAGAAAACGGCTCCAGGTGCCATGACGGGATGTTGCGATTTTTCTTTTAAATCGAGATGTCGCTTAAGAGTGATTTTTATGAAGCTAAGGTACTATTGACAGCACCTTTTGTGTCACAGAAAGGGCTAATATACAAAAATGGGTTTTGCCAGGTCGTCCAAAGGTTTGTATGCAGCTCCGGTCTAGGAAAGTGCGATGAAGGTGGATAGGACGAGAGGGAGGATGGCTAGGATCCAGCGATGTGCCGCACTAAAGGTATGCAGTGCATATAAAACGATTTCGTACGAGGCGGCGTTGATAGTGGCGGGAATCCCCCCTTTGGATCTGATGGCCAAAGAACGGCTGGAAATCTTTGATGGAGCCGGGAGGGCAGAAGCCAAGGACAGGCTGTTTGAAAGATGACAGAGGCGGTGGATGAGACGCGTCATCCCGAACATCAGAGCGTGGATGGAACGGAGGCATGTAACGGTTTGTTATTTGTTGCTCGGGCGCCAAATTATGTAACAGTTTGTTGTCGGGTAGCTGGTTTGGAGATTAATCGGGATCCAGATTAGTTAATAAGACAGCCCAATAAAAATATAAACAATTTATTTTCTTCTTCAAACAGGTCATACGTGGCAGTGTTACATAACATACAGGTTGTACCGTATCTTTTACGGTTCTTAGGATAACATTTTCTATTATCGGAGAGAGAGAGAGAGAGTGTGTAACGATGCGATGCGACGTTAGTTGCTGCTACTGGAGTGACATCGGACTTCGAGCGAATAACGTCGACTCAAGAAGTTTCCCAGCTTAACACGGTGTAGGAGGTCTCCAGGTCAGGCTCATCCGCTCTGGTTCTGGTGGCGAAACGGCGTTGGGGAATGACTAACGACTCGGGGGGGTCCCAGCTCAACACGCTGAAGAATTTCCAGGGTCAGATTGCATTCGTTCCATCGTGCTTGCATCGGGAGATGCACAAAGCTGTAATATATCCAGCTCATCACGCTGTAGACAGATTGACAGAATTGCCCGCTCTCTGAATTAATTGATTTGGGGCCGGGCTTTTATATCCGATAATCCTCGCTTACTGGTGACGTAGAACTGCGTATAGTTTAGTGTCGTGTGCAAATCCGTGCCTCTAGACCTTGGAGCTGGGTAGATTTGCGTGTCGCATGCACATTGGTGTCGTGTGTAAATCCGGAAACTTTGGTAATGGAACATGAATTTATGAATGCTTCATTACAGGCATGGTGAGGTAGGCTATTACCTCACCCAAGCCCTAAGCGGACATGTGTGCTTCATGGAGTACTTATATGATATTGGCAAGACTGACAGCAGAGAGTGTGCATACTATGGAGAGGTCGATGACGTGGAGCACACCGTGTTCGCATGCAACAGATGGAGAGAAGAGAGACGAGACGGTGGGGCGTCGTTATTATCTCCGGAAGATATGGTAGGGAGGATGCTAGAAACGGAAGAGAGCTGGAGAAGGGCGGAGGAGGCAATAACCCGCATTATCAAAAAGAAGGAAGAGGAGGAAAGAGAGATGGGTTTGAACCCATGGAGAAACGCCAATTAACACCGACAATATTAAATGACCTGTGGGTCCGATGAAAAGCGAAAGCAGTCCCAGGCCAAGAGGAAACACTGAAGAGAGGGAGGGGTTTTAGCTGGTTGGAGTCCAGCACTGCCCGTTCGCGATAGACTCTAAGCGACGGGTGTCCATGATGATTTCCCCTCCCACAGAAAAAAAAGGTCGTCCAAGGGAAGCTGTTGTTTGCAGAGGATGTAATATCAGAACCAATGGTCTAAAAAATGTTTCTTTAATCTAAAAATGTTTGTATGACTGTTAACAAGAAATGTTTACGATTGACAGAAGTTTTGTGGTATGTTTTATTTATTTAATTTAAGCAAATTGCGGTTATGAATTTGGTTATTTTTTAAAAAATTGCTTTAAAGCACGTGGTGAATATAAGAATGAATGGGGTAAAACAACTACATGGAAAGATGCTGTTCAAATGTAAACATTTTTAGTTAGCAGCATACAAATATTTTTGGAGTAAAGGAACCTTTTTAGACCATTGCTTTTGATATTAAATTCTCTACAAATAACAGCTTCATTTTAACGACCTGGCAAAACTCATTTATGCATGTTTCTGTGAAACAAAAAAATGATGTTAATAGTATCTTGGCTTCATTTGTATCATATCTTTCTGACATGAAACGGCACGTAATATTTAGTGATTTCAAGTCTGTTGTATAAATTGCAACTTCAGGAGTTCCCCAAGGATATGTCCTTAGTCCCCTGCTTTTCAACATATTCGTTAATGACATCGTTAAATATTTGATGTGGTCCAAATATCTTTAAGTCGCCCTCATAAAGAAGGCATTTCACACCTATATCTATAACGATGTCATTAATGAATATGTTGAAAAGCAGGGGACCAAGGACATATCCTTGGGGAACTCCTAAAGTTGGAATTTATACAACAGACCTTCAGCACAATTTGGACAAGATTTCAAATTGGTGCTTATTAAATAAACTACCGCTTAATCCACAAAAGTGTAACGTAATGTCATACACATTAAAGACGTCAACTTTGGCATTTAATTATATTCTCTTTATCTTTCGCGATCTTGGTGTAATTTTTGTTAAAAACTGTGATTTAGACGATAGTGTGTGAGGCATACAAATCCGATGAATTTATAGCACGAAACAGCAGAAATTTTGTGGGCCTAAACATCATTAAAATGCTATATAACTATTTTGGGAGACCTAAACTTGAATATGCTGCGATTGTATGGTTTTTTAAATCAGATGGTGTACCCACCTTTAGGCATACTGCAAAATGAACTACTTGAGAAACATTCAATGGTAAGTCTCTCAAAACGACGCGGCGGAAGTATCACTCACAAACATTTTTATTTAAATTATTCATAATAAAATCAATTGCCGAGACATTGTATCTCAATTAAACTTTTGTGTTCTCAGAATATCCTCCCGTGATAACGTAACCTTCTACCTGCCCACAGCGTCCCGTAACTTTAGTAACATAAGGGCCATTTACTTGGAATAAATGACTTTGTTTTTCTCTCTCTGAATAATTAGATTACTATGATTTATATTTGTCTCATCTACTGTTTTATTGTTTATTTTAGTACTTTAACTATCATATTATACTTACTCCTGTTCTGTAGTTGGATATTTCACCTGCAGAACGGTGTAATAAATAAATACATAAATGTAAACCACGTTGAAGCGATATCTCGATTTAAAAAAAAAATCTCCACGTTCCATTATGGCACCAGCAAACTGGACCTGGACCTGACCTGACCTGACCTGACCTGAAAAATGCTGTCAAGGGCATTTTTGAATTTTTTAGGGCATCCTAAAATATGTATCAGATGGACAACAAAAAATGTAATTAAAAATCTGGATCCGAATTTCCATTTGAATTTTACAAGTCACGTGACCGTTCCAACCGCCAAGAGGTCTACCCCCACTTCACCCCCTCCTCATTCACCTACTGAGAAATAGACAGCAAAAAATTGAGTGAGGTACATTTTTGCTGTCGTATGGACTATTACATACCTCCAAAAAATATTGGTAGTAAAATATAACTTATGACACATTTTATTTTTACAGCAGAAACGGCAAATCCGATGGAAATTTACAAATAATTAAATCCGTTTTTGATTTCTGAAATAAATCTATGACCATTTCTTCAGAACATCACTTAAATATTCGATTTTTCAATATTTTAGATAACTTAGAAAATATTCTGAAGATAATGAATGTACACATCCTAAATGTTTTTGTTTAATTCCTAGCGTATTTTGACATTAATTTTAGAGATTTAATTTAGTTAAACGAAGCTGTAGAATTGTAGTGCTATTTGCGTAATTAATCAAAATTATGTTTAATGAAAAAGCATAAAAATGAAACTAGTGATTTAACACATGATAAATTTCAGAATCAAAATATATAAAGGCTCAAAAGCTTGGCAATGTTTATGCGAGCTTTTAACGTAGGTTTTTATACATTTTAGGTCCGTGGGCTCATACAACCATTTCATATGGATTTAGGCCGACTGTTTTAAACAGGATTGTTTTAATACCATTTATACTAATCGAATTTACTCTGATAGAGGGATTTCCACCCCTCGAACCCCTTTATACTATGTGCTTTGGACATGTGTATGACGCGATAGCATTTAGAGTAATGCACTAATACACATACAAATTTTAATTTAGCACATTCAGAATGATCGGTCGACTGATAAATATTGACTTCAAACACAGGGAGTGACGCTGTAATGCTAATTTTTTCATTTGATTTTCAGCACCCTTGTAAGGTTTATTTCGTGTTTAAATGTAAATACAGGCATGTAAATTCAATAGGAATAGGAAGTGACAGAAATAAAAATATAAAATATATAATTGTGGTAATTATGGAAATCTTTGTTATTACTTCTACATCCACGTAGTGGAATGGAAGTATAGTAATTGTAAAACAAAACTTGATTTTTTTTTCTTCAAATAGGCTGAAAATGTCATGAAACGTCGAGACTTTAAGTTTGAGAGAAAAATTTCTGTCTGTCGATCTGTCTGTAATCTCATTTGGGCGAACGATTACTCTGAAACCGTTTATGATATTGATTTGAAATTTGGTACACTTATGTATTATAACGAAATTTGGAGCTAGAATATATTTTGGGGAAAGAGTTGGGAGTAAATAGAGGTAAGAAGGTAAAGCGAAAATATTTTTGACCTCAGCCATCCTCACACCACCCCCACCATTATTAAAGTGGGCATAAAAATGAAATGAAAATTTGACTGTCTCTTTAGGAGGTAACAAAAGTCGAATTATGACAGTTTTAGTCATTCTAAAAAGCGGTTTTCATCCATTTCAAGTGCTTAACCAAGTTTATTCATGGGGGTCACTCGAAAGCGAGCCAAAGTTATGTTATTCTTTATCATGCAAAAACTGGAAGACCTCATATAACTTATATAATATACTGCTTTAAAATATATTATTTAACTAATTAGTCCTGAAAAATCATAGGAATTCATAAAGCTAAGCTCTGGCGACCAAAAATTGTATTATTACCATTACCGTCAATTCACAATTTTTTCAACCCGAAACCAAATTGCTCCAATACACTTCCAATTGGAATCTTTTTACGCTAGTCGGTTATTATGTTAACTCTATAACTAGGTACTGTATGCAGCTGAAATTAAACATCCCGGGATGTGTCCCAAACTTACCATGGGTGTTATATGTACAGACCTGATTTATTTTATGTAGGTACTTATTGATTATACTTTATTTAGATAAAAATTTCCTGATTTAGAATCTGATAATGGCAAAGTTGAAACAAGGTTTTGCTCTTCTCATAGTTTAGTAAAATCTAACGCCACAAGGACAATTTTTATTCATGCATTTACGAGGTGCGACACTGTAGAAGAACTCACTACCATACGTCTGAGAGACGTGACACCAATTTATTTATTAAGGGAGCCAATCGCATTCTGCCCCGTTCTTCCACTCTCAGGTGGGTTAGAGATAAGATATAACTAGATAGAATAAGTAATAGGCCAAGGTTGCACTACCTTAGGTCATTAACGACGCTCCCTCTTGTAAAATTTGAAAGGACCACTCACTTTTTCTTATATAAAGTGGTTCTAGGTTAAATTTTCTAGTAAATAATTACTAGGTTCAAAATGAATGCAAAAATCTTATCTAACAAATCATATAATTTGAAGGAATTGCCTCCCCAACTAAGGCAAGGTAAATTTTACCATGCAAATGAGAGCGTGCGCTGACAATTGATTTGGTAGAAAAGATTCATGCAACTTCTCCAGAATTTAATGCAAGTATTTTAAAATTTGTGAATTATAGAAATTATGGTTGACTGAAAATAATATAAAAACATTTGATTTAAAAATTTTGATTCGTTTGCAATTAGCTTTAAATGTTCTGTATTATGATTATGTCATTCACAGGAGTTCGACTAATACATGAGTTTGATAATGTTCGGTCAGTCCCACGAGTTACTAATCCTCATGTAGATTCAGTAAAGGGAAAATGACACTGTCTCGCCTTCGAGCGACTTTTTTGAGTTGTTTATGCACAAGGCGGTTTTCTCTATAACTTTACTATTTGGAAAGCCTTGCATTTGGCTTTCCTACTATTGCTTTCTATTGATTACACAGCCCCACAAGAGAAAAAAAAGTTCTGTACCAGAGACGTGAATACATAGATTTTGTGTATTTTTTTATGCTGAATCCGAATCCGCAGCCAAAACTATGGGTTACCCAGGTAGTTTTTTAGTAAAACGCAAAAACATCCCCTAAAATAGAGTGATACGGTAAAGCTTTATAATAAAATGCAACAATTTGTAAATACTTTGAGAAAACATTTTAAAATAAGATCTTGAGCATTAGAAAGAAACATATGCAAATTAAATCCATACTCACCCCTACGAGGGGGTTAATTCCACCTTTAAGATCAAATAACGAATGTTATAGTGCAAAACAATGTGAAAAGCCATAGCCTCGTATATATACAAATGTAGGTTGACAGAAAATATAATATAATCTTATTTTTAAGGGGCTTGAAACCACCCCTGCAGACCTAGGTATTTCTTACCCCTTTGAGTTACATATTTTTCTACCTGAAGTCCGAATCTGAAAATTCCTGAATAAAAGATGGCGGGCCCAATATGGCGGATGTATAAATTAGAAAAGCATTCGAAATTTGAAGATTATGGCTGAAACTTTTTACTCGGGGGTTTTTTGATTCGGTGATCACGATTCTGGCAAATTCTTAGACCCAAAATGGCGGACCCATTATGGCGGATTAAAAAGTACCATAGAAATTGGTATTTACCACCCAAAGAAATACGTGATGAATGTTTAATAAAAGTGAGGCATTTGAGTAAAAATAGGCAAATGTCTAAAAATGAGAAACAAGGAATATAAATTCGATTTACAGTGAGCTGTCTCGCTTAAATGTGAAAGTGAGGACGAATGAAATAGGGACGATTTGGAGCCAAATATATAAAACCGATCATGTAAGCGATTCCATCTTAAATACATATTGACTGCAACTTAGATCGAGCATTAAGTTTACAATTTTAAAACTTGATGGAAAAGCTATAAGTTTTGTTTTTTCAGTTTTCTCTTCCATATTTTTGCAACCAAGACACCTCCACATGGTGACGATGGGCAACAGATTCTTCTGGAAAAGGTCCTGGGTTAACAAAATATGCCGTCATGGCAAAAACAGGTAAGGCATTTACGATGCAGGATATCGGAAGCCCAGTATCGGCGGCTGGTCAGGGTGAGAAAGCGGGCTCTCAGGCGTCATCATCCAGTGACGGCAGTTTTTCGGTAGTGGGTAACTTGGCTACTGTTGAGTACAATGCTATGAGAAAGCTACGTGTATGCCTCACTCGAATTGACCATATATCGTCAGTATCTTACCATGCCTGTAATGCAGAAAAAGACTCTAATTGCTATATTTGTGGCAAATGTGTGGGACAGAAAAACAGAAGAGTTTTTACTGACAATTTAAAAGGTATTTATAAAAAGTGTTATAATTTGCAAGAAGATATTATTGTTATATATGCACCTAATATATGTAATCTTTGCAGCGTTGGAATAAAAATAACTGTATTGAGAACTTAAAAGTAATTACACCTGTCAAGTGGAGTAGTCCTAACAGCAAAGAGGACTGTTACTTTTGTATGACTGTTGGAGGAAATTATAATTTCAAAACAAATATAAAGTATGCTAAGGTTTCCTCTGCAATTCCCGCAAAATTTTGTGAAAAAAGAGGATAAAAAACTGCAGAAGAAGCCCAAGTAAGAAGAATGGATATTAAAGAAATAGAAAGTGAGAAAATGGATGTTGATGAAGCAGAAGAAAAAGAATATGAGAGTGAGATGATCAATGTAAAGTGGAGTGAAAGACGTAGAATACGATAGTGGTGAAGAGGAAGATGCCGAATACCATAGTGAGGATGGCGAATCAGATAGTGAAGAGGAAGAGTCTGAAAGTGAGGAGGGTGAAGATTATAATCGTCTCTGATTATCTTCTTTTTTTCATAAAATTTTGCGGGAATTACAGAGGAAACCTTAGCATACTTTATATTTGCTTTGAAATTATAATTTCCTCCATCAGTCATACAATAGTAACAGTCCTCTTTACTGTTAGGACTACTCCACTTGATAGGTGTAATTACTTTTAAGTTCTCAATACAGTTATTTTTATTCCAACCCTGCAGCATAACTCTGCAAAGATTACATAATATTTAGGTGTATGTATAACATTAATATCTTCTTGCAAATTATAACACTTTTTATAAATACCTTTTAAATTGTCAGTAAAAACTCTTCTGTTTTTCTGTCCCACATATTTGCCACAAATATAGCAATTAGAGTCTTTTTCTGCATTATAGGCATGGTAAGATACTGACGATATATGGTCAATTCGAGTGAGGCATACACGTAGCTCTCTTGTAGCATTATACTCAACAGTTACCCACTACTGAAAAGCTGCGGTCGCTGGATGACGACGCCTGAGGGCCCGCTTTCTCACCTTGACTAGCCGCCGATACTGGGCTTCCGATACCATGCATCGTAAATGTCTTACCTATTTTTGCCATGATGGCATATTTTGTTAACCCAGGAGCTTTGCCAGAAGAATCTGTTGCCCATCGTCACCACGTGGAGGTGTCCTGGTTGCAAAAATATGGAAGAGAAAACTGAAAAAACAACGCTTTTCCATCAAGTTTTAAAATTGTAAACTTAATGCTCGATCTAAGTTGCAGTCTATATGTATTTAAGATGGAATCATTTGACTGACTGACATTTGACTATTTTTACTCAAATGCCCCAATTTTTTTAAACATTCATAACGTATTTCTTTGGGTGGTAAATACCAATTTCTATGGTACTTTTTAATCCGCCATAATGGGTCCGCCATTTTGGATTTAAGAATTTGCGAATTAAGACCCCAGAATCGTGATCAGCGACTCTAAAAACCCCCGAGTAACAAGCTTCAGCCATAATCTTCAAATTTTGAATACTTTTCCGATTTTTACATCCGCCATATTGGATCCGCCATCTTTTATTCAGAAATTTTCAGATTCGGACTTCAGATTCGTAATCAGCGACACCAAAAACCCGCGGTAACAAAATTTAGACCAAACCATTGAATAGAAAAATATGTGACTCAATGGGGTAAGAAATACCTAGGTCTGCAGAGGTGGTTTCAAGACCCTTAAAAATAAGATTATATTATATTTTTTAGGTATATTGTCTGTCAACCTACATTTCTATATTTGGAATTACAAACTACGAGGCTATGGCTTTTCACATTGTTTTGCACTATAACATTCGTCATTTGATCTTAAGGGTGAAATTAACCTCCTCGTAGGGATGGGTATAGAGTTAATTTTGCATATATTTCCTTCTAATGCTCAAAATCTTATTTTAAAATGTTTTCTCAAAGTATTTACAAATTGTTGCATTTTATTATAAAGCTTTACCGTATCTATTTTAGGGAATGTCTTTGCGTTTTACTAAAAAACTACCTGGGTAACCCATAGTTTTGGCTGCGGATTCGGATTCAGCATAAGAAAATACACAAAATCTATGTATTCACGTCTCTGGTACAGAACTTTTATTTTTTTTGTGGGGCTGTGTTATCCAACGTACTCTTCCAAATTACGAGCAGCTGGATGGATCCAAACTTGTTCTATTCGAGAAACCGGCCTTGTCCATTTTTACTATTTTTTGCCAATATTTGCCTATAAACGCTACGCGCTTCGCCATATTTGTCGGTTTCGCCCTTTTTGATACGCAACATCGTTAAAATTTTGTATTCATTCTTTTGAATGAAACCCATCATGTCTCTATCTTTGTTTTCATTGTCTTTTATGGAGGAATTAAAAGTTAAAAATATTTTCAAATATTTTGTAAAAGTATATTGTTTATTTTTCCTTGACCAAAAATTATACTTGTATTTTTGGTTCATTTTTTCATGACCACAATATACTTTCACTCTCATGGCCTGGACCAAAATATATTTTCTTAAGTGAAAATTCGGTGTTTCTTCGAATTTTCACCTGTCTTGACGAACTCATATCGATCCTTTTGTGCCAGTTTATGGCTCTGAAGCCTTTCAGACTTGTATGTTATAATCGAAAATGCCCATAAATGAATTTTTTACTTAAGTCGAATTTTGATTTTGCTTTCGACGATTCTGGGAGGTTCTACAACAACACCAACTCTGCTGTACACAGGAAAAACAAAATATCACTTGTGAAAACTAACAACAAGCTATGAATCCAAATCCAGTAACGAAGATAGTAGAAGAAAGTCGTTATAATGCAAACATATTTTGGCGATTTCAGGCGACAAAGATAAACCTTATGAAATGAACGCAAGTGTTTATGTACTTGATCTTAACACTTCGCTCCTGAAGGACTCCAAATGTCCTAAATTAAATATTGATTTTTGTTAGTAAAAATCAGATTTCAGTGCACTTCCTCAATGAACAAAGAAAATTTTCAGTCAGATTTTATCGCAGTTTTGAACAAATTTAGTGCACTCCTCAAAAATTAACAACGACGGACTAAAAACAATCTTTGGGATTAAAATTTTCTAAGTAAAATTTTGTTGCAGGTTGGGAAAATTTACTAAATTAGATTTCGTCAATTTTGCTGAGTTAAAGTAACAGTTACACTACTATTGGAGATTGCCTACATATACTATTTCCTCAAATGAAACATTTTTTACATAAGTGTTTTTGCACAATCCGAAATTTCTACATATACATAATAGACTGGCGGTACATAACCAGTCAGGTGCAACGTTTTTAAAATGCATGCCAATCATATACAGTGTGTCCCAGGATAGATGTAACAAGAGGTGTAATGGACCAAAAATTTTGGAATTTTGAAATGGTATCTGGGGATTGAGTACTGCTTGTTGTAAACCAAAAATGACTTGGTGTTCTACAGGGTGTTTTATAAGCAAAGTTGTAAAAATCGCCACTAATAAAGTACCTATATTTTTCAAAATATCAAAAAATTCCACTAAGAAAAGTTATTTAGAATGCAATTTTATACTTCTGTACCAAATTTCAGGAATATAAAATAATTTTTTTGAAACTTCCCATTTTTTCAATAAATTAGTATTTTATTTTGAACCATTCAATTAAAACTGCATAGAAATTACTTTTTGTGAATTAATATTTAAAGTTATGTAGAATCTAAAAGTAGGCTATGAGAAAAGCAGTGGATACACATTTATCATTTATTATTGACATATCTGTCAAACGTAGTCAATATTATCCTTAATTTCTGTTTCAAATTAACGAACCAAGCATAAAAAACTAAGTAAAAATGGTACTGACAGTGCGTGAAAAAATTTATATTGTGCACTGCTACGGAATTGGCGGTGAAAACTCGCTAAGAGAAGTGGTAAGTCAATTTAATTTTGAAATTTCCAAACACTGCTTTGTCACGCACTCAGGCTATGAGAATAATTAAAAAGTTTCTGGCTACTGGTAGTGTTAACATGAAAAGAAAAATAAAAGCATATGATGAAGACAATGTTGGGGCTATTATAGCTCACGACTCTGTTATAGAAAATCCTAGGATGCCACTAAGAGAGAGAGAGATCAGCACTTATTAATATTGGCAAGTCTGAACTCCAAAGAATTTACAAGGCAAAGAAAATTAGGGCATCTAAAGCAAATTATAAACATTCGCTTGAAGAGGAAGATGACGGCCGTAGGTTGGATTTTTGTTTGACCATTGGAGAAAAAATCATGGAAGAGAGATTTTTTCATCATTTCATAATTTTCTCAGATGAATCCAGATTCACAACCAATGGTGTTGTTTCATCTCAGAATTTTCGGTTTTGGGCTTCTGAAAATCCAAATTTTAGAATTCATTGTAGAAGACAATATTATAAAAAAGTGAATGTGTGGTGTGCCGTTTCTTATCACGTTAGAGTTATTGGACCTTATTTTATTGAGGGAAGGTTAAACTAGCACACTTATTTACAGCTTCTTGAAAGATTTTCTGAAGAACATTTAAATATTTTAAGAGATATGCCTTTAGTTAATTTTCAACATGATGGTTGTCCTGGCCACTCCACAGAAATGGTTAATCGGTGGTTGAATTTAAATTTTGGAGAAAATTGGATTGCCAGGAATGGACCGATCAAATGGCCGACGAGATCCCCAGACCTATCAATATTGGATTTCTTTTTATGGGGTCACTTCAAGCAGTTGGTTTACGCTGAACCACTTCCTAACGATGTAGCAGTATTGAAGCAGAGAATTACAAATGCCGTAAACTCCATACCGTTAGATCACATTCGAAACAGTTTTAAGGACTTCAGGCGAAGGATCGTGTGGTAGTTACGTCGAATAATAAAAAAATTGTAAACATTGTTTTGTATTGGTCAATAATTAATTTGTTTGTGAATCTGTTATGTTTTTTACATTTATTACTTGTTATAATTTTTGAACCTTATTAATCTTCTGTTAGTAATTGTTTCTTGTTTTACAATTAGTTCGAATAACATTATATCTTCTTACATCTCGTATATTCAATTTTTTATTTACCAATAGCCTACTTTTTGAGATGATTAACATTTGCTCCTACACAACTTTAAATATGAATTCAACTCTTAATTCGCAAAAAATGGGAAGTTTCAAAAAAATAATTTTATATTCCTGAAATTTGGTACGGAGGTATAAAATTGCATTCTAAATAACTTTTCTTAGTAGAATTTTTTCATATTTTGAAAAATAAAGGTACTTTATTGGTAGTGATTTTTACAACTTTGCTTATAAAATACCCTGTAGAACACCAAATCAAGTCATTTTTGGTATACTTTAGTTTTACAACAAGCAGGACTCAATCCCCAAATACCATTCCAAAATTCCAAAATGTTTGGTCGATTACACCTCTTGTTACATCTATCCTGGGACACAATTTATATGAGTGAAATACCATGAATATGCCAGAAACGCAAATTTTAGGCAGTCGTCGCATGCAGAAGGGTGTGCAAATCGATATTTTTTGTTTTTTTTTTGTGTTTTTTTTTTAATTTTAAAATGGATGACAATGGTGCCAAACGAAAAGCCTTGAAAAAAATTTGACGATTTAATGTGCGCATCAAAAGTTGTTTTGTGCGCGGAAACTGCATACCAATGAATTTCCGCTGGATTCTTTTTCACGGCTTTTCGTTTGGCACTATTGGCATCCATTTAAAAAAAAAAAAACAAAACAAAAAAATCGATTTGCACACCCTTCTGCACGCGACGACTACCTAAAAATTGCGTTTCTGACATATTCATAGTAATTTCATTCATATATATGATTGGCATGCATTTTAAAAACGTTGCACCTGATTGGTCATGTACCGCCAGTCTATAATGCAGCTAGGGACTCTCTTCTATCTCTCACCACCCGGTAAAGTGCTCAAATACTCAAATAATATTGCAGAGAACATATATGAATCATTTATCTTGTTTCCGTTTTGCAATAAATTCCTAATAAATGAGGTTGCCTAATTTTTCAATTTTGGAGTATGATTTAATTTTTTGGTAATACTGTCAATTATTAGCGGGGCGTTGTAGTTTTGGTGACTTATTTGGGACCTTCAGAATCCGGACAGCGATCAATCCTCAATAAGGTATTTATGAAAGGAATTTCTCTGTTGTGATGATTATCTACTTATATAGACAAGATGTATGTATAAAACAAGCTAAAAACGTACTCTTCGCCAATTTACTGAGCTTTTTATATAATTGTTACACATTCTATACTCTTCACAGTTTTCTTGTAAATAATGTTAGTTTTTGGACATCCTAAATTTTGTGATAAAAACTTTGTTGTGAAAAAAAATATATGAAAAAAAATTTAAAATAAAACATCCATCTTCTGTGGGATTCGAACACACGATCTTTGAATTGCATGGCAAGCAAGCAAGCAATAACAATTTATTAAAGGTTTCATATACATTTATGCGCCCCGCCGGAACCTGTCCCCGAGCCAGCCAGATAACCACGGCGCTCAGGGCTGGGCGAGGCAGGTCCGGTTTGGCTTAACGACGGATGTCTTATGAGTTAGTACTCCTGTCTGTCACAGGCAGACTCAAAAACTAAATTAAAATTAAAAAATATGTTCACACGGGCCTAAAGCTAATTAAAAGAAAACTGTAAAAAATTATCACTCACTTGGCAAAGTACTTATTTAATTTTGGTTGTTGGCATGGGAAAACAGAACTCAACGAAGCAATTCCACCCTGGTGGTCTTCCTGCCGCCAGGAAAATGCCGTGGAAATTTAAAAAGATATGGTACGAAATATTTTGGTTTTTAAGAATTTATAGGTCAAGATGGAATTTAGAAACAAAAAAGGACGAAAGAACAAAAATGATAAAACAAATAGAACATATAAAGGAAAGGGGATAGAGAAGGTTGGTTATATAGGTTCTAGTAAAGATTAAAAGTGGGGAAATAAGAAGTTGTCGTATAGGAAAGTATGGCTAGAGACATTGCCGGAAAATAGGCAACGTCTGCTATGGTAGGGGGTGTCGGATATCGAAAAGGATTGTATTATATAATTGTTACACATTCTATAGGATACTCTTCGCAGTTTTGTTGTAAATAATGTTAGTTTTTGTTGACATCCCAACTTTGTTGTGACAAAAAGTATATGAAAAAAAAAAATTAAAAAAAAAACATCCATTCTGTGTGGGATTCAAACACACGGGATTGCAAGACAAGACATTAGCCACTGGACCATCACATATTCTTACGAAAATTGAATGTCTGCCCATTTGTTGGCAAACTGGAATCAATAAATGTATTATTATATATCTTTTGAGAATCATATTATATCAACTCATTAGATATATTATTATGAAATAAATATTAGTAAAATGCATAAACAAAGAAATATATATTATAGAGATAACATTTCGCAAGATTTCCATTTAAATACAAGCAACAAAAATTAAGAAAATAATTTCTTTTAAATTAAAATGATTAATAACTTTCTTATTTACTGATTGATTTTCTTCAAAAATAACCCAGTAAACATTAATGTAACTTTACCTCTCTGAGAGGTAAGATTAATAGAACATTTTTATATAAAATATTTTACATAATTTTACATAGCATATACGTAAAATAATATCATATTTAAGTCAACATATTAACTTAATTACTTATACACAAGTTTACATTTTTGCTACATAATTTTACTTAAAAATGTTTACCTACTTCATTTTACGACATCGAAGTCATGGAATGGAACGCGCCAGTGTCACGCTCACGCTCACGCAGCACGCCAGTGTAAAATGATGTAAAATCTAACGTTTGTGTTTCTTGATCATTTTTGTGAAAAATTGTGGATGATATCTTTTAATAACTTTGATGCAGAACTGTGAACCATAAAGCAATAAAGCGTTGTGACTTTTTTAATTATTATTTTATTTGGACGTTTTGTAGAGGTTAGGTGCAAACATAAATATGCCCTCTTGTTTGCGAATTTGTTGGAGGTGCACCATTTTCCAGTAAATGACCCAAAAGTAAGTTTGTGTTGTACCGTTTTTATAAAGATATTTATTTAAATGAAACGTAATCTTTTTATAGGTTAGAATTATTTCACGGGCAATCGTTATTTTCGACAGACAATAATTATTACATGGATTTTGTTACACAAAAGCTGTATGTTGGTGCTGTTCCCACATTATTAAGTTCAACTGAATCCAGCGTAAGTAGTTGTAATTCAAGGAAACCCAGATCTTAATAGTGACCAAAAGCTTTTGCGAAGTACTATGCATAGGTATGGTTATTGTTTACCGACATCTTATAGCACCTACTTTGTGGGACTTAGGACAAAACCATTGCCCCTTTTTAGGGGATAAAAGGGGTGGTAACCAAAAACTGATAAATTTTTTTTTAATATCAGAATCGGTTTCAACATATTAAAAAACAGGATTAGATTTTTTTTTTGTTGTCTTGTGATTAATGATATTGCTTGTATCGCCATTAAAAAAATTAATTTGATCATTATAAAACTACGAAGAAAACTAGAATTGTCTGAACCTTTATGGTTAATTTTGTTGCAATAAATTAAGACAATTAAGATTTGTCATTATTAAAAATATGCTTCTGGTAGAATTAAATCATCTTGGTAAAGGACCCCGCACATTTTCTTATATCAAATGGCTCTCGGTGAATGTAATAGTATAATATAATTTAATATTTATACAAAAAAAGATTAAGAAACAGTAACAAGTTCGAAAATTGAATCGTTGATTGTTTACTTTTCAGTGGCGTTAATTAACAATTTGTTTATATGACTGTTAAAGAAACTACCTTTATCATGAGATTCTCACAAGATTGATGCACTCGTCTACAACTTATGCATGAAAAAAGTACTGCTCTACACACTTGTTGCATAAATAAGTAGGTATTTTAAAATTATTTAAAACAATTTTTTGGCAATTATTTAACAAATGCATTTTTATCACGCTTCACGGCTCCTAATTGGCGTAGAAAACCGCGTTTTTTTAAATTGTTTCTTTTTTGTGATCTTTTGAAGCATTCTAATAATTTTTAATTGTTTAATTCTGAGAAAAAGAATTCTTTATAAAAAATTTAAAATGATTTTTTAGTTTAAAAAAATGTGTTAACACCACTGAAGAGTAGGAGAAAAATCTACATTCTAAAACAAATTGTTCTATGACTTGATGAACTTAAACAGTCAACGGTTCAATTTTCGACTTTGTTATTGTTTTTTTGGCGTTGTTATAAACATTCCCACTTGAAATTTGGTGTGATGATTTAATGGGCTTAGGTATTTAGCATATTTTTTTATTACGTTTTGCAAAAAAATCTCTTAATTTTAGAGCGAAATTCAAAAAACCAGGATATTCTAAGATCTCTAGAGGCTTTAAAATTAATCAAGAATATAGACGCTGCGTGAAGTCATTCACTCCTAGTTGCATTTTCATTACCCTTTTTTTCGGCAGTTATATGCTGCATACTCTTATGTTGAAATACTCCAATAGTCCCCAAATCACCATCTTTGGCAGATTAGACAAATCTGATTTTAAATAGCTGGGTTTTAACAGTGTAAACTCAACTTTGAGGCAGACTTTCGGATTGAATGACAGCACTTTGAGCACATCAGTTCATGTTTAAAGCAGTATACTTCTGAAACTTATCGGATCGACCTCAAATTTTCCGGAAGCGTGTTTTGTTAAAATATATACATTACTATTTAAGCTATCATAAATTGTTTAATAACTTAACAAATTGATCAAAATAGTTTGCATCTAGATTTCTTCACAAGCTATATAACCAGATTTACTACACTATACAGGGTGCGCCACTTAAAATTCCCCAGACTTGTAACTTTTTTATTTTCGAAGCGATGACCATGTTGGGCACATTAACTTGTAGACATTTTTAAAGCCTTTAAATATCCATACAGAGTGATTATTATTATTTTTTTTTGAATGTTTAAGAAAGGAAACTTAATTTCTTTGAATATTTTTTTACCTCACCCTGTACATGGACTGTGTTATTGTTTTCTTATAAAGGTTTTAATTAGCTTCAATTTATGTTATTAAAATAAAAAACTTAAAAAACAAAAAATTTGCAATTTCCTACTTAGTACATTTTAATATGTTGGTTTAAAAAAAAATATATTTTTTTATTTTTTGTTACTGTTTTATTACACTGAATATTGTTTGTGATATGTCTTTTACAGATAAAGCATAAAATTATTATTTACATTCCTTTCAAAGTAATTAAAAAAAAAATCAGTTTGGAGTATTTTTAATTCCTTTCTCTAAAACCAAAAAAAATTTCAAATATGACGTAATAATATAAATTGAAGCTAATTAAAACCTTTATAAGGAAATATTAACGCAGTTCATGTACAGGGTGACGTAAAAAATATTCAAGGAAATTAAGATTTCTTTCTTAACAATTTTTTCAAAAAAAATTTTTTTTTAAATGCTTTAAAAATATCTACAATTTGATGTGCCTTAAAAAATAAGAAAATTACAAGCCTGGGGAGTTTTAAATGGTGCACCCCGTATATGAAATAGACTAATATTTCAATTATTTTCACAGGTTGTGTAACTGATGTTCAAGTAGCAAATGTCAGAGTGACGAAGGCTGACCAAAGAACGAGTACAATCAGAAACGACCCAAGAAATGCTTAACACTTATTGTAGATACTTAGTTAACTTGAATATAGATTAGTTACACAAAAGACACTAGTATTAATCTCTCCTAAATCAACAGTTAATAAAATTAATTAAATGAAATTTGAGCTTTACTAGGAATGCAAGGCAAGGTAGGTAGGTGGGTATACATCATTGGAGAAGAAAAAATATTGTATAGCTGCTTTCTAAAGAACATATAGATAACAACGTCGAGGACAAAGCCTAATGCCTGGCTTACCTACTGGGATATGCAGAGATTAAGATGGAATTGAAACTTAGTTTAAACTGTCATTCAATTCGAGAATCTTTCCTAAGCTAATATATGTTGATAAATCAGACAACTATATCTTGCATTATATACTTTTTATCTCTTTTTGATGTAGCATGTATTTGTTTTATATACCTACCATAATGTTCAAAATAGCACCCTATAGTACTTTTTAAATATTGATACTAGAGAACTCGATTCTTGGAGTTAAATATATGAATATAAATTCCTCATGAATTGTCCAGAAAAATTGATATTCTTTAGGAAATAACTGGAGGAGACATCAACTTTTATTTTTAAGTAGAATACCGCTGAACATTTTTAGAAAGTTAGATAGTTTTATATTTTAAATATAACCGTTTTTTACAAAAAAAATTTCATTCAAAATATAAAACTACTCGGCTCTCTAAATAAGGTATCCGACTTAAAAATAAAACTTGGTGTCAACTTCGGTAATTTTCTAAAGAAATATATTTTTCTGTATAACTTATAAGGAACTTTATTCATATATCTAACTTTAAAAATCCAATTGTGTAGTATCAATATTTAAAAAGTGCTGGGATATGCTATTTTGAACATACGGTAGGTAGATAAAATATATACATGCTACATCATAAAGAGATAAAAAGTATATAAGTTATGTAGCGTAAGGTCACTATCAAGTGGTTGAATATACATATATTATGCTACATCATAAAGAGATAAAATTAGTTACGTATGCTTTACATAGCAAGTGGTTGAATATACATATACGCTACGTCATTTGTTCCATACCGTGAGGTCACAGTGTTACCTCTTCACTACGTAAAAATCATATGCACATGTTGTTGACATTTCGCAGAGTATGCACATATGATTATGCGTCACATTTTACATAGCACGTTACTTCTGCGAAACTTAGTTTACGTAGCATTTACGTATATGCTATATATTTATGTTTGCTGGGAATAGGGTCTTCCTCTAGCTAACACTAACTTACTTTCCAAATTTCAATAGAATCGGACTTTTCTTTCTTAAGTTATAGTGCTTACAAGAAACGTGACGGACGGACGGACGGACAGACGGACATTTTGAAAATTGTTCAGAATTCGTTCACTAACACAATGATATGAAATTTTTTTCTCTACGGGCAATATTTACGGTTTTAGAAATGTGCCGATCAAATGCAATATACTCTTCGTCTTTGCGAAGTGTATAATAATGGCTCTTACAATCTTCCATAAAAAAGCAATTTTTGACATGCGTACAAGTGAATTGTTCTGAAAAGCATTCTCATTGGTAAACACGAGATTCAAAATTTTAGAAGATTTTGGAGTTTACATTACATTGATAGAGAGTGCAGTGCGTGTTATGGTGAAAAGATCTTTTTTTTTTGAATTTGCAAAGAAAACTAATAATTCTAATTTCCGACTCGTAATAAACGACACCAAAACAGTGTATCCTGAAACAAATTCTCGAAAATTTCAAGGACCCGCTAGTCTACAGTATTGGCAGTATTTGGCACTTTAAAATTCGGTTTATTTTTTACTTATTGAATGATATCTAGGATGACATTCTTTTAATTTCTATATACAATATGTTTCACAATCCCTGTATATATTTTTGTACACAGAATTGAAAAAAATGTATATATGTTTTAGTATTTCATCTACCAACTCCACAATTTTATTTTTCATATCGCCTACTTCTCCAATGAAATCTCAATACGAATAAAATTGGGTCAAATAGTAAATATGACCTATATGGATTGTTATACATCGCATTTTATAAGGTAAATCCTGCCTGAAAGTATGCTCGAGCAGCTTAGCACAAAGGCTGCCGGTGTCACAATAAAAGTTTATGGATGGTAAGTTAAAGTTGACTGTGATAGGTAGGTGAGAGGCGGATCAGAGGGCGGTTTGTTACTCATGCACCACTGCACATTGGCGACGAGTACATCGAAGGCGGAGTCGCCTCGAATGGTTATGCCAATGCACTAGGAAGTGCTGCATACAACACGTGGTTAATTTTTATAAATAAAGTAAAATATAAAATAATTGATTATTTTCCTTTATAGATGCATTTAACGGAAATTTTTACACTGTACACTTAAAATAACTTCAAGCGCTTAGAAGAGGGATACTGTACAATGTACATAGGATTATGTGTAAATGTGCAAATAGGTAACTATTTTGCATTAATACAATTACGCCATTTCACGAATTCAGACCGTTTTGAGCTGAACTATTTTTGTAATTTCGAATTTTTAATTCAATTTTAGGGATATTTGTCATTTGCAATACGTTCAATGTTTGGAATGAATATCAGACAGTCTTGCAGAACATCATTTGCCCAAAATAATATTTTGACTCTTATATGCTCACTATGAAATATTCAGATTAAAAGAAATATATATGATGAATTAAACTGGAGTAAACGGGTTTTGCGCATTCTAAAAACGTGATTTGACGTCACTTCCGGCCAAAACCGATAGTTCAGGCACATCAGTCTAAGATCAAATAATGGTAAATAGTCTGGTTATTCATTTCCAGCAGTTATCATTTCAATACCTGTAGTACGTTTTAAGAAATCGTTGACACAGTATCGAGGGGTAGGTCCAGTTTTTGAGGCCATCTATCGGAGAAACTGTCCACTCTATGCTGTGCAATAGTACAATAGGAAATTGAAGTTACAGGCAAAGGGAATCAGAACGATGCAGACGTACCCATTGTAGTCACGGCTGTGGAATTATCTGAAACAAACACTGTAGGTGTTATTGGTGAGGACGTCAACCTAATAGTACTCTTGATGGCAAAAACACCTCCAGATCAGGACATAATTTTTATCAAGCCTGGGCGTGGAAAGATCAAAACATCATATTTTTCTTCCCATGAGTTTCAGACGCAGGGCCTGCGAGATATTTTATTCTTGCATGCCTTCACAAAGTGCGATACGACCTCGTCTGCATTCCGTAAGAGCAAGGTTGCATTTGACAATCTTTATCTGAAGTCCTCCGACTTCCAGCAGGCTGCTGCAGTCTTCAGAATTGCTTCAGCAACGAAAGAAGACATAAAAAAGCTGGGAAATACTTCCTTTTGAAATGGTATGGGGTCCCACCCAAAGAAGAATCTCTCAACGCTTACCGGTACCAATCCTTCGTTAAATCAGTTGCTAACACTAGACCGGACATTTGTTGCCTTCCACCTTCTGAGGGGGCTGCGAAATAACATTCCCTCAGAACCTTCCACCAAGTTCAATTGTGGCTGGGAAATGAGCTGCCCCCTCACATGAATTAATGGAAGCGCCAAAACCATCTTCTATCCCCAATACACAGCGAGTTGCCAGCTGCATCTGACGAAATTTTGAAAATGATATTTTGTAGGTGCACAAAAGGTTGTGCAACCACAAAATGTTGTTGCAAAAAAGCATTTATGAGGTGTTCTCTTGCCTGCCAAAACTGCCAGGGGAACTGTTTCAATGGAGGCCCTGCCTTTGACACGGCTGACGAAGAAGAGGGCACAAATCTACTCCCGGTTATCATCGATGAAGTTCAAACCGGCCCAGATGAAATAGAACCCTGTTCTCTCGAAGACCCAGGACCCTCCCGCCCTAATTAACATTGGGGTTAACATTACATTAAAACATTACGTTTAATGTTATACGCAGGTATTATATTATAATAAACATAAAGTTGAAATGAAATTCTTGTTAATTACTTAATCTACCCTTATTCATGTACAGGTAATATGCTATGTGTGTATTTTTGTCATTTATCATAGTGTACACTAAGTACATATATGACTACTAATATTTTGGTACATGCAATGGAGTTGGAATAAAGAAAAAGTGAAAAATACCACAGTTAAGTTTACTCGCGAAACTTCAGATTTCGGACAATATAAAGAAATGGCTATAACTTTTGAACGGTTTGATTAAAAAAAAAATGAAAATCACATATATTCTTGAAGGAAATTTAATGCTTTACAACTTCTTTTCTCACGACTTTTTCATGGGAACAACATTTGAAGAGTTATCTTAACAAATAGAGCAAAAAACGTGAGGCGATAAAATTATTTTCCGCAATTTCCGAATTTCGAGGACGGATATCTCGAGAACAGAACAGCATATCAACAAATGTAACAGCAAATTTTGCCAGCTTCAATTTTGTATATAGTGGCCAAGCCGCTACGACGCATAGTTTTCGAGATATAAGCGAAAAACAAAAAATGGGACCTTTAAAGTACCGCCTCCTCCCCGCTCGCCACCTAGGAGTGGGGTCTTTTGATATGTTCATCTCCAGACTGGTCCAAACAAAGTTCCGAAGTCAAATTTCTGTCCCTAATATTTCCCTCTACACCCTTTTTTGAGCATTCGTTGCTTGGATTATAATTAATGTCTGTTGTATTTGTTAATGAATACTGTAATAAAAATGAAATTACTCATTATTAACTCTTTGATATTTTTAGTGAATGTGTGTGCGTGTAGGTTGTATATAAATAAATGTGTAATGTATAATAATTATCTGCTAATTTGTCTTTTGACTTGTCCTATTTGATAATTTATCAGCACTTGGGTTAATAAACGTATTCTGTTCAATTCTATTCTATTCAAAAAAAAGGTACCTATTTCTATGTTACACTAATACACATATTACACTAATATATGTGTGAAGTTAACTCACGTTTTAATGACAAATAAAAAGTTAAAGCTCTAATTGGTAATAAGTGTAGTACTAATATTGTGGCAGTGTACAACTTTGTACCTTAAATATTTTTTTATTGTAAGCAAAATAATAAATATAAATATATAAAACAAACCGTAGGCGTTTAATTAAATTGATTGAAGGTTAAATTTGGTAAAGTATTATTTTTAAATAACAAAATAGAGCTAATATTCAACTAATGCTGCGCTATCAAATTTACAATATTCACCTACAATGACAAAAATATTTTTTAAATTAACACCAACTTCAAAAAAAGAAGTATTAATCTTTTGAAACAAGGTTCATAATTCATCTACTCAGGTTTTAAACATGATTATTATACTTGGATTTGTGCGGTTAATAGAATGATTACGTAATTTTAATTTATGATGTTCCCTGCGCATTCGCCAAATAATGGAGAACTGACGATTTATTTGGTAAATTAGCATATTTTATCTAATATCACATAAGTTTTTTTCGCTGTGTAGAAGCCAAATAGGAAGTAATAGGTACGATTAACTGAGCGACTCAGAGTGTGTCAAAAGTCGAATATAGTCGATATTGGCTTTTAAAATTAATTGCGTTGAAATTTCTTTATACATTTTTATGGTTTTGTGCTTTTTATAATATTTCAAGAATTTTCATTTACAACGTCTTGGTATTATGTCGTGTGATTATTCTAGTTGATCTTCCTTTGTTGCATAATACGTCTGACAGCATCAGGCCGTCTCTCGCGGTTGGCGTACGACCTCAACCAAGCGTTTTGTAGGGCGTCCTCCACTTTTTGCCATGTAATTTTTCCTGAACTATCAATTGGAAAAATAGAATATATTATAAAATTCTACCTACTAGATTGGCAAGTAATATATTTTACTTCCATATCTTGGTTGTATAGTAAAGGTTAAACAAATCTTTGATGTTCAAATTTTTGTTCAAATAGCTTAGAATGTCATGAAATGTCGAGATTTTAAGTTTGAGATAAAAAACATTTCTGTCTGTAACTTTTTTGTGCACACGATTACGCTGGAGCGGTATATGATATTGACTAGAAATTTGGTAAGCAAGTAAGAGTCCTTAAAATTGTATGTACGAGAAGCCACGGTCCACCACTAGCAGCCCCTTCCCATTATTAAAGGAGGCATAAAAATGAAATTGTGATTTAGTGTGTGTATAAGAACCAAAGGTGCCAATTTTCTTTGCATTAGCCACTACCACCCCACCCCATTATTAAAAGAGTTAAAAAAAATTAAATTGTGATTTACTGTGTGTACAAAAACTAATAGTACAGTACCTAAAGGTAAAAACCGCTGCCCAAGGAATCACTACTTCCACATCCAGATTCTCTATCCAAGTCACTCACAACGAAAAAACTTTGTATGTGAAAATAATTGTTTATGGAACTTTAATAATATAATATTTGAAATCCTCTACCCCAAAAACCCATAAAACGATACCCCACATCGGTAGTGGGGGGGGGGGGGGGGTGGATGAAGTAAAAGAATATTTTGAGGTTTCTGTACATACACTAAATCACAACTTTTTTTCATCCCCTTTAATAAGGGGGTGGGGGTGGCTGATGCCAAACATTTTTTGAGACCTTAGCTTCTCTTGTATATACTAAATACCAATTTTATGGACTCTTACCTGCTTGATTGACCTTTACCCCAATTTACCCCCCAACCCTTCGACGGAACAAGATGAAAATATAGTTCTAGATCTCGTTAAATTACATATGTGTACCAAATTTCAAGTCAATATCTTAAACGGTTCCAGAGTAAACGTGCGCACAAAAAAAAGTTACAGACAGACAGACAGACCGACAGACCGACAGACATTTTTTTTCGCTCAAACTTAAAATCTCGACGTTTCATGACATTTTAAGCCTATTTGGACAATAAAAATTTTTAAAAATTTTTTTGTCGTTACTATACTTCCACTGGACGTGGAAGTAAAAATATGTAAAATTTTCGAACAATCTCATATGTTATGAGAATTTCTCTTTATATGTTATTATTGCAACAAACACTTGATCTTACTAGAGAATATTATTTAGGTATTATGCAAATCACAACTTACACACTTTTTTATTTATAATAAAAATACCTACTTTCTGTATATTGTTGCCCTGATCTGGGCACGCTAATATACTAGTTAGGTAAATACTTTAAAACACTTATTATTGGAGAATTGATTGTAAAAAAATAAATCAAGAATAGGCTTGTAAATAGTGAATGAATGTTTCTATACTCTACTGATGAGAACTAACAAGTTCGAAAAAACTTGTACAACTTTTCTAGAGTTGAAATAGAATGTAAGGTTCAATAGTTCTTGTGAATGACTGAATTTCAATAAATAATTTAAGTATCTTCAATAATTTTTTTTTTGCCTTAAAATGCCAGGAATCCTATCATGTAATTCAATACTTCGTCAGTATTAGCTAGAAGAGTAGTTGTTTTGAATGGTTTTCCAATAATGAGTGTTTTAAAGTGTTTTCCTAAGTAGTATATTAGCGTGACCCGATTAAGGTATCAATATACAGAAAGTAGATAATTTCATAATAAAAAAAAAAAAAAGTGAATGACTAAATATAAATGAATGATTTAAGTATTTTCAATATATTTTTTTCTTTAAAATGCTAAGAATCCTATCATGTAATTCAATACTTCGTCAGTATTAGCTAGAAGAGTAGTTGTTTTGATTGGTTCTCCAATAATAAGTGTTTTAAAGTATTTACCTAACTAGTATATTAGCGTGCCCAGATTAGGGCAACAATATACAGAAAGTAGGTATTTTTATTATAAATAAAAAAGTGTGTAAGTTGTGATTTGCATAATACCTAAATAATATTCTCTAATCATGATAAAAGCAAATAAATAAAAAGAATTGATCTTACTCTCAAGTGATGAAAACCACCCCCAAATTTAAATATTTAATATTTGAAAAAGTTACTGATTTATTTTTGGAAACGTAATATTGTTATGTTTTTGGCATCGCTGATTACGAATATGAAGTAAAAATAAAAAAATTCGAAATGGCGGCTCTCATATAGCGGATGGAATTTTTTTCTGAAACGAGTGTTATATGGAAACGAAGAAATTTGAGCATCTAGGCGATACTTTATATTAATGAATAACAGTATTAAAAAAAATCATTACTGGGCAATTATAATGCAAAATGCAACATTTTGTTTAAAAAAATGCGAAAACACACATTTTATCGATCGTAACTTCTTTATTTTTTTATGAAGAAATAAACAAAATATGTTAAAGATTGATTAATTATCTTTAATTTTATTCTTCAGAATTTTTTATGGGAGTGTCACAGCTTCTAAAATATTTAACTTTTAAATTAACTACTTCATCTTATTATCAGTCTGCTGCCATTTATAAACTTAAATATTTCAGAAACTACCAATCCTACTGAAATATATGAAAAAACAATCATTCTCATTTCATTAGTTTCATTTTGATATGTCCAACATTATTTCGCTAAAACTAATAACTATATATTGAGATATTTGCAAAAAAATATTACGTTTTTCTGAAACCCTTTACAATTTAAAATCCAAGTTTTTTCAGAAGCAAGCGCTGTAAGCGGACGAAAAAATTTGAGCATCTAGGTCATTATATTTTAAAAGAAGTATATGGGAATATATTTTTAATTACTGACTACTTACATTAACAAAACAAGCTAAAAATGTACTCTTCGCCTGTTCACTGAACTTTTTATATAATTGTTACACATTCTATAGAATACTCTTCGCAGTTTTTTGTAAATAATGTTAGTATTAGCCATTTTTAATTTTATAGTACCAACTTAGACGTAAACAAACATTTACATTATAAGACACGAGCTAAAATCATATTTTTATGGTTGTATATTACATTATTAAATGTATATTTGTAAAATATCTAAATATTTCGATATTAAAATGAAATATCCCAAGCAACACACATTAATCAAATATACGTTTATTTTTCATCTATATTAGATGTATCATAAATACGTCTAAATGTCCGCGAGATACATGTCTATATGTATTCTAATTCATAGTTAGATGTAAATTAAACAGCTAATAGACGTCGTATATACAGCGTGTCGCACTTTTCATGGACCCACCCCTCATATCTAGCTTATCTGATATCGAATTTTTTGTAATTTTGGTGGTGAATATATATATATATATATATATATATATATATATATATATATATATATATATATATATATATATATATATATATATATATATATATATATATATATATATATATATATATATATATATGTTGGACTGACTGTGACGGTTCATGTTCATTCTCGTCTATGTTAGTGTCATCAGAGTCTATGTACTCAGATGATTCTGTAAAAGCAGTTTTAAAGTGCTCAGCAAATGTGTCGACAATTTCTTGAGGATTGCCCAAAGAATTATCGTTGTAGGTCATATTATTTGGAATGGTTGTCGTATCCTTTTTGCTATGAATGTATGACCAAAAAGATTTAGGATTCAATATTTTCAATGTTGTTAACATACTGTTTATGCGCCAGCTTAATACCATTTTTTATTTTTGATCTTAGTGTTCGTAAATTTTCAAGGTCCTGAGTGTTGTTGAATTGCTTATATTTTTTCCATGCTGAATTTTTGTGCCTAATATCACTGATTATGTCCCTGCATAATAGTAATAATAATAATAATAATAATAAATCGCCGTTATTGGTATTTAAGTCCTGGCGGAGTTTAGCCTAGCTATTCCACCACTCAACCAGGACGTTTTAATATAATATAAACTATTAACTAAATAAGGTAAAATTTGTAAGAAAAAAATATTTTCGCAATAAACAATAACCTACTACATACCTTCCTACTTACGCATTGACATTTATGTGATTGTTTTTCTTTATTTATTATTATACATACCTCCACGTCTAGAAAGGGGGTCGATTTTCAAAAAAAAAATTATTAGCGATATATTTAGGAAAAAACTAGTAAGATATTCTTAATCACCACCTTTAGAAACCCATTTGTACAAGATTACATCATAGTGGGTCCAAAGGTGTTTGAGATAGGGGCCGTCAAAAAAAGCAATTTTTTAACCTAAAAATATTTTTTATCTGCAAAACAGATTTCCAAATGAAAAAAAAATTTCTTCATTTTTTATTCAGAATAATGTATTGTACTAGTTTGAATTGATTTTACAACAAATTAATTATTTATTTAAATAAGGCAAAAATTAAAAAATAAAGTAAATGAAACTAAAATAAATAGATAAATAAAACCAATTGACACTCGCAATAACTTTGGATTTCATGGCTTTCATGGCAAAGACCAAAGCTTTATTGAAGATTATTCGTTAGAAAATTGGTAAGCATGTACGAATTAGAATTCTGGCCTTATTAAATAAATAATTATTTTATTGTAAAATCAATTCAGACTAGTACAATACATTATTCTGAACAAAAAATTAAGAACACATTTTTTCATTTGAGAATCCGTTTTACAGGTAAAAATTATTTTTAGTTGAAAAAATTCTTTTTTCAAAACATTCGGATATCAGATGAGCGAGATATGAGGGTGGCTCCATGAAAAGTGCGACACGCTGTATACTATTGATTTTTTCGCTAAACAAATAGGGATCTAAAAAGCGTATTGCCTATATGAAAATTGGCGTAGATGGATATTACATGTCATAGATGTGTTTTAGACCAATTATAGAGCATCTTGTGTTACTTGGGATCATTTCACCAGATTTCCATTCAATTACAAAAATCTAAAAATTAAAAAAATTTTTTTTCAAATTTAAATCATTAATAACATTTTTATTTACCGATCAATTTTGTTTAAAACAGTAGAATTCTTCATCTAGCTAACACTAATTTACTGTCCAAATTTCAGAACAATCGGATTTTTCTTTCTTGAGTTATCGTGCTTAAAAGAAACTTGCTGGACGGATATATTGAAAGTTGTTCAGAATTCGTTCACTAACACAATGACACGAACATTTTTTGTCTGCGAACGATATTTACGGTTTTAGAAATGTGCTGATCAAATGCAATATACTCTTCGTTTTCGTATTTGCGAAAAGTATAATAACGATGTTTTTATTAGAAAAATGTGAAGTTTTTCTTATAACTTTTTTGTTTGTTTATGCTATTGAAATAATCAAACATTTATTTTAAAGCCTATTTAAGAGACTTCCATTTCGGTTATTAGCATTTTTAGCGTAAGTGTCAAAATTTCTAAGATATTTAACATTTAACCTAAATCTTGTAGACGTTTGGATGCCACCCTTATACTTTCATATCTCCAAAACAATTAATTCTATAGAAATTAAAAAAAAGAAAACACGAAATTCATCCTCAATTTAGAAGCTTTCTTATTTGTCTCTAGCATGTTTTTGCTCAGTATAATACCTTTCGATTTATTTGATGCAAACCCATTTGAAATAACTTCCTTTCAAACTAAAAATCCCAATTTTCAAGTCGTTATAACTTAAAGACTATTAATTTATATTAAAAATTGCATAGTACCTTTCCTTCTCAAAATTGGATTATCTTTTTGTTGTTTTGTTGTTTTGTTGTTTTGTTGTTTTGTTGTTTTGTTGTTTTGTTGTTTTGTTGTTTTGTTGTTTTGTTGTTTTGTTGTTTTGTTGTTTTGTTGTTTTGTTGTTTTGTTGTTTTGTTGTTTTGTTGTTTTGTTGTTTTGTTGTTTTGTTGTTTTGTTGTTTTTATTTGTGCTTTTTTTAGTAGACATCCATACCCTATAAATTAGCAAGCCCTCGCTTAATTTAGAAACTTTTCTTTGATGCATTTACTGTTAAGTTGCTAAAAATGAACGAGTCTAATTCATATGACATAATTTGAAGTTAAAATTTCTAATTGTACTGTACTATAAAGGCCTCAAAATTATTTTTGGCACAAACTACCCCCGCCCCCACCGAAAATCTGGATATCGAAGTAATAATTCCTGATGCTGCAGTTTTTTGATTTATATGATTATTTACTGAAACCCACAAATATTTTGTTAAGAAAAAATGGTTTTATGTGGATTGTTTTCTGTATCAAATCCGTAGTAGAGTGAGTAAGTGATTGTTTCACTGAAAAAAAAGAACGTCTAATTACTACTAAAAATACTCGAAGTGATTAATAATATGAAGGATAAAACTTATGATCTTTAAATCTTATCTGACTGACAGAATTCAAAATGCAAAAATATATAATATATTGGAATACCACAGGGTACTGTGCTTGATAGACATAGATATCCTTTACAGTGCCGACTCGTGGAATGCTGTTATATGCTTAGCTGAAAAGAATTTCAGAAATATTAAATTCTGATTTGACGCTCACTTGCTAATAAATGTGTCAAAACCAAGTTCCTATTATTGCTACGACCACCGTATTTTGACTAAATTTAAGACAATTCAAAATGGAATTAGCATGTTTGAAATAGCTCCTACAAACAAAATTACTTATTTTGAACATACATATATACAATGCTTTATAACCTTCAGTTCTTCCTCTAGCTGACGCGAATTTATTGTCCAAATTTCAATAATATGGCACTTTTCTGTTTCAAGTTATTTAGCTTAAAACGGAAATGACGAACGGACTGACAAAAAGACGGATCATAACGGACATTTCGAAAGTTGTTTACAATTTTTGAAATGTGACGGTGAAATGCAATATACTCTTCGCTTTCGTATTTCCAAAGAGTATAAAAATAGATACAAAAAAAAATGCATAAATATAACATTTTTTTGTAGAGAATTTTATATGAGTTATCTTTTGTATAAACATAAATGAAAATAGAAATGTGGAGAAGAGCTGTTATTTTTCCACTCTCAAAGGTGAATAAACCAGAGAGTTATAACGATATAAGGCCGATTAATCTTCTTTCGGCCTTATCTAAAGTTTTAGAAAAAGCTGCCCAGCAGCAGATATCATATTACGTTTTCACTAATGAAATTATTCCTGACAATCAGTCAGGATTTAGAAAACATCACTCTACAACTAGTACGTTATTAAAACTTGATATTCTCAGTGGATGGGATCAAAAGTGTGTAACTGTACTATTATCTTTAGATTATAGAAAAGCTTTTGATACCTTGAACCGTGAACTGTGCTATATTTAAAACTTAAATACAGCTTCTGCTTTCGTTCAATATTTTCTAACCAGAAGAAGTCAAATTGTTGTTGTAAACGGTGTGGAATCTGGAAATAAAGAAATTTTACATGGTGCGCCACAAGGATCAATTCTGGCTCCAGTTTTGTTTACAATTTACACATCGGACTTCCAAAAGTCTTTAAAATTGTTCTCGTCTCAATACTATGCTGACGATGCAGAGCTGTATCACATCACACCCGTGGAAAATTTAATTGAAATAGTTCCACTATTAAATAAGGAAATAGAGGACATCGTGGAGGTTTCTAAAAATCATTCTTTGAATATTAATCCTTCTAAATCAGCAGTAATTTTTTTTTTGTAATGACAGAGATCGAGAAAGGGCCATAGATGTCTCATTGGTGATGGAAGGGCAAATTTTACAACACAAAGATAATATAAAATGTCTAGGTTTGATTATAGATCATAAACTGCACTTTGTCAGGCATATAAATAATTTAGTAAAAAGATCTTATAGTATATTAAAAAGTTTATATGCAAACCGACATAGCCTAAATAAGATCAAAACAATGCTATGTGACACACGCATTTTATCTGTGTATAATTATTGCGACATTGTTTACGGCCCATGTATAGATCAATATGCGCGCTCTAGAGTACAAAAGGTACAGAACTTCTGCATCAGGTTCATTTTAGGACTAAGAAGGAGAGATCATGTCTCCCTTCATGAAAAAGAAATAGGTTGATTAAACATGCCAAATCGTATGACATTACACCTTGCCACCTGTACACATAAAGTATTAACCACTCAGAGTTCAGAGTATTTATTTAATAAGCTAATACCTAGATGGCAAATTCATACCAGAAACCTTAGATCACTAGAACATTTAATAATTCTGCAATATACGACCGCACTTTTCCAAAGATCCTTCTCCCATAATTCACCCATTACCTATAAAGCAATATCTGATGCTAGAAAACAATTATTTTCACAATCATTTAAATTTGTCCTTAAAACTAACTTATTAAATGAAGAATGACCTTAAATATTCTTAATATATTTTCAAATTTTTGTATGTATATTAGACCAACCTAAAAAAAAAAAATCTTGTCATATTTTATGTCTCACCCTGTAAAAATGTTCCTTTTTATGTAAAAGAAAAAATAATCAAATAATCAAAAATAATTTTGAGTTATCTACAAAAATTAGGCTGCGGGCTTCATCTAATATATGTTTTTTAGTGCCAAAGTGGTTTTTCACTTTAAATATTATATAAATAATTGAAAATTATCGAGCAAAATTTTTTTGTAAGAAACTCGATAAAAAAAATCTACTTTAAAATGCTTAAAAATTGACAAAAGGAAAATCTCAAATAAATCTGCTTTAGGCCTGCCGAAAATACTTTTTCAATATGTTCCAAAACATATCTAAACCAAAATTGACTATAATTACTTGCAAGCGAGCAGAAACTAGAGTGCGAAAATTAAAGTTTTCAGGGTGTATTTCACAATTTTACTAATAAAAGCACCAAAAATATATCATTAAAGTTGTAAATAACTAATGAAGTTACTTAAATAATATTTTTTTTCTTGGAAAATTATATTAACTATAGAAAATATTGTTTTTTGAGGCCCGGGTTTTTAAGGATAGGCTCGAATTTGTTTAAGTTATTCACCATTGTAAATAATTATTATTAATAATAATTTTTTAATTTATTATATGTTTTTTTTGTTTTTGTACATTTCTTTGTTTCTGCACTTTGTGTTAACAGTAAAGCTTGTTTTTGTTCTTCATCTATTTTAATAACATTATTAAATCGAGAAGTCAACGCAATTTGACATTCAGCAGAATCGTTAACAACTTTAAAATTTATGCATACATTTTTTCCACACACATAATGATGGCCTGAATTCCATAGATAAACAAATACCCGAATCATTTTTTTTTGGATCTACAAAACCTCTAACATTACGTTGCGGCTCCCGTAAATTTTCTTTTTTTGAATTTTGTATCATTTTTATTTTTATTTCATGAGTCACTTTATCATCAAAAAATGCAAGGCACACGAGTTCCTCCGAAAGATACCAGAAGTGATTGGTGAATTTATTTAATAATAATAATATTTCTTGTCCTCGTCATGAACTTATTAGAAGATTTATATGAATATGAAAATATAAATAAAAAATTGTCTCCATTATTAGCAAATAAATTCACCTCTGGTATCGGAGGAACTCGTAAGCCTTGTATTTTTTGATGATAAAGTGACTCATGAAATAAAAATAAAAATCATACAAAAGTTAAAAAAAAGGAAATTTACGGGAGCAGCAAAGTAATGTTAGAGGTTTTGTAGATCAAAAAAAAAATGATTCGGGTATTTGTTTATCCGATTTTATATCAAAGAATAGTTTAAATTTTTTTAAAATTACAAATATAAACGTTGACTCTTTAAAGAAAAATCCAGATCTATGGAATTCAGGCCATCATTATGTGTGTGGAAAAGATGTATGCATAAATCTTAAAGTTGTCAGTGATTCTGCTGAATGTCAAATTGCGTTGACTTCTCGATTTAATAATGTTATTACAATAGATGAAGAACAAAAACAAGCTCTACTGATAACACAAAGTGCAGAAACAAAGAAATGTACAAAAACAAAAAAAATATATAATAAATTAAAAAATTATTATTAATAATAATTATTTACAATGGTGAATAAGTTAAACAAATTCAAGCCTATCCTTAAAAACCCGGGGCATCAAAAAACAATATTTTCTATGTTTAATATAATTTTCCAGGAAAAAAATATTATTTAAGTAACTTCATTAGTTATTTACAATTTTAATGATATATTTTTGGTGCTTTTATTAGTAAAATTGTGAAATACACCCTGAAAACTTTAATTTTCGCACTCTAGTTTCTTCTCGCTTGCAAGTAGTTATAGTAAATTTTGGTTTAGATATGTTTTGGAATATATTGAAAAAGTATTTTCGGCAGGCCTAAAGCAGATTTATATGAGATTTTCCTTTTGTCCATTTTCTAGCATTTTAAAGTAGTTTTTTTTTTTACTCGATAATTTTCAATTATTTATATAATATTTAAAGTGAAAAACCACCTTGGCACTAAAAAACATATATTAGATGAAGCCCGCAGCCTAATTTTTGTAGATAACGCAAAATGATTGAAATATTGTACTTTAGAGCGTGGTAGCACATTTTAAAATTCATTTTTTTTTAATCAAAGGAGCATTTCTTCTTTTACATAAAAAGGAACATTTGTACAGGGTGAGACATAAAATATGACAAGATTTTTTTTTTTTTTTTGGTTGGTCTAATGTATATATAAGTATATGTGTGTGTGTGTGTGTGTGTGTGTGTGTGTACGTATGTATATATGTAGACGTGGATGTATGTACAATAATAAATAAAGAAAAACAATCACATAAATGTCAATGCGTAAGTAGGAAGGTATGTAGTAGGTTATTGTTTATTGCGAAAATATTTTTTTCTTGCAAATTTTATCTTGTATTGAATCTTGTTTAGTTAATAGTTTATATTATATTTTATATTATTTTAAAACGTCCTGGTTGAGTGGTGGAATAGCTAGGCTAAAGTCCGCCAGGACTTGAATATCAATAAAGGCTATTTATTATTATTATTATTATAATTTAGATATCGCTAATAGAGAGACATAAGTAAAAATTGAATCGGAGCGCCATTTTTCCAAAATGGCGGCTCACGTGCAAAAGTGGGGACTTTTAGTATGTTTAGTAAACCTTAGTGAACATAGAGAATATTATTTTGGTATTATGCAAATCACAACTTACACACTTTTTTATTTATTATGAAAATACCTACTTTAATCAGTTTTTTCCGTCAAACGTCGAGTTCCAATTTAACTGGAGTATTAGAATCAACAACAACCGAGATATCCTCGAAAAATTCAAAATGGACGCCACTTTTTCAAGATGGCGGTCGAAACTGAAGAATAAATTATGAACATCAAATTCAAAATTCGTTGCAGCTTTTAAAAATGTGTTGTTATGTAAGAAATAAAATGAGGAAAATTAATTAGGTATTCAATTTTCCACTATAAATGTTTCATTTTAATTGAAATGTCTACTTATGAATGTTGTTACTATTTGTTACTACTTCCCATTTAAAATGTATTTAAAATAAATTCCCCCCAAATGGAATCAGGTGAAACTTTCGATTTATGAAAGAGTCTACTTTCTTTCATTTAAAAAGGACAAATAATCTCTAATGGAATGAAAATTGAAATGTTTTTGTGTTATTTTTAATCACGTGATGAATAGAGCACAATTTAAAGTGAACATAAAGAATTTGCAATTATACAAAGCCATTAATCAAGGGTATTTCCACAGTGTAAATCAATCCGCATTAACGTATTCACAGTGAACGAGTTGCCGGAATTTCCAGTCAACCCGGAATTGTCCGGAATGGAATCAGTGCCCATTGTCTTGGCACATAATATATCTGCCACTGTGTTATTGTCGCATTTATAAATTTCAATATACAGTAGAATTGTATATGCTTTGTTAGCTGTTCATAGGTACGTAAAAATCACAATGGACTTGATGTTCTCGCAATGCAGTTGCCAAATTATTTAAGCATTTATTAAATACCACCAAAAATTAAAACAATTATTTTCCTATTCGTGTATTATTATATTTCTGTGTTCGAATATAAGGTTATTTGGCACATACCACTACTCAACATATTTTTACACTTCATAAGTAAAATAACTGTATCAAAATTAATAGATTTTGATTTCTGAACCGCTAAGCTTATATTTCTTCTTGTAACTAATAGCCCACTAAATGAAGACATTTCGACTGGAAAAAATTACGAGAAAGCTGTTTTTTTGTGGAGACTTTCATTGAGGTGCCCTTAGTACATCCTGAGAAGTTCGAGCAATTTGAGCCATGGGTTTTTATTGCTGAACTGGACCAAACTGTTCGGTGAGTATATTTTGGTTTCGGTTTTACCTTTTCCTGATAAAAAAAAAGTGTTCAGGTAACGCCCTTGCAATTAAAATTATCAACAAATCAACATCCTCACTAACCACTATTGTTTTGTTATTAGCGTGACAATATTTAAATGACTGAATGAAATTTAGTATAAATTATAATTATATTATAATTATAATATTGCTGTTTGTGGATTATCTACGAAGACAAATAGAATATTTATAAAGCAAAATAACAGCAGAAACAGTAGAAACTAGAACTAATTAATCTGCAACCGCATTTGCTATTTGTTTTTCTGCTGCTTCTACTATTTGTTTATTACTGTTTTTCTACTGCTACATGACTTCTAACCATTTTTTGAATCGAGTAATATCTTTCTTGGATGGGAATGGATGTCTTTGTGAAACTTTGTCCCCATAATTAGACACACAACATTTTATGTTCGTACTGTACTTACATAGGTACTGTACTTACGCACTGTACGTACGTACTGTACTTACGCACTGTACGTACGTACTGTACTTACATTCTGTACGTCCTTCAGAACCATTTAATATTATAGTGGCCAGCAAACACGCTATATCTTTGAAACGATTGATCCTACGAAAAAAAGTGTAATGACCTTTTTTATGTAGAATTTTATAAGAAATATTTTTTCTCATGACTATTTTTGTCGAAAAAGTGATACTTTTCGAGATAGTGGCAAAAAACTGAAAATCGCCCCTTTACCCCCCCCCCCACCAATGGCTCAAATTGCTCATACTTCTCACGATGTACTGAGGGCATTTCAATGAAGGTCTCCACAAAAAACGGCTTTCTCGTAATTTTTTCCTATTTTGGCCTCAAATTTGTCTTTATTTACTGGGGAGTAAAACTAAAATTTGTGAGGAATTGTCCTGCTATAGCAATGTTTTGGTGAAACATGTCGGAAACTTTACAAGGAGTGTGGAAGAAAGTGTGTTGGATTAAATCAAAAGAAGAATGTTCAAAATTGTTTTTTGCAATTTCTCGCCATATCTTGGCTATACGCTCATATCGCAATGAAGAAAAGACAAAGTGGTCATAATGGAATTGCGAAGAAAACTAGATTTATTCGATTATTTTTTTATTAATTTGCTAAGCTGCAACAAATAAGAACAATTGAGAGGGGGCTATTTTTAAATAATTGCTGGTAACTTAAACACTAATTCGTATATTATAAAATAAAAGTAAAATCTAAAATTAAGTCATCAATTCCTTTAAGTGCAAGTTGTACAACCAGAGATACTTATAAATACCAAAAAACAACTTTGAACATCTTTTTGTTTAAACAAATGATTTCCGGGTCTCGGATTTAATCCAAAACTTTCTACTAGACTTCTTGTAATATTTCCGATAAGATTCAGCAAAAAAAATTGCTGTAGGTATATTCCTAGTAAGACAATTCCTTTTTAGGTGTTTAGTATACAGTTGGTATATTTCACCTTATGTTTATTATTTGGCATCATTTGGATTTTTTCATAAAATTCCTTAAAATTTTTTGATTTTTTATGTGAAGAGATTTATTGTCTTTGCAAAATGCCATTAATTTCCAGTCACATTTCTATCCTTCTGTACAAGGCAGTACGCATCCTTTTAAAAATTCCTAGCATTTTTTTTTTGTTATACACATTCTACAACTTAGCGCAGATGTGTGCTTCATTGTTGTTAGGTACTGAATAAATCAATGCTTCTAAATATTCCCATAGGTAAAAGGCCAATGGATTGACATCTGAATACAGAGCGGGCTAGTACTGGACCCCACCTACTCAGCGTCGCCCAAAAGTGGAATTCAATTGTTCTGTAACATCAACAACGCAGTGCGGCGCAGCACCTACGTCCAATCCAAATTGTTTGTTGCTGTTTCATGAGTACATCTTTCCAGAATGGGTGAAGGATGATTTTTCAAAAAATTTAGGTATTAGTGACCGTTTAACTTAAAACAGTTTGATTAATAAATATTTAGAATTGCAGTGACAATTTTTTTATATTTAAATTCTTCTTCATGTCAACGTCCTTGGTGAAGTTTAGCAATAGCTATGGCATCACTTAATCAGGATACACGTACAACGGTATGTACACAACAACCATTCTCTGCAACATTGCCTTCTGCCACAGCTCGAACTCAGGAGAGGTAACAGTTTTCAGATAACGGTTCATATCTCACGACTACTAGACCATTTGAACTGTTTTTAAGTCGAAAACTCATAAAGTGACGAAAAGAAAGGCCTTTATGGCTTATCCGTTAAAATGATCCCCATCCTAAAATACAGAAAAGAACATTTGCTCAATTTCAGTATTTCAAAAGCAGTTTTGGACAATCTACCTATTAAAAAACTTTAAATGTATAAAAATACAACCGGTTATTATATGCCCTTAAAACTTGGACCTGATCATTCTTTTTCAAAACACTTCCCCTTATACAATTCTCATATGATTTCCGGGAAGGAAAGTCGTTTCAGAGAGATATTTTCAATCTTGAATCAGCGCAATTCAAATAAAGAAGAGTTGTTTGAAGCAGGTCGAAATTTTTTCTTTATCTGTATTAGCTAAAATTGAGGATAATGATCAATCACCAATATCTGCTATACAACAAAACTATAGCGAAACAAACTTCAATATAGCTAGTTTACTACCAACTAACCAACATTTTTTATGTAAACAAACATCTCTAAACGTGTGCAGCATTACTCATTATTTTGTTTCACTTTCTAGAACTTATCATCAGATTATGGGTGGAAAATGGTTGGCACTATTTTTTTTCCAATCGCAGTTACCCAGGAAGGTTGTTAGAACTAAAACATTGCAAGTACTGTACCATAACCTCGATGTCCTCTAAGCGTAATTTTAAAATTAAATGTTGAGTGCTTCATGCGTTGTTTGCATGCCGAACAATATTTGTTGAGAATCTGCTCTAAATATTTAAGGGGCCATTTAATTAAATCTGACGAATTTTCCTATAAATCTATTTTTTTCTTGTAATGTTTATCAGCAGGGAGAGGCTCAGCTTCATATTTAACCTTAAAGTACTGTGTTGTCGATTAAAAATAAAATTATGATGATTTAATTGCATGTGAAACTTTAAATCCGATTTTTTGGGAAACTATTACAGGTATCGAAATAATACAAAGGATCTCTTTTACGTAGAAAACAAACACTAAATATTTCAAAATATTGATAAAGAAAACAATCGGAAAACAAGATATGACGAAAAACATAGGAAGGACAACACAACTCATCACATTAAAAACGACCCCTTACCTTTTAAGAAAATTAATTAAAAACTGCATTTTTGCATTCGCGTTTAATACGGGCTATTGTCCTTTAAGGAAACATTTTGAGGCCCACGTTTATGGGACTTTTTTCGTTTTAAGTTTCAGCCCTCATTCTTTAACAATGTATATTTCTCACGTCCCTGACAAACAAGCATTGGCAATTATCTAATGTTTTTTTTTCACTACTTACGACATTGTTAATATTATACTAAATAAAAGGTATATATTAATCATTAAATACTAATAAAAAGATTCTTGTAGTCTATATAGACTTGGCTGAGGCATTTGATACTGTATGCCACAGAGCATTATTTAATAACCTGAAAGATATCAGCATTAGAGGAAACCCACTGAGACTGTTTGAGAACTATTTAACTGATAAAAAATACAGGGTAAAAATAGAGCAAACTGTAAGTAGCTCACAAACTGCCTCTACGGATGTTCCTTAGGGTACTGTATTGGGACCTGTATTATTTCTCATATACAGTGTGTCCCACTTTTCACGGTAACACCTTTGTAGCTCAGTTATTAGTCGCCCAATTTTAACCAAGTTTGGATGGGTATCAAAGACCTTTATTATACCTTTTTTAAGTAAAACAGAACGTATTTCCGTCATTGGCGTACATTTTTATTATTAAAAAAGGGTCATTTTTTCGAGAAATTATATTTGGCATTTTTTTGTTGAAAAACTAATGCAATATTATTAATCAGCATGCTGTAGAACCGGTATATCCAGAATTTAACAACATTTTGATTTTTGGTTTTTGAATTACGGCCCACCTAAAATTACCTATTTTAAACATTAAATAATCAATAAATTGGTAACGAAATATTTTTCGAAAAAAAGTCATTCTTCATTTTCTCTTTATATTCAAATTTCGAAGGCCAAGAATTTTCATTGAAAAATTTTGGGTCATCAGACCTATAAATTATTCGGGCATTAAGGATTAGCGAATTTGAAAGTATCGATGATATGAGGTGGTAGAAAAAACGAATTTAAAGAGAAAATAAAGAATGACTTTTTTTCGAAAAAAATTTCATTACCAATTTATTGATTATTTAGTGTTTAAAATAGGTAATTTTAAGTGGGTCGTAATTCAAAAACCAAAAATCAAAATGTTGTTAAATTCTGGATATAGCGGTTCTACAGCATGCTGATCAACAATATTGCATTAGTTTGCCAATGACTGAAATAAATTTTGTTTTACTTAAAAACGTTATAATAAAGGTCTTTGATACCCATCCAAACTTGGTTAAAATTGGGTGACTAATAACTGAGCTACAAAGGTGTTACCGTGAAAAGTGGGACACACTTGTAACGGATGTCTCAACAAGAGCGCCGGATTTGAATTTGCCGCCATTTGGTTTGTGGGATTAGTTCCGTGTTCATTTGTTGACAGTTGTCATGTACAAACCACGTGATTAGAAGTCATGCAGCACTATTCAAACGAGCAACGTTTAATTATTGTGAAAACTCACTACAAACGTGGTGAAAGTTTTGCGGAAACAGTTCGCAGATTACGTGCAATTTTTGGTCGCAACAATGCACCAAATGAGTCCACAGTTCGCCGTTTAATTAACAAATTTGAGACAAAATTCACATTGATGGATGAGAAGACCACTGTGCGTTGCCGTCCTTGTCGGTCGCTCGAAAACATAGCCGCAGAGAGAGAAAGTGTGGCCGAGAATCTAGACACACTCATTCGGCATCGTGGTCAAGAATTGAACATTATCAGACCCACTCAGCAACGAATTTTAACAAAAGATCTTCATTTGCACGCATATAAGATTCAACTGATGCAAGAAATCAAGCCAAGGGACCATGCGCATCGACGTGGATTCGTTGATTGGGTACACCACGAAATTGATGCGGATTTCTGTAACAAAATCATTTTCTCCGACGAGGCACATTTTCAACTAAACGGGTATGTAAATAAGCAGAACTGCCGAATCTGGGGTGCTGAAAATCCTCGTATAATACTGGAGAAACCAATTCATCCACCGCGAGTAACTGTTTGGTGCGCATTTAGGGCTGACGGAGTGATTGGACCGTATTTCTTCCAAAATGCGGCTGGAAATGCACTAACTGTTAATGGTGTGCGGTATCGCGAAATGTTAACCGAGTTTTTGTGGCCCGAACTGGATCGAATTGATGTGGATGATATATTTTTCCAACAAGACGGTGCGACCTGCCACACAGCTCTCGAAACAATGGCGTTACTGCGGACCAGGTTTCCACACCGTGTCATTTCTCGGTTTGGCGATCAACATTGGCCACCAAGGTCGTGCGATTTAACGCCGATGGACTACTTTCTTTGGGGTTATCTGAAGGACAAGGTGTATGAGAATAAGCAACAAACAATTGAACGCCTTAAAGAAGAGATACAGCGCGTTGTTGCGGAAATAACGCCACAGGTATGCGAAAAAGTCATCCAGAACTTTATGAAGAGAATGACCGTGTGCCAGAAGTCCCGTGGTGGCCATTTGCCGGATGTCGTGTTTCATATTTAATCGCAACTATTCCCCTTCACGTTGAAAAATAAATATTAGCTTAATTAAAAAAAAAAGTGTTTTTTTTTAACATTAAATCTGGCGCTCTTGTTGAGACACCCGTTATATTAATGAAATTGGAAACATATTAAAACATGAAATTTTTACACAGATGATACCTCTATCATATTTACAAAATCAAGTTGGACTGGGAGATACACGAGAAGGCTGAAATAAGTCTCGTTGGTTAAATTTTAGTTTACTGAGTCTAAAGATCAACAAAACCACTTTTATAATTTCTTCACTTCAGCTGTAGCCAACCCTAACCGTAGATACTAAAAATTCATAAAATAAACATCGAACACTAATAGCAACTGCTCAGTAATAATAAAAAAAATCCGCTAAATATTTAGGCGTTGGTATTGATCAGCATCTGAGGTGGAATAATCATAGCAATATTATAGCAAATTTTTTTCATAAATTTTATCAGCTAAGATCCATTGTAACAAATTACACAGGTCCACCAAAAAAAAGGTCTTGTCCTAAGGTTATCATTTAATTTTTCTGAAGTATTTTGATGCGCTGAAGTCAATTTTGGACAACAAAAGATTTCTATCGCGTCAGTTTCCCTCTACCACTCCCTTTTATCCCCTAAAAAAAAGGCAAAAAACAGGTCCTGCTTGTCCTAAGTTCTGATCTAACTTTTCTGAAGCACTTTGATGCTCTGAAGCCAACTTTGGACAAAATTTTTTTTTATAAGAAATAATCATTGATTGATTGATTGACTCTCCAATAATGAGTATTTTAAAGTATTTACCTACGATCACTACTGTAAATAGTAAAAAACACGCTACCTGCCTTCTATGTAAGTTGAATTTTACATATTGTAAACAAAACGCACTGTAAACAAATCGCGCGGTAAACAAAACGCACGGGACACGCAATTATAGGTGGCTTATATCGCTAACGCGGGGTTTAAAAAACAAATGCGCCTACGTAATTTTCAAACGCTGTCAAAATTGACATAATATTTGTTGAATAATATTGTTGACTAGTAAACTAAATTCAGATTTTACTAAATAAATATGATCGTAGGTAAAGTATAGTACATAATTCGAGTTGCAAAGCAATTACGCACTCATGGAAATAAGCACTCGCCGCTACGCGGCATCGTGCGTAACTTTTCCATTCGTGCGTAATATGCTTCTTACAACACTCATTACGTAATATACTATTATCTAACTAGTATATTGGCGTGCTCAGATTAGGGCAACAATATACAGAAAGTAGGTAATTTCATAATAAATAAAAAAGTATGTAAGTTGTGATTTTCTTAATACCTAAATGATATTCTCTAAATAATTAAAAACTTTTTAACGATCTGTTTTAACCTTTGTTATTGAAGACACATTTGCTATTGGTTTATGATATTACAGTAACTAAATTATTGTAAAGTAAAACTACTTACAATTTTAAATAATCAATAAGTTGTGCGATTAAATTACATACCTACCTATCCAAAAATATTTTAAAAGAGCATGCACACTACAAATGTGATCGATTCCCATTAGAGACAATTTAGAGTGCACAATCCGTGGTAAAACTAATATTAAGTGTTAACGACAATAATGCAATAATCATGTTACACGTTCTAAATAAAATTTGATGTGATATTAATATTAATTTACATATGTTGATGCATTGCTGTCCATTTGTTCTTCCATATCTTACTCATTTAATTAATTATTGTATTGAAAAAATATTTTCCCCTTACACTGGAAAATTGCACACGTTAAGCCATTACCTAAGAATAAGGAGCCAAGTGACTTCAAAGATTTGCGCCCCATAAGCATTTTGCCGGCATTGTCAAAACTTTCGGAGAAGGTATTAAATGAACAAATTAGAGAGCATATTGAGAAATATAAAATTATACCAGATAATCAATCTGGATTTCGTCCTAACCATGGTTGCGTAACAGCATTACTAAAAGTAACTGATGATATTTTCTTTGCTAGTGATTTCAATAAATTAACAGCACTAATACTAATAGATTATTCAAAAGCTTTCGATACGGTAAACCATCAGTTACTTTTAGCTATTCTTCATTTTAATGGATTCACAAATAGTGCCGCAGCTATGATTGAGAGTTATCTTAGTCAGCGAAAACAATACGTCAAATTAGAAAATGATACATCCGAACCACTGTATCTGTCGCGGAGTCCCACAGGGGTCAATATTGGGTCCCTTTTTATTTACTATATATACCTCTAAAATTTCATCTTTCCTAAACAATTGCCAATCTCACTATTATGCAGATGATGCCCAAATTTATTTTTCTTTCAGTTTTGACGATGCCGAGAATGCAAATAATGTAATAAATGATGATTTAAAAATTTTACATAAAGTTTCTACTGATCACTGCCTTCAAATAAATCCGGATAAATCGAAAATAATGTTTTTTGGAAGTAAGCCGCAAAGAGAAATGTGTAAACTAAACTTAAATGTTGAACTAGATTCGAAAAAATTAGAAAGTGTGAATATAACTCGTAATTTAGGACTGTGCATCGACGCTGATTTAAGATTTTCACAGCATGCAACTAACTCTATTAAAAAATCGTATTCTAATTTAAAATTGTTGTATGGATGTTCCGCTATATTAGATAAAAAAACAAAGACAATGCTGTGTAATTCACTAGTTCTTAGTCATTTTAATTATGCAGATATAGTTTACCATCCTTGTTTAGCAAAAACAGACGAAATACGTATACAACGTGTGTAAAACTCTTGTGTAAGGTATATTTTTGGAATAAAAAGATATGATTCCATATCTAGTAAGATTTTGGAACTACAATGGATGACAATGCATCAAAGGAGAATATTTCATACTTGTTGCTTCTACCACAAATTACTGGAGCACAAGATCCCACAGTATTTATTTGATAAAAGTACCACGAGGTACTGTACATCAAGTAAATACTAGAAACAGAAATTTGTTAACGCCCCCACTGCATACGACCGCTTTATATGAGAGATCATTCTCATATACCATCACTAAGCTTTATAACCCCATCCCAATAAAGATTCGTAAATATAGCTCTTTCAAAAGAGAAATGAAAAAATACATAATGGATATGAATTATGATCATTAATCTAATAATTCAAACGCAAGCCACATATTTTTATTTTCATTTTAACTTTGTTAAGTTTTCGCAGATACCGTTTTTTTACTGTCGTATTTCATATTTATCAATTGTTTATTTAAAAATATTTGTATATTATTTATTTGTATGTCCTGTATATTGCTTTCAAAGACAAAGACAAAGAAAAATCATGTATAACTACACAGCATTATTACATAAATGTTTTATTATTATATTGTATGGTTAAGTGGAAGAGCACTTTCTTCAATAAGTGAACTTCGCCAATTAACTGTAATTATATTGTATATATTTTATTTTATCTATATTTGGTATATACATTGTGTAATTATGGTTAATGAAGACATTATTATTATTATTATTATTATTATTATTATTATTATTATTATTATTATTATTATTATTATTATTATTATTATTATTATTATTATTATTATTATTATTATTATTATTATTATTATTATTATTATTATTATTATTATTATTATTATTATTATTATTATTATTATTATTATTATTTAATTTAAATTCTTAAATGTTCAAATTTCAAGAACTTCAAAATGATAAATTAAATATCCGAGTATTATGTAGAACTAAAGATAAAGATAATTTGTGAGATTATGATATTTTAAATTGAATACGTGTACAATTATTTGTCTTTTGAAATACCAAAAAACGTTTCCTTTATTCCTATTTAATTATTTCCATAGATAATGTAATATTTCTTTTGTCCGACAACAAAAGAAACACATAACCTATCTCGAATTCACAAAGCCCAAATAAGATTTATCGGACCATAAATCCGTCTATCGTCCCTGGGTAAGCATCCAATATATCGTTGGAGTAACGTGCGAGATCCATACGAGATCCAGAATAGACAGTTTATCCTGAACCGTCCTGAGATTGTCCAGCTCGTCCAGATTAAGCTAGAAATTGACCCGTTCGAGCCGTTTCTCATTCACACACCGTTGGATAAATTGCCCAATGTCACACTAGTAGGGTTATGCTGATGCAGATACTACAGTGGCACACAGTAGCGCCGCTTATCTGGTTTCCATGTGTACGCAAATACAATTGAATCAATATTTATTTCCAATAATGCAGCGGTTGGCTTCTATTCATTGAGATATGTATTATAAGAAAATGTTACATTTTAAGACCTAATTCAAGAAAATAAATGAGTAATTTGTATCAGTTATAATGATTTCAAAATTTGTACAAGGTGACTCTTAAATACAATATAATACCTTTATAAATCCAGTTGGACATACAAATGATATAGGATACTTCAAAATATATAATTGTAAACAAAATAAAGTTTACGTTATTTAATAAATATAATTTTTTACGACTAAAATAATTTTTACGTGAATGGAAAACAATACAATAAGAACAACGATCCAGCAATACTAGATGCAAAAATTATACTTTTCGAAGAGTTATTGACATTTTTACAAAACTGTTTTGAAATAAGTAATTTTTTTGAGACCTAATAGCTATATTTGTCATTTTAATCATCTTACGATAGTGTCAGTTTGATTGATAAATTGGTTGTTAGTACACGATGTAGTACCACAGAAAAGAGAACTACCAGAAACGACACTTGGGCTTCCCGCCAAAATTCCATTGCCTCCATTTTGTTGTTGGTACATCCGTCAGTTCATTTATTGTTTTAGGTTAAAACAATAAAGTGCCGTAAATGATAGTCTGTGACATAACACCGAAATAAGTTCTTAAAAGGTTTTAGTGTTATTGCGCTGGGTTAATAGTAATTTTTAATAGCAATATGAGTAAACGAGATGGAACCGTTTGTGCTGTTAAGGAATGTATAAGTAGTACGATAGGAAAAGACATTAATTTATTTAGGTTTCCTAAGGATTCCCAAAGGTATTTTATTACTGATGTAAATTATAAGATATTTTCAAGTAATTGTGAACCTTTCTTCTTTTAAGGTCCCTATTGTGGTTGGAAGCATGCGATCGTGGGGATTTGGCAAGTAAAAGTTCAGCCGAACAATTTTAAGTTGTGCGCATCGCATTGTGTGTATCAAAATAGATTGCTATCAACAGCTCTACCTACTATTTTTCCACAATTTGGTAGTTTAAACAGAAAAAAAATTAATATTTCCCCAGAACAACCTCCCAGTAAGAAATTACAAATTTTCTCAGGCGAGATATTGTATTGATTTTAATACATTTTGTGACTTTATATTAAGAATACAATTGTTCGTAGAGACAATTTTATCCAGTTTACTTTAATAGTTTTAATATCCATTATAAATAAAATTCTTCGAATAACGTAATTGTATTCAGCCTATGTAAAGTTTGTTTATAAACATTCTGTTTAAATTTCCCGTCAAAATTACCAACAACAAAATGGCGAAGGTCACAAAAAAACATCAAAGGCGGTGCTGAGAGTGCCGCTTCTGGTAGTTCCTTATTCTCTGGTAGTACGTACAAAAACTGAAAACTACAAAGCAGCTGGGGTTGACAATGGGCAAGTATACAATTGTTTTAAATAATTGTAATAACAAGTACACATAAAAACAGTCGACCCGTATTTTTTATTTTATTTTTTAAATAATGCCTTATACTAAAAATAATCATGAAGTTTAAACTGTGTTTAAACGGTTAGATATTGCCGACAATTTTCAGGCTATTCTATTGGCTATGACGTAATAGCGTAATCACCAGATTCTAATTTGTGCTTGAACAGAGAAACGAGTGCTACGTTGCCATATTTCGATAAATAATGTAAGATATTCTGTACTGCTATACGGCATCCTCTGTAATAATACACTTCTGTATTAGCAAGTTATCAATCAGCCTTAAAAATATATAAAATATTTACTTTCTGGGCATTTGAAACAGTGTTAAAAATTAATATTGAAATTTATTTCAGACAGTGCAGTAGTGTACATTCCTTTTTAGAAATGTGGCAACGTAGCTAGTTACTGTCAAATGTAAAATGCCCCTATTTTGGAGGTTATTACGCTATTACGTCTCGAGATATCCGGAAAACCATCTTATTTTACATCCACTCTGATTTTTAGCATATTCATTTTACAATAAAACCAATAATAGTCAGTAAAATTACTTTGAAATTATATTTATAGTATTTTGGAGAGTCATACTATAATACTATATTATTAATATTGTCGCTTTCGTTATTGTCTACTAGCCCATTTCATGGCCGAGGTGCCTCAGTTAGTTGGTCAAGATAGAGTAAGAATATCTCACAGAATGTGCCAAAAGGCTTGCTTTTTGGCACATGGCCCGATGATCTGATAAGCTCAATGTTCGTACCACTACATAATAAGGGAGCTTACAGAAGATTGTTGGTATTAATGTTGTACGCCAGCAAGATAATGCTGTATATTATTCAATCCAGGCAAAAGAATATTACATGCCTTTGTATCTCTATTTTTTACACTGTCGTAAAGCATTTGATAATGGAAGTGTGTTTTTGAGAAAGAAAACACCCTGACTTTTTTCAAATTTTTCGGATCAAAACTGGGTCCAGGAAAAATATTTGAATTTTTCAAGCCTGTTATTTTGTTTTTTAATTTTGTTCGCGGAAACCAAATCGAAAGGGTGCAAGTGTGATATACATATCTTTGAAATAGGAATTTTTACTGCTTTTCATGGTTCGGTTACAAATTGTTAGTAATCATAAAATAAACAACTTGTCGCGCCAAAACGGCACTAAACGTAATCCGATCTCAAGCAAAACCTTTTCAGATCTTTTGGAGCACTAACTTTTTTGGTTTCCTGGGATCTCAAAACGTAAAGATTTGATGTTCTCTCTATTTTCGATTTTGAACCAATTTTAGTAACCTCCCACAATTTTATTGCGGGAAGGTTAAAATGTGGAAAAAACGGTTTTTTCAAATTTTGAGCATGTTCCGGTCTGAAAATGGTAATTCTGACATCAGCAATCGAAAGTACGAAAGAAAGTACACAAAAAACTGTTATTTAGAAGTTAGCCAAATATGACCTTCATTGCTTAAAAAATCATTGAAAAATTCAAATATTTTTCCTGGACCCAGTTTTGATCCGAAAAATCTGAAAAAAATCAGGGTATTTTCTTTCTCAAAAACACACGTGCATGAAGAGTTTTCAGGTTTTTTGGAGCAAACAATAGAGCAGGAGAATTTGTTTTCGAAAAAACACGTTTTTTACGATAGGACCATTCTATTAGCACCTAGGGGGCTGAAAATTTGACTGAAGAGGTTCTCAAATATGTCCTTTCGAATGGCCAATTCGAAATAAAAATCCGGGAGGGGGCAATTTTCATCTTCTTATCCCGCCATAGCCTTTAAAGTTGGAAAAGGATTTTATTTTTCCTTTCGGGTTGCGGTGCCGAAACATCGCCGTACTGAAGTTTAAGCTTATTGTACCTCATAGTCTCGTTATTCTCTTAGTCCCGTTCCTCTCCAAAAGGCGAATGTACGGCCGATGGGAGCTCTGGATATTTCTTCCGGGGTCACGAATGTTCCCCCGAAGTATAAAAGCCTTCTAACCGCACAGGCTCGGCATTCACATAGTATATGGTGAGGAGTTTCCTCATCCCCACCACACATCCTGCATTCTGGATTGTTTCTCACACCTATATTGGTTAGGTGTCGATTCAGTGTGCAGTTTTCTATTAGGATGTTCACCGCATATCTCAGCTGCTTTCCGCTTAGCTTTAGCAATTTGTTGGTCTTTGTCTTGGAGGGTCCGCCAGTCCGTCAATAGTTCCTTTGCCATTCCTCTTGCGGTACTGTCTGATATCCCGCAGGTTGGCCACCAAGTCTATTTTTGCGCCTTCATTGGACAGCTGCATTTTCATTATCTTCATTGTCCTAGTATCCTCGCGTCCACTGAGGTTGAATACTATTGTGTTCCGCCAGTTACGCCAGGGAATTAAGACAATTTTCTACTGTTTTAAAATGTATCTCTACTGCAGTCAGAGCTTTGAGAGCTGATGTTGTAAATGATGATACGGATTCTTTTGCCAGTGTATGACCTTTTTATCATTTCTTGTGCACAGATTTCTATATATAGCTGTGACTTCTGCTAGAAACACCGTTGCGGTACTGCCCAGGTTCAGACTGATGTCGGACCCTGGTAGGGTAACTCCATATCCAGTACTTTTTAATGATTTTGATACGTCAGTGCAGTCTATTCTTTTCTATCTGATGAAATATTTCCTATTCTTGGAATAGTCCCGGCAAAGAGGTTAGACAGTGCTGAGTTTTATCACTAATCCTGTTTAACATCTACAATAAACACGGAATGCAACGTGTGCTAGATGACTGCAAGTTGGAGTAGCTATAGGCGGAACCAAGATTTCCAATTTCCTACAGATGTGATATATTGATGCTTTCGAGATGTGGATCTGGAAATGTTTGCTAGGAATTTCAAGGATAAGCTTCCCCTTGCCATGCAGTCCTCGACTTTCGCTGTTCCACTTTGACTTGGGGAGGAGTGTTATTGTGGCTCTCATCCACTTGGTCGGCTGGTTAAGACAAGCATCCCTCAACAACTACCCACTTGCTCTACATGGTTTATACCAGGCAGGTAGGTATCCACGGCTAAGACAGTCCCCGTGCGCCCGACTCATCGAATCCTAATCGATCGGATGCCTCCAGCACCTGAACAACTGTGCCTCTGCCTCCACGCTCTTGGTCCTGGTATAACTTCAGGACATGGGGTTCGGTACCTCCCTTCCTGCAGGTTGTGCAGGCCTGAATGGAGCTTGTTGCGTCCTGTGACACTCATCCACAGTTAGTAGACCGATATCCCAGGACGTCAGTACTAGTGCGTGAAACCCAAGCTCACACCGGCATTTACTTTCCCCATCACTTATAACGTTTGCCTCTATGTTTGCTTCAAACACAGAGGTCACCTTGCTTGATGCAAAAGCCCACAAGGCACCTGGCTGTCGCTACATATTATCAATTTTATCAATGATACCCCATCTGACGTTTTCACTTACCTATATCTCAATGTTGGTGTCTTCTTCTTCTTTTTTTAGCGAATCGACAAAAGGCTTGTGGCTCATTGTGCTACCTCTACGAATTTAGTAAATTCCACCATTCAGGCCGGATTGTAACCCAAATTCCAAAATCTTTCCAATGGGGCATTCCTTATTTCCTCCAACACCGGAAAACCAATGCCGAAGTATTTGTGCTTCAAGTTCATAAAATAATCAGCGCAGAACATCGCACTAATAGCTCGATTCACGAAGATGTTCTAAAAAGTAACTCTCCAGCATCATATTCTCCCGAATCTTTTCAGTTTTTGACTACATCAATGGGAGAAACAATATAAAAAATCAGATGGCAAGAGGGGAAGAAGGAGACATCCTCCAAAACATTGGGCTAACTAACTAAAGAGCTTAAGAGCGCTCCGGAGTGTGGTAAATTTGCGAATCGTAATTACTCTCATATGAACCGTTATTTTAAAATTTGGTTTTCGCTATTATTTCTTTTGAGATGTTAGAATTGTGGAAAATGGGGAAGATAATTCAAAAAAAATATATATGAATTTATTTCCTTCATTTTTGTTTTTTTTGAGAAAATTTTAGTTTTCCATGAAAGGTATAATTTATTTAGGAATTATCCCTGCGACAGAATTAAAAAAAAAATGAATTATATATTTTTAATTTGCATCCTAATATATCAAGGAATTTTTGCTGTTGAATTACAATCAAGATTGTCCGTTTCATTTATCGTTCTCCCTCGAAGAGAATCCTTTGGCCGGAGAACGTCGCGAGTAGCTATAAAAGTAATGTGTTTACAATTTACTAGTCATAGGCGGACCGAGCGAACCCTTAGAGATAACGCGCTTTATTTTTAATTTTGATATAAGAAACATATTTATATTTTACGTGCGAATAATTACGTAGTACGTTTACTTTCTAGGTTTGTGTGGTGTATCATTGTATAAATTTTTTCGTTTTTTAAAGTCGGAGGAATTATTAAGACGTCGAAGGATCTCAAATATCTATTTTAACATTATCAGCAAAAGAAAAAATCGTAGACTATAATTAGAGAAGTTTTCTAAAATATTTATAAAAATTTATTAAAAACTTGTAAAATTAATAATAAGGTACAAAAAACGCAAAGCAAATGTGAGGCGAGAAATTTTAAAATTATAAACAAATTTGGATATAGTTTTAATTAATTGAATAGTGCCACTCCTTCATTGTTGGTAAGTTGTTTATAACAAAAATTAACCAAAAATTTTGAGAAATAACCATAGTAAACATTATACTCTGCTCGATTTACTGAGCATTTCATACAATTGTTATATGTTTTATATGAGCTTTTTTGTAAAGAATGTTAATTTTAGGCATCATTATTATACTCTTTGCAAAAACGAAGAGTATAATGCATTTGATCGGCACATTTCTAAAACCGGAAATATCGCTCGTAGAGAAAAAAATGTCATATAAGTCCGATTGTATTGAAATTTGGAAAGTAAGGTAGTGTTAGAGGAAGAATCCTATTGTTTTTGAAGAAAATCAATCAGTAAATAATGAAGTTATTATTCATTTAATTTAAAAAAATATATTTTTTTAATTTTTGTCGCTTGTACTTAAATAGAAATCTTGCGAAATGTTATCTATATATATTTTTTTTGTTTATTCATTTTACTAATATTTATATTTTATAATAATATATCCAATGTGTTGAAATATGATTTTCGAAACATATATATTACAAACATTCAATTTTTGTAGTAATGTGTGATGGTTCAAAGTTTTGCCTTGCAATACAAAGATCGTGTGTGAACCCCAGACAGGTTGGATGTTTTTTTTTTCAATTTTTTTTCATATATTTGTTTTCACAACAAAGTTGATATCGCAAAATTTAGGATGTCCAAAAACTAACATTATTTGCAAGAAAACAGCGAAGAGTATCCTATAGAATGTGTAACAATTATATAAAAAGCTCAGTAAATTGGCGAAGAGTACGTTTCTAGCTTGTTTTATTTTATTATGCAAATTTAGTTGATGAAACACTCGTCTGTATACAATAAATGACTAAATCCAAACTATTTGTATTTTGCTTCGATTTCAAGTCAAAATTTACTCCAGTCAATCTGTACATTTGTAGGGTGTGAAAAAAACATTAAATTTTTTCTTAGTATTGTAGGGGGATTTTTCATTAACAATCCAAGTTTTCATCCTCAGGTGGGGCTACCTTATCGACGACATCTTGTCATACGTTTGTTCGGAATAACTCTTCTGTTGATTGTACGGAAAAAGTATTTATTATTATGAATTTGGTAGACGATAAAGTTATCGAAAACTGTAATTTTTTTGAAGCGATTAATGATTTAAAAGTAACGTCGCGAAAGTTTAATAATTAATTTCTCTACTATTGAACGAATAGATACGTTTGAATGCGGCTTATTGCTTACCGTGGGTAATAATAGTATTTTATTCAACGAGCAAGTAATAGCTGTTATACGCGAATAGAATACTATATTTTATCTATGACCCTATCTTCGCTTGAAATCATATTTTTACAACAAAGTGCAAATTATTAAAAAAAACATGATAGCAATTTTAAAATCAAGAAATCAATGTGTATACGACAGATTGAATCGAGTCATGGCATGCACGATGTTTTTGAACTATAAAGCGTCTTTTGTGATAGACAAGTATTGAGTAATGAACATGAACTCTTCGAATTAATTGGTTTTAACACAATAAGTAATGAATTATTAAGGCCGTGAGTAATGAGCTTATTACTTATTCAAAATATGTCTATAAAAACGAATCATTCAATAATCGTAGAAAATAGTACATTATTCAACGAATGATGGCTATTACTCAAGAGGATGACATTCACTGAGTGAGTAACAGCTATCACACGCGAGTAGAACACCATACTTTTTCTACAACTACTCAACAGGAAGTTGCGCTTTAAGGTAAATTTGCCGAAAATAATAATTGTCACAAATTGCGAGATTTTTCGGAAAAAATGCGAAGAGGCACATTGTATCGACTTACTTTATTTTTTAGGCAGGAGAAAAAAATTAAAAAATTAAAAATTTAGCTTAATCAATAATGTTTAATTTGGTTTTTTAACTTCCGGAAATTCCGAAAAAACAGCTCCGAGTGCCACGATGGAATGTGGTGATTTTTTTCAAAAATCGAGATATTGTTTAAACGTGTTTTTTATGAAACTAAGATACTATTGACACATTTTTTTTGTGTCATAGAAAGGGTTAATATGCAAAAAAGGGTTTTTGCCAGGTCGTCCAAAGGAAGCTGTTGTTTGCAGAGTATGTAATATCAGAAACAATGGTCTAAAAATGTTTTTATGGTTGTTAACTAAAAATTTCTACACTTGACAGCATTTTTCTTTGTAGTGGTTTTACCCCATTCACCCTTATATTCACAACGTGTTTTAAAACAAATGATGTTTTCTAAATAGCCAAATTCATAACATCAATTTGCTTAAATAAAACCTACAAAGAAAACTGCTGTCAAGAATAAAACATTTTAGTTAACAGCCATACAAATATTTCTAGAGTAAAAACACCTTTAGACCATTAGTTCTGATATTACATTCTCTGCAAACAACAGCTTCCTTTGGATAACCTGGCCAAACCCATTTTTGCTCTCTTTATGACACAAAAAAATGCTGTCAATAGTATCTTAGCTTTATAACACTACATTTACGCAATATCTCGATTAAAAAAAAATCGCCACGTTCATGACACTTGGAACCGTTTTTTCGAAATTTCTGAAAGTTGGGCCTGGATGCCAGACCTGAGCACGAAAAATGTTGCCAAGGGTATTTTTGGATTTTTTAGGTCATCTTAAAACATGTATTAAATGGCCAGAAAAAAAATTCATTAAAAGTACTATGTCAAATTTCAATTTGAATTTTACAAGTCACATAACCGCGCAGAGATCTAACCCCCATTTCACCCCCTCCTCCTGCATCTACTGACAAACAGACAACAAAAAATTGAGGCAGGTACATTTTTGCTGTCGTATGAGCTAATAGCCATAATTTGGCTTTCCCCCTACAATACACAAAAATTTGTAAAGATATTTACACAAAAACTTTCCTCTCTGTTTGGCATACTTTATTTATAACTTTTTCAGTTGCATGACCACCCTGTATATTTCGTTTACTAAAATTATCAGACCAGATCGGTTTTTGTGCTGGCAGTAGTGGTCGTTTCTTATTTTTTAAAGTGACTCTGTTTTTCATTAAAATAATGTCAGGTTCCTCCTCGATAATTGTGTCAACTGCAGTCCAAATATTATTTACATCAAAGTGATCACCCTGTATATGTTTTATAAATTCCTTCCTTGACAGTTGTGTTAACTACATGCGAAATATTATTTCCCACCATTACGTTTTTTTTATTATTTTTTGTATTTTCGTATTTGACAGTAGTTGTGTTAACTGCATGCGAAATATTACTGTCTTCCGTCACACTTTTTTCCTTAGCTAACAGTAGCGTCAACTACTTACGGAATGTTTTTCTACTTCGTCAAATGGTTTTGTAGGTATAGCGCCAAAAGAGAGACAGACAGACTGACAGCCGGAATAAAAAAAAAATTCGTAATCTACATACCTAGTTTGAAATGTGAAAATCTTGAGAAATCCCGGAAGGTGATTTTTTCATAATTACAATACTTCCCTTCGGTAAGCGAGGGAAGTAAAAATATTCCTATATATATTTTTTCAAATGTCTATGTTGGCAGGAGTATCCACTGTTGCTTAGATTATTATTAATTGTAAACTTCAACATATCTAGATGAAAATCGTATCGACGGTTGAATATTATGTTATTATGAAATGTATATTAGTAAAATATATAAAAGAAATGGCAGGAAATAACGTTCCACAACATTTTCATTCAATTATAAAAAACAAAAATTGAGAAACCAAATTTCTTACATTTAAATGATTAATACCTTTTTCATTTACTAATCGATTTTGATCAAAAACAATAAGACTCCTCTTCTATCTAACACCAACTTACTGTCAATACAATCGGACTTACGTGCTTATCGTGCTTACAAAAAACGGATCGAATGGACAGACGAACGCATGGACAGCCAGACACTCGAACAGACGGACATTTTAAAAGTTGTTCAGTATTTTTTCTCTATCACACTAATATGAAAATCTGCTTTCTGAGCGACATACAGTTTTAGATACCGTGTGTGTAGTCGCGGGCTAGCCATGGGGAGAAGAATTACAACATCGCGCGTGCCAGCTGGCTGAAATGAAATAACAGAGCTGGAATGCTCCATCGACGGACGAATTTACGGCTGCCGGTGTTGTCAAATCTCTCGCGCTACGTGAATGTACATGCCTAATGGGAAATTACACGCACGATATGTGCCGACCAAATGCAATATACTTTTCGATTCTGTATTTGCGAAAAGTAATAATAATTTGACCAGTGAACTATACGCACAGAGCTTATTGAATAAAACAACTTACGGTGTTCATTTTAGTTGTACCAACGATTATATATACACATTTACTTTAGAAGATAATGCGGCCCAAATTAACATTTCCCAAAAAATGCCTCCTACCGGAGTAAATAGACCTATGTTATTTAAAGTGTTTGGAAATAAAAATCCAGTTCAAGAAAAAAATAATATTTAATTCTTTTATTAAATATATTTTTAATAGTATACCTTTATTAATTATTCTGTATTATTTATTATTATATGGATATAATTATATAACCTAATTCTACCGTTAGTTCCCATTTATTTTTTAAACACAACAGCGCAATTTTTAAAGAAAAAAATTTGTAAACCCCGTTTTGCGATAACAATAAAAAACCGATTTTACTAAATATTTAATTGCTTTATACAATTTATTTTTGTGTTCATTATTAATAATGCTGATAATTTGACTGAGACATATTAATACATATTTTACAAGGTATAACACGCCTATGACTTATTGAAAACAGTTGTTAAAACTCTCGGGACGCGCAATTAAGTAAATAAAAAATCCATAAAGGAAGGTCGTAAAACTCATTTAATGGGAACACATTACTTGATATGAAATATCTACAACGTAGCCCTTTGTTTAACGTGAAGATATTTACAATTGAGATATATAACAAAACTAGTGATGACGCTATCGACTCCGGAGAACTCTTAAGGAAATGAACTTTCGTGAGGCTGCGCCTAACACTTAACCGCCACAGCTGATGTGATGCGGACGAGAAATAACACAGAACAATACAAAACAAAAGAGAATTTGCACAATGAGAAATTATGTAAGAAATTAAATTATCATTAAAATAAATCCCTACTGAGCTACCATATCATGATATAGATTTAGAAATAATAATATTCAACCCAGATTTTGTTTATCCATACAAAGTTTCCTGATAAATTTTTTAAACTTATAGTTGCTTAAAATCAGCAGGAATAGAGTTATAGAACTTATATATCATGAATTTAAAGCTTCTCTCAAAAAATACAGCAGATGGAGTAAGTAATCCTCTGCTGTGTACATTAATATTGTGAACATCAGTGCGGTATGATATTTTATTAAATAATTATGACAGTATTTTTGTCGTAATAATTTTGTGGTACAAGAATAGAGTGTTTATTTGAAATCAATTTTTCATGTTGAGCCATTTTAATTCAACTAACTTATGCGACACATAGTCAAACTTTCGGATGCTATTATAAAACGTATGTACGAGTTTTCAACACGCTGTATTCTATTAGAACATCTGAACAAGGTCCATAGACAGGAGCACATTCGGTGAGTTGAGATAGTACCATGTTTCACATAACATTTTTTTGTATCTCAATTTAAAAACAATCTATGCGGATACAATAACTAAAGAGCTACATATGCCCTTTGTATATGTTTAGTAACATGATCTCGGAATCTGAGAGACTTATCTAGAGTTAAACCGAGGTTGCTTGCGCTGTCAGTTATTTTAATTTGTATTTAATTCATTTTAATATTGACAAGTTATTGAAGGATAATAACACCTGATTTTGACAGATTTAATATTAGTGAATGATTTTCTCTTCTCCCTTAGAATCAATTAGGAACATTTACAAGAAAAGGGTAATGATCAAAATATTGAATAAATTCACTGCAATGATAAATGTATAAATAATTAATCAAAATGCAAACAGAAAAATGCAGATTGCCTCATGAAACTGTAAATAATTGTCAGATCTACGATAAACTACAGGACATTGAAAATGCGTTTGACAATTTTTCTGTAGACTCTATTTATCAGCTAATTTCAAGAATTTCAGCGAATGCACACAATGTTGACAATAAATATTTTATATTGAAAATAACTTTTATCTCCTTGTTTTATCTATTGAAAAATTTCTTAAAATAGTATCACTAGTTTGTGTAAAATAGTCATCTGAACTTTAACTCCTGATATTGATAAGCGATATCAATATCATTTGAAACTGGATAGTTCCCAGAACAATTAAAAGTAGCATTCCATGGTTTGAATACATGAGGAAAATGATGCCCATATATTAAATAACATAGACCTATAGCCCTGCTATTAATATTTCACGATCTCTGACACTATTAAAAATTAGTTTCTATTTCTATTTTTATTACATAGTTCCCATACATAAGAAAAATGATACTCATATATATATTAAAAAGTATAGATCTACAGCCCCCTTCTATTGACATTCCACGAGCTTTTGACACTATAGATTGTCCTATTTCTAAACAAATCTTGAATCGTAAATATCGATACTGGAGGTCTACAAGGGATCGTACTAGGATCACTACTATTTTTTATCTTTATTAGTATGATTGTAATTCTTTTCCAACGCCTTTTCAACACTCTTTGCTCTATTATTTCGGTCAATAAAATTGAAAACCTTAGCAAAAATCTATTATTTACTTTAAACGAATGGAGTGATATTACAAAAATTACCTAATCCTCAACATTCAGAAAACTAATCTTTTAACAATTTCTTCTATTGGTAAACACAAATATAACTTTAATGATTAGAACTGGATCTCAGTTTCTACACCAGAATGAACATGTAAAACTTTTGGGTAGGTATTGAAATGGATAATTTTTTTCCAAACTTTTGACTATGGGCAAATAAATTCAATTCTCGCTTTTGGTATCACATGCTGAGGTAACTGCTCAGGGATGAAAAAAGTATTTTTATTGCAAAAATATGACAAAGAGTATGTTTCATCCCACCCATTTAACTTGCTGTAGGTCCTATTTCAAACAACTTACAATTCTTATGGTCTGGCAATTCTATGAAGTCCATGTGTTTCAACCATGCTAATCCCGATACATTTGTCACTCAGTTCATACATCTTTAATTTATACTGTCACATCCCCGTGATAAAAATTTTTTTAGTGTGGTTTCCAATAGCACATGGACATTTCTGTACTAGCCACTCATACGCTTTTGCAAAAATTGTCTAAGCAATGGAGTATCTAACTTCGTCCACCCTATAATACACCCAATTACCATTTCTTATTCGATTCTATTAGTACTAAATTATTTTGCCTGATACTATCAGTAGTACCCACCACACACACACCTTCTATAACTGACTGAGGAAATGTGTCCTTTGATGACTGCTTTGATGTTGCACGAAAGTACGTTTTTAACAATTTGTGCTATATAGTTCTGTGAAGTCAAGTTGCAACTCAGGGAAATCACTAATCCACAAATTCACTTTATACTCTAAAGAAATTGAACAAGAGATTTAAAGAAAAGTTATCTGTTGTCTTTAATTCCACAGTGTTTGCGAACCTATGTATTGTTTACATATACGTCTTATAAATGCTACTTATTTAAAAAGTGTTGATTTTCAGCACGTAATTAGGTATAAACGTGATATCTACAGCCACACGTTCAACTATATCAATCTGCATTGATATTGGACACTTGACAATAACACTCTATGACAGGCAGAGCAGATAGGTAAGTGTGTAAGTTTGTAAATAAATAACTATCTATTTATCGACCGGAACTAATTATTTTTATAGCTGCATGTCTATCCAATTACCTTAATGAAAACTTTATATTTTCTGTTCCTGTATTTATAAAGAAAACAGAATTATTGCGTAGCACATAAGAATATTTCAGTATTTCATTTTTTTTAATATTGTTTGGGAACAGTTTCAATAATTGTTTACAATTATTATTCGTACGAAAATTCATCTCAGGAATTTATCACCTCCAGATTTCTGAATAATACCAACGTTACCGATTCAGTGGCGAAATGTTTACGGTGTTAAGCTTGTCTTTGGTTCAAATCCTGACTAACGTTTGGATGTTTAGTGGCGTTTTACATGTCGCAACTCTACTCTTACAAGATTCTACGTGGTAAATACGGCATTTGGACAGAAAGTGTTTCAAACTTTTGAGTTATCCTGCACGATATGTTTGACATTATTATTATTATAAGAAAATATTTTTTTCTCACATTTAATTATACGGTATGGCCTTGATTTGTTTGCAACTTCATTACCAACATAGAGTCATGTTACAAAATTGGTGAAATTTTTCAAAATATATTACATACAATCTTGTAATAGTGAGGTAACGATGTGTCATCAGGACGGTAGCAGTGGACTAGACCGCAGTTGTGTGAGAGACAACGACTAGCCGCTTTCCTCTCCCGAGTTCTAGTTTCAGCTGCGGCAGATAGGAATGTCGCAGGGAATGGTTGTTGTGTTGTTGTCTATGTATGAATGCTCATCTGAGTAGCCGAATAGTTATAGCTATATTCCGCCATGACTTTAATTTGAATAATGCCATTACAAGACAAATAATAATAATAATTATGATTGATTTGTTTTATAAAAGTAGTAACTATCCAGCTTTGAATGTTTCTCTCATTTTATAACCATTCTAAGCATTGACACTAATTAATTCGTACAATGAATACGAAACACGTGTCGACCATTTACCGCAGAATCAGTATAATTTATTGTATTATTGTCAATTATAACACAATAAAAAAGTCTATAAATTCGCTCCAGATAGGCCGAAGTGAATACGAATACGCTAAAGTATGGGCAAATAAAAGATGTACAATTAAAGAGTGAATAGAAAGAGATAATGATTAGGGATATCGAAACACAATGATAGGTCTTCACGCGCGAGCGAGCGCAGTCTGCGTGCCCGAATCAATTAAAGTATAATCCGGAACTGCAGGATATCGTGACAGACCCTCCTGATGAGTCCCCTTGTGCCCTTGTAGAGGGTGGACCTGGCAATTCTGCACAAGGATGGGAACTTCCTTCAGTTGGATTGTGAAAAACTGAAGAAATCATCGTTAGAAAATATGCCACTTAGAATGTAAATCAGTGTATTTTGGTGGGAAGCTAAATCATTTTCCTTTGCATTTCTAATAAAATCATAAATGTCATCTTAGTACTAGAAAAATAGTATGTCTCAGTATGAAATCATGTGCTGAAAAAATGAGGTACTGGGGACGAGAAAATAATAAATACTCTTCGCAAACACGAAAACGAAGAGTATATTCGGCACATTTTTAAAACCGTTAAATTTTTCGTCTCACTGTGTTAGCGAATGAATTCTGAACAATTTTCAAAATGTCCGTCTCTCCGTCCGTCTTGTAGGTACAATAACTTAAGAAAGAAATGTTTGATTATATTGAAATTTGGACAATTAGGAAGAATCTCATTTTTGAGCAAAATCGATCAAAAAATAAAAAATTATTAATCATTTAAATTAAAAAAAAATGCTATTTCCTATAATTTATATATGTATTTTACTAATATATATTTCAAAACAATATAACGGGTGTTCCTTAACGTTGACACGTTATTTTCAAATAGATATATTATATTAGCCATACTTTTACAAGTAGTGGATGATGGTCTAATGATCAGAATTTTGGCTTGACAGGTTATAGATGTGTAGTTGCTCTTTTTATTATACTCTTCGCAGAAACGAAGAGTATATTGCATTTGATCGGCACATTTCTAAAACCGTAAATATCGCTCGTAGAGAAAAAATTTTCATATCATTGTGTTAGTGAACAAATTCTGAACAACTTTCAAAATGTCCGTCTGTCTGTCCATCCTCCGTCACGTTTCTTGTAAGCACGATAACTTAAGAAAGAAAAGTCCGATTGTATTGAAATTTGGAAAGTAAGTTAGTGTTAGTTAGAGGAAGAACCCTATTGTTTTTGAAAAAAATCAATCAGTAAATAAAAAAGTTATTAATCATTAAAATTAAAAAAAAAAAATTCTTAATTTTTGTCACTTGTAGGTACTTAAATAGAAATCTTGCGAAATGTTATATGTATATTTTTTTTACATTTTACTAATATATATGTATATATTTCATAATAATATATCTAATTCGTTAAAATATAATTCTGGAATGATATATATTACAGACATTCGATTTTTATAGTAATGTGTGATGGCTCATGGCTAAAGCTTTTGCTTCGCAATCCAAAGGTCTTGTGTTCGAATCCCTGATAGGGTGGTTGTTTTTTTTTCCATTTCTTTTTTCATATAATTTTTTCAAAAAAAGTTGGTATCACAAAATTTAGAATGTCCAAAAACTAACATTGTTTACAAAAAAAATGCGAAGAGTATCCTATAGAATGTGTAACAATTATATAAAAAGCTCAGTAAATCCGCCAAGAGTATAATGCTTCCATTAGTTTTTTCTTATATTGACAAGTGTTTCACTAGGTCAGATTATAAAATTTAAAATGTTCTAAAATTAGCATTATTTACAAAAGAATTCTATAGAATATGCAACAACTATATAAAAAATAGTGCATCTCGTGTATGAAATTATGTGCTAGAAAAATGAGATACTGAAAAAAAAAATGTTTCTATAGTGTCAATTTTCCTGTACTATCCCTTTCCTCCAGGGCCGGTCTTTGGGGGGGGGGGGGCGCTGTACCCCAGGAGTGGCGCCACGAGCTTAATATACCTTTTTGTTTCGAGCAAAATTTATGATGAAAAAAATTTTGTTTTGGATTTACCCCCCCCCCCCCCCCCATCAATTTTGAGATGAGGACGAAAACATTTTTTTTTCTGAATTGACCAGAGAAAGGAGCGCCTTTTAAAATTTCGCACGGAGGCGCTTGAGGAACTAAAGCCGGTCCTGCTTTCATCCCCTAAAAAAGGCAAAAGAAAGGTCTTGTACTAAGGTTCTCATCTAACTTTTCTGAAGTATTTTGACACGCTGAAGTCAATTTTGGACACATTTTTTTCCCTGTTTGGTCAGTTACCACCCCGTTTTATCCCCTAAATTTGTTTGTGCAAAATTGGTTTCAGCGCATTAAAATACTTCAGAAAGTTAAGTCAGAATCTTAGGACAAGACCTTTTTTGGGGGGATAAAAGGGGTGGTAGAAAAAAACCGAAGCGATAGAAAAATTTTTTGTCTAAAATATCACTTCAGCGCGTCAATATGCTTCAGAGATGAGAACCTTATTACAAGGCCTTTTTTTTTGTAGACCTGTATTATTAAATGGCATTTTCATTAAGTTGACAGAAATTTTGACAGCTGCTAATAGTGAAAATTTTATTTTAATATCCATTATGGAATTAGAAAGTTTTAACACTTTATATCTCTTCTTTTATGGAAACTCATATTATTTTCAAAATTACAAAAAGACGTCTTGGTAGCTGTCAAGAATAAAAAAAGGAAATGAAAAACCTACTTTGGCAGATCGATTATGTATTTGTAAAGTAAAGATTTAAAACTAAAATTGAGCGAATTTTTTTATATTGGTGACCTGTAGACTGATTTTAATTGAAATAAAATGATGCTTTCTAGTAAAAATTAAATTTTAGATCAAAATTTAAAAAAATCATGGCTAAAAATTAAAATTTAGGCTCGACAGATTGATTCAAAATGAACATTTAAAAATAAAATTTCTGATAATATAATAAAATATAATATAATATAATATAATATAATATAATATAATATAATATAATATAATATAATATAATATAATATAATATAATATAATATAATATAATATAATATAATATAATTTTAACTTAATGATCTGTAGAGTTATTTGGGTGGTACAGTAGGGTTTCGTGCCACTGTGCGGTGCCAGGAGACGAGCTACCCCCAACCTGGAAATTTTGCCGAACTTCTTCTGTGTCGGTGAGTAGAGATCGTTTTTTTCTTACATTTAATAGACAAGGGACCGACTGCTTTACATCTACGTAATCCTCGTCTCAAATTACATAGCTTCTACGTATACACTGAGCCTCTAGAAGATGGGACCATATAACCGTGTTTCTCCAGACGGGTTACACCATCCAAGTACTAACCGCGATGAAGGTTGGATTAAGGTAAGTATCGAAATATGTACACATTCAAGACGCATCCACGCTCGACCCATGTCTAAACACAAATCTATAATTAGACGTTTCTAAAGCGAAAATGGCGAGACAACTTCAACTGTTTTCAATGCACTCTGTGATTCAGCTACATGTTAAAGTGAAATAACGTTATTTTTTTATACTTTTCAATTTTTTTCATTACCACCATGTTATACGCACAAAAAGTAATAAAAAGTACAGTTTTTTTAACAGTCGTAATTATTTTTTAGGAAAATTGTAAAATTTTCGCCTATATTCAAATGGCTATTTCTGAAGCAGTAATTGAGATAAGTGCATGCCGTAAGCATCGTTTGGAAAATAATTTATTATTAATTTGTACAAACGTGGGTGGAATCGGAAGGATATAACAGACTGACATGTCGCGGAGAATTCTTTGTCGAAGAGATAAGAATTCTTATCTAAAAGACGTCTGTAAGGAACTGGAGTCACATTCTGAGCACAGTATTATAATGGCAAGGATCTTTTCTGAACAGTAAGGATGATACACGTAAACAAATTCTAAAACGTGGTAAATTAAGGACTCCACAACGTGTGTATTATGCGAAAAGAACAGAAGCCATTTATACAGTGTAGATGTAGGCACATATTATTATGTGAAAAAAGGACCTTGCTGTTTTCTGTATGTAGTAGAATTTCGTTCGAATTGGTTGAATTTTTAATACGTTGTAGATTTCGATTTTCTGATCAATAGCTTTCATGGGCCCAACTCGATCATATATTTAGTTTCCTAGATACAGGCTCAAGAAATGTGAACGAGGTCAATTTGAACAATTTCCGAATTCATTATTCTGTTTCATACATTTTATATTGTGATACTTTTTAATAGCCCTTTATAATATTTTGTTCGAAAAATATTTGTTGCTTTAATAAAAATAGCGTAGAAAAAAAATTAAGTTTGAAAAATGTTGGCGAAGGCACTGGAAATTTTAGCTATAAATAACAAGTGAAAAAATATTCGGTCAAATTAGCTAATTTTTTTTACATATAATTTATGTCTTCCTCATCAAAAAGCTCTTAATGAATAACTTTCGAAAATAGCTCCTTTGACATCTAATACCCCATCAAAGTAATAAATCTGAGATTAAATCATAAAAATTCTATATGTCCACTGTATTTATACGCGTCTAACTTCATAGCATCTTGACAACTTTGCGCAATCTCTTTGTTTACGTGCATATCCTCTGTAGCGCCTTAATTAGGTATTTTTAGTTATGCTAATAATTTAGTATTTGTTTAATTTTGCTGTAGTTTCATATCTATGTTGTGTAGGTCTTTAAAAAATTATTTTTTATTATTTTCTGTTTCTTGTTCGATTATTTTTTTTTATATTCATTATGAATGTTTTCAACAACGTACCGTACCTATTTGTGAAGGACTGGTGAGAATTTTTGGAGAAAGTAATGATGATAAACAGGAAATCGCGATTAAAAGGCTTGTTGAAGGTGATAAACCTGCACTACCTATTGCTATTTTTAGCTTTTGGCTATTGTGTTTGTGACTTTTCTGTTCTTCGGTTGCACTAGTAAACCTAGCGCCCGCAATTTTGTCATATTTACAATTATAGTGGATTATGTGAGTCGGACGAATACCCGACTATTGTCTGATGCAACTATATTAGTTCTTTCTCCTCCCCCGTTTTGGAGGATGCTGAAGACCGTGGTGGTGTCAGAATTTCTTGTTGGGGTGACCCACCCCCGCAAACGGCCAAAAACGACCCCCAAACGGGGGTTAACGCGTATTATAATTGTTTGAGGGATTCTTACTTGGTGATCCCCCGTTTTCGAGGATGCTGAACACCGGTGGTGATGGTGGAATTCTTCCCCAGGGTGACCCACCCTCCAAAGTGCGTTCTCAGCATACCCCCGAGCGAAGCTCTTGCCCCCCCCCCCCCCTCCCGTCTTTGAAGATGCTACACAGGAAAAAACTGAGATGTCATCTCGATTTCGTCAACAATGTAGTTATCTTCATTTACTGTGGAGTTGAAAAAATATCTATATTTTTTGGGAAAAATGGGTTTATACAATAATTGAAACATCTGATTTATTTAATTATAATACATTATATAAAATATTTTTATTGAAGGGGTATTTTTTGCCATTTTGCCATTGAGGGGGGTGAACGAATTTCAAGCAGTCGCTTCGTACGGCATGCTCGGAAATGGGAGGAAAACCTTTTCGTCCAGTGGTATGATGAGAGCGCTCTCTCACCTTTAGAGGGTGGTTTATGGTCGTTAAGGGGTCGGTGTCAGGTACGCGTCCCAGGATCCTCCCCATAATTGACATTCTCGAAAACTAAGTTAGATTCCGTGAAACATGATCTATACGCGTTTGACCTCGTTTGAGAGTGGTTTTTGGCCGTTTGTGGGGGTGGGTCACCCCAACGAGATATTCTGCTACCACTACGGTGTTCAGCATCCTTGAAAACGGGGGGTAGAACTACTTTGGTTGCACCAGACAATAGTCGGGCTTCTTTCCGACTCACAAAATCCATTATTAGTCATGCTCTCGCCTCCGAAAAACTGGCTAACCGAGGCCTAGTTTATCTCGAGGTGGATCTTTTCTGCTTGATTAACATCCCTGGTTACCCTATATAAATTAGATTTTTTTGACATTAAAGTAACTTTCATTTTGGAACAATTCATTGGTTAAAGTAGAAGTGGCAACGCCAGTGCGGGCTTGTCCAGTTTTCAGGTCATATATTTTTGCTATTTTCCAGTGATAAATTTTAATAGTTACAAGTTTTAGTTAACACGAAATTCTTCATCGATAAAAACATTAAAAAAGTTCGTTTTATTTCTTTGATTCTATATAAACGAGTTATTTCTTATGTGTGCCACAAATAATGAATTGTAAACAATAAACGAGTTAATGAACAACATTGAATTTTTATGAAGACACGCTTTTAGGCCTTATCTTAGCAAGTTTCTAGAATAAAGGAATGTGAGTGATCTTAAGTTGAAGATAACTGAATGAAATTTTAACTTTATTTAGTTCTTCTAACGTTATTACTTCTTTTTAATTGCGACAGGACGAAAATGTTTGATTTCTTCAAATGAATGAAAAAGAACTACAACTTCAAAACGCTCTGTCTTGGTAAATTTTATTAAAGAGGGATGTCATACATGGAAATTTTATAATATTTAAAAACGAAGTGTTGACATTTGTTAGCGATGTTTCAATTCCTTGCGGTTCAAGACACAGACAATTTTAGTAGTTGAGTGTATTAAGTATAATATCTATGTAATGAAGGAAAAAATAGTGTAAATATTTCGCGCAAAGACGAGATTACCTTCTCCCCCCGTTTTCGAGGACGCTGAACACGATGGAAGTGGTGGGAGAAGTTTTTGACAGTCGCAACCCCCTGAAACGGCCAAAAACCACTCCTTTTATGGAGATCCCTTTATGTTTTCATATATAAACAGGTCTGGGGAGTGATTTATCGCGGGATGAAGGTGAATATTTGTATCGTGATCAGCGCTTGCCAAAACGGGGGAGGGCGTATTGACGATCCAACGTGTAATTAATGAATTTTACACCCCTTGGAAGGGTTCAAATAACCCCCGAGGTCGCTACCACCTTCTCTTCCGTGAAAGATGAAGGGATATGCACAGGAATAACGATCATATGTCGAAAAACCTGTAAATCCTGGATAGCATGCTTTCTGGTGAGTGAGGAATGGTTTCTGCCCGTTTGAGGGATGAAGAGAGGTTGGAGCTGAAAATGAATATTTTTCCCGTGATCAGCAACCGCAAAGACGTGAGAATAGGCGTTTGAACCGAATCATTTGAAAGAAAATGAGGAGGGTTTAATCAACCCCCTAGGCCTGCTGTCTGGATTCCACTTACTCTATAACCCCCTTCCATGTTACTTCAAGTATAACCCGTCGATAAATCACTCCCCAGACCCGTTTATATATGAAAACATAAAGGGAACCCCATAAAAGGGGTGGTTTTTGGCCGTTTCAGAAGGTTGCGGCGGTCAAAAACTTCTCCCACCACTTCCATCGTGTTCAGCAACTTCGAGAACGGGGGGAAGGTAATCTCGTCTTTGCACGAAATATTTACAAAAAACTCGTCAAATAATGCTTCATTACATAGACTAAATATACAGCGTGTCTTCCGATTGAGTTCACTATAGGTGAAATGGACAAAAAATTTTCGATTTTTTTTTTTCATATTTGGAGGTTCACCCCTTATCTAAAAGGTAATTTTGGGTGTACTTTTGTTTTTTTTAAATCATGTAGGCCATGACAGTTAAGCAAAAACGAATATCACGTTAGGTAAAGTACCTTCTCTGTAAAAGATACAGCAAAATGTCATTAAAGAAAGTTATTCAGATTAAAAAGTTATAGTCCTTTGCAAAATTTCAAGAACATACGCCTACTTTGATGATTTTGATTTTTTAAATATAATTGCATTTTACCTCGCATTTTACAAAAAAAAAAAATGTTACCGGTTTACTAAAGTATTTACTCCATTATGTACTAAATCAAACACGTTAGTAAACTGGCATACTACTTTTCTTTTTCGTAAAATGCAATTATATTGAAAAAAATCAAAATCATCAAAGTAGGCGTATATAACTTTTTAATTTGAATAACTTTCCTTAATGACATTTTCGTGTATCTTTTACAGAAAAGGTACTTTACATAACATGAAATTCGTTTTTGCTTAACAGTCATGGCCCACATGATTTTAAAAACAAAAGTACACCCAAAATTACTTTTCAGGTAAGCAAATATGAAAAAAAAAATTCGAAAATATTTTGTCCATTTCACCTCTTGCTAACTCAATCGGAGGACACGCTGTACATATATATGTACAGTGTGTCCCTGGGTAGATGTAACAAGAGGTGTAATGGACCAAAAATTTTGGAATTTTGGAATGGTATTTGGGGATTGAGTCCTGCTTGTTGTAAAACTAAAGTATACCAAAAATGACTTGATTTGCTGTTCTACAGGGTGTTTTATAAGCAAAGTTGTAAAAATCACCACTAATAAAGTACCTTTATTTATCAAAATATGAAAAAATTCCACTAAGAAAAGTTATTTAGCATGCAATTTTATACCTCTATACTAAAGTTCAGGAATATAAAATTATTTTTTTGGAACTTCCCATTTTTTCAATAAATTATAGTATAGTATTTTATTTTGAACCATTCAATTAAAACAGCATAGAAATTATTTAACATTAACATTACACCTTCTTACATCTCGTATATTCAATTTTTTATTTACCAATAGCCTACTTTTTGAGATGATTAACATTTGCTCCTACACAACTTTAAATATGAATTCAACTCTTAATTCGCAAAAAATGGGAAGTTTCAAAAAAATAATTTTATATTCCTGAAATTTGGTATAGAGGTATAAAATTGCATTCTAAACAACTTTTCTTAGTGGAATTTTTTTATATTTTGAAAAATAAAGGTACTTTATTAGTGGTGATTTTTACAACTTTGCTTATAAAACACCCTGTAGAACACCAAATCAAGTCATTTTTGGTATACTTTAGTTTTACAACAAGTAGGACTCAATCCCCAAATACCATTCCAAAATTCCAAAATTTTTGGTCCATTACACCTCTTGTTACATCTATCCTGGAACACACTGTATATCTATTGTGAACTAAAGTAATTAATTTTGAATGATGTTATCTGTCACTAATTTTCATAATTGTATCTTTGATAATGAAATAAACACTTGGAATTATAAACAGCGTGTCCTTCAGTTAAACTAACAAAATTTTCCGCTAAAATGTTTATTCTTCCAGATATTTGCAAAAAGCGCATTTGACAGTCCTTCCCACCACTCTAATAAAAAATTGCACTCAAACCTAAGATAGACTCATTCGTTCGTGAAAAAGTACGTAAGATTAACCTTTATTTATGGCAATAATAATAATTGATCAAACAGCCATAAGAAAAAAAAAATTGGTTTCGAATTCACTATTTACACACAAATCCAAATAATATTTTTCGTATAGGACATAGCCGTATTTTTTAAAGTTTGCCCTCCTGTTATAATGAACAAAATATTCTCTTACAAAAATCGTCAGCTATTCTTTCGTGGCACGCTTGGTTGAAACCTCGTTTTAATTTTAAAACCGTCTAATGGGAAAATGTAACAGTGTCTATACTGCCTATTCATTGAAATGTAAAAGAATGCCTTACAGAATAAATAAAAAACATAAAGATTGCTTTGCCATGGGATGGAACTTATTGCAGCCAGTGAAAACAGTTGCCTATCCATTACGCTTCACTGATGACCGGGATCTTTTAGTTGTGTAACAAAGAAAACTTAGGTCACTTGATAGAGTGTACTGCAAATTGAACTTCCTCAGAGACTTATGTTTTGTTTCTACTTAAAATAGTTTCAAAATTTTACTAATATTACTTATCGTTCAGCGCGTTTCATATATTAAACCGTTTTAAGTGTAAAAGACTGACTTTGAACAAAAATAAATGCTATAGAATTTTAGAAAATTGTATTTTTTATTGTATGCTTAGAATTTTATCGGTAAAATTTTTTCGAAGGCGTTGTTGCCTGGTAATATAAAGAGTGTAAATGGACAGTTTATTACCTGATTAAATTCCAAGCGCTTTAGCGGGAGGGATTTAGTCTTTGATGATAATCTGCCAACTTACACGAATTATATTACTTTTTGTCAACATATTGAGAAAAAAATTATAGATAAAACTTAAAAGCACGAGTGGCATTTGGGGAGAATATTTTACGAATAAATAAAGTACACAAAACATCTTTAACCTTAAGTTTTACCATTAACTGCCCCCAGACGTTTTCTTATAATTTCTTAGTGTTTTCTGACGTTATTTTCAATTTCATTACTTACACCACATAAAAATGTTTTTCCAAACCGACTCATCTAATAAAGAACAAAGTACTTATTTATAATTATTTTTTGTCATACCTCCCAGTATGTACACTCTTCCATTGTATTTTCAAAAACGTTCGGAGCTATTATAATAATATGATTTAATTTATCTTGACAGTAGTTGTCATTTGAATAGAAGCCGCGTCCTAAATTTATTTTATTAACGGTTGCTATGTCCAAGTATCGCTACCTTTAGTATTTGCTTAGCAAATATGAAACCTGACTCAAATAATTATAGTTTTCCATTAGTTTTCTAAAGTTTTTTTTTTTAGTTTAATGATTCATGGATATGACGAAAAATATGATATGCACGCTAATATATGAATTATTTCTGATCTATTACAGTGTTGCATTTCTCCCAACAGGGTGGGTGGTGGAGTAGTTTGGTTTTCATATTCAAAAAGTATCCATATTTAACTTTCTGTCTGACTAACAATGAAACATCGCTGGAACAATGTTAGGTCACATTTCACACTGTTTATTTTGGACGTCCGATTTGGTTGTATTTGACATGAAACCAAGTTCTTCATGGTGATTGGTGAATTTCGTCAGCCAATTTCTTTGTTTTTTTGACGAGGTGTTCATCAACAAAGTCTTCATACATTTTTTTGCCTGTAATTTCAGCTACATTAAAATGATGTGTCATATGACCTTTATTGTGTTTAAAATAAAAATTAGAATCTAATATGGTGGATAAAAGATGGCGTAAAACATTCTAACATTATAAAACAAAGAACGCATGGTACAATACATCAGGGATTCGGTCTGAAATCAGTGCGATGGAAATTAATGGAAAAGAGTAGTGGAGGTAGTGACTTTAAGTACACCCTGTATATATAATGTTCTGAGGGAATTATTTTTTGGTTCTCCTTCAAACATCGTTCTATATGGCTTGTAGAATACCCGTTTGAAAGGAATTGTTTTTATCGTCAAACACCGTATAGTTGCATATTTGAGTGTTTGCCAGTCCTACTATATGTTATCAAACTTACAAGAAATGCTTCTGGTGGACAGACCGACAGACAGACGGTCATTTTGAAAGTCGTTCAGAATTCGTTCACTAATATAATAATATGACTATTTTTTCTCCATGGGCGGAAATGGATGAAATAACAAAATATTTTGAGATTTTTGGTTCTTGTACACACACTAAATCACATTTTTTTTTCACCCCCTTTAATAATGAGATAGAGGTGGTAATGGGGGTGGCTAACGCAAAAAAAATATTTCAGACCTTATAGCTTCTCTCGTATATACCAATTTTATGGACTCTTACTTGCTTGATTTATCTATTTACCCCCATTTACTCCAATTTACGGGAGTAACTCTTCAAAGGAATAAGATGAAAATATAATCAGGTTCCAGATCACGTTAAAATACATACGTGTACCAAATTTCAAGTCACTATCTTAAACGGTTCCAGAGTAATCGTGCGCACAAAAAAAAGTTACAGACCGGCAGACAGAAATTTTTTTCTCGCTCAAACATAGAATCTCGTCGTTTCATGACATTCTAAGTCTATTTAAACAATAAAAATTTTCAAAATTTTATTTCCGTTACTCTACTTCCACTGAAGGTGGAAGTAAAATAATTTGTCGTTTCTTAGACCCGCAGTGAAAAAAAACATCGTTAAAAAATTATATTTTGGCCTCAGATATTTTAAAATTATGAATTTAAATGTGACTGCACTGTGATAGAGATATTATTTGCCAAACGTATATAATATTAAGTTGTCTGATTTCGAATTCACTTACAATACCTACTTTCTAGGGCCCTAGCTCAGGTATATATTACTACTTGCATCTTGCCCTAAATCGCGCGTGCTTGTTTGGGGGTAACTACCAGTTACTTTGTCACCAACAGTGTCGGTTTCTTATACGTTAATGGAGACCTTCTTAAGCTGGATTGTCTCCTAGGGCTATCTATTCCTCAAGAAGACCGCCTTTACAGAAACCGCCACTCAACAATATATTGAAATGGGGATTTAAAATTGCGGTCTAATAAACACGATGTCGAGGCTATTGTATTCAACTGGAAAGAATAGAGATATTACCTACATGTTACACAGTATTGTAAAACGTGCGAGATTTTTCTGTTGTTTAAAAATAGTACCGAATTCTGTAGAAAAACATATGGTAGTCTGTAAGTAATTTATATTGAAGGAGCATTAACATTATGAAGAGATATCGACTTGAAATAGCTGAAGAAGAACAAAAACAGTTTTGATATGCACATTCAATATAAAGTAAAAAACAAATCCCATTTCCTCCCAACGTTTCGACGACATTTATTGTCTTCTTCAGGATCAATGAGGTGGATGTTCAGAACAAAATCCTCCGCATATTAACCATTACATAACAATTGAGGAGCTACATAGGAAAACCCAGATGTCGCGGAAAACGGAGTTCGTAAGAAAGACCGAATAAATATTTTTCACTGACAAGACAGGATACTCACAAGACACATAAAAAGCGACATATAATACCATAACTTATCATATCACGCAAACACTGACTATTGCAAGAGAAATTATCTATCTATCACCTACTTAACATAACGTACACACAGATAACTTCCTTTCAACTACATAACATTCAAATACCTACCAATATCCATCCCTCACCCCCCCCCCCCCCCTTCTTTCCCTAAGCCCCCAAGAATCCCTACCAGAAAACAATAAACATTGGTCAGAAATTGTATAAAACAGGAACGATTTTAAAAATTGATACAATACATTTTTTAAGCAGGTTTTTAATATAGTTTTCCGTATTACAAACATAACCACCATCAGGATTACAAGAAAAAATTGAACTTTTAATCACTGAACATGCACATCGTTTATTGGAATGCATCATACCATTTCTGAATGCGCTTACCTCTTCTCGGCCCCAAGGCGCTTCATGCCTTGTAATATCATTATGTTGTAACCAAAATGAAATATGTTCATAAATACATCTTTGAAATGCCAGAATGGGAATAGTCTAATAAGTAGTTAAAATGGTAAAAAAATGTTAGGCTTGAAAAGAAAAGGTCCCGGGTTCGATTTCTGGCTGGGGTGTACATGTTTAGTAGCGTTTTTTAATATGTTACCAAGACAGTAGTAACATGGCTAATTGCTACTATCTCTCCTGAGGTCGAGTCTTAGCTACGGTAGATGTCAGTGTCGCAGGAAATGATCATCGTGTAATTGTCTATTGTGCATGTGTCCTGGTTGAGTGGTTGAATAGTTATAGCCAAACTATGTGAAGACGTTAAAATAAACAACGTTAAGACTATGTTTTTGTGATATCGACAGTGCATCGCGTACTTCTCAAATAGAAACAGAAAGAAAGTGTTAATAGGTTTCAGATTTATTACTATGATAAACGTAAAAACATCAAATGGTCTATGAAAATGAAATATATAGCTTATATTGATGTGCCGTCATTGTTACCGTTAATTAGTTACAACTATATCAAAATAAAGTAGTAAAAACTTATTTAAAAAACCTCCATGAACAAATTGTTTTATACAATAATCCAAAAATTCTAAATATTAACGATTACATTAAAATGAACGATTTAAAGCTAATATACAAAATAAAACATGAATTATAGCAAACAAATATAAACTTTGAGGAAAAAATCGCTTCCCAAGGATCCACTACTTCCATATCCAGATTTTCTATACAAGCTTCTTACAACGAAAAATATTTTGATACTATATTTGCACTCCACTATCCGAAAAGAATTGTTTATGGAACTTTAATAAAATAATATTTGAAATCGTCTACCTCAAAAATCCATAAAACGATATTTCACATCGGTAGTGGAGTGGCTGTAGTGATAGGGGGGTGGTAGTGGGGGTAGATGAAGTAAAAAATATTTTGAGGCCTTTGGCTCTTGTATACACACTAAATCACAATTTTAACCTCCCCACAAAATTGTGGGAGGTTACTAAAATTGGTCCAAAATCGAAAATTGAGATAACATCAAATCTTAAGTTTTGAGGTCCCAGGAACTCAAAAAAGTGGTTTTTGAAAAAGGTATGTGTGTTAGCGCGATAGCGGCGAAACTACTAAACAGATTTGGATGAAACTTTGCATGCACTTTAGTGCTCCAGAAGTTCTGAAAAGGTTTTGGTTGGGATCGGATTAAGTTTAGTGCTGTTTTGTCAAGTTCTTTATGTTATGATTACTTACAATTTGTAATCGAACCACTGAAAAGCAGTAAAAATTCCGATTTCAACGAAATATCACACTTGCACGCTTTCGATTTGGTTTCCGTAAAAAAGATACAAGTTGAGATCGGACTACGTTTAGTGCCATTATGGCACACAATTTAGTGCTCTTTTCGGATTTAAAGATCCGCTGGGTGGGGAGGTTTCAGCCGCTTCCGGTAGCTACCGATTTTTTTGCCGTTAATAAAAGAGTAGGGGAGGTAATGGGGCGTTTAATTCCAAAAAATTTTTTTAGACCTTAGCTTCTCTTGCATATAAGTACTAAATACCAATTTTATGGACACTTACTTGCTTGATTTACCTTTACCCCAATTTACTCCCCAACCCTTCAATAGAATAAGATTAAAATATAATATAGTTCCAGGTCTCATTAAAATACATACGTGTACCAAAAGAGAGCCCCTTATTTGGCCCCAACAACAACACTTTTTTTTAAATTCGTGGCAAAATAAAAAAAAATACTAGTTTTTCATAGTTAGATTTTTTACCATTTATAAAGATCCAAAAATACGTCAAAATCACAATTTTTTGTGCTTTTGGTTGAATGTTTTACCCTGAGTGCAAGAGAGACGGCAAAGATTTTTAAATATGTAGTGTGAAAACGTAAAATCTTTGACATATGTAAAAATCAAAGTGGTACTGGCTTGTGCTCAGCTGGGTCCAAATAAGAAGCTTAAGTCAATACCTTAAACTGTTCCAAAGTAATCGTGCGCACAAAAAAGTTACAGACAGAACGACAGACAGACAAACAGACTCACAGAATTTTATTTTATACAAACTTAAAATATCGATGTTTTATAACATTCTAAGCCTATTTGAACAACAAAAATATTAATTTTTTTTTGCGTTATTCCCACTGGCTGTGGAAGTAATTAGCATTCATAATTATTTTACATAAAAACAAATCAAAACTACTACTTCCTACTCTCTCTTAACGTCAAAGTAGAAAAACAATCACATAAAAAGGCGGCTTACAAGTATCTGAAGCAGGGTAGGGTGTTGGACACTTTCAGCAACTTTTGTAATTTGATTACATTTTTTTCTACGTCTGTTAAAAAAAGCGCTTTTTCCATCATTTTTAGTGCGTAAAACATATGTTTATGATAATAGTGAAAAATAGTAAAAAGTGTTAATAAAAAGTGTTAAAAAATAGTACATTGTATATCTAACAGTAAAAGCAATACATTCCCAGACGACGATGCAAAGTTATAGCCATTTTAAGGCGACATGAATTTGAAACCATGATCACCTACAACCCAACAATCTTAACCAAACGACTCTAAACGAATCAAGATTTAACACAACAAAAGGGAAACATACCGAGCTCTTAACCAAACGAATCAAATTTAACACAATAGAAGGCAAAACGCAACAATCTTAATGAATGAGTCAAAGGACAAATTGGCGTTTTTTCGATTATAAAACATATATCCTTGAGGCAACAACCAACGCATCCCCAAATTGTATCGAGACCAAACTCTTGGAGGGAGGGCGAAAACTATCCTTATATAATACCAACCTAACTAGCTTTCACCCCAAAGTGAAACGAAGAAATATTTACCCAGAACTCTTAAACGTCAAGATTCTAACATCACAACACTTAAAAAGTCTTTAACACTAAGCCCAAAATATGAAAAACCTAAAACCCAAAATCATAATCATATTTCCAAAATTCAAATCCCTAAAACCTGAACTCGGAATCTTATGGATTTTTATGAAAAAGATCTTGTATCAGAACGCCATTTATGATGAGCATTAGGATTATCACGTTGACGAGACCAGCAAAAGTCAGCTAGAAACGAAGTAGACCATTTGTTGAGTTGAAGGGGATCATGGTTTCAAATTCATGTCACCATGAAATGGCTATAACTTTGCGAGGAAACATCGTAGATGACCATTCGAAAGTTTATTTTAAAGAGGAAGGATGGCACTAAATGATGTATTTATTAGAAATAGGCTGAAAAAAATATTGAATCCTATACATAACCTCAAAAGTAGACAAAAAAGCCATTTTTTAAATACTTATCCTCAAATATTTCAAAATCCTGACATGGTGGGCCAATTTTGAGGCCAGATTTGTATTCAGCGCGAAAAATTACTTCGGAAATGACCGCCATCTGCCCAACAACAAAACCTCGCAGATCTGTGTATTTATTATTACATTTTAGTGGCATTGTATCCACAGTTTTTTTGTAAATATTATAGTATTAAAAAAGTATTGTAAGATTGTTGCTGTTTGACAGAAGTATGAAAGCTAAGATTGAAATAAAAAAGTAGTTCTCAACGTAATTCGCTTGGGCCAAATGCACGGAGCTAAAGCCTCGAAGCTAACTCGGGAATTTTTACTGTATATTTTAAAGGGAACAACCGCTTTTGATGTTTATATTTAATTATTCTACAAGAATATAATTAAATATTTTATAAAGTAAACTTTTGTCTGAACTTTTACAAATAATAACTCAGCAGAAAGCCACGTATCACAAGCACAAAGTTGCAAAGTAAATTAGAAGTTCACTACCTAAATGAATATTTAAACCCGGGATTTCATCCAATGTTTATAACGAAAATAATTAATTTATCCACTTTGTTTGTGCCGCCTTAAGTTATTTTAAAAGTAATTATACTAAAACACGAAAACATAATATTTTACCTAATTAAAAAAAATTACCTGTTAGAAATGTCGTGCGTAAACAGCAGATAATTTCACTTTAGCAGAAAAAGTAAAATCGAAATAAGTAATTTATTGATATTACTAACTAGAAATGTAAAAGATATTGAAGTTTATGATGAACAGGATACAATAATTATATTTATAAAAAATCGAGCTAATAATTTTAAAAGGATTTACGAAACATTGTGAAATTATCGACCAGAAACAATTTATTGCATACATACGGGGTGTTTCGAAATAAGATGCTCTAGATTGGAAAATCCGAGAGAACAAGATTTCGCTTATAAGATTCCACTTGGTAAACTGTAACATGCCTGCTACAATTTTTGCCACAGATAAAAATCAAACTTTATTTTAAACACATTTTATGCATCACTCTGTATACTACAAAATTTTACCGTTTATTTAGTTATAAGTATTATTGTAAAACGCATAACAGGACTTTTGATAAACTTTATAGTTATTAAATTCCTCATTTTACTGTACTATTAAAGAAAAGTTATAATTGATTTCTGTAAATATTTACAAACACTCATGCCAGAGGAAATAATAGCTTTCATTATTAATTTTTAGTTCAAAATATAAAAATCATTCTACCGACACCCAGAGGGTGGTAAAGCGCGACACAGTCCTTAGCATTTGGAATAATAAGAGTTTACCTTATTAGTACGAAACCAGAGAGATTTCATTTTACTGTTCTGCAGTGCCACGTCAAAGTTATAAAACTCATATCGCGATATCACAAGACATTCTGAAATATCGACTTTTATTCTGTTCATCACCATCGTTTGAGGTAAATTAGTTTTATTATTATTCTTTTAATCCATCAGTGCTATATGTTTTTAGTCTATGACCATGTGAATGTTTGTAAAATCTAATTTTGGTTTCCTTCTTTCTTCATTGTTATGTTTCTGCTCCTCCCGGTGTCTGTGGGTGGAGCAGACGCATTGTTTGGAGCCCTCAGGTTCCCCCCATCCCTGGGATAAGTCCCAAAGATAAGAAGGCAACCAGAAGACTTCAGCCCGGCTAGCTCAGTCAGTAGAGCACCAGGGTACTCCCGATGTCTATGGGTGGAGCAGTCGCCTTGTTTGGAGCCACCAAATTCCCCCCTTATTCCTGGGACTTATCCTAGTGAAAAGGATGCTCTTCTAATCCCTTTCACTTTTTGTGACTTGGTTTCCTCTGAATTACCAACCGTTCTATATTCTCCTCTCTTCGGTTGACGTGGCCAAACAATGAGAGGAGTCGGAAGAATACAATGCTGGAGAGTTGCATTGGGGGACGCATTTCTTGGAGAATCAAGCAGTTGGGACGATGGTCTATCCAGGGATTTCTTTTTTATCTATTTAATGTCGGCCTATTTCCGTTACCAGGGCCTATCACCGACGCCAGGGGACGAGCTACCCCCAACCTGGAAATTTTGCCGAACCTCTTCCCTTAAGAAGAGTAGGGATCTTTTACTTGCCTAACATTTAATAGACATGGGACCGCCTGCTTTACATCCCCTCCGAAGGATGGTATATCCACTACGTAATCCTCGTCTGAAATTACGTAGCTTCCGCGTATACACTGATATACAAGCCGCTAGAAGGTGGGACGAGAACGCTGTATTTCCCAAGATCCAAGTACTAACCGCGCTCGACGTTGCCTCAACGGAATATCGACTGACATTCACATTGAAGTCGCCTCTATGCTCGCCCCCAGGGAATTTTTAACAATTATAAACTTTAAACAGCTTAAAGTACAATCACTAAATTTAGTATCCGACCATTTATGTTGATCAGCTACATGCTTGTTAGAGCAAGCCCTTACTGATATGCAGGCTGTATTTCATACAGGCTATCACGTTTAGGGTCAAATCATTATTGTCTTACGTTAAATGCGAAATTTCAATGAATCGTTTAGTAGCTTATTCAGTGTAGCAACTTTTGGTCGGCGTCTCCGAGTTTGTCTAATTTAGATCTCAATGTAAGTTTTTTTTTTATCTATTTATTTAACGTCGGCTAATTTCCGCTACCGATGCCAGGAGACGAGCTACTTCCAACCTAGAAATTTTGCCGAACCTCTTCTCTTTCGAAGAGTTGGGATCTTTCACTTGCTTAACATTTAATAGACAAGGTACCACCTGCTTTACATGACCTCCGAAGAATGGTATATCCACTACGTAATCCTCGTCTAGAAATTACATAGCTTCCGCGTATACGCTGATATACAAACCGCTAGAAGGTGGGACGAGATCGCTGTGTTCCCCAAGATGGAGTTCACCCATCCAAGTACTAACCTGACTTGACAGACATAACTGACGTGATATGTAAATTTCAAATTATTACTCATGACAAGTACCAGGTTCTGTGTAGTAGTAACACAAGGAATCGTTTCACCATCTATTGACAATTAAATTAGTGCCAAAAGTAATGCATTTACTCTTTTTAGGATTGAGTACCAATGAGTTTTGTCTGGTCCAGTTGTTAATTAAGGAAAGATTATGATTAATCTTTCTGGTTGCTTCAGAAGCGTTTTATTGGTTTAAAATGAAGGTACAACTGAATATCATCAGCATACATGTGAATTTGACAGGAATTTGTAATAAACTGTAAATCAGCAATGAAAGTGATAAAAAAAATATGGGGCCCGGGATGGATTCCTGAGTTACACCAGATCTTATTACTCTTCTTTCAGGGGTATTGGTTTTGTTAGACGAGTTTATACATACATATTGAGAGCGGCCCTGCAAGTAATTCTTACGTCACTCCAGTGTGTTACCAATCACACCATAGTGTTGAAGTTTTGCTAATAAGCATTGCGGATCTATACTGTCAAGACTTTTGACATGTCTAGGAGTGTTAAACATGTAACCATAGATTTGTCAGAGGTGCGGAGAACGTCGTCTACTAACGAACGTAAGGTCGTTGAGGTACCAAATCCCTTTCTAAAGCCTGATTGTGTATCCGGGATGATATCATTGTCAGTTAGATAGTCAGTTAATTGAAAATGCAGGGCACCTTCTGAAATTTTTATGGGAACAGGCAACAGAGATATAGGACGTAAGTCGCTCAGACTTTCGGGATTTTTGCATTTTGGTATTGGTTTCACAAGGCTTATTTTCCATTCCGCAAGAACGCTAACAGTTTCAAGGGAATAATTAATAATATGAGTTAATGGATGTCTAGTCCACTCAAGAGATAATTGCAACATTTGTCTGAAATTCCGTCGGAGCAATTCTCACAAGACTTCTGTTTTAGAATTAGATTTTCAACAATGTCAGTGCTAACAAAGTTAAATTCAAAATAAGAATTTTCCCTAAATGTGGATGATTTAAAAACGCCAAGTATAGTAAGGATCGCTGGTAGTATTTGGGACAGAATCAAGAAGAAAGTCATTAACACTATTGTCATCGATATCAACTTAAGGTCATTAGAGGAAGTAGTTTTATCTTTATTGTTGACAGTGTCCCAAGTTTTCAAGTTAACCCATAGTTGTTTATTACTTTTCATACAAGTGTCAATTGTGCTTAAAATAAACCCATTTTCCAGATGTTAATATAAATTTCTTAGCTAACAATAGTAACGTCTATGTTCCGGTAGTTTCGATATTTGTATTCTCAACCATGACTTTGCCCTCAGTTTCCTAATAACCCCAAGGTTATCAGGGAACCAGGGATTATGTTTTTTGGTGGAAAAACGGAAAAACAACTAGTGGAAAATTGTAATCAGGCAGTGAATGATATGAAAAACTGGTGTAAAAATAATAATTCGATACTTAATCCATCTAAATCTGTCATAATAGAATTTGAGAACGTACATAGCAAACAAGAAAATAAAAGTATATTAGTTAAATCAGATAAAAAATCAATTAGAGTAGAGTCATCTGCAAAATTTCTAGGTGTGGTGATTGATCCAAATTTAAAATGGACACAGCACATAGAACATATAATTAAACACTGCACATTATGTCAGATTAAACCTAAAACAACAGGAAGACACATATACGCTGTTACTATATTATTCTGCCTTTGTACAAAGTAGACTAAAATATGGTATTATGATATGGGGTGGGTCATCCGAGTTAAATACAGCATTTATAACACAAAAGAGAATAATAAGAACCATAAGTAATGTGCAATATACAGAACATTGTGCACCAATATTTGTTAAATTGGGGATAATGACCGTTTATTCTCTATATATGTACCAGGTATCATGGTATGTTGTACAGAATGTTCACGAGTTTGAAACCAATAATCAAATAAATACGGGAATTAGAACTAGAAATGGGAATGGATTAAGTATACCACCACATAATACAACCTTGTACAAAAGATCCCCAAAGTATGTAGTATAAGTATTTATAACAATCTTCCTAACGACATAAAAAACGAAAAAGTACAGCATAGAGCAAAAACAAAATTAAAAAACTTCTTCACCATAAATCCGTTCTATTCGGTAAATGAGTACTTAAACAAAAACTTTAATGCAACGGTGTGATATGTATTATGCGGTATTTATGTTTGTAGGAATTAGTATATTTTAATATGTTAGTCTAAAATGTTTTATATGTTTTATATTGTTTGTATACTAGGTACATTATACAACTAATTACAATGCTGTAGGTAAATTTTAATCTATATATTTAGCAATGTAGTACAATATTAAGTGCATATTATATTTTTATCTGTGAACTGCTTTTTCTTTGGTGTCATTCATAACGTCATATATTAAATGATAAATATCAATCGAAAATAACAATTTTATAAAGATACGTTAAAATTTCACTGACAATATGGGATGAAAAGCATGACGCCTAAGCGGAAGTGAGAGAGGGCGGCACGTGCTGGTGATGAGATCGTCCGGAAGTTAACTTTTGTGAGCCGGATCAAAATCAGAATTATATTTTCAACACGTGCCCTCCGCTGAACTTGGCTTAGATGATATCTGTGAAATAAGACATAATCGCCCATTGTATGATTTTTTACATATAACTTGTACGCAACCTATTTTATAATTAAATATATAAGTGGGACACTAACTTAGATATTTGTTCGTCGTTAAACAAATCACCACCACATATTGCTACCGTAATCTGCATTTAAAAGCAAAAAATATATTGAAAATACTTAAATCTTTTATTGAAATTCAGTCATTCATATTTTTTATTTAATATGACATTATCTACTTTCTGTATATTGGTACCTTAATCTGGTCACGCTAATATACTACTTACGAAAACACTTTAAAACACTCATCATTGGAGAACCAATCAAAACAACTACTCTTCTAGCTGATACTGATGAAATATTGAATTACATCATAGGATTTCTAGCAATATAAGGCAAAAATATATTGAAAATACTTAAATCCTTTATTGAAATTCACAAAAATTATTGAACTGTATATTCTATTTCAACTCTAGAAAAGATATAAGTTTTTTAGAACTCGTTAGTTATCATCAGTAGAGTATAGAAACACTCATTAATTATTTACAACCTTATTATTGATTTATTTTTGCAATTAACGAGTTCGAAAAAATATTTTTTTAGAGTTGAAATAGAATGTAAGGTACAATATTTGTTGTGAATGACTGAATTTCATGTAATTCAATACTTCGTCAGTATTAGCTAGAAGGGTAGTTGTTTTGATTGGTTCCCCAATGATGAATATTTTAAATTATTTACCTGACTAGTATATTAGCGTGCCCAGGTTAAGGCAACAATATGCAGAAAGTAGGTAATTTTATAACAAATAAAAAAGTGTGTGGAGATTTGTTCAATACCTAAATGATATTCTCTAATCATGACGAAAGCAAATAAATAAAAAACAATTCATTGTAAAAATGAAATATTTATTTCTACATGTGCCTAAAATTAATTCAATGATAAAATATTTGCACCTGCTCATATCATATTATGATTGAGTTTCTAACCTAATAAAACATGATAGTGACTAATAAGATATTGGGAAATATCACTTTCCCCAAACGATAGGAAATAAGTGAAATAGTGTCAAAAGGAAGATCCATATCAATGAAATGTAAAGAAATGTTAATGTTTCTAAATATTCTGCTTAAAATCAATTACGAAAATTATTTTCACTAGTAATATCCCTAGTCCTTGAATTTCCGGATTTTTAATTCAAGAGCGAGGAAGATTCGGTAAGAAAATTTTCGACCAAAATTACTTGACAAAAAAAACTTTAGAAGTGTTTGCAAAATCGTGGTTTCCTTATGTCTCAGTAAAATGAAATATTTAATGGTAGAAAAAATATGGTAAAAAATATATTGATTGTTTATATTTTTCATACTAGAATTCAGGGGAACGCTAGTATAAAGTAAACGACAATAAGAGTGAAGTAAAAAACCGCTGCCCAAGGAATCACGACTTCCACATCCAGATTTTCTATCCAAGTCACTCACACCGAAAAAATTTTGTATGTGGAAATAATTGTTTATGGAACTTTAATAATATATTTGAAATCCTCTACCCCAAAAATCCATAAAACGATACCCCGCATCGGTAGTGGGGTGGGGGATGGTGATAGGGGGGGTAGTGAATATTTTGGGGTTTCTAGTTCTTGTATACACACTAAATCACAATTTTTTTTCATCCCCTTTAATAATGGGGTGGGGGTGTAAAGGGGGTGGCTAATGCCAAATTTTTTTTTGAGACATTAGCTCTTATATAACTAAATACCAATTCTAAGGACTCCTACCTGCTTGATTTACCTATTTACCCCAAATTTACCCCAATTTATGGAACAAGATGAAAATATAATCTAGTTCCAGATCTCGTTAAAGTACATATGTGTACCAAAATTCAAGTCAATATCTTAAACGGATCCAGAGTAAACGTGCGCACAAAAAAAATTGCAGACAGACGGATTTTTTTTATCTCAAACTTAAAATCTCTACGTTTCATAACATTCTACGCCTATTTGAACAATAAAGATTTTTAAGAATTCTGTTGTCGTTACAATACCTCCACTGGATGTGGAAGTAATTAAAACAAGTTTAGTATACTTATTTTTTTTATATTCCCTAAGCTCTAATCGCATAAAAATAATATAGCGAATTAATATTAGTCATAATAATTTATTTCGTATACAATCTTTATACAGTAAAGAGAAACCGAAATGAAATGATATTTGCTGTGATTTAAAGTGGTGACAAATAATATCACCTAAAAAAAATCGCTAATATTTAGCCATGGAATCACAAGTGTCTTGAAATATGTCATAAAACTCACTTGTCAATATGAAAGATGTGTTGTACTTTGTAACGTTAGCAAGCAGGCAAGCAAGCAACATGACAGCTAACCAAAAAACTGTTAATAAAATGAACAGCAAATCATACAGAATCTGGATTAAATCCTGAGCAAGAAAATCTATTTCAGGATATTACTAGCATTCTTTGTGAAGTTGTGCCTTGATTTGACCACAAATCTAGCGTCCAAAAGAATAAATTGGTGTATCAGTATTATTATTTGTATTTTATGAAACAAAGACACATAGTGAAAAAATCAACGGCTCTGTGGGTTATTCCCCACTGAGGAAAGAAGAAGAATTTTTAAAGCATTTGGAATTAGTTAATGATGTTGTAAAGAAACATAGTAAGACAGCCAGAATTGTACTAATTTAATTTAAAATAAATATAAAAATATTTTTCATAATATAAACGCTATTGTCTAATCATTGCTGTCGAACTAGGGAAATTTCCACTTATTAATCATATAGGTAAATGCTCATGGGTAAGTAAGATTTCCAAAAAATTTGATGGTTGTCATAGCAACAATGACAAAATAAACGTGTCCGATTGGCTAATAATGATTTTTTTTTTTTAACTATTTAACGTCGGCCTATTTCCGCTACCAGGGCCTATCACCGACGCCAGGAGACGAGCTACCCCCAACCTGGAAATTTTGCCGAACCTCTTCCCTTAAGAAGAGTAGGAATCTTTTACTTGCCTAACATTTAATAGACAAGGGACCGCCTGCTTTACATCCCCTCCGAAGGATGGTATATCTATTACGTAATCCTCGTCTGAAATTACGTAACTTCCGCGTATACACTGATATACAAGCCGCTAGAAGGTGGGACGAGAACGCTGTATTTCCCAAGATAGGTGGGTCACACATCCAAGTACTAACCGCGCTCGACGTTGCTTCAACGGAATATCGACTGGTATTCACATTGAAGTCGCCTCTGCGCTCGCCCCAGGCTAATAATGATTGGTATAAAATTTTCATAGTAATTTTTTGCAGCTTTAAGGTGTATATAGTTCAATTTTAGTGCAACTGTGAAAACTTCTAATTTCCACAACATGCATCATAAAAACAGAACAATGAATAACAGGTAATTTTATCGCCATAAATTGATCACTCTTGACATTTTTCTATAAAATCAGTAACACAGGCCCACAAAAAAAAAGTTGTCTGCGCCGGGGTACTGACCATACCTATCCCTTGTATTTTAAGCTGCTGAACACGAATCTGACCTTAGTTTTTCTCCAGGACTTCAGGTTTTTTTTTAACAGCAAATAAATATATAAATATTACGATTCAACAGACATTTTTTTTGCTGTTAAAAAAAAACCGGACGTGTTGGGGAAAAACTAAAGTCAGATTTGTATTCAGCGGCTCAAAATACAAGGGTTAGGTGTGATCAGTACCCCCACGCAGACCACTTTTTTTTGGTTGCCACTGTGCCACACAGTGTGGCACAAACCCACATAAAAAAAGTCATCTGCGCGGGGGTACTGACCACACCTATCCCTTGTATTTTGAGCCGCTGAACACGAATCTGATCTTAGTTTGTCCCCAGCACGTCAGGTTTTTCTTTTAACAGCAAATAAACATATAAATATTAGACTTTTTTGCTTAAAAAAAAAACTGACGTATAGGGGAAAAATTAAGGTTAGATTCGTATTCAGCGGGTCAAAATACAAGGGATAGGTATGGTCAATACCCCGGCGCAGACAACTTTTCTTTTTTGTGGGCCTGTGTAATTAACGAGATATTCGCAATACGATAATAATTTACCATTTTTTCTTGAAAATTGTAAAAATTGACTAATTTCAAATACGCATTTCTGACAGTACTTTTTCTTATCCACAATGCCTTGGCAGACTCTTTGTGATCCATGAACTTAGCTACTACTTAGCCTGTCCTTGCTGTATGGCACGTTATCTGTCGCTGTTGAATGTCAGGCGTAGAGCGCTTCTTCCCATCAGCTCCTTGGTGATATCAACACAATATTTAAAAATAAATATCTTGTATTTCTGCTTACGTTATTGTTAAAAAAAGATATATTAAAAATAAAAAAAAATAATAAAAAATAATATTTTTTATCAGCACGATGTTTACCATGGCACCCTCTTCGCTTCTTGCCATCTGGTTCTATATCGTCCTCTTTCCGGTTGATGTGCCCAAAAATTTAGAGGATTCACGAGAAAACAGCGTCGAAGAGACGACTTTGAGGAAGTATTCCTTGAAGAATCGATTTATCAGTTCGATGGGCTGTCCAAGAAATTTGTAACGAACGTCTCCAGATCCATAGAAAGTCTGACGCCTGAAATAGGGAATTTGCAGAAAAAATAAAATTGAATTAAAACACTCAAAATCGTAGACTAACATCATTAAAAGCCGCTTAGACAACAATTTCTTTTTAAATCTCTTCCAGAAATATAAGCATTTAAAATCGGCCTGATTTTACCTACTCTTGAAACGTGTCGTAAGACCGAGAAAGTCGGACGATAGCATCTAGCGACACCGATTCTACTTTGGCATTGACAATTAATTCCTCACGCGTATGCTCATTTGTCAGAAACAACCAGCAGTGAACACATAACCTAACCTAAAACTTAAACAGTACACCATATAAAAGCCCATAGCCAGATAGTATTCGTTAGAAGAACATCTTCAATATTCTCTATTCAATGGTAAAACAAAACAAGCTTTAACACTGATCTGTAACCTGTAATATAATATCTTATATACAGAGTGTGCATTAAAGAATGGGCAATAGAGGAACAGTGGATTCCTGACATTAAAATATTACGATTTAACCAAACTTACCTTGGTCCAAAAGTTGATATTAACAGAGATACAGGCTGTTAAAGTCAATATTATATTTATAATTTTCCTACATAACTTTTGAAGTTTTTCAAATGTTGGTACGAAAATTGGTGGATAGGAGTTTTTGATATGAGAAATTTAAATCTTATCCTATTTTGATGTAAATCCTAGAGGGCACCACATAAGCAATATTTAGGGTGTACATGTACTCCTAACTTTTTCACCCGAATGTTATAGCCTTTTTTATTAAAAAATCCTGAACCTACATCATTTTGATGGAGAAAAAGTATACTTGTCATTAGCCTTAGAAATTGACCGTTTTCGAGATAACAGTCAGCCGCACAATTCATTATAAGAAATATTAATTTTAATCTAATAGGCACACGGTTAAATCTGACAGTTAAATAATTAATAATAATAGGTAAAATGCAGTTATGTAGAAAAAGAGAGGTTTTATTATTATTACAAATTAAGCAGTTAAGTAAACAAAAACGATGTCAATGGAAACGTCAAATTAAACAACAAAATAATAATTAAAATAATTGCTGCAATTCATTTTCAAATTGTCTTCCATTTAACTCAAAACACTTTCGGCATCTTTTAAGAAAATTTTCCCTAATGCAAAAAAAGGATGGAAGCAAATCACGAATATGGTTTGCAGCTGCCACTATTTTCTGCCAGAGTTCTTGTCTTGTGTTACTTGTTTGAGAGTATACAAGGCTTCTCATGGTACTCCATAGGAAAAAGTCCATTGCCGTTAAGTCTGGACTCCGTGGTGGCCATGGATGTCCACTTCCACGTCCAATCCAATGCCTAGGAAATACATTATCTAAATGATTTCTTACAAGCAGAGGATAGTGAACAGGTGCTCCGTCGAGTAAAAACCACATATTTTCTCGGATATCTAAAGGCACTTCATCCAACATATTTTGTAAGTCATTTTGAAGGAAGTTTAGATAGTTTCCTCCATTTATTAGCGGCGGAAGTTCAAAATGACCCACAAGATAATCTCCAATTATTTCACACCAAATATAATTTTAAATTCATATTGAAAATGTCTCACTCTTGCGGTCCTTGGATTCTCTTCAACCCACAAATGACTGTTTTTTGTGTTAAAGATTCCCCTTCGAGTAAACGTTGCCTCATCCCTGAAACCTTATTTAAAAAAGTTGGATCTCTTCTTTGCTTTCTTAACATAAATTAGCAAAATTGTATGCGACGAAGAAAATCACCTGGCAACAAATTTTGTACTGGTGTGACATGGGTGTAATTGTTGCTCAAGTAGAATGTTATATATACTGTGCCTCGGGTTAGTCCAGTATTTGCAGAGATTCGGCGAATACTTATTTCAGGAACGTCTTCAATAAGATTTAATACTGCTTCCTATTGTTGAACACTACGAACTACAGGGCGTCCATAGGAATGTCTAGGACGACAAGAACCCGTTTCTTTTAATCTTGCAAAAAGTCTTGAGAATAATTTTCGATCAAGTTGCCTTCGATTTAGATAAGTATTCGCATATTTTCTTGCTGCAACACGTCAATTATAATTTTCTTGAGCATAAATGGCCACCATATCAATCATTTCGCTATTTGGAAAAAAATTATGCCTCGGCATTGTGCAAAAAATATATTTTTTTCGTAATAAATTACAACACAGTAACTGTCAGATTTAGCCGTGTTTAACTGTCAAAAGTATTGTTGACATCGGCGCCTACTACGTTAATATTTCTTATAATGAATTATGCGGCTGACTGTTACAATGCGATTATCTCGAAAACGGTCAATTTCTAAGGCTAATGACAAGTATACTTTTTCTCCGTCAAAATGACGTAGATTTAGGGTTTTTTAATAAAAAAGGCTATAACATTACGGGTGAAAAAGTTAGGAGTACATTTACACCCAAAATATTGCTTATGTGGCGCCCTCTAGAATTTACGCCAAAAATAGGAGAAGATTTGAATTTCTCATATCAAAAAACTCCTATCCACCAATTTTCGTACCAATATTTGGAAAACTTCAAAAGTTATGTAGGAAAATTATAAATATAATATTGACTTTAACACCCTGTATCTCTGTTAATATCAACTTTTGGACGAAGGTAAGTTTGGTTAAATCGTAATATTTTAATGTCAGGAATCCACTGTTCCTCTATGGCCCATTCTTTAATGGACACCCTGTATAAACTCAATTCCTGGTATTTTGGCTATACATCATATACTTACATATTTTATATAAACGGCGTTGTTCTTTTCAGAAATATTCCCCATATTTCTTCTGCATGCTTTTAGCCATTTTGATCCGCGATTTTTATCTTTAGGTACTAGAATAGAAATTTTGTTTGCTGTTTTAACAGTTGTATTAGTACACAGTGACACTTTACAGTATTTTTAATAGGTATTTTCAATCTAAAAACACAAAACAATAAGTTTTTTCCAGCAAAAAGTCACAAACTAGTCAGCGCCAGTGAGCTTTGTCTAACATAGTCAGCTGATCAATCACGAATTGTTTTCAACCAATCGTATTGCGTCTAACTAGTCCCTAATTGTTGCTGAAACAAACCTAGTATCATAAACTGAACAAAATCTCCAAAATACGCCGAATATCACACGTGAATACACAAAACAATGCAAATGACCGCTCAAGCAGTCTGCTACTTGCCATCTCGTATTTCCGCCAGTCTTGGACAAACATCCACCAAAAATACAAACAGTTTCTTCTTTATGATACATTTTTCTCAATATCTCAGATAACAGTAATTAATAAACACTGGGTGAAAAACACACGGAGTTGAACAAATAGGCAAACGTAAACATAAAAGTTAGGTTAGGAAAAATCTCAAAGCCAAAGCGGAATTGCTGTCGCTAGGCGAGTTTTCACGGAGCTGTTTGCTAGGATTTCAACTATAATTATTTATTGCAAAGTAAGTGCTGCTGATATTCGGTGTAGCGTGTTTTTATACATAAACACACACTTTAATGAAAGAAAGAATGGGCAAGTTCCCTATTGAAGAATATACAGCATTATTTTGCTGGTGTGTGATATTATTGCCAGCAATCTGTAGTTATGTCAGTGTACAAATAGATAGAAAACCTTTTGCAAGTTTCGTAAACCTTATGACTATTTCTAAGCCAATGCCATATCAGCATTTGAAAAATAGTTTGCTAAATTTTAGTGCGCAGGGACTATTTTGGACATTTCGTTTCGTTTTCGTTACTATAACTGGATGTTAAAGTACCTATAGTAGCGCAGAAACAAATTATGAAAATTATTATTATTCTTCCGCTGAAGGGTTAGAGGGTAAATTGGAGTAAACAGGGGTAGATAGGTAAATCAAGCTAGTGAGCGTCCATAACATTGTTTTTTAGTATATATAAGAGAATCTAAGGTCTCAAAAAAATTTTGGCATTAGCCACCTCCATCACCATCTCGACCTCATTATTAACGGGGATGAAAAAAATAAAATTGTGATTTAGTGTGTGTGTACAAGAACCGAAGGCCTCAACAATATTTTTTACTTCATCCACCCCCACTATCATCCTCCCACTACTCTTCTTCAAACATCTACCATTTGTTACCTACTATTATTGTACCGAAATATTCCCCTAGTTTCCCAACCATTTTTTATTCACAGCCAAATTAAAAAAAATGTGGTAAAATAATTACAATAACCATTTCCAACTAAGAAAGAACCCAAGCTAAATGGTCAATGCAATTTTCCTAACATCAAAATAATAATTAATTCTCATACTTAGTATGCATAATGAATACCCATAAAAACTTTAAAGACTAACAAAAGTGTAATTAATATTCATTGGCTTTTATGTTTAAGGGTAACTCAGTAACTCTTCAACAACTGTATATTAAATATGAATTTAAATAATGTTTAAAGCAAAGGCACCCTTGCGATATTATAAAACCATAGCCAGCGTTGTAAGTAGTTGGAAGTAACAAAAGATCCGCGATCGCATTACGCCCCGAGTTTTTAAAGCCCAGTATCCATGGCAGTTAATTCTAACTCTAACTATACACCCCACAGGAAGTGCTTTGATACTTTCTCAGTGCTGGACCATTATCTATCCGTCCAATTCATCATAAATGTCATATGTAAGGGTGTTAATAGTTCGGGGTTAAGTTGACACTTATTTTTGCCTATTCATATTTTGTGTTTATTGTGCCAATACAATAGATATTATAGCATACTCAAGAGAAATTAGTTTTGATAGGAGACAGATTCGAACTATACCTAGAAATTACTTTACACGTGTACGCATAAAAAATAACATTAATCACCGCAAGGTGTCGGCAGAGGAACAAAAATTTACATGACCAGAACATAAAAGTAAGTCAAAAAAAATTTTTTTGGTGAATGTTTGGCCAAATTTCAATATCATGTCAGTTTAAAAAAGTGACATTTTGTCTATATCGCTGAAGGAAAAAACTAAAAGTAAAGTACGTTTGTTAAAAATGTATAACCGAAGCTGCACCCCAATGTCATAGCAATAAAAATTATAAATATCTTATTCTGAGTGAACACTATAGAAAATCTTGAAATCATATTCCTTATTATCAAACAACACTAAATATATTTGAGGCGAATCAAACAAGCGTAAAAAATTGTTATCGATTTCCTAACAAACGGAGACATGTAAAATATGATTTGAAATATTTCCATGGGTCCATTAATGGGTACTTAGTCGTGCGTCATTAGCTCCTCACTGTGGTCTCCGTAAATAGCTTCCGGTTTGTGGAAAAATGGGGTACCAACTTCTGCTTTCTATGACTTTTCGTGTTCCTAATGTTCTCGCTATTGCCGTAATAGCTTGTCTTGTTGTGGTAAATTATAACCGAAATCACAACGGGGTAGAATACGCCACGATGTAGCATAAGTATTTTCTTATGGTTCAGTTTTAATATACGAGTTTAAACATAAAATATGAATTGTGCGATTTATTTCTCTTTTTTTCGATAAAATTAGAGTTGAATTAAATTTATTCCAACCAAATGTGATCTTTTAGAATATAATTTTACGAACTGAAAAAACTTAAAATACTACATAAATTAGAATATTCCCAGAGACAAAACTAGAGCTTACCATGGTTGAAGTAACGCGGAAACAACAATTTTCTTTGACATAACAATATTATTACTGCTCAATATTTTTTATAAATCTAGTGAAGAAAATTTTAAACATCGTTTAGCAGCGTTTATAGAGTAGTGGTAGTCTCTTGAGAATGTATGAAAATTAACTATAAAGATACCCTACACTGGTTAACCATCTAGATCCAACATCGTGAGCTAAACTCCCAATTTATTTGACTTTGAAATTTGGAAATTGCAAAAGTTTAGTAGGTAGATTTTAAACACCTTCAAATAACTTGAAATCTGAAACAACAACTCTTTAGAACAACGAATCCTGAAAATTCTAAAATTATAACCTCATAAATTCCACTTAAAACCTTAACTTCTTTGAACTTTTTTTTAATTTGATTAGTTAATATGTGTAAGACTATGAAGACTATGAAGATTACCCACAAAAATAGATAGTTATTATACTCTTCGCAAAAACGAAGAGTATATTGTATTTGATCGGCACATTTCTAAAATCGTAAATATCGCTCGTAGAGAAAAAAATTTCATATCATTATGTTAGTGAACGAATTCTGAACAACTTTCAAAATGTCCGTCTGTCACATTTCTTGTAAGCACGATAACTTAAGAAAGAAAAGTCCGATTATATTGAAATTTAGAAAGTAAGTTAGTGTTAGCTAGAGGAAGAACCCTATTGTTTTTGAAGAAAATCGATCGGTAAATAAAGAAGTTATTAATTATTTAATTTAAAAAAAATATATTCTCTTAATTTTTTTCGCTTGTACTAAAATGGAAATTTTGCGAAATATTATTTCCATAATATATTTTTTTTGTTTATGAATTTTACTAATATATATTTCATAGAAGTACGAGTTGAAATATGTATGATTGTCGAAAGATATAGGTATATCACAGGCAATCAATTTTCGTAGCAATATGTGGTAGCGCAGCGGCTAAAGCTTTGCGTTGCAATTCAAAGGTCCCGTGTTCGAATCCCACACAGGTTGGACATTTTTTTTTTCATTTTTTTTTTCATATAATTTTTTTCACAACAAAGATGGTATCACAAAATTTAGGATGTCTAAAAACTAACATCATTTACAAGAAAACTGCGAAGAGTATCCTATAGAATGTGTAACAATTATATATAAAAAGCTGAGTAAATTGGCGAAGAGTACGTTTTTAGCTTGTTAAGATTTGGATTTTATATAAGACACCAATATCTGTAACTCTTAACAAAACGTAGGTAAAGGGTAAAACAGGGTTTTGTCTATTATTAATCCCTTAATCCCAATAATTTCTGAGATATGGTTATTTATCTGAGCTATATCATTATTCCTGTTTAATTTGTTTAGAGTGCAGTACCTACCTAGAGGCAAAAATATGTAAAATTTCGGAATAATTTCATATGTAATGATAATTTTTCTTTACGGGTTATTATTGTAGTAAAAGGTATCGTCTTCAGTTTCTATATTGACGGATATCCGTTTTTACAACTCGAGGGGTGAAAACCACCCCTAAATTTAAATATTTAATATTTGAAAGAGTATTACTAATTTATTTTTGAAACGTAGCATAGTTATATTTTTACGATTACGAATCTGAAGTAAAAATAAAAAAAATTCAAAATGACGGCTCATACGGCGGTTGGATTCTTAGTACACTACCTAGAGGTAAAAAATATGCAAAACTTCGGAATAATGTCATATTGAACGGATTTCGTTCATTTTTGGCAGTATAATAGTAAATGCTTCACAAAAAAGTTTCTATATTGTGAGGGGACTTGCTAATTTATAGGGGGTGGATGCCACCCCTTCTCAGAGGGAGGCACTTAAAATATATATATATATATATTTATTGGAGCTGAAGTAGAATCAAATTTTATGAAGAAATGGTTCTATGCAATTTTACACATAAATTTTTAGTTTTTAAGTTACAACGACTTAAAAATTGTGATTTTAGCTTAAAAAAAGGATATTTCCAAACGGCTTTCGTCAAGAATCTCGAAAAGTATTACTTTATCGATGTAGGATTAATAATTTCGGAGATATGTAAGTTTACATTTGGCATCCAAGTGTTCATAAGATAATTATTTAGAGTGAGAGTTAAATATCTCAGAAATTGTGACACCTACGTCAAGGATGCTAATAGGTAGAATAATAGGTTATTAATTAAGCTTTCAACTGTTTTTTATTTGTTTCTGTAGTATAAAAAACAAAAAAGTTATGACCGAAGCAATGTGCATCTACACATTTTTTGAATAACAACGTCGCCATTTTGTTACTGTAATTAGCCAGTAATTAAAAAAAAGGAATTTCAAACACTGTTTCTCATTAATATATATAATAGCATGACGTAGATGTTCAAATTTTTTGCTTTGTATACAGCAGTTGCTTTAGAAAAAAATACAGTTTAAACTATAAAGGTATTTTCGATAAAACGTAATGTTTTTTCCTTTTCCAAATATCTCAATAAATATTAGTTTTATTGAAAAATAAAGCTCATAAACTGATAATGAATTTCGCTTGTTTATTTATTTACATAAATTTAATAGTTTCGGAGATATGAAAGTTTACAAATGGCGTCCGAACGTTTATAAGACGAAAAATGCAGTTTAAATGTTAAATATCTCAGAAATTGTGACACCTACGTCACCCATGCTAAGAAATGGAATTAAAAACAATTAATTGCGCCTTCAAATTATTTTTTACTCGTTCCTGTAGCATAACCAATAAAGAAGTTATGACGGAAAAATGTGCGTATTTATATTTTTTTTTATATATATAAAGGTCGCCATTTTGTTACTCTAATTAGCCATTAATTAAGAAAAATTAGCTCAAACACAGTTTTTCGTTAAGATATAGCATTATATAGGTGCTCAAATTTTTTGCTCATTTAAAGCACTTGCTTTAGAAAAAAATGCATTTTAAACTTTAAAGATAATTTCGAAACACTTGGATACCAAATATAAACTTAAATATCTCCGAAATTATTAATCCTACATCAATAAACAAAAAATATAATTAATTCCCAGTTTGTACTTTCTGTAATTGGTCTGTAACATTTTTTCGATAAAGCAATACTTTTCGAGATACTTGACGACAACCGTTTGGAAATACTTTTTTTTTAAGCTAAAATCACAATTTTGAAGTCGTTATAACTCATAAAAAATCAATTTATGTGAAAAATTGCATATAACCTTTTCTTCTTAGAATTTGATTCTATTTCAGCTCCAATAAATATATATATTTTTTAAGACCACCCCATGAGAGGGGGTGGCATCCACCCCCTATAAATTAGCAAGCAACCGCACGATATAGAAACTTTTCTGTGAAGCATTTACTATAATACTGCCAAAAATGAACGAAATCCGTTCAATATGACATTATTCCGAAGTTAAAACCTCTAGTTACTGTATCTATCTTTTTGCTAAAACAAATGTTTTAACCCTACAAAAAAAGTGAGTATCTAGGAAATCTAGGAAATGCTATATATTAACGAAATACAGCATGTTTGAAAAAGCAATTAATTATTGAGCAATTACAATAACAAAATGGCGATATTTTGTTAAAAAAATGTGAAAACCCATATTGTATCGGCCATAACTTCTTTATTTTTTGTGATGCAGAAGCAAACAAAAAAATAATTTTAAAGATTGACCCCTGCAAAGGGGGTGGCAAAGGTGGCCTCCTATAAATTAACAAGCCGCCGCATAATATAGAAACTTTTCTTTAATGAATTTACTATTAAGTTGCCAAAAATGAACGAAATCCGTTCAATATGACATTATTCCGAAGTTAAAATCTCTAGTTACTGTATTATCATTTTAATAAAACAAATGTTTTAACCCTACAAAAAAGTGAGTATCTAGGCAATGAGGCAACAAAAAAATCATTTTAAAGATTGACCCCTGAAAAGGTGGTGGCAAGGGTGGCCTCCTATAAATTAGCAAGCCACCGCATAATATAGAAACTTTTCTTTAATGAATTTACTATTAAGTTGCCAAAAATTAACGAAATCCGTTTCATATGACATTATTCCGAAGTTAAAACCTCTAGTTACTGTACTTTTAATTCTTATATATCGTAGCGGAGCACGGGCATTTTGTTAGTATTTTATAAAAGTTTTAAGATCTGAAATTTGAAGATCTAAGCTGTCTGATTTATTCATATAGGACATATTTGTCAGTTTTTAATATTCCATTATTCGTTTTTAATATCTAATCAGTAGGATGACATTTTATATAGAGTTGAAAACAATTCATTTTAAATATCATGCACATTTATTATTAATATTTCCTTTTATATTTGTTTTACATGAAATATAGCAAAACCTATGCATAATCTTCCTATTCATCCTTCTCTATTTTTAAATATAACAAATTAAGCCACGTGTCTATTGTTTAATGGTATTTATAATGCTGAGCAACGATTTAATTCGTACGAAATCATGTTACGAAGCAATTTGACGGGTCTTAGCCCAGCGTTGACTGTTACAATGAATGTTCCCTGTGAGTGTATACGCGAGATTGACGATGGCAAATGTTAATATTTACGGCACGTGGCTAGCACGCGACAAAAACTTCTCGTTTCTTTGACGTCTCTATTTAGCAAGCAGATATTTGACATATTTGGCACTATCAGTGGGACTTTAATAGTAAAGCTAAAAGAGTGCTCCACTTAAAAGCTCTCACTCAAAAGGACCTATATCTCACTTTGGGAAATGTAAAGATGCCAGTTGATATTTTAAGTATTTTTGCCTTATATTTCTTTTATAGCTGAAATTTTGTCTAAATCTAGTAAATTAATTAAAAACCTTTATCTAGGAGATACGAAAATTAATGTTTATGAAAAATGCTAGTTTCTGTGGATGGTAAAAAATATTTTTTATAAACCTATATGTAATATTGATACGATTATCTAGAACAAAATTCGCAGAATTTCATGGTACAAATGATATAAGGGCCGTTACTTTCTGTCAACATTAAACGTGGTTAAACTTTAACCGTCGGCTAAATCATTGAAAGTACAATTGTTTCCATGGTAACTGAATTGGTTTGACCCACCGTTAACGTTTAATCGGGTTTAATCGGGACCGAAAGTAACGGCCCTAAATAAATCAAATAAAATTTAACCAGTGTTATGTTCTTAGATTGATGCTGTTATTTATATAATTTCTAGGAATATTTATTACAAGATTTGATATTTTCTTTCTAACCCCCGACCCCAAAAGAAGGGTGTTATAAGTTTGACGCGTATGTTTGTATGTTTGTTTGTCTGTCTGTCTATCTGTGGCTTCATATCTCTTCAACGGGTGATCCGATTTTGATGCAGTTCTTTTTACTTGAGTATTTTGTCGAGAAGGTTATAGGCCATATTAGATTTTGATGTTTGGTCGCCATCTTGAAATCGCCATGTTGAACTTCTCTAAAAATTGTCCGATTGAAGTAAAATTGAAAATGTGCAGACAATTATGGTAGCCGAACATGATTTGAGCCTCATTTTGATTCGGTTATATGGAACTGGTACGATTAGATACATTGATCGGGGGTTTTTAAAAAATTTTAATTTTACTTGTTATATAAATTACAGTTATTTAAATTTCGGAATTTTATTGGCTCAAATACGTATGGTGTTAGGTAAGTATAGCATTTTTGTGCCTTATTTTTATTAACATCGGGTTCTAGAGCATTTATACTTTTTTTGGAGCATCATATTCATGGTTATAATAATTTATTATAAATTTGCTTTTGTATTGAAATAATAATATTGCAAAAGTAAATAATTGTCGAAGTTCTCAAACATCACTGATTTTAAAGGTTATCGCTGAGTAGGTATATTCTTTATTAAACATTATTTTTAATATCCACTTTTGCGTGACGCTTAAGTTATCTGGGTGATTATCTGATATTTTCCCCCATGCAATAATCTCATACTCTTAATGCGATTGGACTAGAGCAGAATACATGATTTTTAATTGTTTATGGCTGAGGTAAGCTTTTAAAAATTTAAATTTTGGAATTAGGCTTCGTATTTTAGTAACTAGAGAAGGTGCCTATTTATATGTATCCCTAAATATTTTACTGATTCCGCTTCACTTATCCAATTTCCAATATTAAGTGGTCCCAAATTTTTCAGACCTCTTACATATGGCGTAAAAGGTAGATATTTAATTTAAGGTTAGAATATTTGTGTTAAACCAATTTTTTTTGTAGACCTGTGCACAGGTACACCTTGTGGATAGGTCTACAAAAAAAAATCTGTTCCAAGGACTAAACCTATCATGCTTAAGCATTTTTGTGTGCTGAATCCGAATTTTCAATTAAAAAAAATTTCTACCTCGTAGATTTCGAGTAAATCCCGGTTTTTATCGTCAAAATACGGTTTTTTGACAATACAAACCGAAAACTCGATATCTACACGGTAGAAAAATTTTTTAATTGAAAATTCGGATGGGCATGATAGGTTTAGTCCTTGAAGCAGATTTTTTTTGTAGACCTGTGTAATTATTGAGTTCTAGTGCCGCCCAGTGAAAATTACTTAAAATATACTCTGCTTTAATTGTGTCTAATAGTTGTTAACCAGAAAAACCTCTCGCAGGCCAAGTCGTCCCCCACTGCGGCCGTCATAGACTATTATAATTTCGTCTCAAAGATATGAAAAAATTTTAAAACTTTCAAAAAAATATTATACTTTATCTTTATAAATTAAGAGATAATACACTAGTTCACAAGTTCAAAGCCGTGTTAATTCTTGATAAAGTTCGTAAAAATATGAGTAAGGGCTCATTGAATTCGGATTCGGTTGTTTTTATTATCTTTTTTAAACTAAACTTGTTGGTACATATTCGTACCACTTTACATTACGGTCGATCTCACAACTAAAATCGCATACATTATCGACCTTATGTTTCGTAAGAATGCTGGAGATGCTCTCCGGTAAAAATAAGTATCATGTTTCAAATATCCCGCCTACTATTTAGAATAGTTTTAGAAGCTGTCAGAAAGTGGTATACATTTGTACCATTAGCAGTTTACTGTGCAGTACATGTGAATGTGCCTTATTTTTCAAATTTCTAAGGTTGCTTTGTTTATAAAATAGTGAAAAAGGTAGGTAATAGTTAATATTTTATCTATATTTCATATTTCTTGAGAAGAATCGCTTACAATCATATTTTGCATCCAAAACTTTACTTTTAATAATTTAAGGTTATGAAACCAGATGATTTCATGGTTGAAATATTAATTTTTTATTGGGTAGTAATAATCTTCGCATATATGCAATTGTGTAAATTCTGTTTCTAAACATTTAATTGTTCTTTACAATATCTAACATGTGCAATAACTTTTTCGGCTAAGATAATTATTTCTCAAAATGAAAGTGGTACATATACGTACCACTAAACTTTCATTTTTACATACATATTATGCAAACATTTTATTTCATTTTTATAATTCCTATAACCATATAGGAACTTATGGTCCTCTATCTTGACTTTCAGATGTCCAAGAAAAAATTTTATAACTTGGAGGATCCTGAAGACATCGAATTCTTGCTAAATGAGATAGATGATGATATGGCAATAAATTCTGACGCAAATGGAGATTCAAATGCGGATGATGATATTCCCTTGTCAAGGTTAGCATCCGATCAAAGGCGGTTGGTGAGAATGTCAAATGAGTCATCACATACAGTTTCCGAAGAGGAAAATGAGGAAGCTGAAGAAGACGATATTTCTAACATAGCCCCACTTTCTGCAGATAATGAGAAACCTGAACCTCGATCACTAAGTGATCTTGAAGATGACTCTTCTTCAAGTAGCTCTGAAGATGAGGAAACTTATGACTGGACAAAATCTTCAACTGTACCACAAGATTTTAAAACGTCAAAATTTGAACAACCATTTGGATTATCAAGATTTTTTAGCGTTAACAGTTACAGTCCAATCAATTTTTTCAAAAATATCCTCACTTATTTCTTCTTACATTATATCATCGATCAATCAAACTTATACGCTTTACAAAATAACCAACAGCTAGATTTGACTATGCAGGAACTCAATGCATATCTTGGAATGATTATAATTATGGGCCTCAATAAATTACCATCTATGCGATTATATTGGAGTAGTGACCCAAATTTTAACAATGCACGTGTCCAAAGCATTATGCCTTTAAAACGTTTCCTAAAAATAACTCGTTGTCTCCACCTAAATGATAATCAGCTCATGCCAAAAAGAGGAGATTTAAAGGACGTAGTGCTTTGAAGCAATACATGCCTATGAAGCCTATAAAACTTGGATTCAAGATTTGGGTTATCGCATGTGCGGCCACAGGGTATTGTGTTGGTTTATCCCTATATGAAGGAGCTGAAATAGGTACTGATAAAACTGTAGCACTTGGGGAAAGGGTGATAAATAAACTAGTGATGACTTTTGAGGGCCTGAGTTACTGTTTGTTTTTCGACAACTTTTTCTCCTCCATCGTTTTGGCAAACAGACTATTAAAAAAGAATTTCTTCACAAGACGATAAAAAAAATGAAAATTGGAGAAATTGACGGAGTCAGGGCTGGGCAGATTTCTGTTTCAAAATGGAAAGACAGGGGAAAGAAAGCCGTAAGTATTGTTAGTACAATGCACGATTCAAATAAAACTGCCAAAGTCCTGAGAACACAGAAAAATGGAACAAGAAAAGAAGTAGATTGTCCAGAATCAATTGCTGATTATAATAAGTATATGGGGGGAGTGGACCGATTTGACCAGCTAATGTCTACTTATAGTATTTTATGGAAAAGCAGGCGTTGGTGGCTTCGGATATTTTATTACTGTATTGATGCCTGTATTGTTAATAGTTATATACTATATAAAGCAAAGATGAAGGAACTGAACATAAAACCAATGACCCATTTAAAATTTAGAACGACACTTGCCAGTGAACTCATCGCAGATTACTCAGGAAGAGTTAAGTCAGGACCCCTTAGCCAATTCGGTCGTGGTAGAAAACGAAACCACCCAGATGGACGATCTACTGTTTATAATTCAATGAGGTTGAATAATGTTGGCAAACATCTTCCAGTCAAAGGCTCGAGAAGAAGATGTGCTCATTGTAGCACTACAAAAGAGCAGCAAAGGTCAAACATTATTTGCCAGGAATGTCGCCTTATGTCTTAGCTGCTTTGTACCTTTTCACAAAAGCAGCTAATTTGGATGATATAAAACCTCCCAGTTATCAAAGAATAACTTCCTTTTTAGTATTTTGTATATTTTTTCAATAGTCGTAAGAATAAAAGTAATAAGAATTATTCATTTATTTATAATGATGTTTGATTATTGTTTATTTTTTAAAATTAAATGTAATTGATAGTTTTTTATTGTAAAACACAGAAAAATAAAATGTGGTATACATTTGTACCAGTGCTCAATTAATATTTCTTTTTACTGTAACGCTCGGAGGTACAAATATGTACCACCCATTTTCAAAAAAAATAACAAAAAAATTGATGTTATAGTGATGTATACATTTTTACTTTACCCTATTTAGAATATATAATTGAAGCAAAACAAAATTTGAAAAGCCCCAGTGTTCTGCCCGTTAAAGGGTTAAACTAGTTTATAAGATGCATTTGTTGTATTTGTTCATTAAAGAAATAATTGGATTTTTGATATTTTCATAATTTCTTATAGTGGAGTCAAATTAGGATTTTAATGTGAATTGTCTAGTCAGGGCAATTTTTCTGTTTTAACGTGTTCAGGGGTCAACTTAAGTTAAGTTTTGCAGTTTCTGCGAAGTCGGCGTATTGTTTATTTAAACAATTTAGTTTTATAGACTGTGTTTTCTATTATTTTTTTTAATATCTCGATGTCTATAAGTCCTATGGAAATTATAAAAAAAAGGAAAATGTTCGTTTTGAGCTGTACAAAAAAGTACATAAACTATAATTCATTCCAATTGTTATTATTATTAAAAAAAATTGAACATTGCAAAATTATGCGTTTTTAAAATAATGGACAATATTTCAATAAAATTTTGGAAAATATAGCTCTTATAAAGTACAATCAATCATGTCTTAAAATTTCAAATGAAAATGATTAGTAAAACGGCACAAATATACAATTGTTGCTAAAATTTTGCACCCATGTGAAATCCTGCCATCAAGACCAAGAAATGTGTACGATGACTCAAATTTTAGCATTCTATAAGTACTTTAAGATCACGGAGAAAAATATGTTTTTTTTTTAATTTAAACCCGTTTTATTGCAGTTCAAAAAATTCAAGTAACTCTCTGGTTTTTTTATGAAATCAAAACGGTAAACAAGTAATGAAGGTAGATTAAAAAAGCCAACTTTTGAAGAAAAAGAAAATTAATGCTCTACTTGCAGTTGGAGCTGAGATACGTTAGTTTTTATGTTCAGGTCACTTATAAATAAACAAATCGATATTTCTTATTGAAATTTGGGCTGGTTATTCTCCAATGCTTATTATTTTGTCTCTGCTATTTGAAGATAATCCAAAGCTACAATTGTTAAAATAACATCGAATAAAGCGGCTTTGAGAACATTTTAAATTTTTTATATAACTTTTTAAATTTTTGTGATGAGAATGGTCAACCAACTTAACTTGAACAAATACCCTTATTTTCATGTATACAGCTGTGTGAAACTTTTAATATTACTGATACAATAAAAAATATATTTCCCGAGCAGGATTTGAACCCGGCTTGTAAAAACATATAACATTTAGACATATTTGGTAATTTTCGGATCTCTAACAAAATCGCTAAAGACCCACTTTCGGACCTCTATACAGTATCTTTTAACAATTGTAGCCTTGGATTATTTTTAAGTAGCAGAGACATTGGAGAATTATTAGTCCAAATTTTAATAAGAAATATCGATTTGTTTATTTATAAGTGGCCTAAACTTAAAAACTAACCTATCTTAGCTCCAAATGCAAGTAGAGCATTCTTTTTTTTAAGTTGGCTATTTTAATCTACTTTCATTACTCCTTTTCCTTTACAGGTTTGGATTTCATAAAAAAACCCAGTTATTTGAATTTGTTTATAACCAAAATTTCAAAAATTATAAACAACTGCAATAAAAAGGGTTTAAATTAAAAAAAAAAAAATCTCTCTTCGTGATCTTAAAGTACTTATAAAAAGCTCTAATTTGAGCCATCGTACACATTTGTTGGTTTCGATGGCAGGATTTCACAAGGGTGCAAAGTTTTAGCAACAATTGTATATTTGAGCCGTTTTAATAATCATTTTTATTTGAAATTTTAAGCAGTGATTGCACTTTATAAGAGCTATATTTCTCCAAAATTTCATTGAATATTATCCATTATTTTTGAAAGAACAGTGATTTGTTTAGAAACACAAAATTTTGCAATATATTTTTTTTTAATAATAATAACAATTGGAGTGCTGTACTTTTATTGTACAGCTCATAACAAACATTTTTTTCTTTTTGTTGTTTTCCATAAGACTTATAGATTTCGACATATTCAAATAACCGATGGAAAACAGTCTAAAAAATTAAATTGTTTAAATAAACAATACGCTGACCTCGCAGAAACTGCAAAACTGAACTGTGAACTTAAATTGATCCCCTGAACACGTTAAAACAAAAAAACTGCCCTGACCAGACAATTCACATTGCGAATTTTTTAGTCCTAATTTGATTCTCTTATTACCAGTAACTGAGATACATATTTCACAAAGCATTTTAGTCACATGCCTTGCATTCAAACTATTGAAATTATTATTAATTTTTCCAACATTTTTAAAAGTATGTCTTTTAATTTCATCTCTACATTCACATTCATATTCTTCAGATCTCTGAACATTAGCGCTCACAATTCATTGGGCTATAAAATGATGAAGATTTAAACCGGAAAATACTTTTTGCCAAACTTCCGCCTAGTCGGTATACTTCCTGCGACGGGAACCTACTTATTTTGCATATCAGAATAAGTTCAAAAATTTACAATTCAAACGGATCTTACTTTGGAAAATTTATGTATCTTAAATTATACATTATTGTAGAACTACTTAGACATATGGAAGAATTCCCATTTCGAGACAAGCAGCGTGCATATAAATTGATCTATTTTGCAAATAAAACATTGAATGTTTTTTTAAAGATGTTTCAAATACAAGAAGGGAACGGCTGTAAGGAATTATAATATATCTGTACAGGGTGTGCCGAAAATAATGTGCAATATAAAAAATTGTTAAGTTGAACAATGCTTCCCAAGGAAGCTACATATACCTAAAGTTGGGCCTTTGGGAATGGTTTTTATTCTTCGAGGGGGGTGGAAGCTTGGGTGTGACGCTTGCTCTGAAGCAACCATATTGGCATCATCTGGAGTTGATTAAAACTGACCAGCTTTAATCATCTCCAGACGATGGTAACTTGGTTAGTGAAATGCGTTTAGGGTGATTGACTGTATTCAGTGATTTGGAAGGGTTTTTATTCAATATTTCTAAAACCGTCCGAGATAAAATAATAAAATTTTGCAAAATTATTATTATTTTTATGAATAACTGCCAACTGGACAGAAATAATATGAAATTTTTTTTTAGGGGTGTTGTGAAGTAAAGACAACCCTAACTTTTGTATGTCATTTTTTTTCAGTTTTTGTCAGTGAAATATGGAATTTCAAAGTTTCTTACGTAAAATCGGTACTCTTGGTACCGTAGTTAGTTGCAATATTTGCATTTTTTAATGCAAACATGATACTTGGCAGAGTGATTTAAGAAATCTGGAACCCGGACGAGTCACGTATTGCGGGTTGCCTACTGGGGATACGAATTTTTCTCAACATCGATGTATTAAGGCCATTTTGATTGGGGATTTCAATGGGAAATACTTACACAGTTCTTATTTAGTCTTTCTGTCGGTACAGAAATTTCTTTTGACCATAAGTAGATACGTTTATGTATTTTGCCTACCTTCCAGGGGCATTCAATTTAAAAAAAAAATGAAAGAAAATTATCGTTTTGAAAAAACGTTGTTTTATGCTTTTTGTTATACCTTTTACCTTGATGGCCCACGTGCTCCAAAAAGACTCCAAAAATACAATAAATATCCGTTTATTTTCAAAATATGTGGTAGAAGATACAGTTGGCTACTGCTGTGAGTATTAAGTTGGCAGCGATGCGCTGATGGGTACGTAAACGGTCTGCTTCATTGTTGTTGTGAAGAAAATGTAAACATCGTTCTATATTGTGTTCTCGTGTTTTAATGCATTATATAGAAGACGTCTATATAATGATATATAAGTGATAAGTGTTAAATTGGCTTTTCTTTGTTTGAACTGTAAGTATAATAACCTTCCACAAGAAGCTGTTGACATAAGTACTGTTCTCTGTCTAAGTCAGGTAAATAATAGATACTTGGTAAAAGTATACTTCATATAAAAAGTGAACGAAAACGGTAAGACAAAAAAACTGATATTTGTAGTCGTTAAAAATGTAAGACTTTGTTTATAGTTTATTTTAAATATAAAATAATAATGCATTAACTAAATAAGGATTTAATCTGCATACATGAAATTAACAAACATATATTAGTCAACCGGACAATTTAAGCGATTGATTAGTTCTGCCGACGTATGCTCCAGCGAAACCTTCCTCTCTCCGTTATTATAACTTCGTCATCATTTCAGAAGTCATAATATAAACATTGCTTTCAAAAACTTTTTAAAAACTTTGTTAAAAATGGATAATTACAAAAGAAATTTTATAGAAAAGAAGAGGAACTGAGTGAATGAGTCTTTGCCCGTGAAAACGAGCCGTCCCCGCCATCACTCTCGATTAGACAGGAGGTGCGATCGTGTAATAAGACAATGTTAACTACGTGTCTGGTAGAAGACAGTCCTAACAGCACTGCAGCGATACAGCTCCATGTCCATTGCAAAGTTTTGGACGGGGCGAGTATGGTAAACATACTTCAGCCTGGTCAGAGCCGCAATTTTCAAGATTATATCCAGAAAATATTTGTTCCACATATAAAAAAGCCGTTTCTCGAATAGATCTTGTTTGGGTACTATCAGCACAGCATGAAGAACCACACCCGGGAGAAAAGAGCATCGATGAACGTACCCGTGTTAGTTTGTCCACGAGAATCCCGAAAAGTTGGCTTTTGTTTCTTCGCGACGAAACTAAGGAGGACTATTCAAAATTCTTGCAGCAAGTTGCATTGCAATAAATCAAGATAGAAAGGAGGTTTACTCGACTATCGAAGACTTGGTCGTTTCAAACTCAAACCGAGACACGAACGGCGTTTTGTATCCCTGTAGCCATGAAGAGACAGACACCAGGATCATGGTACATGTCTTAGATGCCGTTCAGCAAGGACACACGAAGGTGCTGCTTCGGACTGTAGACACTGACATCCTGATAATAGCTATCAGTTTTGTCCACAAAATCCCACAATTTGAAGAGCTCTGGGTTGATATGAACAACTCGAGCCACCAATATATTGCTGCACATGTTCTAGCAGAAAGCCTAGGTGAGGAAAACGTTAGCGAATGATAAAAGATCTCTGCTAGTGACTAGTTGCTGAATATTATGTTTTATTGTTTCCAGGTCCACAAAAGTCTTTTATCCTTCCGGTCTTCCATGTGTTCACCGGATGCGATTCAGTCTCATAGTTTGCACGTAGAGGCAAGAAAACGGCTCTCCAAGCCTTGAAAATGTATCCAGAAATTACTAACGGTTTCCTTGTGGTGGCAAGCGGAGATTTAGAAAATGCTATGGATCGCACAGAAAAATTTGTTGTCACACTATATGACAAGTAAGTTCCAAAATAAAAGTAAGTAAATTTTGGCTTCCAAAATAAAAATTTTCTTGTAAATAATCTGATTTTTTACAGATCTATGGCCTGTGACAAAGTCAATGAGTGCCGAAAAAAACTATTAACACATACAAAGTGGCAGATAGAAAACCTTCCTCCCACTTACGACGCCTTAAAACTGCACACAATGAGGGTCCTTTGTCAAGGAAAACATGTTTGAGGGCACGGTTTGGAACTTATGCCAGATCTGCCAAGCCCATCAGACTATGGATGGGAGAAAAATGACAACTATTGGGTAGCTGTATGGACAACCCAACCTATTGCTTCAAAGGCCTACCTGGAATTGGTGAGATGCTTAATGCAAAAAGGGCTGCACAAAGGGCCGATTCCAATCTCGCAAAAGGGAAATCAAACGTTCAAATTTTTGTCTTTGTGAAGGCGAGTGTATATAGATTTAAAGAAATATATGATTGTGTAAAAATTTTCTTTTTCTTCTTTTGTTCTTAATATGATTGTTCACGATTTTATCGTTCTTAATTGAGAATTACATTAGAAAATATTAAGTCTCAGCTCCGTTCAAACTCATGACTTTAGCTTTATAATTTGCTCCTGAATCGACCCTTAAAACAGCAATTACAGTCTGTTCAGCCTAAGCCAGTGCATGTCGGTCGCGCACAGCGCATAGTAGCGTTTACATCTGATTGTAAGAATCCCTTCTAGGGGCTTCCCCTCTGAAACCTAAGTTTAATAAGCCATTTCGAAAGCGTTCTAATCATTTTTATTTATTTTGTTTACTAAAACCGGCAAAGAAACCCGATGCACTACCTCAGGCCAAATATACTGGATATTTATTTAAAGAAAACGCCCCTGGAAGGTAGGCAAAATACATAAACGTGTCTACTTATGATCCGGTGGAATATCTGTACCGACAGAGAGATTAAATAAGAACTATGTAAGTATTTCCTATTGAAATCCCCATCAAAATGGCCTTAACTAGAGATGGTACGAAAGAACCGAACCTGTTCTTTCGGAACAGGTCCGAGCCAACTGTTCCGCGGAACAGTTCTCAGATTTAGAAAATACCAGTTCCGACTCCGCTGGACTGTCATCCGTTTGAGCGGAGCACTGAGCACATGATAACGTTGTACCTTCGGACACGGAACCGGAGTGGAGTGAGCAGATCAGATTTGCGGACTTTTTGGTATTGGTGGTAGTGGTAGTACTTGTGTGGGATGTATATAATAATAATAAATTCTGTTTAATTATTGTTAAGTATTACAAAAATGTAGCTATAGCATTTTTTAATTCGAGGTGAAGCATTAGGTGAATATTTTGACTTATTTCCATGCATGTATATAACAATAAAATGAATTGAAGAAATGGAAAAACTTAGAAATGAAATACTCACAGTTCTAAATCGCATTACAAAACAAATTAAAAGTATACTAATTTATAAGACACATCATCGACACCCTCTACTCTTATTCAGAGTTCAAATACTAGTTCATATCGGTTTTGGTATACAGGACGTATTTTGTATTGACCGCTTTCTTTTCAAGAGCTCAAAACTGTGAATGGAGCATAATTGACATGTCAGTTTTAAACTTTCATCAACCAATCAGCATTCTGGTTTAAAAAAAATCAGGACTCCAAGCACTTGAAAAGAAAGCGGTGTCATTATGGAGCATATGGAGCTGCGAGTGCGAAAGAACGGGCAATCACTAATGTCGGACTCGGAGCAGGTCGGAATCGGAACAGGTTTTTGGAACAGGTATACTTTTTTACCCGGAACAGTTCCGACCTGTTCCGAGAAAAATCCACTCAGTACCATCTCTAGCCTTAACACAGTGATGTTGAGAAAAATTCGTATCCCCAGTAGGCAACTCGCAATACGTAGGCTCGTCGCGGGTTCCGAATTTGTCTACAACTCTTAAATCACTCTGCCAAGTTTCATGCTTGCATCAAAAAATGCAAGGTGTTTTCAACTATCAAGCCTACTATCTTGTTGAACATTGATTACACAGCTCTACAAAAAAAATGTCTTGTTCTTAAGTTCTTATCTAACTTTTCTGAAGTAGTTTGGCTCGCTCAAAATACTTCAGAAAAGTGGGATCAGAACCTCTTATCCCTTTGAAAAGGACAAAAGAAAGGTCTTGTACTTTTTTCCCCTGTTTAGAGGAATAAAATGGGTGACAGAGAAAAACTGACACGATAGAAAAAAAAATTCTCAAAAATTGACTTCGGGTAATAATAAAGTATTGTATATGTTTGTACAAACATTGATTTCTTTTTACGCTTAACAAAATCGAATGTATACATTTTTACTTTTTACTGGGTATGTGGCCACCATTCTGTAAAAATATTTAAAAGTTTTAATGAAAGATATCTTCACGCGAAAAGGATAAGACATACATTAGGTTTTGAGTATTTTTAACTACTACAAGATTTCATTAAAAAATATATAAGCTAAAACACGAATGTTATATAAATTATTATATAATAAAAACGACATTTCAACATTTGTGAACATTTCAAAATATTCGCTGTCTGTTCTCAAAATTTTGAATAAAGCTTTTTTTATATCGTATGATTGTTACCCCATGCCTGTTCACAAATTTTTGATTTTCCGAATTCTCCCTTTTCATAAAAATTTGTATGTTGATCAAGCCTCACGTTAATAGGCCTAGATGACTCGCTTACATAATATTTACCGGAAACAATATAAATAATTTTTCTAAATTTCTTAACAATACTATTTAGTTCTCGATAAAACAGACCATGCCCGTTTGAAAAACAGTTCGTACAGAAAACCTATTTCCGATTCTTCGTAATTTAACCGACAAGTCATGTATACTGCTGAAATTACTGTTAAAGATTTAAAGTCAAGTTTAAATGTTGAATGTTCATTTTACTTCCAATGTTTGTCAACTGGCTATCAGCAAGACTCTCGGATATTGGTTATTTAATCAAACAGTTTTTATAAATTGTTTCTAGAATTGTTTAAAGAAATTATTATAGCTGTACCATATAATAATTTTACAACGCCTTTCTTAATATTGATTTGAATGTTGTTGAATTAAAACTGAAATATCTGCTCACCTGTGTTTGTTTTATAGTATAAACACTGGTTTCATTGTGTTATTTATTTTTTTAATTAAAACATTTTCAATTAATTATTATTTTCTTGACTGAACTGAATTAATTGATTTCTGTTTATCCTTAATCTGATTTACAAAAATATTTAAATGTTCCTTGCTATGTCATATTGCAAAAATATCCTCTACATATCTCCGCCATACAGTATGTTTATAAATAAACCTATTAATATTACTTTCTTCAAAATGTTCCATAAACATATTACTTAATATGGAGGATAATGAAGAGGCCATAGCCATACCAATGTCTCCTTGAAAGAATATTTAATTGAAAGTAGATTATTTTAATACACAGAGTAAGTAATTCCGTCTTAGTTTCTATGCTTAGCATAGTACTATTCCTAAAAATACCTATCACTTTGCAATTTGTTTTTGAAATTTATTAGTTTTATCTACCGCAACATTGGTAAAAAGGCTTGCTAATGAAGACTCACCATTAGACGATATTTAATAAAATTATTTTCTAATAGTTTTTCCAAAAACTGTTTGATAGTTTTAATATAAGAATCAGTGGAGACCGATAAGGAACTCAAGAATTAATTGAACTCATAATCTTAAATGGCTCTTAAATGAATTCTGGAATGTATTTTTGCTAAACCATAAAAATAAGGAGATTTGTTATGATGTAGAGTTCAGATCAGTATATTTTTATACTTAAATGGGGCTCTATATATTTTATTTTTTCAAAGATTTACTTGGATTTTTATTTAATTTAGAAAAATCATTTATCATATTCATATTTTTTTTGTATTATATGTATCTGTATGTAACGTTGCAGTGGCAGTGGGTAAAATTACTGCAATTATCGTTTATAATACGTTAAATTGTCTCTTTACCTGATGAATTTCGGAGCAGCCTGCTCAATTGAAGTTATAATATCAGATTTAGGAATAGTTTACGATGTTAAGGTATAATTTAAGCCTTTAGTTGAAACGAGTTTTCGTTTTGACAATTTTGTGACTAGGATGATTTTGAAGATTTTGTGATTCAATATTTTATTATCCCCATATAAGCTTCTAAATATATTAAAATGTGTAGACTTTTGTGAAGTGAAATTGCTACATGTTAGGAAAAGTGATTTTTTTACGCATTATGCCTAGGATTTTTGTTAGCTGAGATAAGAAACTACACCGAATACTGTAGGTAAGTGTTGTATTTGGGAAGATGATTATTTTTCATTTTTATATTTAAGGGTGGCGGTGCCGTGCTTAAGAAAATCATTTCGTAATTCGACATTTTTTCCTAAATCCGTTAACCGATTGAAAAAATTCTTTGATAGGTTTTTAGATAAAACTTGATAGAATGATTCCAGACTATTCAACAAATTTTTTTTTGATTTTCGCACGATCAATTTTTTTTCTTCTTTAGTTTTCAATAGTCTAGTACCATTTTATAAAGTTATCTCTAGAAGCCCATCAAAAATTTTTTTGAATCGGTTCAGGGATCTAGGAGAAATTGTCGAATTAGGTTCACCGGACCACCGTCTACCTTAAAATTTATATATTACTTTTTTTACTTTTATAAATTAAAATGTTGGATCCAAAACTCTGATTTCGTTACTAGTGCATGTTGATTGACGCAGGAGCAGATATCACCAGCACGAATAACAGAAAAATTAAGACAATGCCACAACTAACATTTAGAAAATATTTAGACAACACCGCTCTTAAAAGCCATGGTCGATGCGTAGCATCGAACGGGGCAGAGGAATAAATAGAGAATTTTGTTGAACATAAACTTCAAGTATGTAGCTTCTAAAATATTGGGCTGACATAAATACTAGTTTAGCTAGTTCTAAGTTCTGTACTGATAGACCAAGAGCCCGCCGACCACTAAGTGTGTCATAGGTTTACTCCAAAAATGCTGTTAATTCGTGGTAGTAGAGCACAGAAATGTCCATGCTAGCCCTTTTTTTATAGGAGCGTACGGCAGGTTCCCAGATCTGTAAGAAATATGTCTTGTAAAAGTAAAACAAACAGCCAAATAAGTCATAGGCTTACGCATGCGGGTTGGAGGGATTTCTTAATTTACCCCCAAAAATCATGAATCTAGACTCCCATCCATTTTGGGTGGTACAAGGAGGTGCTACGCGCACCCAATTTTGAAAAAAAAAAGCCAGGTAAAAAGATAATGCGAAAGTCTTGCCTTTCACGATATTTGACGGCATATCAGAGCTTTTCACCGCTTGTACTACGTTTCAAACCTTCTAGCTGGCCCTTGTACTACTTGTTAAAGATGGCGCACGTATTTTCGCACTCATACTTGCCAGTCCTAAATTTATAATATTGATCGAATTACAAGGGTAACTAGTACATGCGGTAGGAAGAGAAGAGCCGATACTCCGTCAATTATCGTGAAAGGCAAGACGTTCGCACTACTTTTCAAAGATGGCGAATGTTTTTTCGCATTCAGGAGGTTCATAATTACCAAGTATCTGATTGCCAGTCGTAAATTTATGATTTTTATCGAATAACTAGTACATGCGCTAGGAAGAGTCGATACGCCGTCAATTATCGCGAAAGTCAGGACCTTCGAACCACTTCTCAAAGATGGCAAATGTATTTTCGCACTCAGGAGGTTCATGCTTACCAAGTTCTTGATTGCCATTCATAAACTCATCATTTTTTTTTACCTGTTTTTTTTTCAAAATTGGAAGCGCCTCCTTGCACCACCCAAAATGAATGGGAGTCTGGATTCATGATTTTTGGGGGGTTAATTAAGAAATCCCTCCAACTCCACACGTATGACTTATTTGTGGCTGTTTGTTTTACTTTTACAAGTCATATTTCATACATATTTCTGGGCTTGCAGTACGCCCCTGTACTAAAAAAAGTGGCATGGACATTTCTGTGCTCTACTACCCTAAATTAACAACAATTCACACATTTTGGGAGTAAACCTATGACACAATTAGTGGTCGGCGAGTTCCTAGTCTATGAGATATGATTTATGAATTTAAAAAAAATATATTCTGCTAATATTTATCTTCATGATAAAAAATAATATGCACATACAGTACTAACAAATAGCTACTTTGTTCTATTAACATTGATTTTCAATTTTTTGGATTTCCGCGTTTGTTAGGAATATTGAATTTTTCAAATTAATATTTAAATAGAGAACTAGTCCAAACAGTAGTAGAAAAATTATATTGTACATACCTAAAGCACATATTCTAGTTGTGATCATCCTGCTTCGATGTAGTAGTATAAAGTCTGAAAATAATATTTGATTTATTGTGTCCGTGGATTGAATTCTTTCTCGAACCATTACTGTACTGGCTCTTGTCAAGATATTAGATATTATTGCTGTAGCTGGCATATGATGCTCCTAAACGTAAATCTTTTCAAACTGTAAAAAAAAATTCTTATTATTTGTACCAGTTTGTTTTTCTTTCGTTTCTTTTTTTTCTTTTTTTTTTCTTTTTTAATTTAACGGCTTCAACATCTAAGGTTATTCAGACGTGTAAAGAAATATTAATCGTCAGTTTCATATTGTACTTTGTCACACTTATATCTTTGTAAATAAACTTGCATCTTTTAAAAATTGAATTAGTGTATTAACTGCGTCTGCTGTATTTGCTAAAGCATTTGCAACTTGATTTGGGATATTCCGATGTTGACGTAGAACTTCAAAGACCGTACATGTTTCTATGATATGTTTTATGGTTAGACTTCATCACAATTTTCGCACATCGGCACGGGCTCTCCTAGAAGAAGGTGCGAAGAGGTGAGATTGGTGTGGCCAATTCGTAAGCGGGTGAAAACCACTTGTTCTCTTCTATTTAGCTTAACAGGATCTGTCCAAGGTTTTATGGTCCGTTTAACATCTTTTAGTTTAACTTCGCAGCTACTCCATTCATGTTGCCATTGATCGTTTATTCTGGTTTTTGGTATTTGCGATGTGAGCTGGTGTCCATATGAAAACTGTTTTTGTCTCAGATGTAAGTCGTAAATATTTGCCAGTATCAACTGCACTATTGATTCAGTAGTATATGAATTTAATATAGTGTGTAAGGCACTGAGTGAATCCGTACAAATGGTGAAGCATAACTCGCAGTTTGAAGCACAATAATACAGGGCTTGCAAGATAGCATATAGTTCCGCCGTATACACGCTAGCATCTTTAAATAGTTTCCAGTAATGTGCTTGGTTTGAAATTGTAATTGCGCTTCCTACTCCAAATTCGGTTTTTGACCCGTTCGTGTATATGTGGGTAGAATTGCTGTATTCATCTAGAATACTGAGGAATTTGTTTTTAAGTAGAAGCGGACATATTTCACAGAAACTGGTTTGTATGATGTCAGGTAACGTAATATTTAAATTACGACATAATTCCAATGTTCTAATACCCGCTGGACGAGTTACGGTTGGCTTAAGATTGTAGCTATTACGCATCTTGTGGTGAAAAAATCTTGCATGATTTATATTTTTTGGATTTGCCCGTACCCTTGCGGAATAGGATAGGAGCAACTGATCCCTTCTGAGCTTTAATGGCGGAATACCCGATTCACAACAGATACTTGGGATGGGGTTCGTTCGAAACGCTCCTGTGCAGTATCTTATAGCGGTATGATGTAATGTGTCAAGAGGTTTAAGAGTGGAGTTTCTAGCAAATGAGTAAACAATGCAGGCGTTGTCCATTTTGGATAGAATTAGTGATTTATAGAGTCGCAACAAGGTTTCTTTATCCGCACCCCACTTTATATGGGATATGCATTTCAGTATATTAAGAGTTTGCTTACATCTTGTAGTGAGATCTTTTATATGAGGTTTCCAGGTAAGTTTTCTGTAGAACGTGAGACCTAATAGTTCTAATTCTCCACATTTTGTATGGGTGTTCCCTTGATGAATAGAGATGGTTCTCTGTGAAGTTTTCTGAACCTACAGAAATGAATACAACATGATTTTGCCTCTGAGAATCGAAATACTCGCATCTCAGCTTCTTCGACAATGGTGTTTATGCCACTTTGAAGTTTCGTTTCTTTTATTTTAATTTGTACAATAGACCATATTAGTGATGACGTCAAAACCAGCTCAAAAGCGCCCGATTACGAATCAAAATGCGAGTCAAAAATGTATGCGGCAGAGGAAGAATTACATAAATAGAATCTTATAACTATTGTAATTTAGGTCGAAAATGCGGACTAAAAATATAGCCCCACAATTTGTTAAGATGCGAAATATTTAACAATTTCTATGCACTACATAAATATTCAGTAGAGATGTAGATTTTTCTATTTTTAATCAATTTTTTTTAAATAATTCATATAAAGATAGATTTAACTGAAATATGAGAAGAACATTCACCCAAGTTAATTGTAATCCTTATGTATAATATACATAAAGATCAAAAAACACATGAAAAATTTTCAGACAATGCGCTGTGAGTTCCATGTATTGCAAATGGCCTAATTTCGGAGACACACACTCATAGGATCCACAGAATGGTGATCTGTTAATGAATAATTTTTTTCCACAAAAACTTTTAATGCAAAGTCACTTGGATACTTTGATAGCAAATCAATTTTACTCAAATTGCATAAACTGAACAACGCGTTTGGTTGGGACTCCAAGTTGGCTGAGGAATAAGCTCTTTTTTGTATACTGTATAATTTAACATTTTTGATTTTATATTATTTGATAATTTTTACGAGAATTAAAATGTCACATTTTACTGTCCCCAGACTCTCTGTACATGAATCTCTCAGCATCAGTTGCAATAAAAGGGTGTTAAAAAACGTTATTTCTCATCTCGTTGGTTACAAATGCTGACCACGTGGCGTCACAAAGTGACACGTGTATCATTATTGTCCCTCTAGCTTTTATGTTCCCGCGGTGCCTGTACCCAATGCGTCGCGGCGCCGCTCCAAAACGATGGCCTCTGCCAAACACGCACGGGTCGTATCAAGTAAGCACCAACCATTTTTATATTTACGCGAATTAGCTATAAATTGCAGCAAATCGGTCGTTAAGGCACGTGTTGCGGCTTACACTTTGATTCATATGTGGTGAGATTGGACAATTTTAGGTACAAAAAGTTTTAGTGTAATTGCGGGATTTGCATAATAATTTATTGGAAGTAGTCCGTTGAAAAAGTAAATTGGTCGGTATTAGTCAATAGGTATACTACGAATAGATTAATCCTAACAGACCTGATTTATGCCATAGGATAGGATGGAACTAAAGACACTTGTTTGCCAAACTACATCTGTCATTTTTGTTTTTGAATTTTACATTAATAGGATAGTTAAATTGATTATTTTCGGCGACAACATTCCACTAGAGATTTTATTGTTGATTTTTATGTATTATTACCTCCTGATTACGAAAAAAAATATTCTAGCCCAAAAATTACTGGTGCGTCGAAAGTTATATGCACTTTCTGATGCGCTTCCATGGATTTTCTTCTTATCTGCTTAATATATTTTGCACTAGTAATCAAATGGGAATATTAAATATCCTGGCTTATTTGAAATAAAATTCTTAAAGAAATATCTTGGAATAAGTTGGCAAAAATAAAACTCGCCTATGGTCAAATATAATGCACCAAACCTGGGCGCTGTAAGAAATAGAACAGTCAAAGATGGCGGACGAAATTAAACTTTTAATTCTTCGTCAGGTATCAAAGAGGAATTGTGCGTCATTTTTTTTTTTCTTTTCGATTGTAGGTCCTTTTAGGTACTTCAAGAGGGATACATTTCAATGTTTGTATTTGCATTTTCTTTGACCCTCCTTTTTTTCATCCAATTTTCATCGAAACAAAATGAAATATACTATTTTCCTTTTCAAATGAATGAAGTTTTATTTTGTATTAAATTTTTGAAGTTATACGAGACTTTCTATAATATATTTAATTTTGTTTAGATGAAAATTGAGTGAAAGAAAGGAGGGTCAAAGAAAATGCATTTTTGAATATTGTAAAAAATGCACTTCTTTTTAATTAAAAAAAAATTGAACTTTATCCCTTTAAAGTACCTAAAAAACCTACAATCATAGAGAAAAAAAGTGACGTACAATTTCTCTTTGATACTCGACCAAGAATTAAGAATTTGATTTCGCCCACCATCTTAGACCGTTCTATTTGACTTTCAGCATCCGGGTTTGGTGCATTATATTTGACCATAGATGAGTTTTATTCTTGTTAATTTTGGTGAAATTACTCCTTCTTATCGAAAAGATATTCAATTTTGATTTTTTCGGCCCTTTTTGGTGTTCTCTATTTTTTTCCAAGATAGCGGACCTATGCATATCGTATAGGTCTATATTTTTTAAGAATTTTATTTCAAATAAGCCTGTATTTTTAAAATTCCCCTTCGATTACTAGTACAAAGATATATTAAGCAGATAAGTAGAAAATCCGTGAAAGCGCGTCAAAATGTGCATATAACTTTTGACGCACCACGAACTTTTAGCGCAGGAATTTTAGTCAATATATCGCTTCTACCCGGAATTAATTATTGTAAAGCTGAAAATGTCCAGGATTGTAGTTTTGGTCCAGGACAACACGTAGCAAAAAGTCCCCTACTCTCCCCCATCGGCTTCCCTGTTTTTTCGGAACAACAAGGGCTTAAGTCGCAAAAATTACAGAGCTGAATATAAAGTGCAACAGGAAGGTTGTCACTGGTCCGATTAGGGTCGAAATGATCATAAAAGATTAGGAGAAGCATATCCGTTCATATTTCAGATATTCCATTCATATTTTTGTTCATAATTTTCCGTTCTAGTTCTGTCAACACTTCAAAAATTTTAAAAAAACTTAAAATTTAAAATTTTTTTTAAAAGTTCCGAAATGACGCCATTGCGGATAAATGAAGACTCGGAGGGGAAAACGTACCCAAATAAACATTTATCTTCATACTTTGGGCTTTCCATTGGTATGTCTACCTTCTCTGTAGCGTCACCCGTTACGGAGTTACTCCACTCTGAGTGTCGCAGCGGCGACACTCGGACATTTAAGTGCGTTCATTGTTGCGTCTATCACGTCTAGTCTAAACAATCAAGAAGGCGCAAGACGAGCTATACCCTTAATTCTTTAACTTTGACAGTTCTCTAAGTGTATGCATTGGTTCACTGGTGCGACAAAATTGAGTGATCTCGGTTAAGCCATGTAGCACAGGAACTTTAGTTTTTGACCCGGAATTAATTATTGTAAAGCTAAAAATTTACAGGATTGTTGTTTTCGTCCAGGACAACACGTATTAAAAAGTCGCCTACTCTTCCCTATCGGCTCCCCTATTTTTGCGGAGCAACAAGGGCCTAAGTCGCAAAAATTGCAGAGCTGGCTATAAAGTGCAGCAAAAAGGTTGCTACTGGTCCGATTTGGCTCGAAATGATCATAAAAGCTTCGGAGAAGCATATCCGTTCGTATTTCACATGTTCCATGCATATTTCGTTCGTAATTTTCCGTTCTAATGCTGTCAAAACTTCAAAAATTGAAAAAAATTCGAAATGGCTCCATTGCGGATAAATGAAGACTCGGAAGGGAAAACGTACCAGAATAAACATTTCTCTTCATACTTTGGGCTTTCCATTGGTATGTCTACCTTCTCTGTAGCGTTAGGCGTTACGGAGCTACGCAACTTTGAGGGTCACAGCGCGGCGGCCGCGCCCGCCATGTGCCCGGTGGAACTGCCCTGGCTGCGCTGATGAGACCAGTTGCGAATTCCTTTTTATATATTATTGGTGTTTTATAAGATTTATTGAATGAAATTTAACTTGTCAGACTCAGAAAATGACTTTATTGGACTAGACAATTGACATTATTGATCAACTGGGAAGTAGGGTCGTCCGGATCATTATCCATATCCACTCTCTACAGATCCGGCACATGGTGCTGCAGTTCAGACCAAAGTTCTGCAATTTTTGCGACTTAGGTCCTTGTTGCTCTGAAAAAACAGGAAAGCCGACAAGGGAGAGTAGGGGGCTTTTTGGTACGTGTTGTCCTGTACCAAAACTACAATCCTACAAATTTTCAGCTTTACAATAATTAATTTCGGGTCAAAAACTAAAATTCCTGTGCCACATGGCTTATCTAAGATCACTCAATTTTGCCGCACCAATGAACCAATGCATACACTTAGAGAACTGTCAAAGTTAAAGAACTAAAGGTATAGCTCGTCTTGCGCCTTCTTGATTGTTTGGACTAGACGTGATAGACACAACAATGAACGCACTTAAATAACCGAGTGTCGCCGCTGCGACACTCAGAGTGGCGTAACTCCGTAACGGGTGACGCTACAGAGAAGGAAAGCCCAAAGTATGAAGAGAAATGTTTATTGGGGTACGTTTTCCCCTCCGGGTCTTCATTTATCTGCAATGGCGCCATTTCGGAGTTTTTCTAATTTTTTAAATTTTTTTTAAAATTTTTGAAATGTTGACAGAAGTAGAACGGAAAATTATGAACAAAAATATGCATGGAACATCTGAAATATGAACGGATATGCTTCTCCTAATCTTTTATGATCATTTCGGCCCAAATCGGACCACTAACAACCTTCCTGTTGCACTTTATATTTAGCTCTGCAATTTTTGCGACTTAGGCCCTTGTTGCTCTGAAAAAACAGGGAAGCCGACGGGGGAGAATAGGGGACTTTTTGCTACGTGTTGCCCTGGACCAAAACTGCAATCCTGGAAATTTTCAGCTTTACAATAATTAATTCCGGGTAAAAAACTAAAATTCCTGGGCTATTTTGGGCGCAAATATTTCCTTCGTAATCAGGAGATTTTAACACACATAAGAATCAACAATATAATTTCTAGTGGAATGTTGCCGCTGAAAAAAATTGAATTAAACCAATTCGACTGTACGCTTTAATTGAATTTAAGAGAGATTATAAACTGTTACTTTCAGTTGAACCCTGGAGTACATATTTTCAACATTCATATTATAATACTGTGTTTGTAACACACTCTTATTATGTATAATTTTTATCGAATAAATTATTGTTATTATATCTATTTTATTTCATCTGATAGATACAGGGTGATTCTTAACCTATACGCATAAACGTAAGTAACGTTAGCTTATGATGAACATATATACAATTTAGGAACTCTTTTTTAGTGTTAATTTCGGTAACATACACGTAGTTTTCATGTGTCCCAAAAATAAAAATCCAGCGGATTGAGGTCGGGTGAACGAGGAAGTCAGACGATTGGACTACATATCGTGTCTTATACATGTATTATAATTATAAAACAAAATGTAATTTGTAATTTATTTATTAATTTATATTCAAAGAGTTACATATATATTTCATATTTTCAGAGCAAAATGCGAAAATAAACTAGAGTCAAAACTATACTCTTCGCCGATTTGTTGAACTTTTTATATAATTGTTGCGCATTCTATAGAATACTTTTCGCAAACTTTTGTCAATAAGGTTGGATTTTGGACATTTTGTGATGCCGACTTGGTAAAACACTAGACAGCATAAAAAAAATATATCTATAGCCTGTTTGTGTTCTTAGTCGGCGGCCTTTGAATTCCAAGCCAATTATTTTCTATGTAAAATCTTTCACTAAAGTATTTTAACTAATTATTTACAAACTATAATCATTAGACTACGATTTGCTACTTGAAGATCTTGTCTCGACGCGACGTTTGAATATTATTATACTCTTCGCAAAGACGAAGAGTATATTGTATTTGATCGGCACATTTCTAAATCAGTAAATATCGCTCGTAGAGAAAATTTTTTTATATCGTTATGTTAGTGAACGAATTCTGAACAACTTTCAAAATGTCCGTCTGTCCGTCTGTCCGTCCGTCACGTTTCTTGTAAGCACGATAACTCAAGAAAGCAAAATACGATTGTATTGAAATTTGGAGAGTAACTTAGTGTTAGCTTGTTTTTTAACAAAATAGATTGGTAAATAAAAAAGTTATTAGTAATTTAAAATTTAAAAAAATATTTTTTACATTTTTTTATGGTTTGTAATAAATAGAAACCTTGCGAAATGTTATTTCCTATCACTGTTTTTTTTTTAATACATTTTACTAATGTGTGTTTCCTAATAATCACAATAAATTATCTAATGGTATGTATATATTATATATTACACTCATTAACAATTTTAGTAATAAGGAATGGTGGTGTAGCGGCAAGAGTTTCGTCACGCAACAACAACAACAACAAAACAAATTTATTTGACATTTCTTGTTACAAGAATGCACCTCATCGGATCCCGGCCCGGAGCCAACCAGACAACCATGGCGCGTAGCGTCGTGGTAAATGTGTGGTTGGACGAGGCGGGTCCGATTTGGTTTGACGATAATGCTTGTTACAGCTAGGACACCTGTCCGCCTTAGGCAGACTTAAAACTAGGTTAAAATTAGGGAATGTGCTCGCACGAGCCTAAAACTAATGAATAAAAAACTTAAAACTAACACTTGCACTGCACTTACAAATTTTTGGTTGCTGATACGGGAAAACAGAATTAAACGAAAAAACCCGTTCGAGCAAATGATGTCCTTGTGGTCTGATAGCCGTCAAGGAAGGGTAGTTAAAAGGGTTGAATTTAAAAAGTTTGGATTTACAGGATGTTATCGGCCTAGAGGGAATTTAGAAAGACAAAAAGGGGACAAAAAGGTTAAAAGAACAAAATTGTACAAACATAAAGAAGGGATTGGAAAGTTAAAGTTGAGGAAAGATAAATAATAGAGTAGGGTTAGGTTTTCGTAGAGGGAAGTGTGGCTAAGGAAGTTGCCGGAAGATAGGCAACGCCTGGTATGGTAGGGGGTGTCTTATATCAAAAAGTATTGCGTTATACTGTCTGATTCGAGTAATGTTGCGGGTTAGCGGACTACCGTCCAAAAACGGATCCAAAAACGGGTTTCACAGAATATTTTCAGCATATCTGTGGGGTAAAAGAATGCAAACCGGAAAATCGGAAAATCGGAAAATCCTGATCCCCTTCGCGAGATATTCAATTTCTGATTACACAGCCCCACAAAAAAGAAAGTGGTCTGCCCGGTGGACCAGACTAGTGTATCCTTATGAATTTTGACCCGCCGAATCTGAATCCGAAGTCAGAATTTTCAGATTGGCTCTATGTATTCTTATGTATTTTGATTCGTTGAATCCAAATCCGCAGCCAGAATTGTCAGATTGGCTTGTTTTTTATGTCTAACCTCAAAACACACCCCCAAAAATCCAGTTTTACGACTTTCACACTCAAATGAGTAGTTAGAATTTTTTTTGATGTGTTCATTTCATAACCTTAAATGCGATAACCTCATATCACTGTAACCTCATAACTCTACAACTCACAGTGGGCCAGAATCCGAAAAAGCTGGCCAAAAGTCGAAAAATAGAGTAATGGTTTTGAAAATTTTCACTTGGAGGTTTTAAGGTCGCTAATTACAAATTTGGTAATAGTTTTTCAAGAACAAAATGGCGGCTCCAATATGGCGACAAACGTTTAAGAAAAATTAGTCATTTCAATTGGAAATTGGTATTCGGGGGTTTTCGAGGCCGCTGATTACGAATTTGGCAATAGTTTTTTCAAAAGCAATATGGCGGCGCCAATATGGTGACAAACATTTGAGAAAAGTTAATCATTTCAATTGAAAATTGGTATTAGGGGGTTTTCGAGGTCGCTGATTACGAATTTCAATTCAAATTTAAAAAATTAAATTAATTAATTAATTCAAATTCAATTTTACATACTTTTAGGCATTTTATAAATTCCAACCAAAAAATAAATAATGTTTCAATAATTATTTTTGGACATAACAAAATGCTTTACTTTTTTCAAAAATTGTTTACAGCACATAAATATTATAAATTGTTACGTTTAAATGGAATCTTTATACTAAAACAACACTATAAACCAAAGTTAACGCGTCGCTGTATTTTGCACCGTGTCAGAAAAACGATCACAAAAATAACAGTGGCACCTAAAGGCAGCCAATTTTTACATATTCTTTACAAGAATGTTCAACGAACAACTTAAAAAAAAACCCATTGAATGAGTGTGAACGAATATCATAAACTTTTTTGTTGATAAATGTTAAGAAATGTTTTCTATGTTCCATGAAAAAACCACATTTTTTTACAAATTAATAATTACGAAATTTCACCTTCGACATTTAATTATACATATCTTGTGGAGAAGAATCCATTTTAATGTATTTTAATACCACTATTTTCTAAATTTTTACAGCACTTTCTGTAACTACAACAACACGCGTGAAATAAACAGCTCGGTGCGCTTCGTGTAACTGTCACATTCGGAATGAAGTTACAAAGAGCTCGGGGCATGTCGGCTCCTAGGGACCGGTTTATATTATACCTGGGGTCATCTACTAAACGTTCTGGGACAAAATATTCCTAAATTCGAAACTCGGTTTTTCGACTTTTGGCCAGCTTTTTCGGATTCTGTCCCACTGTGCAACTCCATAACAATGTGTAAGGCAAAACACAGGTTTTACAGGTGTTTCTTGAAGTTAGAAATGAGAACGAAGCCAATGTGACAATTCAGATTTCGGATTCGAATTCAGCAGGTCAAAATACATAAGGATACATTGGTCTGATCCGCAGAACAGAACACTTTCTTTTATTTAGGACTGTTTTTTGGGATGAAAAACGAGCCAATTTGAAAATTCTGACTTCGGATTCGGATTCAGCGGGTCAAAATACATAAGGATATATTGGTCTGATCCGCCGGACACACCACTTTTTTTTTCATTTTAGGGTGTTTTTTGCAGTTAGGGATGAAAGACGAGCCAATCTGAATATTCTGACTACGGGTTCAGATTCAGCCGGTCAAAGTATATAAGAATGCACTGGTCTGGTCCACCGAACAGAGCACTTTTTTTGTGGCGCTGTGTAATTAGAAATTGATCTCGTGAAGGGGATCAGCTAGGATTTTCCGGTTTGCATTTTTTTACCCTACAGATGTGCCGAAAACATGTGAAACTGTGAAATCCGTTTTCGGATCCACTTTGGTCAAACATTCTACAGCTTGAAGAGCACTGTGAACGAAAATATATAAATAAATGATAGGAAATAACATTTCAAGATTTCTATTCAATTGCAAAACAAACAAGAAATAATAAAATGATTTTTTAAACTTTAAATGGTTAATAACTTTTTGTTTACTGATAGATTTTAGTGAAAAACACTGTGACACTAACTTACTGTCCAAATTTGTATATAATCGGACTTTTCTTTCATGTCTTCATTTCACTTAATTAACTTCATTGCTTATATAAAATTAACGTCACTTATAAAGATTTGTCAGTAAATTGCCAAGGCACAAAACGACTTCCTTGTGAAGTCAGGTGCATTTATTTTGTTAAAATTTGTAAATGTAAAAAAATATGTTAGTAAATTTGGGTTAAAACAAGATTTTTATTATTATTTTTCTTTTTATTAAGAGGACAATTCAAATATTTATTATCATAATATGAGGTAACTGTTGCATTCAATACATATGTCATTCTGTGTTAGAATACCCAATCTATCTGCTAATTATTATTCAGGCCTTATGGCTCTATAGCATACAACTTTAAACAATTAATTACCTACGTCTAGGGACAATATTTTAAATTAAGTCAACTTGTTAAAATCATTCAATATTCTTCTCTAATTTGTTAAAATTATTCTAAACTACATCATACTTAGAGTCTCTATTCAGTATAACGTCGATCTCGTGGGATAGAATTGCCACAACAAGGCGGCCATGATCGAAGTCTCTCGCCCGGAACAAATTTGAATGTTTTTTAGGCGTAGATCTACTTCTTCGGTTGGCGGTTGCCTTCGATATTCGCCTGAATCGTACAAGGTTGTTATACAAAACCAATAATCTGAAATGAAAAATGTCCTGAACTGCATTTGACGTTCAATCACATTACCTATCATGCTATATACTAGAAAATAATATTCTGTATTCCTATACATTGAAAATATTGAAATACTCTGAACGAATTTTGTAAGGCATAAAGAGATTTATATGATATTTCCCTTCAATGGAAAAATTACATTCTTTATATTCCTCTTTCGAATTTGCAGGAGTTACTTTTAGTGAGTTTTGCCGTTTTATACGTATAATACAACTTCTATAGAAACGTTGGGAATCATAGCTTACATTCATTAAACTGGTTACATGTAGATATTTTAAAATTAATCTTGAGTGATTATCGAATGTAATAATAAACCAAAATTTTTAGCAATCGATGTTGGGTTCGCTTCAACTATTCGCTGGAATAAATATCTATTACAAAGAACAACGTTAAAAAATAGCCAATTTTTGTCCATCCTGACAAAAGTACAGAAACAGTGGGTTTCGACTAATTTTTAGTCGCTGATGGGAAGATTGTCAAATTGGCAGTTTTTAACTGTCAGTGACTATATCCAGTAGTCGAATATTGCCCAATATGGTACATGGTACATAATAATATTGTTTTTTCAGTTGTGCAAGTTATTTTGTATGCCACTTTGATAAATGTCAAATGCAAATACTGATTTTCACACCGCTCAAACGGTGCATTTGGCATCTGTCAACTGTCAATAGTTACTTTTGACACTGGACAATGTAGTATTGCAAGGATAACATTATTTACTACAATGTAATTTTATTATTTCAATAATAGGCTGGTATTGGCACCAGAAAAAAAAATGCATTAACACTCAAGGATTAGCCGAAAAATTTAGTTAAGGTTATAACTAAGAGAAAAAACAAAAATTAAACACGAAATAAAGTGAAATTGTGAAATGGGGGAGCTGTTAGCGGTTGAAAGTATTTTTTTGCGATGTTCGGCCAAATGTGACCTCCTAGCGGAAAAATATCTTTCACATTTTTCAAGATAATCTCAAATTTTCCGAGAAAATGGCAGAAAACCGATTTTTCGACTTTTTATTTTTTTCTCGTAAAGCTAATTCAGTTTACATGAAATTTTGTGAAACTATGAAACTATACTTTGTTTTTGTATTGAATAGGCATGATTTTTTTTGAATCTGGGAAACAGGTAGTTTCCGAGATATTTACATTTTTTTGAAAAAAAAAACAAGATTTTCCGCAGAAAACTTTATTGGTGTTTTTTTCGATTTAAATATTCTATCTGAGCTCAATGAATTTTAGATCTTTTGCATTTTGGCTGTTCTTCTTCATTAATAAAACTTTCAAATTCCGAAGAATCTTCGAGAATATCGACGACTTCGGGCTCTTCAATTTCAATATCAAGACTCTTTGCTGGCTCTTCATCAATAGTTTCTTCCGAATCACTTACGTCTTCAAATATTTCTTTATCTCTATTTGAGCAGTTTTCATGACAATTACTGCATAAATTGGTACATTTTAAGCCGTGTTTTCGGCAGCCACTTCTTTGTTTATACAACCATTTTTACAGCTGCAGCTAATACTTTTTAATAATTTTAATGGAATTAAGTCTGAACTGTTCGTTCCAGCCCCATTGCTTAGCTTTATTGTTATCGGCCTCTTTTATCCCCTCCTTCCGTCCACTTTAAGCGAGCTTGAACCTTTTATAAGTACTTAGTCCAAGTACCTTTCTAATATGAATTTCCGAAGTCACAGTTTTGTTAAATTTTCTATCACGTTTATCACTGCCCTGGCACAACTTGTACTTGTTAAATGATTGTGATGAAATAGTAGATGTGTTCACTGACTATCTGACTAACTTATTTAATATTCATGCTCCTCTTAAGACTGTCAGAATTAACAAGCCGAAGGCTCCTTGGCTAACAGATGTAGTAAAGCTTATGATTAAAACAAGAAAGAATGCTCTAGCTAAATTTAAAAGAACTCGCGATGCTGGTGATTGGGTACGGTATAAGTATGTACGTAATATGGTAACCGCGGCTGTCCGAAATGAAAAAAAAGCTTATTTAGAATTTATACAAGATCAGCACGACAACAAAAAATTATGGGACACTCTAAAACTACTTGACATAATAAAAAAGAAGGGAACGAATAACTTGCCAGATCACCTTAATGATCCTAATCAAATCAATGACTATTTTACCACATCAGTTAGTCAATTAATCACACCCCCTCCGGATTACACCATTGATTTCTACAGTTCACAACTATTAGATCCAAATAATAATTTTACTTTTAATCAAGTCACGGATGTCGAAGTGGAGAACTACATTAAAAATATAAAAACTTATGCAACAGGAACTGACGGAATCACCCTGAAAATGCTGCAAGTCTGTTTACCTTTCCTCATCCCTATTATCACTTTTATGGTGAACAAATGTATCACTGACGGGATTTTTCCAAAGAGTTGGAAAACTTCACTTGTAATACCGCTTAGTAAAATAAGTCAACCCAATGAATTTTCAGACCTAAGGCCTATAAATATTTTACCCGTATTTTCAAAAATTTTGGAACGAGCATTATACGACGAGATCTACAGCTACTGTTTAGCTAAATCAATTTTACCTGAAAACCAATCAGGTTTCAGGCAAAATCACAACACCACCAGTGCACTCCTAAAAATTACTGATGACATAATCAGCAGTCGTGACAAAGGCAGTGTAGATATATTACTGTCACTAGATTACAGTAAAGCTTTTGACACCATGAGTCACCAGCTCCTATGCGCTAAACTTAAATATTACGGTTTTCATACCACCGCATGTTCCCTAGTTAGGTCATACTTAACTGATCGAAATCAACAGGTAATCAGTAACAGTAGACTGTCAGTCACTAAAAATATAATCCATGGAGCCCCGCAGGGGTCTATTTTGGCACCACTACTCTTTATCATATATACCTCAGATTTTAAAAAAGTTTTACATCATTTTCTTCTCATTTTTATGCCGACGACACAAATTTATATTTTGCTGCTAACATTGAAAAATTTCTGCAAATGGAAATTTGTCTTAACGAGGACATTCGCAACTTAGTTACAATATCAAAAAATCATTGTCTCAATATTAACAGCACAAAGTCATCTGCCATTTTATTTGGAAGTCCTAAAGACAGACAGAGGGCCATAAACAATGTGTCCATACGGGTAGATGGACAGAGGCTGGACTATCAAGACAAAATAAAATGCTTAGGATTAAATATAGATTTCCAGCTTAGGTTCATAGACCATGTCAACTCACTTGTCAGAAAATCGTATTACTTACTAAAAAATTTATATGCTAACCGTCATTGCCTTACGCGAAATATTAAAATTAGACTCTGTGACACATTAATACTGTCAATCTTTAATTATTGTGATATTGTTTATGGCCCGTGTTTAGACGCTTACACTTCCACGCGAATACAAAATGTATACGTTTTATTTTTGGGCTGCAATGCAGAGAGCATACAACTCCATTCATCAGGGATATTAAATGGCTTAAAATGTTCAATCGTAGAAATCTCCATTTGGTATGTTTTACTCACAAAGTTCTGACAACTCGCATTCCTAATTATTTATCATGTAAATTAACTCCGAGAACATACATACATAATAGAAACTTGAGATTAGCAAATCAGCTTACCATCCCCCAACATACTTCTGCCTTATTCCAACGATCTTTCTCTTATCAAGCTGCAACCACTTATAATTCTTTGTCAGAGGAAGTGAAACCATTGTCCTTACTTGCTTTTAAAAGCAACGCAAAAAAGTTGTATCTAGGTAAACAATGATCCGGTATTTTTGCTATTGTAAATATGAACACTTGTATTTTTTTTTTCTTTTCTTATTTCTCTACTCTGTATTTTTTTTTATATAGTATTGTCTAGAAATGTTAATTGTTTATTGTATGAATTGTCTTGGTTGAGTGGTAGAACAGCTAGTCTGAACTCCGCCAAGACAGTAAAATAAATAAAGACGATTTATTATATACATAACTTAAAAGATTTTTTATTAATTTGTTATTTATTTAAAAGTTTCAGGATGGTTTCCGCCACTTTCTTTAATTAAATTCATTCAACTTAGTAATACTACATTAAAGTAAATTCTGTCATTGAAATTTAATCCATTATTAACAGAAGTAATAAAAAAAAATGAAAATCATAAAAAATATTGAAAAATTCGTGATTCGAAGTCATTTTTCTAGTTCTCAATTTTAAGCGGTTTTATGAAAAATCATCAACATATACAAATCATTTTAAAATAGACATTTCAATGGTTAAAATGAGCCTAGATAGAATATTTAAATCGAAAAAAACACCAATAAAATTTTCCGTGAAAGATTTTGTTTTTTTCTTTTGAAAAATGTAAATATCTCGAAAACTACTTGTTTCCCAGAATGCAAAAAAATCGTGCTTATTGAATGCAAAAAAAGTAAACTTTCACAAAATTTCATGTAAATTGAAGTATTTTTACGAGAGAAAAAAATAAAAAACCGAAAAATCGGTTTTCCGCCATTTTCTCGGAAAATTTGAGGTTATGTTGTAAAATGCTTTATATGAAGGTTTTAAATTTTTTTATTACCTATATCTTTTGTGAAGGACATTTTCCGCTAGGAGGTCAAGTTTCACCGAAAATCGCAAAAACGCTTTTAACCCCTAAACAGCACTCCCATTTCACAATTTCACTTTATTTCGTGTTTAATTTTTGTCTTTTCTCTTTGTTAAAGCCTTAATTAAATTCTCTGGCTAGTACTTGCCTGTTAATAATTTTTTTTTAGCCTTCAAAATCCGCTTTGGCACCAGCCTGTAATGTTAATAAACAGCATTAAAGTATAAATGGCTGATAGCATTTGTCTGCTGTCAACTGTCAAAATAATATAATTTACTCATGAAAAAATACTTCTAATGCAGCAGAATTCATGGAACAATACGCCCTACGTTTCGGTCAACTAAAGGCCCTGTATATACCTTCTTACATTTTTACTCCTGGCATTGACAACATTATGACAGCTGTCAACTGTCATAATAATCCTATCTACAGAAAAAAAATTATACAGCAGACTTAGTACCATCTATCGACCCTTAAGTATCCATACCCTAGCCAGGAGTCGTTTCCGGGACCCCATGATCTCAAGCCTAATAATTTCAATTCAATTTAAGAAGTTTATTTATGGCTAATACGTAAGTATTGAGGCACTGAGTTAGTATTTGAAGAAGATAAAATAATTGTGGAGAAAAGTGGAAAAATAACCGTCTTTTAAGTAGACTATTATGGTTAAAATTATACTAGTAATGGTATACATTTTATATTCATAACGTTGTGTAGGTACACTTCTGGGCAATAAAATCCCGCACACCTGAAAAATCAAGTAATCCAGTTTTCACTAATATTAAGTGGTGTGAATCAGTCTTTTTGGAATTTAATTTTTTTTTATTATCATATAGGTTATAAAAAACTGACATTGATTGTGAAACGTCATAAGTAATGTATTTGAATAATGTTAATCCAGAAAAAAAACATACCTACGTATTTTTGTTTTTTTTTTTAATTTTTTACACCATTCGATGGGAATGATTTCGATTTATAACAAATGTAAAAATTGACGTTGAAAAATTCACAGATACGACTGCACATAACTGCGACTGTATTTATTGTGTAAATAATGTAACCTAATATTTTGTATATATGTCCGTCATTACAAGACTGAAAAACTTTTTCATCGGTAAACACAGCATTGTTCCAAAACTCCAACGGGCGATAGACACAATTTAAACAAAACATAATGCGTGCTTGCTTCTGTTCTTCTGATAATATGGTCTTCTTGGCACTTGTACAGTTTTTTATTTCCGATTTTCCTATCCTTCGGCTAGCTGTTGACCTCGATGCTGGAAAATTTGTCATGAACACAGCGTCTCCTGCTGGTTGAAACGGATGTTTCCTCAAATAGAGTGCTTCATCTTGAACGAGATTTGAACTTCTCGATCGACCTGAACCGTCTTTTCTCTTTACGCTACCTTCTTCCTCCCACTTTTCTTCACACTCATAACAGTATTTTTATCCAATTGATAATGGTTAGCAACTGCTCTGATAGACCACATCTCTTCAATTTTAGATTTTGGCATTGCGAAAATATGACATTGATACTGACAAATAAATAAAGAATGATTTAATATAGCGAAAAATTTTATTGCACATAAATATATATTAGATTTCTATCTAGAGATATAAAATATAGATAACTGGTATTAAAACCAGGCAGCTATATTTGCTATATTTCAAAACAAGTACAAAAAATATAACAGAAAAGTACGTGGATAGAAATCACATTCAATATATGGGATAATATGATTGAGGTCAGCATGTAAAATCAATTTGAAGCAATCAGATAAGAGCCTATGAATGGACACACATAAACATGTAGGCGGATTTTGGGATTGTGTGTAATTTCCCTAACGCATATCGGTACGATTCCCAGTGTTTATATTGAATCGGTATTGCCTTTGTTGGCTTATCTGGGCTATCTGTAATGAGATCTCTGTCAGGTCTATATAGGCAACCGCAGACTGCTGCATATTGTACCACCGAATACCAAACCTAGGCTACTGTTCGTTGTGGGTGGGCTGAAATTTTCAATAAAGCTTGTTGTCAATAGACATGCTCTGACATTGTTGATTATTATTTGTTTTGAAAAAATGTCAAGTTTGTCAAGATAATACAGGTAAATATCTCTGTGTGAAAGTATTTTAAATACGGTCTTTGGAGCCTTGTATTCATAAATTCGTTTTGTACGAATTTGACGCCAATCGTTCAATTAATGAATCTTTTCCAACGTATACACATTTGACGATTTTATTTTTAATTATATCTAAATTAATACAGTCAATCTGTCATTTAACTCGTCAATAACTCCTACAAGGATTTTTAATTTATATAATATATTAATTAATGTTTTCTACAAAAATATCTTTGTGCCGTTGAAATAATGACGGTCAAAAGAGGATTTTTTCAGTTACCTTCTTTCCTGTTATTTCCAGCCTAAAATTAGGTAAAACAATATTGTAGGAAATAAAAAAAGTTAGCAATTTTATTTAAACAATTTCCGCTGTTAAATCGTTGGTATCGTTCACCTAGGTATGTGTACCACCTCTATGCTATTCTCGCCAATATTCCAGTTCTGTCATAATTTTCTTTCTGTTTTGATTAACATTGTCTTTGTCTTATCGACAGTAATTCCCTGTGCTTTTACTTCAACATCCAGTAGAAGCATAGTAACGCAAAAAAAATAAAAATTTTTATTGTTGATATACGCTATTTTTATTTTTGATAACGGCTTAGAATGTCATGTGGAGATTTTAGTCTGAGCAAACAAAAATTCTGTCTGTTGATCTGTCTGTATCTTTTTTTTGTGAGCACAATTACTCTGGAACCGTTTAAGTATTGATTTGAGATTTGGTACACGTAATGTATTTTAACAAGGTCTGGAACTAGATTATATTTTAATCTTATTCCGTTGAAGGGTTGAGGAGTAAATGGTAAATAGGTAAATCAAGCAAGTAAGAGTCCATATAATTGGTATTTAGCAGAAAAGTTAAGGTCTCAAAAAATTTTTTGGTATTATTATTTCCATCTCCACCCCATTATTAAACGGAATGAGAAAAATAAAATTGTGATTTAGTGTGTGTAGAAGAACCAAAGGCCTCGATTTTTTTTTTACTTTATCCACTCCAACTACCGATGTGGGATATCGTTATTTATGTGCTTTTGGGATAGGCGATTTCAAATGTTATATTATTAAAGTTCCATAAACAATTATTTCCATATACAATTTTTTTTTTCGTTGTGAGAGACTTGGACATAAAATCTGGATGTGGAAGTAGTGATTCCTTGGGCACCATTTTTTTTCTTTTTCTTTCTTTCAGCCAGGTAGATCGCTGTAGGTCAGGGTGAATAATAATCTATTAACATCGCCGGGACATTCGCGCGGAAGTCCCTCAGGGGTCGTGCTGTCACCTAAAATTTATAACTTATACGTCTCCAACTTTCCCGAGTTTCCGAATACGAAACTTGCCAAGTACGCCGACGACACGGCCATGTACGCGCACTCGCACAACGCTCAGGTGGCGAATATTCTGCTGAAGGTGCACATAGTTCGTGCCACGGCGTATTACGACAAGTGGAAGATTCCTTGGGGTTAATTTAGACAAGAGACTGACGTACAACACTCACATCAACGAGACCGTACGAAGATTCTACTCCATATCCAAGGGTCTGTATCCGCTCCTTGCCAGGGGTAGTGGACTAAACAGAAGCAATAAAAAATTGCTATACACGATGGTGATCAGACCGGCCATTACATACGCGACGCCGGTGTGGTGCAGCATCCCGGCCACGACAATGAAAAAATTCCGTGTTCTAGGAGACAAATTTATGCGCCTCATTTCTGATCTCACTCGGGGATCTGTACGCCCTCCGTAACGACATAACCCCACTAGCGGAGTATGTCCAAGAGATTTCCAAAAATTCTATGAATTCAAACCTGGCGATAGTCCGCTAACTCAGGACATAACACATATAAGACAGCATAATGTAATTCTATTTAACCTTAAACACCCATTACTATACCAGACGTTGCCTATTTTCAGGAAATTTCCACCTTAACTAACTTCCTCCCTACTATAACCTGTTTTTACTCTATCCTTAACTTTACCTATCAACTTTACAATTTCTCTTCTATTAGTTTTCTGTTTGTTCATTGTTTTACACTTTTTTGTTTTGTTGTCCCCTTTTTGCCCTAAAATTTACCTCTCGGCCGATAACCTCTTAAAAATTATAACCTTTGAAACACAATTTTTATCTTGCCCTTATTTTCCTCGAGGCAGGAAGACCACCAGGGTGGAGATTACTTCGAACGGGTTTTTTCGTTGTGTTCTGTTTTCCCATAGTAATCAAAATTTATTCTGTGACCTGTGCGCGCACAGTGCGACAACTTCGAAGTGCAGTTTTAAGTAGTTTTAGGCCCTTGTGGGCAGTATAGTAAAGGCTATTGTTTTTTAAATTTGCCGCAGGCGAATGGGAGTATAAACTAACCAACCAATTGCCATTCTTAACCGAACCGGACCTGCCCCGTCCAACTTTACATTAACCACGGGGTTACATCCCGTGGTTGTTTGGCTCCGGGCCAGGTTCCGGCTATTTAATAATAGAGCGGGAGCTAGGTGGCTTTTTTTGGCAGCTCATCGTTTTATGAACTTTGAGATATTTTTATGGTTTAATGGATGATAACGATTCATAAAATCGACTTCTGGCGGGGCACCTCCTGTCAGGAGCGTCACGAACACTGTTTAAAAATCAGTGAAATCATGTCATCGTTACAAGGCTCATTTTTGTGTGTGTACACATTTTATGTTTAAAATGAATAAAATAAGATCGCCAGAAAGTGTGGGCCGTCAGGAGGCGCAGCCAGAAAGGTAATAATGATACAATACATCTGAGGCACGGTACGGAGTCAAGTTAGCCGAAAGCAGTGGCGGCTCTAGAAATTTCAATAATTTTTTTCTCTTCTGTCGCGCATGGGACCCATACGAAATGAGGGAAATAACATCTAGTGAAGCACTTCTCTAAAAAATTTTGAAAAAGCAGTTTGCGAAAAAATTTTTCAAAATTCGGGTGCTCCCCCTGGTCTAGAGACTCCCGTTTAAAATTATTCTTTTTTGTTATATACATTTAACTTTTCATAAAAATGCAACAATAGGTTTTGGAATTTATGAAAATATTTTCATTACTAAGTGAGATACAACGAATTGAAATTTTGTAATTTGTTAAATTGTAAATTACAAAATTTCAGTTCATTGTATTTCAGTTAATAATGAAAATATTTTCATAAACTCCAAAACCTATTGTTGCATTTTTATGAAAAGTAAAATGTATTTGACAAAGAAGAATAATTTTAAACGGGAGTTTCTAGACCAGGGGGGCACCCGAATTTTCAAAAAATTTTTCGCAAACTGCTTTTTCAAAATTTTTTAGAGAAGTGCTTCACTAGATGTTATTTCCCATATTTCGTATGGGTCCCATGCGCCACAGACGAGAAAAAAATGATGGAAATTTCTAGAGCCGCCACTGGCCGAAAGTGTTAAATTCCTGTATATTTAAGAGCCTATGGTACTTTTGTTGACACTAAGAACTTTACGGGGAGGCTATTCTATTGTTGAAGGAGCTTATATTTACGTTTTAAAAAGGAGCCAGAACTTGTAACGATGAGTTTAGAGTTCTGAGATGAAATATGCGAAAAAAAAATCCAATTTTCTTCAAAAATCCTAAACATTTTTTTTCTGGCTAGCCTTACTGACGGGAGTTTCTTTCTGGGAATTTTTTTCTGTGTTCAAAACATTTAAATAAACATGCTCAACCTTAAAAAAAAGGTTGTAACGATCATGTTATATAACTCCGTTTTTTTACCTCTTTGACCTTTGTGGTTGCGCCCCTGATGGCCCACACTTTCTGGCGATCTTATTTTATTCATTCTAAACATAAAATGTGTACACACAAAAAAAATTGGCTTTGTAACGATGATATAATTTCACTGATTTTTATATCTTGAACCATGGCCAACTCGACGGGCTGACATATGTCAGAAGTCTATTTTGTCGTTAGATAAGTTCGATAGAATTAATCAGCGTATAGAAAATGCTTGTAACGATGAGTGTCCGAAAAAGCCAATTAGCTCCCGCACCATAAAGTCTTTTTGAATTGAATTGAATTGGTTTTTCTTTCAGCTGTTCATTTTCTCCCTAGTTGCTCGTTTTGATCTTCCAACTTTAGCGATTAGGTAGATTTTAAGAACACCTTATTAATATTGAAGTTTAATTACAGATATATCCGCGCTAAATCAAGCAAATTGTTTTATTTCTTTGGCATTTTTTTTTGCAAAATTAAAAAAGTCTTTTGTTCTAGTTTCCGATTTTATAAACCCACTGTATTAATATAGAAGTTTTAATTACAGATTTATTTGTTTTAAATCAAGCAACAATTTTTATTCCCTTGAAATTTTTTTGTAAAATAAAAAATCAAAAATTGTTCCGTCTTGTAAATTCATTCCAGGGACATACTGTGTATAAGTCATTTTGTTAAGATAACTTATGGAATTTAATTTATCTAGTTTTAAGAAATATTTCTTCCACCGTGTCAATTTTAAACATAATTTATGGGTTAGACGGCCTAAAGCTATGTTTAAAAATAAATCACAGGCCTATGATACGTAATTAGATCAGGACAACATGCTGCTCAGAGGGCCACATAACTAACAAAATATTAATTGAGTTTCAACACAATATGCACGCATCAGTGGTTGGACAAATTGTTTTATAAAGTGATTACGTATTATAGTAGTTATCTGGCAGTGCCATAATGTAACGTTCCTAATCATATTTAAGTGCACTTCAGAGATATGAACCCAGAACTCGTCGAATGTAAGGACTCGGTAGATGGGTGCGTGTGCCCTAGGGGGTTGCGTAATTTTAGGTTTATTACATTGTGATTGCTATGTAATATGTTTATAAATATAGATGTTAGCGGGATGGATATCGCTGAGGTTTCGCGAAGGGGATGGCGATTTAGGAATTTTTTAGTGTAAGTGGATTCTGGCCACAGTTTTAAAACATTATGTCTGGAAATCGATTTTTTTTATTATTGAAGGGTATTGCGCACCCTGCTGGGTGTGTGCTACATTCTCGTTCAGCATGACAGTTCTCAGTTTCGTTGATAAGAGTCATATTTATTTGGTTAATTCTGCTGGGAATCTATTTTAATTTTAGTTTTTTGGAAAGGAAATATTTCACTCTAAAAAATGGTACAATTTTTAAGTTGATTTAGTCTCGTTCATTAGTCGTAGAACAGCTCTTTAAAATTGCAGTACATCTTTTTTAGTTGGCCTTTATACAGGGTGCAATTAGTTTCAAAAAACTGATAGTGGGAACCGACTGGACAAACAAAAAACCTATATGAATTTTTCCTCTAGGGGCACAAAAATTGACGAGAGTCTCGCCGGTTAAGTATATGGAATTGGGCCCAGCGGCTTATTGGGCTATTCATTCACATGGATGTTGCTTATGACTGGTAATGCTCAATATAATATATAATGAACCTCTATCCCCTATATTATGGGGGTAACAATCCTCAACTTTAAAATTAGTTTCTTTCAAAACTACTGAAGACAATTAAATGAAATTAATAGAAGACGTTGATATAAAATAGCTTTATATTTTACATTTTTTTTACATTCCTATTACGTCATTTAGTATATAAAAAAATAATTTAATTTTTGAGGGTGCTGTTTTTATATCAACCTCTTGAGTGACACCAACAAATAAATCTATATTATTTAACACTAACATAATTATCGTGTGTAAAAATTAGTTCAACGTCAGATTTGTGGAAGATGCTTAAAAATATAAACCTAAGTAGTGAACACGGGAACGCAAAAAAAATTAAGTGCGAAAATCTAGACCACTTAATTCCTACTCATTTGGAAGCTAATAATCGAAAAAATATACTACTACTCTTAGCTTGCGTCTCAATTATTTTTCTTTTTTTGGTTAAGAAGTATTGATTTTATTATAGTTAGACCATTTTAATTACCACAGTAATATCTCCTCAGGAAGGGACACTGGTAAAAAATGTTCCTGATGACCTAACTTTTGAATTTTTAATGGCACTCTCCATTTTTTATCGCGTATTCTGATTCTACGAAAAAAATTACATAAATTTTGTACCAAACATTTTTTTTCCCCCTGCATTGGGTAGATCATATGATGATAAAAGAGTCAGAAAACGGACAAAAATAACTGATGATCTACGCAATGGATTCCTTTTTCGTTCATGTGCCTCTTGGACTGTTTCTCCTTTAATGGCCAACAAAAGTCTGCCATTATATTGATATTCAATATTCCTTGACACCGTTTCTCCATTTCCTTGATATCTTGATGGAATCGCTCGCCTTGCTCTCCACTGAAGTCACCTAGATTGTCAGGGAAATAACTTAGATGCGAGTCAAGGAAATGTAATTTTAAATTCATTAAACAACCTAATTTTTGGTAATTCTCAATCATCTCAGCTACAATGCTTTCATAGTCATCACTTTTATGATTCCTTATGAACTCTTGGTCTACTACTGCCTTAAAGATTTCCCATGCGGCTTCCTCTTTTGGAGTCTCGTTGTAATGAACATATCATCCATAAAAAATTCATCTCGATACTGGCAAGGATCCAATCTCACAGGCTGAGTGTTCAATACAATCCTGAGATATAATTCCCGCCTTGTTCTTCCTGCGTTTGCAGTTCTGCTCAGCACCGCGAACACAAGTACAATCCCGAATCAATCTACATGAGGCTCTATCAAGTAATGGAATACATGTTCCAAATATTTTCTATTCATTTTGAACCTGGAATTATCACAAATTTCGATTTTTCATGATTTTCGTCCACTTTTCACCTCTAGTTTGAAAATGCGTCCACAAACATGCTCTTCCGACTTCAGATTCGTGTTCAGCGCCCCGAAGAACATAAGGAAAAGTCAGTATTAATTCTCGCTCACGATTTTTTTTTTGTGGGTCTATGTTATTATCTGAGTCAAAGATTATGGTTTAGAGGTTACATACTAGTGCATTTTAAATGCGAAGTTGTGCGTATTTATTTATTTCCTCCGGTTCAACATATCTAGGCGAGAGCCATTTGATGTGTTGAAAGGTGCCAGTTTTACGGGAACTTACTGAAAGAGTATGAAGATGTGTAGCATAATTTTATTGAGACTAAGTTTAACTGTTCAGAACTAATGGAGAGATAATATATAACACGGCCACCTAGGATATTGTGTTATAACTATTTAGAAAATCATTCGAATTCTTTCATGGAAGTGCTACATGTTTATGTAGTTTTTGACTGCGTCTCTCACCGCACTTTTTATGAGAGTGACAAGTTCCAACTTTTAATGCACACTTATATTCATCCCCCAAACAACATTTCACTCTCTAAACGGGTACAATTTAAAAAAAATTGTTTACTATATTTCTCACAGTAAATTTTATTAGAATCCCAAATTTCAACGCTATGAATTCTCCAGCAACGTTTATTCTCTCGAATCCTCCCATTCTTTGGCCACATCAATCTGACATAGAACAACCTAGAACCGTTGAGAGTTCAGAGAAAACCAGATGACAGGAGGCGAAGAGGACACCTTCCGAAAAGTTGGATTGATGTCACCAAGAAGTTGATGAGAAAAAGCTTGCCTCTAATAGGCAACCTCGACAGATAATGTGATGCTTCAGATGTACCAAGAAACGCAGATCAACTAGATTGATGCGTGGATCACAAAACCTCTGCCAAATCTCTGTCTTTTTTTTAGGATAGTACTTCTTAAAACCTATATAAGAGTATACGGCGAAATAAATTACAAATATTCATTTCAAAATTTAAGTTAATAAATGACATGTTGACATTTTGCACGGTGATATTTCAAACTTAAAATGTGTATTTGCAGGTGTTTTTTTCTAAAAATTACATCACAGACCATTTATTTTACGGAAAAAAAGAAAGAAAAGAAGGAGTTATAGTGCCCTACAGTTGTCAATCATCGATGAGCTATAGTTTATAAATAAAATGTTTAAAAATATTTGAGTCCAAAGATCTTGAAGCTAAAGATGTATCTAAAGTTTACTTATTCTTATTATCACGCTTTGTAAGTAAGATATCAGTTGTTATATGAAAATCTGCCTCTAACTTACAGCACTAGCTTCATAACTTCTTAGAAATTAACTTGCGTATTTTCTAGCCTAGCTACAGAATATTTAAAAGGATTATACGTAATAATGTATATACAAATTCAGGTCTGGATGGGCAATAATTTATCACCAGAATGGGGACTGGAAAGGCGAGATGCTCAGCTCCGAACAAATTGTTATTGTAAAGGATTATCTATAGATGCAAAAAGGAGTGAGCATCTTACACATACATATAAGTTGGTTTGGTCTGCTCACCAGATTGAACCTTTTGTACTGACCTCATAAATTGTCCTCAAGACCTCGTCAAAGAAGTAAATCCTAACAACGCTTACAAATCTATCTTCTATCTCCCAATTTATATCTGAAGCTATTTAAACATAAACACATCACATATAGTAGACAACTCTCAAATTCAAAGCCAATGCTGTCCGGAAGGGGGTTACACATTTGGAAAAACGCATACATGCTTCCGTATCCATCGGTGTTTTCATTACCGGGGCTGGGGCTAGAACCCAGGACGCGATGGACAGTCGGTCTTTTAAAAATCTTCATATTTATTTAAGTATTACGTATTAAATTTAACGTTTGATATTCTGAAATATTCTTTTTTCTTTATCCTAAAAACTTCGAACAAAAAAAAAATAAAAGTTTCTGTCGCCTATAAAAAAAATTACATTTATTAGAAGAAAATTGTAAAGGTAATTAAAAGTGTCGATTTTCGAAGTTGCACAAAGTTTTTAAAAAAAATCATCTAGATATTAGAATTACTTTTAAAACTTCTCTATTGTATCCTCTTTAAGTGGCAATATCATACATACCATCAAGTTTTACCAGTCACTAAAAATAGACAAAAGACTATCAATCGGCAATAATTTTTCATTTAATCAAAAATTAAATAGTCAGAACTAGTCATTTGTTTTTTGGTAATATTACTGACAGCTGTCAACGCACACACTTTCGTATTTCTTGTGTTTTTAACGAAGTTTATAGCTATCCTCAGTGTTGTGTCGTTTTGTACTGATAATTTGCTTTAAGTTTCTGACATATTGAGTAAAATGAATTCCAATGTCTACTTTTGGTAACCACGAGTAAGCTGACATACTCTTTTACTATGGCAAAGCGGATGGGAATGCTTAAATTGCTGCAAGATTGTATCATGAACAATTTCATGCACGTAGAAAGACTCCAGATCCGCGTGTATTCAGCAAAACTTATCGCCGAATGGTGGAAATAGGTAATTTACATCAACATGAGCCTGCTGCAAGTCCGCACGAGGTGACGAAAATATTCTAGCCGCTTTTGCTGCAGATCCCACAACAACTGTTAGAAAAGTGGCACAGCAATTTGGATTGTCAATTTGGATGACTTGGTCAGTAATAAATACAAAAAAGAACCATTATACTTTAGTGCAGGACCTCGAAGAGGCTGATATTGAGGACCTCCATTACTTAAAATCTATTCTATGAACGAATGAATCAAAATTCTCCTGTGAAGGCATAACCAATTTTCACAATCTCTGTTATTAGGCGGACAAGGGCGACAACCCGCAAATGAAGAATCAAACTTCCTTTCATAATAAGTTTAGAATCGTGTTTGCTGGACATGTAATTGGGCCTCATTACTTGCCAGATAACCTCAACGGAGATGCTTACCTCGACTTCTTGCAGAACGATCTTCCTCCGCTCCTTGAAAATCTGACAATTAACCTTCGGAAACGACGGATGCCCATCTCACTACCGCTTGACAGTCTGCCAATTTTTAAATCGAACATATCCCGTTCGGTGGATTGGGCGTAATGGACCTATTCTGTGGCCTGGAAGTTCCCCAGATTTAACAGCACTGCACTATTACGTATGGGGTATACTTGTGTACAATGAGGAAATACAAAGCCGTGTTCAACTAGTAGCAAAAATAGAGCGAGCCGCTCTATAACTGCGACAAGAAATAACATTAAAGACCACTACCGTTGAAATTAGAAGACGGGCGAGGAAATGCATAAGAAATAATGGGACTCATTTTGAACACCAAAAAGAGTAAATTTGTTCTCAAATAATAATTTTTGTGTTAAATGAAGTTTTTTGAAATGATAGCTTTGTTTTTGTGAAAGAACGCGCATATTTAATGTTTAATTAAATGAAGAATTATTGCCGATTGATAGTCTTTTGTCTATTTTTAGTGACTGGTCAAACTTGATGGTATGAATGATATTGCCACTTAAAAAGGACACAATAAAGAAGTTTTAAAAATAATTGTAATATCTAGATGACTTTTAAAAAAAATTTTGTACGACTTCGAAAATCGACACTTTTAATTACCATTACAATTTTCTTCTAATAAATTTAATTTTTTTTTAAAGCGACGGAAACTTTAATTTTTTTGTTGGAAGTTTATATATTTCGGATAAAGAAAAAAATATTTCAGAATATCAAACGTTAAATTTAGTACGTAATCCTTAAATAAATGATGAAATATGGAGATTTTTTAAAAGAGTACAAAATCAGCAATATAAAAAAAAACCGTAGAAATTTTCATATAGGTATGCCAAATGACCCCTCTACCTTCCTGTTCAGGGTAGGCATCGCCTTACCAAACGCCCTGCATATGGTGGCACACTTAAAACAGTCTAACCCGATTTTGGGCTTCTTTAAATGAAAACAAGTTTCCGGGGGGCACATAAATTTAGGGCTTTTAGTATCGGCATCGCCTTACCAAACACCCGTACAGTTTCGATCCTCGCAAAGTATGTTAAAAATCTGGATTTTACATTCCTCAAATGGTAAGGTACAAAAAATATCAACGGTGCTGTACTAATCATGAATAGAAACTCAAATTATTCACTTAGAGAGTTCTACACCTCGTTTTCTTTCCACCGCAATCTCTGAATATCTTGCAGGGCAGGAATATAAACAATTGAACTCTTGTCCTATTCGTAGCCAATTAGGGTGCATGTTGGATATATTGAATAGGTTCCGGATCGCTAGCGCTGAATTGTGGCGTATCTCGGCCTGAATTCACCTCATTCACTGGCTGCTCTCTTCGCTAATCTAGCTCCTCGCTAATTCACCTCATTGCTGATTCCCGTTTTATCTTTGTGCAGCGCCAACTAGATGACGTACCTGCTTCACCTCGTAGCGATGCGGATGAGTTTCAATTAACCATCATGCTGCTTGAATCGTGTTATGCTGTACGATTTTCAATGGTGGTTGCTGTAATTTCTCTACATGTTCTTTGTATTCGCAAATTACGTATAAGGGATACATGTATATTCCCAGCTCAACTAGCTGACAAGTGCCATTTTTGCATTCTCGTCATTAAAATAATTATTACTAACTAGATTTTTTAAGTAATTGCATGCAATTGTTAACAAAACATATATAACATACTGCACTTAATCGTAAAAAAATACTAGTAAATTTTACAGAATGCAATATAATTGCATTTTTAGAGTAGTTACATAAACTCAACTTGTTAAAGGAAAATATAGTTTTAGTAGTAACTCTTTTTATTCATGTCTTGACAGGCGTTTTATGATCGATGCATGATTCTAGTTAGCCTCCGTTTGCTGTATAGAATATCTGACGGCATCATGCCACCTGTCGTGGTTACCTGTTAGGCGCACAGTCTCAAAGCTCTTTCCTATCAATTCCTTGGTGACATCAGCACAGAGCGTTTTTTTCGCCTCTTGACATCTAGTTTTAACTGAACTATCAACGTCAAGGTTGATATAAGAGTAAATTATTAGGTGATAATTTAATTTAAGTATGCATAATGTATATGTATAACTTCGATATTGTTATTTTTCATGCACAAGAAGTTAATTTAGTTGCACGTTGTTTTCTATATCTCATGAATATTTTGAATTATAATTTATAACGTAATAATTTCTCTTCGCAAGTAAATTTAAATTTTTCTGTTCTTTTTAGGATAACAAATGATAACATTTATGTATAAGTAATAATCATAATGAGAACGTTTTGTAAGCGTTTTACAACCATAGTATATTGTAGTGCAAGTACTGATGGATCAGAACGCGCGAGACGTGTACTTATAAACTCAAAACGGATACGGGCACTGAACAAAAATAATCATATCTTTTATAACAATAAAGCAATGCAGATAATTCTTTCACCAAAATTGATTCATTCTTTTCTGCATATTTTATATCATATAAGTATGCATCTATCTGCAATTGTTTTTAAAATTTCTCGATGCTAAAATTTACACTGTACTATTCTGGTACGCCTTGTTTAAACAATTTCTATAGCATTTGTTAACAACAGTTTCGAGAATAATTGGGCAGCACCTGAATCTTTCCATTAGTTTGAAAATCATTAGGAAACTATTAAGAAATATTAAAAAATAAGCCTGTAAATGGGATGAGAACATAAAATTAATGAACTTTCAGTATAGCAAAAATTTTTGTACATTTTTGTATGCCTTTTTGCAACCGCGGCCAGGCAGGTGCCCTCCACATTTAGATACGCAAAGTTATTCTGGATTATGTGCGAATTTTTTCGAAACTATATCTTCGGGTGTACACTTGACATTTTAGGAGCGTCTATTGAGAAATTATAGGATTTATTTCATTTGAGAAATATTTTAAAACATGTGATTTAGTGGGCTCGAGAATTTTATTTCGGCTCTCATATAGACATAATATTATATTGTAAACAAAAATAATAATATAGAGCACTGGTTCTATACAGTATAATAAGACCCACCATTACATATGCTGCCCTAGTTTGGTGACCCAAGGCTATTCAAGCAACAACCTGGGTGCAGAGTCTGGCCTGCCTGGGAACTACAGGTGCAATGAAAAGCACCCTCCCCGCAGCCATGGAGACCCTATTAGACCTCTCTACACTCAGAGGGGGTCATAATGTTCCAAAATTTTCAGAGGTAACTCGTGGCATATTAGGATAATAACCATTGTAGATCTTCTATGAGGTCCCACTACCTGGTGTCAAATATTACATTCAATAAGCCCTGCACTATCACCATTGGAGATAGGAGCGACTGGATGATAGGGGCTCCTGATGCTTTACGCAAAAACTTGACCTGGTATACTGATGGGTCCAGGATGGAAACAGGAGTTGGAGCAGGAATACATGGTGAAAGGCCAAGAGCCCAAGTCTTTCTCCTGGTTAGCACTCCACTGTGTTCCAGACATAAATTCTGGCTATACTCGAGTGTGTACGCGAGAATGTCAAATGACGATATGTGAACCAGCAGATCTCACTAATTTTTTTTTACATCAGACAGTCAGGCGACACTAAAGGCACTAGCCTCTAACAAGATGTCTTCCAGACTGGTTTGGGACTGCCATGAAGAGCTCAAAATTCTGGGTGAATGGAACAGAGTAAGACTACTCTAGATGTCGGGATATACCAGTATAGATGACAACGAAAAAGCAGCTAATATATTCTATGGCCCAGAACCCACGCTCGGTATCACAAAAGGCTCAGTCAGAAGGGCTTTTAAAGACTGGTTCAAGAGTAAACACAACCAATACTGGAGAGATATTCCAGGAAATCGACATGGGAAAACACTTATCAATGGACCATGCCCAAAACAAACTGAAGAACTGCTATCAAAGAACAGGATTTAGTTGAGAATCACAACAGGTCTTCTGACAGGACACTTTCCCGTTAAGATGTACCTGCATTTAATCGGAAGTTTGCTGGCGACCAGAAACTGTGAATCATATACGACTGCGAGGCATTGGGCCGCAGAAGATACAATATTTACGGGCAAACACAAACAGACCTGGAAACCATCAGAACTCGCCTATTTTCAGACCTGTATCACCTTGTCAGTGGTGCAAGAATATTAATATGGACAGTCTAAAATAAGACAGGGAGAGCACAATAAGCACAGGAGGCTGCAGTGCCCTAGGAGTATTTTACAGACGAAACCCAGGAGGAGGGGTTTTAGTCACTTAAAGTCTGATACTCAGACCCATTACAGCGATAGGCAGCCCGAGTGGATTTCTTCTCCTCGGAAAAAAAAGAAAAAAGATACTTGAAAAGAAAAACAAGGAAAAAAAATGAATACCACAAAGAAATCGCATCGAAATATGACTCAAAAGAAGATTTTCAGAAGGAGAAACACAAAGGGAGGAGCACAAACATTCCATATCACGACACATTGCGGCAGCGTATTTCACAAACACCTACACTGTCCATCTCACACTCCTGGACCAAGCTCTCGCGGCTGACAACAAGCATGACCTAAGTCCAACCCAGCATAGACATAGCCGGCCCCGGTGGTATATCTGGGAGTGGCAACAATGCCTACCGTACACTGGTAAATCAAATCAGAGTTATTTTTTCTCATAATTATCAAATAGAAAGAAAGAAAAATATTTTTCTATTTGTTATATCGATTGTTTTTCTTTTGTTTTGATCGATTAAAGAAAAGTGCAGAGATTTTTGTGGAAACCTGGGACATTGCCTATTGAGTAAGGCAACTTGTGGGGTGTTCACATTTGGTTTTACCTTGGATTATTATTATTGTGTCAAATAAAGAGAAACAAAGCAGTTATTTTGAAATTCGTTTTAAAATAACACAACTTCATAATTCTGGTAGACGTGGCGACGCCCTCAGCGACGTCAATTTTTAATATCGCCTGATATTATGCTATCAAAAAATTTAATGGCATTTTATTATTCATAAAAGGCTGTTGCTTGATCCGTGATTTATGATTTTTAAATGAAATTACGTACGTTCGTAAAACAACTACTTTATTGTTTCCTGGAACTGGTTTTCATTTGATTCTACTTTATAGCTTTTAAAAAAGAAAAGAACCAACTTTTTATTGTTCGACGTTTGTGTGGTTTTTTAAAACGCTGCAGTAAATCGTGGAAACCAATATAATTTTTTTCGTTTTTCCACAGAAATCTAAATTGTTTGTCTCGTGAAACTGACATGAAAATATTGGCAAGAGTAGCATGCTCATAGTCGATGCTATTCTTATAACATAACATAACATAACACCTAGCCTAGTATGGGCATAGTCAAGGCATATTCCTAATGAACATGAAGAGAAAATTCAAATTCTAATTCGTTTTAGGGAGATATAAATCTAGCTCCGACTGAATACAATAACAATTCTCCGATATGCTTGAATTATAATCGTCTTGATGATAAAATTGTGACCTTGCAACACGATAAAGACTGTCTTTACCTAAATGTTTTAAACAAACTTCTAGCGATACATGCATGATATGCTGAAAACTACCATCATTTATAAACATTATATACTTGGTGGAAACATTCTGCCCTTGCCAACTGCATTTTTCAAACTTAACCCTTAACTAAAGGCGGCTGGGACTATTGAGACTTCTAATCAGCATGATTTGAAGTACAACATACTAATTTTATGACATTTGACTGAAACCACTTTTACATTAGGTCAGATGCGGGGTTCTTTATCAACTACTTTATCTGGTCTACATTCAGTGCGAGAATAATTTGAATAATGGGTCGGTAGCTCAGTGGGTTGGCGCGTCTAGCTTGCACTCTGAGCGTGCCTAGCGAAGTGGGTTCGAACCCCACACAGCGAAAAAATTTTTCATTGGAAATTTTCCCCAGGAAGTGGTTCGGATTCCACTATAAACTGTAGGGCCCCGTCTCCTTTACTCAGACAAATCTAGATCTACTAGACTTAAGAGGGTCATTGAGGTGACATGGAAGGCCGTTAAAACACATTTTAAAACGCATTTTTTTAATGAATAATTTGTTAGACAGAACCTTACATAAATAGAATGGCCATACCAATCATTAAAATGTCTTTTGCTCTGTTGAATTTTTCTTTGCCTTCGAGGTCTTCGTAGGTGTTCAGTAGTATATCAAATATTCTCATCATCATTGGACACTTACTGGATGTCAATAATATTGTCCATTGGATCCATATTCTACATCTAAAGAAAAATACACAGACAGTATATGCCAAATTATTACTTAACATGTGAATGAAAATGTCACTTTTAAAAGTAGATAAATGATTATTAACTAAGTCAAAGAAAAAATATACATATTTATACATTTTTGAGAAAGAGGGGACAGAGCGAGATTCTAATGAAAGAGTCCACGCCAAAGTTGCAAAAACCCCAAAAGGGTAGCAACCAAACATGGCTACCCCCTCCCCCGTTTTCGAAGGCGACCAACGCGATAGTGATAGTCGCGCGGTCCCTACCCCGCTGGAACTACCCTAAACGCAAAAAACACCTATTTTCCTATTTTTCGTTGTCAGGCACGCGAGGACTTATTGGATTGGCTTTTTTGAAGTTTTTTATTGCAGCTTAAGAGGAGTTTGATAACGAAAATGAGAAGGGGATAGTTTTATACATTTAGAGGTAGTTGGTTATGGGTGGGAGGTTAAATAATATCAGCATCGTGCGGGAAAGCCCTTGAAAACGTATAGAAAACAATTTTCAGCACGTTTGGATGTTTTTTGCGTATTTCGGTATTGAGGAAGGGGGTGGTTTCGTTGGGATGTCTGGTTGCTATCCGATCCAATAAGTCTTCGCATGCCTGATAACGAAAAATGGAAAAAGGTGTTTTTTGCGTTTAGGGGTAGTTTGAGGGACCACGCGGCTATCTCCATCGCGTTGGCCGCCCTCGAAAACGGGGGGTAGCCATGTTTGGTCGCTACCCTTGCACTTTTGGAGTTTAATCCTTTTTTTGCAACTTTGGTATGGAATCAGTTATATATTTTAAATAAGTATATTATACGAAAATGACATCTGAAAGAGAGCGGTTCCCATGTACAAATGGGATTATTGTGCCTCTAAATAAAACATATAAATCATGTACATCAGTATGAAATGCAATCTTGCCATTTTTAGTTATTATGATTTTGTGATGCAGAGAACTAATGTGCAAATGTCGCCTATTTTCCATATTAAACCAACGGGTTTCCTGAAATGTATGACTAATAGGTTCTCTTCTTCTAATTCTATAAATAAATCACAAACACCAGCTTTGTATTTTTGTATGCGTTGGAAATCTTCAGCTGCGAGATATGGCTCATATACCGTGTCTCAATAATTAAATATTGACAAGAAAAGTGACTCAGAGAGTTATTATTAAATTAGTATTTAAAATATGCCTAGAGCTGTATAGAACTTTCAACTGAGAAGTGGCAAATGCAGTTTGAAATGTGCTTTTGAAATCTTAGCAGCTTATCTGCAATAAGACTAGATTTTTTACTTTATAAGTGATTTGTACAGATACAGCATTTATTTTAATGTTGATTTCTGGAGGTTATTTAGTTTTATCCATTGGTCAACCGAACAGAATTGCTGCACATTTATTAAGATTTAAATCAAAGAATGTTCTAGTGAAACTTTGTATATAATTTCAAAATCTTTATTTATAACTTCAAAATTATTTCGGTTATTAATAACAAGATACATAAACAAAAAGTACATCAGAGTATCATCAGTGTATATCTGAGTACACGTAATTTTGTATAACTGCTGGTGAATAACTAGCGCATATTGTATATAATAGGGGACTCAGCACAGATCCTTGCGGTACGTTCTGAGAAATATTTATAGAATCGGAGAAATATCCATTCAGCACAATTTTTGCTTCCTACCATTTAAGTAGTTAACAATAAAACGCAGCACCTAATTCTGCATATATTAATATTAGTAATAATGTTTTTTGATTTAAAGTGCCAAAAGCTTTGAAGTAATGAAGCAATACCAGCGCTGTAGACAACCCGGAATCTGTTGCATGTAATATATGACCGGTAATGTCACTGTCATATTTAACAAGGCCGTAGGATAACTGCGGCTTTTCCTAAAACCTAACTGTATACATGGCAGTCTGTTATCTTTGAAACCGAAAAGAGCACTAAAAAATATGAACGATCTCATTTATATATATATTTATTAAGTTGAAATATTTTTTTCATATTGAAATAGAAAAAAAGTCGGTGGGATTTGAACCTACGAACTCACGGACACACATACATACACACAGACATTTTTCAAAAACCACTTTTTTGGATTCCTGGGACCTCGAAACGTAAAGATTTGATGTTATCTCAATTTTCGAAATGTTATATGAATATCTCGTTTTCCCATTCAAATATGCTGATTTGTATATGAATTGTATTGGATACGCTCGACTGCAACTGTGCACAACATGATAATTGATTAATGAACTGTGTCTTTATATTTTTAGATGATTTAGACCTTTAAATATACTTCACTAATATGAGCGTAATACTGTTTGCAATAAACTACCTGTAAATATGCCTTTGTTACATTATTGCAATAGTAAGAGACAAAAACAACTGCGGATAACACCGTCAAAGCAAAATGTCATAAAACACAACCGCTATTATCCTGTAGGGGTTATCGGAGCTAAACTTCAATAACATGCCCATCTAATATCCTGAAAAATAATTCAGATTACTAGTTCATTTAGAATTTATAGTAGAATTATAGATATTCAGCAGTTTAGGACGTTCCGTTTACTCTTCTTCGAACTATTTTCTCATATTTACTTTAAACATTTCTACTATCTCGTACTTTATCTTAAAACTATTGGGATTCCTATAAATTTGACGGTATATACAATTTTGACACCTATAGCTAGAAAATAAAAAAATAGTGCGTTAAACATTAAAAAAATATATGCGTGAAGTGGATTATACCTTTGATGGCTCTACAAAAATAGAAATAATTCAGGGCATGGTATTGAGCGTTTCGCTTACTAAAGTGCCATTATCAGGAGACCATTAAAATTTAAAATACAGAAATTAAACTCAAAAAATAATATGATTCTAAAAACATTGGGAATAGTGTTTTATAAAAAGTATACCAATCATATACAAATTTCAATAAACCGACGCGGTAACTATAATGTTTACGTCTATTATATTGCTTTTCATATCCAAAATGGACAAATAAAGATACTACGTCTATCGATTTGTAAAAACCGGTGTGACGTTGCTAACTGCCAAATCTAGTAGACTGTAATTTTGATAAGATTCTCGTTAAAATTCTCAGAACGTTAGTTTATTAAAACGTGTGTTCCATAATTTCTCTCCTCACTCTCTCCTAAAATCCGAAATCTGTGTTCTGTAATCATCAATTCTGGCTGATTTATGTGTTTGACTTGAATTGTAATAAATCTAGAATACTTTCTTGATATTCCGGCAAGAAGTGGTGGAGCCAGCAAACCCCACATTTGTTACAGTATCAGTATTTGACAGTCCACCAATCACGAATAAATGTATCCAATCTGTCTCAAGGGAAGACTTCCGTGAAAATGTTTTAATTTCTTTTGCAACATAGTTGAGGTTTTATTTGATTTTATTACTATGTAACTTTATTACCATTTTCTAATGAATTAAAATAAGAAGAGCACATCCAGAACTTGTGTGTTTCAGATATCTGAAATGCACTGGTTTTATTTAAATTGGATTAAAACATATTAATTTTAAAATATTTAATTGAAATATGCATTTTTCTCAGAAAGAATAATCATTAAGTCATACAATTTTCACACATGGTTTCACTTTATTGCTTCAAAATTCATGACTTTTATCTGACATTAAAAATAAATGTATATATATATATATATATGTATTGTATGAGTGTTGGGTGATATACTTTTTAGTCAATTCAAATTAGAAAAAAAAAATCGGCAGCTATTGGAAGCGGCTGGAACCTCCCCACCCGGTGCATCTTTGAAGACGAAAAAAGAACTAAGAAATATTAAAATAGAAAAAAAAAAGTCTTGCGATCGGTCGGATTTGAACCTACGAACTTGAGTGTTAAATTTATAGTCTGCACAACAAGAACAACAATAACAATTTATTTTAAATTAAGGTTTACATGTATGCGCCGCTTTCATCACCAGGCATCCTTGTTGGGGGAGGACTGGCCACCCTTTTGACCAACCACACATCTCCTTTTGTATAGCTGCTCTATCTATTTTTGACGGAGAGTCCATGTTTCTTTTTAGTTTTAATTTATAAATTTCTAATCCTCGACCGATTTTATCTGACCGGTCGGGAGCGGTTACCGAAGGGTTGGCGACTATAATTCCGCTGGTCACTATATATTTTGAAAGTCTTTTCTTTTTTGACAAGTGTCAGTTACTTTTGCGCGCGAAAGACATCTTTCGCTGTCACTTTGACAGCTGTCCGATAGAATACATCTAAAAGTTGTTGGAGAACTGTCATTTTGACACCTGTCAAAAAAATCTTTAGGGGAAAATGTCACTTTGACAACTGTCGAAATTCTGGTTCCAAAACTTTCCTGGGGAATTTAGTTTTTTGACAGTTGTCCAAAAATTTTGAACTTGGTATTGCACTTTGTTTTTAGGTTATGGCTGTTTATATAGTTTTAAGGTTCTGATTAACGGAAGTGTAATCACATGGGTACCTTATGGGTTCTGTAAGCTCCACACAGCTATCACCGGCTTCAAACTTTCTCTTTTCTCGCGAAAAAACACAATTGGCTTGACGTTCTTAAAAAACGTGTATACTAGTCTGCATGCTTTAAGACACTAGTCTACCAAACGTTAGGTTAGACTATAAAATATATCTTGCACAAGAAGCGTGATTCTATAGATTGTTATTTTGTTCTTTTTAATTCTTTTCACGGAAACCAAATCGAAAGGGTGCAAGTGTGATATACCGTTGAAATCAGAATTTTTACTGCTTTTCAATAGTTCGATTACAAATTGTAAATAATCATAAACAACTTGTTGTACCAAAACGGCACTAAACGTAATCCGATCTCAACCAAAACCTTTTCAGATCTTCTGGAGCACTAAAGAAACCCTCATGCAAAGTTTCATCCAAATCCGCTTAGTAGTTTCCCTGCTATCGTGCTAACATACATACACACATATACAAACACACACTAGCCCAAGATCCCAGAGCCCCCAGACCTACGTCATTTTAGCAAAGCTAATATTTTGACAATAAATAGTGTAATATGTAGTTAAGAACGTATGCGTACTTGCTAGCTTGAAAGCGGGGCCCTTTTACAGGTAACAGGTGCAAAAGGTACATAAAAACCTTACTAACCTACGTTAAAGTATGATAGCCGGTTTTACTTCCACGTCCAGTGGAAGTATAGTAACGACAAAAAATTTTTTTAAAATTTTTATTGTTCAAAGAGGCTTAGAATGTCATGAACGTCGATATTTTAAGTTTGAGAAAAAAAAAATTCTGACTGTCGGTCTGTGTAACTTTTTTGTGTGCACGTTTACTCTGGAATCATTTAAGATATTGACTTGAAATTTGGAGCACATATGTACTCAACAAGATCTGAAACTAGATTATATTTTCATCTATTTCCGTCGAAGGGTTGGGGGGTAAATTGGGGTAAATCTGGGAAAAATCAAGCAGGTACGAGTCCATAAAATTGGTATTTAGTATATACAAGAGAAGCTAAGGTCTCAAAAAAATTTTTGGCATTAGCCACCCCGATTACCACCCCCACCCCATTATTGAAGGGGATAAAAAAAAATTGTGACTTAGTGTGTGTACAAAAACCAGAAACCTCAAAATATTTTTTACTTCATCCAGCCCCAGTACCACCCCCCTATCACCACCCTCACCCCACTACCGATGTGGGTTATCGTTTTATGGGTTTTTGGGGTAGAGGATTTCAAATATTATATTATTAAAGTTCCATAAACAATTATTACCACATACAAAATTTTTTCTTTGTGAGTGACTGATAGAAAATCTGGATGTGGAAGTAGTGAAGTTAAATAAAACTGCGGTGTTTTACCGAACTCGCCGTTAAGAGTTTGCTGCTTGTAAATACTATAGTCATTCAATAATTCATTAAGTTGAAACACCCCACACCCCAGTCGTATATTTATCTCTCTTTTTTGTTGAGACAGAAAAATATACAAATTTGGCAGTTTACGTGATCGTCTAGATTTTTAAAAGTAGGACCCAAATTTACGTTGTGATAGTAATTTGATTACACACAGATTCTTTTTAAAGTTTGATATTACTTGTTTCTATTTACTGATTAATTTATTTACCTTAATTTTGGAAACACTCATTTAATAGTTGATTTTACTTTGATACCTTTTATTTGACTGTACTTTCTTTAATACTGATTTTACAAATTGCATTTGTGATTGATTTATTTTGCCTAATATTTTTATTTTAATCTCACTTATTCCTGAAAAAGTAAAATATTGAAAGAAAACACAGAAAACGTTTTAATACGTTTATTTTAGTCAATTGTCATATTTCTTTGTATTATTGTATTATATAATTGTTGGGGCAATTGCCACAGTTTACATGAAAAGACGGAAAGTATTCGTGGGGACAATCGTCACACTAATTCGTAGAATAGTCAGGTCAGCTACGTAAACAATAAAATGAATTGTTTACAATGACAATTGTCATTATCCTGAAAGCTTTATAATTGACGTCGACATACGTAAAATTTGACACAGCTCGGGAAATGTCCCAGTCATGATACTATGGTAAAAGGCAATCAACAAAATCTCATCAAATTGCCACAACTCGTCGTAGATTTCGATGTTTCGAAGCGTAGAATTGTTTGTTGTTGTGGCTAGTTACAATTGCACTTGGCCGAGACCAATTGGTCCCATTTCGTTGTGTCGTTGTTATTTGTATATTCGTAGTATCGATGATATAGTGAAGTGACAACCAACAAAATCTTGTGTTTGCCTTTCGAAAATCTTCGAAAATGAATTGATAACAAAGAGCTGTGTTCAAATCTTATCATATGTAAATGATAACATTGATGAGGTATACATTACAGAGATGGCAATCAAGAATCTGCAAATGCTGAAGAATAATTAACTGCAAAATCTGCAATAACTCATTCGCGACTGTACTAAATATTATTTATATAGCTGATCGGAGTAATCATATTAAACAACAATCGTTGTAATAACATTTTAAAAACCCAACGAAAACTTTCCATTAATTAAATGACTAAAGATAGTTGCAAATCACAATCGTGAGTTAATTAATTTGAATGCTGAAAATGAATTTAGATAAGTAGGTTAGAATCAAAGTACCACAGTTGAGCATAAACTTGATGAAAATAGAGTTGACGCAGGAATAGAGTCGCAATTTTAAAGAGTTAAACTTCATTTAATATTGTCATTTTATTGAGTGAATTTAGAAAAATAATCTGAATATGTAATTTAATTAGTATTTCAAAGTTACGACCAAAACAAATGACAAAGGATATTTAATAATTGGTAATTTTAATACTTAGGCTCTGACAAACGGCGAAGTCTTGAAGGGTGACACTCACGGGCCCAGATCGCGACTCGAGTATGTTGTCCATTTTTACTCTTTTAGGCGGCTTCGTAAATCGCCCTGCGTTTTCCACCCCCGACTGACTGTTGGACTACGACGGCGAATATTCAATCGCTTAGCCTGTGAACGAAGCCTTCCCCAGAAGGTTGCAGACAGACGGCGACTAAATATCCCCTGGAGTAATGCAACTGACTCTCAGTGTTTACACAGCTATGATGTTTAAACTGTGCTTCTATGAACGAAACCGTAAGGTCGCAGACAAAAGAACAGAATAAATACCAAAGAGTGTTAAATAATTTCTGGGCACACACAGCCAAATATTCAACCTGTATTTCAATGAACGTTACCATAAAGGACGCAGATGAAAAACACAGGTGAACACGGAGATGGGTGCACCAAGAAGGTTGATCAAAAAAATCATTTTGTGCTGTGTTTCATGGTATTTATACGCGATATAATAAAGAAACAAAATTACGTTATACGCGAGAGTAACTGGAATAGTTAAAAAAGAGGTGAATTTTGAACGGGTCGTAATTTAGGCTATTTTACAAGAAAATCTGGGGCTTAACTGCATTAGAAATACGGCCTGTAATCGCTTGCGTTTCTGACTTGTTTGTTTATGTAACACATTCCTTAACCGATACGCTCAGTGCAAAGTTCGACTTTTAACGTCATTTTCAACCCTAGTAAAATGCTTTAAGAAGTATTATAATAAAATAATATTTCTATATTTAAGGAAATTATGTATGAATTATTTTTAATGGTTATTTTGAAATATTTAATTTTGATTAGAATTGTTTTAAAATTTGGAAATAAGTAAATTCTATTTAAAATTTAGGAAAATAATTTGTAATTACACGACCTAGATACGGGGTGTCTCATTCTCCCCCTCGTTGTTTATGCCTATAAGTGCGAAGCCAATTATGGTATGAACTACGAAACGCGTGAATTTGAATAACTGTGGTACCATGATTTAACAATTTTGTTCCTACCTCTGAAAAATTATTAAACCCCTAACATGGTCCTATCTTTACAAGTTACACTGCATTGGAATACCTAACAATGAATTTTAATATGATTTATCGTTACCTAACTTAATGGTTGTAAGACAAACTAAACTTTTCCTAACTAATTTTACAATTCTATTTCATTAATATTTACAATTAACTACACCAAAATATTTCTGTCGATATTATCTAACGACAAGTTTAAAACAAAGAAAAAAATTACTTTCTCCAGAATTATTCCAAAGCAAAATTTAAACTGTTCGGATATCTCCAGGACCAGAGCTGTGACCCCTAGTTAAATCTGAATTTATCCCCATATTCCAAGTTCTTATCCCTCGTTGCGGAATATACCTGATAACCCTTGAAGGTCTTAGGACAAAAATCTGTAACCAGGCCAGCGACAGGATCCTATCCAGGAGAGAAACTTTTACGCGAAATAAATAAAGTGACATACCACCTTTACGTGGCAAAGGATACCCCTGGAGAAACATATATTGCCAATTACGCAAAAATTAACGTTACTTCTGAGTAATATTTCTGGTGTATAAAGAAACAAATGCAAATAAATTTAAATAAAAATTTTAAGTTCCTAAATTTTTATATGTAACTGCAGCCTAAAAGAAATTAACATTAATGCTAAAGTGAAAATTATTATAAAAAAAAAATTAACCCTAACTTAAATCAAAATTTAAATTGAAAAAAAAAATAAATAAAAAACTAATGTTGAATGAATACGCGACCCTCACCCATGCCCTGTCGCCCCTTCCGAATACCCGCCCCTGCATTGACTTCTTTCTTCGGACCACTCTTTGGACCACGTCGCGCTCTCCCCCAGATTCCAAATCCCCAGTACGCCTCGGTGATGATATCCATTTACGGCTGCTCGAAGAAACCTTTGTCATCGTTGATATTCGCCCGACGTCGTATCCTTCCGTATTCGCAGTTACCCTTGTTAATGTGTAGCCAATCTATCCCAGGGACATGGTTGTATAACATGTACATCTAAGTTGTCTTCAGCGGGTTGTATCATTTTAGGGTTGGTTGTTTGTCGACAGTTGGTGGACAAGACGATGGAGACTATAAATTGTTGTTTATGTCGACCTGTACTCGATTCCAGGCCTGGGGTTATTCTTGTTACGTTCTTCTCCGTTGTCTCTATCTTCCCTATCCCATCTATATCGTTGGTCGGTACTCGCGAGCGCCTGTTGTGTGTACAGCGACGCCGAGGAAATAGACGGCGTCAAAATGTTCTCCTGGTGGCGGAGAAATTCGGCAGCGCTGGCAATAGATTTGGTGTTTTTCAGTTGCCATAACGATTGAATATTGGCAGGGAAATGTTTCATCAGCTCGGACACTAGGGTAGCTTCCGGTATGGGGTCAGTTAGCAAACGTGCCAACCCTATGTAGTAGGCAAAATGTGATTCCATGTTACGTCCACCTTTGCGTGACCAGCGGTCGGTAGTTATGAGACGACGAAGTTTATCTTGTTCTTCCTCGGACCAGAAATAACTTAGAAAGTCTGCCTTAAAATCGTCGAATGTTTCCCAGGAAATTTTGTAAATGGCTGACCAATCTTGTGCCGCATCGATTAGGGATTCATGTACCACGGAGAGTTTATTTTCTTCAGGTACATTCATCTTGTTCATATAAATTTCTAGCTCGTTCAGATATTTTACAGGGTGTTTGTTTTTACCCTGAAACTTAGGCATCTTCGGGCTCGGTGTGATATACATGGGACGGCTGTCGTTGACTGGAAACGGCGAGGCACGAGAACTAGTTGTGTCTCTGGAGGCGGCCATTTCTTGGACTTGCCGTCGGAGGTTAGCGGTGGCGGCTCGTTGTTCTTTATGCATGGCTACCAAACTTTTTCCTAATTGAGTAAGTAGTTGGCGTTGGCTTTCTCGCAGTTCTCGTATTGCTTCAACCAAGAGGTTCAGACTGGCTTCCATGGTTGGCGGCGGTGGAGGCGGTGCGACGTGGTCGGTTTCCATGGTTGGGGTGATGTTGTCTCCAAGGGACTCATCGGTACCTATTTGATAAAACATACGCAGTATCAGAAATTAAAGAAACAAAAAAATAATATCAATTTACGACTCTACATCCTGGTCACTCGGCACCAGTGAAACACCCCACACCTCAGTCGTATATTTATCTCTCTTTTTTGTTGAGACAGAAAAATATACAAATTTGGCAGTTTACGTGATCGTCTAGATTTTTAAAAGTAGGACCCAAATTTACGTTGTGATAGTAATTTGATTACACACAGATTCTTTTTAAAGTTTGATATTACTTGTTTCTATTTACTGATTAATTTATTTACCTTAATTTTGGAAACACTCATTTAATAGTTGATTTTACTTTGATACCTTTTATTTGACTGTACTTTCTTTAATACTGATTTTACAAATTGCATTTGTGATTGATTTATTTTGCCTAATATTTTTATTTTAATCTCACTTATTCCTGAAAAAGTAAAATATTGAAAGAAAACACAGAAAACGTTTTAATACGTTTATTTTAGTCAATTGTCATATTTCTTTGTATTATTGTATTATATAATTGTTGGGGCAATTGCCACAGTTTACATGAAAAGACGGAAAGTATTCGTGGGGACAATCGTCACACTAATTCGTAGAATAGTCAGGTCAGCTACGTAAACAATAAAATGAATTGTTTACAATGACAATTGTCATTATCCTGAAAGCTTTATAATTGACGTCGACATACGTAAAATTTGACACAGCTCGGGAAATGTCCCAGTCATGATACTATGGTAAAAGGCAATCAACAAAATCTCATCAAATTGCCACAACTCGTCGTAGATTTCGATGTTTCGAAGCGTAGAATTGTTTGTTGTTGTGGCTAGTTACAATTGCACTTGGCCGAGACCAATTGGTCCCATTTCGTTGTGTCGTTGTTATTTGTATATTCGTAGTATCGATGATATAGTGAAGTGACAACCAACAAAATCTTGTGTTTGCCTTTCGAAAATCTTCGAAAATGAATTGATAACAAAGAGCTGTGTTCAAATCTTATCATATGTAAATGATAACATTGATGAGGTATACATTACAGAGATGGCAATCAAGAATCTGCAAATGCTGAAGAATAATTAACTGCAAAATCTGCAATAACTCATTCGCGACTGTACTAAATATTATTTATATAGCTGATCGGAGTAATCATATTAAACAACAATCGTTGTAATAACATTTTAAAAACCCAACGAAAACTTTCCATTAATTAAATGACTAAAGATAGTTGCAAATCACAATCGTGAGTTAATTAATTTGAATGCTGAAAATGAATTTAGATAAGTAGGTTAGAATCAAAGTACCACAGTTGAGCATAAACTTGATGAAAATAGAGTTGACGCAGGAATAGAGTCGCAATTTTAAAGAGTTAAACTTCATTTAATATTGTCATTTTATTGAGTGAATTTAGAAAAATAATCTGAATATGTAATTTAATTAGTATTTCAAAGTTACGACCAAAACAAATGACAAAGGATATTTAATAATTGGTAATTTTAATACTTAGGCTCTGACAAACGGCGAAGTCTTGAAGGGTGACACTCACGGGCCCAGATCGCGACTCGAGTATGTTGTCCATTTTTACTCTTTTAGGCGGCTTCGTAAATCGCCCTGCGTTTTCCACCCCCGACTGACTGTTGGACTACGACGGCGAATATTCAATCGCTTAGCCTGTGAACGAAGCCTTCCCCAGAAGGTTGCAGACAGACGGCGACTAAATATCCCCTGGAGTAATGCAACTGACTCTCAGTGTTTACACAGCTATGATGTTTAAACTGTGCTTCTATGAACGAAACCGTAAGGTCGTAGACAAAAGAACAGAATAAATACCAAAGAGTGTTAAATAATTTCTGGGCACACACAGCCAAATATTCAACCTGTATTTCAATGAACGTTACCATAAAGGACGCAGATGAAAAACACAGGTGAACACGGAGATGGGTGCACCAAGAAGGTTGATCAAAAAAATCATTTTGTGCTGTGTTTCATGGTATTTATACGCGATATAATAAAGAAACAAAATTACGTTATACGCGAGAGTAACTGGAATAGTTAAAAAAGAGGTGAATTTTGAACGGGTCGTAATTTAGGCTATTTTACAAGAAAATCTGGGGCTTAACTGCATTAGAAATACGGCCTGTAATCGCTTGCGTTTCTGACTTGTTTGTTTATGTAACACATTCCTTAACCGATACGCTCAGTGCAAAGTTCGACTTTTAACGTCATTTTCAACCCTAGTAAAATGCTTTAAGAAGTATTATAATAAAATAATATTTCTATATTTAAGGAAATTATGTATGAATTATTTTTAATGGTTATTTTGAAATATTTAATTTTGATTAGAATTGTTTTAAAATTTGGAAATAAGTAAATTCTATTTAAAATTTAGGAAAATAATTTGTAATTACACGACCTAGATACGGGGTGTCTCAAAGTTCTTCATTTTCTATTTTAAATGATGATATTCGACAGGTTTGCATTCGTGTAACTTCCTATATTATTAGATCAGTGATTACCGTATTTTTAATTTCTAAAAATGACTTGAAATGTAACATTTCCAATCCCACTGCCATCAAAAGATGAAGTCTCTTACACCTGTTGAAGTGTTTCCTTTCAAGAAATCCATTTAATGAGCCCATTACTAGCAAATTACTTTGCATCATAACATTAGATAAGCCGCAGTCATTTATTACTTTGCCTACAGCTTTGAAATAAGCCATCATAATGTGGAAAGGTCCTATGTGTATAAATAAATTATAAAATTTAGGTTTTTCAGTAGCTAGGATTTGTAAGGCTACGTTCGCAATCACAAGATCGTAAGTGACTTGAATGGAAGGTTGTTTTAAGTCTTGACAAATTTGCTGACTTCGCTTCATAGTCTCCAGAACTATTGATGTATTCGTAGGTGATGAATTAATGGAAGTTAGATAAGAAATTATTTATTTCGGATTATTATCGCCACTTAAACTATTGAAACCAACCCCAAATCGGAACATTTGGTAATTGTAAAGCATGGCTAATCATCCAATTAGTATCTATTGCAGTATATAATTTTAAATTGACAGGTAAATATTCAACTTCATGGACCGACAATTGCAGATCATCTGTCATCCTTGATTTCTTAGGGTAAGCAACTTCATCCAAAGATATAGCTTCAAATGTTCTCCGTCTTCTTTTCTTCACTGGACTAGGGTAAATTTGATATTTCTGATATATCTAGAATATTCAAATCAAAATTATGGTAGATAATGCCAATAGTATCATGCAACGTATCTTTGCCACTTCTTGTTTCCACAAACAGATCAAAATTGTCGTAGTTAACACAGTACAGAGATCTGAAAATTTTTTAATTGTTTAAGACATAAACTTGATTTTTGTATTGAAGTATATGTCGCTTTCAGCTCTTCAATTCCTGGATAACTGACGCAATGTCCATATCTATGAATAATATCAATAACTTTTCTACTACTGCTTAAGCTTTTTAAAGCCATTATTAACATAATGTGCTTTGATATTTTGAATTTTTCGTTGTGTAATCCATATTATTATTATATTATTATTACTTTTATCGTGCCTTGGGGGATGTTAGGCCCTTCGGATTGAGCTAGCTGCTTATAAAAGGTCTTATAATAGTACCCCAAGTAACATTTACAAAATTTAGGCTTGCTACTATAACGTAGGTTCCCTAATTTTCTTCGAGATTAATGGCGTCTGGCGGAAGTTAGGGCCCACGGAAAGTGTCTGGCAATAATGAATGTTAGTTTTTAACAATGTTGTGTAAAACATATATAAAAACCAGCTATCAAACTTTACCGTATTTTTTTTTTAACAGTTTAACGTCGGCCTATTTCCGCTACCAGGGCCTATCACCGACGCCAGGAGACGAGCTACCCCCAACCTGGAAATTTTGCCGAACCTCTTCCCTTAAGAAGAGTAGGGATCTTTTACTTGCCTAACATTTAATAGACAAGGGACCGCCTGCTTTACATCCCCTCCGAAGGATGGTATATCCACTACGTAATCCTCGTCTGAAATTACGTAACTTCCGAGTATACACTGATATACAAGCCTCTAGAAGGTGGGACGAGAACGCTGTATTTCCCAAGATGCGAGCCCATCCAAGTACTAACCGCGCTCGACGTTGCTTCAACGGAATATCGACTGATATTCACATTGAAGTCGCCTCTACGCTCGCCCCAACTTTACCGTAGGTTAGTAAGGTTTTATGTACCTCTTGCACCACCGATTAAAGAACTTATATCTAGATACATAACAGGCTATCTTTTCACTATATACCTTGTTTGCTCCTAACATAGTCACATTATATGTCCATTAAAATGGATAGATGAACATCACATCCCATAGGCAACAGTGGCGTTGTGTGCGTAGAAAATGTGTAGAATGGTAAATATTTTCATTAAAATGAATTATTGCAGTTCCTGCATTACCGGCTCTTTATATAACGTGATGTAGGCATACGATATTACAGTAAGATAAAACAGTAAGATAAATATGTATTGAAAGGATATTAAAATTTAATTGCTATTTACTTTATAACTGTAAACTGAACTTCATCATGTTACGACTATGGAACGATCGATTTTCTTCTTTTCTAAACTGCTTTCTGCAAACGGCACAGCACTACACTATTTATTTGCACAAAATATATTGTCACTAAACTGTGTAAATATGAATAGAGAATATTATTTAGGTATTAAGCAAATCACAACTTAAAATAAAATTACTTTTTCACCAGTTTTTGGTCGGAGAACACGAAAAACATTTATTGACATTAATGGCCGAACTGTCAACTGTGATTATGATAATCGAACTGAAGCCGATCGTGCACGAGCGGCCGCGAATACGCCGATGGGCCAATCAGCAACTTATGGGAAGAAGTGCCTTAGATTGTGAGTCTTTCAGCGACAAATAAATCAGTGCCATTATGTATCTAGATATAAGTTCTTTAATCGGAGTTTTGCACCTATTATCTGTAAAAGGGCTCCGCTTTCAAGCTAGCAAGTACGCATACGTTCTTAACTACACACTATTTATTGTCAAAATATTAGCTTTGCTAAAATGACGTAGGTCTGGGGGCTCTGGGATCTCACTCTACACAGACATTTCTCAAAAGCTACTCTTTTGGGTTCCTGGAACCTCAAAACGTATAGATTTGATGTTATTTCAATTTTCGATTTTGGACCAATGTTAGTAATCTCCCACAATTCTATTATGGTTAGGTTAAAACGCCGTTTTAGGGAAAAATTTTGAACAGCAGCATAGAAAGTAAGTATTCAACTTTTAGAACAATGTTTTGATTATGTGCAAAAAGACATACAAGGCTTATTTCTTATCTTCTGAGTGTTTTAATCTCTCGCTTTTAGAAATATTGCTGACTGAGAAATTGATAATTGATTTAGGTTTCTGTTGGTAAAAAGAGTAGAGGCTTCGTGTTGAGCGATTGATTGTTCTAAAATAGTATAAAAATGTTATATGTTTTATAATTAAGAATAAAATACACATTTTTCTGATAATATATCCTTGTTTTGTTGATTTCTTACAAACATTTGAGAGATTATTGAAAAAGTAAAAAGAATAGCGGTTTTAAACTCCACTTCAGAACCTCATCTTCGATCCATCTATCCTTAAAGACTGGGGCTTACTTTTCGAAATACGATGTAGTTTATTTTGTTCTCTATCTTAATTTACCTATATTTACAGGTATAATATATGAAAACTACATATTTTGCATGTTTTTCCCTAACTTTGACCAGCAATATTTCAGCTTATTTTAGTCTTACGAAGCTCATCAATACTCATTTTTTTCTCATAAAATAAAGAAGAAAAATTTACTCTACATCTTGTGCAAACTATTACATTGTTTTCCAGTTACAACACAAAAGTGATAAAAGGACCTATCTTGCCATTTTAAATTGCTATCCAAGTCGAATTGGTTTCTACAAATGTAGGTACACTTTATTTACGTCGCAATACACCAGAAAAGTAGAGAAACCACAGTTGCCAAACATTTCCTATTCAAATCCTTCAAGTCCTAATTACCAAAACCTATTTAATGAGAAAAGTGCAAACGACTGAACTTAGTCACGTATTATTGTGTATGAGCGCACTAACATTGTATTTGTTTGAGATGCACAGCGATTAGTTGTTGTATCTTAATGTATCCAGCATACCTCTTGTTATTTGTCCACGTCCTTTGAAGATCTGAGAGAACAGCAGTAAGAGAAAGGGATTAAAAGTTTACAAGGAAGGGTTTTCAGGAGATGAGTTTGTTAAAAAGCCAAAAACGTGTAACGCATCGCTGACATCAAACGCTCCAGCTGAAATGAATTTCTGTTATGTGTGTATTTCCTTTCAAATATTATAACATGGCTTTTACAGTGAAATGATTGCGCTCGGAAACCTTCCCAATTATTTTTTATATCTAGCAGGACGGTATACTGGGTTTGTGCTTTTTCTTGTTCATCAGTTTTGTTGGTACACTTGACGTCAAAACAGGTAGTTATAATCAATATCAATATCTTGCACTTGCGTTTAATATGGATGCTAGTTTATTTTACAGTTCATATTCTGTTGTGCTACACAAAAACACAGTATCTTCATTCTTTGTCAAAATCGAATTAAAGATATAATTGGATTACTCAACAAATTTTCTAGCTAAAAAGTATAAAATGAATGAAAAATTGTAACTTAAAATTATTTAAAAACATTTTTTTAAAAACCGTTATTTGTATGTATTCATTATAATTCAACTCTAGATACTAGACATAAATACCGTACAGTTGACAAAAATGCCGCATTTGATATTAAAATTGATATAATTAGAGCATTTGCGCGTATATGTCGTTTATGTATAGTTTTTAAATTTCTGAGTCTGCTCTGACAACAGCTATTATGTTTGTAGATGCGACTTTCATATTACTAGTGGAGTCAAATTAGGATTATAGTTTGAATTGTCTGGTCAGGGCAGTTTTTCTGTTTTATCGTGTTCAGTCGGTCAACTTAACTTCACAGCTCAGTTTTGCAGTTTCTGCGAGGTCAGCGTATTGTTTATTTGAATAATTTAATTTTTTAGGCCGTTTCTTCCATCGGTTTTCTTTGAATATATCGAAATCAATAAGTCCTATGGAAAGTAAAAAAAAAAGAAGGAAAATGTTCGTTTTCAGCTGTACAATAAAAGTACATAAACTATAATTTACTCCAATTGTTATTATTATTTAAATAAAATTGAACATTGCACAATTATGCGTTTTAAAGAAATCACTGTTCTTTTAAAAATAACGGATAATATTCAATGAAATTTTGAAAAAATATAGCTCTTATAAATTACAATCACCATTTAATATTTCAAATCAGAATAATTATTAAAACGGCTCAAATATACAATTGTTGCTACCCCCCAACCTTGTGAAATCCTGCCATCAAGACCAAGATATATGTACGATGGCTCAAATTGTAACATGCTGTAAGTACTTTAAGATCACGGGAAAAAACATTTTTTTTCTAAATTTAAACCTGTTTTATTGCAGTTGTTTAGTTTTCGAAATTTTAGTTATAAACAAATTCAAATAACTCCCTGTTTTTTTTATGAAATCAAAAACGGTAAACGAGTAATGAAAAGATTAAAAAAGCCAACTTAAAAAAAAAATGTTCTACTTGCATTTGTAGCTAAGATATGTTAGTTTTTATGTTTAGGTCACTTATAAATAAACAAATCGATATTTCTTCTTGGAATTTGGGCTGGTTATTCCCCAATGCTTTTTATAGTAGGAGAGAGGTGGCAAACATTATGATGAACGATAATATTCAAAATTTTCACTCATGGCAGTCCATTCTTTGGTCTTTGGGTATGTCAAAACCGATCGTCTACCGTTTCAAATTGGAAGCATTAATTTGGGGGGGTGTATTAAAACAGGGGTGGTTTTAGGTTTTAGTGAACCATATTGTTTAAGAAAAATTTTGCAGGGGTGACTAATATAGTTAGTATAAACGGCATTTCTGCCTAGGCAGACGATTTTTCTGGTAGCATTATCATAGCAGACGCAACTCAAAATGGAAAAAAATCACATTTCGGTAAACCATATTGTTCAAAAATAATTTTCGCGTCCTTCGATTTGTCTACTCATGGTTTAATAAATAACGAATCGGCAGACGAAAAAATCGGTAGCATCGCCTTAGCAGACGCTGCCAAATTGACAGATCCGGTTTTGATGAACGACATTTATCAAGAAAAATTATGTAAGGAATGATAAATACAACAACTCAAGATTACATTCTCGCCCGGGCAGACGATTTTTTTCGTAGCTATGTGTATGGCAGACGCCTGTTAAAGTGGTAAAAATCACGTTTAGGGATCAAGAATAATTTGTGCGTCTTTCGATTCGTCTTCCTATGGTACAATAAATAACGAATCGGCAGACGAAAAAATCGGTAGCATTTTGCTAGCAGACGCTGTCGAAGTGAAAAATTTTAATTTTTTTCTTCTTATATAAATAGGTTTAGAATGTTGCGACGAAATTTTAAGTTTGAACAACAAAAATCTGTCTCTAACATTTTTTGTGCGCACAATTACTCTGGAACTGTTTAAGATATTGATTTATGGTGTGTCTATGTACTGTAACGAGATCTGGAACTAGATTATATTTTAAGCTTATTTTGTCGAAGAGTTAGGAGCAAATAGGCAAATCAAACAAGTAAGAATTAATAAAATTGGGATTTAGTGTATGTACGAGAAACCAAGGTCTTAAAAATTTGATGACATCAGCCATCCCCACCCCATTATTTAAATGGACCAAAGGTCTTCATTTTTTTTTGACATCAGCCACTGCCGCTACCCCCACCCCATATTAAATGGGCTAAAGAAATAAAATTGTGATCAACTGTTTGTACGAGAAGCAAAACTATCAAAACATTTTGCCATCGACCACCCCCACGGCCACCCCGTTACCTTCGTCCCATCATCAAATTACCCTCTTTGATGGTATGTGGAAATAGTGATTCCTTAGATAGCAGTTTTCAAACAAAGAATTCCTCTGCATACAAAAAATCGGTGACAGTTCGTTATATTTCCTGTGCGAATAAAACAAAAATAAAAATCTGACTTTAAACAACAGATTTATTACTTCTATACAAATAAAAAAATAACATAACAAAAAGCCTACAATACATTATTTTCAGAACATAATAATCTAAAAGCAACAAATAATATGTATAGCCATAAGAATATCAATCTATCATATAAGGCTATAGTGTAAGGAACATACAAATGACTTATTGATAACAGTAACTGATATTACCAAAAGGAAGATTAAATACGATATCACAAGCAATTTATAAATTAAATATGCATTTAAAAAATCAGCATCCTTACTTAACAAAAAACAAAAACTCTGATATATAAAAATGCCTAGATACCTACATGGTATTATTACAATATGGTAATATCATAATAAACAAATAAATATTGTTTAAAAAGTAACAAAAAGGTCTTTTTTTAACTCGCTGCTCCTCTACCATAGAAACTAATTATGGGATACGAGGGGAATACATCTTTAAAGTTTCCCAAATTCGGGGTATTAAATATATTTCCATCCTGATAGTTTGAAATATCAAATTTCTCTCGGTTATCTATTATAAAATCACGTCTATTTAACCGTCTATTTGCCCCCAACCATTCGACAAAACAAGCTTAAAATATAATTTAGCTCCAGATCTCGTTACAGTACATATAAGTCAATATCTTAAACAGTTCCAGAGTAATTGTGCACATAAAAAAGGTTACAGACAGACCTACAGACAGATTTTTGTTGTTCAAACTTAAAATTTCGTCGCAACATTCTAAACCTATTTATATAAGAAACGAAAAATTAAAATTTTTCACTTTGACAGCGTCTGCTAGGAAAATGCTACCGATTTTTTCGTCTGCTGATTCATTATTTATTGTACCATAGATAGACGAATCGAAAGACGTAAAAATTATTTTGATCACTATAGTTCACCGAAACGTGATTTTTGCCACTTTGACAGGCGTCTGCCATACACATAGCTACGAAAAAAATCGTCTGTCCGAGCGAGAATATAATCTTGAGTTGTTGTATTTATCATTCCTTACATAATTTTTCTTGATAAATTAACTCCTATATAAAAAAGTCTATTTGACAGTCACATTTTGTCACTTTGACAGCGATAAAAAAGGTGCATCGTTCTTTATCACGATAAAAATGCCTGTTCCTCAAAAGCAGAGTATATCTAGTAGTCGCACGTCATTTTGAAATCTGTACTGTCGGCTATAATTTTTAAGTCTTGTGGAAACTATACTGTACGATATGAGTCGTTTTGAGAAAATTATAATTATTTTTAATTGTTGTTCGTTCACACATTCTGTCGTTAATTTATCTTGCCAAAAATCACTCGAGCTTTTCTTTTATGGATACATTTCTTTTTAACTCAATATTTTGCCAATCAGTAATTTTGCTCGAAAAACTGACATTTGACAAAATCATGTCAGTTTTTCTCATAAAATCACTGATTGGCAAAATTATTTCGTTACAAAGAGAAATTTATCCGATAAAAAAAAGCTCTTGTGATTTTACTGTTGATAAATGTCGTTCATCAAAACCGGATCTGTCACTTTGACGGCGTCTGCTAGGGCAATGCTACCGATTTTTTCGTCTGCCGATTCGTTATTTATTAAACCATAAGTAGATAAATCGAAGGACGCGAAAATTATTTTTGAACAATATAGCTCACCGAAATGTGATTTCTTGCCATTTTGAGCGTCTGCTAAGATAATGCTACCAGAAAAGTCGTCTGCCTAGGTAGAAATGCCGTCTAGACTAACTATATTAGTCAAACATGAAAAAATTTTTCTTGAACAATATGGTTCACTAAAACCTAAAATCATCCCTTTTTGAATACACCCCCCAAGTTAATGCTTCCACTTTGAAACGGCAGACGATCGGTTTTGACATACCCAAAGACCAAAGAATGGACTGCCATCAGTGAAAATTTTGAGTGTTATCGTTCACCATAATGTTTGGCAGCTCTTCTACTATATTTTGTTTCTACTGTTTGAAGATAATCCAAAGCTACAATTGTTAAAATAACATCGAATAAATTTTTTTATAACTTTTTTAATTTTTGTCACGAAAATGGTAAACCAACCTAAGTTTAACAACTACCCTTATGTTCATGTACACAGCTTTGTAAAACTTTTAATATTACTGATACAACAAAAAAAATATTTCGGGAGCGGAATTTGAACCTGAGAAGTCTGCATCCTGAAAAAAAGTGTCAGTTGCATTATTCACTGGGCTATTTAGCAACTAAAGTCCGGTTTGTAAAAACATAATATAACATTTAGATATATTTGGTGATTTTCGAATCTAACAAAATCGCTAAAGACCACTTTCTTGCTTCTATACAGTGTCTTTTAACAGTTGTAGCTTTGGATTACTTTCAAGTAGCAGAGACAAGTTTTAAGTTATAAGTGACCTAAACGTAAAAACTAACGTATCTCGACTCCAAATGTAAGTAGAGCATTAAATTTTTATTAAGCTGGATTTTTTAATGTAGTTTCATTACTCCTTTACCGTTTTTGATTTCATAAAAAAACCATAGAGTTATTTGAATTTGTTTATAACTACAATTTCGAAAACTTTAAACAACTGCAATAAAAAGGGATTTAAATTTACCTTAAAGTACTTATAAGAAGCTACAATTTGAGCCATCGTACACATTTCTTGGTTTTAACGGCAGGATTTCACAAGGATGCAATGTTTTAGTAACAATTGTATATTTGAGCAGTTTAAATAATCATTTTGATTTGAAATTTTAAGTGGCGAATGTACTTTATAAGAGCTATATCTCTCCAAAATTTCATTGAATACTATCCATTATTTTTTAAAGAACAGTGATTTGTTTAGAGACCCATAATTTTGTAATATTCAATTTTCTTTAAATAATAATAACAATTGGAATGAATTATAGTTTATGTACGTTTATTGTACAGCTCATAACGAACATTCTCCTTTTTTTTTATTGTTTTCCATAGGACTTATAGATTTCGAGATAGTTGATTCCTGAACACGTTAAAACAAAAAAATTACCCTGACCAGACAATTCACATTGCGAATTTTTTAGTCCTAATTTAATTCCACTATATGCATTTATAGACATTTTAGAGCAGCTTGCTTTCCGTTGTTCTCTTACGTTTCTTTTAGTTTTTTGTTTTTAGTCCGGCAGCGGAACAGTGTTTTTTCCCTGAAGTGAAAATTTTCGTATTAAGTTTTTTTTTTAACGAATTCTCGTAGATTTATATGTCTATTTACCATATCCGACTGATGACAAGCTGGCATCTTTGAGCAACTTGAGATATACTGAGTGTTTCAAAACAATAAGATGATTTGTTTTTGGCTTTACGATGCGTCGTACGGAAAAAGGTAATCTATGCAAAATAAAACATAATTAAATTTCCTACAAGAATATCTATATTCATTTTCTTCCTATGTGTTGTAGTTTACGAGATATTCGCCAGCCAAACTAGATAATTAAAAAAAAAGTATTAGGTACCTTGAATATTTCTATCAAAGCGGTTTACCCTGGTCTGCTAATAAATCCCAGTCACAAAACAATCTTTATTTTACAACACTCAACGTATTTACTAACGTAATATTTTGTCGAAATCTATACATTTCCTTAAATACACAGTGTGACTCACTTAAAATGAAGACGCCCTTACAACTTTTTTATTTTGTTTTCGATTTGAATCAAAATTTACTCAAGTATAGAACAAATTAGGATCTACTTATGACCAGAAAAACATTCACCTGCTACAAAGGCAAAGCCACCTGTGGTACCAAAATATGCTGAATCTTATTAACAAAATGATTGTATATGTTTTTGGCTTTAAACTTGAATACTACTTAGTTCTTAATTTTTTCTCATTGTTGTATGGTCACAATAACGAATTATGACAATCTCATTTCGGTACTCAAAGCACTATCTTTGAAGAGCAAAACCTCAAAATTGTGGGTCGATTGCTTAATTAAGCCTGTGCTTTTGATGATGATGTACGTACGAGCAGAAAGAGAGGGTGACTGGGTATTACATATAGGTGTAGTTGAAGAAATGATGCCATGCATATTTCTTTGCTGTGGGTCATTTTAACTATGCACGTTATGGTTTAGTATATCTCAGAGAAATGCAAAAACTACCAAAAGAAATTCTTTCTCATTTTCTTAAAGGAAATCACGTAATGCATCACAATGCAGGGCTATGGGATGGAATATGGAGTGACATGTTTATTGAAACAACGTTTATGAGGTATGGTCAAAACCGAGGCGGCATCGTCGGAATCACTTTTAAACCAGAAACTTTAAAAATATGGGCTTGCATATATGTAGTCATATTGAAGCAGACATCGAACAATTATGCGATAAAGGTAAAGAAGTAATGCAAGACAAACATAAGGAACAGATGTTATCTAGTTTTAAAAAAAGGATACTCTTTGTCATACATGGGCGAAGTAAATCAAGATATTAGTGACATTACAAATCAGGCTGCCAAATTTATATCTGCATGCTATGGAAAACTTAATTGCGAATCAATATCTGAGGCTCGTGTACGTCTGTGGGCTGAGAGAACAGCGTGTGAAAGGTCACAATTACCTCTTTTACGATCTCTTCCGCCAACAAATGCAGCATTTATTGAAAACGTGAAACGTGCCCACTTACAGACCTGCATTTGGAAAAATGCGTTGCAATCAGATCTTTTAAGTCTACAGCCAACCAGTTACGGCTTTTATAAAGATGTGAATGTCAAGTATTTGAATGAATGAAGTGAATGAATGAAAGAATGAATGACAATGAAGGCGAAGAAGATGAATGTTCACTTTCCAATGATGAAATCGATTCAGAAAATGATGAAGTCTAATACATACCCAGCTAACAATTTAGGTGTCGGCGACTTCAGCTAAAGGAAATTCGACCAAAATAGGTCGAAATTAGGTAATTTTAAAGTTTAATTGGTTAAGTCGCTGTGTTCCCTATTATGTACAGGTAAATTATTAGTGAAATTAATGACTTAATAGGTTATGAAAAATATTTACTAGTAACTATTTTCACCTAATGGGGGGGGGGGGGTAGGTGAAAAGTGACCTATTTGAAACAATTTGGTAATGTAAATAAGGGAATATTTGTGACTTAATAAGTAATATTTTCGTTAATGACTTACTTATTAAGTAATTTTGTTGACGTTATCAATATACCCTGATAGGAGATATTAGTGAAGTGTATTGAAATGACTAAATAGATGATGGTATGTCTTGAAGAGAGCTTCTTAGATACCTAATAAGGACCCTAAAAATACTTATGTTTCCACCAAAAAGTCGAAATGACTTTATTATTCAACCAATAAGTTATTTGCACTTATTGGTCAAAATTATTAATTACTTATTTTGTCGAATTTTACCAACATAAGTGACGCGCAGGAAATTGCGTATAGTATTAAGAACTTGCCGTCATTATTCATGTTTCTGTGGTCCAGTGTGATTGTGTTGCCATCTCCTTCATTTCACTTTCTCCGTAATAACTTTAAAATACTATGAGTAAAAGAAAAGTGACATACACGACTGATTTTTATCGCCAAGTTGAGAAAATAAGAAGTAAAAATGAAATACAGTGGAAAACTGTGCCCAGCAAATAATTATTCTGTTAACGTCTCTTGTACACAAGCCGTGAAAGCTATCCGTGAAACCGTCATAGGACAAACTGCATAAAATCTACATGCTTCATCATCTCGTTCAGATATTGAAGATCCATCTACATCTACGTTTTTGTGCCGCCGCAACTGAGGTATTGAGCGGCACAAACTCGTTCACTAGTCGCCTACTGTACCCATTATTTTATACTGTAAAAAAGACATCCATTTTGCAAATCAGAGTTCAGATAAATAAGCAAGCTAGTTAAAATTAGAAAAAAATAACTCTGAACAAGTAATAATTTTGGTTTCAAGTTGATTCATTGTTTAATTTTTTGGCACTTCCGGCGGCTCCTGCATTATGGCGCCCGGGGCGGTTGCCCATCAAGAGAGGCTTTAACATGATTGTTCTCGCTTGCCGTGCTCTCTCTTGCTCTTATTGTCATCCCAATACGTACACTTTCCGATACTGTATACATTATGTTACATGCATGACCATTTTATGGTTTATAAAATAAATATAACTTTATAAGTACATAGAAACCTATTTTCTACGTAAAAATAAGTACACTAAGGGAATAGTCTGAGCACAAATAAACACTAACAATCGAATAAAGTAACCTGTTGGTTCACGTAATATCTAATAGGTGAAATCACCTATTATGTATGAAATAGCCACCAAAACGAGACCTGTTAGGTTATAGAATAACCCCCAATAAGTGAATTTAGTGATTTACGTAGAATTAACGACATATTAAGTGCTAAGTAGATACATTAAAACAGGGGACCAATTGGTGTAACATAACGTAATTAGGTGAAGTAATTACAATTATGTGAACAAATATTGGTAATATCAGACACTTATTACCTAATAGATGGCAAAAATAGCTTGTTTTTCACTAATCTCTAAAGATGAAGTCAAAAATATTGGTGGAAATTAAGTTCTGACACCTATTAAGTAACATTGCAAGGAAGTAGCCATATTTATTCGAAAATACGGAACGCCGAAAACTCGCCATGAAAATTTAAACTTTTGTTTTTGGAAATAATTAAATTCATAAGTATTTATTGAACATATTGAGAATTATTGAATTATTATAAGCTTGAAAAAATAGAATACCAAGTCAAAAACTGAAAATAAAAATTTTATATAGTTAAAAGTTTTTTTTTTCTTTATAATAGTAGGTATTTTTAAAGGGTTTAGTAATATTTCAAGGTACAATGCCTAATTTCAACAGAAAAAATCATTCCCTAGTAAATTCTTGCATATATGCAGTGCAAATTAAACCATAGTCAAGGTTAAAAATATGTCTCATAAGTAGTTAATAAGTAGGTACTTAGTTATTATTATCAACCATTATATAGGTATATAGTTTTGACGATGCAGTTTTAAAGCAAGTATAAAAGGTAGAAAATAAGTAATCCGCTACGTAGATTTAATGTATTTTCGACATAAAAAAGGTTGTCTGACAACCTAACCTAATAGATCCAATAACACCTATTCAGCTTGTTTTCCACGTCGAATCGACGTGTCAAAAAACACCATTTAGGTTGATTCGGCGTCGAATTTAGGTCCTATTTCACGTATCGAAATTGGTGGCGTCACCTGTTCGACATCGAATCGACGTCGAATAACACCTAAATTGTTAGCTGGGTATAAGTATAATATACTTTTGGAACATCCTGTATTTAAAATTTTTTGTTTAAATTTTATGTAAACCTTATTATGAGAAGCAAACAATCTGTAAAAAACCCGTTTATTTACATAAAATTTACAAAAAAAATAAAAAGAGCGATATTTCACCTACTTACTTATCGGACACCCCATATCTGGAGAAGCTCAAGGATGACGCTTTGTCATCACTTGGATATCAAAACTAGGAGACCCTTTGACCCCAAATCCATTTTGAAAAAACTTAATACGAAACTGTTGGGTTTTCTCAGTGGCTGCCTGACTATTTGGTTAACGAAGATTATAAAGAAAATTTACATTTCATAAAATTACTCTCAGTTTTTCTATCAAATATGGTGGTTACGCCTAGTAAAATTTTGAGTTTACTAGCAAAGTATACCATATGTGATTAATATTTATATCATATGCCATGAAGTTGTAGTCATATTAAATTATTGCACATATAATTAAAGTAATTGATTATGTAGATACTAATATAAATGTATTTGATACAAGCAATATTTACAAAAACTATATCGGTTTCTGTGCACTCAAAACTTTGATTGTGATTATCTTAGTATGTGATTCTTGTCAAACACGGCAGTATTTTGCATGTAACAAGTAGTTTCTTACCTCCATCCTAACTTATAACTGGATCATTAGAATTAACTGAAAATATTAAATTAGATACATTTATAGAATATCTCTTCAAATGTACTTATTCATTTCAACTAATAGAATATTACTATGAAAGTGTAGACAGACTAAAATATTCATATATTTTTTTTAACTCGAAACTGCATCTTGGAATTCATAATTGATTGATTGATTGATTGATTTACCAGCATGCGGTAGGTATTGCTGCCACTCCCAGGGTTATACAGCTGGGCCTGCTACGTCCACGCTGGGTTGGACTAGGGTCATGCTTGTTGCCAGCAGCGAGAGCCACATGGCGCATGGTAAAGGAATATGGGATGGGAGGTGTAGGTATTTATGAGATGCGTTACCGCATTGTGTCGTGAGGGAACGTTTAAGCTCCCTTTTTTATGTTTTTGGTTCTGGGCATCTGCCTCTTCTGAATCTTCGTGTGAAATATGTGCTGTTTCTTGATATGGAGTGTTTATGATCCTACTTTTGTGTTTCTGCTTCTTCAAATCTTCTTTTGCTGAGTCTTCTGATTCTTCGGTTTCCGATGCTGGGTTGGATTTGGGTCATGCTTGTTGTCAGCAGCGAGAGCCACATGGCGCATGTTTTTTTTTCTCGCTTTTCTTTCCTAGTTTGTTTATGATTCTCGATTGTTATTTTCCACGCGTAACATGGTCTCCCTATTTTTAGTTTGCTGCTATTCAGTGTTAGCGCTTTCTTCTGTTGTGCTTTTTGCTTTAACCTTCTTGGTCCTTGCCCTTATCTCTTTGCTTACTAGGTATGGTCTATTTGTGTGATTGAGCTTCCATTACTCCAGGTGTCAATGCAGGTTTGACTTTTGCTCCATGTATTTCTTATTGTTAAGTCAAACATGTGTGTTAGGTCTTTCAGCGCGTTTCCATTTTTGTTAGGCCGTGTGTGGTGTATATGTGCACTGAAGTCTCCTAATAGTATAATGGACATTTTTCTTGATTTTTCATAGCGTTGGTGTGTGCTGGTTTTTTCTTTCTAACTGATGCCTTAATGCTCCATATAGACAGTCCTCTCTTCAGTTATTACTGATTTCTTTCTCCTATTTCATTGCACTATATATATCATGATTTATTGCGTTAGAGGGGAAGCACTGTGTAAAGTTTTGGTTTATATACTTAATTAAACACTAACTAATATTTCTTATCAATTACCGAAAATGTTCCGATATATGTATTATTTTACAGACACATCCACTTATACTTTTTTTTAACTATATTTTTTATACGTTGTCACTATTTAACTTTTATAAACTTTTATGGGTATCCATTGGTGACAGAGCATTATAAAGCACGTCTAGTCGCCTCGACAGCAAGATGACAAGTCCAATGTGTTGCCGCGTTGTGTTCGTTATTTAATGTTTATGCTCCTCTTTTTGTGTTTCTGCTTCTACAGATTTTTTTTCTTCTCCTTCTGTTTTCTGATTACTCGGTTTCTGGTTCTGGTAGGGTATATCGCTGCGGTTTCTTTGTGGAGTTCATTTTTCCCACTCGCTTTCTTTCCCAGTATTTTAGTCGCTTCCCAGTTTGTTCATGATCCTCTTAATTGTTGCTTTCCACCTGTAACCCGGTCTCCCCATTTTTAGTGTGAAATATAATGTAGAATTTTTCATTTAACGAGCGCTTCACTTGATTATTTACCTAAGAAAATATAAGGGAATATAATGACCATACTTTAAGAGTAATGCATTTGATTATTACGTGCGTTATGCTAATATGTACCACCCTGTAGAATTTTTCACTCAGCAACGGTTTTTGTCATCCTTTTTTCATTGTAACTAAAAATTATTTATTTGAAACCAAATACCTCAAAAACAATTTTCGTCTGCACGACTATTTTTTTTATTTATTCTTTCAAATACAGATATTTACATCTTATTATTATTTTTATCTGAAATGAATATGACGCTCCATCTGTTTGTGCTATTAGTTATTTCACTCAAGTGAATGGGAGATCGGTGTTAATGGATTTATTTGGTTTGGCCATAATTTATTCATAATGAAGTCGAAATTCACAAAGGATGAAGTTACTTTCCATAAACACCAAAACGCTTGACCAACGTTCCGCCGACCACATTGACATCGTCGAGTTATTTGAGGAAATTTGTTTTGAGATACTTCTTTTACTTCCACATCCCGTGGAAGTACAGTAACGACAAAAAAAATTTAAAAAATTTTTTTGTTCAAATCGAATGTCACGAAACGTCGAGATTTTAAGTTTGAGCAAAAAAAAATTTCTGTCGGTCTGTAACTTTTTTGTGCGCACGTTTACTCTGGAACCGTTTGAGATATTGACTTGAAATTTGGTACACATAATATATGTACTTTAGCGAGATCTAGATCTAGAACTAGAACTAAATTTGGGTAAATTTGGGGATAATAGGTAAATCAAGCAGGTAAGAGTCCATAAAATTGGTATTTAGTATATACAAGAGAAGCTAAAGTCTCAAAAAAATTTGGCATTAGCCACCCCCATTACCACCCCCACCCCATTAGTAAAGGGGATGATATTTTCATCTGTGTGATTTACTGTGTGTACAAGAACCAGAAACCTCAAAATGTTTTTTTTACTTCATCCACTCCCACTACCACCCCCTATCACCACCCCCACTCCGCTACCGATGTGGGGTATCGTTTTATGGGTTTTTGGGGTAGAGGATTTCAAATATTATATTATTAAAGTTCCATAATTATTTCCACATACAAAATTTTTTCGTTGTGAGTGACTTGGATAAAAAAATCTGGATGAGGAAGTAGTGATTCCTTGGGTAGCGGTTTTTCAAGCTAAAATTGCAATTTTCAAATTGTTATAACTTAAATACTATCAATTTATATGAAAAGGTGTATAGAACCTTTTTTTGTTCAAATATGATTATTGTTCAGCTTCCATGCTTTTTTTCTGGAGGCATCCACCCCCTATCGAAGTCTTAATTTATATGACATTATTCCGAAGTTAAAAGGCCATGGCAGGTTAAGATAAGTGTCCGTGCCTTTGCAACCTTTTTGCGTGTGGTTCCTTCCAGGGATGTATCTTTGCGAAAGATACTACCACAAAAAATTTTGACCTCAAAAACTTCATATCTGGGAAATTTTTTTTTTTCGAAAATCCGAAAAAATTTTTTTTTTCTTAATCAAGTGAACCAATTTGTTTGTATTTCACATATATTGTAAATATACTCAAGACAATTTATTACTGATATTTTCATGAAGAAAACAAAGATTGATGCTTTTGAATTTTTCTAAAAATTTATATACGTACTTACCCGCGACCACTTCTATTTTTTTACTAATTATACACCATACAATAAGCTGTAACATATATTTCTTACAAAACTCTATCGTAATCAAATTGGCAAAGATAATGTTACGTGCTGTCACCCCCCTTCGTAAACACCCTGTATCGTGGGTTCGGAAATTATAATACCAGGGTAACACTAAACAATAATGTATTTACTTACGTACTTAATAAAGAAAAATAGAATAAACTGGTTAGAAACTCGATATATTAATTAATATATAAATGAACGACAACTGCTTGGATTATACGTATTGAAAATTTTTTGGAGCAGCCTACGTATTTTTTTGAAATAACGAGATGTATTTTTCACAATACATACATTTTCTACAAAGCTCCATCGAAATGGTAATACATAAAAAAATTATGTGTTTAATAATAAGAATAATATTTAGACATATTTAAAAATTTTTTCCCAGATATTATGAAGTTTTTGAGGTCAAAACTTTTTGTGGTAGTATCTTACGCAAAGATACATCACTGGAAGGAACCACACGCAAAAAGGTTACAAAGGCACGGACACTTATCTTAACCTGCCATGGCCTTTCTAGTTACTGTGTTAGTTGATTTACACAGTATTATGAAATATAAGTACTGCGTCTAGATGACTTAAAATCACACATAATATGGTTTATTCACTATTAATAAATAATGTAAAAAATGGTAGGATATTAATTTGTTTTTTCTTAAAGATAGGATTTTGCAGAGTGAGAGGGAAATATGCGTTTATTTTCAATTTATTATAAATATTTATAAAACCAAACATAGTATAATCTTTAAAACTGTTTTAAATACTTGCTATTGTTCTAAGTAATACAACTATACATATTTTTTATTGTACATTTCTATTGTACTTGAATGCTGTAGTTTGTCAATGAAAATAGTTACTAATTTCATTATTAAAGTATGATATTTAACTGTACATAAAATTTATGATAAAAACTGTCCTTAGAGCAATGGGAAGTATCTGAAACTATTTTAAAGATTATACCATTTATGACATTTCAAATATTTATAATAAACCGAAAATAAACGCATATTTTTCTCTCACTCAGCAAAATCCTATCCTTAAATTACTGAATTGTGGGACACATAAATTTATAATTATAACCGAATTTATTTATCTGTGAACCCTCTTAATCTCACCATAATCCGGTGTTCACTTTATAGCAAATATTTTCCACAAAATATGTGCTCATTATTTTCCCTCGCTATAAGTGTTCTTTAGAGAACGCAATAACGAAAGGCTTATTACCCTCTAACCAACCCATTCCAACATGCACTTGTTACTATAACGTGTGCAAAAATTCCCCAGGGTACTTATCAAGTGTGCTAAGGTCCAAACAAATGAGATAAATTGTAAAACATTCGTTGATGACAATAAACTTAACATTTTATATAGCGCTGCGGAGACTCTTAATGACAGTGGCGCGCAATTTGCACTTTAGCTTTAATTTAGAGCTCAAGAACATTTTTTTAATTAATTAAAAAGTTGCCGTTGGAATGTGAAATTAATCTGTCTAAGTATATGATGCATATATGAGGGCGGTCTTTTCTGGTATACGCAATTACTAGTTTTACAAACAGTTGTCAAGTGGACTAAAAAACTAGCAAAACATTTTTATGAACAAGTTATTTTGATGGGTATTACAGGGTACAAAAATCATAATCTATCGATACTTATTTCGACGAGAATTAGGTACTGGTATTTTAAAAGAAAATATTTCTTTGAACTATATTGATAGTTTTACGTTAAAAAACATGAATAATAATTAATATCCAATAAAACCATCAGATTAACAAGTATCTATGATAACTATAAATTGCTAACATTCAAACTAGACTCATCTACCTTAGCAAATACTTCCTGAACAAGCAGGCTAGGTTTTAATATATGTGATGCGGAAAGCAGAAAGGGACCTCTTGTCGGCGATGTCAATTTTTCAGTACAGTTGAAATTAGTGGTTTGGGTCAAAATTATCGATTTTCGGATTTTGTCCTTTACAGGTTGTAATCGATTACAAAACCGATATAATTGGATGAAACACTTAAAATAATCGATAAAGTAGTCAATGTTCACCCCTGGAAAGGTATCTATTGTCGCTACTAATATTTTAGTATACATTTGGAATGGGACAAACAGTGGACTGTACTGTTGGAGATGGAAATACTCAGACATCTGGTCTATGTAGAAAACTCTGCTTTGGCCTAAGTGGAAAATATTAACCCCTACAAATGTAAAGTTGGCAAATGCGTTAGAAGGGGTGTTCTATCACTGATCCTCTTTAACAGCTATAGCGAACGATGTGCGCTGGAGGACTGGCAGCGTGAAGTAACTGTAAGTGGATTTTTAATTTGATATTTGCAGATTAGACGAAGAATACAGTTAGGTTAGCATGTCCACAATTATCAAAAATATCATTTACGAACAGGTATCCTTTATAGCCAGCTAAATAACTAAACTAAAAACGGAAAGAAAGAAAAAGGTAATATGCCAGCACAAACTAATATCCACCCTCTTCTGAAAGGATTTACCTCTTGGACATGATCAAGTGTCTTACTGTCAAAGTTAAAGTAGAGAAATAACGAGGACTATTAGAAACAAAATAAAGATGAATTCATAAGCTAAGTGGAATACTGGGTGAAAATATTCATCTTAGAAATTAATATACTCAGAAGTAGGAACCTTTACTGCTTTTAGAATTGAGTAATAATAATAATACGGGCCTGCTAAGTGCTAAAACCATTTGAGTAGATGGCAGGCCAAATTTAACTATCCTGGATGAAACTCATTCACTTAGTGCACATAATTCTGAGATCTAGAGCCACTACACCTAAAGGATTTTATTTTGTTTACTGGCACTTTTTTGTGGTTACTGGGTACCATGGGAAAATAATCCGGTGTTGAGAAACCGAAGAATTATTCTCCAACATTCGTTATAAGTATGTTTAACGCTGAGCAAAAAATACAACTGAATAATTAAGTAGCCATATATAACTTTCTTCATATATTCATATAGGTCGTACATAGGTGCCAGCTATGCCTGCAACATCGAAAGAAATCTAGACCTTTTATTTTTTAACTGTTTTAGCTTTATGCATGTCATGCATGCATGTCATTAGGATAATGGTGGGTCTTCTAACTGAACACTAGGCTTAATAGAGATATGAGTCTAATGAGTCTAGTCGAGGATGCAACTTTTAGATTCTATCAAGAGGAAGATGAAACCTTAGAACATGTGTTATGCCAGTGTGAAGGCCTAGACTGAGATTGAAACTCATTCACTTAGTGCACATAATTCTGAGATCTAGAGCCACTACACCTAAAGGATTTTATTTTGTTTACTGGCACTTTTTTGTGGTTACTGGGTACCATGGGAAAATAATCCGGTGTTGAGAAACCGAAGAATTATTCTCCAACATTCGTTATAAGTATGTTTAACGCTGAGCAAAAAATACAACTGAATAATTAAGTAGTCATATATAACTTTCTTCATATATTCATATAGGTCGTACATAGGTGCCAGCTATGCCTGCAACATCGAAAGAAATCTAGACCTTTTATTTTTTAACTGTTTTAGCTTCATGCATGTCATGCATGCATGTCATTAGGATAATGGTGGGTCTTCTAACTGAACACTAGGCTTAATAGAGATATGAGTCTAATGAGTCTAGTCGAGGATGCAACTTTCAGATTCTATCAAGAGGAAGATGAAACCTTAGAACATGTGTTATGCCAGTGTGAAGGCCTAGACTGAGATTGCAACTACTTATCTAGGAAAAACCAACAGCAGGTAACTACACTAAGGAGCCCTTATCAAGGCTGTGTGATACAAAATACAAAGCTGGATAAATAGCTCCAAGTGAAACTAGAACAGGAGCGCTACAATAGATCCACGTGGTTAAGGCCAAACAACCAATTCTTTTTTTTTTCGAATCTGAATCTGAATCTCATAGATGATGTAATGATCTGTAGAATAACCTAATGAAGTTAAAAATCAAATAAGAATGACAGCAGTAATCAGGAGCACTCCAACAGTTGCAATGGAGGTCATTCTTGGATTAACTCCAATGCAAATTAAAATGAAATTGGATGCCAGGAGAGTAGCAAACAGACTGGTCAAGAATATAATGTGGAACGTGGTACACAGCTAGGATCTAGCTCTACCGTAAGGAACTAAGTCATCTCTCAGTCAGAGATTGATTGATATCTACCGGTCTATGAACACACTACATATCACATATAATAGATAAGACGCAAATCCAAAACCAAGGGAGACATTCGTTATCAACCGACGCCGTTAGTGTCGTAGCTGGGGATTGAACCCAGAAAAACAGTATGGCCAAGCGTGCTCGCTGCTAATAGTTTTAGCCCTCTGCGCTACCATGCCGATCTATAGGTTCACTACTACATATACAGCCGTACTCCCTAGTCGAGATGAGAACGCAGTAAAATACATCTTCTGTGCCTCGGAGGTCTGAAATGGTACACAGACTGATCAAAGGCTCAGGAGGGAACTGGTGCTGGTGTACATGGAAGCAAATTCATATATAGGTTCCACTTGGCAAGTACTCTAGTTCTTCCAAGCAGAGGTATATGCCATCTTAACGCGAGCAAGCGAAAATCTTGGAGTAGTTAATAAATACTGCTTTATGAATGAAATGCTATAGTAGATGATAGTATATAAACATTTTCTTGTCACATGGATCATATTGAACAAACATATTACAATTTTAGTTATTCACGGTTTTAGTGCTAATACATTATAGTTAGAATACACATATTTTGTTTCCGGATTACCTAATGACTAGAATATTAATGGTCAATATGAAAAAAATCGTAGGTTCGGACATTTGCTTCACGCATCTGCTCGAACAAGCGGTGATGCTAAGCTATCATCTGTAGTATTACACCTAAATGTTTCTAAGGCCGCATTCTATCCAGCCAAAGGTGGCAATGATATTTTTTGGAGTTCCGAGAGTCGAGAGGCTCAAAACAATGTTATTATACAGATGCAGTGACAACCAGGCGACTCTGAGGGCTTTTGCATCAAACAAAGTAACCTAATACTGGAGTTGAACTGATCTTGACTGAGCTGCCTGAAGACAACTCAATCAAAATCATATGTGTTCCAGACACAGCAATGTTGATAGCAATGAAGGAGCAGACCGTTTGACTGGAGAAGGAGCAAAAACCTTTGACCGAGAACCAACCTTCGGCTTGCCAGAAAATCTGACTCCATTAGAATTACGACACTGGGCCATGGTACAGTTCTACAACTATTGGCCTCGAGCCATCTGAATGAGGAAATCAAGGCTCCATGTAAAGAGGTCTTGAACTGACTCCACCGTAAAGTAGTTGCTTGGGTTAAATAGAGAAAGAATGAGATGGATGTTAGGCCTGATAACAAGACAATTTCCTTTGAACAAGCACCTACAATTTAGGGTGCTCCAAAAATGACTTAATTTTGTATAGATTGTCTCGATTCCCCCACTTTATACAAAAAAAAAAAATTCAACCGAAGATTTTCCAGCGGGATTCTCTTTATTTTGGAGTCGCAAATAATTTCTCAAAAGTCCATAAAGCCAACTGGACTAGACGGCTACAAAAGTTGCAGAAGGTTAAAGGTCAAGAAAATCAGTTTTTCTTAAATATCTCGCAAATTATCGGTTTTACGTTAATTTTGGTTATTATAAAATTTGTTCGTGAGATGAATCTGCATCAAAAAGTTCATATAAAAAATTTACATAGAACTAATAGTTTTCGAGATATTGGGCTGAGAAATTTCGGAGCAAAGTGCATGTGCCACTATTCTATACGTATAGTGGAGTATATAGATTATACATCATCGTTTATGCACATATACCCGCATAATTTCTGCAAAGAATATTGATCAATCTAGTTATCTTTTTGACTCAATAATAAATAGATTTAATAATAAATTGAATTAATTAAGAGCTCGTGGTCTTACTTTCAAGTTATGAGCACAGTATCTTGAAATGGTATCTATAGCACAAGATTTCGTTCGTGCAGAAAGACTGGGAAATTGGAAGAAACATCTAATGCTACAAAAAAATTATACCATATTTTCATTCAACTGGACATTTTCTGCACGCAAAATCAGCATACTTATACCTGCAGGATATAGAATTAGAAGAAAGAAAAGGAGCCATGGACACTAAAAAAATTTACCGAGGAATTTTTTTACTATAAAAAGAACTGAATAATTTAACAGTGGCATATGGTCTGACATGATTATTGAACAGGCACTCATGAAATCAATGTCTGAAGGTGGAGTATCCCGTGGCAGAAGCACATACTACAAAGTGTTTCGTGTAAATGGGTATATGGAATGTACGATATGAATGCTGCATGTGAGGCAATTGAGAACTTCTGCAGTATTTCCTTAGACAGTGTAGATCAGCATGTTGATGCACGCATTAATAGAGATGATAAAGATGTTGAAAAATTAATAGACTGGTTTACAAGTCATTATCCTTTTCCAGAATTGAAAGAGATTGTATCACTGTCGACAGGTATTATTGTTGACGAAAAAATAAATGCTTATGATACATATTCCGTCGAAAAATAGGATTGCCATGTTTCATAGTGTGGCTCTTGTCAGGACCAGTCGTGTTTCAATACGATGTCCGAGGATAATGTAATTTCTTCAGGTAGTTTTCGGGGCACCGTGAAGGTGTGTTAAGGGCGACAAATGTATATACATCAAATTCTTCGTTAGATAGTCCTCTCCAAGTCCTATAAGTTTAGTGCAAGATTTTCCCTAACCCTGAACAATTATTAAAAAAATCCCAAAAAGTGAATTTTTCCCCATGCAATTTAAATGGGAAATTTCATATCTCCATAGGCACCATTTAAAATAAAAATTTTGAAAAACGAAAAAATATGTACTTACTTTTTTTGGATTTGGAAACAAACGGGGGGTTCGACACCTTCCATAACAAATTAAGTCATTTTTGGACCACCTTAGACCCACATAACGTGAGGTTCAAGGATGATCCTGTTATAATATAAATAAATAAATTTAATCCATATGACAATTTTCATAAATTAAAAGCTCTACTTTATAGTCCACAGTATATCGCCCTTTTTTTAATGATTAGTAACAGGCTGAATTTTCGCGAGTAGCTTCGTTTTAACGAGACGCCTAACTTTTCTCTCTGCGAAAATTCTCGGTAGTGGTACCTAATAGCAACAATTATTTTTTGTAATTTTGACATATAAAGTGACACTTTTCAAAACTGACGTAAGTGTCAAAACGTCTTACTTTATGTAACCAGTTATGAAAAGTAAAATTTTACGTAACTGGTGAGGAAAAGTTCGTTATGTCATCAATTAGGAAAGATAAACAACTCTCAAAAATGAAAAAGAAACAATGTTTATTCAACATAAACTGAAATACAAAGTCCATAAAGTAAAAGCTTATACATTCTTTTTTCCTTCAAAATACGCTAACAAAACTTTTTCATTAACACGAATTACCTTATGTTATCAAATTAGGATTTCAAAGAATATTGTAACTTGGCTAAATAACGTCTGTCAATTTTGACATTAAAATTATAATGTGTGATAGCAGCAAAGGTAACTATGAAAAATATTACTTAATTTTTAAGATCTTTAAATACACCTATTTCATTTATGTTTAAATTGTTTTTAAACTTTTAAAATTAGAAAAAATCATGTATGTAACATGTTTCGAAAGACAATTTTGTGTAACTCGTGTTATTTTGCGGGATCTCGCTTCGCTCGTCCCGCAAATTCCACTCGTTACACAAAATAATGTCTTTCGTAACTGGTTACATAAATAGCTATTTTCTATTTCACACGAATTATACAATGCGACAACCTGTCAAATTATGTTGTTGTGGACAAACACGGGGCTTATTATAATTAACTCGCGCAAACGTAACCAAGGCAATCGAAAAACACACTCTTTAACAAATGTTTAATAAATGAAAAATATATTGCAAAAATAATTTGACAGGTTGTCGATTGTATAATTCGTGTGAAATAGAAAAAATAATTTTTGCTATTAGCTACTACTACCAAGAATTTTCGCAAAGAGAAAAGTTGGGCGTCTCGTCAAAACGAAGCTACTCACGAAAATTCAGCCTGTTACTAATCATTAAATGTATGGCGATGTACTGTGGACTATTATATTACTATACTATAATCATTTCCGAGAGGAAATTTGGCTTCAGAAAAGGCCACTCCACCGTTCAGGCAATCGATAAGATAGTGGGGGACGCTAGGAAGTGTGAACAAAAATGGCTAGCATTAATAGCGGTAGATGTGGCAACCTGGAGTATAATTATAAGGGAACTGCGTGACAGAGGCATATCCAAATATCTGGTAAACCTAGTGGAAAGCTACTTCTCCGAAAGGACAATTAATGTAACAAGAAACAGGAGTATGAAAATGACCGCCGGCGTCCCACAAGGTTCTGTATTGGGACCTCTCCTGTGGAATATCCTATACGATCGGGTATTAAACATCGCCCTGCCAGAAGGAGCGAAGTGTATTGCATACGCAGACGACTTGGTAATTATGGTGGAGGCTATAAGCGATCTAGAACTGGAGCGACGGGCAAATGAGTCAATGAGGCTGATAAACAACTGGATGGTTCAAAATGGGTTGACACTGGCACCACAAAAAACGGAAGCAATTATTCTGAAGGGTAAAAGGAAGAGAGAACACCTAAACTTTAACCTTCAAGGTACTAGGATAATCCCGAGGAAACGTATAACATATCTGGGCGTGGTAATAGACGAACGAATGACATTCACGGAGCATATTAAACAAATAAGCAAAAAAGCAGACAGTAAAATTGCCGCGTTGACAAGGATACTACCGAACACAGGAGGACCAAGCAGTCTTAAAAGAGCAGTAATATGTGGAGTCATACACTCCATAATCCTATATGGAGCACCGGTATGGTATAAAGTCCTGGAGAAAAAAAAATAGAAATATCCTATCAGGGGTCCAGAGAAAGGCATTGCTGAGAATTGCGAGTGGCTATAGGACCATCTCCACAAATGCACTGCAGGTAATCGCCGGGATTCATCCAATCTCGCTAATGGCAGAGGAAAGATATCGCCTCTCTAGAAAAGAAAACCCGCATCTGCAGGTCATAAAACAGGGCGAGAGAGAAGAAATATGGAGGGAAGAACTCGAGACAGCGGTAGGTGAAAAGGTGAACAGAAATAATGTGGTGGAGATCATGCAAAGCAGCAAAAGATGCTGGGAAAAAGTTAGAACTTTCGTGGGAAAGGTTATTCAACAAAAAAAGAAAGAGGAAAGAGAATGGCTCGAAACCGGAATGGTACCATGGGAACGACAGGAATGAAAAGGAACATTGGACACTGCGATGCTTCTGACGTTATGTCTCCAACGAGACAGTTCCAGTGGCTTCGTGAGAAAATAAAGAGGGGTTTTTAGTCTGAGTAGCGCCAGACACTGTTGGTTGCAGCGCAATCTTCGCCATGCGGTTTTCCCCTCCCCCCCCCCAAAAAAAAAACTATAATCATTTTAGACACCATGTGGGAACCGTCATATTAAATTCCTTGGAACCAAATATGGTATTCAAAAGGTATTATGCAAAAGAAGATTTTGTGATGTTTCAAATTTTTCATAAATAAATTCACTTTGTAATTGATGTTCATTTTTGTTTTTTTTTTGTGAGGGTTTTTATTCCGCCGTCCTATTGAGGCAGCTATATTGAATTTTAGAAATTGACACATTGCTTCCGAAGCTACTAATTTTAATGAATATTTTGACCCGAAACACTTTTCCGACGCTCTTATTTTTGAATGTAACAGTGTTTTGTTTGACAAGGAATATCACATAACGATACACATAACGATACACATAATAATACATGTACGTAAATACATAGATAGTTACATACCGATTTCGTCATAGTGGAGTAATAAACTTGCTCCTCTACGCCAATGAGTCTAAAACCGCACCCTTGTATAATAAACAGAAAACGTTGACTGAAATTTTACATATATCGAATGAAAGGGGATGAAAACAACATCATTATACAATGGATATAACAAGTTATTTCTCCTGTATTTGATTTATAGCCCTCAGTAGCGCTGCCTATGCTAATAGCAACATTTATATATGTCTGAATTCGGAGTAACTTATAGCCTTTTGAAGTTAATTTGTTAGTTTGATTTACGAATGGTCTTAAAATTTATATTATGATTTCGCTGCCTGCAAAAAATCGACCCTCCTGCAAAATATTTTTATTACAGTGTGATTTAAATTTTCTACATTTTATGTAAATAGTTTCCAAATAGGTGACGGAGCGCTGGCAATACAATGGAGGACATTTACATACATAATTAATTATCAATCAATCAATATATTTAAAAATCTATATTCAAATTGTATTTAATTAGATTATGCAGAAATATTATATTATAAATCTATTTCAATATACATAAATTAATATTTTTCGTTACATTTTATTAAGCACAAAATAAAGTAGAAAATATTTTGACAGTATTTATCTTACATCACATTAATTACTTTCATATTCAGTAGAAGTATAGTAAGGCAAAAGAAAATTTGGAAACCTTTATTGTTCAAATAGGCTTAAAATGTCAGGAAACGTCGAGATTTGAAGTTTGAGCAAGAAAATATAATGTATGTCGGTCTGTCTGTAACTTTTTTTTGTGCCCATGTTTACTCTAAACCGTTTATGAAATTGACTTAAAACTATACCGAAAGGGACAACAAACAAACAACAAAACAAACATACTATAACAATAAAATAACTAGCTCTATGAATAAAACTAAAGAGACGTGGAAAATAGTTAACAAAATATTAGACAGAAGAGCACTGCGGACCAAATTGTTCTTAAGGTTAGTGATACCGTCATAAGTGACAGAAAAGAAGTTGCCAAAACATTTGGATGTCACTTCTCTAATGTTGCGCCTAAAACAGTTAAAAACATTTCGGTTTTAATCTTTCTTTGCCGTGCACTCAGAATAAAAATGTTATAAATTCCATATATTTTGACACTGTTACGATAGATGAGATTCACAACTTAAAAATAAGAATTCAAGCGGTTATGATGGTTTAACAGCAAAAATCATAAAAAGCATTGAAAATAATATTTTGCAACCTTTTGTCTACTTAATAAATAAGTCAGTAGAAACTGGCATTTTTCAAACTTGTTTAAAATTAGCCACTGTCATTCCTTTGTTAAAAAAAAGGTGACCCCACTGATCTCGAAAATCATAGACAAATTTCTATTTTGAGTGTTATATCTAAAATACCAGAAAGAGTAGTGTACAACAGAATCACAAATTCTGTTGAGAAAAACAACATACTAACATTATCTCAGTATGATTTTAGATCAAACAAGTCGGTAGAAACAGCATCCTGTCATCTGCTAGAATATGTATACGAGTGCTTGGATCAGAGCAAGTACGTGATCTCACTATTGTTTGGTCTTACCAAAGGCTTTGATACTATTAATAAAGAAATATTGAGTCATAAATTGTATAGTATTGGTATTAGAGACAACATTCTCTCATATATAGAAAATAGATCCTTGATTGTAAACTTAAACGGTGAAAAATCTGACGTGCATGACGTTGCGCTTGGGGTTCCTCAGGGTTCTGTATTAGGTCCATTATTATTTATGTTGTATATTAATGATTTACCCAGCCATATGAAATATGGTCATGTCACAATATTTGCTGATGACACAACAATTACTGTCAGCGGGCACTCCTGAGGAACTACAAACATATGGTGCCAGAGAAACAAACTCATTTTAAATGAAAAAAAAAACAATGTGTGTACTTAAACTTTCACCTTCAAAGACCTATTACCAATAACTTTATGATTAATGAAAATATCATTTGGTCTGAATCAGCTAAATTACTTGGCACTATTCTTGATCCAAAGTTATCCTGGTCTAGGCATATAGATCATGTGTGTAATCAATTAAATAAAACATAGTTTGGGATGTTGCAGTTAAAATCAACTCTCGATAAAGATGGTTTAATTAATATGTATTAATCGATGGCTTACAGTCACATATCATTTAATATTTTAGCATGGGGTAGGGCAGGGCTACTGAATTTGAAAGGGTTTTTATAGGTCAAAAAAAATTATCCGATTGATTTTTTATTTGAAAGTTAATGAAATCTGCAGATATATATTTAAGGAAAAAAGAGTCCTCACAGCTCCATCTATTTATACTTTAAAATGTCTCACGTTTCCTAAAAATAACTTGGATTATTTTAAAAGGAGAGCAGATTTTCATAATTATGTAACGAGACATGGCGAGCTCTTGAGTATCCCTATCGCACAAGTGTATTTAAGCGATCATCCTACTATAATTGTGTTACCATGTATAATGTCCTTCCTGTACAAATTCGTAATATTTCCCAATACGTGCTATTTAAAAAAAAAGTGAAAGAATATTTGTCTATTAATTGTTTTTATAGTGTGAATGACTATTTAAAATAATGCTTAATTTTACTGTATTTAATTCTGTTCCTTTTAATAATTTTTTATGTGTGTTTATATATAATATATGTGTGTATATTTGTAATATATTTTATGTATTTTTATGCATTTATGTATTCTTATATATATGACTAACAGTATTGTAGCTTTTGCTTACTTATTTATTTATTTTCTTTTGATTCTGTATTCTGACTTGCCGTATATACTTATTTGTATCCAATTTTGGCCAATAAACTATTATTATTTTCGACACCGGTGGCGGATCACACTATCATTTACTTTCCTGTTGAAATACCGATAGATAAATACAGATAGATAGTGGTGCGTCAGTTTTTTTTAAGTGCAAGCGAGGTCGATATTATTGATTTGACACTGACTTTATTTACGTTGCTGAGCATGTGCGTTCATAACTATAAAAATGTGAAAATCAGAAAAAACGTTTTCTGGGACCCCACTTTGTGAAGCTGATGGACATTTTTTTAACCCTTTTTAAACGAAACTCTTTTCGTTACGGTTTTAAAATATATACATATAATTAGTTTGTCACGAGGTAGTCAATTAATTTTTTTGGTGAGAATGTTCACGTTTCATTAATCCTCCTCTTCCATCGTTCCTTTTGTCACATTTTCAGTCCCTCTTTTAAAAGCGAGCTTACGTTTTAAATGGCACCTAAAATATACAAAATATTGGTATGAAATTTAACTTGCTTATGTTTTACAAAATAAATGTGACATTATATTTGACAATATTCGAAAACTATTCTATAAAAGATAATAATATGGAACCACTTCCTGGACGTGTGTGCTATATTTTAAACTCAATTTTATTTAATATATTGAACTGAATTTGTGGTTGTTTCCTTGTGAAACATTTTGTAAATAATTCTATTAGAAGAAAAAAACTGCTTTTTAATGTGTCAAAATAAGTATATTGATACTCTACATACGTTTCGGCTTATTAGGCCTTTCTCAAGAGTAATTACAAAGATTAATCTTTGTGATAAATTCCCCAAGATGAAAACCAAGATTAGATATTTATAGTCCTTTGCGTACTCAATTGAAGAACGCCTGTATATTTTTCCAATTTTTTTTTTCAAATCTCTCTTGCAATAATATATGTAAAACACGATGAAACTATTTAAAATACAAAAAACTTCTCATTTATATTTCAAAATACCCTACAGTGCGACATGCAAAAAAATCTGATTGTACTGCAGGCAAAAATAACGTACTTTGATAGTTCAAACATTTAAAAATTATACATTTTTGACATTGGCACACAGTAGGAAATTTTCAAGTTCTAGGTGGACAAAGGCCCCGGAACAAAACCCATGAAAATATTGATTCGGTGGAATCGGCTGAAATTTTAGTATTTTGTAGTTCAAGTGATGCTGATCAAAAGTTCTTATCACATCGAGCCAATCCTATAAACAGTTTTTGAGATACAGCTTGTCAAAGTTAGGTAATTTGCGTCATTTTAGACATTCAAGAACTTTTTACTCCTAAACTATTAACTTTAGCAAAAAAATTGCAAGGGTCAAAATATTTTTGTTCTAGCACAATAAAGCTCGAGAATTTTTTTCAGAATTTTTTTATCAATTTTTAGGTTAGGTAAAACATATATGTCATATTTCGGCATGCTTCGGTGGGATTGGCTGAAACTTTGCTATTTTGTAGATAAAGTCATGCTGATCAAAAATTCCTATTGCACTGAGTCTATCCTTATGAGTGGTTTTCGCTCCAGGAGTGCCTGAAGGTTTTAACGAGGTAACGGGTAATCTATATGTAGGTGTTTATGAATGGCTTCCAGCGCGTTTGTGTACTGCGTGCATGCGTTTGTGTGTATGTATGTGCAAAAGAAAAAAAATTTTAGTTTCTTTTTCCGGTTAGCGCGCGCGCCGTTCGGAAGTTTCGTCGGCCAGCATAATTGGGGTATGTGAAGTACATATACTAATTACCTATGCGGACAGATATCGATAATCATTCGATTTAAAAATAAATAGCCCCCCCCCACTCCATATCCCCCCACCATACCAAAAAGTTCCAGAGAGAAAAAAAAATTGTATTTATATGGTCTCTTCGATTACCGACTGGCAGACGGTAACCACTCGTCGTCGCATTTGCTCGCTATTTCCTATACTATAATAAAATTATTCTTTGGTTTATTCTTCTATTTAATAGAAATACCTAAATAGGATGATTTGGAATAATAAAAATAACGTTTTGTGTAGCACTGTTTTTTTTTTTAAATCAGTTTACTAGCATTACTATTATTTATATTCATCATAAAACATTTAATTCAATACTTGTTATAATAAAACGAAAGAAAAAAAATATCCCAAATTTACTTTATTTCCCTAGGGACGTTATGAAAAATAATGACCCGTTGCCAATGGCAACAAGTATTTGGTACATAAAGAGGCACTTACGATCACAAAACAATGGAATTAGAGTATACTTACGTGGAAGGTATGACGAAAAAATATTTAATACCTATATTTACAACAGTATTATTTAATTTTACAAAACAAATGTATTTATATTATAGAAATCTCATGCTTAAGATTATTGACGACACGTGTCGTTCTTTCCCGTCCACTTTTTCTTTATGTTTCATCTGCCGAATCCACTCTCAGATGATAAAATGATGTTTTTTGTTGATATTTTTACACAGTAGGCTGAAAACATAATAATTTTGCGTGTCATATGCTTGGACGAACCTCTAAGGCCCACGGACTGATTGATTCTCTTTTTGTTGCTGTGAATAAGTCTTATAGTATGTTTTGTTCTGGTGGTAGATGTAAAATATATGAAGAATAGAGTGTGGAAGTGGTATAGGGTGGATTTAAGAATGGAGTGCAGACACGGCATGGGGTGAACGAAAAATTCAACAATACCTAAGACTATTGTATTGTGAACATATTAAAATCTGATACTTTTCTTGAGAATATAAATAAGTTATTATAGTTTCTTATTTTTTGCCTATATTTTGTTTTTAACCGATTTCATAAAATTTAAAAAAGGAGGAAGTTCTCAATTCGACTCGCATGTATATTTTTTTATGTTTGTGCAATCACAAAGTGACAAAAACAATAGGGCTGCAATAAATGCAATATTTTTGCAAATTTACATGAAATTTGATACATAGTGATTTCATGATCATTTGATAACGAGCCTAGTGTTAAAGCTTAAAAAGTCACAATGACAGGTATTTTACTACGATGGCGTAGAAGGGCCAATGAAATATATTTTTTTAATTCCGAGTTTAATCTCGAAATTCCGACTTTATTCTCGAAATTCCGAGATTAAAATTGAAATTATGATTTCATAAAAAAAAAACGTTCGTGTAGCGATGAAGCCACCTCACCACCCCCTCCTCCACTACTGACGTGGCATATCGTTTTATTGGTTTCTGAATCTTAAATATTATAATATATTTCATAATTTTCTCCTTCAACAATTACATAACACAGGTAGTTTTCGTCTCTTGAGCGATTGAGTCACAACGTTTAAAGTACGTTTTTTCCTCTCATCCCCTCTCAGATTCTTACCAGTCGAGCCGTCAGATATCACTTCGCTTTCTTGTGCCACGCAAATTAGACTTGTATCGAAAACTAAGTTAATGTGTTAATGTTTAGTGTAATCTGTGAAGGGATTCATATCAAGTGCACCGGTAAAAATAAGTATCTATGTTTATGTTCTGAAATGCAACACACACACGTCACATTACTATTAGTCTAATTCTGTCACATGATACATTTGTTAATTTGTTTATTTATTGTAAATATATCCACAGAGAATAAATTTCTAGTTACAGGTATTTGTGTAAAGTAAAACAAAATAAAATAAAATGAAACATGCATGAGTGGTATTATAAAAGCAAGGAAGAGAAAAAAAAACGTGCACATAAAATACTGGACACCTCATCAACTGCAAATAATATAGTTTTGGAGCGCTGGCAAACGAAAATTGAATAAGCGAACCTGTTCGTTCACATGAACTTGGCACATGTTGTCGGTTCTAATCGACGCAAAAAACATATATATTCATTGCCCTGAATAAATAGATTTTTAGTACAAATGCACTTACTATTAGCCTACCTTATATTTATATATAAATAAGAACATTTGCTACTCTAAATAAATAAATAAATGAATAAATAAATAAATGAAAATGTTTAGTGCTATGCAAATGAACTTGCTATGGCTATATACATAGCTTATATTGTATATTTTGAGGATTTAATTCCTGGTTCATTAATAAAAATCTATAAAATTTTTGCATTTATTTTATTTGTATACTTGGAATATAAACGAGGCATTAGGCCTGAAGGTGAAACCAACCAATTTCAAAAGATACACAGAGCAGCAACTGCTCAGATGAGAAGTAGACGGATCAAATAATACATTTTATAATAAACCTGTGAATTCAATAAGGAACGTCATTAAACGAATATTTGGGGGTTCCAATATGGACTTACAAAATGACATAACTTTTGGAAAGACCTATTGCTACGGTCGAATAATACATAGCAGAAGTTTATTTTGCATTACTAGTATTATTTATAATAAAAATCATTAAAATGTTGCCCATATAAATTACAAATTGTTTCAGAGTATATTACTAAAGAACTGAAATAGCTGAAAATTTTTCACATTATTAATACACTTGCTCTTAAAATAGACCACGTTTCTTTAAATATCTACCTGTGTTATGTATTTGTTGAAGAAGCAAATTGTGAAATATAATTGAAATTAATCGACTTACCTAAAGATTAATTTAAATTATATGAACAATTTTCTCCGAAACAATTACACAAAAATATACTCCCTCAAAAACGCTCCACCCTATTAACATCCTGTACTTTCTGTACAGAAAAGGTTTTTAATTCTTTGACAACTTAAGTAGGGTTTTTTATATTTCTTTTTCCTACACATTCAAATCTTATATGAACCATAACTAAGGTCGCTTTGAAGTAATACAAATAACACAAATTCGGTTGAGCTCCAAGAAGACCGTTTCAGAATTTAAAATCACATCGTCTGAATGTCACCTAGCCACAACATCGGCTTCTTCGTTACTCTGCGTGTACAATGCGCATTTATTTTAACGTAGATTTATTTATTTATAGATTGTACAATGAAATAAAAGATATACTAATGACCCGTGCACCACATCTAAGTAAAATAAAATATAGTAATTTGGTAATTAGGCATTGAGTTCTGGGTTCAAGCCCCAGCCCCGTTATTGACAACGCCAGGGGTATGGATGTATGTCTGCGTTTTTCCAAAGGTGTCCCTACCTTCCGGACAGCCTTGGATTTGGATTTGGGGGGTTGTGTTGTGGTATGTTTAAATTCTTTATGTACGAAATTTCAGCTCCCCAGTTTTATCCAATCCGAGAATATTCCACAAGTATAAAAGAAATTATAGACTCTTCATATTTTTCATATTTTCATATAAAATATAAACTGTCATATAACTAGAGCGTGAACTGGGGGTTAAAGTTGGCAGCGGCCAAGGGCACAAGCTTTCGAGGGGCGGAAAATTTGGTTCACTTCAATCGGTCAGCATCCAGTGAGGTGCGTCAAACCCAAAAATGCCAAAGGCGCAATCTACCTTAGTTCCAGCTCTGTAAGTATTTAAGCCTGTCCTCGTCAGTCATTTTGATAAGATAGCAGACTCTAAAATCAGTTTATTTCACACAAATACCTGGTGTAACAGGATCATGGTACACCATCCCATTTTTCTCCTTTAGTTTTGAAAATAATTAATTTAAATTTGGGATATCTTATATACATAATAAGCGGCACTTTTTGACATATAAGTGATTTTTTTTCGGTTTCGCCGAAAGTGATACTAACTTTCGATTTTTGAATGGAACACCCTGTATATTATTGCATTTTTTAATTCTGCATAATTTTCTGAATCAAACATTACCAAATAAGTGACATTTCAAACGTCAATATTTTTTATAATATAATTTTTAGTTTTCCATTTAAGTGTGCTATGATGGTTCCGATTTATTTTAAATGACCCGTGTAATGGTAGAAAAATCGAAATTCCGTCAAAAATACTGAATTACCTGATTTATGAGCAAATAAAATTCATCAAAATGGTTTTTGGGGCAAAACTCAATTTTTTCAAATGGAACCATATTGGTACCGTGGTACCATTTATTAGTACTATTAATAAGGAATTTATTAATAGCCGTATTAAATATAATACAAAATTACAGCTAATTACAGCTAAAAGAAAGTAAGAAAACAATTTTATTCTAATTATCTTGTTATATATAAGGTGGCTATATAAAAAATGAAAACAAAACATTCCAATGTTCAAAATGCTGTCCATTAACGTCAATGCATTTCTGAACTCGCATAGAACGTTCACCAATTGCTGGGCCGTTATGCTATTAATTACGCATCCTACTCGTAGCTCCCGGTCTTCACAGGTTGTAATGGCGGTTGCGTAGACAATATTTTTTAACTGATCCCAAACAAAGATCAAGGGGTGTTAAATCAGGTGAGGAGGCCACCTCACAGGACCATTCGTCGAAATTACGTTTTAATTTTGAACACAATTAACAAGAATTTTAAACAATTTTGAAAGACACAGTAAAAACACCGCAAACCAACAAATGTTTGACAAGCTAAATATTTCATTGTTTTCAAAGCGACCTTAGTTACTTCTTAACATTTAATTAGAACAAAATTGTATTTTCTTATTTTCTTTTAGCTGTAATTTTGTTTGCATTTATCGCACATTTTTACTATTAATAGTACTAATAAATGGTACCACGGTACCAATATGGAAAAATTGAGTTTTGCCCCAAAAACCATTTTAATGAACTTTATTTGCTCATAAATCACAGAATTTAGTATTTTTGATGGGATTTCGATTTTTTTAGCATACACGGGTCATTTAGAATAAATCAGAACCGTCATGGCACACTTAAATGGAAAACTAAAAATTATATTATAAAAAATATTGACGTTTGGAATGTCACTTATTTGGTATCGTTGGATTCAGAAAATTATGCAGAATACAAAAATGCAATAATATACAGAATGTTCTATTTAAAAATCGAAAGTTAGTATCACTTCCGGCGAAACCGGAAGTGAAAAAAAAATCACTTGATGTCAAAATGTGCTGCCTATTACGTATATGGGATATCCCAAATTTCAATCAATTATCTTCAAAACTAAAGGAGAAAAGCGGGTGTACCATAATCCTATTACACCCGGCATACCCAGCACAATACTTCTTTATAAATTATAACCTTTGTCAATATGTTATCGATCTGCTTGGTATTAAGAAGAGTAATTGTTTCAAACCTTCAATGAGTGCTTACAAGTGTTATTTCAGGTTTTATTTGACTAACTTCCATGTTAGTGTGCTCAGATATAAGGTAAGTGGTTTATTTCATACAAAGTTTCTGAAAGATTTTTATTTGCATAATACCTAATATACATTTTCTTGCAATTTTATGTATCTCAATATAAGTTCTATGGACACATTTTCTGTAATATAATTTAAAAATGGATATTTTCATGTTGTTCTTTGTCATTTGACAATATTTTTGGTCCACTGAATATAAAATGTAAAGAGGTAGAGATACGTTTTATATAGTACGTGTGTAGGTGATGCTGCAGCTTCTTGCTTTTTAGTTTGACGCGGACTTTTGGAGTGCACCAGGCGGAAATAACCTGAAGCGGAGGACTGAGAAGGCGAAGCAGATGGACGGACCGGGCTCGTACAATGTAAGCACCCTCCGATGGCCGTTCAAACGCACTCATGAGTAAATACGAGATCTTTCAAAAGCATGCTTTCTTGTAAAATACCAGTCCAATATTATCTACCTTTCAAATATATTATGAATTATATAATATTTTTGCTTTCGCATTCGACGTGGATTTCATTTAAATGGATTACGCCGTGGAAGGTTTTTTATTTCCTATTCACGAAATGTGTTCAATTAATTGTTTTTTATTTTTATAATTCGAAAATTAATGCTCATTCGGCAATTCATTGCGTAGTCAGTGATTTATATGTACATATATGTCCAGTAAAGAAGATATCTTGAATACGTTCATCCTAAAATTCATAATTAAGTACTTCGATCTTCTGGGATAAATCTATAACAAAATATTTCTGATTTGACAGAAAAATTATTTGATAATTATTACTGATTTTTTTTTTGAGGCGGTTCACTTATTTTTACTCTTTTTAGTGGCCCTTAGAGACTAAGGGCCGGTTTTATAGATACAGTTTAAATCTAAGTTTAACTAGAAGATTCTGTTGAGGTCCGAAATAAAAATAAATAGCGTGTTTAGCAAAGTGTATATTAAGCACACTCATCAAACAGGAAATTAACAAAAATCTTTTAACAAGAACTCAAAAAGACGCTTCTCACAGCAGCTTTTTTACTACAAAAATCATTCGATAACTATCGATAATAACTCAATAACAACTATCAATACCACAGAATCTTTATTCAAATTTAATTAATAATTTCCTATTTGATGAATATGCCTAATATACACTTTGCTAAATACGCTATTTACTTTTATTTCGGACCTCACCAGAATCTTCTAGTTAAACTTAGGTTTAAACTGTACCTATAAAACCGGTCCTAAATGCATAATACCATAATACCATAATTTAAACGTAGTAAATTTTTAAGCTGTAACATGACGGAACACAGTAATATTTAACATGTAGTTAACACAACTGTCAAGGAAGAAAAATATGGGAAAGAAAATACAGGGTGGTCACTCAAAACAGAAAAATGTGACGGAGGGCGATGTTTCGCATGTAGTTAATACAAGTGGCGAAGAAGAGAATATGAAAAGAAATATATATAGGGTAACAAAGAAAAACTAAAAATGTGGTGGAATACGATAATATTTAGCATGTAGTTAACTGTCGAAGAAGAAAAGAATAAAAAAAAAATAGTTACGATGGCGTAGCGACTCGCTTACACTAGTAGAAGATATGTGCGAGCGCCCACACTGGAGGTCTAGAGGCGTAACTAAGAAAATTGAAGAAACAAAATACAGATAACAAAAAAAATATATTATTAACAAGATACACAAAATGTTAACATTTTAAAATATAATACAAAATAAACCTTTACAATCATATATGATATTTTAATATAGCAATATTAAAGGGATAAATTGGTGAGTCTATATTTGGTAACCTGGACAGAAGATATATTATAAATTATTGGATTGGAAATTGGATACCCCAGCTGAAGACGCAGTTCTTCTAATATATACGTCTTCGACGTAAGATGCAATTCTCCTAAAATATACGTTTTCAACGTTTTGAAGTTATGAATTAGTATTCCCTTGATATTCCTTTGATGATCCCGATGCAGCATTTATAAATAAATAAATAATTCCAACTCAGAGTTTTTAAATTGATTTTCCGAAGCCTTTTTTTTAATTTATGATGCATCTATATTAAGATTTGGATTCTGAGTTGGATTGATTGAATATTATTGAATTTATCACATTATCGATTTATTATTAAGTAAGTGAGTTGTGTTTCCATATTTCTTTCGTTTTGAGAACAATTGATCAATCAAATAAATCATTTTTATCATTCATTACTATCAATCATTTTTTTTAAATGGCACCTCCTAAGGAAAATATTTTGTTAGACGATCAACCAGTTACATCAGATACAGTGATACCGAACAGTAATTATGTTGCGAATACCTATTCTATTCTATTAAACTTCCTCCTTTTTGGGTTAATAAACCGGAAATATGGTTCACTCAAATAGAGTCTCAATTTTCTATTCACAGGATCGTTAATGATCGGAAAAAGTACGATTATGTCATTGCCAGTTTACCCCCGGAAATTATTACAACAGTTTATGACGTTGTCACTAATCAACCCGAGAGAGATTTGTATGAGAATTTAAAAACTATTCTAATTTCTCGTTTGACCTCAAGTGAAGAAAAGCGATTAGAGGACTTGCTCTCTGGGTCCCAGATGGGGGACCTCAAACCGTCCGATTTTTACCGGTCGATGCTGTCAATTGTCGGAGGATCTCATGTGGTGAGCCAGGAGCTCCTAGTCAAGTTATGGAAACGGCGATTGTCTAAAACCATCTTCATTGCAATCACCACATCCGGAAAGATTGAGATTAAGGAATTAATCGACATTGCTGATCGAATATGGGAGTCGTCAAAATTCTATGAATTCCCTTACCTCTAATTCAATTTGTAACGTTAAATTTGATTTCAACCTTTCACCATACGTTGAATCAGGTATTACACAAACAAGAAATTTTCACATCTCAATTGCATGCTACAAAGTCTAAAGTTTCTTCAATAACTTCCGCTACTCCTACAGTTTCTGGCCTGTTCTAATAGTCGAAGTGGTACCCGCGTTAGATATAATCCTTCTAATGCTAAAGTTTGCTATTACCATCAACTTTATGGTCGTAAAGCATTTAAATGTCTCGGAGATTGGTGAACTTTCGCCAAAGATGTCAAAGCCGACAATCAAAAATGACTAAAAGTCAATAATATTTTGACAACTGACGTTAATATTTCAGATACTAAACGTCGTCTTCCTATATTTGATAATGCTAATAACTTAGATTTTCTCATTGACACAGGCGCTGATTTATCGATGGTACCTCGGAATCTGTTAACAGATACTAAAAAGAACCCCGATATTGTACTGACAGCTGCAAATGGTTCTATTATAAATACCTTCGGAAAGAAATTTTTGAAAATTGATTTAAACTTACGTAGGTTTTTTCCTTTTGTTTTTAATATTGCGGATATTAATGTCCCCATTATCGGAGCTGACTTTTTAACTCATTTTGGTTTAATTGTTGATTTGAAACATAAATGCTTAATCGACAATGTAACTAGTTTATCAACATATTTATTTTCTAACGATAGTCCTTTGCATTCTCCTAAGTTATTTAGCATATCAAATGAATTCACTGCATTACTTTTAGAATTTTAGTTTAATAAGTCCAAATTACAATTTGCCCGTTAAACATTCCGTAGAGCATCATATTATAACAGAAGATCATTTACCTTTCTCACGACAACGTAGGTTGGATAACATTAAATTTAAGATAGCTTAGAATGAATTCAATGCTATGGTAGAATTAGGTATTTGTGTACCTTCTTCTTCTTCCGTATCCTCACCATTGCATATGGTGGCAAAAAAAGAAAGTAACGATTGGAGGTCTTGTGGAGACTATCGTCGTCTAAATTCAATTACTGTTCCTGATATATACCCGTTACCACACCTCCACCACTTTAACTCACAGTTGTTTAATTGTGTTATTCTTTCAAAAATAGATTTGGTACGTGCTTATCATCAAATACCTGTCGCAAAAAGTGACGTTTACATGCTCTATGCACTAGATTACTGCATGATAAAGTTAAAATAATAAATGATTGGCCCGCCGACTGTCTTCACAGTTTTTCCAAAGCCAAAGGTGCTATAGCTGGTGCAACCTTTTTAGCACATCCTCGTTCTAATTATAGCTCGTTTTTATCGCTGTCAGTTGATTGTTCAAATGTCTCTATGGGGGCAGTAAAGAATAAATCTGAAAAGTGCTGAAAAGGACATGGTTCAGTTACTCACAAAAACAATAGGATAAAAGGAACAACAAAAAACGTCAATATAAACAGGATGGAAAATAATAATAAAGAGGGTAGAAACATATGCAATTAAGTACTGGAGATAAGTCCAAAGAACGGAACCAATAAATCTACAGAAGAATGCTAAACAGCAACAAAATTTAAATTAGGATGACCATGCTACACATGAATAGAATAAACTAGAAGAAGATCTAGCACATTGAGAACGAGCAGAAAGGAACGAGAAAGGAATCCTATAAAAATTGCAAGTATATATGCATCTCCGGAATCAGAAATGGAGGAAACAGAAGAACTATAGAAACAAAAACAGAACTAGAGGAACATAAACACTCCAAAACATGACACAATGTGGGAACGTCTTTCACAAATACCTACAGTTGTCATCTTACATTTCTGTACAATGCGTCATGTGACTGTCGCTGCTGCAGAGGCGGACCTAGAAATTACAATAATTTTTTTCTCGTCTGTGGCGCATGGGACCCATACGAAATATGGGAAATAACATCTAGAGAAGCACTCCTCTAACGACCCCTAAAAAATTTTAAAAAGCAGTTTGCGAAAATTTTTTTCAAAATTCGGTTACCTCTGGTCTAGGGACTCCCGTTTAAAATTATTCTTTTTTGTCATATGCATTTTACTTATCATAAAAATGCAACAGTAAGTTTTGGAGTTTATGAAAATATTTTAATTTACAATTTAACAAATTACAAAATTTCAATTCGTTGTACCTCAGTTAATAATGAAAATATTTTCATAAACTCCAAAACATATGGTTGCATTTTTATGATAAGTAAAATGTATATGACAAAAAAGAATAATTTTAAACGGGAGTCCCTAGACCAGGGGGAGTAACCGAATTTTGAAAAAATTTTTCGCAAACTGCTTTTTTAAATTTTTTTAGGGGTCGTTTGAGGAGTGCTTCTCTAGATGTTATTTCCCATATTTCGTATGGGTCCCATGCGCCACAGACGAGAAAAAAAAATTGAAATTTCTAGGTCCGCCTTTGCGCTGCTGGGCGTGTTTTCCGGGAGTAGTACCAATGCCTATTAGCAAAAACCAAGATATTCTTATCTGAAATTAAGAGAGTACAAAAAATATTTTTTTATATTTATATAGCAACAACATAAACAAAAAAGGTCTAAAAAATCTGCTATGCCATGAATAGTAGTTTGCGCAACAAGAGTGGATATGATATCCATATCGCACGATAAAGAAGTTTGAGCACGACGCCGTAGGCGGAGTGCTTCAAATCTTTTGAGTGCGATATGGATAATCCACTTGAGTTGTACAGTATACTTTTTCTATGACCAGCTCAAAAAAACTACAAAATTTATTAAACATTAATATATTACACAAATACACACTGACAGTTACTTTGACAGCTTACGCACTAATTTGATTTTAAAACGAATAGTTGTCTATGTACTTAATACACGAACTGTGATTGGTCGGTTTCATTTCATATCCATCCTAGAACTGATATGAAATATATCCGTTCAGTTAACTGGAATTGCCTTCTTATCCATTCTACAGACTGTAGAGTAAAAAAGCAAATTTACATAAGGGAGTAGAAAAAAGTGTTTTTTGGGGTCTACAGATGACTTGTAATTTTCTTCAGATTTTTAGTTGCATTTTAAATGATCGAGAAGAATCATAAGTATACTGTCAGGGGGGAAACAGAAGGCCACATGTTAAGTAAAGTACCAATGCCACATATAAAACGAACTCGCATAATATTACGATTTCCCATAAGAACGACTGTTTAAAAAATTGAAAATTCCGAGATAGTTTTATCTTCAATTCACAGGTCCACAAAAAAAAAATCTGCTCCAAGGACTAAATCTATCATGCCTTAAGTACTTTTGTGTGCTGAATCCGAATTTTCAATTAAAAAAATTTTCTACCTCGTAGATTTCGAGTAAATCCTGGTTTTTATCATCAAAATACGTCTTTTGACAATTTTTGACGTTTACTCGAAATCTACGCGGTAGAAAATTTTTTAAATTGAAAATTCCGATTCAGCACACAAAAATACTTAAGGCGTGATAGGTTTGGTCCTTGGAGCAGAATTTTTTTTTGTGTTATGTAGACAAATAATCTTATATTTTGCAAAGTGTCTTAGAAACACAAAAAGTTTACTTTAACCAAATTCCATTTAATTCTGAGTTGAAAAATATCTCTCCCGTACATCCTTAAGTATTAGAAGTTCACTTCTAGTAGATGTGGTCTGTCATGAAACACTACAACTGAGTCAGGTTGTTCAGAATTTTTTTTCTTTAAATCCGAGTTTAAATTCATATACATAAATTATAGTTATTTAATTATACACGTATAAACATACACACACCTATAAACATATTTTTTGACACTATTATATTTTGGGTATTTATATAAACCACAAGAACTTGTTCCTTTGACATCCATATCAATTAAAAAATGTCGAAGTTGCACGTCACATCTGTCATTGATATCAATGCGATTGTCGAGCGAATTAAGTAAACCATGGGCAGCCTTAAACCAGTTAGCATAGAAAACCTCCTAAGCGTAAATATCTGTGCGAAAGGGGCTCAAAACTGCCGAGGGAGGTTACGCAATTCCACCCCGCATGTGTTAGATTACATGCTGGATTGGATTTCAATAAATTCGAAAAGAACTTTTTGTTGCTTCTCACATGTTAGATATTAATTTCATTGTAAATATGCATGATGATTGTTATGTAGTTTGGATCGTGGTACAAATTTCATTAGGGACGATTCTGTTGAATTACAGAATTTCTGAAATAACAAGCTACCCATATAATTTTGTTATTGCAGTTATTTATGAATAATATGCCAAATAATATAATAGATACTTTCTTTAAAGCATATCCGTATTGCAGAAGACAGAAATGTGTACATTTAATACTCTAGAATTGCACACACAAATTGCTCTGGGTGCGTGCTCATTTCTCGCTCAGCGCATCAGCACTCAGCTGATAAAGGTAAGTTTTAATTGTTTGATTCTGCAAGGAATCGATTTTAATTATAGCTTCTTGAAGAAAATATTACTGTAAAAAATGAAACGTTAGATTGCCTTTTATTAAGTTCTAAAATTGCTATTGAAAATTACCATGTCTCCATCAGTTAGTCTGTACATACGTACCTACGTACGGAAACACTCTACAGGTCGCAATCCTTAACGAATTCACTTGAGTTTTTTTGAATTACTTCGTCTACTATTAGAGTAAAACTCTATTCAATTTCATAATAGTCTATCTTTCGAAAAAGATTTGGTGTACTTTCGAAAAAATTTATGGAACTTTGATAATATAATATTTGAAATCATCGACCTCTAAAACCCATAAAATGATATGCCACATCGGTATAGAAGTAATTTAAAAAAAAAATTACTTCATCCACCATCCATTCCTTTTAATAATGGGGTGGGGGTGGGGGTGGTAATGGGTGTATTGTAATATTTAAATGTTCAATAATTTTTAGTAAAAATTGCCATCAACTTACCCATGATTAGAAATAATCATTAATGTCAGTCATTCTTTTATGTTAAAAAATGCCAGCACGTTTAAATTACATCCGCGAAGACTTAGATCTGTTTATTATTTATGGAGAATGTGATAAAGTAATACATGTAACAACACATTTGTTACTCGATACCCACAAGAACATAAACCATCCACCATACATAGTAAAACGCATATTGGGTAATTTTAGAATATTTGGCTCTGTCAAATGGCACGTGCCAAATTTTATTATGGCAATCGATGTAGAATTAAATTTGAGGCGGACTTATATCAGCATGTCCTATACATAACACATGTACTTTTTGAATTATTCGCAGGTTATAATTTATCCAAAAAAACGTAGAAGCTTATGAAACAACTGAAACAATAAAGACAAAAGAACAAAAGGACTTTTAAACTGTCAGTTTTTAGTAAGTAACTACGTTTGGCTGGTCTTTCATAAACGAAAATGGGCCTTTATTCCAATGAAGTGATTCTTAATTTATTTGTGATACACGACAACTGCCAGAAAATCATTGCAAGAACCTGTTGCGAATTTAATGTCAAATATCCCACAATCAAATAAAACGTTCTGGAATGTTTTGGCGCGTTTAGAAAATCATCGATACCAGCAGTAACTTTTGATTTGAGATTGACTTACTCATCGATACAGAGAATTTTATATGATCATAAAAGACGTGCCTACTCTTTCATATGGTTACAAAAGCTTCGACCAACCGATTATCCCAGACGAGTAACTTTTTGTGAAGATCTTTTGATGAAAATACAGGAAGACCCCAATTCGACATTTTGGTCCGTCGCAAATCCCCACCTAATCTTTGAAGTTGAAAATCAAATTCAATTTTCTATAAACGTTTTCTGTTTAGTAATGGATAATCAGTTACATTGGAATGTGTATAATGAATATTTAGAGATTATTAACAACGTAGTTCAAGATATTGTCGAAAAATCTTCCCTTCATAGTAACAAATGGATGGAGCACATTCAACAAATGCTGTAGACTTGAGACTGAGAAAATTGTTTCAAGACAGATGGTGGGGCAATGGAGGTCCATTTCTTTGATTTTTATTTATGGTGGCGAGTTAATGATCTGGTTTATCAAACTGCACCCGGGACTAGAGAAGACTTGAGATTAAAAATAACACAAGCCTAGAATGAGATTGATGGAAATGAAATCAGAAATGCTACCACAGCCGTCCATCGTCGGATTATTGAGTATTTGAACCAAAACGGTGAACATATCGAGCATCTTCTGTATTATACATAGTTAGTAGTCATTTTACGCTAGATCAAGTATTTCCAAAATATTAGCAAATTGAATTAGGTAAGTAGATATCTACATAGTATGTTGTATTAAACACTTATCTAAGTTTAGTTGTTATTTTATGTTCTTTTGCTACTATTGTTTCAATTGTCTCATAGGTTACTATGTTTTTTTTTGGATACATTATAATTTTCAACAAAAACCTGCGAATAATTCAAAAAGTATATGTGTTAGGTATAGGACATGCTGATATAAGTTCTCCTCAAATTTAATTCTACATCGATTACCATTGAAAAATTTGGCACGTGCCATTATCTGACAAAGCCAAATATTCTAAAATTATTCAATATGTGCTTTACAGTGTAAGGTGGATGGTTTCTGTTCTGTGGGTATCGAGTAGCAAATGTGTTACATATTCTTGGTATTACTTTATCACATTCTCCATAAATAATAAACAAGTCTTTGTGGGTGTAATTTAAACGTGCTGGCATTTTTTAACATAAGAGAATGACTGACATTAATGATTATTTCTAATCATGGGTAAGTTGATGGCAATTTTTTGGACATTTAAGAAAATAGGGAATATTTCAAAAAATTGTAACTTTATCCTGTATAATGCTTATGCTAGAAGAAAAGGAATTTAATTTAACATAATTTGATGTATAAAAATACATGTGTTCCATTTGAAATAAAAAAGTTTTTGAGGTTTGAATTTGACAAAATGTAACGTGAAAAATAAAACACTTAGTATACTATTATGGAATTATTTTTTGTAGATAGTAGCCCATCTTGTGTTCTTTCTACGTACCGAAGAGCAAATAAGGATCTCCTACACGAAGAAATTTATAACGGTTCTTGCAAACCGTGGCACCTGTCAAATTTTTTACAGAATGTCAAATATCTCCGAAACTGCTACATGTTTTGACTCAAGAATTTTATGGTCATTTCGAAAATTCAAAAATATATACGGTGTTCCATTTAAAATAAGCAAGTTGGTATCGATTTCCGGTATTTCCGGAAGTGCCACCATTTTGAAATTATTATTGTCGGACTCGCAATGGTCGACTATGGTAGGGTACCAAATCTCAAATGTCTATCCCCTCTGAAAGTGGGAAATATTCTAATGGCCGCCTTAAACGAATCACCCTTTATACTATATGCCAAACTTATGGACTCTTACTTGCTTGATTTACCTATTTACCCTGATTTACCCTCCGATCCTTCAACGGACTAAGATCAGAATAGAAATATATTTCCAAATCTCGTTAAAATTCATACATGTACCAAATTTTAAGTCGTTATCTTATACAGTTCCTGAGTACAAAAGTGCACAAAAGAAAGTTACAGACAGACAGACCAACAGAAAAATCGGCAGACAGACAGAATTTTTCTCAAACTTAAAATCTTGACGTTTTATGACCTTCTAAGAATATTTGAACAATAAAAATTTTCTTTTTCTTTTTTCTTTGCGTTACTATACTCCCACTGGATGTGGAAATTAAAAAATAACCACAAATTTTAAAAATAATTGACAATTTGACCAATGTACTAATGTTATACGTATAGGCACTTATTGGACAAAACAACGTCTTGCCAACGACCTTTCAAGTTTTTATTAGATTATCCTACTTAAATATTTAAATGTAAGAAGGAAATAGTGAAGAGCGAAGATATGTATGACATGTAACAAGAAAAATTGAAAATAAAATAGATAAATGATTTGTCGATATTTCAAATTCCAAAATGACACATGATGTTCTGAGAAATTAGTCGCTTACTTCTGGCAATTGTAATGGTTATAAACTTCCTTATAAACAATTTTCTGAAGAAAATATTTAGAAATTTATTAAATCCAAGTCTATGCTCTACAAGTTGAAGTTAATATTAATATTGGAACTTTTTAACTATTTTAAAAAGTTAATTATTAATTGTTAGGCTAAAGGTAAATAGGATATCCCAAAACGAAGTAAGGGGATGAGGAAGGTAAACAAATTGAACTTTATCCTCTTAATGTACCTAAAGGAACGTACAATCGAAAAAAAAGTGACGAAGAATAAAAATGTTTATTTCGTCTGCCATCTTTGGCTGTTCTATTTGACTTACAGCGTCCGGGTTTGATGTAAGGTGGAGTGGGGTAAGTGGGGACTAAAAATTTAAAAGGTTGACTTTGAAGTCACGTAACTTTATGGAAAATTGAGATACATTAGTATGCTTTGAACAAGAAATAGTATGTTATACTCACAAAATACCCATATATTATTTTTATTAATTCAACGGTGTTCTAAAAAAAAAAAAATCAGTTCTGTAAGTTCACCTGTAGTACCCACTTGCCCCGGTGACTGGGGCAAGTGGGTTTTTCATCTCTACTTTTCATATGAATAGTTATATTCTCAATTGGGGCAAGTGGATTAATCTGCATGATTTTAGCTGCAAAACGTTTTTCAAATCTAAAATATTCCCAAAATTACGGGAGTTTCGAACTTAAGTTAAGTTAAGGTATTTTTCTGGAGTAAAATAGTAAAATGCTATTAAACTATTTTATTACAAAAACAGGACGAAATGATTTAAATTAAAGTTTTGTACAAAGAAAAGTTCATTGGGCACGTTTAGGGAATGCAACCGCTGAGAATAATCACTCAACCTGATAGTCCACAGTACATCGCCCTTTTTTTTAATGATTAGTAACAGGTTGAATTTTCGTGAGTAACTTCGTTTTGACGAGACGCCCAACTTTTCTCTCTGCGAAAATTCTCGGTAGTGGTAGCTAATAGCAAAAATTATTTTTTCTATTTCACACGAATTAGACAATTCGACAACCTGTCAAATTATGTTGTTGTGGACAAACACGAGGCTTATTATAATTAACTCGTGCAAACGTAACCAAGGCAATCAAAAAACAAACTCTTTAACGAATGAAAAATATATTGCCAAAATAATTTGACAGATTGTCGAATTGTCTAATTCGTGTGAAATAGAAAAAATATTTTTGCTATTAGCTACTACTGCCGAGAATTTTTGCAGAGAGAAAAGTTGGGCGTCTCGTCAAAACGAAGCTACTCACGAAAATTCAGCCTGTTACTAATCACTAAAAAAAAAAGGCCGATGTACTGTGGACTATGATTATTTTTTAATTCAAGTCAATTGTTGTGAGTTTGCTAAACGATGTAAAGCAAGTTTATAATAAATGTCACTGCAAGTGAGTTAAGTCTCACCGATGACTAAACTTAGCGTGAATTTTTGTTGTGGCATAAAACACTCAACAGTTGACGATTAGCATATTTTCAGCAGTGTCGTTTAGGGAACCGTTGCGTTCCCTAAACGTATCCATTTTATAACAAAATGCAAATAAAAAATTGGAAAAGGGGACTAGTCCCCACTTGCCCCGCCAACAAAAATAGCGGGGCAAGTGGGAACTATGGGGCTAAACTTGGGAAACAGGGTAATAAAATTTTTTAAAAATTGCAAGAAGTAACATTAGTGACATACAACATCAGCAGCCTTGAAAGTTTGACATATTATAGTCTGCTTTCATAGATAAAAATTTTTGAATTTTTTGAAGACAACTTGAAAATCTCGATCAAATGTAGACAATTTCCAAATGAACAAATTGATGCCTTAAAAATGTTCCAAAACCTATACCCAATACGTTGCAGCTGCATGGAGATCTGAAGAACCATCTACTGTGAGTTAGATTTACAAATACGATTTTTCTCACAAATTACAATAAAAATACCCACTTGCCCCATATCCCCACTTGCCCCACTCCACCTTACTATATTTGACCATAGACGAATTTTATTTTTGCCAAGTTTGGTGAAATTACTCCTTCTTATCGAAAAGATATTCAATTTTGATTTTATTGTCCATTTTTGGTGTCTTCTATTTTTTTCCAAGATGGCGGATTAACCTATACGGACAAGTCTATATTTTTTAAGAATTTTATTTCAAGTCAGCCAGTATTTCTAAAATTCCCATTCGATTACTAGTACAAGACATATTATTAAGCAGATAAGTAGAAAATCTGCTAAAGTGCATATAATTTTTGACGCGCCAAGAATTTTTGGTCGCCAATATTTTTTTCATAATTAGGAGGTCATAATACATAAGATCAACAATAATATTTCTAGTGCAATGTTGTCGCTGAATTTAATCAGTTCAACTGTACTGTTAGCCTAATAAATAAATTAATATAAATACCAACCAAGGATTTAAATTTAAACAAACAAAATTTACTAGCTATTTAAGTACATATTTATTTATTAATGAATTTATCATTATTTTAAAATATAGAGTGATTCAATACTTTTAAAATAATCAGAAATTCATTTGCGAAATATATTTACACACCTTTTCTTTTTTGTTTTGTAAAGATATTCTTCACCTGGTGTTCACTTTGCGCACGTGTGATAACAAATCATCCAGAAATGTAAAAAATTCTTACATTGTTGTACGTATACTGCATTTCATCACGAACGATTGTCATCTTGACAAGCATTTTGAAAATCCAACCACCGTAAAACAGAATGTAAATATGTGTGAAGTACCTAAAGACGAAATCTATGCTTCGATGAGTCTCTTACAATGCAGTGCCCTCTTACATTATCAAAACTTGTACGTAATAGTAAATCTTTTTTTATATTCAAAGCCTCCCAAGCTCCCTATGTATCTTTCTATGCGATGATTTTTTGCTAATATTTTCTTATTCTAGTGCGTCCTCCTAAGAAATTATATGTATATTAGTACACTACTATAAATTTTAATTCAAAAATATTTTTATGTGAATTTTTTGTCATAACTTAATAGTAAATACATCAAAGAAATATTTGTGTGTTATGCAGGAGCCTGCCATTTTATAGGTAGTGGATGTCCTTTTCAGAGTGAAGCAATAGAAAAATTGGACTACTGGATCTGAAAGAGAATCAAATAATGAGGGGAAAAAGTTGTAACCATTTTTTCATGTGAATTGATAGTGTCTCAATGATAACGATTTGAAATTGGCGATGATTAAAACGAGTAGGTATCTACTCATCGAATAACTCAAAAAGTTAGCGAATAAATGCGATTTAGCGAAAAAGTGACTAAAGACTTATGTCAAAAATACAAATAACAAATATTAAAGATTTATTAATTATAATGCCGTTCTTTGTTTCTGTAGCATAAAAAAGCAAATAAGTTATGACCGTAGCAATCTGCATATTCACATTGTTTTAATAATAATGTCGCCATTTCGTTCGTGCAATTAGTCAGTAATTAAAAAAAAATTAAAATTTTGTTTTTTTGTAACATATTATAGTATTACCAATGATTTGTACGTTTAAAGAACTTGCACTTTGAAGTAAAAATAAAACAAGATAAAAACGTACTCTTCGCCGATTTACGGAGCTTTTTATATAATTGTTACACATTCTATAGGATATTCTTTGCAGTTTTCTTGTAAATCATGTTAGTTTTTCGGCATCCTAAATTTTGTCATAACAAATTTGTTGTGAAAAAAAAAATATGAAAAAATAATTTAAAAAAAAACTATCTGGGATTCGAACTCACCATCTTTGGACTGTAAGGCAAAACTAATTTAGCCACTGGACCATCACACCTTACTACAAAAATTGAATGTCTGTAACAAATAGATGCATTAGATATATTATTATAAAATATATATGAGTAGAATGTATAAACAAAAAAATATATATTATAGAGATAGAGATAATATTTAGCAAGATTTCTATTTAAGTACAAGCGACAAAAATTAAGAAAATATATTTTTTTAAATTAAATGATTAATAGCTTATTTACTGATTGATTTTCTTCAAAAACAATGGGGTTCTTCCTCTAGCTAACTTACTTACCAAATATCAATATAATAGGACTTTTCTTTCTTAAGTTATCGTGCTTACAAGAAACGTGACGGACGGAAGGACAGAGGGACGCGCAGACGGACGGACGGACGGACGGACGGAAGGACGGACGGACGGACGGATGGACGGACGGACGGATGGACGGACGGACGGACGGACGAACATTTTGAAAGTCGTTCAGAATTCGTTCACTAACACAATGATATGAAATTTTTTTTTCTACGAGCGATATTTCCGGTTTTAGAAATGTGCCGATCAAATACAATATACACTTCGTTTTTACGAAGAGTATAATAAATATGTGTTCTTATTGGAAATATCCCGATAAATATTAGCTTTAGTGAAAAAAAATGGTGGACATCAAAAATGAAGCTTATAAATGGTTAATGATTTTTTTAATTTCAATAGAATTGAAAGTTGTTTGCAGCAAAAAATTAAAGACAAACTTTGCGGGGTGTGCACTTTTGGTTACCAACGACTATTTTACATTTTATTGGCTATTTTACCACTAATCTGCAAAAATATTATTTAAACATTTTAGTGAAAGGAAACTCTACGCCAAAAGAATCAAACAAATGCTTCTTTCAATACATTTAATAAATAGTTTTGCAAAGCACTGGTAAACTACCTGATAAATATTAAGGAAATACGAATATGGCGCAAATAAAATGTTATAGATAATATTATAGGTATTACTTCAAACTTTGGCATACCCATACGAAGAGCGGGCATCTCTGACTGTTGATTGATTGATTTACCAGCATACGGTAGGTATTGCTGCCACTCCCATGTATACCGCTGGGCCCGCTACGTCCACGCTGGATTGGAATTGAGTCATTATTGTTGTAAGCAGCGAGAGCCACATGACGCATGGTATAGGAATGTGGGATGGGCAGTGTAGGTGTTTGTGAAATGCGTTGCCGCATTGTGTCGTGAAGAAGTGTCATATTCTTATTTTTCTGAGTTTTCTGATTCTTCCGCTTCTGATTCTGATAACGTATATATTGTTGCGACTTCTTTGTTTTATTCATTTTTTTCCTCGCTTCTCTTTCCCAGTATGCTTGGTTCTTTCCTAGTTTGTTCATGATCTTCTCAATTGTTGTTCTCTACGTGCAGCATGATCTTCCTAATTTTAGTTTGCTGTTCAGTATTAGCGCTTTCTTCAGAAAATGTGTTTGGTCCCTTCTTTGGACACGTCCCCAGTATCTCATTGCGTACATTTGTATCCTTTTTGTAATTGTCTTCCCTCCTAGTAGTGTCGATGTTTTATGTCGCTCTTCTTGTCTTGGTGCTTTTGCGAGTAGTGATCCGTTCCTTTTATTAGTTTTGGTCGTGCTTTCGTTGCATTTTCTTATTCCTGCAGCTTCTTGGTCCAATGTTGCAGTGGTGGGTATTATTGTTTCTTCTATATTTTTTCAGGTACCTGAATGTTTGATTTAGTTATTATTCTGTTAGTAGTTTTTCTATGTTTTTGAAGAAAGCTCTCCATTTTTCCCCGTTGTAGTTTCTCTCCGCCTCTCTTTGGTGATGTCCAGTCTAATTCTTCGCCTGTTAGTTGTTTTTCTATTTCTTCGCAATATTTACTCGTGCTGCAGTAGAGAGCTTGAGCAGGTACTATGTGGTGTTTTATTGTTTCCTTTACGTTTTCCTTTTCTTTTATTTTCATTTTTCCGTATAGGATTTTGTGGTTTATCTTGATTTCTGCTGTCCTTTTTGCTTTTATGTTCTTGATCCTTTTTCTTATCACTCTACCTACCAGAATATGATCTATTTGTGAGGTTGAGCTTCCGTTACTTCAAGTGTCAAGACAGGTTTGACTTTTGCTCCACGTGTTACTTATTGATAGATCAAACACGTGTGCTAGGACTTTCAGCGCGTTTCCATTTTCGTTAGACCATGTGTGGAGTAGAGCTTTCCGATGCTTTTATCCTCCTCCGTGTGATCGTCTTTTCCTATATGTTCGTTGAAGTCTCCTAATATTATAACGGGCATTTTTCTTTTTCTTTTCTTCTAGCTTCTTGGGTTAACTGCCTGAATACCCTCCCTACCCGCGTACTCCTATAGTGCAGATGTTGTCCTTTACGGTTTGTATGATTGCGGTGGCTATATTTTCGTTTATTTTTGCCGTCATTATCACGATGGGCCTTTCTCGTCTAGTCACCCATGCACCTCCTCTGTTGATCTTTTCTGTAGCGTCGCCATCGTAGTGATTTCTTGTGTTTCCCTACTTCCTGTACATAATTTCAATTGGCATGTTGTCGTCCTCTTGTTGGTTGTTGCGGTGAGAGGTTACAGATTGCCCATCCTCTTGATATATTAGTATTGTCCTATCTCTGCTTGTTAGTGACATAAAAAACTTGGACATTTTTTTATTTGCTAATTTTGAGAGTACTGGCAAGTTTTCCTTTATTTACAGATAATCAGTGGGGTCCAAATAGAAGCTCATCATGGTAGTACCGATATATGATTCAGATGACAGTGATACAGATCCTAATTATACTTCAGTCGATTCTTCAATCTAGAGTGGTAAAAACTGTGCTTTCAGAGAGAAACTTTAATATTAGCGAATAAATAGGCATTACTGAGAAAAAACAGATTACTCCAGTCTCTTATCTTCATCAAAATGAAAGCTATATCATTATCGTACACTATTATAGTTTGTAATAGTATATTATTCATCATAATTAGTAATAGACATTACACGCGAGTAGAATACTATAATCTTTTTGCGACTACTGAAATAATTTGCAATAGATAAATACAGACCCTCATAAAAGTGTTCTATATCTAATGGGTAAGTTTTGTATTTTTTTTGTATGCTGATTACTGGAAAAATAGGGAAAAATCCATCACGTGTATTTTTTTCACGATAAGCGATAAGACTTTGATATTAGACAAACTCAAGCCAACTTGGGCATGGCATGGCATGTAAAGCTTCCAAAGATGTAGTATAGACTATTTTCCGGAAAACCTTGGGACAGTAAGTGAGGAGCAAGGTGAAAGATTTTATCAAGATATTAAAGAAATAGAAAGATATCTGGGTAGACGGAATATAAAGATGACTGCTGGCTATTGCTGGATGCTTTAGAGAGACGACCCACAGAACGTTCATAAGAAAAAAAATGTCAAAATAAGCTTTGAAGATCAGCGAAACAGATTAGAATTTATAACAATTTTCAGAGAACTTGGTTCTCGAATCATATTTAACTAGATTTTAATTGTAATTCACTTGCCAGCAATTTGTATCATTAAAAGTTTAGTTATAGTCGAGTCAATGAAGCCTAAAAATCGTCAAAACCTTTTAATTTCCAGCAACAGCTCCGATTTTGATTATTTTTTTAAATGTGTAAATATTATTCAAAATCAGAAACATACCAGGTGGCGCAAATAATTATTTATATCGTTTAAACAATAATAATATTTACAAAAAAATGTATTTAAAAAAAAAATTTCGCGATATTTATAAAACAGTGTTGTTTTTATGAAAATTTAAGATCAAAAATGATTCTCACAGTCGGGGTTGATAATTATTTATATTGTTTAACCAATAATGACAACTTTTACTGGAAAAATCTGTTTTTTTATGTTTTTTTCCCGATATTCATGAAAAAGTTAATTTAGTCCAGTGTTTGAAGGTTTCTTGCTCTTGCTTTTTAGATGAAAAATCAACATTTTCAATCAAGAATAACTCAAAAAATATTGACTCATCGAAAAAATTTCATAGAACATTAATTGCGTAGAATTCATTCTTCTATCGATTTCTGCAGTTACTTTGAACATAATAATTTCCACCCCCGAAAAGGGGGTGGTTTCCAAGGTAAAAGCATACATCGGCACTATATAACTTTTGTTCCCAAATTATTGTCCAAATTTCACGTCAATCGGTTTTATCCGAAAGAATTCTGAGTGAAAAACTTTCACTGGACAAAATTAACTTTTTCATGATTATCGGGAAAAAAACAAAAAAAAAATTGATTTTCCTGTAAAAGTAGTTATTATTGTTTAAACAATATAAATAATTATCAACCCCGACCGTGAGAAATATTTTTCAATTTTTTTCAATAAAAACAATGTTTTATAAATATCGCGAAAAAAATTTTTTAAAATATATATTTTTGTAAATATTTTTATTATTGTTTAAACAATATAAATAAATATTTTCGCCACTTCGGATGTTTCTGATTTTGAATAATATTAAAAAAGACACATTTAAAAAAAAAGGATCAAAATCGGAGCTGTGGCTGAGAATTAAGAAGTGAAAACCTTCATTGACTCAACTATTAACAAAATTCTCATTGTGCGTAATTTTTTTAATCTTAATACTTTTATTGTGAAAAAACCTTACGTGATGGAAAAAATGGAGGTCGTATTTAAATTCAGAACTAAAAACAATGCAAAATTCATCTAAAATATTAAAGACAATTTCCAGTAAGTTTATTTTTGCTGGCCTGTGTTATCGTTATTCATATGTTTTAACAATCTAAGGCATAACATCCTTAATTTTCCAAGAAATGTTTAAAGATCACCCTGTATAAATAAGTTAGTAACTGGAAATAACTAAACCAAACACTTTAATCAGTTTTGTTGTCGCCTCTTCTAATTCTTTTAACAAACATACATACGTATATCTAGAAAAAATATGCAAATCATAACAACCTTAGAATCAATATTAATCTCGCACACAAATCCGGTGAATCACCATAAATTTCCACCTCCTGCAAATTTACAATGTAATGTTGGTACATTACCCACATAAGTAGTCCTACACATGCACTGTAGTGCCGGTGCAATATTATAATTGATTGTACAACTACGGTCATATATCTCATATTTCAATAACACATATTGCGCTAGGTATAAGGGCATTTTGTCATCAATCACTCACGGATGGGATGAAGTTCCAGTACATTTAGCATTCGCCAGCCGTTTCCTCGCATACACTGCTGATATTGGGCACTTGCCCATTTCTGACTGTTCGCTGGAATTATTGGACCTATTTTTGGATGCTGGACGACCTGCTGAACCTTCAGATCGAATTTAAAAAGTGAACGGTTTATATGCCGATAAATTAATATATTATATTAAATAAATTATATAAAAAAAATATTCGAAATATACACACACACTACCAAGGTACATATGAAAGACGTATGTATATTTAGAAATTAAAGAAATAGTTACTAATAGAATAATAATGATAATGTTTAATAGATACAACTAAATAGATGAACCATAAAGCTGACAATAATTATAAACAAATGTGGAATGTAATACATGAGATTTCAAGCAAAAAAAAAACATAGTTGAATTAAGAAATAGCCAGGAAATTATACATGGGGCAGACAAGAAAAGGTAACCTTAATGAATTCTTCGAAAATGTTGGTAACAAGATCAGCAACAAAAATAATCCGAGGGATTATGATCAGGGGGCCTGGGGGCCAGAGAACAGAACCTCCACGACCAAACCAATTTTCACCTCACATTTCATATAAATGTTTCTTTCAATAAATTTGTAATTCGGTTGCGCCCCATCCTGCAAAAACTAAAAAGAAAGAAATCCTTGAAATGATGAACTATCACCTAAAAGAAGGGAAATTCCCAAGCGCATGGGAGATAGCCAGACTCGTGCTGATAGAAAATAAAAAGAGAGGGCCAAGAGACAAAGTACAGACCCATATGCCTGTTAGATATAATGAGGAAAGTACTGGAGCAACTGATTGTGGCAAAACTTCTTAGTGAAATGGAGGGGAAGCTATCAAATAGCTAATATAGTTTTAGGAAAAAGAGATCGACCATAGACGCAATTAAACGAGTACTGGAAGTTGCGGGAAACAGACATGGGAAATACAGATTCCTAATTACGGTCGATATCAGGCGCGGATTTAGGGGGGTGCAAGGGGCACCCCCCCCCCCCCGAGTCAGTAATTTATAAGGCTAAGGTTTATAGATTTGGGTTTTTTTAATAAAAAGTTCAAAATGCTATATATATATTTAGTTTGAATGTTCGCCCCCCCCCCCCCCATCAAGAACTTTCTAAATCGCGCCTGATCGACATAAAAAATGCCTTCAACTCGTTACCATGGAAAGGTATTATAGGCACACTTGCGGAAATGGGAGTAAGCAGGTAACTCGTAAAAATATTAAGCAGCTATTTAGAAGACCGGTGGATTTTGGTAAGGAAACATCAAATGAAAACAACAAGCGGGGTTCCGCATGTAACAGTCCTTGGCCCTACACTATGGAACACTATGGAACATATATACTGGAAATAGAATAGCCAGATGGAGTGAATGTCATTGGTTTTACGGATGATATAGCCATAACAGTCGAGGCCCAAACGGAAGAACTATTAAGGACAAATGCGAATATAGCCCTACACAGGATACAGTAAAATATCGGAACCAGAAACTACAAGTCGCGCAAGAAACAACATATGTCCTAATACTATACGGAGGGAGAAAACTAAACGAGATCACATTCGAACTAGGCGACAACATAATAACATCTAAAGACAAACTGAAGTACCTCGGCGTTCACTTTGGTAAAAACACCAACATGAATGTGCACCTAAGCAAAATTAGTAAAAAGGTAGAAATAACGATTATGGCGTTAAGCAGGCTTAAATATTAAAAGACCGACGGCAAGTAAGCGCAGGATGATGGGGTCGGTGGCTCACTAGTTTATTCTGTATGCAGCACTAATCTGGGGAAAAGCCATGCGAAACAAAAAACACAAAAATATGCTTGCAAAACTGCCAGAGCGATTAGCTATACGTGTTGGCAGTGCATACCGCACTATCTGTACGGAAGCGCTCCAAGTAATAACGGGAATAAAGCCAATTGACATCATGGTTATACGAGGTAGGAATGGAAAGCAACAAACAAATCCAGGAAGAAATCAACCCAGGAGTGACAACGGCGATGAGAACTAGACACCGGAAAGGGGAGATGGACGAAGAGACTGATAAAAAAACATAGAAACTTGAAACAAACGGGGATATGAAGAAACTGAATATTACCTGACACAATTTCTTGCTGCTTTAACGCATATCTAAAAAGATTTGGGCTTAAAAACTCTGATATGTATTTGTATTGCGAAGAGATAGATTCTCCAGAACACACTTTCTTTGAATGCCGAAAATGAACGAACTGTAGGGAAGAAATGCACCAAGATATTAGCGAAACTGTAAGGTTTTATTGTTGGAAAGAATCACAAATGGGATATTATTGAACATCCAAAATTTTTGAGCCAAAATACAACGTGTAATTATTTTCATATTATTAAAGAAATGGTAGTCATACAAACAAAAAATCTTGTATAGATTGTAGACTATTTAAGGCCCTGAGTTGGTCTTTCTTCACCTCGACATAAGAGGTCTTTTGTGAATTAGCCTGCAACTAGCTGTTGCCCAGGATTCCAAGACTTTTTGCAAAGCTTGTGATTTTCTTGGGAGCTAATTTTCTTATGTATTCAAGCATTAATTCCGCCTGTTTTAGGTACTTTAGCTTAATGCGAATTAGTACCTTGCATTCACAAAGTATATGTTCCGCAGTCTCAGTTGCAGCTTCACAGTATCTGCATGTGTCATCTTCTGCCATGCCCATATTCTTGAGATGATATCTCAAGAGGCAATGGCCAGTTAGATAGACCTAATGTTGATAAACGAGGAATACTGGCGGATAATCCATAATTACATAAAGAAAATTTTAAAGAAAAAAGAAATACATGAAAGAAAGACGAAGAAGAAACGGAGAATAAGGAAAAAATGGAAATACCAAATCTGATTCGATGTAATGCAATGTGGTTCCAAATTAGATGTGGTAATTGAAGGAGGGGTTTTAGTTGGTGGGTCCTCTCCTGAGGGAATCCAATGCCCTCTGCTAACAAGAGTTACAGAAGCCTATGAAGATTTCCCCTCCTCCACGGAAAAAAAAAGTATTTTATGACTAGATTCAATGCAGTTATTATAGGAGCAGCTATTATCATTATTTCTGCAATTATTTGTGTATAATATTATATTACACTGTTGATATCATCCAACTCATGAAGCAGAAAGAAATAAACTTAGTTTTTAGATGATTTAAAGCCACCCTTGCAGAGCACTAAGTTCAATAGAATTTTAATTGAAATATAAATTAAGAATAAAATTAGATCCAGCACTATACCTTGTGGTACATCCATTTCAACCGTACCTGATTCACTCAGAGTGTTATTAATTTTAACAATTCGTTTTCTATATTGTAGGTAGGTATTTTTAAAAATCTCAAGGCATTTAATCCTAATTTCTACTGTCAACCAATACCTACCAATTATTGTAAGATATTATCTTAAAGACTTAAGTAATCTAAAAATATTTTTTGTTATAGCATTTATGCTATTATCAACAAAATAAATTAAGTCATAGACGACCACTTCAATATTTTTACTCTTTCTGAAACTATATTGTATCCGAAAATAATTTCTATTTTTCCAAAAATATATAATTCCACTTTTAAATTTTTCCAACGTAATTTATGAGCCAATTGGCTTGGTAATTAGCAATATCGGTGTGAGTTCCTGGTTTATAAATTGGTACAACCACAGATTGTTGAAAGTATGGCGGTACAATATCCATCGAAAATATGGTATTTATAATATGTTGCAGATGACGACTAATAAATTAATGTATTTTTTAAAACACATGGACACCTGTACGATCCACACCTGAACTACACTTATTTTGCAATTATCTAATATGTAGGCTTATTTTATTTTGGTCTACAGCATTTAGTATCATCCCATATAACACAGTTTGTACTTAGTGTGTACTTGTACGTACCAAGTACAAATTGTGCTATATGGGGTGCAATTTGGTATATCATTTTGTTCTTTTTTGATTATATAATAATTATTTTAGTTGTTCATTTTTTTCGCCATATCCACTATATTTATGAAATATTTGTTAAATACATCAAGCCTGCAAAATCTATATTTTTTTGTAAGTGTATGCCGGAAAAATATATGGAAAAAATATATTTTAGACAAACATTTTCATTTTTCCTATGATTTTAAAGTAACTAATTTAACTTATACCAAAGATGCATTACTTTGCGTGATTGTATTTTTTAAGTAACCATTTAAAATCCAATTATTTCAAGGAATCTTATGCACTTTTTATGTTAACTATTTATTTTATTACATAAATTAAATGACCTTCATAAACGAGAGTAATTGATACATTTGTGGAACATCTGCAAACCCTTATGTGAGATCATATATTAACATAATATCCGAGCAATATTGCCAATAATGTAATTTGATAGATGGGCAACTGCATATGATATGGATTCATTTATTGCAAAATGAACTGGAAACTTAGAAATGTATTTACGGGATAGGAATCATTCGCTTCAGTGCCCTAAGCGCTGTAACCAGTATAGAAAATTCAGTATTAAATATGGAAATTTTGATTTATGAATTGAATGTAAATGTAAAAGTTTAATTTTACGAGAAAATTTAAATGGAAAATAAAACATGGCATGTTGAGATTTAGCCAGTCACTCGAATATTTAACGATAAGAGACAATATTTATAACAGTGTGTTATACCATTAGATCATTCAAATTAGCCTTCTTTCTATAGTATGGAAATAGTTCGGATGTAAGGTTTTATTGTTGGAAAGAACCACAAATGGGATAATATTGAACATCCAAAATTTTTGAGCCAAATTACAAGATGTAATTATTTTCATATTATTAAAGAAATGGTAGTCATGCAAACAAAAAATCTTGTATAGATTGTAGATTGTTTAAGGCCCTGAGTTGGTCTTTCTTCACCTCGACATAAGAGGTCTTTTGTGAATTACCCTGCAACTAGCTGTTGCCCAGGATTCCAAGACTTTTTGCAAAGCTTGTGATTTTCTTGGGAGCTAATTTTCTTATGTATTCAAGCGTTAATTCCGCCTGTTTTAGGTACTTTAGCCTAATGCGAATTAGTACCTTGCATTCACAAAGTATATGTTCCGCAGTCTCAGTTGCAGCTTCACAGTATCTGCATGTGTCATCTTCTGCCATGCCCATATTCTTGAGATGATATCTCAAGAGGCAACGGCCAGTTAGAAGGCCTGTGATCAGCCTTAGGTGTGACTTTTCAAGTTCGAGAAGTGGCATTCTTTGTTGAATAAGTTATAAACCTTCTCGCTTGTCTTTGACCTGGAGTATTCCTTCAGTAGGATTTCCTTTGCTTCTTTCCCCATTTTTGGATTTCCTCCGTTATGTGTTCCTTAGATAAGCCACAGAACGGTTCGGATCCAAAAAATGGGGCTTCAGCCCCTTTTCTTGCGAGGGTGTCAGCTAATTCGTTGACTTCTATTCCCTCATGTCCTGGCACCCACATAAAGGTAGCTCTGCTGCCTGATTATCTGAAATTATATAGATTTTTGCCCTTCGAGTGCCTCTATTTACGCATTCCTGAGCAGATCAGTCTGGCCAAGGGCTTTAGATGGCCCGCATTTATTCCCTGCTACGCCCACACCAACCCCCTTGGTCCATCTTGGATCCATCTGTGTAGCAGGTGTGTGACTCTTTCTCCAACCGCAGTACTTCGACCCATCAGTACATCAAACGGGCAGTGACAGTCATGCTTGATTAGCATTGAGTCGGTGGGTTTGGCCATGGATTCAAATTGAATTAGCTCCAGAATTCTTTAGTGACCAACCACATGTAAATGCAGAGGAAGTAAGTCTAGCAATGCCTCCATAGCTGCTGTGGGACAAGAGCGCATTGCTCTTGTACTCCCTAAACAGGCAAGGCGTTGCAGTTTCTGCAACTTTCCTTGTGCTATTTTCTCTTCTGTTTTTGGCCACGATACACATGATGCGTTGATTACCATGGTTCTGACAACCGAAAAGTAAGACCAATGTATCATTTTTGGCTTCAGATCCAAAGTCTAACCAAACAGCTTACGTCACGTCCAAATAGCCGTAGTTGCTTTGGTAAGTGTCCTTTGTAAGTGCGAGTTCCGGGTTTTACGCCAGGATTGCTCCTAGATACTTGACTTCACTGGAAACATTCAGTACTGTTCCATTTACGTAGGAGTCCAAAGCCCATAGTTCTAGAGGAAAAATAAATAAAATTGCCAGAGAACTTCTGGCCAGATAGTATATATAATATCGATTAGGTCAGTAGCGATTATCGAATTAAATCAAGCTCAAGATCTTCTTGTGACCTACGTATTTCTTTTCTAATGGTTATTACATCGATAATAAGAAATAAACAAAGTAAAAAAAACACCAGATGAATGTCATCCGACCTATTTGAATACTGTCTCCATCTTTTGTGTTACTAATTATAAAAAAAGCATACAGTTGAGCGATTTTGTGCTTAGCGCCGTTCCACATTATACCTGTACGGCGCGGCGCCCGCCTAAATGTTTTGTCCTAACGCAAAAGATGAGACGATTTGACTGGCACAGACAGCTGAGGTTCTCAATCTCTTCGTAGGTAAATAGGCCCACAAAAGAAAAGTGGTCTGTGCTGGGGTACTGACTACTGACCATATCTATCCCTCGAATATTTAGCCGCTGAATCTGCCCTGAATCTGACCTTAGTTTTTTTTTCAAGAAAGTGGATCGTAATATCGCTTACCCAGCTCGTTTAAATCAGACTCCAAAAATGATTCAACTTTTCACCCAAATAACATTGTGGTACTTCAGTATTAACCTCATAACTTAAAGAAATACCGTAATACCCTCCTCAACCTCATAAACCTGGGAATCCGATGAAAATATTGCTGAATCCTGATTGAGGAGTTACTGAGATTGTGACCTTTGAACCTTTTGCTTGATTGTCATACATCCACAATCTCATGATCTCATAACCTCAGCATCCCATAACCCTGTAAACCTTCAACTCTGAAGATCCAATTGAAAAAATGGAGACCTATGTAGAGAAATTCGTATCACTGTGACATTAGAATATTGGAATCAAGCATCCCCATGGTGCCATAATTCTTCAACGGTATCCTCATAACCCCATAACTCTGAGGATTCAATGAAAAAAATAGGAGGCTCTCGATTGGGGAATCAATTAGTTTGTGCCCTCAGAACATTGTTACCTTGTTACCAAGTATTCTTATAGCGCTCCAGCAGAAAACTTTTCTACTACATAACCCAGTAATCCCGTAAGCCCATAACTGCAAAGAGTTCGCAAAAGCAAGAAATCAAATGAAGTCACATAAACAGAAATCACCTAAAAAGATTCTCCACTTCCAAAATTATGGGATGCTGAGGTAACGGGATCATGAGGTTGTGGATGTATGATACTCAAGCATAAGGATCCAAGGTCACAATCTCATTACTTCCCCAATTAAGTCTCACCACTATTCTTATCGGATTCCAAGGGTTATGGGGTTGAGTGATTAAGGAGTTATGGGGTTTTACGCTTTCCTTTGAGTTATGTGGTCAGTACTGAAGTACCAGAATATTATTAGGTTAAAGTTTTAAAGTTGAATCACTTTTGGAGTCTGATTTAAATGTGCTGGGTAAGCAATATACCGATCCAACAGACTTTTTTAGTGTTAAAAAATAAATTGACATGCTGGCGAAAAACTAACGTCAGATTCGTGCTCAGCGGTTCAAAATACAAGGGATGGTCAGTACCCCAGCGCAAACAACTTTTTTTTTGTTCCTGTGTTATCTTTTATTTGAAACCAAATTATCCTCTCTGAATGTAAATTGATACAATTCTTCCAATAAACTACTTTCCTACATTTTTTGCAATAATTCAGTTTTCGTGTACAGTTTTCGTGAATTAATCGAAAAAGAAGAGTTTTAAGCTTTTTCAATTCCATCTAACTTGATTTTTGCTTGTCCCTTTTCAGCAAAGTCAGCCAAGTTATAGCCAAAAAAAAAAACAAAGAAAATGCCCATAAACGTAACTTATTATATATAAATACGTCACCACTGGTTAATAATGTACCATTAATATATAAAAGCTAACATGACATATATTTTTTTTTATTCTAGAAAGTAGAAAACTGAAAACTGTAGTAGTTGTTCTTCTTTCTTTTCATTAAGATACTCTCTAATAGCATTAATGATTTTTTTAAAACCTACTTTTTGTTAATTTATTTCACGCAAAAATACACACACGATCACAAAATATACAAATAGAGTTGCATCCTCTTAGAGGTTTTTAGTTTTTTTATATACAAAGTTGAGGGTTGTTACCCCCATAACTCTGGTAATATAGGGGATAGAGGTTTATTATATATTTTATTGAGCATACCTAGGCATAAGCAACATTCATGTGAATGAATAGCCCAATAAGCCTCTGGGCCCAATTCCATATATTTAACCGGTGAGACCCTTTATCTTCTTGCATCAGCCCCATTACCAACTTCACACTATTATTAAAGGGGGTAATAAATATTTTTGTAGAGACACTAAATCACAACAAGTTGTGATTTAGTATCTATACAAGAATCAAAAATGTTTTTGGCATTATCCACCCCCTCTACCGCCCCTCCCCATTATTAAAGAGGTTAAAAATTAAAATTATAATTTAGTGTGTGTGCAACAACCGAAGGCCTCAAATGCTTTTCTGGTTTTAGCCACCCTCTCTACACATTACACATTACTACACCCACCATTATTAAAGGAGTTAAAAAACGAAACTGTGATTCAGTGCGTATACAGGAACTGAGGACTTCAAAAACTTTTTGGTTTTAACACCCTCTCTACCACCCCCATTCCGGGTGGCATATCGTATTATGGATTTTTAGATTTTATATATTATATTATTAAAGACGGTGAACAATTTCCACATAGTGGAGTGCAAATATATTATCAACATTTTTTTCGATACTTGGATAGAAAATCTGGATGTGGAAGTAGTTATTCCTTAGGCAGCGGTTTTTTAAACCGAATTCACCATGGATATTAGGCAATAAAGTCCAATTAATCAGGCGACTGGGTGAAATTTTAATTAGTAATTTTTAATCACCTTTTTCTGAGTATGGTTTATTAATAAAGAAGTTTAATCCGTTATCATTTTGCTTTTAAAAGCTATGAATTATATTAAATAATACGATGATTTCTAACAAAAGCAGATGGCATATTTGCGTTGATTGGTTTTTATGATGCCCTAAAATGCTCTTAAATGCGAGTCCTACCAAGTTGGCACTGTCAGATGCGATGATTACAACTGAGTGTCAAATAAAACGAGCAATCTATAGCAAAATGTTCCAAAGGTTTTTGATTAAAAACATAAATAATACGAAAATATACAAGTTATCTAAACTGCAATACACAGAACGTCTTTCAGGTTCAAGGTAACTGTACGCAGGTTAGATGATATACCGTGTGTGTAGTCGCGGGCTAGGCATGGGGAGTAAGAATTCAACATCGCGTGTGCCAGCTGGCTGAAATGAAATAACAGAGCTGGATGCTCCATCAACGGACGAATTTACGGCTGCCGGTGCTGTCATATTTCTCGCGCTACGTGAATGTACATGCCTAATGGGAAATTACACGCACGGTATCAGTTTTACCTTAAACTGTCATTAAGGTATTTTAAGACTATTACGAAGAAGGGAATTTACAGTTGCCAAATACCTAATAAACACGATGACTTCGGCAAAACTTGTATTTCAAATATGTAGAAAGTAGACAAATAAAAGTTGCAGTCGGGCGCTGTCGAATATCTATTGAACACGATAATTTCTGTTCAACTTAAAATCTATGTTTCATACATATATAAAATATCATGGTAGAACACTTCTAGTGAAATTGGGTTATATCCGCATACAGGGTGATCGTCAGAGCCGTAAAAGTAAATTGCATCATGTTCGTGCAAAATATGAATCAAAGTCGCAGTCGGCTACGCCCGACTGCAACTTCTACTTGTTAAGAATAACATAATGACATTTTAGGATAAAATTGATATATCATTCAATCTCCATAAAGTTGGTTCGAACCTAAGAGACACCCTGTACATTGCTATGTATAAATCTTGCACATCTTCATATTTTTGTGTACTTAATCAAAAACCTCAGTTACATTTTGCTCTAAAACTAAAATAAAACCTGTTTTACATAAAACTGACAGTTTGCACGCCTCTAGTAATCACCCTGTATGACGAATGTGGATCAATTTCAATAGAGAGTATCCCACTATGCTGTTTTACATGTAGTTGAATTAAACAAAAATTAAGTCTAACAGAAGTTATCGTGTTTACAAGAAACGGTCTATAAACATACGCACACACATACAGACGCACAGGCATTTTTTATTCGATATTTGAATTCAGTTCAGTCTGTTATGGAACAGATTTCTGTACAATTTTTTTTCCTACGGTCATTATTAAACATGCTTGTCCGGTTGTAATATACCTATTTGAGTTAATCAAACAGTTATAAAAATACTTTATAATAACACAAACTGCATTTAGCTAAATGAGACATAGTTTCACAATTAGTTTGTTAAGTGTATTATTCCGAAAATGCATAAATATGACGTTATAATTGAATTTATTTTAAAAAATAATTAACGATACCTACTCGAACTGATAAACGAATGAAAGTTGTACCTAGCACTAGTTTCTTCCATTAAATATGTCAATTTTTGAGAGATAAAATATTAGATTTAAAAAGTTTAATTTTTTACGACAACATATTTTAATAATTCCTGTATATTTTGTTTAATCTCTAATTTTGTATTATACAAATAAAATAAATAAGTCAGTGTAAGTATTGCCATCTATACTGAAATTATATGACTACCTTCCCTAACGGGAGTTTCAAAAATCAATAAATAATATACTAGAAGCAGGGAATTTCAGTTATAGTATGTTGCGCCATCTACTAGATACTAGTCGAGCCTTATATTCTGGGAATAAACAACTACTTCTTGACTGTTTCGCAAAGGACTACGATTTATCAAATACCTATTATACCAATGTATACTCATTAAGTGTGACTGTTAGGAAGATACGATGTAATCCGATAGATGCCGCGAGAAGTACTAAAAATAAACCTGAAATCTAAATAATCTGAATATTACCAAAGATCATAATCTATTTCACGTGTAGTAATAAACTGTTCAGCAAACAATTCTATTTTGTTTAGTAACAGATTCTAAGTGAGCACTATTTAACAAAATATTGCAAAATAAATAATAGAAATGCTCAGTATAAACAGTACTTACATGTTGCAAAAAGTGAAAATGACCGGTAACTCGTAAGTATTTTAATAAATGTTGTACAATATGAAGTACGTAGTTAAAAAATATTATTTTGGGTATTCAGCAGATAACTTTCAAAGAAAACATTCGTTTCTTTCATATACCATTGGTCAGACTTGCACCAATGGTATATGAAAGAAACGAATGGTTTCTTTGAAAGTTATCTGCTGAATACCCAAAATAAGATTTTTTAACAATGATGTAAGCAGAAATGATAGGTATTTATTTATTATGAAGTACGTAGTAAAAAATATCAGATACACGGTAATTTATTTTTTTATTTCAATTTGTACAGTGAAAACAATACAGTTTCAGTAAAGATTTTTATTTTTGTTATTTTATCATACAAATAAAACTTCGTCTCAATTAAATGATTATTGTTTTTTTCTACGATTATTGAAAAATTCATTTATTATAGTTATGTTTTTAAACATGTAATGGGTCTCATTACTGACGGCCGCGGGTAATAATTCATTACTCAATAGGCTATGACCACCAATGGCAAGAGTTCATATTCATATATTCATTATTCAACAGTTTTCATGGAGCAATCATAAGAGACGATTTAAAGTTCAAAAACATTGCGTGTGCCATAATAACTTGACTAGTGGAAGCATTATACTCTTCGCCAATTTACGCCTCTTTTTATATAATTATTACACATTCTATAAGATACTCTTCGCAGTTTTCTTGTAAATAATGTTAGTTTTTGGACATCCTAATTTTGTGATACCAACTTTGTTGTGAAAAAAAGTATTAAAAAAAAATGAAAAAAAAAAATGGAAAAAAAAAACAGCCACCCTGGGAAGGATTCGAACAGACGACCTCTGGATTGCCAATTTACAATTCTTAATTTTATTTGGCTATTGTTAACATTTCATTTTATTGTATATCATTCATAGCATTTTACAATATATACTGTGCGTATAGCCGAACGCTAGGCATAGGGAGTAAAATTACAACATCGCGCGTGCCAGCTGGCTGAAATGAAATAACAGACTGGAATGCTCCGCTCGACGGAGGAATTTACGGCAGCTACGTTGTCATATCTATCGCGCTACGTGGATGTACATGCCTAATGGGAAATTACATGCACGGTATATTACGTTACATCACAATTACGCGCCTGAGCACGTGGAGTGATGTAATGGCCGGGTGTTTTCGGCAAACGACTTTCAGAAAATGTTGGTTTATATATTAAACGGTCTCAAAATGTTTAACCGTACTTTTGGGTATAATGTTCGAAGATTTCAGATTTAAATTCAGTTTTATTTTTTTAGAAGAAGTAATATTATTTTTGTGCAGGGAAAGTGTCGTTAAAAAACTCTACTTCTACTGTCAAGTTGTAAGAACATTATTATCTGCACTAAACAGATTGTTAGATGTGCGTATAGGTTTCAGCGAGGGGTCAATGGAGGGTAGTTAGCCATTGGACCATCACATATCGCTACAAAAATGGAATATCTGTGATATATATCATTAGAGTATTATATTTCAACGGATTAGATATATTATTATGAGATATACAGGGTGATTCTTTTAAGGCGGCCATTAGAATATTTCCCACTTGCAGATGAGATAGCCATTTGAGATTTGATACCCCACCCTAGTCGAGTCCGAAAATAATAATTTCAAAATGGCGGCACTTCCGGAAATACCGGAAGTCGATATTAACTTGCTTATTTTAAATGGAACACCCTATATACTATCGACTATTCGAAATAATCACAAAATTCTGAGACAAAGCATGTAGTACACCCGATACTTAAACCGAGGAGTTTCGGAGATATTTGACATTTTATAAAAAATTTGACAGGTGCAACGGTTTGCAAGAACCGTTATAACTTTCTTCGTGTAGGAGATACTTATTTGCTCTTTGGTACGTAGAAAAAACACAAGATGAGATACTCTCTACAAAAATAGATTCCAAAATAGTATGCCAAGTTTTTTATTTTTCACGTTACATTTTGCCGAATTCAAACCTCAAAAACTTTTTTATTTCAAATGGAACACCGTGTATTTTTTTTACATCAAAGTATGTTAAATTAAATTCCCTTTTTTCTAGTATAAGCATTGTAGGGGTTAAAGTCACAACTTCGAAATATTGGCGATTTTCTTAAATGTCCAAGAATTTTTAGTAAAAATTGCCATCAACTTACCCATTATTAGAAACAATCAGTCAGTTATTTTCTTTTGTTAAAAAATGCCAGCACCTTTCAATTACACTCACGAAGACTTTTAGAGTTGTTTATTATTTATGGAGAATGCGATAAAGTAATAATACCAAGAACATGTAACACATTTGCTACCCGATACCCATTTTATTGTTTCAATTGTTTCATAGGCTTCTACGTTTTTTTGAATAAATTATAATTTTCAACAAAAGGTTGCGAATAATTCAAAAAGTACATGTGTTAGATATAGGACATGTTGATATAAGTTCACTTCAAATTTAATTCTATATCGATTGCCATAATAAAATTAGGCACGTGCCATTTGACAGAGCCAAATATTCTAAAATTATCCAATATGCGTTTTACAGTGTATGGTGGATGGTTTGTGTTCTTGTGGATATCGAGTAGCAAATGCGTTACATGTTCTTGGTATTACTTTACCACATTCTCCATAAATATTAAACAAACCTAAAAGTTTTCGTGGGTGTAATTTAAACGTGCTGGCGTTTTTAACATAAAAGAATGACTGACATTAATGATTGTTTCTAATCATGGGTAAGTTGATGGCAATTTTTATTAAAAATGTTTGGACATTTAAGAAAATCGCCAATATTTCGAAAAGTTGTAACTTTTACCCTTACAATGCTTATACTAGAAAAAAGGGAATTTAATTTAACATAATTTGATGCAAAAAATACAGGGTGTTCCATTTGAAATAAAAAAGTTTTTGAGGTTTGTATTTGACAAAATTCAACCTGAAAAATAAAACACTTGGTATACTATTTTGGAATCTATTTTTGTAAAGAGTAGCTCATTTTGTGTTCTTTCTACGTACCAAAGAGCAAATAAGGATCTCCTATAGGAAGAAAGTTATAACGGTTTTTGCAAACCGTTATACCTATCAATTTTTTATAAAATGTCAAATATCTCCGAAACTATTCGGTTTAGGTATAGGGTGTGCGACATGTTTTGACTCAGAATTTTATGATTATTTCGAAAAGTCGAAAATATATAGGGTGTTCCATTTAAAGCAAGCAAGTTGGTATCGACTTCCGGTATTTCCGGAAGTGCCGCCTTTTTGAAATTATTATTTTCGGACTCGCAATGGTCGACTATGGTAGGGTACCAAATCTCAAATGTCATCTGCAAGTGGGAAATATTCTAATGACCTGTATGACGAATGTGGATCAATTTCAATAGAGAGTATCCCACTATGCTGTTTTACATGTAGTTGAATTAAACAAAAATTAAGTCTAACAGAAGTTATCGTGTTTACAAGAAACGGTCTATAAACATACGCACACACATACAGACGCACAGGCATTTTTTATTCGATATTTGAATTCAGTTCAGTCTGTTATGGAACAGATTTCTGTACAATTTTTTTTCCTACGGTCATTATTAAACATGCTTGTCCGGTTGTAATATACCTATTTGAGTTAATCAAACAGTTATAAAAATACTTTATAATAACACAAACTGCATTTAGCTAAATGAGACATAGTTTCACAATTAGTTTGTTAAGTGTATTATTCCGAAAATGCATAAATATGACGTTATAATTGAATTTATTTTAAAAAATAATTAACGATACCTACTCGAACTGATAAACGAATGAAAGTTGTACCTAGCACTAGTTTCTTCCATTAAATATGTCAATTTTTGAGAGATAAAATATTAGATTTAAAAAGTTTAATTTTTTACGACAACATATTTTAATAATTCCTGTATATTTTGTTTAATCTCTAATTTTGTATTATACAAATAAAATAAATAAGTCAGTGTAAGTATTGCCATCTATACTGAAATTATATGACTACCTTCCCTAACGGGAGTTTCAAAAATCAATAAATAATATACTAGAAGCAGGGAATTTCAGTTATAGTATGTTGCGCCATCTACTAGATACTAGTCGAGCCTTATATTCTGGGAATAAACAACTACTTCTTGACTGTTTCGCAAAGGACTACGATTTATCAAATACCTATTATACCAATGTATACTCATTAAGTGTGACTGTTAGGAAGATACGATGTAATCCGATAGATGCCGCGAGAAGTACTAAAAATAAACCTGAAATCTAAATAATCTGAATATTACCAAAGATCATAATCTATTTCACGTGTAGTAATAAACTGTTCAGCAAACAATTCTATTTTGTTTAGTAACAGATTCTAAGTGAGCACTATTTAACAAAATATTGCAAAATAAATAATAGAAATGCTCAGTATAAACAGTACTTACATGTTGCAAAAAGTGAAAATGACCGGTAACTCGTAAGTATTTTAATAAATGTTGTACAATATGAAGTACGTAGTTAAAAAATATTATTTTGGGTATTCAGCAGATAACTTTCAAAGAAAACATTCGTTTCTTTCATATACCATTGGTCAGACTTGCACCAATGGTATATGAAAGAAACGAATGGTTTCTTTGAAAGTTATCTGCTGAATACCCAAAATAAGATTTTTTAACAATGATGTAAGCAGAAATGATAGGTATTTATTTATTATGAAGTACGTAGTAAAAAATATCAGATACACGGTAATTTATTTTTTTATTTCAATTTGTACAGTGAAAACAATACAGTTTCAGTAAAGATTTTTATTTTTGTTATTTTATCATACAAATAAAACTTCGTCTCAATTAAATGATTATTGTTTTTTTCTACGATTATTGAAAAATTCATTTATTATAGTTATGTTTTTAAACATGTAATGGGTCTCATTACTGACGGCCGCGGGTAATAATTCATTACTCAATAGGCTATGACCACCAATGGCAAGAGTTCATATTCATATATTCATTATTCAACAGTTTTCATGGAGCAATCATAAGAGACGATTTAAAGTTCAAAAACATTGCGTGTGCCATAATAACTTGACTAGTGGAAGCATTATACTCTTCGCCAATTTACGCCTCTTTTTATATAATTATTACACATTCTATAAGATACTCTTCGCAGTTTTCTTGTAAATAATGTTAGTTTTTGGACATCCTAATTTTGTGATACCAACTTTGTTGTGAAAAAAAGTATTAAAAAAAAATGAAAAAAAAAAATGGAAAAAAAAAACAGCCACCCTGGGAAGGATTCGAACAGACGACCTCTGGATTGCCAATTTACAATTCTTAATTTTATTTGGCTATTGTTAACATTTCATTTTATTGTATATCATTCATAGCATTTTACAATATATACTGTGCGTATAGCCGAACGCTAGGCATAGGGAGTAAAATTACAACATCGCGCGTGCCAGCTGGCTGAAATGAAATAACAGACTGGAATGCTCCGCTCGACGGAGGAATTTACGGCAGCTACGTTGTCATATCTATCGCGCTACGTGGATGTACATGCCTAATGGGAAATTACATGCACGGTATATTACGTTACATCACAATTACGCGCCTGAGCACGTGGAGTGATGTAATGGCCGGGTGTTTTCGGCAAACGACTTTCAGAAAATGTTGGTTTATATATTAAACGGTCTCAAAATGTTTAACCGTACTTTTGGGTATAATGTTCGAAGATTTCAGATTTAAATTCAGTTTTATTTTTTTAGAAGAAGTAATATTATTTTTGTGCAGGGAAAGTGTCGTTAAAAAACTCTACTTCTACTGTCAAGTTGTAAGAACATTATTATCTGCACTAAACAGATTGTTAGATGTGCGTATAGGTTTCAGCGAGGGGTCAATGGAGGGTAGTTAGCCATTGGACCATCACATATCGCTACAAAAATGGAATATCTGTGATATATATCATTAGAGTATTATATTTCAACGGATTAGATATATTATTATGAGATATACAGGGTGATTCTTTTAAGGCGGCCATTAGAATATTTCCCACTTGCAGATGAGATAGCCATTTGAGATTTGATACCCCACCCTAGTCGAGTCCGAAAATAATAATTTCAAAATGGCGGCACTTCCGGAAATACCGGAAGTCGATATTAACTTGCTTATTTTAAATGGAACACCCTATATACTATCGACTATTCGAAATAATCACAAAATTCTGAGACAAAGCATGTAGTACACCCGATACTTAAACCGAGGAGTTTCGGAGATATTTGACATTTTATAAAAAATTTGACAGGTGCAACGGTTTGCAAGAACCGTTATAACTTTCTTCGTGTAGGAGATACTTATTTGCTCTTTGGTACGTAGAAAAAACACAAGATGAGATACTCTCTACAAAAATAGATTCCAAAATAGTATGCCAAGTTTTTTATTTTTCACGTTACATTTTGCCGAATTCAAACCTCAAAAACTTTTTTATTTCAAATGGAACACCGTGTATTTTTTTTACATCAAAGTATGTTAAATTAAATTCCCTTTTTTCTAGTATAAGCATTGTAGGGGTTAAAGTCACAACTTCGAAATATTGGCGATTTTCTTAAATGTCCAAGAATTTTTAGTAAAAATTGCCATCAACTTACCCATTATTAGAAACAATCAGTCAGTTATTTTCTTTTGTTAAAAAATGCCAGCACCTTTCAATTACACTCACGAAGACTTTTAGAGTTGTTTATTATTTATGGAGAATGCGATAAAGTAATAATACCAAGAACATGTAACACATTTGCTACCCGATACCCATTTTATTGTTTCAATTGTTTCATAGGCTTCTACGTTTTTTTGAATAAATTATAATTTTCAACAAAAGGTTGCGAATAATTCAAAAAGTACATGTGTTAGATATAGGACATGTTGATATAAGTTCACTTCAAATTTAATTCTATATCGATTGCCATAATAAAATTAGGCACGTGCCATTTGACAGAGCCAAATATTCTAAAATTATCCAATATGCGTTTTACAGTGTATGGTGGATGGTTTGTGTTCTTGTGGATATCGAGTAGCAAATGCGTTACATGTTCTTGGTATTACTTTACCACATTCTCCATAAATATTAAACAAACCTAAAAGTTTTCGTGGGTGTAATTTAAACGTGCTGGCGTTTTTAACATAAAAGAATGACTGACATTAATGATTGTTTCTAATCATGGGTAAGTTGATGGCAATTTTTATTAAAAATGTTTGGACATTTAAGAAAATCGCCAATATTTCGAAAAGTTGTAACTTTTACCCTTACAATGCTTATACTAGAAAAAAGGGAATTTAATTTAACATAATTTGATGCAAAAAATACAGGGTGTTCCATTTGAAATAAAAAAGTTTTTGAGGTTTGTATTTGACAAAATTCAACCTGAAAAATAAAACACTTGGTATACTATTTTGGAATCTATTTTTGTAAAGAGTAGCTCATTTTGTGTTCTTTCTACGTACCAAAGAGCAAATAAGGATCTCCTATAGGAAGAAAGTTATAACGGTTTTTGCAAACCGTTATACCTATCAATTTTTTATAAAATGTCAAATATCTCCGAAACTATTCGGTTTAGGTATAGGGTGTGCGACATGTTTTGACTCAGAATTTTATGATTATTTCGAAAAGTCGAAAATATATAGGGTGTTCCATTTAAAGCAAGCAAGTTGGTATCGACTTCCGGTATTTCCGGAAGTGCCGCCTTTTTGAAATTATTATTTTCGGACTCGCAATGGTCGACTATGGTAGGGTACCAAATCTCAAATGTCATCTGCAAGTGGGAAATATTCTAATGGCCGCCTTAAAAAAATCACCCTGTATATATTAGTAAATTGTATAAACAAAAAAATTTTTATAGAAAATAACATTTCACAAGATTTCTATTTAAGTACAAGTGACAAACATTATGAAAACATATATTTTTTTTAATTTAAATGGTTATTAACTTTTTTATTTACTGATTGATTTTTTTCAAAAATAATAGGATTCTTCTTCTAGCTAATACTAACTTACTTTCTAAATTTCAATACAATCGGACTTTTCTTTCTTAAGTCATCGTGCTTACCAGAAACGTGACGGACGGACAGACGGACAGGCGGACATTTTGAAAGTTGTTCAGAATTCGTTCACTAACATAATAATATGAAATTTTTTTCTCTACGAGCCATATTTACTGTTTTAGAAATGTGCCCACCAAATACAATATACTCTTCCGTTTTGCTATTTCGCCAAAAGTATAAAAAGGTCACTTTTCGTACCCTCTTGTAGGCTCGAATTATTGATTTTGCCGGTGCCGTTCACGATGTGCATCGTAGTACGGCCCTTCAACACATATTAAAAAAGATCTGAACATTCAAAGATTTCATGTTTCGCCTTCCTTGCAGCTTGTGAAAGCGGACGCCTTAACAGAGTTTCACTCCTAGCAAAAATCTCCAAAGGGAAAAATCATAAACCCAGGAACAATTTACTGTTTTTGAAATCTCCGTCAGTTTTTGTTTTTTCGGAGATGCGTAAGTTTAAAAATGGTGTCAAACGTTTTTAAGTTAAAATACCTGTTTAAAAGTTAAATATCTCAGAAACTAAGGCACTTGCACCAAAATGTTAAGAACTAAGATTAAACTAAACTTAAACTCACTCTTTTTAAAAAAATTTTCCCCTGCTTAAAAAATAGAGAAGTTATGACCGATACAATGTAGTCCAGTCAATGAATGGTTTCTAGAGGGAAATGCTGAGATCACAATTTTTGACTAGAGACGCAAAGACATTTTTTATTCGATACTTCAGTTCAGTCTGCTGTGAAACGGATATCTGTACAAGAAATTTTTTTCTACGATGATTATTAAAATTTATTTTCAATTTATAATAAAGTTAGAATACAGTCAAAAGATATACAATTCATTATTGAACAATAACAGATACGAAATAAATTAATAGAAACATTATTGTAAAAAATTTAGTCAGCTTTAATTTTGCATATAGCCACTTTTTGATCAGGGCTAATCGTTTTCGAGATATGAGCGAAAAACCAAAAACCGGGACCTTCTTCGTGCCCCCCTGCATCCCCCCCACCTCCTACATTCGGGTACTTTTGGTATGTTTACCTCCTAAATAGTCCTATGTCAAAAATTGTGATCTTGGCATTTTTCTCTAGACCCCCTTATTGAACGTTCATTGACCGGGCTAATGTGGGTCTTCGCATTTTTCCCTAAGAATCTGGCCATTTGTCGCCAAATTTACCTTAAAGGTTAAAGTGCAACTTCTTGTTGAGTAGTCGTAGAAAAAGTATAGTATTCTACTTGCGTGCAACAGCTATTACTCACTGGGATAAATTACGACACTCGCTTTCGGCTCGTGCCGTAAACGTCATACTTTTGAATAATAGCTATCATTACACGCTCGTTGTATAATATACTATTACTGAACATTCATACATATTTTTTTCTGAACATTTATTGATCTTACCGAACAATTATTGTTTGTACAGAACATATTTTGCTTTGTAAATTTGAAAATTTTTATAATCTATTAGATACTGGCATCTATGGAACAAAGTAGAATTCAGTGTTATCTATCTATTATGAATTTTGTGAAGTATTAATTGGGATGATTTTTCAGAAAACTATCATACGATAGTATTGGTGATAGATGCTGGATGTCAGTGAGCGAACCGATTGAGTTTTTATTGACTAGACCCAAAAATTAAGTCGAAAATATAAAAGAATAGCGCCACTGATAAAGAGAATGAAGAATATATATAATATCAATAATTTGACAGTGTTGTTCGGAAATACTTACTTACGGCAGTCTTCTTTTTCATTAACTCTATTAATAGTACAGTAACTAGAGGTTTTAACTTCGGAATAATGCCATATTGAACGGATTTCGTTCAGTTTTGGCAGTATAATAGTAAATGCTTCACAGAAAAGTTTCTATATTGTGCGGGGGCTTGCTAATTTATAGGGGGTGGGTGGAACTTAAAAAATGTATATTTATTGGAGCTGAAAAAGAATCAAATTTTAAGAAGAAAAGGTTCTATGCAATTTTTCACATAAATTGATAGTTTTTAAGTTATAACGACTTCAAAATTGTGATTTTAGCTTAAAAAAAAAGGCATTTCCAAACGGTTTTCGTCAAGTATCTCGAAAAGTACTACTTTATCGAAAAAATGTTACAGACCAATTATAGAAAGTACAAACTGGGAATTAATGATATTTGTTTTTATTGATGTAGGATTAATAATTTCGGAGATATTTAAGTTTATATTTGGTATCCAAGTGTTTCGAAATTACCTTTAAAGTTTAAAATGCATTTTTTTCTAAAGCAAGTGCTTTAAATGAGCAAAAAAAATTGAGCATCTAGGTAATGCTACATGTTAACGAAAAACTGTATTGGAGATAATTTTTTTAAATTACTGGCTAATTGGAGTAACAAAATGGAAACCTTTTTATATAAAAAAATATAAATACGCATATTTTTCCGTCATAACTTCTTTATTTCTTATGCTACAGAAACGAGTAAAAAATAATTTGAAAGCTCAATTAATTGTCTTTAATTTCATTTTTTAGCATGCGTGACGCAGGTGTCACAATTTCTGAGATATTTAACATTTAAACCGCATTTTTCGTCTCATAAACGTTCGGACGCGATTTGTAAACTTTCATATCTACGAAACTATTAAATCTATGTAAATAAATAAACAAGCGAAATTCGTTATCAGTTTATGAGCTTTATTTTTGATCTCTACTCATTTTTTAATAAAACTAATAGGTATTTATTGAGATATTTTTAAAAGGAAAAGAAAATTACGTTTTATCGAAAATACCTTAATAGTTTAAACTGTATTTTTTTCTAAAGCAAATGCTGTATACAAACCAAAAAATTTGAGCATCTACGTTATGCTAGATATTAATGAGAAACAGTGTTTGAAATTCCTTCTTTTCAATTACTGGTTAATTAACAGTAACAAAATGGCGACGTTGTTATTAAAAAAATGTGTAGACGCACATTGCTTCGGTCATAACTTCTTTGTTTTTTATGCTACAGAAACAAATAAAAAACAGTTGAAAGCCTAATTAATAGCCTATTATTCTACCTATTAGCAACCTTGACGTTGGTGTCACAGTTTCTGAGATATTTAACTCTCACTCTAAATAATTATCTTATGAACACTTGGATGCCAAATGTAAACTTAAATATCTCCGAAATTATTAATCCTATCAATAAACAAAAAATATAATTAATTCCCAGTTTGTACTTTCTGTAATCGGTCTGTAACATGTTTCCGATAAAGTAATACTTTTCGAGATACTTGACGAAAGCCGCTTGGAAATACCTTTTTTTTTAAACTAAAATCGCAATTTTGAAGTCGTTACAACTTAAAAACTATCAATTTATGTGAAAAATTGCATAGAACTTTTTCTTCTTTAAATTTGATTCTACTTCAGCTCCAATAAATATATTTTTTTTTAAGTGCCACCCCCTGAGAGGGGGTGGCATCCGCCCCCTATACATTAGCAAGCCCCCGCACAATATAGAAACTTTTTTGTGAAGCATTTACTATTATACTGCCAAAAATGAACGAAATCCGTTCAATATGACATTATTCTCAAGTTTTGCATATTTCTTACCTCTAGTACTGTACTATATAATCAAAAATTAAACCTTGAAGTATGGATGGTATGAAAAATTTGGTATCTTGGATGAAAATTTATTATTAGGTGTAATTAATTTAAAAATATTTAAAGTAAATCAAAGATTTTAAAAATTTTAGCAAATATTAAACTTGTAGCTAATTCGGTCAACGACTGGTAAACGATATCATAATTTTATTACTACAAATATTATAAAATTATTTTTTATTTCAAATCAATTTCTGTTATGATGAGTGGCGACATCTATTTCTAAGGAGCAGAGTCCAGTGCTCGCTCCCTTTTCCCGATTACTAGATATCTTGATGTCGTTCTAATGTAACGGCAATTCATGGTATTTATTGCTTTTAAAGTTTTTCTAAATTACTATTATTAGATGGTGATTTATTATAGCTTGAAATATTATTAACCGAATGAATAACACCAAAACGCAATGAAATTTCAATAATAATTATCTGCTTCTGTAAACTTCAGCTTTTAGACAGTAATTTGACTCGTGACTAACAGATGGCACCGTAATGATCACATTTTAAAAATTACTGAGGTAATTAGGTACTTTCTGGAAAAATCAACCTAAAAGCTGGAAAAATATTAAATCGACCTTGGAGATAGGAGGTTTTTTAGACAACTGTTCCTGATATACATGATCTCAGCCGAAAGTATCCCCAAACACATACACATTTACCGAAAAAGTGATAATCGCCTTGATATTTACATGTAAGTATATGCGTTCATCTTTAGATTAGTATTCAATAATGTCTATTAAAAGTACATGAAAAAAAATTGTGATTTAGGGTAAATTGGGGTAAAGGACCCCGGAACAAATCCCATGAAAATGTTGATTCGGTGAAAACGGCTGAAATTTTGGTATTTTGTAGTTCAAGTCATGCTGATCAAAAGTTCTTATCACATCAAGCCAATCCTATGGACAGTTTTTGAGATACAGCTTGTCAAAGTTAGGTAATTTGCGTCATTTTAGACATTCAAGGACTTTTTACTCCTAAACTATTAACTTTAACAAAAAATTGCAAGGGTCAAAATATTTTTGTTTTAGTCCAATAAAGCTTAAGAATTTTTTTCAGAATTTTTGTATCAATTTTTAGGTTAGGTAAAATATATATGTCATATTTTTGCCATGCTTCGGTGGGATTCGCTGAAACTTTGCTATTTTGTAGTTAAAGTCATGCTGATCAAAAATTCCTATTGCACTGAGTCTATCCTATGAGTGGTTTTCGCTCCAGGAGTGCCTGAAGGTCTTAACAATGAAGTAACGGGTAATCTATATATACATGTTTATGAATGGCTTCCAGCATGTTTGTGCACCAGAAGTTTGTCATCGATATTTCTGGAGAACCCTATATACACTGGCACATACATACACACAAACACATGTATGCAGTACACAAATATGTATATATGACATATTTCGGCATGCTTCGGTGGGATTGGCTGAAACTTTGCTATTTTGTAGTTATAGTCGTGCTGATCAAAAATTCCTATTGCAGTGAATCTATCCTATGGGTGGTTTTCGCTCCAGGAGTGCCTGAAGGTCTAACAACGAGGTAACGGGTATGTACGTGTTTATGAATGGCTTCCAGCGTGTTTGTGTGTGTGCGTGCATGTGTGTGTGATCATTTTTATCAAGGAACCTGCTCTTACCGGTACTATGTTTCTTATGAGAGCGTTCTCATTGCCAACCAGGGTGATCCCGTTTTTTTGGTTTCATTTTCTGTCTGTTTATTTTTACTTTTTGTTGTTTTTTAATATTTTTTTTAGTTTTTAAATATTGAGAACATCCATAAGATTTTCAGGAACAAGTGCTCTGTTTCGAGCATCATGTATCGTTCGAAGAAGAATCATTGATGGATATTTTATGTGATTTTCATGCGTACCCCAAAAACCATAATACACTTGCGTTTTCAGCGGTTCCGCATCAAACTCATTAGAACGATTTTTCTCACACTAGTCCTACGACTAAAATGAAAGGGGACATTTTTTGTGCATTTTTAATTAGTGAATGAAATTCTTGTACCAAAGTGAAAAAAAAATAAAAGACAAGAAATTAATGCAAAATATCGACAGCCGCCCTCAATATCACTTACGGTAAAAAATATTTTTAAAAAATACTAAAAAATTGTATTATTGTTCAATATGCGTATAAATTCGCGTCCCTGTAAATCAAAAGGTTTCTGAAATATAAAATAATAATCAATTTTTGGGTGCCATTTACAAAGGGCCGTAGCTCAAGGTATTTGCGAACACATTTTTGCATGTAGAATCTGCACCAGATGTTTGTCATCGATATTTCCGGAGAACCCTGTATACACTGGCACATACATACACACAAATGCATACACACAGTACACAAACACGCGGGCAGCCATTCATAAACACGTAGATATAGATTACCCGTTACCTCGTTGTTAAGACCTTCAGACACTCCTGGAGCGAAAACCACTCGTAGGATAGACTCAGTGCAATGGGAATTCTTGATCAGCATGACTTTAACTACAAAATAGCTAAGTTTCAGCCAATCCCACCGAAGCATGCCGGAATATGACATATATATTTTACCTAACCTAAAAATTGATTAAAAAATTCTGAAAAAAATTCTTGAGCTCCATTGGACTTGTACAAAAATATTTCGACCCTTGCAATTTTTTGCTAAAGTTAATAGTTTAAGAGTAAAAAGTTCTTGAATGTCTAAAATGACGCAAATTACCAAACTTTGACAAGCTGTATCTCAAAAATTGTCCATAGGATTGGCTCGATGTAATAAGAACTTTTGATCAGCATGACTTGAACTACAAAATACCAAAATTTCAGCCGATTCCACAGAATCAACATTTTCATGGGTTTTGTTCCGGGGTCCTTTGGGGAAAATAGGTAAATCAAGCAGGTGAGAGTCCATAAAGTTGGTATTTAGTATATACAAGAGAAGCTAAGGTCTCAAAAATAAATTTGGCATTAGCCACCCCCATTACCACCCCCACCCCATTATTAAAGGGGATGAAAAAAATTTGTGATTTAGTGTGTGTATAAGAACCAGAAACCTCAAAATGCTTTTTACTTCATCCACCCTCTATCACAACCCCCACCCCGCTACCGATGTGGGGTATCGTTTTATGGGGTAGAAGATTTCAAATATTATATTATTAAAGTTCCATAAACAATTATTTCCACATACAAAATTTTTTCGTTGTGAGTGACTTGGATAAAAATCTGGATGTGGAAGTAGTGATTCCTTGGGCAGCGGTTTTTAATTCGGAAAGTTTGTTTTTCTGAAAAATGGTATTTTCTTTTGGGATGTATTCAGCTTTGTCATTGGACAATCGGTTAATTAAGGGTGTATCAGAGTACCGGCTGAATGCTGAAAGTGTGGAGCTGCGCGTTAATAGGTTTTGTATATACAGTTATTGGTAGTGTTGAGATTGCGCCTTGTATCGTGTAATTTTCTGAGTGCCCTGACCCGAATTCTTGAGATAGAAGGAGACTCGGAGTGATGACTGAGCTGTGGGGATAGAGGGAATAACTTGGTGATCGCTACAGGTTTTCAGGAATGTATATAGGGTCAGATAGTAATCTGGTTTTAAAGAGGAGTGTACAATGCGATTTAGTCAGTGTATGAATTTCCTTCCATAGAGGCAAATGAAATATTCCGGGAGATCTCCGCGATTGTCAGTATGAAAATTACTAGATTCACTGGTTGAGCTGCGTTTGAGATCGTTGAAGTATCGACGTTGTGGTTACTGTATTGGAATCGTTTTCAAAAGAAAAAGCATAATGGGCCATCTACGGATCCTTCATCTCCCATCCCCACTTTCCACCCAATCCCGCCACTATAAATAACTCATAATACATGTATATTACGCATTTCGCTGCAGAACGATTGGCTTACCAAAAAAGGTCCTACTTCATTCCACAGTCCAAGTGTACAGGTTTCAAACTGCAAATATCTGGTCACCCACTGTAATCTGGTTCTATCCTAGCCAAATGGCTGCAGCTAAAAGACTTTAGCAACATTTTCAAAGCAAAAAAATGTTGTACCACTTTGACTGTTACAGCGCTGTCGCAACCTCATTGTAAATTTGCTGCGGTAGCTGTTTTACACAGGGAAAAAATGATGAATATTTACAGTGTAATTATCACATGGCTAGCGGAAAAATACGCTATATGTTAGAAAAATATTACGCCTAGGTACTACTGTAAATTTACATGGAGTACGTTTATAATTCCACAGAAGGGGTAATATTTCTCTAACATGTAGTGTATTTTTCCTCTAGCCATGTTATAATTATACTGTAAATGTTCATCATTTTTCCCTGTGTAGCTAACTAACTGCCAGTTCTTGGTACCGCAACGTTGCCCCAACGAGCTTTTTTACAGCTTCTTGTGCTACTTGGGCCTTTTACCAAGGAAGAAGATAAACTTTTAGTGAAAGAAAAAAAAAAGAAGATTGATTGGGAACAAATCAAATCAGTTTAGGTTTCATTGCTTTCCATGGTGTTTTATAGATATTAATTATTGGTACGTCCTCTCACAGATCAATGTAATTAGCTCCATTGTGGTTAGATCTAGGATCTAGTCAGTTTGTATTCTATTGCTTTCTATATTATTTTAACGTTTTTAAAATATAATGAGTCTGGCAGATGGGTAATTAAAAAGCCGTCGATTTTTATTATATTGGGTTAGTTTTCTATGATGATAATTATTAGTACACTTGCATAGAAATCGATGTAGATAAGTTCATTAGTATTAGATCGAGCCAATTTGTGTTCAGTTGCTTTCTACAATGTTTTATCAGTAGACCAATAGTTTTTGGTATATACGCCTACAAATCAATGTATCTGATCCCAGTGAATCGTATGTCCCTAGTTGTCGGGCGCCTGGTACATACAGATAAAGCCAGGGTTTTATTGGACTTCTTAGCAGCTGAAAAGTCGTACGACCTTAATATAATAATTGAAACTCAAAACCAAAGTAACTATTTGTGTTTTGATATTTGAGTTATTTTTAAATGCGAGTAATACGATATTTTTAATAGGAAAAGAACGTTCTTTTAATTTATTGCTCTATACATCATTATGTACATGTCGATATAAGAAATTTTGTTCGATATATCATAGAAATTAGAATTACCACGGGAGCCCGCTCTAAGTGCCCGTGCACCCCCCCCCCCCCGATCCTTGGGGACAAGGTTTTTCATAAAGATTAAAGCCTAAGGAACAATTTTGGACATATCCCCCAAAAAAATTGGCTGTACTTTCAAAATGGCGTCCGCTAAAAAACAAAAATTTGCAAATATTGTTTTTGCCATTTAACACAAAAACTAAAAAAGATAGAGAAAAACTTTCTACACAAAAAACAAAGTGCATAAAATTTTCTACAATTTTGTCCCTATACAATATTTGGATAGGAGTTACCATTTTTCGGATAAATGATTCAGCTCTTAAAATAAAATATAAAATTCAATATAAAACGTAATACTACAGGAGCCCACCCTAAGTGTCCGTGAACTCCCAAATCCTTGGGGACATTGTCTTTCATAAAGATTAAAGCCTAAGGAATAATTTAAGACATGTCCCCAAAAAAAAAAAACTGGCTCTACTTTCAAAATGGCGTCCGTTTAAAAAAAATTGCAAATATTGTTTTTGTCATTTAACACGAAAACTAAAAGAGATGGAGAAAAACTTTCTGCACAAAAAACAAAGTGCATAAAATTTCCTACAATTTTGATCCTATACAATATTTGGATAGGAGTTACCATTTTCCAGATACCATTGTTGCCGTTTTCGAGATAAATGTCCGCAAATTATAATATTATTATTATTATTAACTTTTTTCAGTTTATTTCATTTTTTGTTATGTTAATAATATAAAGTTATATTATACGCCTTACAATAATTGTCACAGTTATTTGCTCTAAGTGATTTACCGATAAATGAATTTCCATGTTTTCTTAATTTTGGACTCATTTATCTGGAAAATGGTAACTCCAATGAAAATATTGTATAGGAACAAAATTGTAGAAAATTTTATGCACGTTGTTTTTTGTGAAAAAAGTTTTTGTCCATCTTTTTTAGTTTTTGTGTTAAATGACAAAAACTACATTGGCAACAGTTTTTTTTAACATATGGCCGCCATTTTGAAAGTACAGCCAGTTTTTTTTTGGGGACATGTCTTAAATTGTTCCTTAGACTTTAATCTTTGTGAAAAACATTGTCCCCAAGGATCGGTGGGGGGGTGCACGTACACACACCTAGGGAGGGCTCCCCGACTAAATAGTTGTGAAATAAACAGGGAAAAAGTCAAATGATAAAACGAGGGGAAAGTGTATTTAAAAAACTTTTAACGTTTTCTCCTACATTGGCATATCGGCACCTCGTGCATATCACTCTTATTTAATATCTTTGCCTTTTCCATTTTTGCTAAATCGCTTTTTCATATTTCTATAAAAATTTCCATTGTCAATTGATTCCATTTTGTGCCGTCGCCCGCACTATATTCTCTATTATATTAAATTTAGGGTCAGTCCAGGAAATGACATTATTATATTTAACAACAACAAAATGCCCAATCTCAATATGACAGTATCACTTAGTGGTAGATATTCCAGGAGACTTGACTCTCATCTCGAGGTCTGCGGTCCCGGGTTCGATTTCAGGCGGTGGCACTGGGATTTTTGGAGAAAACACGAATGAATCAACGTTTCATCGCAAGCAATGGATTTGTGAATAGGCACAGTTTTCATTATTATGACAGAGAAAACCTCATGTGGTACAGAAAAATTATTACCTGCCCAACTCGAGTTTAAATGTTTAGGGAGGAATTGTACATGATTATGTTATTGGTCCTCACTTTTTTGAGGGAAATGTGAATGACGCAGTCTTTTTGGATTTCAGGCAAAGTATTATTCCACAAATGATCGATCATATTCCTGATTATATTACAAATAATATGTGGCTACAACTTGATGGTGCACCACCATATTTTAGTAGAAATGTTTGGCCTGACCATTAGTAACCAGTTTCTTGAAAGGTGGATAGGAAGAGGAGGTCTGATATTTTAATAAACTGTTAAATTATATCTGATTTATTATTTTATTAAATTATGTTAGGTCCCATTGCATGGGCTCCTAGGTCACCCGACCTGACTTTAATGGATTTTTTCCTTTGGGGATTTGTGAAGTCAGACGTTTATAAAGTAGAACCAACGACTCGAGAAAATATGATGGAAAGGATTCGTCAGTGTTTCAATCGTATAAATGTTGATATGTTACACAATGCAAGGCGTTCATTTATCAAGAGACCAGTGATGCATGTATTAAAATGGTGGACATTTTGAAAAATTGTTATGCTAATTTCAAAATCGTAAAAAAAATTATTTCTCAAAAACCGTTTATAATTATTAAAAGAAAGTGCATAATATCAAAATGTGAGAAATTATATGCGTTATTAATTTATGTACAAAAATTATAGGCATTCCCAAAAAAATTGAAAAAATATAAAAGAAAAGACTAACGCCATACTAGAGTTTAATACTAAAATAAAGAGCACCTTAATTTACGTGAAAATTATTTGAAATAATCATATCTGAAAAACCCTTTTGAAATAAAAATAAAGTATATACTATTAAAATGTGGGGAATTGTATGCTTTATTCATCCATGTAAAAAAATATAGGCATTCCATTTAAGATAATTGAAAAAAATAATAATTAAATATCAAGAAATGTAAACAAATATTTTGGACACCCGGTATAATAATAATTTATTTCAAAAATGTTTTTCCGTAAATACATCATTATCAAATTACATCCTACATTTTTAGAAAAAACAATTAATAAGTCGCGGATATATGGCAGTCATAAAAGTGTGTAAATTGGCAAAAAAAAAAGAAAAAATCAAAACTTGGCACCGCTACATCCGATTGGCAACATTTTTTAGGCTGTAATACAGGACTCTTGGAGACTCAACTGGCGCCAAAAAAATACAAGATGTTCCGTTTAAAAAAATTATATTTTCTTGTGTAACTCGTTTTTATGACACCTTGTATAATTGAAAATAAAAATTGAATGTTTTGTTAAGAAAGTTTTTTTATAAAGTTAGCCGATTTGCACAATCTTCCGAGGAAACACTAACTGGACACCCTGTATAATGTGTAATACAATGAAATGTTTGAATTGAACATTAATCACGGTGTAGGTATGATGTTCCAAAGATGTGCACTTTCTACCAATTGAAGCGATACTTTATTCATATAATTTTGTAAATCCGAAACTAGTAACTAAATTTATTATTGAAATTAATTAATATAATAAATAGTGCTATTAAGACGAAACGCAATTTATTAAACTTTAACTATTAATCTAATGAATCTGAAGCTTTAAAGACCAATTTAATAATAAAATATATACTTATAGTTATTAAAATATGATTTATGACTATTAGATATTGATTAGGTATGTACCAGTTATTCTGAATATTACTTTTAATATCCGGGCTTGTGAGGTCAGTCTGTACCAATTTAAAATGATTTTAGTCTCCTTAATTTTTATATCAATTGAAGCAAGAAAGTATGCATGTATGCTTGTTGCCAAGATGTTATTTGAACTTTAGATTTGTTGATTTCGTCAATAATTCCATAGATATATTGCTAGGTTAAATAGCACCAATTTTATTCTTTAGGTAAGAAATGACAGCTGAACCGACTTCAACATAAATAATACTTTTACGAAATTGCTTTCGAATTTATTATATTTAAAAGAGAAAATATGTAGCAATTATCTGAAATATTTTCCAAATAACCACCCAATTATATGAAAAAATTGTCACATTTATTATGCTTAATTTAAAATAAAAAGAAATAACTTATTTTTAAATATACTAAATATATCACGTCTACTACTTTTTAAATATAGAACAACTACTGCATATTCTCGTAATGATAAAGAAATTCAAAATAAAAATTGTCCTCGAATGTTGCCCACACAAAATTGAAACGCATAATGCTGAGGTGTATATAGTTCGGGAAAAGTATCAATGCACAGAGAGGTTCTTTGGATGCCTAAGTAGTTTTCAGATGGATTTAAAGGAACATAAAAACACAACGCCATAGTTGTTTCTCGTGGTGTTGCATCGCGCTGAAAATTATTCCAATAAAACTCTCCTCCTCATCACTATAGAAGTAGAGATCAAAGCACATTTTGTACGTGTCTACAAGAGGGCTAATCCACAGTTTGTTGTCATTGTAACATATTAACTACTATATTCTGTATTTTTTCGATGGCTCTGGTTGAATCTTGTCCATTTCTTCCTGGACACAATGCTTAATTGCCATTTCATCATTTCGAATATGTCCGCTTTACACGATTATTACATCATCGCACTGCGCCAATATTCTTTGGCTTTGATGACGGTCTCGAATGACTAGGGTTGAGCAGGACTATTGTTCTTTACCCTAGTGCATCGCTGTAGATCTGGACCGGCTTTCACAACAACCCCACTCACAAATGTGAGCGGTGTAGAAGATTTCGGCCCACTTCCCCTGGTCCTAGCTGTTGGACCTTGCTGGCTAAGGCCTCTTCTGGCGTTCGTCTTGACCTTCTTTATTCGCCAGCTTATCGCCCCCAGGGGTAGTCGCCCGTCTGTTCGGATATCTGTCTTATTGAAACTAGGCCTTCCGTTTGTACTCTAAGTTTCCTTCCTCAAATTCTGACCAAAAGCCAGTATTCAACATTTCTAAGTGTGGCTTTTGATTAAGATTTTCTTGAAAGAAGTATGGATCAATAATTCTGTTTTTTGTAATTGTACATCATACATACATTTATTTTTTGTATTTTTGATAACTTGTAGTTATTGTAAAATTTGAAGTGCCTTGAGCCCAATAGCGACAATTTTGGGATGATACTTGCAGATGATGATTGCTTATATTTTTTTCCCAATGACGTTTTTGGATTTTTCGTTATTGAGTCCAAAATTACCAATGTAACTACATCATTTTCATTGCGAGTTTTTTTAGTATTTTGTAGATTATTTACATCTCCAGTAATGTTAAGTTTTCGTATTAATTTTTGAAAACTGTCGACTAATATTAATAGTAGGATACTTACAATAATTCAATTTCATATCGATAGAAAATGTCCACTATACCATACGATTTAACTAAATAATTTCGTTGCTGCAAAGTAAACGTTATTCGAATTTAAATTAATACACAGCAATTATGACAACGACATTGCCACTGATTGTATTGAAGGGTCTACACACGATCAAGCGGCAGGGACCCAGCCATGTCGGCATGCTTTGAACTCATTCGTAAAAGTGAACTGGTCCGCTGGAATTCCAATTATCTTCAAAGCGTACCGACAATGTCGGGTTCCTGCCGCTGGATCGTGTGTAGACCCTATAATTCCTTACACACAAGAATATAAAAAAAATTAAGGCGTTGAAAAAAACACGATTTCAACAAGAATTGATTTAAATTTTAGATTAAGACTAAGAAAGTAATTATTTATTTATTTAAAGATACAGCTGCCTAGACAGATAAGCAACCAATTAAATGGCGGGAAACATACAAATAAATGTATATAATATAGGTACACAACACAAACTTAATAATAAAAACAAGAATTTTACATATAAAAATAAACACGAGTATAAAATAAAATAAAATTACAAATTTGAAAAAACCTCCGACACAAAAATATCGACTAAATAACTAACATAAAAAAAAATAAATTAACACAACTTTAAAAATTAGGAAATAATTTTGATTCCATATACGAACTCTTATGATTTATTTAAATCCAGCTTACATTTTCTTTATGTCTTCGAGATTTGCTCGCATGAATATATCGGGAGCTGCTGTTTTGAATATAACTATTTAGTAGTTCGTCTTTACAGCAGCCCCCGACATATTCATGCGTATAGGAAAGCAAATCTCGAGGACATAAAGAAAATGTAAGCTGGATTTAAATAAATCATAAGATCGTATATGGAATCAAAATTATTTCATAATTTTTAATGTTGCGTTAATTTATTTTTTTATATTAGTTATTTAGTCGATATTTTTGTGTTGGGGGTTTTTTTAAATTTGTAATTTTATTTTATTCTATTATTTTTAAACTAAACATATTCATACAACATAGCGTATTATTATTTCACGAGTCCCACACAGAACTTTTTAACCTTTAAGCCGAAGCGGTCCAATTTTATATTCTACTAGTCACACTATTATAAATATATTTATGTGTTATATTTAATTTTAATAAAAACTGCATCAAAATCGGATCTCCCGTTGAAGAGATATAAAGCCACAGTCGGACAGACAGACAGACAGACAGACAGACAGACAAACCTATAACACCCCTCTTTTTGGGTCGGGGGTTAAAAAATTGAAAATTTTTAAAAACCCCCGATCAATGTATCTAATCGTACCAGTTTCATATGACCGAATCAAAATGAGGCCGAAATCATATTCGGCTACCATAATTGTCTGCACATTTTCAATTTTACTTCAATCAGACAATTTCTAGAGAAGTTCAACATGGCGAATTCAAGATGGCGACCAATAATCAAAATCTAATATGGCCTAAAACCTTCTCGACAAAATACTCTTTCAAACAAAAAAAGTGCATCAAAATCGGATCACCCGTTGAAGAGATATGAAGCCACAGACAGACAGACAAACATACAAACATATGCGTCAAACTTATAACGCCCCTCTTTTTGGGTCGGGGGTTCAAAATTAACTAACTTCAAACTTTTGGTAATTTTTGGTGGTGCGTTAATTTCCTGGAGAAGTGTATATTCATTGCGTCGTTCCTATCCGGTATAAAAGATATAGTTTAAACCGAATCCTTCACCATTTCTTAGAATGCAACATATGAGCGAATACACTATACGATCAAATTATAGTGTTAAAACTAAAAAATTTTGTCCACCGTATTGAATTTAGTGCGACGTCATTTTATTTTGGTATTCTTCTCAGCAAACCCTTTCATTTGATACCCATATCATGGGGGTGCATAAAAAATAACTGGTCCGCCATATTGGATTTGGAATGATATCAGCTAACCATGCATTGTCATCCAAACTAGACGTGTATGCAAAATTTCAGCTCAATCGGTTGGGGATAACTGTTTTAAAATTCAGTTGCGTCCGCCATGTTGAATTTAGTATGACGTCATTTTATTTTCGCATTCTTCTAAGCAAACCCTTTCATTTGATATCCATAGCATAGGGTGCATAAAAAATAACTGGTCTGTCATCTTCGGGAGTTCGCCATCTTCGGGAGTCCGCCATATTGGATTTGGAATGACGTCACTTAGCTAACCATGCTTTGTTATCCAAACTAAACGTGTATGCAAAATTTCAGCTCAATCGGTTGCGGATAACTATTTTAAAATTCAGTTGCAAGATTTGACCCACAAGAACAAGACAAGTTAAATAAAAGCTTATAATCAAGATGGCGACCAAACATCAAAATCTAATATGGCAAAAACCTTCTCGACAAAATACTCTTTCAAATAAAAAAAGTGCATCAAAATCGGATCACCCGTTGAAGAGATATGAAGCCACAGACAGACAGACAAACATACGCGTCAAACCTTTTTTGAGGTCAGGGGTTAATTAGAGATAAGCGAATAAACAATTACAGAACGAAAGCAAAATGAAAATTAAGGACTTAATAAGGGAACAGCACACTATGTACTAAAAATATCAAGAGACTAACTTAAAATACATTGTTTTATATTATTAACACCACAATTAAAAATATCAAGGTTTGACTGATAATTTAAATAGTCTAAACACATATTATAAATAGCTGAAAATTTTAATAAACCCCTTCTTAGAGTAGCTAAATAAAATAAGGCGTATGAGCGAGTTTGAAATGAAGGAACATTAAAATGTATAGAACTGAAAATATCCGGGCAGTCAGTCTGATTTGTTAGAAGTTGTTGTAAAAACAGTATAAAAAAGTAGACTCACCGAGATCTAAGTCGTATAAGTAAATTCTAGCTAACAAATCAGATTGTGGAGTTCCCTAGGTGGATAAATACCATCAGTTTTAAAGGAGATATGTTTAACATACCTTCTCTCAATTATCTCCAAACTAAAGATATGAATATCATATTGTGGACTCCAAACATTACTAGCATATTCTAATTTTGGCCTGGCAAGAGCATTAAACAGAAGAGAAAGTGTGGAAATGTCCCTAAAATGCCTCGAATTTATTATAATAAAGCCTAAATGTTGTCTATATGGGCAACAAGGGCTAATTTTGAATCAAAGATGACTCCGAGATCTTTAAATTGGCTGCATCTATTAACAGTTTCATCATCTATTTTATGCTAAAAGTGTATCGGATCATTTTTCTGGGTAAAAGTCATGATATATTATTAGATTCGCACCATAGTTAGTACATGCAAACAATTTAAGATCGTCTGCAAATAAAAGAACATTGCTTTGAATATCCCTGCAGATATCGTTAATAAATAGAATAAATAACAGTTGCCCGAGAACGGAACCCTGTGGAACTCCTAATGTTGCTAACGCATCAGTAGATAAAAAGAATTGATACTACATGTGATTTTCTGTTACCAAGATGGGACTCAAAAAAGCTAAGAAAATCTAAAATAAATCCGAAATTTGACAATTTTGCAGCAGAAGTCCATGCTCGAGTCTGTCAAATGCCTTTCATAAGTTTGTATAAATTACATTTACTTGACCACCATGGTCCAGTGTATTCGCAATAAAATGAGTCACACTTACCAAATTAGTTGTTGTAGATCTACCCGCTATAAACCCGTGTTGATAATGAGAAATTTAAGAATTAACCAGCATAGATAGATTACAATTTCAAAGAGTTTGCACCAAAATTACACAAAATAACTATTGGTCTGTAGTTTCAATAAGAGTTTTACCACCTTTTTTGAGAATAGGACAAATTTTGGACTGTGTCAAAATTTGAGAAAATGCAGTGGTTTGAAGGTCTAATTTAAAAATAATGGAAAGTGGTAATACAAAGATACTGGCACAGTCTCTTAATAGAAAAGCTGGTATACCATCAGGTCCTGTTGTAAGTTTATTTTTGAACTATAAGCACTCACAGGTAAAATTCATATATTTTAAATTTTTGATCGACTTTTTTATAAATACTGACTTTTTTTTCAAAAAATTAAAGTGTAGGTCCATCTGTGGCATAAGTGACCCTATGCCACAGTGTAGATCATTAAGAACATCTTCAAGATTTTACTGAATAATTATTATAGTATCACCACGCGCGAAAGAAATTATTTTAGTCACAACATCTGTCAAGGAATGTGTAGGCTACGTGCTCGAGATTTTCGATGCCTTGTGTTGGTGCAATGCTATTTAATACTCTTAATCCTGATCTGATACAACATGTAGTCTTCAACAATGCCAGCTGAAATTTCGCTTGGCTCTATAATTGTAACATTTTGTATGCATACATTTCTTGTAACATTACCAAATTTCAAATTATTTGGTAAGTGTGTCTTACCAGTTGAATTATTTATTATATCTGCAATCATTTTAGCGTTTAAAGACATATTTAGTTAGTTAGGTAAGCATGCGGAAACCAGCTTCTGTGACAATACACATATTGAAGCGCTTTTAATGTTAACGCAGCTTGAAAAAGTACAAAACTAGGGTACACAATAGAAATTTTATCAATTCTGTCGAAAGTTAACGACGTATGGCGCCGCCTTGAAGCGTCGGATTGGGACGCTTTCGGACAATAGCAGTTGAAAACGTATTGTTTGACAGGGCGCACGCTCAGCAGGAACAATAGAGTTTGCAGACAACAGCAGGCGGAGTCTCCTGCAAACAGTATTGTTCATTTGTCCGCATTGCAGGGCGGGTCGCAACAACTAAGTATCCTACAACCAATAAATTCCACTAAATATATTGTAATATAGGATGAAATATTCAGAAAGTTAAACCGTTTGTATCTATGCTAATTTCAAGTTTCTTTGTAAGAGACCTAATACCAAAAATTGTATATAGTTTGATTTGAAATACTGTTCAATTTTTATCTAATTATTTTACTTAAAAATTTTAAATTTTACATGACCAATAAAGGTGCATTATTCTGAATAGAATAGAAATGAGTACCTAGCCTGGCCTTGTATGCCACACATGTATTGACAAACTGTGTTGGATGATAGACTCGGAAGAAATTGTTGGAATCATCAGTTTTATAACACACTGTTGGCTATTTTGTAGAAGTTAAAGTACAGATTCTTAAAAGTACCTACAACAGCTGGCACAGACTTATTGAACACTTCCCTTACTTGGTGTACTAAATATTGTAATTCTGATAAAACGATTTGTTGTCACTTTTAACTGAAAACGTCTCTAAATCTAAGAATGGATTTAAGATACTAAATATGTCACATCTAGCATACAATTTACACAAGTTCTTGTCATATTAGTCTCTTAAAGTAAACCAGAAAAAGGGAAAAGCCCAGTTCTGTGACTGGACCGCGAGAAATCTTCCCCCCGTTTTCGAGGACGAGGAACACGATGGTGACAATGTTTTCCGACCTACCCTTCACCCTAAACCGAAAAAACCACCCCTTCTTCCGTTTTTCCGGAGCTAGGCTTGCGAGGGCTTGTCGGATCTTTTTTCTTTTGACAATGCGAATAAAATAAGTAAATATTGACCACAGAGGACCTAACCCACCCTCAGGAGTTGAAACTACTAATTGCGAGAATCGAAAGATTTATTAGCATAGATAGATTGATAGGTTGGGTCTCGTCTGATCGAGGTTTACTGATTTTATTCAAATTGACGAGAAAAAAATCCTATTCGACAAGCCCTCGCAAGCCCAACACCGGAAAATCGGAAATGGGGTAGTTTTTACGGTTTAGGGGAAGTGGGTGAAGGGTATGTCGGGGAACATTATCACCATAGTGTTTCCCGCTCTCGAAAACGGGTATATGTCATTTTCCAGCTGATTTTCGTGGCATTTTGTTATTGGAGCTGGGGGCAGTTTCAACCATCGGGGATTAGTTAAGTCATAGCCAATCTTCACTTATTTTATTTGAATTGACCAAAAAAAAAAACGATCCGAGAAGCCCTCGCAAGCCTAGCACTGGACAATCGGAAAAAGGTTGGGAGTAGTGGGGAAAATATTGTCACTATCTTGTTCCCCGCCCTCGACAAAGGCGGGGATGTCTTGCGGTACAGTCACAGAACATTTTGGGGGTCAAAGCTTTACCTCACGGTATGACCTGAACTTCTCCCGTTTATATGAAAGATAATTAAGATCTGTGTCATGGTATTTGTCAACAATTTCGGAATAATTCTATTTTCAAAATGTTCGTATCGTGTTTTTTCATTAAAAAATAAATCATTATCTTTATAAAGTTTCAACTCGTTTTCTTATAATAACTTTCTTTTTTGTTATTTTCGAGTAAGTATTTAATGTATTATAAAAAATTAATAAATAATTTCAACATTAAAAATTATTAAAAATTTTATTAACAATTAAATGAGAATGACCTTAATAATATTAACACTAATAAGAAGAAAGAAGAAAAATCATTGGAAATGAAACGAATAATTTTTAAGAGAAATAGACCTCACGGGATTTGAATCCCAATCCACGGCGCTCTATACACTAACCCAACAACATTTTGGCGGCGCCAAATTCTTTTTGGTACTTAAGGTCTGCATATACAGGGTGTTTCAGCTAAAAGTCCCCAGGTCATTATCTCGTAAAATAATAAAGATACTTAAAATTTGTAAATAGCGGATAATTGACACCAAAAAAGGTCTTAAATAACTGCAGTTAGAATTGTTCCTTCTCAGTGCACAGATATGGCGCTGCGGTGATAAATTATTTTTCGATGGCTGGAACCTTGAAACATGATTCATACGATTAATGAATAAATTGTGAATAATTTTGACTATGTAAAAAAAATTTGTAAATTTGTAAATACCAGCCGTTTTGGAGCTAAATTTTGAAAACTCCTGTAACTTTTCTGTCTCTATACCCTCTACATAAACACAAAAGATATCGGGTGCGAGGATTACAGTTTTTCACATAGGGTAACATGTACACAGCTATCCCCAACAAAATTTTGCCTTACGTAAACACTTAATGAAATCCGTCGCCTACTTTTAGACTATATGCTCGCTTGTTCTCCAAAACCGTCACTGCCACGACAAGAGTATTTCCCCCACTTCCGCTCTCGAGGCTTAGAGATTCAAGACGAATGAGCGGAGACGATTTCCATGCTATTCACTTACTCATCTAGAGTGCTCCTATAAAGTTAAACGCGTTTCGGGAAACAACAGAAAATGTCATTTTTCGTACGTTCCTGCTGAATCGAATTTACGATTTAGCGCATGCAGTTTATGATCCGGTTAAAATGTTATTCTTGCTCTTTCGATATTCACATATTACGATCTTCCCACCCATGAATTAACGAAGATCTGATAGAAAAATTTCGTGTTATGCTTTCTCTGTCATAATTCATCTAAGTCGCAAATACTTTGCGGCCATAGCTCAGTGGTTAAAGCGAGCTGAACATATACGTTTTTTTTACGCAAAACATTTTTTTTCTACTACTGCCTTCGAAAACGACAAATAACGCACAGTAACCATGACTCGAAACTGTCTTTTTTCACACAATGTGTACAAAAATCCAAAAAACACAGTACTGTCAATTTTTTTTACAGTCCTGTTGAAAACAGAACTGATTCGTATTTTTTTAAGTAGGCTAGCCTATTCAGGTTCATAGTAACCAACTTATTTAACAACTAAACATCAGTATTGAAGTCTTTAAACCACATCATTTTTAAAGAAGTTTATTAAAAATGGTTAATGAAATTGTTTGTTTTCCTTACAGTCGTAGAATAGAAATATTATAAACAATACGTTTGAAAACATCTTTTCACACTCATTCGACTTGTGGAACTCGCCCCTTCGGCTCGTTCCACCAAACTGTCTCACTCGTGTGAAAAGATTCGTTTTCGAAACTTATTGTTTAAAATACTATTTCACTACTGTAAAGCACATTTGAGAAGCTACAAGTTAAGAAATAAAATGTTAGTGTGACCAAACGGCAGTTTTTGAGGCTTCAATAATTTTTGGAATATCTGATTTTTTTTTTTTTTACAGAAAACAATAAATATTTTTATTTGTAATTTTTCATAATAGTTTACATTCACAGGGCCTATAATTCCACCACGTTTCGTTAAAAAAATATATCACTTTTTTAGTAATTTCCTAGATAATTTCAGTTTATCTAAAATTAGAAATTTTCGCGATTTATATTTTTTTTGCAAAAAAATAAAATGACATCGGATTTGGACCTAAACAGTTTTAATCACAATTTATTTACAAATATTTTTATTTTTAGATTGGTTTGATTCGATGAACAGAACCCGATATTTTAAAATAAAACGAGACAAAGACACGTTTTTCAAAATTAAAACTAATTTCCAAGAAACTCTCAACTCCCAGATTGGACGAAACTTTACTGTAACTTCCTTATAACACAAATTGCATTTTGATGTTTTGGTTTATTCGACTATGTAATTTAAGGGACACTTTGATTTTCCCTATCTTAATTTGCCTAAGTTTACAGAACCAATATGTAAATAGTTTTTTTAGGTATTTCCTATAGTTTCTTACTCTAACTTTGAATCACAACATCTCAGATTTTATTAGTCATACAAAGTTCAGCGGGGACCAATTTTTTTCTTTAAAGAATAGAGAAAACAAAGTATTTTACACTTTTTACGAAATACTACATTCGAGCTACAACACAAGAAGTGAAAAAATTTACCTGTCTTGTCATTTTTCATAGATTTCTACCTTGAGCTGGTTTCTGCAAATCTTCAAACACTTTATTTATATCGAAATACATCCGAAAATGCAGAGAAACCGCAGTTATCAAAAGTTTCTATTTACATTTTTTCTGTATTGGACTGGGATAGAATACTATTATTATGGACTCATATAAAATCAAAAATATGGTAATTGTGGATATAGTAAAAAATTAACTTATTTTCAAAAATCTGTCTAGAGAGTACTATGTTCAACAAATAAAAATTACACAATTATGAAAAACTCCAATAAACCGATGACAAGTATAAATAACACAGCCACACAACATAGAAAAGAGTTCAGACCCAGAAACTAGACCCACCAATCTTTATGTATTCTGACCTCCTGAATCCGATACCGCCATCAGAATTTAATTTTATCGTGTCATCTTTTTGTAAATCGCGTGTTTTTTTCGCATTTTATCTGTGGTGGTACCGAAAAATGGCTCAAATTGACAAGATATCGAAAAATTTTATTAAGAAAAAGTGCTTAGAATCCATATATCATTTTTGAATCTGAGAAAAAAAAATTAAAAATAAAAAAATACCTAATGGTACGGGTAAAAATTTGTGTTTTTATTTTTTCTCAGATCTGATTCAAAATTGATTTGTGGGGTCTTCCTTGGATTCTAAGCACTTTTCTCTATAAAAATTTTTCGATATCTTGTCAATTTGACTCATTTTTCGGTACCACTACAGATAAAATACTAAAAACACGTGATTTACAAAAAAATGATACGATAAAATTCAGGAGGTCAAAATACACAAAGATCTGGGTCAGAACTTTTTTTATTTTGTGTGGCTGCGTAATTGGTGTTGAATTTTTCACTGCACACAATAGGCATATATATTACAAATTACAACGTGAGACCTTATTCATAATACCCATGACAATAAAAACCTATAATAATAACAAATCCAACCGTTCCTTCTGCATATTTTTACGCGGCAAAATATACTACGAATTTTTAAAAATGCCTTACTACATTCAACAAGTGGATGCGTTCGAACCCCAGGATACTTGTTCTGTATAACTAGACGATGCCGAGACTACCATGACATGGTCGGTGTGACATCTGCAGGGCATCACAGCCTTCTTGTCAGCCGCTTGTCTTTGATGGTAATGATCCCGATTCTTCATTTCTTCATGCGTAGTGACCTTTATTTTTTTAATCCCACGCAAGCAAGAGCGGCATTTCAGTTAATAGTCGGCTTTTCAATCAACAGTTAAGGCAACAATCACTTTTAATATAATTAAGAAATAATTATATTAAAAGTTACATATATCGAGAATCTCTGTAAAAATGTCAACCTTACATATTTCTGGCATTTTTGAAGGTTGTATATTCACTAGGGTGAAGAGAAAAATTAACTTTAAAATTTCATTATCAAAAGAGTTTACTGTATTAATTCTAGAAAACTTGTACAACATTTCTAGAGTTGAAATAGAATATAAGATTCAATAATTGTTGTGAATGACTGAATTTCAATAAAAGATTCAAGTATTTTCAATATATTTTTTTGCCTTAAAATGCTAGCAATCCTATTGTGTAATTCAATACTTCGCCAGTATTAGCTAGAAGAGTAGTTATTTTGATTGGTTCTCCAATGATGAGTGTTTTAAAGAGTTTTCCTGAGCAGTATATTAGCGTGACCAGATTAAGATACCAATATACAGGAAGCAGATAATTTCATATTAAATAAAATGACTGAATTTAAATAAATGATTTAAGTATTTTCAATATATTTTTTGCTTTAAAATGCTAAGAATCTTATCATGTAATTCAGTAATTTATCACTATTAGCTAGAAGAGTAGTTGTTGTGATTGGTTCTCCAATAATGAGTATTTCACAGTATTTACCTAACTAGTATATTAGCGTGCCCAGATTCGGACAACAATATGCAGAAAGTAGTCAATTTCATACTAAATAAAAAAGTGTGTAAGTTATGATTTGCTTAATACCTAAATATTTTCTAATAAAAGAACATACATAAATAAAAATGTATCATAGCTATTTAAAATAACTTATGGTACACGGTGGCCTACAACCAAATTTAAATCAAAGTTGTTGCCACTAGGATTTTTTTTAACACATTCTTAGATGTACATAGAACCAATTTCCACGATATTTAAAATCATTCATCTCAGATTTTTTTTTACAAGTATTTTACTTTTTTTGAGAGCCACACAAAAAAGTGGTCTAGCCTGCAGACCAGGCTAGCGCGTCCTTATGTATTTCGACCCGCTGAAACCGAATCCAAAGTCAGAATTGTCAGATTAGCTCATTTTTCACCCGCAACTCCGAAGAAGCACCTCAAAAAAATGGTCTGTCCGATGGACCATACTAGTGTATCCTTATGTATTTGGACCCTCTGAAACAGAATCTGAATTATTAGATTCGCTCGTTTTCCACCCCCCCAACCCTAAAAAACACCCACAAAATAAAAAGACTGTGTATCCTTATTTATGTGAATAGGTTAGGATAGGCTTGGTAATAATTGCGGTGCATTAATAATATTTGAAATAAGCATTCTCGTCTACGGCTTTAACTAACTAAAAAGTACCTATTCAGCAGGTCTTCTTGTGGGAAACCTGTAGTTGAATACCTTCAGATCAGAAACTCATAAATTTTAGAAACTTGCGTTGAACTGATTCTAACTCGTTGACATGTGCGTTATGGTGTGGGATCCAGACAAGTGACGCATATTCAATCTTGGATCTGACATAACAATAGTATATCTGTGTTTGAAAAGCTATGGGAATTTCTAACTAAATCATGTAGGTGGAGTATATTAGTATCTAGGTTATAATCGCAGGAAACAGGAATGGACTTATGTGTAGAAGACATAACATTGCATTTCTGAGGATTTAATAGAACGTTGTATTTGAAACACCAGTTACTAGTTTTAAGTTTATGTTTTCATCAACAGTGTAAATTCTAGAAAAAAGCTTCCATTAATCAGCGTACATTAAGTAGTTAACATTATCTGTTAAGTCATTCGCTACGTCATTTGTAAATATTATGAAAAACAGTGGTCCAAGAACCGACCCACGTGGTATTCCAGAAGTAGTAATGTAGCCGACAGACTTAAATCCATTGAATGTAACATATTACACTCTGTTTGACAGATAAAATCTATTTATAACGTTATCAAGTTTTCAGAAAATCCAACACGATTTAGTTTTTTAAGCAACATATTATGGTCAAGTCTGTCAAATGCATTGGAGAAATCAGTATAGATTATGTCAGACTGCGATTGATCGTCAATGGATCTCGAGATAAATTGCGCAACATAAAGTGGTTGTAGAGTGTCTTTTCATAAAACCGTATTGATGCATAGTCATTTTGGTACTGATTTTATCATAAATAACGTCGTCGTGAGGCATTATTGGAATGCTACGAAAATTTGATATGTTCGATTTGTCACCATTTTTGAAAACTGGACAAACTTTAGAACTTATAAACTTTAGAAGATCAACAGAAGGTAATAGTCCGCAGTGTGGAAGACACATTTTTAGCCTGCACGAAATTAATTAGAAAATAATTTCCACTCTTACCCGATGATTAATTAAATATATTGAAGTTGTTAATAAATTGAACCATTGCATTGATCGCACGCTTTTTACTTTCCCTTACACCATCCTCGAGTAATACTGCATAGCTTCTGAGCTTAAGATAATATACAAGTCGCTAGAAGGTAGGGTAAAGTCGCTGTGTTTATCTGGATTCACCCAACTCCCGTTGCTTAATTTTGAGTACGAAAGACAAAGCTGCTCTCATTAGTAGGCAGTAGTTAGCTAACTAGCTAGTTGCCATTGTAAAACCAGAAATAAATCATCTTATAAATTTACATGTTCATATCTGCCTAACTTCATTTGTATCGCACTTCATGTTAATATTAACCCTTTTGTATCGATAATATGTAGCATGAGATCAGGAAAGCATTTTATTAAGTTATGTTAAATGAAGTGCTTATGATATCAACGTTGGTGTTTGTTTTTACACTCCATTACTTTCACTACGAGCCAAAATGTCATCATTTCTAGTGCAGTTGATTATATCGTTACTCTTGTTATAATAAATATCTTTATTTGGACATTCAAGCTTCGAGTCAAGGAAAACTTTCACAAAATATGCACATATCTTATCTTATAAAGAGGCGTGAAATTAAAAATTAACATGTTTTGTTACTTAAACAGGTCTTTATAATATATAAAATATGTATATTTATCAATTTATTGTGTTCCATTATACCCACGGCAAGTGCATTTATTTTTAAAGTAAAATTTATTAGTTTAATATGTAATGGCATATGTATTTTATATTTGTAAACAAAAGAAGTCAAAATGCATTTTTCAAAAAATTAATTAATTCATTCCACTCTTTGTTAGACGATCCTTATTATAAAGTCAAGGATATTAAATCAATTGTTTCTCCAAAACCTTAGTAGTACATTTGAATAATTGACAATGTTTTAAAATGCTTAAATACAAAAAAAGACCGCTGCCCAAGAAATCACTACTTCCACATCCAGATGTGCTACCTAAGTCTCTCACAATGAAAACAATTTGTGTGATGAAATAATAGGGAACTTGCGTATAATTTTAAAAATAAAAATAATACTAAAAAACATAGCGTAACGTTGTAATAAAACGTGTATTTCACAAAAAAATAAGATTTCTAATTCCATGCGATCAGTATGAAGGATCTAAATAGCGATAAAATTGAGGTGGCCCGGAACGAGCTACTACTGGCTGTGACGTCACACCCTACAATATTCAGTAGTCGTCGCGTCGGGAAGCAACACAATCAAATGTTTACCGGTGTTATTAGACTGTGGTTGATTTGTTAGTGACTGTTCTGATATAAATATATAATTGTGTTTTATAGTATCGCTTATTGTCGTACAGATATTTTAAAATGACCGATCAAGGTTTTTCAAAGGGCCAATCTGATAATTTGCCTAAAGTGGATATGTTTATGGTGGCATCTTCTATACAAAATAGTGAAAGTTTTTCCCTAGAATCACTTCTGAAAGATCAAGAATACATCGAGACCAAGCTTCAAATACACGAAATGAGTGCGCATCGGTTATAAATGTAATTATTTTGGCAATCATTTTTAATTATGTCGAAGTGACTTCATCTACTAAAACAGCATTGTACCAAAAAAAATTTACAGCAAAAAGCATTTTTTAGCGAACTGGCTCATGTTATTATACTGATCAAAAGATATTCTTGTAAGTAAATGAATACTACACTTCGATTGAAGAACATTTTTAGCTAAATCTTGTTTATTAGCCAATGTGAAGAGAGATCTTCCTAATAAACAAGTTTTAGCTAAAAATGGTCTTCAATAGAAGTTTAGTATTCATTTACTTACAAGAATATCTTTTTTTCAGTTTAATAATGCCAGCCGTTTGGCTAAAAACTGCTTTTTCCCAGTCAAGATTTTTAGTACAGCGCTTTTTAATGTAACCATCATACGCATTTTTAGCTTGAAGCCGTACTGGTTCCAAGCAAATATTTAAAAATTCACGTAAATAATTTTTCAGTGTTGTTGATTAATAAAAATAGACTGCTAATTACGGGTTAGATTTCCAACCTACAAAAAGAGTCCTATTTTATTAGGACAAAGTATTTAGAACTTCATAAATATTACACTGAACTAGATTTTAGTTGGAAATACGGGAACCAGGCAGAAATTTTAATAATAGCTGCGTAATACTCTTAAATCTTAAGAAACACATATTTTTGAGGTTAGCTGTGACGTCACGTGCAGATGCCCTATAATAGCCACACTGCCTACCATTCACCCCACTTCAGCTTTGTGATTGGCGTTATTTCCTCTTAAAATCCCATGACATTCTAAGCCTATTTGAACAATAAAAAATTTTCAACTTTTTTTTGTCGTTACTGTATTTCCACTAGATGTGGAAGTAATATAATTGCTGTGTGAAAACAGAAAAATAAGTGCCACCGGAACATTGGGGATTCTGGGTCCCAGTGAATTTTTACTAAATTTACATGTACATGTAATTGTTTATCACTTACCGAACACAAGTTGCTAAATGGGGTCAATTTTTTACTTTATGTTGGTACAAGAATTTATTGTAATAATAGCTTAAAGTTTATAGAACGTGATATTTATGAATTAGCATAGTTAAATCGAAAACTATTTGGTATTTCCAGATGGCAAAATTATTAAATGATTTAGTGTAGTGAGCAGAACACTAAACAACACCATAACTATAACTATAGAATATATAATATAGATTGTGTAAATTCAGAATAGTACGGGCCCGAAAACTGATCATTGCGGTATGCCTTACGTGGCTGTGCAAATATTTGACTTTATTTAATGAAATGGTTTGGGGCTTGGTCGTTGATAACATCTCAAGAAATATAATGCAATTTTATCAAAACTATTAGACGTAATTTCTGGTCATCATGTTTGACTTTAGAGAAATCAAGAATAACATGGATATACAAAAAAAAGATCTTGTCTTAGGTTTTCACCAAATTTTTCTGAAGTATCTTGGCTAAGCCAATTTTTCTACCGCCTCAGTTATTCTCTACCGGAGCCGATCCTGTACAAAAAAATTCTATCGTGTCAGTTTCCTTCTACCACCTTCTTTTATCCCCCAAAAAAGGCAAAAACAAATAAAAAATAAACGTTCGGATGCCACATATGAACTTAAATATCGCTGAAACTATTAATCCTATATAACTATGGAATGAAAACAAATTAATTCTCAGTTTATAAGCTTTATTTCTGATGTCCGCCATTTTTTCACTAAAACTAATACTTATTGAGATATTTTCAAAGAAAAGAAAATGTCTTTATAGCTTAAAATGCATTTTCTTCTGATGCAAGTGATGTAAACGGACGTACGTGATTAGAAATAGGCGAATTTAATAGGATTTCTATTTGAGCAAAAAATTCTGTAATACTTTTCAAGTTATTTAACGAAAATCGTTTTGAAATACCTCTTTTTTCAACTAAAACCAGTTTTCAAGTCGTTATAACTTCAATACTACCAATTTATACGAAAGGTTCCATAGAACCTTTTCTTCTCAAAGATTAATTCTCTCTCAGCTCCAATGTTTTTGTTTCTTCTTTTTGGTGCCACCTCCTGAAAAAGTTACTGTACCAATACTTAACACATACAAACTAAGATAACTCTTGTTGCATTGTTTGATTCGGCGAGATTCGGCGCGGTATCTAATATATAAAAATCTCGTGTCACAGTGTTTGTTATCGAACTCCTCCGAAACGGCTTGACCGATTTTTATGAAATTTTTTGTCTATATTTGGTAGGTCTGAGAATAGGTCGTAGGATATTTTTTATACTCCTAGGTGATAAGGGTGGCCCTATCCAGAAATTTTCTTTTTATTTTTTGGACAAAAATTTATAATTTATATGGCAAAACAACGTTTGCTGGGTCAGCTAGTAATAAAATAAGCAATTTTATTGAGATAATAAAATATCCACAATATAAGGCGAAGTTAAGATAATATTACCTATTCGTTCACTTTACCCTAAATGAGCTAAGCTAACTCAAGCTTTTCTTAATTCCTTTATTTAAGTGTTTTCTTGACCAACATTTACTAGGTACGATCGCCGTCACCTTAAACTCACCACCGTTAGAGATACTCCCTTTCTAACCTTGTTTGTAGTGGCGCGTGTTAGAAAGGGAGCATCTCCAGCAGCAGTGAGTTTAAGCTGACGCCGATTGTACTAATATAATTTCAGGAGTTTTATAACTTTAGATTTATAAGGTTTTGTACATGTACAGTCTTTATTTTTTTCTACAATGCTATTAATTAGATAAAAAATAAACGTGAATATATATTTCTTGAAGTGTTAGAAGACACGTTCAGATAAAACTTGTGATAAAGAATGCTTCTTATAAGAGCAGTTTGGTGTCCACATTCTGAACAGAAGAAGGGGTCACGCAACCTGCATGAATCTTACCCGAGACCTTTCACATATAAATTATAATTTATGCATAATTATTAACCACACTAGGATCATCATCTTACTATGATGGTAATAAACTCGATTGATTAAGTTTCTGTAGAGTAATGACCAACTCTTAACCTTTTACTTCTAATTTATTACAGCGTCCGAATATCGAATTTTAACACGTTTATGGCGTATGTGTGAGAATTATGATATTTAATTATATCGTACAGTGCACTTGGGTTCGCTTAATTTGATACCTAAATGTGTATAATTATTGCATTAATTTTCAATAAATGATAATTTTGATTTCACATCCGCACCCACCACTTTCCTAATTACAATAATATATGCAATCCCTCACTGCACACGCAGCTTCTAGATGTTAAAAAGAGTAGTAAATTTTGTGCTCAACTGGTTTGAACGAGTAGAATTAGGTTTATTCTATTCAGTATAACATGAGGGGATTATACAAGGTGCGGGAAAAATCACGCACAGTGTCAACTTCGTACATATTATATTTATGGAAAAATGTACTAGACAAAGATTGTTCGGCTTTTGAAAAAAGTTATATTCTCAGCCTCAAAATTTTTCTTTTCTTAATTGACAGCTGGATTTGAACTCGATTCTTTGGGGGAAAATGAGTTTGCGGTCACGTGTATTCAAGTTTCTGGTATTGTAACATTCCTGCAGATAGTGATATACCCGCCTAATTTCTCATTCCTCTTCCGTCAAAACAACCAATACTTATAATGTATTTGAGGAGGACGTCAAGCGAAGGTGCGACCTATAATAGCCATACTAGGCTAGAAGTTTCCCAGCATGGATCTCCATTTTGCAAAAGCACTCTACTGTGTCTATCCAATAATAGCTGGAGACAAACTTTTGATATTTTATTAACAATAAAAGATAATTCCCAAAGGGTCTAGCCGGATAAATACGTGAAAAATGCCCCTAAAGGAAATTACTTGAAATGGGCATCAAAGTATTCCCTTGACTGTAAAAAAATATGTGTTACAGTATTATTCCAGAAATCCAAGAGATCTGAATTTTTGCAAAATAGGCGGAAATTGTTAGTTAAAAAATTGTTGCAACTTACGTAATGGACGAAAAAATGTGAAAAAAACTATCGAACATAAAGACCATAAGAACATAAAATTAATGCGCCGTATTTGGAGCGAAATTCAAATTTAGAAAAATAAAGAAAAACGCAGTGCCCAAAAGTGCATTTCTTGAAAAGGTGCTATCATGATATTTTTCAGACAGACGTGTTATTAATATCCTCAATTTTATCAGATCTTTTTATTTGGTGGCACATATTGAAAAAAGTAAAAACTTCAAAACAAATATTTATTACATTTTATAATAACATAATTTTTAACTAAACATCAAAAAATTTCTCGTTATCCTCGTTACCTTCTCATCTATCACCAGCTGCACGTTTGCGGTATCAAAAATAGGGGCCAAAATTTCAGCTAGATTAATAAATTCATGATAGATATCTTCTTCCTCTTCTTGTTATTCACAACGTCTTGGCAGAAATTTTGAGATTCATTAATTATTCTAGTTGTCTTCTCTTTGTTATATGGCACGTCTGACAGCATCAAACCACCTGCCGCGATTGCCTGTTAGGCGCACAGCTTCGCCAAAACTCTCTTCCATCAGCTCTTTGGAAATATCAGTCCAATGTTAAGAAGAGCGTTCTATATTGTCCTCTCACCGGTTGATTTGAGGCGCCTTCAGTTGTATATCTCGAAAGAATTAATACGCCGTCTGTCTGTCTCCCTAACGGTCCATGTTAGGGAATACGACTTCCAGAGCAGCAGTTCTTTGTTAAGGCGTAATTATCATATTGCATCACTAGAAAACAGAAGGTCACTTGCTGACGTAATATTTTTGTACCAATTGATCAATGCTTTAATTGATTCCCCTGAATTATTATCTATGGTAAACTTTCATGTTCCCCCCGTAATCTAAGAAATAATATGTTTCATGAATCTTATTATAGAACAAATTCCAGTCAAAATTCCTCTTTAAATAGAATGTTTAGGACTTACAATTCAAATTTTTCTGAAATAGATGTATTTTTTTTTATCATTAAGAAGTTTTAAAACTGCTATAAAAAATACTATTTTAACCTAAATGCTTTTTTTCCTCTGTGATTACTCTGTGGTGTATACTCTAATTTTAGTTTATATTTTAGTTTAGTTGTTAAATTAGATCTAGTGGACACTTGTTTGGGCTGTTTAGCCTGTATGTGTCCCTTTCTCTGTAATAAATAAATAAATAAATAAATAAATAAATAAATAAATGTCTTAGAGGTATACAGAAAGATGAAGAGAACTAGTTCGTCAGCAGGTCCGAATTTTGTGCGTTTCGTGATATTTTTGTCTCGCCAAATTTTGTCTACCTTATGATAAATAATAAACAGCAGCCGTAACATGCGAGCAACATGTAACTGTTCGTAGTCGCTCGGTACAATTATAAAATCCGCTGCCCAAGGAATCACTACTTCCACATCCAAATTTTCCATCCATGTCTCTCACAACAAAAAATTTTGTATGTTGATGCCCATTTCATGTAATTTCCTTTAGGGACATTTTTCACATGCTTATTCGGCTACATTCATTGAAAAGTACTATAAACTTTTATGTGGATCCTGATTACCAGTACGGTAGCACAGTAGGCCAAAGTGTGTTTGTAGCGTGCACACTTGGTCACATCATGTCTATTGTGTACAGGGTTCAATTTCCAGCTGCTATATTGGCAATGTCGATGGATGTATGTTGTCTGCATTTTTTATATGTGTAACACCTTTCCAGACAGACAGACTTGGTCTACTACTATATGTGGTGTGTTTATGTTTATGGTTTATTACCATTAGATATTGAAACATTCACTATATTTTTTTTATAGAATTTTAGCTTTTGTTGCTCAAACGCAACTCTACAGATTTCACAATTGTCAACTGTGTTCTAATAAGCATTTTTTGTGTGGAACTCAATTTATGGCATACATGATGTTTAATAGATAATTTTTAACTTCCGTCTCAATAATCAGGGCAAAATGTATTAAATAATAATGACTTAAATTAATTTGTCAAACATAATTTCATACTTAACATGATTTTTTATATAATCTCTAATATAATTTTGAAGTGCAGAACAGTTTTAAGTTTAAGAACTTTTAGAGCCTCATACCGCGAATACACTGCCTTTAATATTCCTACAGTTACAGCACTAACATCAAGCATCTTATTTTAGTTCACGTAATGAAGCATTATAAGACGACTTTTTTGTAAATAATTCGTGCAAAAACGAGATTACCTCCCCCCCCCTCCGTTTTCGAGGATGCTGAACACGATGCAAGTGGTGGGAGAAGTTTTGACTGCCGCAACCCCCTGAAACGGCCAAAAACCATCCCTTTTATGGATCCCTTTATGTTTTCAAATATATAAACGGGTCCTTTATGTTTTCATATATATAAACGGGTCTGGGAAGTGATTTATTGACGGGTTATATTTGAAATAACATAAAAGGGGGGGGGGGTATAGAGTAAGTGGAATTCAAGCAGCAGGCCTAGGGGGTTAATTAAACCCCCCAAGGGGTGGAAAATCATTTTTTTTTTAAATGATTCCGTTCAAACGCGTATCCCCCGTTTTGGGTCAAGATACCGATTTCCTGGTCATTCTAACACAATTAACTTCTGAAAATTGTGTTTATTTTAAGAAACCAAAAAGAGAAAATACTTCGGAATCAATTTAAGGGCCTAATAGTTTAAAAATAGCACCATTAAAAAATATTATTACATTCGTCCACGCATTCAGCGGTTGCGATACAACATCAGCTTTTTACAATCAGGGCAAAGCTGCAAAGCAAAATTTTTAAATATGTTGAAAGCCGATACAACACTACGTACTGAATGTAAAATTTTTAGATCCGAATGCGACACCAAATCAATTATATAATGTAGCGTTAGAATTAGTTAGCAAGCTTTGCTTAAGAAAAAGTCCACCCCGAGAAGATTTCAATTCCTTTAGATATACGTATTTGCAGACGAGACCCAAAAATGTCAACATTTGCTCGCTCCAGCTGAAGGAGCGATGAGAAAACACGCATTGCGTGTTTACTTTCAATGCCAAACGTGACTTTCGAACGATCCTATCGTTTCTCAGTGGGGGTGGATAATGAAAAATAATTCTTTGGAGCCAAAATTTTCAGAAAACAAATTGATACCAGATTTTTTTTATCAAGATTACCACTGTACTTGTAAGAACAGCTGTTCAAAGCAATGCAGTTGTTTAAAATTAGGGTTAACATGTATTCTTTTCTGTAAAAACTGCAAAGGCGAAATGTGTGAAAGTTATACGCCACATGATAAAGATGTATGTACAGAAGCGAGAGCATATGACGATATGCACAGGAAGCACAATGACATGCACAATGACGAAGGGATATGTACAGGAATAACGATCATGTATAGAAAAGCCTGTAAATCCTGGATAGCATGCTTTCTGGTGAGTGCGGGTTGGTTTTTGCCCGTTCGAGGGATCAGGAGGGGTTGGAGCAAAAAATGAATATTTTTCCCGTGACCTTAGTAATCAGGTAACGAATGTTTACTTTCGTCAGAGTTACAAAGGTCATTAATATAGACGGTAGTAGAAAAACATTTTTGAAAGCGAATCATTTGCTCGTGATTACTCGTCAGTTTCTTTTGTTTGTTTATTGCTTAAAAAATTTACTCACTTTTGAATATAATGTTAAATAATGACGAGCAAACAGAGACAATAGATGAGAAAATACTTTCAAATTACTCGGTTCAAACTCGTATCCCCGCGTTTGAACCGAATCATTTGAAAAAAAAATTAGTTTCCACCCCTCGGGAGGGTTTAATCAACTCCCTAGACCTGCTGTCTAGATTACACTTACTGTATAACCCCCTTCCATGTTATTTCAAGTTGATAAATCACTCTCCAGACCTGTTTATATATGAAAACATAAAGGAATCCATAAAAGGGGAGGTTTTTGGCCGTTTCAGGCGGTTGCGGCGTTCAACAACTTCTCCCACCACTTGCATCATATTCAGTACCCTCGAAACCGGGGGGGGCGGGAGGGAGAGGGGGGGGGGGGGTAATCTCGTCTTTGCACGAAATATTTACACTATTTTTGCCTTCATTACATAGACTATTTCCTATTTACAAGATAATCACCTATAATTAAATTGTAGAAAATAGAGATAATATGTCTTTCTGTAACCCAATATAAGGAAAAAATATCAATATCTAAGTAGTATGATTGGTATTTTAAATAGTATGTATTAACAGTAATTTGCTTTGTTTCGCCTACTGATGTTGTGTATTTTTTTATTAATTAATTATAATGTATTTGTGCTTATTTGTACCATGTACCTACGTCAATAACTTTATTTAAATTACGATGTAGTTCCAGACGTGTCCCGCATTGAGCTTCTTCTCGATGGATATAAATTGAATAAAGAAAGAAATCAAAATGAAAAATAAGGTTACGAGATTATCTATTATTTCAAATGTAGAAATCTAATTTGCCGAGTTTTTCTATGGCTTATAAATCAACACCGATTAAAGTAAAGGTTATGATGACAAATTAATAATAAAAGTCACTGTCCATTGTCGTTTTAATGATTTCACCTGAAGGCCAAAATATTTCTATTAGTCATTATTATTTTTATAAGACTCTTATTGTCTATTTTTGACTTTGACTAATTCTCCATTTTACAATAGGCATACGTAAAAATTCGTTCATTTGAATTTTTGTTCGCTAACAAAAAGTTTGACCGTCATTAGGGAAGAAATAGTGAGTCAGACTAACGATCTTGAATATAATAATGAATAACAATAAAAATATCCATCTAAAGGTCGCTTGTGGTAACAAAAGGTAATATGAGGCAAACCTCCTAGATTGATAATTTTTTATATCAAGTGTTTGGTTACAACCGTTATTTAATACAAGAAACATGATTATATTTCAGGATACTTCGCTTAAATAGATTTATTATTATTAATTTATCAAGCATACTCGTTTGATTGTAATGCGTACTGTTTAATTAAAACATGAATTATAGTAACAATACACTCTATTGTAATTTCTTCTTCTTTTATCTACCACACCTTGACATCGATTATGTGATCCCGGATTATCCTAGCTGGCCACCCTTTGCTGTACTACAAGTCTGACAGCATCACGCGATCTACTGCGTTTGCCTGTTAGGCGTGTCTGCTCACCAGTTCTATCTCATCCTCCTCGGTAATATCAACCTAGTATTTTCGCCGCTTACCATCTGGTTTTAATTGAACTATCAACCCTTTTATGTTGTCCTGTCTCCGAGTTGTGTGGATGACCAATGATAGGAAAGCATGGTGCTAAATAGTCGTTATGGAAACTTCTTCCAGAATAGAGCCGTATATGCGATGATTTGTCCAAGGAATTGATGACAAAGTCTCCAGACCCATATATTGAAAGCATACGAATACGGTGTTAAATGAACATTCGTATTCAATGAGTATTCGTATTCGGTGGCCCTTATTTACACTTTACTGGAAAAAAAATCGATTTAGTTTGCACAATGGTTCCAATTCCTATAAAAGTAATCCTTTCAAAATCTGAGTCAAATTGGTTAAGGGGAAAATGTGCCGTAAGCACCAGTACGGGGTATACTGAAACTGACCTTTCCTAAGAAATAAACAAGGTAAGTGTTAACTCACAATAGACGAATACAGGGTGTACTTAGTTTCATGTCATAAAAAAAAACTGGTAATGGGGACCGACTAGACAAACAAAAAACCTTTATGACTTTTTCCTTTAGGGGCACTTGTAGCATTTAAAAATGCCACATTATTTATTACATCTAAAGTATACCGAATTTCTAGACTGATCAGAATTATCAAGGAATTATTTGTAAAACATGTTGAGTTCAGAGTCCATACGGTATAGTACGCGGTGTTTTCAACGTTCCCAATGTCTCTGCATTGAGCTGCCCTCTGCCATAATCTTGAAGGACTAAGAATTTGAAATTGAGAAAAACGAACATTAGGTGAAAGAACTGATATGTGATAAGGTGCTACTCTGTGAATGTTAATGTGAGAGCACACAAAAATAGTTTGTACTTGTGGTTAAATATTATGATATCTTATCAGCTTTGGAGATAAAACCACAGGGCATTTTTGTCTAGTGCAATTCTCAAATTTAAACTAGTAAATGAGCAACCTTTTTTTTAATAAGGCCCACACAACATCTTGGGTGAGTTTTTTCAACTTTTGTAAGTATTTGCCAATTTTAATTTCGATTTTTCTCCTTCTCTTTTAGGCCTTTATTTTTTATTCCCCTTTATTCATTTAATTTTACGTCTCTAGTAAAATATATGTAAGGATTTGTTATATGGTTTTTGTCCCGTTACTACGATTTTTTTGTTCCTGTGCCTGTTCCTGTTTAAGAAAAAACTATAGTATATATGTCTTTTGGATGTTTCCCTTTTCGCTGTTGGTAAAAATTCATGAAATAGTCGTTGGATATATGGATCATGGTAACATCCTCTGGAAAATTGTTGCTATCCACGAGTAATGTACAGATGTAATCCAGAACATTCCTAGGAGCAAATTTCTTATTCCGCCAAAGGATATCTCAGTTAAGCAATTATTTCATTACACTTTATTTGATTAAAATTACATGCTAAATTTACCATTACATATTTATATAAAAACAATTTTGAAAAATATTCATATGATATTAAATTTCATTTACATACATTTTTTTTAAACAGTAAAATTTCTGTAAAGCAAAAACATACGTATGCCATTGCTAATCATATACTTTATAATAATTAATTAATATATCATTAATTAAAACAATATTTTTATACTATTCTTAAAGTTTAATCAGACATATTATAATCCTGATTATTAGATTTCCCTAAGGAATTAATGCTATCTAGGTATATCATGAAAATACTATTTTTTGTCTATATGTGTGTGTTCGTCTATTTAGTAATATAAGTCTCAAACAAAAATATTTTTTTGTCTATCTCATTTTAACAAATATAACCATCTATTAACCTTATAGTTAAATTTATTGGTTGGTTAGCTATAAATTAATTTTTTTAAACATTGTTGGTTGCAACTAATTGGCGCCCTCTATAAGTAAGTATCGATAGTTAAAAAAGAACATCAGCATAACAACATAAAAAAAAATTAAAAAAAAAAAAGTAATCCGCGACCTAAAGGCTCCCGTAAAAACTGAGTAACCGTTAGCGTTTACGGTGTTACCTAACTTTTCCAAAAATTACGGTACACGTAAAAAATGAAAAATGAGAAACTGACATAGGTCAACAATTTGAATATTTCTGGGTTAATGGACGTGTACTTCCCAATTATACAACTTTTAAATTGTCATAAAAAAGATTACTGATCGACTCGTTCTCGCCGGCCCGCGGCGGCTCGCGGTTTCAAAGTAAAGAATGGCGGCACCTTTGATGACCACCTCAACCGAACCACTTATAAAAATGTAAATAATTCGTTATCTCTTTTTGCAGAACTGCAAGCAAATGATGGGCGTAGAGGTTCAAACACAGCATTTCTTTACATGTGTGTTTTTTTTAATTCAGAACAAAATATTGGAGCTTTTATTGTTGTTTATAATTTATCAAATTTAAATGTGATTTATTAACATTTGTAACCTAAATGAGTGTTCTGGGTTAAAAGCTTAAAACATGAGTAATTATTGCATGACATTGGGAAATAAAGAGTTAGACGTTTGAGATACGATAACAGAAAACAATTATGTGTATTTTAAGTTAGTAAAAAATCTGATTTATTTAACGAATTGCCAATCAGGTATCGAAAACTAAAATATTCGATAAATCTAAAACTTACCAATAACTTATTGTTATAAAGGTATTCCGCAGAAGCTGCATTTCCACGACATTCTCCATACATCAAGTGCATATCCGCGAGCTCTGGGTAAGTGTAATCTCCCAAAGCGTTCAAAATCTACGTTTTAAGATACCACACTAAACTATCAACTAACGTTGTCAATAAAGAAAATAAAAATAAAGAGTGCTCTTTAGGAATGCCATGGCCTCGTGATTCTTTCTCATCGCTCTAGAGAAATTCACTGGGGTTAGAGGATGGAAATCTGAGCAATTTTATAATCATTATATTGTGTGGAAAAAAAATTCCGAACGCCATAGTCTAGTTTTTAACTCTCAAGTGGATTTTATGAAGGGGTAAGGGTGCAAAGGGATGAATATAGGAGCAATCTCGTAATCGCTGCATTACATAAAAAAATGCTTATGTAGCGGTTTCCAAGAGTACTTTTCTCTTATGTTGATTCCTTTTTATCCCCCAAATGATCCCGACGAAGTTCCCACAGAAACTAAAATATTGCACAAGGGAGAGTATAGTTTTCTTCAGATCTACTAAGCACTCAGAAAACACTGACGTCTTTCACCTTTACCGCACCGCTAAAGACCTTACCTTACCTACTTTTAAGAAGCTATAAAAAAGTGTGATGATTATCAACTTGTGTCCTCGCTGACGCGCGGTCTCTAACAAAGGAGCGCGACACTTTGTATAATGGTTAGAGACGCCGACATACGCGAAGATAAAAGCCTATCCCAACATTCCAGCAGTTCTCAAATATTATTGAAAATTTTCGAAATTTTTTTGTTTATTTTTTTTTATAAAAGTATGGGCTTTAGACCCCATGTTACATAAGGTTTTTTTGTTTGTCTAGTCGTCCCCCACCACCAGTTTTTTTTTAATGACATGAAACTCATTACAGCCTGTATAAAATAGTTTACCAGACCCTTTTCCTAAGAAAGTGGAAGGTCGTTGCTGGAGGGAGTAACAGTGAATCATCTGGAATGGTTTGTTGTAATAAAGAGAGTACGGCTTTAACAGTATCTCACTCTGTTTTGTACTGTGATAAGTGACTGTGAAATTCAGCAATTCTATATTGAATATTTCCAGTAATTTAATTTTGATATGGCGGGAGTTACTTTGCGTCATGGTGATCGAATTTGTCTTGTTGGACATTACGCTCATGCGATCACTGGAAATAAACTTCCATCTAACAAACAAGTATTAAGTGTGTTATGTTTTAATCTCAGACAAATGAAGTTAGACTTACGTGAAAGTGCAAAGTTTGTGATTAAAGAGGCATTAATTTTTTGGGATAAGGCAAGAATTCCAACAAGATTTGAAAAAAGCTGCATCATAAAGTATGAAAACCATGAATGGAGAGAACTGCAAAAGTGCTCTAAGCGAACAACCGAAATCTACCGACGGAAAGAAGAAGACATTGTGACAAGATTTGATAATTTATTTGATATCGCACATGCAGAAGCATTGCAATTGATGATCATCGAGGAAGGCAAACAGTTTCTGATCCGATAACGTGAGAAAGGCAGACCAGGCTTCATGTATGACATTGATGGGAAACTAGCGGAAGAGGAAGTAAGAATTAAAGAACGACAATGGCTAAGAAGCGAACGGGGTAAAGCAGACATAGAAAAAAGCAGTAAGTACTACGTAATAACTATTTATGCAAAGTTTTCAGCGGGTGAAAATTAACTTTTTTGCAAATTACGTAACCAAATTAATTATGATGTTACTGTATTTAGCGCATTTAAAAAAGTGAGTTTTTTTGCAAGGTCATATTAAAAAACCTTTATTATTAAGGATTTAATTAACGCATTTTATGTTTTTAAGAAAAACCGGTGGAGCTGCAAAGCTCGTCTAGCTGCGGCAAATGCACGCCAGTCCCTTCAACTTTGGATTTGGAATTGGATGATCCTAACTTGTAAGTTAGTGAAAGGTCTGCGTATTCCCAACCCGTGGAGAACCTATGGCGGAAACTGGACCGTCAAGAATTAAGCGAGTACGCCGGCAAATTTTAACAGCAAAGTTAGTGGCAATATTGTATAAGTCCAAAGTCAGCGATAGACTGGAGGAAACTTTAATAATATTGTAGTTGACAGAACCTCGATTTGGAGTTATAAGGAGGCGCTTGTGCAAAGAACGAGCCGAGAATCTAAAAGCAGCATTTAAAGAATGTGAACTGAAATCTGCTATTATTCACTGGGATGGGAAATTACTCCCGTCATTAACCCGGAAGGCAACTGCAGATGATGATGATGTAGACTTCCTGTGGACGTCACTAGTGAAGCTGGAGAACAACTATTGGGAGTTCCTGCATTAGAGTCCGGAACCGGAAGGGCGCAAGCAATAGCAGTTTACGAAATCCTTTGCGAGTGGGGTCCCCAGGATATTACGCAAGCTATATATTTCGATACTACAGCTACAATGCAGGAGTGTTTTACGAGAATGAAACCTGCTGTGTCTGGCTTTCCAACACCACATATACGAATTGGTCCTTAGAGCGGCGCACAGTGGAAAAATGCCCTATTTTGGACAAAAATCTGCCGACAGTAGAGATTTCAATCAAATTAAATTTAAAAAATGGCAAATACTCTTGAGACATTGTACTTGAGGGTAGTGCTGCGGCAAAGTGGTTTTAGGAAATCTCTACTCTCGGCAGATTTTTGTCCAAAAAAGGGCATATTTTTCCCACTGTGCGGCGTCCGAAGAAAAATTTTGAGTAACAAGCGGTCCATTGGTTCCAACAGGAATGACCCCAAATTAATTAACGATATTTCACGCCTGGGTCTGAAGACCCGTATGTCAGCGACTACCTACAAAATACAGGTGAAATGATTTCACTTCAGAACGTCAACACCGAGAAGATTATAGGGAGTTTCTGGAATTAGCATTCAGTATTGGGAGAAGTTCTTCCGCAAGATATATCCTTTGGTGCTCCAAGGGCGATGCCTGATGGATGGCAAAAGCCATTTGTACTTTTAAGATTTGTGTTTCTTAAAAAAACTTCATGAATATAAATCCACAGATTCGGGTTTGCCGCGAGAAACAGCCAACAAATTTAAATATCTAGTATAGGGTGCCTATGTTTCACATTATTATGTTTATGTATAGAAGACTACGAATAACAATTAAACATAATAATGACATAACTGTTATGAATTCTATTAATCATATATAATTACGTTGCCACTGGTACAAATTGCACAATACATACATGCAACATAGCATATTTTATATTAGTTAGATATCACCGGTGTCAAGCAAACCGAGAGCTCTCGCAGGCATTTGGGAAGACAATCAAACCGACTGCACGCGGTGCGCAGCTCGATACACGAAATCACCAGGTCCTGCTGATAATTGATGAGGGCAGCTCTGCCTTGGAGCTCTCAAGCTCGATGCTCGCAGGGTGTAGCGCATTCATCAAACCCCACGTTGTTTATTGAGCTGCAGCGCCACTTTACAAGACAACCGGACACGCGCATAACTAAACGGGCGCCTACGACACTAGTTATATTCAAATTAGTCCCGTTCTACATCTGTAATATCTACTGTGCCAAGCGTTTGCTTTAAGCCTTTTCAAAGATTTATTGCTGGCGAATATTGCGTCTGTACCGAATATTAAGGATTTTTATTAATTGGGGTTATTAGTACATACGACACGTTCCAAGTTCTAGTTGAATTGATTTTATTGTTAATCAGTAATGTGTAAAAATAAATTATTTAGTACTGAGCATACACTTTTAATGTTTTCATATAAAATAAAATTATTAGAAGGTTTATGTATAGTTCTCCAATATTGGCATGACCCAGGCTTGTCTCTAGCAAAAATCAATAAGTTTAAAAATTACTTGCGATACTTGTGCATTTTCTAATATATCGCATTATAGGAGCATGATATGTAATATTTCTCCCTATTTTTGCCCTACTAAATATAAATATCACCGACACCATAATGAATTTGCATCGAAAGCTTGATACTCAAGATGGTGGCGAAATTTTGCACTATTTCCAAAAAATGCATTCTTTTGACTTACTCTGTAATTCCGTTTCCTTTCTTGAAACTGAAGATTTTTTAACCTTTTTAAGTAGTTTTATTAGCGAGTATCGGTTTCGTATTACAGAGTTGTACAAAGTAAAAGAAAGTGATCTGTTCCTGGAACTCCATTGGGTGACCACGAATCAGCTGTCCGTTTTGCTTCATCACCCACCATTTTTTGTAAATCGCGAAAATAACCTAAAAAAACTCATAATTTAGGTTACTTTCGCGATTTACTAAGAATTGGTGGGTGATGGAGCTAAACGGACAACTGATTCGTATTCAGCATGTCGAAATATATAGAGCTCACTCAATGGAGTCTCAGAAACAGCCCACTTTTTATTATTTTTGTGTGTGCTTGTGTAAATATATTTGTATACGCGGTTTTCTATAAAATGGCGGAGGATCAGGTGATATTCATATATTACGTAGGCACACACAAGAAAAAAAATTGTATGTTTCTGTGACTTCATTACTCAAGCTCTATGTATTTCAATGTGCTGAATATTTATTTATTTTTTTAGATACAACCACCCAACAGATAACCAATTAGAGGGTGGGAATGTTACACTAATAAGCACTAACAGTACAAATATTATATGTACTAAATACACAGTACGTCACAGAAGAAACAAAATACAAATATTATACTAAGAGAAGCTGACTTAAAATATATATATACACAACATATATATATCACATTATGCTAAAACATGTAAACGATAATACGAGAAATGGGATTATACGCATATTCGTTTTATACGGATAGTAATCTTTTAATTGAAGCAGGACTGCAATTAAATATATCAAGTTCATTTTGCAGCGAATTATAATTTTTACACATAAAATGTATTGGTGAAAGTTTTAGTAAATTGGTTCGGAAGGTAGCAAGATAAAATGTTTCATGATTTCTGCTTTCTATACGAGGTACGCAGTTGCTCCAAAATAGACGGGCAATCAACCATATTGTAAATAATTTTATCTAGGAAAATTATAGAGTGTGCTATTCTCCTATTTTCTAGACTCGACATATCAAATCTTTCTAACATGAGGTTTTGTGAATAACCAATTGTGGGATAATCACCATCTTCAATAAAACACAAATACTTAACAAAACGATGCTGAATATTTTCAATACTTTTTTTGTAGGTAGCATATCCCGGGGACCATACCAGCGAGCAATATTCTAATTTTGATCGCACAAAGGAATAGTACAGTAATTTCATAATGTCCGTATTATTAAAACCCTTACAATTCCTTATTATAAATCCTAGGCTTTTTAAAGCTGATGATACAGTTAAATTTACATGTTCATTGGAACTTAAACTTCTGTCAAAGGTCACTCCCAGATCTTTAATTGTATCAGGTCTTTGTAACTCCTGGTTATTTAAATGGTAATTATAATTAACATGATTGCGGGCTCTACAAAATGTAAATGCGCTACATTTAGATACATTGAGAGGTAATTGATTTAGTAGACACCAATCATTTATATTATTTAAGTTATTTTGAAGCTTGTCACAATCTTCCTCAGTTTCAATTACATAATAGATTTTTAAGTCATCCCCATATAACAGACTTTCAACGTCAATATTTGTGATAATGTCATTAATAAAAATGTTAAAGAAAAGTGGTCCCAGTACAGATCCTTGAGGGACACCTGAACTAGCCAAAACGTCGAATGACCTGAAATGAATCGAATGACCTGAATATGAATCAGATGTCCGTTTAGCTCCATCACCCGCCAATTCTTGGTAAATCCCAAAAGTAACCTAAATCATGAGGGTTTTTTTTAGGTTATTTTCGCGATTTATAGAAAAATGGTGGGTGATAGAGCTAACCAGATACCTGATTCATGTCCAGCACGTCGAAATACATGGGGGTCACCCAATGGAATTCCAGGAACAGACCAATTTTTCATTTTGTGGATCTGTGTTGATTGATTGATTCATTTACCAGCGTGCGGCAGGCATTGCTGCCACTCCCAGATATACAGCTGAGCCTGCTATGTCCACGCTGGGTTGGACTAGGGTCATGCTTGTTGCCAGCAGCGAGTACCACATGGCTCATGGTAAAGGAATGTGGGATGGGAGGTGTAGGTATGTGTGAGATGCGTTACCGCATTGTGTCGTGAGGGAGAGTTTAAGCTCCCTTTTTTGTGTTTTTGGTTCTGGACTTCTGCCTATTCTGAGTCTTCTTTTGGTAGAGTACATATCGTTGCGATTTCTTTGTGGTGTTCATTTTTTTTTTATTTTGATCCTCTCAGTTGTTGTTCTCCGCTGCAGCATAGTCTCTCTATGATTTGTTGATGTTCGGTGCTAGCGTTTTCTTCAGTAGAGATGGTGGGTCCTTTCCTTGAGTATGCCCCCATTAGTTCATTGCGTACATCTCTATCGTTTTTAATTGTCTTTCCTCTTAACAGTCTTGATGTTTTATTTCGCTCCTTTCGTTTTGTTGTTTTTGCGAGTGGTTGGACGATGTTCCTTTCTGCTCTTCTCAAAAGCTTCTTCTGTTGGCTTTTGTTGTTGCCACTTTTTTTGGCTCCATTTGTTATCGTTGAACGTTGCGGTGTATTGTTGTTTCCTTTACGTCTTTTCTCTTCTTTTATTTCCAATTTTCCGCATAGAATTTTGAGGTCTATATTGACTTCTGCTGTCCTTTTTGTTTTAACGTATTTGACCCTTTTTTTATCTCTCTATCTACTAGACACGTTTGTCTTTTGCTCCACATGTTTGTTATTGTTAAGTCAGGAATGTGTGCTTGATTTTCCAGCGCGTGTCCATTTTCGTAAACCATGTGTGGGGTAGAGTTTTTCCAATGTTGTTTTTATCTTTCTCCATCTGGTCGTTTTTCCTATATATGCGTTCAAGCCTCCTAATATTATAATTGGCATTTTTCATTTTTCATTTGATTGATTGTTTTGACTGATTGATTTACCAGCATGCGGTAGGCATTTCTGCTACTCCCAAGGATTATACAGCTGGACCTGCTACGTCCACGCTGGGTTAGACCAACACCACCTAGAGATTAAAGCCAGACAACCAGCTGACATGACGTCACGCTTCAACGGCTGTCAAGTGTAGTGTCAAATGTATCTTATTGTTTATTCTGTGACTTAAACGTGTAAATGTGATCTAAAACCCACTTTAATAAAATAGTCAACAAATAATACATTCCAGTGATAGTTATAAAATACTTAATTGCCGTGCAAAATGGTAAACAAATGCTGCGTTCCTCGCTGTACTGGTAATTATGCCACCGGGGAAAAGGTACACGTTTTTAAATTTCCCAAAGATGAGAAACTGAGAAATAAATGGATTAAAGCTATTCATCGAGAAAACTTTAAAATTTCTATGCACTCTGGTGAGTTATTATTTTTAAGTCTCGTAATCTAAATCGAACGAAACTAAAATTGAGGCTAGGTTTTCACTTATCTTATTTGAGTGACCATTTGAGTGGCTTTTTGTTAGTTAGTTTTGCCTCAGAATTTAATTAGGAACCTCTTTTATTAAAAAAAAAAAACCGTTTTACTTTATAAGAATTGGTAGAAGCAAATTAGAAGTGATTTTTATTTTTCTAATTACGTCCAAATGTATTATGTATCTCAATATCTAAAACCAATATATGCATATTTTTTATTATAGTATAAGTAAAAACAGCAAACATTACCGCAGGTAATAAATATTTCTTATTTGGGAGTAGTCACATGTAGTATAATAGCATTGCTTTAATCCATTACGCCGTATATGCTGGGCCTTCCTTCAGTGACGTCACCAGCTGGTTGTGTGGCTTTAATCTCTAGGTGGTCTTGGTTAGACGGACTTCTGCCTCTTCTGGGTTTTCTTGTGATATATGTTGCCGCGCTGTATCGCTGCTGTCTGTGCTCCTATTTTTGTTTTTCTGCTTCTATAAATCTTCTTCTTCTTCTGAGCCTTCTGATTCTGGTAGAGTATATATCGCTCCGATTTTTTTGTGGAATTCATTTTTCCCCTCGCTATTCTTTCCCAGTATGTTTGGTCCTTCCCCAGTTTGTTCATGACACTCTCGATTATTGTTTTCCACGTGTAGCATGGTCTCCCTATTTTTAGTTTGCTGCTGTTCAGTGCTTTCTTCAGTAGGTGTGTTGGTTCCCTTCTTTGGACGTGTCCCCAGTACTTCATTGCGTATATTTCTATCCTTTTTGTGATTGTCTTCCCTTCTAGTAGTGTTGATGTTTTATGTCGCTGTTTTTGTCCTGTTGTTTTTCTGAGTAATTGGATGATATCTGTTTCAGCTCTTCTCAAACTTCTTCTGTTGGATTTTGTTTTTTCCGCGTTTTTAACTCCATCTGTCATCGTTGGCAATATGATGGCTATGTATAGCCGTTTGGTCAGGCTCCATGATAGTTTGTTTTTCTCGATGAACGGTATAATTGCCCTTTTGTGACTCTGTATGCTGTTTTTATTCTCTCCTTTACTATTTCTCTCCTTTTCATTTGCTTCGTCAGATATGTTCCTAGGTATTTCAGTCTGTTCGTTGTTCTTCGTTGAAATTTGGTGTTTCCCTTATTGTGTTTTGTATTACTTGGTCTAAGACCGTGGTAAATAGTCGGGGGGATAAGGGGCATTCTTGTTTGACTCCTCTGTTCTTTTGTCTGGTTTCCGTCATTTGTCCGAACCATTGTATGGCAGTGGTTTCATGAAGGCAAGCCTTTATTATCTTGTTTATTAGATAGTGCGGGGCTCCCTTGTTATATAGGGTGTTGACTACGGCTTCGTGATTGATGGTATCGAATGCCTTTTGGAGATCTATAGCGACTATGTGCAGTTTTGTCCCTTCTCTCCATTTTTCTTCCAGTATTCTTCTGGTGGTGTACATGTGGTCGTCCGTTCATCTGCCTTTGATGAATGCTATCTGGTAGTCTGGCGGTCTTCCAATGTACTTCTCTAATTGCTCGAGTAAAAATTGTGCGTAGTATTTGTATCCTATACTGCAGAGTGTTATTTTTCTGTAGTCATCTATATTCTGTGGCGAGTTGGTAGTCCATTCTGTAGGCAGAGGTGTGGTTTCTGTTCATACTGTGGTGATGATTTCTAGGGTTTGCTCCTTTAGGGTTTCCGTAGCGTAGTGTATTAGCTCGTTGTTTATTTTGTCTACTCCAGGTGCGGTGTTTCTTCTAGCTTTGGCTATTATTTCTAGCAGTTGGTCTTTTGATGGTGCCTTGGCCAAGGGCCAATGGTCCGTTTCTTTTATTAGTTTTGTTCGTTCTTTAGTTGCTTTCTCTTCTTCCTCCAGCTTCTTGGTCCAATGTTGCATTGGTATGTATTTTCTGTTGTGGGTTCTGTTGTTTCTTCTATATTTTTTCAGATATCTGAAGGTTTGGTTTAGTCGTTCTCCTGTTGGGGGTGTTTCTATGTTTTCGAAGAATGATCTGCATTTCTCCTCGTGGTGGTTTCTCTCGCATCTCTTTTTCCTTCAATGCTTCTTTTAGCTTTTCGTTTAAGTTCCCCGTCGGTTGTTGTTTGCCTGTGGCCTTCATTTTTTTTAGCTGTTCATACTTATTATTTTTTTTTCTTTCTTGTCGGGCTCATAGGTGATCTGTCCCTTTTTAACGTTTTTCTTGCTGCAATTTTTATTTTTGCACCCATTGATGTCCAGTCTAATTCTTCTCCGGTCAGTTGGTTTCTTATTTCTTCACCGTATTTCTTCTGAAAATCTGCGTGCTGTAGTAGAGAACTATTCCAGGTACTGTGTGGTGTTTTGTTGTTTCCTTGACTTCTTTTTTCTTCTTTATTTTCCAATTTTCCGTATAAGATTTTGTGGTTTGTATTGATTTCTGCTGCCCTTTTTGCTTTAACGTTGTTTAGCCTTTCTCTTATCTCTCTGCTTACCAGGATATAATCTATTTGTGAGATTAAGCTTCCATTACTCCAGGTGTCAATGCAGGTTTGGCTTTTGCTCCATGTGTTTCTTATTGTTAGGTCAAACATGTGTGCTAGATTTTTCAGCGCGTTTCCGTTTTCGTTAGACCATGTGTGGAGTAAGGTTTTTCCTAAGATGCTTTTTTCCTCCTCCGTCTGGTCATCTTTTCCTAGATGTGCGTTGAAGTCTCCTAAAAGTAGATGGGCATTTTTATTTTTTCGTTTCTTCTGGTTTCTTGAGTGAGCTGCCTGAATACCCTTCCTCCTCTCTTGTCTGAGAGTACGTGGACTCCTATCATGCAGATGTTGTCCTTTCCATTTTGTATGATTGCCGTAGCTATGTTTTCTTTTATATTTTCCGTCCTTATTTCGATGGGGCTCTCTCGTCTGGTTACTCATGCAACTCCTCTGCTAGTCTTTTCTTGCCCGCCCCCGCTTAGTTGCCATTTGGAATTTTGTGTGATTGCTGCTCCGTCTATCACGTGTGTTTCTGGTATACATGCGACATTGATGTTTTCCGCCTGCAAAGCCTCGTCGATTTTTTCCCTTTTTGCTCTCTGTATGCATCCTCTGACATTCCATGTCGCCAGAGTTATCCAATCAGCTGGTGCTTCCTGACTGTGTCCCTCTTCCGTTCTTTGCGATATTTGGTACCTGTTGATACTTGTTGCTTCCTCCCATTCTGGGCGAGACGTTATTGCTCTGCTTGGGGACAATCTCAATTGGTATGTTGTCGTCTTCTTGTTGTATGTTGGGGTGAAAAATATTCGCCCTCCTCTTGGTGTATTATTATTGTCCTCCTCTTCAAGTTTGCTGTTGCTGCTATCGCCCCAAAAACCGTCTGTTCTCAGATCTCCGATGAACGCCTCTATCTTTTCCTTGTTGGTGCTCTGTTGATTGCAGCGGGGTTCCAGTTCGTTGATGGATGCCAGCATGAACGGGATGAAATAATCTATGTTGTTTTGTATATAGTCCGCTACTCGTTTCCGTAGATTTTTCATAGTGTTGGTGTGTGCCGGGGTTGTTATATTTTCTCCTTCTAGCTGATGGGTTAGTGCTCCATATAGACAGTTCCCGTCGCCGTCGATTTTTTGTACCAGGAGCCGAGTTCTTACCTTCTGTAGCGGATACATTATTTTTGTGTTCTCTGGAGAGTAATTATTTCTTGCTTACTTTTTGCTTATTCTTATGGACCTAAACTTTTTAGTAAAATTCCTTAGCCTTACCAGAGCCGTACCAGATGTGAAGTGTAAACAGTCTGTATGTTTTTATAGCATGCAAGAGATTTTTTAAATTTTGGCAGTGAAATCAAGCTAATGAGCAATAATTTTAATCAAATTTTTAATAATTTTAAATTGATTTAATTTGGCGCGGTGTACTGTTACTCTAATGGTACGCCCCTTATATATATGTATTTGCTGGAAGAGAATTGTTTATTAACTTAACTTATTTCCTTTTAATTTATTGGTTGACCTGCGTCGGGTCTGTTTATGAAATTCTTTAAGTTTTCTACAAGTACCTAAGACGTAAATAGTTTAATTCAGGGTTTAAATGAACTTATCTTAACTGATTTATGGCTTCCTTTATGAGTTGGGTCCGATACTCGATGTCTGTCAACTGTTTTCACTTTTTTACACTGCACTGAAAAGATTTAATCGCCCGTATTAATTAAATATTAGCACTTATCACTTAATTGCTGTTTTTCCGACACCACCACAATTTGCACAATTTTTCACTTGATCACAAGTGTAATTTTGACCTATTTGGGCCAGCTTGTTACCAATTTTTTCTCGGTTTAAAACAGCGTTTCTAGTAAGCGTCTATTCCCCGTAAGCCCTAGCTGCAAACTCCTTTCATTTTGTGGAGCTGTGTTATTATAAAAAATATTTAGTAATCAGAAGCATTCTTATTTTATATCATCAAATTTGTGGAATTTTGTCAAACACTGTATGACTAAGAAATATGAAGGAAATAAAAAATAATTTTGTATATCTTATATAATAAATTGTCCAATTAAAGATAATGTATAAACTAATCTGACTCTTCAGTGGCGTACAAAGTGGGATTAAAAATTAATTAATTTGATATAATATTTAGGGTATGAATGTTTTTCTGCAGCAATTTGTAAAATATTATCCTCCTCACTGTTTTTTAAAGACATTGGGTGCAATTTAGAGAAAACAGTACATACTGTTATTCATGCATAAACAAGCCAACAAATATGTACTATTTCCAATGAAATGCACTCACCCATTTCCATTGTCATACCAAATGTCTTTTATGGAATGATGTTTTTATTCACCCATTAAATGTATAATCCACTGCTCCGTATTTTAAGTCACCATCAGCTAGCGTATGCAGATTGCAACAGTACAACTAATTGTGAATTGGTTCGATTCTCGATACTATCAAAAATTTTGGCTCGATAATAGTATATTGTTTTACGAGTTGTTTTATTAAGAGTAAAAGTGGTACTTCTGTGACGAGTCTGTAGGTATGCCAGACGAACAAAGTGAGTCCGGCAATTACAGAAGAGTCACAAGTGGCCTTTACTCCGAATAAAACATGCTATTTTTCCTTTGAACATCGATTAGCTATAAAAAAATAAAGATAAAAAATCTTGAATGTCACCACCAAAAACGCATTGTGTTAATTTCTGCCGCTCACAGCGCCAGAAAAAGTACTTTTACCTCCGTTGTTGATTCAGCGCACAGCCGTCTAAAAAGTCAAACTTTAATGTCATGAAATGGGTTAAGAAATGACATGTTTTTCTGACGTTTGTAGAAAAAATACATTTAGAATAATCTTATTTATTTTATACAGGTAAGTTCTAGAACAGATTATTAGATATTTAGTGTAGTGTGAAATGCTAAGTTCATGTCAAGTTTAAATAGTGTACTGATAGTGTAAAATGTTAATATCGTGGATGAGATAGAAGACATCAAATAGTGAATCATCGACTCTGACACCACATTATGTATTATCTATCAAAAATTTGTAAAGGCTGAAAAAGTAAGCACATGCACAGATGAAAGACCAGAAGCCCTTACATGTGTTGGTACAGAGTAAAGTCGGTTAGGGACGTAGCTAACATTTCAGTAATATCAAACCTACAAGATATTTCATCGGAAAATGAAAAGGTAGCATTTTACCGTCAGTGCTACCCAAATTGGACGAACTAAAAATGTCTTGATTATTAAAAGGAACAAAAAGAACACCCAAAACCTGTTCATCAAGAAGAGCAAGGCTGAATGGAGGATAAATAGGTAGTTTATTGCGTGCTCTTTGTCAAGTGAATATTAACCATAATAGTTTGAGGACAGCAGAAACAGTAGAAAAGCATCATGGTCCATTTATTTCCAACATAACGAACTTCTCTCTGGATTGGAAGATACTGTTATTATTGAAGAAAAGTTTATCGGAAACGTGAAATTTGTGGTAAAGCTCTGTAAAATAGAAGGCACATCGATATGCGATGATGCAGGTATATTTTATTTGGCAAAATTAGAAAATGGAATCCCTTCGATATCATATTTTACGGGCCCACTATTTAACTTTTACATGGAAAAAAAACACCAATGTTAACGACCTAATCTTGGCCAATCTAGAAAAAAGTGGTTGACAAATCACTAACGATAATATGTTATTCCCAATTCAATGCACTTTGGAAACTGTTCCTAAATAATGTACGGACATTGTTACAGGTTCTCGTAAATAAAACCTCATACAAAAAAGTATTAAGCTGCATGCGAATATGCTCTTATGCTGGAAAATGTTCAAGTATTTCATTAAACGTATTTACATCAGCACTTTAGAAACACTTTATTTCAGTTAAAAACACTTTTCAACAAAATTTTTAGCTTTTTTTGATATTTATTAAATTTACCTTTCTATTGACTGTTAGTACTCTACAACCTCAAATCAACAGTAATAAACCAATAAATGATACTGAATATACTCTTCTTTAAGCTAAAAATTTTACTTACATACTCCTTTAAACCGACTAAAAACAATATTTTTATGTAAATTAGCATAGAATATCACTTTTGGCCCCCTTACAGCACGTCTATGAGCAGTACATTTTGTCGAGTTAATACAATTTTCGGTGTATTTTTCTATGACCCATAAATTTGCTCTATTGCATTTTTCGAGTTACGTTCATTTATTTGAAAAATTGCGAAAGTGTGAAATAGTTTCTAGGAGATATCAATTTAACATTAAGGCAATTAGCATATATCAGCCTTTAGAAGATGATTTTCTGCTAGTTCTCGACCTAGTAAACTTTGTCAAAGAATACTTCAATGTGATTAAGGTCAGAAAAACTGCTCCCACTGCTGCTTTGGAGGTCCTTCTAGATCTGCCACCCCTACACATTTTCATCCAAGGGGGAATCTCGTTCAGTGTTGCACAGGCTAATGCAAGGCACAACGCCCATAAGGCAACAACACGGAACAGAACACCAAAAGTTATACTCATAGCATTCCCATTCTGGAAATGCCCACGGACAGCATGGTCCCAAAGTATAACTTCTATACAAATTTTCAAATCAAAATACCAAACTAGAGGACTGGAAGAATGGCCCTCCGGTATCAGCACAAACAGTTTGGTATACGGACGGCTCCAAAACAGAACATGGAGTAGGAGCTGGAGTTGAAAACGGAAATCCCGATAAGTCTAGGAATACATGCCACAGTATTTCAGGCAGAAGTGGCCGCTATGCAGTGGTGTTCAGAGGAAATAATGAGGCAAGGAACTGTCAACCAGTCAATTGCCATTTTTTCCGACAGCCAAGCAGCACTAAAGGCAGTCGATTCCATACAGGTCGATTCAAGACTAGTATGGGATTGTATTAACGCCCTTATGGACCTAGGAAGTCAGAAAGTGACCGTGGCATGGGTACAAGGACATGAGGGACACAGGGGAAATAAAAAGGCTGATGAACTGGTTCGGGAAGGCGCATCTAATGCCCTGGTAGGTTCCGAACTCTTTTGTGGCGTGGCTAAGCCATGCAAATGATCATCCATTAATAAATGGGTACAGGACAAATCTCTAGAATGGTGGAAGAGTTTCCCGTGACAGAGGCAGGCTAAAGAGTTCATTACAGAACGATTGGCCCAATTCACGGAAGATCTACTATGCCAAAATAGAAAGGCCATTAGGATAATAGTGGGTCTTCTAACTGGACATTGTAGGCTCAATAGGCATATGAGTCTAATGGGCCTGGCAGATGGTGTAACATGCAGATTTTGTCAAGAGGAAGAGGAAACCTCAGTACATGTGCTGTGCCATTGCGAAGACCTAGCCAGACTGAGATTCTAACTACTTGGTGAGGAAAAACCAAGGGCAGATAGCTATACTAAGGAGCCCCTATCAAGCCTATGTAGTTTGGTACAAAGGATAAAGCTGGATAAGGAACTCTAAATGAATTAGATTAGGAGCGCCACAATAGATCCAAAGGTGTCGCGGTGGCCAAAGCCAAGCAGTCAGCTCCTCCCTTCAATCTAATCTAATCTAATCTAATCTAATATAATCTAAGGTCAGAACTGCTCACTGGCCATCCAATTACATCAAGATTTCATTGTTCGAACAATTCTTGAACAATTCTGGCAACGTGAGGGCTTACATTGTCTTGCTGATTGACATATGGTATGACAATGGATTGAAGAATCTTGAATGTATCGTTAGGCCGCTAGGGTCCCATTTTCAAAAACATGCAAATATCGTTACTCTGAACATCTATAGACTCGAACACAACCCGAAATTTGGATTCAATAGTAAAGAGAACGGACCTAATTGCCCCATCTTTAAGTTGGTATGTTCTTAGCTCTTCCATGCTCTCGAGTCAGATAAGGAACAACTCCTGCATTTCTTGACTACAGTTATGCTTCATGAAATCGATTTTATATTGTTTATGTGGATATAAATCAACCAATAACAGTAAACTGGGAAATTTCTTAGCTGCAAAGCAACTCGAGTTCTCACTTGCAGGGATAAATTGAATAAATTGACTAAAATGACGATATTCTCGATAATTAGTTGTCTCCTAGCTCTATAAGCAGGGTCCTCTCTGAACAATATCGACTTCCCTTAATCTATTCCATAGTGGACGGATTGCGATAGATTGACTCGTTTGAAGCTACTGAACCTTGTATCTGAGAATGACGTTCTTGCAAAAGAATGACAGCTCTAACAATTTGAAGTGCATCAAGAAGTTTTCTTGATATCATAGGTTTTCTAAAACATCTTTGTTCATGATTAAACCTCGGGTTCGACATTAATGATACTTTATCTGAATATTTTAGAAGAAAACTAATAAAACTCAAACAATATCCGAAACATCCTCCTACTACAGCGTGAAGAATTCAGGAAGAAAGTCCACGATGAAATGGAAAAACTACTGAAAGGAGAAAAGCTAGACTGGACAAGAATGATCTGAAAAATGAAAATTGCGGCAAGAGAAATGTTAAAAAGAGAAAAGTTACCTATGAGCCAAGCAAGAAAGTGACAGTTAAAAAATATGAATGACAAAAAAATAACAATAAGTACGGAACGTAAACGAAATACTAAATCAAGCATTGGACGAAAAATGTTGTCGCAGGGAAGTCATGACGAGAAAAATGTAGTAATTCCTTTAGAAACACATAGGACGATAATGAAACTAAACCTTTATGAAAAATAACAATATGATAATGAGAAATTGCAAAATTGTACCAAAGAAATGGAATAAAGAGGGAATGCAAGAAATAATGAGCAGAATAAATACAAGAAACTGACCACTAGTCCTTACAAAGGATTATCAAAGGATCAGCTGTTAGCAATGGTTAGAGCTAGAAGAAACAGTACATCTGGAATCAGTAGAATAAATAACGAATGAAACAAAGCAACATCAGAAAACATCAACATTAATAGGAGGGAAGAACAAAATGAAATAGGAAAGTCTACTGAAGAAAGCGCTAATACTAAACAGCAACAAATTAAAAATAGGAAGATCATGCTATCAGACAGCAATAATTAAAAGATTCGTGAAGAAACTAGGAAAGGACCAAGAAGAAATTGCCAGGATATGCGCGCTACAGGAATTAGAAACGGAAGAAATAGAAGACTTTGGAGAAGAAGAACTCTAGAAGTAAAACCACGAAAAAGAGGAACACCACTCCGTATCACGCAATCGACAATACATTTTGCAGACAGCTACACTTACCATTCTAGATTTCTGTACCATACGCCATGTGGCTCTCGCTGCTGACAATAAGCATGGCCCTAAACCCAGCGCAGAAGTAGCCGGTCCGGCCGGCGCCGGCGCGGCGGTGTGATTCACGAAGGTAGCGGCAATACCTACCGTACGCTGATAAATCAAATCAAATGAATATAATAAAGAAGGAATCGAAGTTTTTCTCGATTGACGAGGTACATGGAAGTGTCTGAATGACAAATAAAAGAATGTACGAGGGAATTTCAAAAATTAAAGATTTTACAGCAGTTTCATTGTGGCTAGTTTAAATCAAAATTGTTTGGATTATTTTACAATTTGATGTTTATATTAGTTTTGTAATTTTATTTTAATATTGATTATTTTCCATCGATGTTAGATTACAGTAAGACTTAAGCCTGCCTTCTAGATTTTTGTCTGTTCATTTAAAACTACAGAGATGATTCTAAGTTTGGGTAGATTAAAGACCTCGTGATTTCAAGTTAGTAATTGTTGAATAATATACAATCTACAAGTGAATCAATTAAACAATTACATTTTAATAACAACACCTTTATTTAAATAAACTGTCTTCATGATTCTTTGTCCTGCAGCATTCCTTCAGGTCAACAGAGCGATTACTTCTATCTCACTTCGACTCTTCTAAAACGCGTTCTTCTCCATCTGGTTGTCACACACGCTTATCTCGAAGGTGCTTAAGGTTTAATGAATTCGAAGTCTCTGTGTTATTTCAGTGAAATGTATTTCAGTAAATTGATATTTAATTCTCCCATCCACGTTGATACGCGACACGCTACATGGATTGCAACACTATCCGTGCACAAGACAAAAGGTAATAGTACTTTGCGTTACTTTTACCCTGGGTTGATAAGTTATTGTCGTAATGAATGTATAGCCAGTTTTGCTTCTATTAAAACGTTACTTAGAAGGATTTAAGAAAAGCATTATGATTGTTGGGAGACAATTATTTCTTCACAAGAGACATTTCTGGTCTGATTATACAGGATGTTCTGAAAATCCTGTTGTAAACTTTAGGTGGTGATAAATTTTGCAAAAACATGAAAAAACTTCCCATATACATGTATTCGGAAATGCTTCCTAAAAGTGCTAGGGTCCTATGAAAGTAGGTTTTCATTTAATATTTCAGGAACCATGTATGCTACAGCTATGAGATTCCGTATATACAGGGTTCCGTATATACAAGCCGGAAGTATGTATCAGGAAAGATATCCTAATAGTAACTTGCCTGACAACCGACTATTTTCGACTATTCATTGCCGTCTTTATGAAACTGGTAGTTTCCAAAAAGGTACTTCGAAAGGTAGACCTCGAACTGTCAGAACATCCGAAATTGAGGAAGAGTTGCTGCAGGAAATCGACGAATATACTGAGACGAGTACGAGGAAGATTGCTCAGAAATAAAGAATTTTTACAAAATAATTGGATTTTCTGAACTTTCATGAATATCTTAAAAACCGTCGTAGTTAGGTATAGGGAAGTAAATGTAAACTATCCATATTTTTAGTCGTAGAATTTGAAAAAACAAAAAAAATGGGGGTTTCCATTTGAAAAATTGAAGATATTTGATGTTTCTGAATGGAAAGTTGTGACCACTTTTGTGCTCACCCTGTACAATATTTAAATGTTTTTAATTTTTTTAAAAATAATCTACGACTATGCTGATTACTTCCATAGTAAAAGATATTTAGATCCTTGTATGGGTTATTCACAGGAAGAATTTCTTTAGGGGTCTGCAGATGTCAATTTTTTGGTAAAAAAATTAATATCTCGAAAACTGTAAATTTTAGGTACAAGATTTGTTATACAAAGTGACCTTAAAATTTTGTAATCTATCAACTCCGATAATAAAAATATGGGTGTTCCATTTAAAATAACAAAGTTGACATCTACTTCCGGTATAACCGGAAGTGATAGGACGTCAAAATCTTTTAGTTAGATTGATCATAAGCTCTTTATTATATATTCAAAATTTTACAAAAATTTGTTCAGTAGTTTTCAAGATATGGATCGTGTAAGCTTCCGGCTGGACATGCTGTATAATTTTATAGCTAAGTAGTTAATAGGTTGCTGGGTCCTCCATAAGCGGTGATAGGATATGGTTAGATCGTCCTTATTTCTTGTATCATAATTATGATAGGTAGAGTTATTTTCTTTAATATACATTATACAATGCAATATAAATACACCAGGTAGTGTCATAATATTAAAATGTTCGAATAAGAGTCTACGATGTTCCCTATTGCCTGCAGAGGCCAATATTCTGATCATTCTCTTTTGTATCTTAAATATTCTGTCAAATTCTGTAGAGTCTCCCCAAATTAAAATGCCATAGCTAATTAAGCTGTAGAAGTTATTGTAATAAAAAGTGATAGCTGTTTCGAGGGTAGTAAATTCGATAAGTTTCCTCGTTTGGTAAAGTACCTAATTTGATTTTTTGGCTAAATAATCGATATGAGGGTGTCATTTTAGCTGAGAGTCTATGTAAACACCCAATAGTTTTACACAAGAAATTTCCATTTTTGGAGAAAATATTATTGTTTGGGTTTTATCGGAATTAGTTTTTAATTTATTGGGTACAAACCAGCTAATAGCATCTGTTACAGCTGTGGAGCTTTTAATTTTTACGTCATCCACATTTGATGCAGATGTGACGAAAGTAGCATCATCGGCATAAAGTGTTATGCCCTCTGATCATACGTCAACTGGTAAATCGTTAATAAAAACTAAGAAGAATATTGGTCCCAATATTGATCCCTGATGGCAAGGCTACTGCTTGACGTTTAATTGTGTAAATATGATCTAATCAGATTCAAGGCACTTCTTCTAATGCCATAATAATCAAGCTTTTGCAAGACATATTCATGAGTTACGCAGTCAAAAGCTTTGCTTAGACCTAAGAGCGTTGCACATGGCACAAGATTTTGGTCTATTGCTTCTAGTAATTTTTCAATTATATTGACAATAGCTTTTAAGGTAGATTTGTTTTCCCTGTAACCATACTGATTTTGAACAAATAGGTTGTTAGCTTCGAAAAATTGTACAATTCTGTTTATTTATTAAAATTTCAAAAATTTTCGATATGATAGGTAAACAGCCTAAAATTATTCCTATCTTCCAAGTCTCCTTATTTGGGAATGGGGACTACTTTAGCTATTTTCAATACATCAGGAAACGTTTGTTGCTCTATACATTTATTAAATATTTCACTTAAAATAGGCACCAAGTTATCTTTAATGTATTTTATAACTTTCGAATTAAATCCATAAATGTCCCTGCTATTTGAATTTTTTTAATTTTTAATGATATTGATTTCATGGATGTCAGTAGGAGACACATAAAAGGAGAAAGATGGAGATATATGATTTTTTATTTAAGAAGTACTTAAAATCTGTATTAGAGTGTGATATATCTTTAATGATCTTATTTGCAACATTTACAAAAAAGTTATTAAAATTTTCGGCCGGAATTAGAGAATTAGTATTGTTTCCATTTTTTAACTCATTGTTTATGAGCTGCCATGTTGCTTTACGTTTATTCGTCGAGGAATCTATGAACTTTTTGTTTGCTGTTCTCTTGGCCTATTGAATACTATTTTTATAGTCTTGCTTTAATGTTTTGTAATATTTATGGACATCCTCAGAGTCAGTGTTATCTTTAATTATCGAAACATCTCATCTCTTTCAAGTCATTATTAAACCATTTAATATCAACATTGTTATTATGTTTCATATTTTTCTCAGGAAAATGAGTATTAAACTTACTGCATAGAATATTAAAAAGGGAGAATTGAATTCTAAAAAAGGAGGTAAATAATTAAAATCCAAAAGTTTTGTACCGGAGTATGATTTCCTGATCAAATTTACACAAATAAGCTTCTCTCTGTCAGACACAGTAGAACCAACCGTTTTTATAAAAACTTATTGTTCATTTTGGCCTATAGCCCTGTCAATAAACGTTCAATAAGGGTGTCTAGAGGGAAATGCCGAGATCACAATTTTCTACTTGAAGGCTGTGTTTGGACTATTTGTTACGTGTTCAAATGAAATTAAGTCTTCAAAAAACTAAAAGCACTAAAATGCTCAAGGTTGGCTAGCTCCAGCAAGAGACTTCAGTGGTGAGATTCGTTTATTTTTAACGATTTTATATTTTGCCAAAAAAAAAAGGTTTGAGCGCCAGGTAATTTCCAATAAAATTTCAACAACCTTAAGCACCCGTTCGACACACCGATTTAAAATTACCAAACTCCGTGTTTATTCTAATACTTGAAGTCTCCTTGCACAACATAATCAATAAACAGTAGAGTCAATTTTAAGATAAAATTCTATTACAGAAAATAGGACAAGTATATCCAAATAGGAAAAAAAAATTATAACAAAATGGTGAAATGTTCAGTCATAAGGTGACTCTGATTTACTCTAAAAAATTCATACAAAAAAAATTCTTACCCGATGTTAAATAACTTCTAATTTAAATAAATTCAGTATACTGTATTAGTATCATCCAACATCTTTCTAGTATCCTAAGATATGTGCATGTACAAGACAATTAAAAATACGTATATAACTGCGCAGTTACTCACACTAATTGTAAAAAAAAATAAGTATATTACATGAGTAACATATCAAATGTTTAGGTACTCAAAATGGCCGTCGTTATAAAAAAAATACAGGAACAAAAAATTGAAACGCCACAGGGGGTCCTTTATTCTGGACATCACTGTAATGTGAATTAAAAATAAGCCACCGACCTCAAAAGTCCTTAAAGGTGATGGATGATACCAGAAACTCCAGGCTCTCCAGGTGAATTTCCGTCATGTAACTTGATGCGTGACTGCAGCCTACGTAATTAAAGTCTGACGTAATAGCGTCCTCAAAACCACAAACTCGTAAATTCGTAACCATAACAGCAAATTCCAATCCAAAATTCGGCACGTGGGCCTCCAACAAAACTTCCATAGTAAGAAAAATCTAGTTCCCAAAATTGGAAATAAAGACTTAACTCTCCCATGGATTAAATAACCATATACAATGTCTTGCCTATATAAAAGGATAAAACGTTTAGAATTTGGTATTCTAAGAAAGCTTCGATTTCTACCTATTTAGAAGTTCCACAATAACCATAATCGGCCTCAAACAGCTTAACAATCAGGCACTTCTAAACTTTAAGCCTTTCCAGTATAATCCCCAAAAGTGAATATCGGGATGTTTTTTTTGTAAAAAAAAGTCAGAAAGATTTCGTCTGAACGGCAGAACGACGAGCTACCAATGAATAAAAAAACCACGTTTTCTTTTCCGGTCAACCACATGTTCTCGAGCACCAATCACAGCTTGCCATTTCATTAGGAACCTACCCATAATTCCTCTTCGCGTACTAATTTATAAATACACAGAAAATAGTCCTAACCATAGAATGATTAAAGCAATTCTTAAAATAGAGGCTAATAAGCATAAAACCCATGATCGAACCATATTTACAATAAAAATAAATAAAACTAGGATTAATAATTTAAATGCCATAAATTTTCCTCCATAACCAATGTTGGTAACACTTTTCCTCAAACTGACAGCTGACAAAAAGGAATAATAAAAACGTCTACCAGGATTATTTATTTAAATAAAAAAAATAAGAACTTGTTAACTACAGGTAAGAGAGTGTGGTTTTGCTGTAACTACTAGAAGTGTAACTAAATCCTTTTTCCAGCCTAGACGCCCTGAAATGTGTATATTTGCCTTCACTTACAGACATTCCCAAAGATGTTTACACACTTTGTCGGAACTGAATTCCAGAGAAAATAGCAAGGAAAAATAATGGGACTAGCTCAATCCAACAGTAAGTCATACAATATAAACTCTGCTGGTAGCTATTACTAACTTGTGTTTTGTTTATCGTTTTAGGTTATGCAGCCAAAATACCTCCTGCCAGCAACCAAAGGAAAAGTACATCAAATAAAAACTATTATAACCCTCCAGACATGACAAATCCATGAACCTAAATTATAATGATTCTATGAAATAAAACCCATAGGTAACAAGAAGGTTTCCAGAGTATTTTTATTTAACCAACGATACACAAACAAGTTACCTTCTCTATCCACTTTGCTGCTTGCAAGAAGCAGATATAAATACCCTTTTCCTCAGGTATCAACTAAAACATTTAAAAAACAAACGTATCCTCACTCATTTTTAAATTTACATCCTCATATACAACTATAAGATCAGAACCTAATTTAACGTTACATGTTTAGGAGGTAAACATACCAAAAGTCCCCGAACGTAGGAGGTGGGGGGTACGAAGAAGGTCCCGGTTTTTGATTTTTCGCTAATATCTCGAAAATGGTTAGCCCTAATCAAAAAGTGGCTATATACAAAATTAAAGCTGATCAAATTTTCTACAATAATGTTTGTATTAATTTTTTTCGTATCTGTTATGGTTCAGTATTGAATTTTATATTTTCTGACCGTATTCTAACTTTATTATAAATTTATTATAGATTGAAAAAATAAGTTAATAATCATCGTACAAAAAAAAATTCTTGTACAGATATCCGTTTCACAGAAGACTGAACTCAAATATCGAATAAAAAATGTCTTTGCGTCTGTAATTGTGTGTGTGAGTGTATATGTATGTGTGCGTATATAACTTCTTCTAAACAAGATAACTTCTGTTACACTTAAAATATTTAATTACAATTTGGAACATATGTAAAACAGCATATTACAATAATCTCTATTGAAATTAATATACTGTAATACATGATGATAACCAGAGGCCTACAAATTCTCATAGGTAAAATAGGTGTTATTTTAATTTTCGAGCAAAATATTATTATTTTTGATTAAGCATACAAAGATAAGAATATGTATAAGGTTTATAAACCGCAATATACCGGGTGTATGTTAGGCAAATCAACTTTATTTAAATTAGATGAGATATCAGTATTATCCTAAAATATGGAACGTGGTATTTTTAATAAGATTACTATGAAGTGAGTGTTTGTAGGCCTCTGGTTATCACCATGTATTTCAGATATGGCCCAATTTCAATAGGGATTATTGTAATATGCTGTTTTACATATGTTCCAAATTGTAATTAAATATTTTAAGTCTTACAGAAGTTATCGTGTTTACAAAATATACAATTCATTACTCAACCATAACAGATACGAAAAAAATTAATAGAGACATATTTTAGAAAATTTAGCCAGCTTTAATTTTGCACCTAGCCACTTTCTGGTTAGGGCTAACCGTTTTCGAGATATGAGCGAGAAACCAAGAACCGGGACCTTCTTCGTGCCCCCCTGTTAGCCCCCCCCCACATCCTACGCTTGGGGGCTTTCGGTATGTTTATCTCCTAAATAGTCCAAACACAGCCATCAAGTCAAAAATTTTGATCTCGGCATTTCCCTCTAGAAATCATTCATTGACAGGACTACTAGTAGATTATATCTCTATAAATTAAGATCGGTCAAGATTCAAATATTACATAAGAATACTCATGTGGCCATAACTTACAGTTAAATGCATCTAAATCACAAATCATTCTAATACGAATAGTGTTGACGAATAAAAAATCCCAATCAGTGAATCTTACTTTCAAAATAAATAATGAAATAATTTCAATCATCAATGAATAAAAAAAATTCGGTGTATCTCTAATATAACTAAAAGATATAAAAGATATTTTGTAATGCGTTAATATCTCTATTTGATTATGGAGATTTGGTTTGCTGTAATACGCTGTCTTTCTTAATGAAACATGCTATAAAAGAAGTTCAGAGTTATTGTCAGAGGTACATTTATAATATTCCTTGCCGTAATCATACCATATCATATAATATCTAAATGACCATAAAATTTTAAATATGGAAAATATGGAAAATAGGAGATGTATTGTTTCATATGGAAATAAACCAATTTATCTTAAAACCTAAACTAATTACACATCATCATGACCATGAGAGCAGAAATTTAATTAATTTCCCCACACAGGACAGCTGTTTTTAAAAAATCATACATGTTTATAGCGGGCCATTTAGGCATCGAACTTACAAATGAAATAGAAGTCGAAAAATGTTAAAAAAAGATCAACATATTATTGATAAAATCAATTACTGCTAACCCAGCGTCAATAGATCTGTGGTTCTCCCTGTATTTAAAGTTACTTATATGTTATGTGGGTTATTGATTAGAGGTCTCTGTGCAGGTAGCCCGCACAAGCCCCAGTTAGTCTGTAGCACGCCATTTTCATTCAAAAAGGCATTTTAATTTATAAGTTTAGTTAGTGGTACCGGCAAAGACGGCAGTTATTGTCGAATCTGTACCATTTCTTCTATGAATAAATGTATTTATTATTATTATTACTACTATTTTCAATTTTTTTCTCCAGAAGAAACGATAAAAAATACGTTTTACTAAAATTGTTTAAAGAAACATAATCCCAACCTCTCCATAACTGCAATACTTAACTGTAAACTTAATATAGACCCCCTAAAAACGTCCAAACAGAACAAATTGCCCTCCCCATTCAATTCACTTCTCAAATTTGTTGTGCTTCAGTTGGACTCCACTAACAGGGAAGTCGACGGAAGACGCAAAGAGCGTCTAGATATGAACAGCGTAGTCGCCAGGGCATTGTTTAGCAAGAGGCTGGAGGCTGTAGCAATGAGTATATAGCTGACCCGAGGCCAACAGGTGCACTGGGTTTATTGACTCCGCTCACTGTGTTCTCCACGGACCGTCCGCGTCCACCGGTACCTGTTCCCATCGCCTCAATCAATGGATGGACTTCACTGCACTGCATCTCGACTTGGGGTGCGGCAAGAGTCACATCTCGGCAGTCACTCATGAACCTTCTATGTAATATGGCAGGGCGAAGTACTTCTTCCCTCAAGGGGTGGGGATGGTATGGTACTATTTATTTATTCGCGACAGTGTTGGTCAGGATTTGTGTGCCTATTGCTCATAATCCGGAGATTTTGTTTAAGGTTCGCGCTCGTCAGTTGGAAGGTTATTAATGAGCTATTATTAATTGTTTGATTGTTCATTAATAATCCAGTCTATCACGTGTACCTTTACTGTTTCAAGTATAGGAGAAATCATGGCTGGTTATTGAAAAGTAGGTAATGTTTCAACTTTCTTCGAATGGATTTTGGAATTCTGCAGGTTTTACTACTGAACGGAACTTTTGCGTGTGAATCAGTAAATCAAATTATTCTTTTTGGGCGGATCATTTCTTGACTGATATTACATTGCTTGAGCAAAAAGCATTTAATTCCTTCCTATTTAATTACCACCATATACTTTTAATCATACTCTTGATTACTTCCTTTTCTTTTGCAACCTATGTATTTCTGTGTGTTGACATTTAGAGTAACAGCGTATATTGGCAACCACATTAGAAAAATATCCCAAGTAGCATAAGCAGCTGTAAAAAACTGCGCCAACGTTGCGGAGGCAAGAACAGGCACATATTTAACTATAACAGATACCACGGCAATCTAATAGTACTGTTGGGATAACGCTGTAACAGTCCAAGTGACACAACATTTTCTTGCTGTGAAAATATTGTAATAGCCTTTAAGCTGCAGTCGCTTGGGTTGATAGAATCAGACTACGGAGATTGGTTCATTGTATATTTCTGGCACTATATATGATAAACTATTTATAGTCAGAGCAATGAATCTTTGAGCTGACGTCATCATCCTATTTTGCATGAACTAATTTGTTAAAGGATAGCAATGATTTCGTACCATAGGCGGAACGAATTGATTATTGAAGAAATTATTAATAATGATTAATACTAATAAACTGGACTAGACTAGACATAAAGAATCATATTGGTATTAGCAATAAACTCAGTTAGAACAAAAAACCAGATTCCTAGCTTGCGAATTCAGGTATAATGAATTAATTGCGTTACGAAGAACAAACAATTCGTGCAACACTGACGACTGAATCACGAGACCGATGCGCTTTTATGTAGTCTAGACGCACACCTTACCATTACCCTTAACGCACAGGACGAGCGTGCGTAGGTCGTAGACTGTGGAAGACACACATCCTTAAATTCATTCCAGGAAGTTCGACTGTAAGGAGTGAGACGCCAATATACAAACGATAGTCTTTGGTTGCTACCTGCATTAGTGACGTCACTTCAAAAACCCTTTGCTGTGACTATAGCTGTAAAATAACACTACTATACAACGTATATCATAAGGCGATTATCACAACAAATCACGAATAAAATTACATGCGGTTATCAGTTTTCCGTTAAATATATATGTGATACGAAGCGCTTTAGAAATTCTCAATTTTAACAAAATATTTGGTTGTTTGGAGCAACGTTGTAGCGGCAATATATTTGGAATAAAAAAGCTATGAGTTCTAAAACCAAATTACAGCTAAAAACCGGTCATCTCAATGTTTTCGCAGCAATTTACCTGTGAGTAGTCTACACTATGTCCCTTAGTATTCTCCAGACATGAGCATACGTGGCAAAAAAATGTAATTATTTAAGGATATGTCATACGAAGATTTTCATACCTATACAATTTTATTTGTTTCTTCCTTACTGCTTTTGTAATGTAATGGGTATATAATAATACTATGTAACCTTGAGAAAATGAACTGAAGATGGTATTAATTGTTCACGGATACTTGGCTGCTGCATGGAAAATATCTTCTATCATTTTTTTGCCAATCCAATGTTTGATATTTTTCAGACAAGGCATCTGTGTTTTTCCAATACCAAAGGTTCTCCTGATACCATTTATTATGGTTCTTGGTCGTCCTCTTATTTTTTTTGTAGTTCAGTTCCTTTGATAGTCCTGTTACTGACATAATTCGCATGTGATATTATTACTTCTACAGCGTCGTCATCGTTCAACGTGAGATCAGATCATCATCTTCAAATAGTTATTTTTCTCATTTTATTTTTTGATTTATTTTCCGAACACCGGATTTCTATGAACAATTTAAAAATGCCAACTTTAGCGGTTCTTGACGTGGTTTTACTTCATATTAACTTTGTAAATTTTTGTAATGGCCCTGGACTACTTTTCCTCTATATACCTTTATAATTTTCTCTATTGTGATGCGTATAACCTTATTTAGTAATTCCTTTATCTACGGCAGAGTCATACCTTTTTCAACTTTCATATAGTGAGTTTATTTTGTTTACTTTCAGTCTCAACTCATCATATTAGTTCATGAGTTTTCTTAGCATATAGACAGCATCACTCTTCATCTGCTAAAACACATTGGTTTTCAGAAAATAATAAGTTTACTGGTATATTGTACTTTTTATTTATATAGACCAGGTGTGTTTCACTTTCAAGTATGAATATATGGTACATAATTTGTTTAAAAAAATAGGTTTTAACGCAAGATCCTTTCTATTCTTAAACATTTACTTTTTCATAATTTGTTTTCCCATGCATTCTCCAAGTATCCTCTTATATAATGTACAAATAGATGAGGTTACTCTCAAACTTGCAGAATTAGATTACTGGGCCTTATTTAATTTTTTATATAAGGAGGTATTATGTTTTATGATTAATTTGCATATTTGTTTTATAAAAATAACACTGAGATGATTTAATTGACTATTTTCGATTTCCAGTGATCTTTAATCTTTTATATAGTATTACAAAAGTAACGCTATGTTATTAACCTTAATAGGTTATGGATACAGAAATAAAAACTTACTGGGAATAATTATGATAATCGCTGTTTTTGAAATTACAAGTCAGTTATCATCTGTCACATTAAAAAGTTATGTTTGTATAAAATTGCTCATAATGTTGATTTGGGATTCACTAGCAAGTTCAAAGAAAACAATTTTTATCAGTGGAAGTTTCAAATGACATTAACGACAAAAGGTATTTTTGGAATCGTACTACAGTACCTCCTACTCTTTGTTGAATCAGCAACTATGTGTTGCTAAGGCGTTGTGGTTAAGAAAAAACAAGAAGAGAGGATAAAGCTCTAGGGCTGTAGATTTATTATTCTTACTATAACATCAAAATTCCATAACCTATTAATTAAGAAGGTTAAGAAGGTTATCTTTGGAGCCTACTGTAGAAATTTTCATACTCAGTGGTACGTACACTCAAAGTTTCAGCAATATACTAAGTAAAACATGCCCAACAAGTACTTCCCAAGCATGTTTCATTCTAACAGTACAGCTTCTTTCAAAATCACAAAACTCTGGCTTCAAATCTTGACCCGATGTCTGAAAACTTTTTAGTCATACCCTCAGAAGCTAAAACCTAACCTGCTAACAGTTGTAACTGTTTTAATTGAATTTCAGTTAGAATCAATGACCAAACACACAGACTCCATACCGGTTAGGACTTCGAGAGAATCTTTGAAGTGGTAATTTCTGACAATCAAGTATGAAGCTGTGAAGACAAGCGAAGTGCTTTATAAGTTATTACTAAAAAAGTTCAAAAGAGCTCCTCCATCTCACTAAACCAGAATGAAAGATAATAATAGACCTTGTCACAGGACATTGCCCACTGAGATGCCATCTCAGGAAAATGGACAAAGCTCATCGCTTTTTTATTGAAGCAACTCATACTGCGGATACTTTGCTAATGCGAGGTCCTGGTCCGCTAAAGACTACAAATAGTTATGACACGCGCCGAAGTAGGAAAGATGGTTTCTAGGATTTTTCAGAATCCTGGAATTGGATAGGTACAAGTAAAGTTTACTCCTGCGGCGGTGGGCAGCGACTACTGGCCGTGGGGAGAGGGGTTCTGCTTGGGCTGATCCCGCAGGATCTTTATGCACTGGTTTCTGGCTGTACGGAGGCAGTTGTTTGACGCTACGGGATCGGACCTACAGATCAAAAGATACAAAAAATTATTTGTAAATCGAGGTGAAAATTTAGGCCTTATACCACAAAGACCCACCCACAATCTAATCTAATCCAATCTAAAGTTGCTAGCAGTATTTTACATACACTAACACTACATACCAAAAGTGTTTAAGTCAAATACTAGCTAGTCTAAAAACTTACCATGCACTAACCCATTTCCCACCTACCACTAATATAGAAATGACAGTATCCTCTTTTTACTACCTTTTAATAACCCGACATGGGTACATTTTTAAGATATATTTTATCCACAAAAGTTTCAGCTTTCATATTGCTAGCTCTGTCAATGAACGTTCAATGAGTGGAAATGCCGAGATCACAATTTTTGACTTGAGCGCTTAGTTTGGCCTATATAGGAGGTAAACATACCAAATGTCCCCGAACGTAGGAGGTGGCTATATGCAAAATTAAAGCTGACTAAATTTTCTACAATAATGTCTCAATTAATTTTTTTCGTATCTGTTAAGGTTCAGTAATGAATTCTATACTTTTGAATGTATTCTAACTTTATTATAAATTTATTATAAATGGAATACAAATTTTAATTACTATGGGAAAAAAACTTCATATACAGATATCCGTTTCACAGCAATATCGAATAAAAAATGTCTTTGCGTCTGCAAGTGTGTCTGTGCATGTATATGTATGTGTGCGAGTATACCGTTTCTTGTAAACACGATAACTTCTGCTAGACTTAAAATATTTAATTACAATTTGGAACATATGTAAAACAGCATATTACAATAATCCCTATTGAATCTGTAATACATGGTGGTAACCAGAGGTCTACACTCTTTCTAGGTTTTATTTTAATTTCAGAGCAAAATATTACTAAGGTTTTTGATTAAGCATACAAAAATAAGAAGATGTATAAGATTTATAAACCGCAATATACCGAGTGTATGTTAGGCAAACCAACTGTATTTAAATTAGATGATACATCAATGTTATCCTAAAATATGGAGCATAGTATTTCTAATAAGATTATTATGAAGTGAGAGTTTGTAGGCTTCGGGTGATCACCATATATTACAGATATGGCCCAATTTCAATAGGGATCATTGTAATATGCTGTTTTACATATGTTCCAAACTGTAATTAAATATTTTAAGTCTAACAGACGTTATCGTGTTTAGAAGAAACGGTATACGCGCACACATACATATACACGCACACACATTTACAGACGCAAAGACATTTTTTATTCGATATTTGTGTTCAGTCTGCTGTGATACGGATATCTGTACAAGAAATTTTTTTCTACGATGGTTATTAAAATTTTTATTCAATTTATAATAAAGTTAGAAAACAGTCAAAAGGTATACAATTCATTACTGAACCATAACATATACGAAAAGAAATAATAGAAACATAATTGTAGCATAATTTTGCATATAGCCACTTTTTGATTAGGGCTAACCGTTTTCGAGCTATGAGCAAAAAACCAAAAACCGGGACCTTTTTCGTGCCTCCCTGTACCCCCCCGCCACCTCCTACGTTCGGGAACTTTTGGTATATTTATTTACAAATACAGCTTTCAAGTTAAAAATTGTGATCTCGGCATTTCCCTCTAGAAACCATTCATTGACATTACTAATATATAATTTTCATTGAAACAGACTTTTGCCACCCCGAATAAATGTCTCATCATAAATGAAAGAGGCCCGTAACCGTTTTTATAAATCTTGGGTACTTTACAAGGAAAGCATGAAAAATGAAAACGCGTTTGTTACTTAAAGAATGCGGGATGTAAATCAAAACTCGACGCAATTTATCTACTGTATATGGAGAATACGCGGGACCGGCCTGGCGCCTCTTCAGTGCAGCTACGGTCGAAGGCCTCGGTACACACCACTGACGACTGCCATTCTTCAGTCATCGATTTAAGCTAGCCCACTCATTTTACTCTCATTCATAAATAGCAGGGCACGTCAAAAAACTATCTCATCAATTATTTGCCGAAAGAGTTTTAGGAACGGCTGAATTAAAAAGGATAATTTGATATTGGCTTAACTTAGATCGTTCTCTGATTGTGTTAAATTATTTTTTTGTACTAAGAAATTAAAAACACATGCAAATCACAAGCTCCTAGAGTTTAGTTAGTAAGTTTGTAAGAAATTAAATAAAGTGGCGAAGAGGTCTTAAAAGGGCATAGCCGGGTAAGCATGGTGTGACTGCCCCCAAGCGTCTGGCGCTTATATTTGTGCAGTAGGAAGCAATCTTGGAAAGTAGCAATTTCACAAAATATTAGCCCGAAAAAGGGACCGGTTTGGGGTGAGTAAGGGAGGGTTGATTTTAGCAAAACTATTTTTTTTCTAAGAAACGGCGCATTCAATCGTTTTGTAAAAAATATATGTTAAAGACCTACTGAGAAAGTACTAAATAAAAAATCATGCTCAAATTCCGAAAACAGATACAGTAAAAAAAACATATATTATTTTCAAATTTTTTTTAGGGTAACTTATCCCTGGGGTACCAGCCTGAATTTTTTTCTGTAGCATGTCTGGGGACTCATTTATGTTATGTTTTTTTCTCAGTCTTGCGCGAAGATTACGCCATACTTAAAAAAAATGCCGAAGTGTGCAGTGTCGTATGCATATTTTGTCAACAATTAACCCCTTGCACGTAAAGAAGGCCAAAATGCAAAGTAAATATGGATACCCGAGTAGTGTATACATAGTAGTGATTAGTGATTATGGAAATGGTGAACGTTGTAAGAGAAACCAATATAACGCTGCAACGCTGACAGTTAATTAGGTGATCAATAGAGTTTAACTCTCTTGCGCCGCAAAAATCAGTTTATGGCCGGAATGTTAAATATCATTAAGGGTAAAAACTAAAGTCAGCGGTACTATCGATATTACCGTCGGCGGGGATAAGAGCTTGGTCTTAACAGTCATGTGTTGTTAATAATTTGTAGCACTAAATCGTAGCATTACTAACCTGTGATGGATATGGATGTTAATCTTCCTCACTGTCATCTGCAATCACTGCACTCATGCTATCCTTCCGAAACAATAGAGAAAGAACTTCCGCCGGTTTAGGTATGCTTGATAGATATCGTCCTTGCGAAAGATAATGCACGACAGCAGCTACATGGGAACAACATCCAACAGTTCGATTCCCACTGGCACATTCAAAGAAATTGCAAAACTGCCTTTTGTAGATATTTCCAGCAAAGATGTACTAGACTTCCCAGAAATGACGGATTTAAAACTTTTTTTTACCGGATCGTATCAATATAAACAAACGATTTCGTACCTCGAAGTCATAAATGAAGACGGAACACTTAATCTTCAGTACGCTAAGGATCAGTCCAATGTACTCAAAATACAAGTTTGTTCACGTCATATCAAAACGAAGGTTTACCGATGTTTCCTCGACTATATTCCCCACAGTGTCGGCGTTAGAAGACATTTCTGTGAATGTGCCAATGGGTATCAAACTGTTGGATGTTGTTCCCATGTAGCTGCTGTCGTGTATTACCTTTCGTACGGATGATATCTAGCAAGCATACCTAAACCGGCAGAAGTTCTCTCCCTATTGTTTCAGAAGGATAGCATGAGTACAGTGATTGCAGATGACAGTGAGGAAGATTAACATCTATATCCTTCTCAGGTTAGTAATGCTACGATTTAGTGCTGCAAATTGTTAACAACCAAGCTCTTAAGGAGTTAATTGTCCACAAAATATGCATACGGCACTGCACATTTCGGCATTTTTTTTAAGTATGGCGTAATCTTCGGACAAGACTGGGAAAAAAATATAACTTAAGTGAGTCCATAGACATGATACAGAAAACAATTCAGGCTGGTACCCCAGGGATAAGTTACCCTAAAAAAAATTTGAAAATAATATATATGTTTTTTTTACTGTATCTGTTTTCGGAATTTGAGCATGATTTTTTATTTAGTACTTTCTCAGTAGGTCTTTAACATATATTTTTTACAAAACGATTGAATGCGCCGTTTCTTAAAAAAAAAATAGTTTTGCTAAAATCAACCCTCCCTTACTCACCCCAAACCGGTCCCTTTTTCGGGCTAATAGTTTGTGAAATTGCTACTTTCCAAGATTGCTTCCTACTGCACAAATATAAGCGCCAGACGCTTGGGGGCAGTCACACCATGCTTACCCGGCTATGCCCTTTGCAATTATTATGATCAAAATGGGAATATGAATACTGATAAAAAAGAAGTTAAAAGTGATTTTTCGCTTTATTTTCATTCAACTGGGGTATAACGGAGATAGTAAACGGAATGGTTTAACTGAAATCCTTGTCAATACCGACGGCGATGAATACAGGATTCAACGAAGAATATAAGCCACTGAGATTAAGCACTCAGCCAATATTTCCTTTATTCTGATTTTTCAAATAGACATTCGGCAACGTCCAACTGCAGTTTTTATTAGTTTCATAAAAACGTAAAGAGTAAAAATAAACAGTTTAAAGTAAAATTGGTGTAACACACGTAAAGTTTATTCGAACCAGAGTGACACTGCATATTGCAGTTTCGATAACCCTGTACAAGTACAAGCTTATTCATTATATTTAGGCCACCCTTTATTATCATTATTATTGGAGATAGAATACAAAGTTTCGGACAAAAGTTGTTGAGCTGTAACTGAAACCCTTTAATAAGTTAATGGAAGCACAGTGACGTACAAAAAGCAATATATATATATTTAAATGGGACGCACTGTGTATCGTTGAATTTTTGAATTATTCTTTTTTTCTGATTTAGAAAATATGACAAATGATAGCCCTATTTTTAACCGTTTTTGAGTTATTGAACATTGAAAATTAATTATTATTATTATTGTTTTTTATATTACTTTGTAGAAATACTGTAGTTTTTATTCTTTATAAAATGTAATAGTTTTTAAGTTGGCATAAAAAGAGGCAGTTACTAAGGATAAATAATAAATAATTGTTATTAAATGTTATGTCAAAGATAATACATAATAAATATGTTTCTATTCGAAGTCTATGAGTCTATATAATATAAATATTCAAGAAGTCATATTACAGTCCGCTGAAGAAGTTAGAAACTTTTCCTGCGTCACTGTATCCCATTTTGATTTGATTAAATAAATGCCATATAATAATAGAATACTTGTCATTTTTGTAGACTACTTTAGTAATAATTGTAATTTCCGTTCGTATAATAAATAGCTTAAATACGATTTTCAATGTTCAATAATTCAAAAACGGTTAAAGATAGGACTATCATATGTCATATTTTTGACATCAGAAAAAAAAGAATAATTCAAAAACCCAGCAATACACAGGACGTTCCATTAAAAAATATATTATTGCTCCTTGCACCCCTCAATTCCTACACGCCACTATGCTTCCATTAACTTATTAAAAGGGTTCGGTAAGGCCCTACAATTTTCGTCCGAAACTTTTTTATATCTCCAGTAATAAATATAATGAATAACCCGGTACATCTTTTCATATTTTGCGTGCTTAATAAAAAATGTCAGTAATATTTTGCTCTAAAATTATAACAAAACAGTCTATATAAAATAAGACAGTCCACACGCTTCTGGCGATCACCCTGTGTTTCAGATGGCCCAATTTCAATCGGGAATATTCTACCACGTCATTTTCCATATGTTTCAAATTCGAAATAAAAATGTTGAGACTAACAGTCAAGTCGTGTTTAATAGATATTTGTAGTTGCAACGAATAGTCTTATTAAAAAATCTTAATAGCATTTGAAACTAAAATTGATATATGAGCGATATATCACTTATCTGATTAAATCAAATAGCTGTTATGAGATCTGTATTTTAGTTTTGATACTAAAGGTCGATAGGCATAGACCAATAAGTGTAAAGAAAATAACTTTTTTAAATAGTCGGCGTTTCGCCAGAACCAGTATTTTCTCTCATGTCCAAATGTATTCAAATATAAAAAAACCGCTACCCAAGGAATCACTACTTCCACATCCAGATTTTCTATCCAAGCCTCTCACAATGAACAAATTTTGTATGTGGAAATAATTGTTTATGGAACTTTAATAATACAATATTTGAAATCGTCTACCCCAAAACCCATAAAACGATATCCCACATCGGTGATGTGTGAAATTTCTAAGCCTATTTGAACAACAAAAATTGTCAATTTTTTTTTGCCGTTACTTTACTTCCACTAGATGAGATAGAGATATATACTGATCCAGTATTGATTTAAAAAATGACTAAAAAGTACGTGACATATCGATATAGACAAAAAAAATACAATATAAACTCGATTTATCAGTGATAGAGCAGAAGGTGATTAATTTATTGTATTTCGTTCCCTACTAGCTTGGAATAAAATATCCAATCCTCTTCAGTTTCAACGGTTTCGCCCTCCTTCAGGCGTGAGCTGCAAAGGATGCACTTAAACCTCTTCCATGACATTTATTGGAAATGAACGTTTAACAATTCCTGAAGCAATGAATTATTATTACAATTATTCTTCTAAACTAGATACTACCATCATCTTGGAAAATGGCAGCAGATATTTAGTTTTCAGCTACTTAAAAATAGAGAAATGTAAGATGTACAGCATTATTGTACACTGGCCTAAAGAAGGCGTCTAGACACATTTATCACTTCAATAAATGAAAATTTAAATAAAGTTTTTTTTACATTTGTGTCTGCCTTAGAACTCGGTTATTTTTATAAAAAAGACAATTATTTAATGCCCTTTAACTTTTCAACTAAAACATATTCACATGCGTTAATGAGACAAGACAGGGAATAGGGCCGGAATTTTCAAAGTTGGCGGCCGTAGCACAGCGAAAGTTGACTTTTGGCATGTTATTACTGAGCACTAGTATTATGTACAGTCTCTCTTCTAATGAGTTATTTTTTACTAATATGATTAGACTAGAAGGAAAAATGAACGATAGGGCAGAACATTGAAAGCATTGGGTCGATGTCCTTAAGAAACTGATGAGAAGAACTTTTGTGACACGCCTAGCAGGTAGCCACGACAGAAATATGCCATGAAATAAAAGGGAGCAGGATCACGAAACGTCTACCAAGACAAGAAAAAAAATTGAAATTTAAACTTCATATAAGGGACGACAGTTTTCAGCTAAAATAATAAATAATGTTGATGATTGAAGATCATTACACTTATTGGATTTGCTCTAAATGAATTAAACTCTCACGCTATTAATATCCGGAACCCCATACTCATCACGTTTACGGTAGACCAAAATGTTGACAATATAATCTTAACAAGCCACAATAAATTTCTCGTTTGCGATTGCATAAAATACATCAATAATTTCAGCGCCTAGCAGAAGATTCCGCCGTTGGTATCTACGAACTCTATACAATCTGACAAGCCAGAGTCAATCTCTCGTTAGCGATTTAAATCTGTGAGCAACTTAAATGTATTTCTGTAAAATCCATTGCTTCTCCATAAATCTATCCCATTTTTTCAATCGGAAAATATTCATTAGTTCAGCAGCTCTAATGCTAACAATTGTGCATAGTTTTTACCCCATATTAATCTCGTCATCAAATTCTTCCACGTTCCCTTTTGCTGCTTCAAACAATCCTACTTTAACTGCTATGGTTTGTTGAGCCTTTGATAACCATAGAACAGAAATCAAGCTCCCGGTGGATACGTAATCAAATCCATCCATTAACGTGGAAGGGCTTTCTTTAGAAACGAACAATGTAGGATGAATGCTCCTATGAATGTACATTATCTTCGCACTTCTGACGGCATCATGCCATCTTTCGTGGTTGGATACTAGTCGTACAGCCTCATTGAGGCGCTTTCTCATCAGCTCGTCAGTGACATCCGTCTAACGTTTTGGGACTTCCTCTCCTCTTCACCAGCAACATCTAGTTTTTTATGAATTATCATCCTTCTATACGGTTGTCTCTCTGGTTGATGTGCTCAAAAAGTGAGACGATTCAGAAGATTACGATGCTGAAAAGTCGCTTCTTGGAGCGTATTTCTAATTGAGCTATTGGCATGTTGCGCTATCTAGGAAAATCAAAACGAACGTCACCAGACCCACATCTCGAAGAATTAACTGTCTGCTTCCCTAACAGTTCACGGAACTGGTCTCATAGGTGTACAGAAATATAAAGAAAACTAGGTAATTGGTAAGTCTGTAAGTTTAATCATCGCCCTTTTCGTGATATTTTTGTCAAGCTAAATTTTACTCAACTCACATATTGCTATCTGTATTCTTCGACGAATCTCATATTCACAGTTATCGGTATTGTCCATAAGGGCACGTATACCATCTTGTTACTACCTCACAGTCACCTATATTTAACTTGTCAGAATGTTGTTTGCTCGGTCTAAATTCAAAATTTTCGTTAGTTATTGTGTGGTTTGCCTCCACTTCACAATTCAATATTGAAAGTTCGTGTTCATAGTCCTGCTGTTGGTCATCTCTTTTACCTCATAAAGTATGGTCACTTTCGAAAAGCTGTTCGAAATACTGCCGCCAGATCCAAATAATCTGATCTATGCCAGTTCTTAAACTATCGGTGTAATCACTCTCACAGTTCGGAAAAGGTTCCTGCTATTAGTGTGATCAGCATGTGAACATAGTCCTTTACAGAAGTCATGAAAATGGTTAGCACTTTAGTCAAACTGCCAACGGTTCACATTTCCATATATCTGGCTTTGTGAATCCGTTACTACTCTCGTGATGTTCTCCTCTAAATAATTCCATAGGTCATTTGGATCTTTGTCATTTATATATTCCTCTAATTTATTTTGAAAAGCTGGAGCATTACTTATAATGAGCAAGTGCCTTTGGTAGGTTTTCAGCTTCAACAAGAAGGTGCACATGGATGATCTGAAACTCAGTCAATCAATATGCATCATACAACTTCTCCACATGCAGCATCTTGCGGTTATGTCTGTCTAGTTGGTGCAAACTAATACACTGTCTCATTAACCCAACAGAGAAGTAGATGAGGATTAGACGAGCAGGCATATTATTAACCTATTATAATTGTGCACAATCAGAAAAGCGTCTGGTCTGTACCTATGTCTGTATTTTGAGTCGCTGAACACGAATCTGATCCTAGTTCTTTCCCAGTACGTCAGTTTTTTTTAACACCAAAAAAGTGTATCGTAAATGCTTACCCAGCTCATTTAAATTAGACTCCAAAAGTGATTCATCTTTAAAACTCCACCATAATAATATTGTGGTGCTTCAGTATTAACCTCATAACTCAAAAAAAACCGTAAAACTCCATAACTCTTTAACCACATAACCTCTCAACCCCATAGCCCTGGAAAACCGATGAAAGTAGTGGGGAATCTTAATTCGGGAGTTAATGAGATTGTGACGTCGGATCCTTGTGCTTGAGTGTCATACATCCACAACCTCATGATCCCATAATCTCAGCATCCCATAACCCAGTAACTCCTTAACTCTGAAGATCCAACGGAAAAAATGGGTATTCTAAGTAAGGGTATTCGTATCATTGTGACATTAGAATCTTGAAATCAAGCACCCTATAGTGCTATAGCTCTTCAAAGGCTCATATCCTCATAACATTATGAGGATAGAGGGATTCTAATATCACAATGGCACGAATCATCCTACTTAGAATCTCCATTTTTTCCGTTCGATTTTCAAAGTTAAGAGGTTACAGGGTTATGCACAGTGGATCAAAACTCTTAAAAGCTGACCAAAATTGCAAATTACCAACTTCTCAGAAGGTTCCCAAACCTATTTTACCACGAAAGAGAAACCTCCAGAGCACAAATACAAAGGGTTTTATGGAGGTAGGCAAATTTTCTCTGAACAGAGAGTTCGGCAGTTCTTATCGTGCTATCGGTGTATGCAGTTTGCTACTTTAAGACAAGTTAACTTTCGCTGTGTCGTGAGTGAATTTGAAAGACGTTATCAAAGAAATTTAAGACGGAGCATCTTCCTCTGGGTAAGTATAACTCAGTATTACATGTTTTTTTAAATAACCTATCACTTTTAATTTGTCAAACGTGCATTAAAAGTACCTAATGCCGACGCTTTAATATTCACGAGAATTAAAAGTTTCTGTTGAGCTACAAATCGAATTCCGCTAGACTCCGCTGTGTTTTTGACATCAATTGATCAGTCATGGAAGCTAGTATCTACGCCAAAAAAATTGGCTGCTAATACATACTATTCCGGGAGTTTCGATTTTTTTATATAGCATTGACAATTTAAAAAAATCAAATATGTTACGATTTTGTGTCATAGGTGTAAGTAGTGAATAAAACAGAAAATTTGCAATTACGTGTTGTTATGTAATTAAATAATAGCAATAATAATAATAACATTAATATTAATACTATTATATAATTTTATTATTGCCAGTAAAATAAGAAGCAGATGTGTTATAATAATTTTAATAATGAAATAATTGTTCTTTTACAGAAAATAAAACCACAAGCACCAGAATGGAGCTATTCCTTTGGTTTAAAAAAGGTGGAAGCGAAAACCAAATTTGGAACAAACACGTGCAAACAGTAGTTTTGAGTTATTTTGAAGAGAACGAAACCGATTTTGCAGCAAACTTGGTAAACGTTGGAACGAAGCTAAACGAAACAAACAATACTTTTTGAAAAAGAACAAGACATGGTTAGACCAAACAATTAGTTTGAAAGTCGACATCGATTTGGATAGTAGTGATTAGGTAGACAAGTGTGTATTCTTGATAGGTCTTACTTTTTTTATTTCTGTACAAACATCTATAATAAATTTATCTTTTGAATACCTATTACCTCTTTTTATTCCACAATGTTAACAATATATATTTTTTTTTGAATATTTTTCTAACAACACTGATTAAATAATTTTTTGAACTCTTACATATCACTCCCAGCCAGGACGAGAAGGTATTTTAAAAATATTTTTCTCATAAATACCTGCAATCAACACGTATGCCAAGTTTGAAAAAAATCGTGCATTATTTATATTTTCAACTCTTATAACTCACCTCCAGGGTTGATAATTTTGTTTCCTTATTTTTCTCATAAAAATTTAGGTATTAAAAGTACGTAAACTGAGCTTCAAAAATATCGAAGGTTGTTTATATTTTCAACCCCTATATGTCACCCCCAGATGGAGTCAATTTTTTTCCCTTAATGACCCATTCACAATAAGTATATTTGCAGAGTTTCAGAATTTTGGCCAGAAATTTTGGATTCTGGCCCACTGTGTTATGGTATGCTGAGGTTATGGGATCATGAAGTTGTGGATGTATGATATTCAAACACGATCCGAAGTCACAATCTCATTAACTCCCCCAATAAGATTCCCCACTGTTTTCATCGAATTCCGGTTATGGGGTTGAGGTGTTATGGGGTTAAGGAGTTGCGGGTTTTTTGCGGTTTCCTTTGAGTTATGTGGTCAATACTGAAGTACCACAATGTTATTAGGTTAAAGCTTCAAAGTTGAATCACTATTGGAGTCTGATTTAAGTGAGCTGGAAAAGGAATATTAAAATCCAACAGACTTTTTTAGTGTTAAAAAAGCCTGACGTGCTGGGAAAAAAACTAAGGTCAGATTCGTATTCAGCGGCTCAAAATACAATCAGTATCCCAGCACAGACCACTTTTTTTGTGGGCCTGTGTTATTCACCTGGACATTTTACTCTCGCTGGCAAGGCCACATTACCGTGATTCTGTAAAGAAATGGTAAACGGAGCACTAAATTTATTATTTAAAAACTGGTTACGTGGATGTCCTAACGTCATCTTATAACGATCTTCGTATAAAATATAACAATTGGTCTGGGACCAGAGGGGATAGCGATAACTGCCGACAAGCTTGTAATATATCAGTAATTTATAGCAAAGCGAAAGAACTGTACATTGTCAGAACTATGCCGGCAAAATCGCTGACATTTATCTATCTCATTTGACTTTGCATAAGAATTTATAACTTATACATACCTACTTGTAAATTAATAATTCCAAGAATCTAGAAGAAAAGTGCAAAGATAAATGCGTTTACTTGGTAAAACAACAACATGCGTGCATTGTATACTAAAATAAATCATAACAAACAACCGTCCTGCTTTCTATTCCCGATGTACCGGTTCGTATTATACTTTGCAATACCCAATACATTCCATACCAACCCGAACTGCTTACATACACAGCATTTATGGTACAAGCACTTAATGTACCATTCAATAAATGCACGAAAACTGCATTCTGTTATCTGAAAGATGAATAGCATCAAGATGTTAAGAATATGTAATATTCTGTCATAAGATAATACATGTCGTTTTTGATTTCACCATTGTCAATTTCACGCATAGGATATGCTAAATTTTATATATAAGTTAGTGAAGAAAATACAAATGCAGAAAAAAATTTTAACCTGCGAGAAATTATATAGGGTGTCACCGCACACTGAGAAGAGATTTTTTTTCAAAGCTCCCAATAAAGGGGCGTATAAACTATTTCTGTTAACTCCCACCCCAAAACTAAAACGTTGAAATTTGGTAGACATTCTCATTACGTGACTTAGGTATTCACTAATAACAGTTTTTGTCGAAATTCAACTGGAAATTCAATAATGGGTTATAATGAAAAGTTAAAAATTACAAAAATAATAAAATAATAATAATAATGATAACAATTTATTAATCCTGTCGATTACAAATACATGTTATGGGATAAGTCAAATATATCATATAAAAGTTTATCTGCAAACAGAATATATGAAGTATATACTCAGATGAACTAGGTTATTTAAATAAAAAATATATAAATAATAAGTTTACATATATGTATAAATTACCTACGAAGAGGTGAAGGCTCAAATTACGAAAATGTAGAGAATAAACCTATTTATGTAACACCATTGAAAAAACGGTTAAAAATATACGTATACCAGAACAATAATAAAAATTAAAACAGTCATAGATTCCTATCATCGTAATATTGATTTAAAGAATAATTAACCCTTAATTAATAATTTTTTTATGTTCTTACTTAAAATATTTTATCTGCATGTTTTATACATGGCACGTGTTGTATTTTTTCTTGTGTTATGCGAATAATAACTATTAGCAATATTCATATTTAGTTCCATTTTAGTACACATTATTAAATTCAATAACAAAATGCAAGGTAATGTTAATATTCCCAATCATTTGAACAAAGTTTTACGGTTATCTCACTTATTTAATCCAGCAATAAATCTTGCAGCTCCTTTTGCAATATCTACAGTTATTTCACTTATTTAATCCAGCAGCAAATCTTACAGCTCTTTTTGCAACTTCATAATACTATTGCTTGCAGCTCCACATAAGAGATTATGGCATGAAAATGAGCATGAGGGTATAGGTTCAAGACTGACCTGTCAACAACATCACTAGCAAATTGGAACAATAACAAATTGGAACAACTCGTTTGCAAATGTCAGCTAGACCAACACAACACCAATGAAGAAATAATAACAATGCATCCCCCATACTCGACCTCGAGGATACAAAGCAAACAACCCGCTTGATACCCTTTATCCTAGCCCTCTGCCGACCAAAAACGCTAAAACAAGCGCCTAGGCTGTGCACCTCCTGAGCTGCACAGCTCATAATCCCAATCGACTAACAGGAACACAAGATATTAATTGAAGAAGGAAGAGCAAGATAGAAGAGTGACAGAACAGGCGGCCCAGCCGAAAGGGTCCAACTGCCAGGACCAGGGGAGGTCTGCCGACACCACCCACACAGCTCACATTTGTGAGCGAGGTTGACAAGAAAGCAGGCCCCCTTACGAGGCCTGTCCAGATTTACAGCGATATGTTGGGGCAAAGAGCTAGTCAGCTCGACCCCCAATCATCCGAGACCATTTTCCGAGCCAATGGATATTGGTCCGTTTACAAATATTGTCAATATGTATAGATCATGAACATGGTATGTAAATCTAGAAATTTGTCAATTTTGTTCTTGTCCAGTAGTACTATTTTTTGATTTTATCACAAGACTTTCGTCATAATTTTTTCTTTAGGTGCTAAATCTATATAGATTTTGTATTATTTATAATAAGCCAATTTTTGCCATTCGTGTGTTTGTAGGAGCTTCACGTTAGTCTATACTATATACTATATTATTTGCTGATAACTCAATTCTTATGACATGATAAATGTCACAAGAATTGAGTTATCAGCCAATCATATAGTCATCCATGATGAGATAATTTCTGTAAATAATAATTAGTAAGGGATCTAAAACTAATCTTTATGGTACACCTATTTAAGTTTCAAGAACATCAGATCTGTGGTTATTAATTTCAACAAAATGTGCTCTACCAAACAAATAGCTTTTAAGTCAATTTAATGGTTTACCTTACTTTACTTTACTTTACTTAATCCTGATATTGGTCGATAATCCTCCACCTTCAAATTACAACCTGACATAAATGAAGGGTCAAATTTATCATTTTTTTTTGTTTTTCTGGGAAAAGTTCTGTTAATGATTTCAGAATTAGCACCATGCATTTTCAAAATAATTTCTTGAGAATATTGCACATAGTTGAAGAATTCGAATCGCTTAGATTTTGCACAATACTCAAAACCTGATATTCAGTAGCGAAGTGAAGTGATTATGTTTTATATGAATTTCATGATAATTTTATTGAAGTGGATCGGGCAGCAATAAATTAGAAACATCGTTAAAATAGTGGTTTAGATGATTACCTACAATGTAAATGTAATTTGTTAAAATATTGTTTATGTCTAAAATTTGTTCTGTTTTATGTTTATTTTTGTTAGATTTGATTATGTTCAATGCCATTCTTTATTTATTTTTAGTATTACCAATTATTAGCTATTGTAAAAGTTTTCTATAAATAGACCTATATTTTTTATAATAATGTTTTATATTATCATCGAAAGTTAATGTGTAATTGTTTTAATTTTTCCGATGATACTTTTAAACCATTTGCTTTTTGTAAGAATAGCACTCGCTAACATTCAAGGATTCTCAAGTCGAAGGGATAGGTAGTGCTGCAAAACGCTCCCATGCAAATGCAAAAAACCGGAGAAAACTCCATTACATTTGATAAAGCGTAAGGGAATTGTAGCTCAAAAAATTTCGCGTAATTCGGTGTGCCATAACAAAGGAACAAAGTTGAAACAGAATTAATATCTGAAAATTACTAATACAGAGGATCTAATACAAATGCTCAGCTATCAGTAAATTAATATGTACATGTATAAAATAGTGAAAACCAACCCTCGTCACTCAAGTGGGTTCAACATCGTATACCTGCATAAACTCGAGCAAGAACCAAAGGATCAGATAAGTGCCTATATTACTTCCACATCCAGTGGTAGTAACGACGAAAAAATTTTGGAAAATTTTTATTGTTCAAATAAGCTTAGAATGTCATGAAACGTTCGAGATTTTAAGTCTGAGCAAAAAAAAATTTCTGTCTGTCTGTCAATCTGTCGGTCTGTCTGTCTGTAACTTTTTTTGTGCGCACGATTACTCTGGAACTGTTTAAAATATTGACTTGAAATTTGTTACACGTATGTACTTTAACGGGATCTGGAACTAGATTATACTTTCATCTTATTCCGTTGAAGGTTTGGGGGTAAATTGGGGTAAATGGGGGGTAAATAGGTAAATCAAGCAGGTGAGAGTCCATAAAATTGGTATTTAGTATATACAAGAGAAGCTAAGGTCTCAAAAAATTTTTTGGCATTAGACACCATTACCACCCCTTCTCCATTATTTAGTGTGTGTACAAGAACCAAAAACCTCAAAATATTTTTTTACTTCATACACCCTCACTACCAACCCCTCTATCACCACCCCCACCCCGCTACCGATGTGGGATATCGTTTTATGGGTTTTTGGGGAAGACGATTTCAAATATTATATTATTAAAGTTCCATAAACAATTATTTCCACATACAAATTTTTTCGTTGTGAGTGACTTGGATAGAAAATCTGGACGTGGAAGTAGTGATTCCTTGGGCAGCGGTTTTTTAACTTGTATTAAATAAACACATTTTCTTACAGGTCAATAATTTCTAATAATTTTTAATTTTTACGTTACTTTATTTACTGGCTGACGGTAAATATTGAATCTGAACTGAGCCCGAACTGGTCAGTGGCGTACTATTAGTTTACTAGTATACCGTGCCAAAACTGAATTTTTTACATCGCATAAACGTATAATGGAAATTCACGTGGTACAATTTTCTTTCGGACGAAAAAAGAAAAATGCCCATTATAATATTAGGAGACCTCAACGCATATATAGGAAAAGACGCCCAGATGGAAGAAGATAAAAGCATCACTGGAAAAACTCTACTTCACCCATGGTTTACGAAAATGGAAACGCGCTGAAAAGCAAGCACACATGTCTGACTTAACAATAACAAACACGTTGAGCAAAAGATAAACCTGCCATGCCTCTTAGAGGAATGGAAGCTCAATCCTACAAATAGATCATATCCTAGCAGGTAGCGAGATAAGAAAAAGGATAAAAAATGTTAAAGCAAAAAGGACAACACAAGTCAATACAGACCTCAAAATCCTATGCAGAAAATTGGAAATAGAAGAATAGAAAAGACGCAAAGGAAACAACAATACACCACAGAGTAGCTGAAATAGCTCTCTACTACAGCACGAAGACTCCCAGAAGAAATATTGCGAAGAAATCGAAAAACAGCTGACAGGAGAAGAATTAGACTGGATATCGATGGGTAATCAAAAATAAAAATTGCGACAAGAAAAACGGCAAAAAGAGACAGGTAACCTATGAGTCCGATAGGAAGAAAAAAAAATAACAAGTACAAACAGCTAAAAAGTCGCCGAAGGACACACACACATAGTCACCAGAGCAATCATATTGTTCACTGAGAAAAATAAACTATCATGGGACCTTACACCAAATGTATGTACATAGCCGTCAAACAAACAGAAGTTCTTGACAAGAGCAGAAAGGGACATCGTCCAACTCCTCGCAAAAACAACAAGACGAAAACAGTGACATAAAACATCAACACTATCAGGAGGAAAGACAATTAAAAAAAGGATAGAAATGTACACAATGAAGTATTGGTGGCATATTCAAGGAAAGAAGCCAACACATCTACTGAAGAAAGCGCTAGCACCGAACATCAACAAACTAAAGACAGGGAGACCACTCTACAGCGGAGAACAATAATTGAGAGGATCAGGATAAAAAAATGTACACCAAAAAGAAATAGCAACGATATTATACTCTACCACAATTGGAAAGAAAAGATTCGAAGAAGCAGAAACACAAAAAGAGGAGCATAAACACTCTATATTACGACACAACGCGGCAACATATTTCACAAGAAGACTCAGAAGAGGCAGAAGTCCAGAACCAAAAACACAAAAAAGAGCTTAAACGCTCCCTCACAATGCGATAACGCATCTCACAAATACCTACACTTCCCATCCCACATTCCTTAACCATGCGCCATGTGGCTCTCGCTGCTGGCAATAAGCATGATCTTAGTCCAACCCATCGTGGACCTAGCAGGCCCAGCTTATACCTGGGAGTGGCAGCAATGCCTATCGCATGCTAGTAAATCAATCAAATGAAATCAATCAATAGCACTCTCTAACATTCAAAGCTAAAAGCTTAAAATAAGCCACTAAAAATAATTATGAGATAAAATTTCACTCAATTGTTCATATAATGGAATTCTATCATCTAATATCAATAGACAGACAGGAGAAGAACAACAAAGCAATTACTACTAGAAGAGGCTGAGTCAGTCTAGACCACCTCTTCTTTGATAATCGCTAGGTTGCGTTTTGGTGGGAATTTCCAATACATAAATCATTTATGGCATTTTCTTAGAGAATTCATTCATACACGGGTGATCTATTTTATTCATTAATTCTTAAAATATTCCCCATACCTAATTTCAATCGTATATTTTCTATAGTTTTGGTTTTGTAATAAAAAAATATTAAAAAAAAACTGAACATCAAGGCTTTATATTTTGAAAACTGTTCCATCAAGACCTATGTACTGCATACGCTAAAAATATTTCTTCAAATACCCTGTATAATTTACTAGTGAAATATTTTTGTCGAACTCCTCTATAGGTTTCCTTAAATATGTAACTATGTATTGCCACAAAACGTTAAAATTTCGATTGCAGTAGACACCGGCCGAAAGACTTATTTCTACTCAAAGGAGCTCTCGTGCCAGCCACTCCACACCACTTGCAGACTGCAGTTTTGAGCTATTAGCTCTCGTCAGTGCAAAGTAGATCGAGCCTGTCATTTTTTGTTGCATGTCGTGGTTTTATAAACCTCATCATGTACCAAGAATGAACAAGTGCCTCGTTCCAGCCATCTCAGACCTACCATGCACTGACGAGAGCCAATAGCCTCGAAACTGCAATCTGCAAGTGGTGTGGAGTGGCTGGTACGAGAGCTCCTTTGAATAGGAATAAGTCTTTCGGCTGGTGTCTATTGCAATCGAAGCTTTAACATTTTGTGGCAATACATAGTTATTGCACTTAACGCGGCCAGAAATGTAATTCGTAATTCAGTGCTCGGCGTGGCATTAGTCTGGAGAATAGCTGTTGGTTGCAGTATGGTTTTTTATTCCTTATATATTTAAGGAAACATATAATTCGACAAAAATAGTTCACTAGTAAATATTCTGCCCTCTAAAAGCATACCTAGTACCCTGTATAATTGTCTTAGTTCATCTGACTATTACAATTGAGTTTAACTGAACTAGCTTCCATTAAATTAAATTAAAAACTTCAAGGACACACCACGCACAATTGTTCTTTAGTTCAGTACAAGCACTGTATTCTTAAATTCGAATTATTAGATTAGATTGTAAACTCAAGGCACATACAGTGGGAAAAGTGGTCCTGATTCGCATTGTGGCCTCTTGTATGATAATAAGAGTGTAACAATGGGTACATCTCCTTTTCGAATACAATTCACAAATCTAGACGGTCCTCTGAATGGGCCTTTGTTTGGAATTGTTCGGGCATTACTGAGTGAGCCTAAAAAACGATGAAATAGAATGAAAATAAGACATTAAAAAATGTGTGATTTGATTATTATCGAGATGTATGGGATATAAAAAATTATACGAGGTTGCAAAGCAGATATGAGAGATTTGTTTTAATATTTACAGTCTAATGAAAAAAAAAACTCTTAAGATAACTGGTGGGAATTAGCTTGATGGTTTTTTTTAAGTTGCATTGACCTCTGTATCAATTAAAACTGTAAAATAGATAAACATTTTTTTAAACCAGCTTTGAATCACTAATCGTGGGTCATTATTCTTTTTCGAATTACTTCGTGATCACCTTTTTAAAAACAATTTGTACAGATACAATTTATAACTGTTTGTACTGAATATTATTATTTAAGACGTTGGATGATTAACAATATTAAAGTCCGGAGATGAAAAATTGTTTATAAGTTAACATAACGTGTACATGTACATGGAGCTTCAAATTAGTTAATGGTGAATTCTTTGGTCAAAATAAAAAAAAATATATGTTGCCGAGGCATTTAGTCGGTTATTTGATGTTTGAATAAATAGCTAGATGCAAACATACTCTTCGTCGGATTACTGAATTTTCTATATAACTGTTGAATAATCTGGAGTATGCCCTTCGCATTTTTGATGCCGAGGCATTTAGTCGGTTATTTGATATTTGAATAAATAGCTAGATGCAAACATACTCTTCGTCGGATTACTGAATTTTCTATATAACTGTTGAATAATCTGGAGTATAACCCTTCTCATTTTTTTGAAAATCAGTTAATTGCATTTACTTTATTTTTATCATCTCTTGATGATGCTATCAATGGCGGCAATACTCTTCGCGTGCATTTCTTTGTCAAATGTTTCATATATTTTATAAAAGGTGTCTGATGTATATGTACAAAGATTTTGCATGAGAATATATTGACCCAAAAGAAGCAAAAAGTCTTATAAAATTTTTGCTTTTCCCCAATGGTTTTGCTTAAATTAATTATTTTCTAAAAATACGACATTTTCGGGCTAGGTAGTACATATAAAATATTGTGTAGGTCAGTATTTCGAGACAAGCTAGAACCAAGTTCAACGTTTCTTGTGACCAACATCTCCCTTTTTATTATGTTTATTATATTGATAATGAGACATAAGAAACTTTAAAATAACGCCGGTGTCTCTTTCATAAGAGAAATGCTCCGCTGTCGGTGCCGGTGGTTCAAAGAAAATGTTCATGTGTTTTTCATACTTCGCTGTTTAGCCATAGGTAGGCCGCCGATTACCAAGCATATAGTGCTGTCCATAATATGTTCGATTTACCTTGCCCTTAAAGTAAATTTATAGTAAAAATAATAAAACCGTCTAATGAACGAGGTGTTAAATTAAGTGTTTATTAAAATTGAATTAACCGCTATTTATTTAATTACTACAATGGGTAAAGACATTTTCTATAATAAATAAAAAAAATGGTAATATTTCATTCCTATCGTTAAAATACATTTTTTGCACAGAGTAAATTACTGAGATCAATGACATTTTTTCAATAAAGACATAAGAAGCTTCCAAAAACTAACCTGCACAATGGATGTCCTACATTTTCTAATAAAACTAAATCAAAAGATTTTAGAGTTAGAAAAAAAATTATATGGATTCTTTTACTTCTTTTGGGCCAATATGTCACCCTATAAAATATTCGTACGTTGACACCCTGTTACCCTGTATTTACTAATAAATTTTTCTCAAAAACAGTAGTGTTCTAGCTAACACTCATTTTCTGTTTGAAACAATCAGTCTTTTATGTCATGAGTTATCTTGTATACAAGATACGTGATGGGCGGACAGACAGATGGACATTTTGAAAGTTCAGAATTCAATGACTAACACAATGAATTGTTTTTCTTTAAGAGGGATGTATACGGTGTTAGAAATGGGCAGATCAAATGCAATATACTCTTGGTTTTCGTTTTGCGAGAAGAGAAGAATAAAAGAAACTAAGTCGACTTTACTACAAACTTTATTATTTTCTTTAACCAAAAGGTCTAGGAAAAAATGAGGGTTTTCTGAAATCTACTTAAATCTTAATTATTCTATTAACTAAACTTCTAGGGTATCTACTACTTCGTATTCTTAATTAAAGCTTTCTCTTTTGCAAGTCTATGTTCATTCAGAAGGAAACTTAATAGACGACGAATTAAGTACTTAAGATCAGCCATTTTATGCTGGACGCAATGGTGTAAGTCATTAGGAATATACGTGGTGGTCGTGCTCTTTTCTATATTAAACTTCGAAATCATAACGGTTACTAAAAATACTACAAATGATGTGCCCCGTTTTTTAAAAAATGACCTTCTACGAAAGAGGCTATGTAATAAATGAGAGTTATACAACTAAAATTGGAATATGTTGAGAATATATGGTTTTTTTAAACATTTATTTAAAACTTACTTCTTTAGTATTTTACTTATTCATCCGCCCAGCATTAAAGTAGTAACATTAGTTTTTAATCACCCTCACATGATGCCAATAGTACAAAATTTCAAACTCCAGATTATAAAGTAAAATGTCTCCTTGGGGCCTCAAAATAGCAATTCTTCTAAATCATGTCTTCGATATGTGATATATTTTTCAACTAGTGCTCCACGTGAAAACATCAAACTTCACATACAAGCTTTGAAAGATTGAAGGTAGAACCCTACTGAATATTACTAAATCGTACCAAAACAGTTCAAACTGGTTCCTTGCCACTATCTCGTTAGACTGTCCTTCAAAGGATTTTGAAGGAACGTTTTACTTTACATCTCTAACATAGTCAACCACTTCCTATCTTCTTTCACTTGGTGTTCCAGAAACGCTTTTCTTTCATTATATAGCAATCATCCTATTTGTGTTTGCATTAATGTATACACTACAGTAATTATGGAGCAGTATAAATGATTTTCACCCTGACATGTTTTATAGTATTTCGCCATAGTCGTTAGATAAAAAAAATTATCAATTTCAAATCACATGCTGATTATCCTCGTGATTATCTCTTATTGAAAAATGCCTTCCAACTTTAAGGAATTTAAAACTCAATATCAAAATGGTCGTTTTGAGACAATTTTATAGGCCTCAATGCAATCAATATTATAATATTACAAATATGTTTATTTTTAAAATCAGTCATATTGTTAACATCCGTTACTATCCTATTCCAATAAAGAATGCTACGTTATATTTTTGGAAACAGGAATTTTTAACTGAAGTAGTAATAGCAATTAATCACGTATGCCATGTAAAAAAAGCGTTTTGGAAACAAATTCGTGTTTGTTTTGACAAGTACTGATATATTTTCCAGTAGATCTGTTCGATTTATTTCGATGTAATATAATCACATTATGTAATAGTAATAGACAAGTCCGTAGTGTCATAAATAATTTCTAAAAAATAATAATAACAGCATTTTTCGTATGCACATAGGGCATTCAGAATTTAGAAATTCTCCAATGATTCTTTGCGAAGACCTCGCCATAAACAAATTGAAAAAAATATTCTTTAGATAGCTTAAGGGTCTATTCTTAAATATTGCATAAGTAACATGCAAAGAAAGAATCTTACAGGTAATTTATATTCCTAAACATTTTTCATGTGTAAAATTTTCTTCAAGGCGAGATGCGATGATGTGAGATGCATAGACTGAAGCAATATAAAATAGAGTATCTTTTGCCCAATTACACTGTAGATATTCAAGATCTTGGTCACTTTGATGACACAAGGTCAATGCAATTAATTTATGTAATACTGAAACATCTACGCCAGTAGTTCTGCGCAAAGTTTGCCACAAGCGATTGCATTATACCTAAACCGGGAAAAAAAGCATAGTGATGAATTGAAATGTCAATAGTGTCAAGTGGCATGTCATTAAACAACTTTGATTTGCTAGGCCTATGTAAAAACTAATTTGAATTACACTCCCCCTAAATTTAAACGTCAATGGGATCTGTTGCATGCACTTATCACAAGCATTTATTACTATCCTCCCTTCCCGACAAAGGTATAGTTACAAAATCATAAATTTCTGTTACCAAAGAGGTTGCAAGCATACTTATCGTATATATTATACTTCCTAAATTCGGGCAAATAAAGCACTTAAAAAATAAAGAAGATATGATGCAACTAATCCACAAGTTTCATCAAGTACCGAGAATACCATGTTGACTGGAAGACGAATGTAGACTGTAGGTTTTCATTGTTGTGTGATGTGAAACCATCAAAATTTTAGCGAGACTCTTGGTATCAAAATCATAAGCGAATATCATTGACATCGCATAGAGTAGCTGGAGTCAATAAATTTTTCATCATGAATGGTGTAGATCTCATAATATATGGTCTGCCTCTCTACCGAATCTTAATTCTATAGACCATGATTAGATTCACGACAACGAAATAGTTTTATTTTCAGGTTTTTGTTAACTATTAAAGTAATATTTTGTAGAAATAATTTTAAATTATTCTAGTATCATCTCCTTGGTGACATATCTCATATCACGTTTTGGACGACGCCTTCTTCGTCTTCTGACATCTGGTTTTCCCTGAACTATATAAACCGTTTTATATTGTTCTCTCTGAGGTTGACATGGCCAAAGTATGAAGAAATTCGGGAGAATACGATGCCGGAGATTCACTCTGGACGACGTATTTCTTGAAGAATCGGGGCATTGCTGCAATCGGCCGTCTGCCTGCGTCCCTAGCAGTCCATATCTCAGAGGCGTAAAGAAATATGTGCGTCTCATGATCAGAGATCTGTGATCCCTAGCGTCCCTAGCGTCCCTAGCAGTCCATGCCTCAGGGGCGTAAAGAAATATGTGCTGTGTGTCTCATGATCAGAGATCTGCGATGTCAAAATCAGGGTTTATCTCTAGGTCAGCGCGGAAAGATTTTTATGCAAATGTAACACAATATATTACCTTGTACTTTTTTTTAGGATATTTCGTAATATCTAAGGTCAATATGGTCAGTTTATTATAAACACTCATCCGACGAGGAGGTATTTTGGGATGTAACATTGAACTAACACATACAAACACATGTATTTTTCACTACCTTAAAGTAACACACACATATGTAATTTTTCACGAATATAAAATTGTATTTTTAATATTTGTTCTAAATGTTCTGAAGTTAAACTTCGCCGCCTGTCATTAAAAAATCCATTTATAATCCATTTCTAGATAATTACGAATGCACAAGTATATTCTGCATAATTTCACTCTATGTTTGTAGATACATACATACATATGGCTATATTTGTACTGCGCATTGCGAAACTGCTATCTCGGATGCTCTACCCTTTCCCTTTATTAAATGTCAACGTAAACGCCCAGAATTGGTACAGTATAGGTATAGTAAAAGGGATTTTGTCAAAGCAATGTTTCACAATTTCGGCGGCATCGCCTAATTAAAGGAGATAATAAAACTATATTAGCAAAAAACAGTTTTATGCCATTAACCCTTAACTTTGTTTGTTAGTTATGTATGATTTAATATTATATAAAAATGGTTTATTTTATTGGGAAAGAAATGTTTTATATTGCCAGCAGCTTATTGGGTTTTATATTTAATTATTATGAAAATAAACATAATAAACACGCCACACATATTAAATAGAACAGGAAAATATGCGTTTGATTCGAAATAGTTTTTCTATTTGCCAGATATGTATTACATGTTTTTGTAAGAACCATTACCGTTTTTAGGTTAAATTTATTACCAAAAATACACTGTAGCTGGCAATGATGAATATTTCACCATTTCGTCGTTTTTATGAATGTTTCAGTAGATTAGAGAATATTATTTAGGTATTATGCAAATCACAACTTACACACTTTTTTATTTATTATGAAAATACCTACTTTCTGTATATTGTTGCCCTAATCTGGGCACGCTAATATACTAGTTAGGTAAATACTTTAAAACACTTATTATTGGAGAACCAATCAAAACAACTACTCTCCTAGCTAATACTGACGAAGTATTGAATTACATGATAGGATTCTTAGCATTTTAAAGAAAAAAAATATTGAAAATACTTGAATCATTTATTTACATTTAGTCATTCACACTTTTTTTTTATTTAATATGAAATTATCTACTTTCTGTATATTGGTACCTTAACCGGGTCACGCTAATATACTACTTAGGAAAACACTTTAAAACACTCATTATTGGAAAACCAATCAAAACAACTACTCTTCTAGCTAATACTGACGAAGTATTGAATTACATGATAGGATTCTTGGCATTTTAAGGCAAAAAAATATATTGAAAATACTTAAATTATTTATTGAAATTCAGTCATTCACAACAATTATTATTGAACCTTACATTCTATTTCAACTCTAGAAAAGTTGTACAAGTTTTTTCGAACTCGTTAGTTCTCATCAGTAGAATATGGAAACATTCATTCATTATTTACAAGCCTATTCTTGATTTATTTCAGTAGATATTTGCATTATAATATTATGTCTATAAGAGAGCGGTTTCTGGTTCCGAGATAGAATTCCCGTGCCCTGCGTATGATATATCTATCACGCCAAATTTTGCACAACTGTCAAGCTGCCGATCTTGCCATCTGTATTATTTATACTCGCAGTTTTTGGTATTGTTCACAAGAACTTCAAGGTATTCCATCTTGTTTACTATCTCAGAATCACCTATCCTTATAACATGATTTTCAGTTGCTCGGTCTACAATCACGATTTTCGTTTTTCTGTAATTTATACTTAAACTATAATCAGAGCTTACTATCTGAAGGTTGTTCAGTAAGTGTATGAGCTAAACTTTTCTTGCTGCAACTAAGAAGGTGTCATCTGTATTTGTATTTACTTTTATAGAAAGTGATGTATTTTCTGTGTTGTTTTAAAATAGATTAAGAGGAAAACTTAAACAATAATTCTCTATCCCTTAATTATGTATATTTAGATATGAGATAAGCAGCAACATGTAATTTTTATATCAAAACCGATCGTGCAAAATGCTTTCACACAATCGAACTTCTTAGATAGGTTCACCCCGTACAATGCACAATTTTACACGTCCCCTTGAATGGTCCATTGTCTGGATAGAGGAGGCATTATGCAAGCATTTATTGTATTAGTCTGGATAAAACACGTTTTTACATGTTCTTCTCCATTATTCCACCCTCATTGTGTTTCTTGGACACAGAAAGAATTCTTAATCGGGCCAACCCTGACGTCACTCACCGACAGTGTAGGATCCTGAGAGGGAATGCGTTCAACATATTTAGTAAAGTCATTTACTAATTTAAAAAAACCAAATACATACGCTTTTGAGTTTTAAACAATTAGTCACTTTAATTATTATTCAATTCTTGCTTTAATGAGTATTGATTGAGGACGAGTAGATTCTCTCCGGAATAATAAAGGATTACACTAATAAAAATAAAGCAAAATGGTTTACTTGTAAGTGATAAAAAAAATGTTGATATTTTTAATAATAATCATTATGTCACTATCATTGGAAAAATGGCCAGTAATATTTAGAAAAATAATGATATGATGACCGAACGCAATGACCTTCCTCCAAATTATTTAATTTAATATTCTTTTAAAACTGATTTATGAAAATAAAATCGAAGAAATAGTCAATTCTCTAAGAAATAACGCAGCTGGTGGTATAGACAATATAACTTCTACAGTACTAAAGTACATATCTAATGAAATAGCGTATCATCAACTTAATGTTTACAAAAGGTATAGGCTCATTTTAAAGTAGTTAACAAAACCAATTTTTAAAATGAAGAATTGAAAAATTTTTTGGAATTATAGACCAATCAGCTTAATATCTAATATACCAATAATATTGAGAGAGCCGATAAAAAGGGAATAGAAGATTTCTTAACAAGAAATTATTTATTGTCTAGTCTACAATTCGGATTTAGAAATAATAAGTCCACAACGCTTTATTGATAAACAAAAGGGTGCCAGTGCGATGTTGCCAAGTCTACTTTTTCCCCAGACGTACGGAAATTCGGCACAATCTGGCAACACCACTTCTGGAGGTCCCAGAGTTGACCCCCCCAAGGGCGAAGTGTTAACTCTCTACGACCTTGGGGAAAGTTTAGCAACGAATGATGTTCTTTGTAATTGCTGTCGCATTACGACATCTAAAAAAAGACGTACTGAACCAGATGAAGAAAGTGAGGGAACGATCGAAGAAGACCAGCCCTTTGTGTCTTCGACATCTTCTAGCACTACGACTAGTGACTCTGACGAAATAATGGAACTACCATTGCAAAGACTCGTTGCTACACATAAATACTGTTGCATATGTGGTGATGGTAAAGAACTGAACGTAATACCCACTAATGCGAGACTATAAATAGTGCTATCGAAACAACTAATATACATCTCCGAGGCAATCGTTGCTGTAAAATACATTTGATTAAGCATCGCTTTTATGAAGATGATATTGCACATCTGGAACCATATGCCAATTGTAGCTCGATTCCTAGATCAGATTTATGCATTCTATTAAATTCCTTAACCCCAATAACAACTCTAAAAGGCTCTACAGACCACTGCGGTTTATCAGAGAAGCAATTATTAACGTTTACAGGCTTAACGGTAGATACCATTTACGAATTAAAGTTACTGTTGGAAAATACCAGTACCAGAACTTCTGTCCTTGTTTTTCTATTAAAACTGAAAACAGGTGGTAATAATGATAACAAAATGACCTCCTAGAATGGTATCATTGGTATATTATTAAGGTTGTAACTAATAACCCCAATAATAGAGTCTGATAAACCGCAGTGGTCTGTAGAGCCTTTTAGAGTTGTTATGTTATTGGGGTTAAACAATTTAATAGAATGCATAAATCCGATAGCGATTTTTAATCAAATGTAGACACATTTCACGCCCAGGGATCCATCAAGGCAACTTAAGTTTACACATAGACTGGACCACGGATAGTAGGTTAAACCACAAAAGTTATAAAAACAAAGGCATATTAGGAATCAATATCACAAGTCAAGATAAGTATTAACAAACGACAACTAATGTTAAACAACTGTACCATACTACCACTAAAGGTAGTGGTAGAAGATGTCGAAGGCACAAAAGGCTGGTCTTCTTCGATCCTTCCCTCACTTTCTTCATCTGGTTCAGTACGTCGTTTTTAGATGTCGTAATGCGACAGTAATTACATAGAACATTATTCGTTGCTAGACTTTTCCCCAAGGTCCTAGAGAGTTAATATTTCGCTCCTCGGGGGAGGGGGGGTTAACCCTGGGACCTCCAGAAGTGGTATTGCCAGATTGTGCCGAATTTCCGTACGTCTGGGGAAAAAGTAGACTTGGCAACATCGCCCTGGCACCCCCGGTCGGTTGTAGATATGCAACAGTACCTTGTAAGGCTATAAGTATTAACTGTTACAACTAAGGGGCATGTGTAAATATTTTATTTTACCCAATTTTATTTTTTTCCATATTGTTCCACCACAGCGAAAAATCTGACAATTTAGTATGATAATCACGAAGTGTCAAGACATAATATATCATAGAATGGTGATTGTACCACGAAGGGTGGCCACCCTTTTGTCCTCTAAAAAAAGTTTATATTTTTTTTCCAATGGTTAAAGTGGTCATAAAATGACCTTATTTTTTGGTGTAAGTTATCTCCATGCAAGAAATATTCGTACCAAATTTTAAATCGATCGGTTGCATAGAAGCCGAAAAAAATATATAATAGTTAAGGACATTTTATTTTTTTTTCACCTTCGTAGGGGTAGTAGAAGGTTAAAATTTTTACCGTGTAATATGCTCCATAAACTGCATCATCTGGAAGCCATTTTAACTAGGGTAAGTGCGGTGGCACATTTCCCTAACTTTTCCGGCTATACCCTTTGCAAGAGTAGGGCATGTGTAGGAGTTTTGTCGACCGAAGTTTTTGACACAGGTTCTTATTAAAACTTTATTCTAATGGGAATTCGTGGTCCCGCGCACGCTCTTATAAAAAATTGCCTGGAAAAAGGCAACAAATAGTTGAAATTAATAATTCTTATAGCACATAAAGAGAACTTACCTTCGGAATACCCCATGGGAGCGTTACAAGTGTTACTAGGGTAATAAAAGAGCTCATTTTGATATACCCTTCAAGCTAGAAATTTTGCGGTTAAATGTAAAATTTTAACACAAGACAATTTTTAAGGTATCCTTTTTCAGAACACTGATTATTAATTTTGAAGACTAAATACTTCATAAAGTTTTGTAAAATTCTATCTGTTAATGAACGGGTTAAAGATTATTGCACCATACTTAGTTTTTAATCGAATAAGTGTATACGTGTATGTGTTACTTACTACCTTATCAAGAGGAAGAGGAAACCTCAATACATGTGCTGTGTCATTGCGAAGGCCTAGCCAGACTGAGGTTCCAACTACTTTTCGAAGAGAAACTAAGGGCAAATAGTTCTACCAAGGAGCCCTTATCAAGGCTATGGAGTCTGATACAAAAGACGAAACTGGATAAGGAGCTCTAAGTAAAATTAGACAAGGCGTGCCACAATAGATCAACAGGGGTCGCGGTGGTCAAGGCCCATCAACCAGCTCTTTTCAAAGCTACTGCTACCTTACAGTTTGTAACATTTGTTAGATATACACCACATTTTAAATTTGTGATTCTGTTGTCTTTACAGACTTTTTGCGATTCATGTAATGTTCTAGTTCACCTCCATTTGCTGTATAGCACTTTCAACAGATGGACGGTCAACACTTTGGAGGTCGGCGATCTGATCTTCCCTGTACTATCAACCATTCTATATTACCCTGTCTCCAGTTGACGTGGCCAAAAATGACAGAAATCTGCAGAATACGATGCCGGAGAATCGCTTTGGGGTGCGTATTTCTTACAGAATCAGGCTGTTGTTAGTTCAATGGCCTGTCTAGGTAATGCACAGCAAACATCTCCAGATTCGTATCTCGTTGGCATCAATGCGTCGTCTATTCGCCACTGTAATAGCCAATATCTAAGAGACGTAAAGAAAGATGGAGTACACTAGAGCGTTAGATAGAGTCTCATATTTGAGCGCTTTGTAATATTTTTGCTCAACTGGCAAGTTGCCGATGTTGCCATCTGTATTCTTCATCGAGTCTCATTTTCACAATTTTCGGAATTGTCCACAAGGACTCCAAGGTAAATTATCTTGTTTATCACCTCACAATCACCTATCCTTAGCGTGTCTGGATCATTTTCATTTGCTCGGTCTGTAATCATATTTTCGTCTTGTTGTAAACCATACTCAGAGTTTATTGTTTAGAGGTTGCCCAGCAGGTGTATGAGCTCATCCTTTCTGCAAATAAGAGGGTATCATTTGCAAATTTTAAGTTAGAGAAACAATCATTCATAGAAATCAATTATAAATATAATAAATAGAAGTAGCTTTAAATTGGATCTTTGAGGTACTCCTGATGTCACATGATTTAATTTAGAGAGTAAATAGTAAAAGACACTTTAAGTAATGAAATCAAAATTTATTTATACAAAATTTGTGGAAATTCTTTAGCATACATTAGATAATAACATAAATGACAGTGAGAAAAAAGAAATAAGTGGAGAAATTCCATCGTGCGTCTTAGTCCTTTAAGGAGCAGTTATTTTTTCTATCGTTAAAATTATCTTTCTAAGAAGGGATTTGGGCATACAATGGTAGTCAATTAAAAATTGTATAATTTTTGAAATGATGAAACCATTTAAGAAATAAACACAATTTTTAAATGTAATATATGCAGTAATATGCACTGAACGTTTAATTATTCTAAAACACAAACATATTAACTACTAGGAAGCATTTATTTTATGAATGAAAATAATTTCTATCTTCTATGTTACTTACTTATATGATCTTACTTTATTAATTTTTTATGCTAACATAGTTTTTAATGTACAAGTATATCATAATATAATAGTTGAAATAAATGCTTATATAATTTCAAACTATGCTGATTTCTATTATTCTTGTTTGTACCTGTTAAGGCTCAACTTAAATACTTGAAGATGGATAAGTGTTTCTACTCATTAAAATCTATTATAGTTACAATAAAGATAGAAACACTCATCTGTAAATATGTTTTTCATTTTGTTAGTTAGTAAATTCAGTCCCCATGTGCGTTAGCAACGATTTTAGGAATATAATTACTATATTCAAAAAGGAGTCAAAGTTTGGTTAACGTGTAAGAATAATCACCCGAAGTCGCATGACTAACACGATAATAAACCTGTAAACTATTTACTATTTTACACGTTCTCTGCTCTGAGTTGCAAGTGTCAATATAAAGTTTACAAAAGTCTGCCAATCTTTGAACTGAAGGACTCATTTTCATCGTCTGGCAATAAAAACAAATATTACCTATCTAATATTGAGACCATGATTATTTTTACAACGCATCTGTTATGACAACTAACATTAAAATAGGGAATTTTCAGAAATTTATAAATAAAAAAAATACCAAACAGATTGTATAATGCAAACAAAGATCCATAAACATGACTCAGATACAAAGGTGTAACCTTATGTTAAATTAATATACAAAGTTAAATTAATATACAAACCTTATTTATTTTTTAGTTTATAACACATTAATATTATTGAAATGTTATCACCTGTGGAACTATATTCTTACTGAACAAAAATTGAATAAAACCAGATATTTGTGTAGTAAATGTATATTTTTGAATTACAGAAAAATAAACGGCAATTTCTAAGATATTGCAAGTATGCGAATTTTAGTATAGAACACAAAATATCCAAGACAGAGGAAATTAAAAAGTATTCAGTAAATGTGTATCAGCATGTATAATAGTAGAGAAGTTGCAGGCACGTTTTCAACTATTTACTTTAATAACATTTTTCACTAGCGCCGGCGTAACACAACTTACTGCGATTTACATACACAAATATTCGGTATGTGTGAATGGCATTCTTCCATAGATATTTAGTACATGGAAATTAGGCAAATTTATGTGGAATAGAAGAAAAAAAGTTATAATAAGCTGAAATGTCTATAATAGTTAGCTTATATGTGTAAGAATACATATCAAAAAAGTTCCCACCCCTAAGGGGTAAGCTTCATCCCCATCTCACCCCCTTTAGGGACACCGCTTTGGTTTTTTTAAAATAAACGCTTTAAAAAAATGAAACGTCAATAAATCATCAGAGTTATGTTCTGTTTAACACCTCGGGTTACTTTGGCAAGGCTACCCCCGACGTTCGCAGCTTTGCAACAACATTCGTTGCGGGTTTACCACCAAATTCAGGCTTGGATGTTTTAGAGCCAGAAGAATGGGGATGGAAGAAATCAGGTGATATTTTAATACCTGTTTTGACTACTGAAGCAGCAGCTCTCCCATCAATTTTAGAGTTAATTTCGTGTGCCTGCAAAAAGGGCTGCGGAAAGCGATGCGGATGTTTAAAGGTTTGTTGAAAATATTCGGCTATGTGTATGAACTGTTACGGACAAGCATGCTTTAATGCGGAACAAAAACAACAACATTGAATTTGAACAAGAATACAGCCTTTAGTGGATTTAGTTTAATTCAATTCTATATAATTTATAAAAAGTTGTTGAAACCGTATGCTACAAAACAGAACATTACAAGGCTGGATAAATATTGTGTTTCCATCCAAAAGCGTTTTTGTTACCTACCCCCGAGTTTGCCGTCGATTAACGCAAACACCCTTAATAATCTGCAAACGACCTAAAAGACATGTTTTATAGAAAATTTAATTCTCAATATTTTTCAATACCTTTAGTTTTGTCGTAGAACATCACATTTCCAAAATATTATTGAAAAACCAGCACGGTGTCATTATAAGGGTGAAAAAGAGATGAAGCTCACCAAATAGGGATGGGAACTTTTTGATCCTGTATTCCTATCCCCATCAACTGTTCATTTAGAAAATATCAGCTTATTATAATTTTTTTCTTTTATTTTTGCTAATTTCCGTGTACTAATTGTATATAATGTAGAAGCGCTCAAGACATTGTATTACTCACTTGTACGTTCAAAACTTGAGTATGGTGCGATAATTTGGGACCCGATTTATAATATTCATTCACAGTCACTGGAAAACGTTCAACGAAGGTTTATGAAGTACTTAGTTTTCAAGACAGATAATTATTATCCAGAACGGGGATACCCAAATACACTGTTATTGGTAAATCTAAACATGAAGTCCTTGGAGAATAGAAGGAGAGTGATCATTTTAGTATTCTTGTATAAACTAATCCATAATTTAATTGACTGCCCTGAGCTATTGTCAAAAATTAATTTTAGAGTCCCTAGATTGGAAGCACGTCAAAACGTTCTATTCTACTGTTCCACAAATCGTACAAATATCCTCAAAAAGTCTCCTATCTATTCTATGATGGAGTTATATAATACTGTTGGTGATCAAGTTGATATTTTCAATTCCAATTTAAATCAATACGTCAGTATGATTTCAACTGTGTACTAAGGAATGACATAAATGCAGCTATAGATTAACTTGTACTCTGTAAAAATATATAATATATAATAAATAACACTTGATATGCATCAAATACATAGGTAAGGTATGATACACTGTTTTATATATAGAGTATGATAATGTGTATAGATAGTCTTAATTTAGTTATTTTAATATGTGTTAAGTATAATGTGTAATTAATTTATCCCATGTATAATTATTGTAACTGTATTTTCCCATCTCATAATTGGCCTCGGCTGTTGGATGGTGTATTCAAATAAATATAATTATTTAAAAGATTTTGATTTAGTAGCAGAGGTCTTAGGTTAGAAACGCCTTCAAAGAAAGAAAGAAAGAAAGAAAGAAAGAAAGAAAGAAAGAAAGAAAGAAAGAAAGAAAAAAAGAAAGAAAGAAAGAAAGGAGAGTAGGGTCAGGTGATCTGGCTGGCCATCTCACAGAACAACTTCTGCCAATGTATAGACAGGACAAGCTTAAGTCCAGGAATTCGAGAGCTTAGATATTAGGTCCAATCACCGACATACGATATATCCACTACGCCAGAGATTCCCAACAAGATTTTTTCATGGACCCCTCATCGGTCGCTATACTGACGAAAGCTTAAAAGGACCCCTTAAAAGCTTAAATTCTTCTTAAAATGAAAATTATGTAGAATCTACCACTGCAAGTCAAGTAAAATACAAAATAATTGAACATCTCAGTGACATTTCGCGGAACCCCAAGACATCGTCCGCGGACCACCTGTTGGGAATCCCTGCACTACGCAATTATTGCCTAAAAATCATAGCTTCTGCGTATACACTGATATACAGGCGGCTAGAATATGGGTCGAGGTCGCTGTATTTTCGTTAGGATCATGCTTCCAAATACTAACAATTTTTATGGATGATATAAATATTGATATCTTATTGGATTATATACGTGCCCAAATATAAATTGATATATTCAATGAATGTGGACTGACTTCTCAAATTAATAGAAGGGGACAAAACGTTCCAAAAAGTTGTTTTGACTGCATTTTTTAAAGAACTCTGATTTTATTAAACATATTTAAAGTAAAATTATATCTGAAAAAGTGACAATATTTACACAACATCAAACAAAACTTATTAAATGAATGAGAAATAAGAAATATGAGAATATATATGAAAATGATGATCCAAACATGTGTACACAAATATGCTTAGCTAAAATAATAAACAATATGAAAAATCAACTAAAGAAAAATTATAACAAAACTCGTAAGAGGAAATCATGGATTACTAGAGGAATAATAAACTTTATAATAAAAAGGGATGCTTTATATCGAGCATTTCACAAAAGTCCAAATAATGATTGTAACGGAATTTCTGTCGAAATAACGTCCCTTTAACACTGTATTTTGTTAATATTTAGTATTTTTTCGCCGTTTTGCGATCAGTTTAAAATATTTTGTGAAGTTTTGAGTTATGAAGTGATATGCTACAGTGTGCGCGAACCATTAACTTAATATCTGGTAGGTAATTGTAATTAAGACATTCAGCGCCGCGGTGAGGAATTTTGATAATTTTTTGACGGTAGAATCGGGGCGAGAATTCATCATCTTTAAGCCGACCTTTGGAGACAATGGTTGTGTTTTGAAGATCCTGGCTGGTTTCATAGCAATGGTGAGATGACTCGTACCTTATTCAATTTATGTCTTTGCAATCCTTAAAGTTTTCGATTATTTTATGTAGACGTACTAATTAAATGTATATTTTAAGCTTGGGAATGGACATATTTTCCGAATAATTTTCATAAACCGTATGTTTTGTTTTAAAAGGTTAAACACATGTTTACCTGTTTGTGTCGATAAATTATTTAACGTAGGTATTATTATTATCGGCCCATTTGGCATTACCTTTATGAATCTTGATTATTTAACGATGTTTAAATAATTATTATCGGCCCACTTGGCAAATTTATCTTTATCTCTAATTGTGTAAAGAAAATGTTAGACAATTATAGATTGACCCGTGGTGGTCACCTGTATTCTCTTTTGTGGTTCCTAGATATTTTTTCTGCTGTTTGATGTGTTTTTCTAGGTGAACTACATACTGGTGTGGATGCACTTGAGAATACATTTGTGCATAGGCACATGATGTTGGTTCAGGAACTGATGATGGAAATTCTGGAGTTGTATGGTACCAAGGCTGGAACCAGGCTCAAAGCCGAATCTGTCCAGAAGGTCTTCTGCTGGAAGACGTTAGATGAGTGTTTTTCTTTCATTATCTTTTGCCTAAATTTGTAGAGATTTAAAGCACTCACCGAACGTTTGTCCAGAGATTCCCAGAATTTGGAGGTTTCTGAACTAACGAACCATTTTCTTTTCTTCTCGTCCCTTGTGTAGCTTCATTAATGTATTATTAATTAATTACTAAATTTTGTCTTACTTAAATTAATCATTGTTGTGTCGGTTTATCTCATCCCGGTTAACTGCTGGTAAATAAAAACATATCTAAATATCTATATCTTGTAAATTATTGTTACTCATGTCTATCTATCCGTAAAAGTTTAAAATATGATTATCGAGTAATTTAAATTTTACAGAATTTGCACAAGTCGTCGTCACCTCACTATTGCTATAATTTTGTCTAACTTCTTAGAGTCAATTTGAGAAATATTAAAAAAAAATTTTAGCAAAGCCAACAGTGAAATGATTATTTTGTATCTTTTTGGCTAATTTTTTTATCTTAAAATACGAAAAAAATTGTTTCTCTTTTTTTGGCTATCTTTCTTATTTTAAAGTAACGTAAAAATATCTTATCTTTTTGGCAGTATCTTTAAAGTAGATTACCTTTTTATATTTTATTTTATCTTGAGTAAATGTTTGTGACATTTAGCTTAAAAAGTTATATTGTAATTTTTCCGGTTTTTTCTTATAAAATTATACTAATTACATAATAAGTAATATTTGGTAAAGATTCACTTCGTCTAATTTTTTTTTTAATTGATATACTGAAATATTTTTTTTATCATAACTAAAATATGGTTTATTTTAATTTAATATTATCTAGTAATTTTGCAGAGTAACTATTATCGCAATTTTGGTCATAAAGTTTTTTCTTTAACGTAATATATTGCTATCTTGATTTTTTTTTATCTCGTAACTTACAATTTCTACCTAGGTTAGTGTGGTAAGCATTTTGTAGCTAATTGATTAGTTTATCGTAATGGTGTATTTGTGTACATGGTACTTGCAATCGCAATTTCATTTTTTCTATCTTGCCTTTTAACTATTTATATTTTCCTGTTTTATGTAAAATCCCTGGACCAAGTGAAGAGGAGTGGGCCAGTACAAATTAACATCCATCACCGGTCTTATGTAAGGAATTTGGTGGTTTGGACAGCATCCTCGTTGAGAGCGGACAGAGCTTAGACTTTAATTTGTAAGGAGGTTCAATTTTGGGAATCCTGGCTCAACCATGAGTCTCTCACCTACCGAACTTTCGGCAGCTTCCAGCCCCATAGACTTTCTACAGTTACCCAGTTACATAAGAATTTGTACTGTCATTGCACACCTTTTTGGCCAGAAGAAATCTTGTAAAAACCAGTCAAAATTTGTTTTTTTTCTATTCATTTAACTTATAAATTTACCTCATTTCACGTTACAAATTTTTTTCTCTTAATTTAAATTGTCAATATTTTTTTTGTTATATACTCTATCTAGTCATTAAGTTTTATACATCATTGTACAGACATTGTAAATTTTCATCACGTTGTTTTGTAATATAATTTTATTTACTTTGTGTTATTATTCTTACTCCCCAGTATATTCAAGAATATACTATCTCTCTCATTTTTTGGTTTTGTGCAAGTATTTATTTAAAAATACGCTGACCCCCTTAAGGGCCTAATGCAGCTTAGAATTAACTTTATAAAAAATATAAACCCATTGACCTCCGGTGAGCTAGCAGGAGCTAAGTGAACGCATCTCTTGTTTGGGGAAGTGCTATAACCAAGAAGTGTCGTTGTATGATGTTGCCAAACTTAAATACATCTAGAAGATACAGCAAGAAAATACAAATAGCAAAAACTGCAAATAGTAAAACATTTTGGGTAAAAAAAATGACTGAAAAAATTTTGAGGTTTCTGATTCTTCTACACACACTAAATCACAATTTTATTTTTTTTACCCCGTTTAATAATGGGGTGGAGGTGATAGCGGAGGTTGCTGATTATGCCAAAAAAGTTTCTAGACCTTGACTTCTCGTAGGTACATACATTAAATCGCATTTTAATGGACTCTTGCTTTACTATTTATCCCCATTTACTATTCAAACCAACGAAAAAAGACCAATATATAGTTTACTTCAAGATCTTATTATAATACATAGGTGTACCAAATTTGAAACCAATATCATAAACCATTCCAGAGTAATTGTACACACAAAGAAAAGTTATAGACAGACCGACCGACGGACCGACAATATTTTCTTCCTCAACCTTAAAATCTCGACGTTTCATAAAATTCCAAGCCTATTGAACAAAATTTCAATATTTTTTATCGTTATTATGCTTCCACGATGTGGAAGTAAAATTCCAAGAATTAAGTCTACAAACGATGTTATAGCTAAACTTCACTTCTAAATATCATTAATGTATAATTGAGCAGATGAGTCAAACCTTCGTTATGTTCCTTTTTAGAATTAACAAAAGCCTTCGACACCGTCCACCACAACCCACTGCTTAACAAATTAGAATCTCTTGGAATTAGAGACATTGTACTACAACTATTCAAAAACTATTATTGTCCTATTTGGATCACCTAGTTCAATAAAATTATTTTGTAGCATAATGTAATCATCATTTTTTCCTCTCCATCACTGGCTTTGGATAGCCCCTCAGTCAGTACCTACCCTATGATTTATAAAAAATCGTGACATGTAATTCGACGTTTAAATAAATTGGCATCTTAAACAGAGCTTTTCACTGAAGAGTATTACTGACGTCGTTAATAAATAAATTAAGAAGCAGTGGTCCTAAGACAGAGCCTTGGCATTATAGTAACTGAATAGATGTGAAGTTAAAACTTCACAAGTTTTCGGGTAATTCAAATCTAGATTATTCATGAAGATTTCGTGATCCAGTCTATCGAAAGATAACAAATTTTAACGAGTTTGTAGTAGCTGAAAAAATGCGTAAAAATTTCATAATTCAGACTGTGGATTGCGAAATTCTTTGAAAAACAGTGATATTATAAGAAAATCTTTCCATAAATGCAGGGTGATTATTTTTTTTTTAAATATGTGTTCGAATTTACTTTGTTATCTCCTTTCTAACCTGCCGAATGGTGCGACGCTGTCCTTGGCCTACTACGATTCCAAGTCCCTGTCGTCAGCATACGCAGAATGCGTGAGAACTTCTCAGTATGATCGCCGTGATATTCACGATCTGCAAGGCGACATCTACATGACAATACCCACTCGGCGTAAATAATATTCATAGAACGAACTGATCCGGTCCACTCAAGGACGTGAAGACACAAGCGGTAACGATGAGAGGCGACTGGATAGAATTTTTTGGACAGGTGATTCCAGATACCCTCACAAAGATATACGAAAGAAGTAAATATTTGATGATAGTATAATATTCAGCAAACATAAAATAAAGCTGATAGTTGCACTGCACATGTATGTAGTAGAGTAAAACTAAGAATCTAAAAAAGAATTTTCTTACAATAGCAATTTTTTTACTGTTGCAACAAATAAAACCAATTGATAGAGGCCATTTTTAAACAATTAATGATAACTTAAATAATGATGATTTATTTTAACTAAACTTTAGGAGAGTATGTCCCTAATGGAGGTTAATCGTTACAACAAATTTCAAGTTGACATGTTGACAACAACACCTTCAAAACTAAAGCAAAGTAGAAAATTGTATCGTCGATTGTTTAAGTGCATCAAGTCGTTCAACAATTTGTTTTTTCAGATTGTAGTCAGGGTATTTACCTATTCACAATTTTGAAATTACCTCACTTTTCAAGGTTTTCCAGGACTTTTCAATAAAAATTTCAGAATTTTTTTCTGCTTGAAAATGAGAATTTATGGGCGGGAGGGGGCAGGATGGAAACAAATTTAGATATAAGTAATAATAATACTAATAATAATAATAATAAAAATAATAGTAATAAATTTTATTATCACCTAAGGCACTCGTATGGGATAGACGAGACACCAGTGCTGCTTTACGCTCCGGGGAATATTGAGTCCGTTGTGGGAAATGAGAAGTGTCTAATTTATTGGAACTACTCGTTTCCCACCGTCAGGCAAATACAAGCCAACAAGCCTGACGTAATCCTCCTCGACCATCAACTCAAAAAATGTTCGTCATGGAGTTCTCGGCTCCCGCGGAGAACAACATTGTCTTGAAAGAGGAGGAAAAACGGACAAAATATCAAGATTTGCTCTTCGAACTCCGCAGACTCTATCCAGACCATACTGTTAAGATAGTGATACTGATTATAGGAGCCCTCGGTGGAACGAGACACACTGCTTTCGGAACTGAAGATCATACCGGCATGCCGAAATTCGACAGAGGTCTTAGCCGGCAGAATGCAGTCATCCTCGGTTCATTACGTCTGCTCAGGGCACACGATTCCCGGACCCAGTAGTCACTAACCCCACGGAGTTGGGGAGTGGCTACCAGTACTACCAGCTTCCCTCCGTGAGGGTCGGAGCCGCAGAGAAGGGTGACTGGTTTTTAACAAAAAAAAAAAAAAAATCTTATCAAAGAACAATGTTAAAAAGGGCTTTTTTGACCCATCCGTGGTAAAGCGGGGAAGCCATCTTTTTTACTAATTTTGGGGTGCTGAAAACGAATCTGTCACCCGTTTTGGCGAAATATCTCGAGAACACATTAAAAAAAAAACATATTTGGTGCGTGACATTCGAATTGATATTAGTCTAAATACTAAGTGTCGATAACTGATTAGAAAAATAAGTAAAAAAAACAAATTCAACCCTCCTCGCCATTTCCTCACCACCACTAAGAAGGATGTAAGCTACTATAACTAGTATATAGTTATTTACATATTTTTAAAAACCAGAACACCTCATTGAATGGTTGCTATCAAAATATAATAATTTGATTACTTCTAAGTACACTCATACGCCTCCTCACAAAAGGGGTGGATCTCACCTTCTCAGGGATATTGATAGGTTCTAATTACAAAAAAATTCTAATACTTAGTTGAATGTTTTTTTATCATATTAAGGTGACTTGGCCAATTCAAATCACTCCTGAATATTTCTTACCCCTCTAAGGAGGGGGTGTACCAGGGGTTTTTGGCCCATCCATGCTAAAGTGTGGAAACCATATTTTTTTAACAATTTTGGGGTCCTAAATACGAATCTTTTATCAGAATTGGCTAAAAATATCAGGAAGAAAACCCTCAATTGTGGATGGCATTGAAATTGATATTAGAACTTGCAACAAAGAGTTATTCTCTTTCAAAATACTTAGTTTCGTTAGGTAAGTAGAAAAAGAAGCAAAAGTTCTAAATTCACCCCCCCCTCCCCCGTTTCTCTCACCCTTAACCACCAATAATAACGGTGTAAGTTACAATATCTAATGTACGGTTATTTATTTATTTAAACAAAAAAACAAAACTCGTTAAATGGCTATTATCAGGTTATAATGTGATTACTTCTGAATACTCTTACACCCATCCTCACCAATTAAGGTGGTGGATTTTATCTTTATCGAGTTTTTATTGATTTTAATTGCAAAAGAAATCCCTAATCACCCAGTTTGATGTTTTGATGTTTTTTTTTATCATAATAAGGTGATTTAGTCAATTCAGATGAATAATTCTCACCCCAAGATATTTCTGATATAGTAATCTCTATGCCACATCCTTACATCCCGCAAAACGGGTAAATGATACGTTATTATATATTTTTTCAAGCATTTAGGGATAATTTTTTGAGGTCACTAAGTTCCACTATTATGAGAAAAATCCATGTAAGAGGTAATGAAGTATTTCTGTTGTAATAAAAACAAATCGAAAGTCTCAAAATAGTTACTCCCACCTCTTTCATGGGTAGATTTGGAATTTGAGAGGGCCATCAAATGAAAAAATATTCCCATTCTAAGAAACAAAAATTATTTAAATAACTAAATAATTTTTTCAAGCAACATTTTTTAAAGGGGATATTGACACTCTACACCCCTTCCTTAGAGAGGTAAATATTCAGGAGTGATCTGAATTGGCCAAGTCACCTTAATATGATAAAAAACATCCAACTGAGTATTAGGATTTTTTTTGTAATTAAAACCTGTCAATATCCCTGGGAAGGTGAGATCCACCCCTTTTAGGGGCGTGAGGCGTACTCAGAAGTAATCGGATTATTATATTCTGATAGCAACCATTCAATGAGGTGTTCTGGTTTTTTAAAAAATATGTAAATAACTATATAGTAGTTATAGTAGCTTACAGCATTCTTAGAGGTGGTGAGGGAATGGCGAGGAGGGTGAAGGGGTGAATTTGGTTTTTTACTTTTTTTTTTACTTAGTTATCGAAACTTAGTATTTAGAATGTCACCTCCAAACGAGGGTTGTTTTTTAATGTGTTCCCGAGATTTTTCGCCAAAACTGGTGACGGATTCGTTTTCAGCACCTCAGAATTAGTAAAAAAAAATGGCTTCCACACTTTACCACGGATGGCCCAAAAAAGCCCTTTTTTTTAACATTGTTCTTAGTGTACATATGAAGGATAATATTTTAATTATTGAAAAGGCGGAGTTCAGCTGAAAAAACAGAAATGTCTTAAATTTAAATTATGTACGTCAGTACGAAATGTAATCTTTCTAAACAAGGACTGCTAAGAAGGACTGTTAGGAATTATAATTTTATGATACAATGTGCGCCTACTGCGGGAAGTGTACAAAATTTCATTAGTCTTCACCCAGCCTCATGCTTAGTCGCCACACACCTTATTATTTTGCTAGTTTATTAATGACGTTATTCAGGTTAAGTTTGTTTACTGGAATATACTGATTAATTTTTCAACTTATATCCTTTACTTAATCAACGTGTGATTTACCATACTAAAAAAAAACAGTAACAAATATTTTTAAAAGAAAATATTACATCGGAGTCCTCAATAGTATAGAAGTACAAAGTTGACTGATCGATCGATTGATTTACCAGCGTGTGGTAGGCATTGCTGTCACTCCCAGGTATACAGCTCGGCCTGATATGTCCACGCTGGGTTGGATTAGGGTTATGCTTATTGCCAGAAGCGAGAGCCACATGGCGCATGGTAAAGGAATGTGGGATGGGAGGTGTAGGTATTTGTGAGATGCGTTATCGCATTGTGTCGTGAGAGAGCTTTTAAGCTCCCTTTTTTGTGTTTTTGGTTCTGGATTTCTACTTCTTCTGAGTCTTCTTGTGAAATATGTTGCCGCGTTGTGTCGTGATATGGAGTATTTATGCTCCTCTTTCTGTGTTTCTGTTTCTTCGAGTCTTCTTTTTCTGAGCCTTCTGATTTCTGGGTTGAATTTGTTTCATGCTTGTTGTCAGCAGCGAGAGCCACATGACGCATGGTACAGGAGTGGGGGGTGGGCAGTGTAGATGTTTGTGAAATGCGTTGTCGCATTGTGTTCATGATATATAATGTTTATGCTCCTCTTTCTTGTGTTTCTGCTTGTACAGATTTTCTTCTTCCCCTTCTTAGTCTTCTGACTCCTCCGTTTCTGATTCTAGTAGACTATATATCTGTAGGCATTTGTAAAATGAGTGGCCGCATTGTGTCATGATGTGTTTGTGCTCCCCCTTTTTGTATTTCTGCTTCTACAAATGTTCTTCTTGTTCTAACTCTTCTGATTCCTCGGTTTCTGGTAGAGCATATATCGCTGCGATTTCTTTGTGGAATTCATTTCTCCCCTCGCTTTTCTTTACCAGTATGTTGGTCATTTCCCATTTTGTTCATGGTTGCTGTTTGCTCTCGGTTGTTGTTTTCCACGTGTAACCTGGTCTCCTTATTTTTAGTGTAGAATTTAATGTAGACTTTTTCACTTAACAATGAGCGCCATTTTGACCTGAAAAGCCTCACTTGATAAATTACCTAAGAAAATATTATGACCATACTTTAAGAGTAATGCATTTGATTATTATGGCTGTTGTGCTAATATGTACCACTCTATGTAAAATTCTTTCACTTAACAACGGTATTTGTCACTCTTTTTTCACTTCCTTGCACTGAGAGATTTAATCACTCATAAAATATTAGCTGAATCACTTAATTGTTGTTATGTTAGTATGATAAAAAAATATAGTTTTGCGAGTTTATCTAGGAATATCATGGCCATACTTTAATAATTTATTGCCCACCATAAATTTATGGTGACAGCGGTCGACATTTTCAAGGGCTTGGACGTATAAGCACTTCTCAGATTATTTTCTAAGAAAGTTGTTTGAATTAGATTCTCAACATTATATTATAATATTTATAACACAAAAAATATGCAATTCCACAAAACATACTCTTATTAAAACAGATACAAATAAAAAGTTAAAGATTAACAACACTTATCTGTGATTCTCTTCCCTTCTATTCTTTCCCTTTTTGATTTGTTTTATTGCATTACACCAAAAACACTGTACCTAGTTCCGGATTATGCACGACATGATCACAAAATCTATAATCGCACGTCCCGAGATATGTATTATGGCAACTTAAAATTATATCTTTCACACTTTATATTTAGCTTAAGTGATGGCACATAAAAAGGGGCTGGTAAAAGACGGGTCGTCATGTTTTCTCCTTCTAACTGATGTCTTAGTGCTCCATATAGACAGTTTCCGTCGCCGTCAATTTTTTGTATCAGTAGCTGATGTGTCTTCGTTCCTACGTTCTGTAATGGATACATTATTTCTGAAGAATTATTATTTCTTGCTTACTTTTTGCTTGTTACTATTACAGTCATTAGCTTTTTAATAAACTTCCTTAGCCTTATCAAAGCCGTACCAGAAGTATAAACAGTCAGTATGTTTTTATAGCATGCATGAGGTTTTTTAAATTTTAATGGTAGTGAAACCAAGCTAACGGGCACCAATTTTATCCAGATTTTTATTATATTTTAACAAAGTTTTATAAAAAAAAAATTTTAAATATCACAAAAAATTACTTGGGCAGCATTGGGTTAAGTAGCAATATTTTACTAAAGCATATTTGACTGAATCCTCATGTTTTGATTCTTGGAATACGCAGCAGAAATATGTACCTTTACCTATGAAACACCCAATATAAGGAAACACGAGGGTTAAAAATGAAAACATAAGAGCTACTACGCTTTCAAACTAATATCTCCATTCCAATACAACTTCAATTAGTCAACATTTTACTCCATTATGCATGAGAAAGTAACGTAATTAAAATAAAACAATGCCAAATACTTTAGTCTCTTGGCATATTAGATACAAGGACCATAAATCACCAGTCAACCTGCCCAGAATACCCGTACGAGTACAGTATTAAACCTACCGAGCGTCATAGAGAATGTTCTATAAATTATATTCAGCGTAAAGGAATTATCCTCTAGATAATGGTTTGATCAGGTGCGCGTGTGGCAACCGTGATTACGCTATTATTAATAAATCACACGGTTACTATAATAATAGAATGTAAAATATTGTTTGAACGTCTGGTGGACTGTAACCTTGTTTTAGAAAAATGATAATCTCTTGATTAATGAAAGCAGCTACAAATGCACATACAAAATAAATAAATATTTGATATTATTTGTTGGAATTTATTAGTTTTGGAATAAGGATCGGTTATAGTACGGGAGACAGCGAACATATTTTAAAGGTCACTGCTGCCCAAAAAAATAATAAAACTTCTTTTACTACCAATTTACTTATTAAAAAATCACGTAATGGTGTTCTGCAAATGTTAGATCGTAACGTCATTTGATGGCACACTCTGAACCTTCTAAAAGAGCAAAACATTAATCTCACAGCAACAAAGCTAAAATTTGATTATATCATACTTTACATAATAAAACCTTAAAAGAAACGTCTTCAGCCCGCCGACAACCAACGATGCTAAAGTCTTGCTACATACAATATAACAGTTTAGGCGGTTTTCGCGGAGTCGGCAGCTGAATCGGCCAATGCCTGTCAACTAAATAAAAAACAGTAAAAACAAAAAAAAAGAAATATAAAAAAGAAATGTATATATAAATATATTACAGATTTTATAATCAGTACGTTGTATAAATCGAATACTATCTTACAGTACGTTGATAATAACCATATATAGTAATAAGTAAGAAAAAAGTAATAAGTAGTAAAAAAAAATAAAAGTCTGTAAGAGTAAGTCTGTTCTACATCAATATAAAATGCGTTTATGAATATATACTTATAAATTAATATTTATTGAAGTGATGACTTTAAATAATCATCAACTGAATAAAAACAGTGTTTTAGTATAATTCTTTTAACAGCGTTTTTAAAGAGGTTTAAATTTAGTAATTTAACTTCAGATGGTAGTTTATTATACAGATTAAGGTTTAGTGAATTGTTTTCTGATTTTTTTTAGCCTAAAACGAGGGTTCCTTAGTAAATCTGCAGATCTTGTTCTGTAACTGTGGATATCAAAAGGAGTGTCAAAACTATAATGTTTTTATGTATTTCGATAAGAGAAAAAAATACATATAAAGATGGAAGAGGCATTATGCCAAATTTTAAGAATAGTGGCTGACAGTGTCCGCTATTGTTATTAATTCCAGCAATTGTTCTAACCGCTCTTTTTTGGAGCCGAAATATTTTTATGGCATTACTTGAATTTCCCCATAAGATTACTGCATATGAAATGAGACAATGAAACAGTGCAAAATATGTTGAAAGTAGTGTATTAATACCCAATACTAACCTCAACTGGCGTAATAACAAAATTATACTTGAAAGTGATTTGCCTAGAACATCAACATGACCGCTGACCGCATCAATTCAGTTTATCATCTATTGTAACGCCTAACAGCTTAACGCTTTCTCCATTTGTGATGCTGTGATTAGACGATATAACAAGTTTCTGTGATTTATTACTGTTTAATTAAAGTTTATTTGTAGTAAAATATTTGTCAGCAATTTCCTCAATTTATTCTAAGTTATTACTAAGAGATGTACAATCTTTATTTGAAGCAATTGATGTTATATCGTCTGCGAAGAGAACACAATTATAAGGCTCAAGAAATTGACAAATATCGTTGATAAATAATATGAACAGGATAGGCCCCAGCACAGGTCCTTGATTCACGCCGTGTTTAACATCACTTAAATCTGAGTTAACATTATTAACACTGACAAATAGCTTCCTATTTGTTAAATAGTATGTGAAAAGAGATAGGGGCAAATCTCTTATACTATAACGCGTTAATTTCACGAGTAGCAGATCGTGAGGAACACAGTCAAAAGCTTTAGAGAGATCACACAAGGCGATTCCTGTGTGCTTTCCCTCCTCAAAGCCACGAACTATGTCATCCACCACTCTCCGTACTGCTTGCGTTGTCGATAACTTGGGACGGAAACCAAATTGATTTGCTGAAATTACAGAATTATGCTCAAGATGCACAGACAGAGCCCATTTTGAAAGAATTTCAATTAGCTTCCCAAAAATGGGAATAATCGAGATTGGACGGCAGTTTTCTAAAAACTTCATGTCACCCTTTTTATAAAGCGAAAGCACTTTTGTTATTTTAAATGCGTCTGCGAAAACTCCTTCGTTGAAGCATCAATTTATTAAAGCTGTAAGGGGACCTAAAATTATATCAATGGTGTTTATAATTATCTTACTATTTAAATCATAGACATCAGTTCATGGGGAATTTTTTAGAGCATTTACTGCATCAAGTACGTCATGTGTGGTAACTGGTCTGAGAAAAGAGGAATCAGCAATGACAGGAGTTTCTCTTAATATATCGTTTACGCTTATATCACTCTTTGGAAGAGCTGTAAGAATATCCTCTCCTACTCTGCTAAAATATTTATTGAAATCATCCTGTGTCAAAGCAGGATCTATTTGGGATTTCGATGAATAAATATTGTTACGCTCATAGTTTATTAATTTCCAGGTGTCTCTAGATTTATTGTCAGAGTTTGCAATATGTTGATCATAAGCAGTTTTTTTTTGTTATATGTATTTCGTGCTTACAATTTTTAAGTAAGTCTTTGTAAATCTGGAAATGATTAGGATCTTTGGTTACATTGCAAATTGTCTTGACACCAAACAATGTATCCCGCATTTTACGTAAGGACTCATTAAACCAATTTGCCGGTGGTTTGTTATTAATAAAAGTACATTTTTTAAGTGGAAAATGTTGATTGACTAAAGATTTATATTTGTTAACTAGAAAATTTGACAAAAAGTCTATACTACAATCATTATTGGAAAATATGTTCCAGTTGAGACCAGAAAGAGAAGCGCATAATTTGTTAATACGCCTTCTGAACACTTTTCTAAGAGAATCAGTAGTAGTTTTGACAGTAGTTTTAATAGTGATATATTGGCCTAAATGATCTGAAAGACATGGTTCGATTACATCAGCTTCATAAACATTGTTTTCTAAATTTGTAAGAATATTGTCTAAACAACTAGATGATTTCACAGTGACTCTTGTACTGTCCTTGATAACTATACCAAGACCAAAAGAATCAACGAGTGATACAAAGTCAGTCAAAAGTGAACTTTTCTTATGGAAGTTTATATTGAAATCACCCATACCGTCTTTGACGATGGGGATCAGCTACCTGGTACTTTTTTTACTCTTTGTGGCTTGTGGGCTATCTAATGGAACTATTATAGAACCAAATCTATCAAATATGATAGATCCACTATAACATTAGTTTTCACTCTAATAAGATATTGTAGCTGGAAAAGATAAAGTTTTGGAAAGCACGCCGAAAACTGCTATTTAAATCTGCACTAAAATCTGGTTTAGAAATGTTATTTTGGAAGTATTCATTGGGAAAATCAATTTTAATATACCCTGATGATAGTTCAAACTTTAAGCAAAGTTTTGAAATGGTCAAATTGAAAACTTTATTTATAACTTGTGCTAATTCTATTATCATAAAAAATCCATTGCTTGAAATATATTCTCAGGAATATTAGTTTTACAGATAGTTCCTAAAACAATTGTTAATATTAATAACAGGTGGCATGTTAAACATATAACAATAAAATACTGAATAATACAAAAATAAGATACAACAAGATATAAATAAATAAATTTAGAATATAAAAATTTCTCCCAAGTTAGCAGAATGCGGTATGGTGTACAGGATTGAGGCAGCATTCCCTATCTGAATCGCCAAACTCATTCTCTGTATCAGGTAGCAAGTGCCCTTCGTTCCATTTGAAATGCCGCGAATTTTCTTACCTACACAATTGATACATTTTCTAGCTTTATCGCCCCATAGACTCAATGTTTCAACAGAAAATGGCAAAAAAAGAACCGTGATTCTAGTTCTTTATATTTACATCTCTTAGTATCTTCTCCGATGGGGGCAGCTTCTTCATGTTTTTGGGATGTGTATTTAATATAAGACGATGCCAGTGTATCACGACATGTAGCGTCCCATAGACGGTTCTTTCCCCCTTCCCATGGTGCAAGGAGTATTCCATCCGCCCTTTTTCCGTAGCTTCTGCAACGATCTTCTAGTTCAAGTACTGAAGGAATTTCTACCGAAACCAGAGCTCTCTTGATGATGTCGTTTATAATTCCATGACTAAACCACCTCCCTGTACTTTGCGGCAATATAGGATAATGACCAAAAATGTTTACGAGTTCACCGCAAGTGCAGTTGTGGGGTTCGCAAAGAAGTTGACCAGTTCCTAAGGCACCGGCGATACCAAAAGATGAGTCCCATTGAAGGGAATGGTAAAGTATTCAGTCAAGTACCAGATTATCTTTGTTGAACTGCGAGCAAACGTGCTTTTCCTTTTAGGTCTGGATTTTCAGTCAGTAGGTTGCTGAGTGTAGGTAAACATACTTACTTATCCCAATCTCTCTAATAAAGGCTAGTAATTGGGTCGATGCAACTTAGTGTAGACCAATTAGCTAGAGCTTCATCAAAGGCTTTGCCAGGACACTGAGAGATGTAAAAGGGAAAAATCGAAAGTAGTAATTGAAGAGCTAAGTGGATAAAGGTGTTATGTCACAAAAACACGTTATTGAGTAATTTAACTTGAAAGTTTTTAGGCGAGAACTTTTTTGTTATAACAACTATATAGCTTGCATTTTGCGATGATATTGACATTTGATGTACTTTTCAGAGACAAATAACTAAAGTTGTCAGTTGTCATTATTTTCGAAAATTTAAAAAAATTAATGTACATAACACCTTTATCCGTTCATAAGTTTCTCTGAAATGAATAAGGAATTAGTGAATAAAAGTGTTAATAAATTAAACATATTTTATTATTATTAAAACATTATACAATTTTTAGGTAGTCGGACAGTTCTACGGTTTTAAGCCACAGATTGGTCATTTCCAAGTATGTTGTCATAATACGGCCTGTATTCTTCATTTATGAATGGTAATTGTTCTTTAAGATTGGCCAGTTGTTCTACACTTAGACTGTCCTTGTTTTCATTAAACACCGTTAGAGCAATACAGTCGGAATTAATCTTATGCATATTCCTTTTCTTTAAAATATCGACTTTGTAAAATGAAGTCATTTCATCTAGTGATGTAATAGTAGCACCCATAGGTGCCATTTTATACCGTCGTGAAAATAAACCTTTTCATTATTCAAGTTTTTCTTCCTGTTGTACAAATTGAGTTTTGAGGCAATTCCATCAATATCCTTGAAATGATTCTTCATATCTATGCCAACGGCGTCTTTGGGAGTTCTTAAAATTTCTCGATACTGGTCCGGAACGTAGATGTTTTGATGTTTCCTTAAAATTTTCTCGACTCTGCCAAAGTCTCTGTCTGAATCTAAATATGAATGTCCCACCTCCGAAAATTTATGGTCGATAACTTTAAATTCCCTCTTTAAAATCAACAACTGGTAAAGTGTAATGATATTGAAGTTTTTATTTTGTCCACCACAGGAGTCGGGCCATATTATAATGTGATCGATCTTTTCTTGGAAATATTCATTGTAAATTTGTGAAAAGGTATGTAAGCAATTTCTAGGCTTTCACGGCTGGTCATATCTTCAGTCCATGTGAAAAAGAACGTTTTTTTTTTCAGTATTCCTCAATGTATGTATGCCAAGGTTGTAAAACCACATTTGACGAAGGTAAAATGCTTTCGATATACTTAATTTTGGCAGCGGCATGGTTTGCTGAAGATCTAAAGTAAGAAAGCAAATCGTTCTATCTACTGTAACTTTTGCTCCGTCACGCTTTTGTTGTTCGAAAGCTAGTTTGTAATTTTCTCCGTATTCTTTAGTATTATTTATTTTATTTTTTTTTTAATTTTTTTTAACTCAATAGGTGTAAGCATAGCGAACCCTGTAATTCTTAAACGATAACCTTACAAACCCAAATGACCTTTGACTTGATTAGCGTAATTATCATACTTATTATTTTTTCCGCAAAAATTTCGGAATTGGTCAGATTTGCCTTAAACAATTTAATGCTCTTTCAAAATATTGGGTGGGCAGAAGCCATATCAGATATCAGTTTTGCTCTTGTCATAAAAATTTCTATGGTGCAGCCCTCTTCTACTTGTCAGCATAAAAATGTTTGTACAAAAATCAACACCGCAAAGCGTCACTTTCCAGTATTTCTGATTTACAGACTAATTTGCTAGAATACTTTGGTAAATTCGTATTTTATTATTGCATTTTATATTGATAATGTTTTGTTTTTAAAACATTATTAAAACTTGCCTGGGAAGAAATTGCCACTATGTGACTGATTTCTGCTGAATTGCCAAAAGGTATAAATGTGTTTACAGCAATTAGATACTCAAGTACTATCTCGACTCTTGTACCATTTCATACCATTTCGAAATTGAACGAAATGAATATATGGATTAAAACACTATAAGCACTATTTCCAAATATCAGCCAATTTATAAACATCTTACATGATTCATGAAATCGTTTATTCATGGCCATTTGTAATATCAGTTTACTACGACTGGCCATTTTCACTATAATAGTAAGAAACACTTAACACAACTTGTCACATTAATGTCAATATAACATAACTTTAAAAGCAAAGTGTTTTGGATTAAAACAATTTAATATCGCACAGTAATGGATAAAGGTGGTATGTGATCATGACACCTTTATCCATTAAATTATATAAAAACCATATGTACATAACACCTTTATCAAACATTAAAACGCATTTAGGAAAGGTTTATTATCCCAAAAACTTATTGAAATGATAGATTATAAGTTAAAGTATTTGTCTGTGTAGAAATCTCAAAATTTTCAAAAATGTCACATAACACCTTTTTCCACTTAGCTCTTCAATTGTGAAACTCCATTTATGGATCTCAAAAAGACGGAGTAGCATAATGTAGTTACGTCTCAGATTCCTAGACCACCCAATTGAAGATAGTTAAGCAATTAATTTTTTTATATAACCCACTAAGATCAACTATAAAAATAAACATGGTGATTTTAAAATTAGACTAAATGCCTCTTAGAACCATATCTGAAACTTCACATTTTAATAATTTCTTAGGTACGAATTCGTTTATTGCAAATTAGCTCAAAACTGAATTTATTTGAACTTTACCGAGATTCGAAGTTCTCTAACTTAAATCTCTAACTATACAGTCAACCTCTAAAAAAATTAACTTTTTGTATTATTAAAGTTTAATCTATTGGCTATAAGAAAATCAATATTTCAGACCGTAACGGCATTTTTGAGACAATATTGTGGTCCTCGCCCCACAGTCTATTATATTAACATTTTTCAAAATTCAATGCCAAATCCCTAAATAAAGAACTAACGCCTTCCTTATTTCAAAACGTTTATTTACAATTACTACGTTACAAATAAGATATTGAATATGCCAAACCTACTATGCTAATACAATGAATGGAACGGATACGGTAAAAAAATAACGACCTTTAGAAATATGCACGGGTGACCTCAATTGACAGAACACTGAATATGTCTCAGGGCGCTAGGAAACCAGTTCCAAAACAAAAATTACTAACATACATTCTAACATTGCCCACACGCCATTGTATACATTAGTTTCAACATAATTCAGGGTAATTAAAAACAAATAATGCTCTAAAACATAATACGATGCGGATAATGCACTTTATATTATTATAATGTCATTCAGTCCTTAGGGTAGACACCAGAGTAAAAGTTAGACATTAAATAAGTAAGTACACTTCCTCGCAAAATTAATAAAGGAAAGCAGAAAGTAAAACTATTCCTGATTAAACAAAAATTATGAGACAACGTACAGTTGTGGTTACATTAAGGCTTCCAAGCTAAAGAATTTGAGTTTCTAAAGATATACGTGGGGTAATTCTTTATTAATGCATCTTTTAAAATTTTATTACTATACAAAGTATTAAAAAAGGTTCTCTCTTATTTGAGACTATTTACTATTAAAGTTGAATGAGTATTTATTTATTTTTAGTGTCGTGTGAGTCGAAAATACTAATTTCGACAAATGTAAAGAATGTAAAGTTGATAAATGCATTAGACAGGCCTGTGTTTTTTCACTAATCCTCTATAACATTTAGGCCGAGCGGGGGGTTTACGAATGCTCATCTTGATTCTCCAAGAAAAACGTCCCCAAGGGGCGACGCTGTACAGCAATGGGTCAACTAGAATAATTCGTGGATCACAATCAGGCACTTCACATCTCACATCAAATCATGGGCCCCGGTACCAAATTCACTGGCGGGCCCTTGCGCTTAATAATTGATGAGTGGGGGGAGAAATAAAAAAATTCTGTCAACATCTCTGGTGGGCCCCTCGGAAGTCCGGGCCTCTAAACTCAGTACCCAATAGCCCCCCCCCCCCCCCCGTACGGGGTCAGGGGGCTATTGGCACAATACGTCTGCCAAGATGTTGTAAGAAGAGGAGGAGGAAAAGAAGTTAAGTTATATTTGTTTCAGTTGTTCAGTTATGGTAAGTTTTGGGATTTCACTACCCCACATCCCTAGTAGACCTATTAGGCAGGGTTATTTTTTATATTTATAAAACTGCATCTGGGCCTCGTCCTCGCTCAATCTTTTATCTGCCGCCGAGCCTATTCCAGCGGATGTCCAGTTGGCTAAGGGATCAAGTGTCGAGAAGAAATAGTGTATTTTAATATGCAATAAAATTTTATTGATTTGATTTGAATGTCAATGAAGAATTAATATCAGGAAAATGGGCATCCATTTTTATCCTTAGAACGCCGAAAATTGTTAGGTGCTATAGAAGATGCATGGGAGTAGGTAGTCACGGAGAATATTCATTAAAGACTATCACAATTAGTCCCTCGAAGACTAAATGGTGCGATGACAAAATATTAATATTTTTTTTTATGTTTCAGATTTTTAATCAATTTCACAATAATTTGTTTTATCATTTATTGTGTCTAGTTTTGTAGTTAAGTAGTTAATAATAATTTTAAGCAGCTGCAACAACTCTTTAGTAGTGGATGGCTTGGCTACTGTTGAGTACAATGCTACAAGTTTACCAATTTTAAAGATTTCTAGAATTGATGCTGAATCTACGTCAGCTCAACATCCATGCAATGGAATGAAAGATTCTTTCTGTTTCGTCTGTGGCCATTTTGAGTTTACAAAATCCCGGAGGTCTTTTACTAGCAATCTAAAAAGTATATATAAAATATGCTTTAATGTGCAGGAAAATATTGATAAAGTCAAGTATGCACCAAATACTATTCGTAATTCTTGCAGAATTATGTTTCAGGGTTGGAACAAAACTAAAGACAGTAAATATTTAAATATTGTTAGACCAGTTAGACGGTCTGATCCAAGCACTAAAGAAATCTGTTACTTTTGTATGACTGATACTGGTAAGAAAATGTCAAAATTGGAAAAAAAAAACATAAAAAAAAAACAAAAAAAAACGTATATCTGAATATAATTTATATAATAATTTATATTAGTTTTGAGTTTATCTGACATCTATTGGTCGGTTTTCTGCGATAAAAATGCTATTTCAAAGATAAAATCTAATATAAAAAAAAACTCAAAGATAAAATTAAATTCTGATTTCAGGATTTCAAAATACATAAAGATTGGTATTGGTCTGAACTTTTTTTGTGTGGCTGTGAAATCAGCGAATTTACAAATATTGTTAAATATTTGGTGAATGCTTGATGTTGGGCCACGGCAAATGCTATTTATTTATTAACGGAAGAAATTCATATGTAGCCATGTAAACACTACTTATGATTTAACAAATTAACAATTCAATAATTGACAACTAATTTTTACATAACATCTTAAAATATGCTTCTCTGATAATATCTGATAGATGTTAGTAGTTGAGATACAGAGATATGAGAATGATTAATTAATTATTATTATTTAATGCAAAAAAGTAAAAAAAATATATTTGAAATATTAAATATTAGTTATATATTTAACGGTTTGTCATATTTAACATCAATGATATTAATCAATTGAAAAATCTATTAGATAAATTATAATTATTAGATTAAATAGAAATTTGTTAGATAAAGTGAGTTCACACACTTACTATTTCATATTAGTTCTATATAGAACACCACATTTTATTATTTCAAAATACGTTACAAACTCAACCGTTTCATTCTGTACAGGACTATATGAAAACAACTTATTAAATAAAGAACAATGTTAAAAAAGGGCTTTTTTCGCTCATCCGTGGTAAAGTGTGAAAATAATCTTTTTTTTACCAATTTTGGGATGCTGAGTACGAACCTGTTCCGAATTGACTAAAAACATCGGGAAGATAGTACAAAACAACCCTTATATGTTATTTGGTGGTGGAATTGAAATTGATATTAAAACTTGCAATAGAAAGTTATTCTTTCGAACAGGAAATTCTTTCAAAATATTCAGTCTCGTTAGGTAAGTAGAAAAAGATAATATCAATTCCATTGTCACACCCAAATAAGGGTTATTTTTTAATCTGTTCCCGAGATTTTTCGCCAAAACGGGTGACGGATTCGTTTTCAGCACCCAAAATTAGTAAGAAAATATTTACCAAGAATGGCCCTTTTTAGGAATTATTAATTATTAATTATTATATCATAATGTTTATAAATAAAAAATATTAACTACATAATTTTTTCATTAATCTTAATTTTATGAACAAACTTCGAATGCTAGATGAAGTAATAAGTATAAAATTTATCTTTATTATCCACAAATTTTACATTATATATGGATAACACTTTTACAGCTAAGATGTTTTCTATTTCTGAATTGTAATTTTTTAATTTTAATTTTAGGCTATTAATATCCTTATAATTTATAATTTGTACTGTGTCTTAAGATGCTGTAACAGTCTAGTTGCAAAGTAAATTTTATTCTATTCTATTGATGTATGTGTCATTCACTTCTAAGCTAAAAAATAATTACCGTAAAACCATTAGTGAAGTAAAATTTCAAAAATAAACATCTGAAAATTCGATACAGTCACCTCATTAGATATTTAAGTTTTATGGAAAGCTAGAATACAATTACTTTGTTATTCAAGAGAGTAATTCAGGTTATAGCTTTCAATTCACCTTAATATTATGTAATTATCCGTCGAACTTCTTAGAACAATTTGCATTTGGGTTAATCCCATTATCGTAAAAGTAGAAAAATACTTCGAGTATATACTATGAGACATAGAAAGAATATTTAGTAATCGTTAAAATATTTCAATAATGATGAAGAAGTTACCCATACCTTTCTCGAGCGTTTTAGAGTAAGTAAACCTTTCCCCACAATTAAGATAAGCAATAATAATTATGATCGAGGAATGTCACAAAATTTTAAATAAATACGATCTGCGTAAGATGAGGAAAAACAGATAAAATGTATACAGATAAAATAACAAAAAAAAAAATTAAAGATATGAATATCATCTGCAGACACTAAAATAACAGACAAAATTAAGATAACTCAAAAATAAACGACTACTTTTTAAGAGAGTACAATGAAATCCCGACCGTAATAATATGATCAATTAAATAATAACAGTAATTATTATAATATTCTCTGAATTTTCTCTACAATTTGGTCTGCTGACAATATCCCGAAGACTTCTATTGAATGTTGCTATATCCATATGCATCTTCATAGGGCTCTGAGAATATTTTCTTAACGATGATAAAGCTTTCTGCAACTGGTGGATCCAATGAAGCTTTATATCTCTGCATTTTCGACCAGCGTATGTTTTTTAATGATATCTTCTCTAATGCCTCTTTAACACAATGTAAATTATTGTTAAGGAAATTCCAATGTATGATTTTCCTCCTTCTAAAGGAACGGACAAAATATAAAGAACTAAACACAGGATCTGATAGAGAACCAAATTGTAAGAAAAAATTCGTACGCATTTTTTCATGAAAATTGATGTTCTCCAAGTTGTAGCGAATTGAATATTACGATTTTAGCATAAAAAGAAATAGCTGCCCAAGAAATCACTACTTCCACATCCAGATTTTCTATCCAAGTCTCTCACAATAAAAAAAAATTGTATGTGGAAATAATTGTTTATGGAAATTTAATAATATAATATTTGAAATTGTCTACCTCAAATACCCACAAACGATATGTCACATCGGTAGTGGGGGTGGAGGCGGATGAAGTAAAAAAAATTTTTAAGACCTTTGGTTCTTATACACACACTAAATTACAATTTTATTACTGCGTTCTCGTCCCACCTTCTAGCGGCTTGTATATCAGTGTATACGCGGAAGTTACGTAATTTTAGACGAGGATTACGTAGTGGATATACCATCCTTCGGAGAGGATGTAAAGCAGGCGGTCCCTTGTCTATTAAATGTTAGGCAAGTAAAAGATCCCTAATCTTCTTAAGGGAAGAGGTTCGGCAAAATTTCTAGGTTGGGGGTAGCTCGTCTCCTGGCGTCGGTGATAGGCCTTGGTAGCGGAAATAGGCTGACGTTAAATAGTTAAAAAAAAATGTTAAAATCTGAAATGTTTCAAAAACAATGGGTCCGACATTAAAAATGCATATAAAAGAATTCAAAGGTCCAGGAATTCCCTTTAAAAAGTTTTTTTAAAGGACAGGTATGTGCGAAACACAGTGTTTTATAAGTTTTTAAAAGAAAAGTTTAGAGTTTTCCTGTTGCAATTGGCCATAGAATGAAAATAAAAAACGCCCTTGTTTATTTCTGTTATTACTAACAAGCTGTAATTTTTTGTATTTTTAAAGCATTGAAATTCCTTTTTTGGCAAATAAAAACTTTTGCATTAAACGAAAAAATGACGAGAATACAAAAATAAAAAGGATTCAGTATTACACCCTGCTTTTGAAAAGAACAAGTGTTGAAGCTTTTTTGACCCATCCCCGGTAAAGTGTGGAAGCCATCTTTTTTTTACTAATTTTGGAGTGCTGAAAACGAATGTGTCACCCGTTTTGGCCAAAAATTTCGAGAACACATTAAAAAACACCCTTATTTGGGGATGACTTTGAATTGATATTAGAACTTGTCACTAGAATTAGAACTACAAGAGGTTATTCTTTTGCAGGAAATTTTCTTAAAATACTAAGTTTCGATAACTAAGTACACCCCAACCCCAAAAGTGTGGGAAATATTCAGAGGTGAGAAATATTCATCTGAATTGACTAAATCACATTATCATGATAAAAACATTAAACTGGGTGACTAGGGATTTGCTTTGCGATTAAAACTAATAAAAACTCTAAAAAGAAATATTCATCTGAATTGACTAAATCACATTATCATGATAAAAAAAACATCAAACTGGGTGACTAGGGATTTCCTTTGCGATTAAAACTAATAAAAACTCTAAAAAGATAAAATCCAACACCTTAATTGGTGGGGATAGGTGTAAGAGTATTTAGAAGTAATCACATTAAAACCTTATAATAGCCGTTTAACGAGGAGTTTTGGTTTTTTTTTTAAACTAAATAAATAACCGTATATTAGATATTATAACTTACACCGTTCTTATGGCTGATGAAAGGTGGGGGAAACGAGGGGGGGGAGCCTTAGAATTTGCTTTGCTTCTTTTTCTACTTACCTAACGAATCTGAGGATTTTGAAAGAATGTCCTGCACTAAGCAATAACTTTTCTTGCAAGTTCTAATACCAATGGACCAAAAAAGCCCTTTTTAAACATTGTTCCATCACAAGTATTTTGCCGATGACACGAATCTCTTGATGTCGAATCACAATCTGGAGCCACTAGAAATTTAGTGTAGCAAAGCTCGGTCAAATGCCTAAACTTGGATTACGTTGAGCTATCTTGAATAAAATAAAAAGTATAAAAATCTTTTCATTCATACCGGATATCAGCAATGTTGTCAACCTTGCTTGGACTCGGTAGTTCGGCTAGACTCCACCTTCAGATCTCGTTCAGATCTTCTTATTCGCGTCTTGTCAGACGTTATGAGATTCACGAATTATTCTAGTTCAAGTTGGCATTCGTTTGCTGTATGGCACATCTAACAGCATCACGCCATCTGTCACGTTTGCCTGTCAGGCTCACAGCCCCATCAAAGCTCTTTCTCCTCAACTTCTTGATGACAACGGCCTAGCGCTTTAGATCGCGTACTCTTCGCCTCTTCAGGTTTTTCACGAACCAATAATCGTTTTATATTGCCTTCTCTCCGATTGATGTGGCCAAAAAAACGAGAGCATTCGGGAGAGTATGATGTTGCAGAGCAGCTTTTGAGGAAGTATTTATTGGAGAATTGAGCTATTGTTGTGGAGTTCACTCAGACAATGTGGGGGAAAGTGAAGAAGGAAAAAACCTGACCTAACTCTGATTATTAATATTCGTATCATTTAATTATCGTATGTAATTACTGGCACAGTAGAGCAGAAAGCTAGATTGTGTTGTAGATTGTAGATTGGCCCTGAGTTGGCCTTTCTTCACCTCAATCTAATAGATCTTTTACGAATTACCCTACAACTAGATTTGCCCAGGATTCCAAGACTTTTTACAAAGTTTGTGATTTTCCTGGGAGCTAATTTCCCTGTCTTCAGGCGCTAATTCAGCTTGTTCTAGGTACTTTAGCCTAATGTGGATTAGTACCTTGTAGTCACAAAGTATATGTTCCGCAGTCTCAGTTTCAGATTCACAGTATCTGCAATTGTCATCTTCTGCCATGACCATGTTCTTGAGATGATATCTCAAGGGGCAATGGCTAGTTAAAAGTCCTGTGATCAGCCTTAGGTCGGACTTTCAAGTTCGAGAAGCTTTGTGGCATTCTTTGTCGAATAGATTATAAATTTCCGCTTGTCGAATAAATTATAAATTTTCGCTCGTCCTTGGCCTAGAGAATATTCCTCTTTTGTTCCTTTTTCCATCTCTGGACCTCCTCTGTTATGTGTCCCTTAGATAAATCACAGAACGGTGTGGGTCCTAAAAATGAGGCTTCAACCTCTTTTCTTGCGAGGCTGTCAGCTAGTGTATCACTTTCTATTCCCTCGTACTCTGGCAATTACATCAAGGTAACCTTGTTGTTTTTTGCCAGTTGTTTCAGGGATTGTCCGCATTCTCAGGCAATTTTAGACTCGAATGTATAGGACCTGAGAGCTTTTAGTGCTGCCTGGCTATCTGAATGTATATAGATCTTTGCCCTTCGAGTGCCTCTGTTAAGGCATTCCTGGGCACACAGATCTATAGCACAGACTTCTGCCTGGAAGATGGTTGGGGTGTTACCAAAGGCTTTAGATAGCCTACATTTAGGCCCCGCTACGCACACACGAATCCCTTCATCCATCTTGGATCCATCTGTACTCGACTCTGCTCGCCTGACGGCTCTCAATCATGACATCAAACGGGTAGTCAAAGTCATGCTTGATTGGCACTGAGTCAGTGGGTTTGGTCAAGGATTCAAACCGGATTAACTCCAAAATCCTTAAATGAAAAACCAGGTCGCCTGGTCTTAATTTAAGTGCCTGGTGCAGCCTTACGGTACTAAGTGCTGCCTCCTTCCTCACATGCAGAGGAGGTAAGTCTAGCATTGCCCCCTTAGCTGCTGTAGGACAGGAGCGCATTGCTCCTGTAATCCTTAGACAGGCAAGGCGTTGCAGTTCCTGTAGATCATGTCAGTGACGAGCAAGATCGTGTACTGGGTTCGATCCCTAGCTCCGACATTAGCAATGTCGGTGAGTAATGGATGTTTTCCACATTTTGTCAAATGTTAACATCCGTCCGGACAGCCTTGGCTTTGGGTTTTTGGGTTGTTTACTATGTGTGGTGTGTTCGTATTTATATGTAATTAGTGTATATTTAAAGTAACTGTCTTTGAACATGGTTCAATTCGTGTATGTATCTTAATATTTCAACATTAATAAGTAGGTACTACTGCCACAATACCGGCAATTGCGAATGTGAGATTCAATTAAGATTGTGGATAACAATATGAACTATCCAGTTGAGCAAAATTTAGCAGGAGAGAAATATCACGAAACTTAAAACGATCGGGCTTGCTAACGCTTTAGTTTTTTTCACCTTTCTTTGTGTCTCTGAGACTTGGATGTTAGAAAGGCATAGAGATAACGTAGCTGATGGGAAAGAGCTTTTATGAGACCGTTCGCCCAACAGACATCTGTATAGATGACATAGTGGTGTCAGGTAAAAAAGACAATGTATTTCTTAAGGGTCTAAGATGATCCAACCACCCAACCAACCAACCAACCTTCTCGGTACACTTTGAAAATTGCCATGATAACTCGTTAGTTGATCCACTGAAATTCCAGCGTCTTCAAAGCGTACCGACAATGTTGGCTCCAGCAGATGAGCTCACCTTTACGAGTTCGCATGGCAATCTTCAAAGTGTACCGAGAAGGTCGGTTGGTTGATTGGATTGTCTTTAATCACTGAGAACCAAAATATTATCAAATTAATTCCTGCGAGAGCTATTATTTACCAGATTTTTCGTCAAAATTTTGTTTTACTGGGTGTTGCAATTTAAATGTCACGCAGTGTATAAACACAGTAGTAATCCATAAATTATTGTCTAGAAATACGTAAGTAATTATTTATGCCGTGATTTGATTGATTAATAATAAAACGTTGCATCAACGATGACTTAAAGAGAACTGATCGATACGACCGGTTAAAATGCCTACCACACAGTCCGCAAAAGCTATTAAAAGCTAATAACACTTCGCATTGCTCAAATCACTTAATGTATGCCTCCGAATTACTTTACAATTATTTTTATTGGGAGCTACTTATCATCTTTGACAGCTCTTGGAATAATCCATTGACCTCAGCGTTAAATAAAACAAAAGTAATTCTCAACCATATGTATAATTATAAAAACCATTAAAACGTAACGTAATTTTAATTGCAAATCATTTTTTATTTGTGCAAATGTACACAACATCTCTCTTATTGAACTGCTTTCTAATGACGTCGATGCTCAAATTCTTTTAGCATCTAAAATAACTTCAACTCTTAGTTTTTTTTTATGCTAAACCACCATTCTATAAAATATTTTTTTAAATATTGCAAAAACTTCTGCGAAATCGTGACATACAGAAATTGATTTTTCATTATACTTGTTGCTAAAATGACCAAAAGAGATATGCATAAACTTAAAATTAAATTGTTAAATAAAATACCTGTTTTGGGTAAAAAAATCAAATTAGAAGTTGTTGACGCATTTGTAAAAAATATCTATATGTTCAAATCGCTCTTCAACATTTTCAATATTAAACATGACAGTTACCTATTCACATAGATACATGTAACAATTATATTATTTTTAGTTACTTTGCCTCTGAAAGTTGGCAATCATTTTGAAAAATATCACTTAATAATATGATTGTTATCCTAAGCGTGTTCACAAATATTTAATATTTCAAACTTTTCGTCTTACGAGCAATATTTACGTTTAGTATTACGTTGAAAAGTCTAAACGATTTTCCTACATAAAATATTGAAGCTGCTGTCACCATTCCGTCATGTAATCCATCGATTGCTTTTATCAAGTAAATACACTAAAAATTTACTAATTCAAGAAATTTTATAACAGAGGGAAGATATATCAGTGGTTAGAGTTTAGCTTGCAAACTGGAGTATCTAGAGAAGCGAGTTCGAATCCTGCTGACTGCGAAATAATTTTAATAAATTATCCTCAAGAAGTGGTTTGGATTCAACTATATAGTAGGCGCCCTCGTTTCTCTTTATTTAATACAAAATCCTAAATTTCAAGAGTTACCTTAATGACTAGAAAGGCGTTTGAGAAGACAAACAATATAAAAAATAAATTATCGGTTTAAGGGCCAAGGACCAAAATTTTTATTTCGGTTGGCAACAGCAACTTTGTCATATGTACCATACTAAAAAAATCTGTCTTTCTACACTTTTGTATATTAACTAATCCACTTTAGCTAGCAGTCTTTACAATCGTGATTTTGGTTTGGGCTTAATAGATATGTGTTAAAGCATAATTTGAGGCTGTCCTAATGAAATGAAAAATCGCTCCATGCGCATAAAAGCCACGCCATTTCCTGTAAGTTTACTGGAAGGATAGATAATACTTTAACGAATATAACAATATTTGTGAATCATCACCATCATCATTAGCTCTACAGCCACATGTGGGCCATCTCTGTTCATCGCCATTCTTTGCCAATTAGTTGCTCCTATTATTCTGACCTCCTCATCCACCCCGTCTTTCCATCTCAGTCATGGCCGACTCCCCGTGTCGTGATCCTACTGGCTGTGCGTTTAAGATTTTTTTTGGTAGGCAGTGTCCATCGGCTCGTACTATGTGTCCTGTCCATCTAAATCGTGCAATCTTAATTGTTACAATGATGTTCTTGCCCTTGGCTACTTCTACATACCAAAAATTCTTCTTAAGATTTTGCGCTTGAATATCAACAGCAGATTTTCATCTGCTTTGCTAATTGTCCAAGTCTCAGATCTGTAAGTCAGGACAGGGATTATAAATTAACGTTTTCGTTTTCCATGATAAGACTATGATTTTTAAGGTGCTTGGACAGTCCATAGTAGCATTTGTTTTCAACCAGTCTTCTTAGTTCTTTTGATTTCTTGTGAAGTTGCGTTTTCATTGCTGACAGAAGATCCAAGGTGTATAAAGTTTTGTTCTGTGTCGAAATCGTATTTGTCTATCTTTACTTTTTGATCGACCACTGGGTTTCTGTTACTAGGCGTTGAGGCCATTATTTTAGTTTTCTTCTCATTTTTCCCATATTTCCGCCTCTGTTAAAAATGCTAAGAATATTTACTTGGCTTCATGTAGGGTCCGAGATACAATGTCTATGTCATCTTCATATGCTAGTAATTGCGTCGATTTGTTTAATATCGTGCCCCTGATGTCCAGATCTGAATCTTAGACGGCTTTATCTAGTGCAATATTAAATAATAGACATGCAAGTGCGACACCCTGTCTCAGGCCCTTGTTGATCTCAAATGTATTTGGCGTTTCGTTTTGGATTATAATTTTGCATATAACCCTAGACATTGTTGCCTTTACCAATCTTATCTACTTTGGTGGTATATTGAGTTCATATATTGTTTCATATAGCTCTGGTCTTACGATGCTATCGTATGCCGTTCTAAAATCAATGAATATATACCATATATACTTTGTGCATCTTTTGGTCAATAAATATATATATTTTTTTGTGTCTGAAGATAGCGACCCGGTCTAAAGTATATTTGTGGATAAACCCCAAAATTATCATTTGGTTATATACCACGGTAGCAAAACTCATGATCAACCTACGGGTCAGTGAACGGCGCGGCGGGTTAAGACGTTGCAATTACGAGTGATAATGCTGTTAAGTGGCCCTATACAGGCTTGTTTGTCTGTGCACGACATATAAAACATTCCTTCAGCTGCATTGGAAGTTCTTCTAAACCTACCACCACTGTACATATTTATCTAAGGAGAAGCTTGGTCGATGGTGCACAGCTTAAAGCAAAGCTCAACGCCGATAGGACGGCAAAACGGAATAGCACCAAAAATTACACATACACCATTTTACAAAAAATGCCCACAAATACTATAATCTCATTGTAACTTCCATAAAAATTTTCAAATTATCATATACCTGACAAGGAAGACTCTAAAAGCGATACCCCAATAACGGCACAAACAGACGAATTGCTCCAAGATAGGCAACGAGCAGTCCTAAAATAAAAATCCTGCTAAGTCTAAGAAGATATGACACAGTATTTCAGGTGCAAGTGGTTCCAATACACTGGTATACAATATAAATAATAAGTAACCAGTCGATTGCCATATTTTCGATAGTCAAGCAGCGCTAAAAGCAATCGGTTTTATGCAGGTTTTATGCGATTGTAGAATAATATGAGACTGCTCCTTATGGATCTAGGAATAAAGTGATCGTGGTGTAGTAACCAGTACGCAGGAAAAATAAAAAGACTGATAAATTAGCCAGCGAATGCGCGTCTAAGGTCTGAGTAGAGCGCGAACCCTTTTGTGGTGTGGCTGAGCTATATAAACGAGTGTCAATTAATAAATAAATCTTTGGATTGGTGGATGAGTTTGCCACGACAGAGATAGGTCAAAGAGTTCACAAAGAACGACCGACTAAATTTAAGGAAGATCTACTACGCCAAAATAGAAACGCCATTAAGATAATGGTGGGTCTTCTAACTGGACACTGTTGAAACATGAGTCCAACGGGCCTGGTAAAAGAAGCAATACGCAGATTCTGCTAAAAGGAAGAGGATACCGTAGTCCATGTGCTATGTCACCGTGAAGGCCTAGTTAGATCGAGATTCCAACTACTAGACGAGGAAGAGCCAAGAGCTGATAGTTACACTAAGGGGCCCTTATCAAGACTTTGGAGTCTGATATAAAGGACGAAATTGGGTAAGATTTTCTAAGGAAAACTGGAACAGGAGCACCATAATAGATCCACTGAGGGTTGCGATGGTTAAAGCCAATCAGCTAGTTCTTTCTTTTTAACTCTTTTCTGTATCTCAGAAATAAAGTATATTAGGTCCATAATTGGCTAATTTGGTTTTATGTGTTGAGTAACTCAATCAACATTACATTTCTAAATGCCTCTTTCGGAAGTTTCCTATCTACAGTCATTTTAATAGTAGTTGGATTAATCTACGCTAAGATCATGATTAGATTAGTGCGTAACAACACTTAACATAATCAGGATCTGGAAATTTTAAATTTCACTCCATGTCAAGAGCAACAGAGGAACCAAGTAGATCGGCTGTTGTGCTCTGCGACAGTTTGTAAGTAATGTGCCAGCAGTCATGTTTTATCTTAGAGGCACATAAATATCTTTAAAGTGACCTCCTGAACATTTAAAATTCTGGATTCAACGTACCTGGACTATGGGACATAGATTTAGATTTTCAAAACTGTGGAGACCAAAAATTGAAATAAAACTTGCTTTAAAAAACTCTGAGTTCACTAGTAACCAATTTCTAACTTATTTAACGAAATTAATCTGTTTGAATTTCAGGTAGAATATTCAACACTCTGTATAAATAAAGTTATACAATTTTTCAATACAATATTGACGTAATTTATAGTGACAGCTTTAAAAGTTAAGTTAATTAGTATGATATTTCGAGTAGGTTTAAATTCGGTACCGCAGTTTACACAGGGGAAAGTTGAGTAAATGAAAATAAATATTTCCACAGTTTCTGTGTTGCGCTGTTCTATTAATAAAATAATGGATATTTCTATTGGAAGTTGCCAGTATGTAATATGATTCTCTATTAAGTAGATACATTTTTTGAGTTGTACTTTTTCATTGACTCACTTTTGTGCTGTGTATATTAAATGCACAGCTACATGAATATATTTATATTATATTCAATATCTACTATGTACCACGAAAAAAAAAAAAAAAAACAAACAAAATTGTAATAAAGCTTTGAGAAAAAAACTGATTAAATTTCCCAAACGTCAACAAATTACAGTATCTTTATCTTCTTCTTCATATCAACTGTTAAAAAACGTTATAAAACTGTTATTACTTGTTAAAAAAACTTTAAAGTCAGAGGCGTATAATATAATATGTGACGACGAAAGCAAATCAGAACAACTCAGATACGTCCACCAAACTCTAGAGAAAATTGGGTACGAACAAAGGGATATACAACGAATTATCAACAACAGGAGATGAACAAGAGAAAAACAGAAACAACCTACTACTTATACGTGTATCTCCTATTGGTGCTCTCTAAATGGCATCAGCGTCAATCCGAGCAAAACAGTTACTGTTCCGTTTACCAAAAGGAGAACACTAAGTTTAAGAGCTCCTATGCTAAATGGAACAGTGCTGAATTTTTCCAATGAAGTTAAATATCTAGGAATAATCCTGGATCAAAGACTTACTTGGAACTCACACCTAGAAAAAACACTTACCAAAGCCACTGCGGCTAGGTGGACGTGCCGTAGGCTGTTTGGTAAGACTTGTGGTCTAAAACCGAGAATGATCTACTGGTCCTACCTATCAGTTATGGTCACCATGGTCACCCTATGCATCATGTGTGTGGTGGCCAAAAACTGAAGAAAAATTAACACAAGGAAAGTTGCAGAAGTTGCAACGCCTTGCCTGCTTAAGGATTACAGGAGCAATGTGCTCCTGTCCCACAGCAGCTCTGGAGATAATGCTAGACTTGCTTCCTCTACATCTGTATCTAAGGAAGGAGGCAACACTTAGTACCCTAATGTTGCAGCAGGTACTCTCTTCCAAACCAGGAGACCCGGTTGGTCATATGAGGATTCTAGAAACAATTAAGCTGGAATCCGTGACCAAACCCACTGACTCTATGTCATTTAAGCGGGACTTTAACTGACCATTTGATGTGCTAATCGAGAGCTGCCAGACAAACAAAATCGAAGTCCCGCAGTTGGAGAAGGTTTCACTCATCTGGTACACATATGGATCGAAAATGACTGAAGAGGTTGGCGCGGGCGTAGCGGGGCGTAACTGCAGGCTATCTAGAGCCCTAGGCAAGACCCCAACCATCTTCTAAGCAGAAATCTATGCTATAAACCTATGTGTCCAGGAATGCATAAATAAAGGCATTCGAAGGGCAAAGATCTATATACTCTCAGACAGCCAGGCAGCGTTAAAATCTCCCAGATCCTTCACCTTTGAGTCTAAAATTGCCTGAGGCAAGCAATGTGGACTAAATACCTCCACTATTTAATTCGCGTAAAAAAACAACATGCGTGTATAAAACACCTTCAAGAGATCTGTATAAATCACACATTCGAATGTACACACATACTGCACATGAGCTATACAACAAAATTTTGTAACTGTAGGTCTTTCCTGAAAAGAAAACCATTATGTCTTTATGTAATCTGCTCCTGAGCATGAGAGTAAAATGATTCATGTGGTGCTATGTCAAATACTCAAGCTTTGCGAATAACAGTTGTTGGCTATTAGTTATCAATTTCATTTCTGTAAGGTTTTAAGTATAGAAAATATGTACGAGGAAGTCTCCACATTTTGGGAAAAAAAATTAAGAATAAATTAAAGATAACAATAACTAGTTACAAAAGAACTTAGGGACAGTTCGTTACAACGGAGACAAGAATAATATCTCGACTTTTAGTGAGCTTAGGTTTAAGTGATTTTAACACCGAATGATTTTTCTAATTCTGCGATAATAAATAGAGCACAACACATATGCTCTACTTGCTCGAGAATAGGGAGGTAATTGTTTTTGTCAATATAGTTGTCACCACGTTCATGTTCATGTCGCTTTTTTGCACTTCACGGTAAAAGCTTTATAGTAAATTTTGGACTTTTCTTACAACCACTTAGCCATAATTCGTCTATGCCATAATTTTATATTGTGTCATGTTTCTTTAGTTGCTCATTTTTTCAGGAAATTGATGAAAAACTACGTTCTTGACATAAAAAAAGAATTAAAAACAATTAGGAAGAGTCTCTGATGAAAAATATATAATCAATTTCTGTTGATTATGAATTTTTGCTTTACTATTAACAATTTCCATATACCACACGGACTACTTAGATCCAAAATGACAAATAGAAAATACAAAGTTTCTTCTTCATTAATTTTTTTGCATTCAGGACATGCCCAACTTTCCCCTAGTGTTATATATCATTTATAGGTGTAAACGTGGGTATGACATCATGTAGCCAACGGTAACAACTGCTCATTGTTATATACCAGTTAACAAATGAGAAGGAAATGTATTTTATGTTTGCCGTGTCCTTATTTCATGTATCTAATATGAGGATACCTGTTTTTATTACCAATATACATTTTACCTGCAATAAATAAATGTGGTCTGTTTAGCATACACATTTACTAAACCTATAAGGAAAACAGATTTCTCGTATACAACAATACAACAATTGCAATAATACTGAGAAATGCATAAATGTCATTATTTTATTCTACAATATTACGTTTTGGAAATGCTACAGCGGATGTATGCTGATATATATTATCAAGTAGGTCAATCGTCTAACTTCTTATTTTAAGAATGACTGAATATAAAATATCTGATGGGACCAGTACATTTCTTATTCGAAAATGTTTCTTTGTAAAGGTTTAAACTTTGTTAATTGTCTTACAAGGCAATCTCGACGACCCTCTTATGTCCAGGATTTGTCTGAGAATGGTCTATGCAATGAAGCATTATAAGACGACTTTTTTGTAAATATTTCGTGCCAAGACGAGATTACCTTCCCCCTCCTGTTTTAGAGGGTGCTGAACACAATGCAAGTGGTGGAAGAAGTTTTTGACCGCCGAAACCTCCCGAAATGATGAAAAACCACCCCTTTTATGGATCGCTTTATGGTTTCATACATAAACGTGTCTGGGGAGTGATTTATCGACGGCTGATTCCACTTACAGAGTAAGTGGAATCAGCAGGCCTAGAGGGTTGATTAAACTATCCCGAGGGGTGGAAAATCATTTTTTTTTCAAATAATTCGGTTCAACCGCGTATCCTCCAGTTTCCGATGTTGCAGTTGTTTAAAATTAGGGTTAACATGTACTGGTTTCTGTAAAAAACGGGGGAGGGCGTATTGACGATCCAAAGTGTAGTTAATGAATTTAAAACCTCTTGGAAGGGTTGAATCCCCGAGGTCGCTGCCACCTTCCCCTCCGTGAAAAATGAAAGGATTAGCACAGGAATAACGATCATGTGTCGAAAAAACTGTAAATTCTGGATAGCATGCTTTCTGGTGAGTGAGGGGTGGTTTCTGCACTTTTGAGGGATGAGGAGGGGTTGGAGCTAAAAACGAATATTTTTCCTGTGATCAGTGACCCCGAAAACGGGAAGATACGCGTTTGAATCAAATCATTAAAAAAAAATCCAGGAGGGTCTAATCAACTCACTAGGCCTGCTGTCTAAATTCCACTTATTCTATTTCATGTTATTTAAATATGAAAACATAAAGGGATCCATGAAAGTGGTGGTTTTTGGCCATTTCAGGGGGTTGCTGAGGTCAAAAACTTCTCCCACCACTTGCATCGTGCTCAGCACTCTCGAAAATGGAGGGGGGGGGGAATCTCGTCTTTGCATGAAATATTTACACTATTTCTGCCTTCATTACATAGACTAGAAAGGGAATGGGTTCGTACAGTTTATAATAGAATCTGAACCCCTCTTGGGGATAATTTTTAATGAAATATACGCTAGACGATTAGCGGTGAAGAGAATGCCTTCTTAAGCACCGAGATGGTGGTGTTTCCAAGGAATTGATTAGGAAGAGCTTTGATCAGGCACGGCAAACGTGACAGATGTCGTAATGATGTCAAATGTACTACGCAGAAATGGGTCTCAAAACGTCTACTAAGTGAATATAAAGAAGAAGAAGAAAAAGAGGCTGAAATGGAAGTAGAGGAAGTAGTGGAAGAAGAGGAAAACATTGAAGAAGAGGGAGGAGAGGAAGAAAAAGATTTCGCAAATGGAATTCAAACCCCTTTCACTAGGTACGTTCAGAATGATAGATAAATCAGATAATTCAATTCCATTTAAAACAAATTTATCAACAGTTAAATAATCGGAACAATTTTCCTTTCCGCCACCGGCTGTTGCTCAGAACCTCATAATATTTTTCCTACATCAAAAATAAATCATACAATTTTAGAGACAAAAAATCGAGGATTTTGGAGAGGAGCCATATCGATAAAGTCAGCGAAGCCCCAGATAAACAATTTTTTAGGATGAAGGTAACTTAAGCATTTTTAAAATAAAGAAGAACTTGTTGTTTCAGGTTGCAACAATTGTGGGCATCCGTGGATCATGCCATAGAGACGAATGGTTAAATGAAAGTTAATGACGTCGAAGATTTAGAAAAGTATCCGCACTGTAAAAATTTCAGACATCAAAACTTACAACAAGCGATCACATCTTCGATAACAAAATGCTTTACAACAAAAATGTGATGCTATGATCAACAACCGCAACTACTCGTTGCTTGTTTTTGTATTACAGAAATGCTCTTATCAAGCAAGTGGGTATGAATTCCATGAGAAAAATACCCACTCTAATTGCAGAATATTTAAAATTACTCTACCCAAAATCGTTTACTGGTCCATTATTTTCGGAGGTCTTCCGCCACCATCTTGGCAGAATCAGGAGTGGATTCACTAAGCCTTAAGCACCTTCTCTACTGTGTCAGAAGGTTACATTGAGGATTCAGCCAACAACAAAATTTCGATCGCAAAGAAGATATATCCTGAAGGAAGTAGCAGTAGTAATAAATTGCCTCAAAAATGCTAAAAAATAATAGAACCAGAACTAGTTCGTAGGGAAACATCAGGACGGCTATTCTGTAATTTCAGTGAAAATGAGCATTTGTCATGAGAGGAAAGAGCTCACGTTCTCTTCCCAGTTTATGCATAAACACTATTCTCTAAACACAGTGGTCACGCGTTGATGTGATGTGATCTCTCCAGGGTTAGCAGCATTTGCTCCCACATTTCAGCCAATAGGAGAGTCACAACATCACGGTCGAGGATCACATGCAGTACAGTGGGAAATGAAATAAATTCATCCTGCCAAAATGATGGGCATGCAATATTGTAAAATTAATGTGAGTTAAAAAAATGTAACAATTCGTGTTGAACTAGGCTAGGTTAGGCTAGCATAAATGTGGTTATAACTTATATAATATCCCCAGCAAGTCCTTTTGTTCACTCGAAGTTGAGATTCTTCTTGAGCATTTTCTTAGGCAGTCTGAAGATCTCTTAATACCTCATTGGCAATAGGTGCATCGGCAATATCCATCCTCCTTTAATCCCTACACTTATGTATCACATTTTTTTTATCGATTGCTATTCAAGAAACGTTAACTTTGAGTCGCAAAGAAAAATCACAAAACGTCACTTTTGATAAATATTGTAGAAAAAAAATTACAATATATGTGGCAGTTTCATTTTTTCGGCTTCTTGAAATAAGTTTTTGGTTGATGATAAATGTAATAAGATTAACTTTCCCTGAATAATATTATCGGACCCAGTGGTTTTCATTTCAAAAGTAATAACTAAAATCATACCGGGATATCTCTTGCTCTCCTGCCCAGGCAGCAAGGTGACGTCATTATGACGTCGTTTTTTCGGCATTAATTACCTCAATTTCACCTTCAGCATGACGTAAAAATGACGTGAAAAAGACGGCACAATGTCACAGCCCAATGACGTCATATATATGACGCCAATATGACGTATTGGTAATCAATTTCAATTTTGCGATAAGGGATGCAAACCTCTCATTATAATATTTTTCCACAATTATTAATAAAGTTCTTGACGAAAAAAAAACCGGAATGTGCAGGGATCGAACCGCGGACCTCTTGACTCGTCTCAACTCACTGAACCATTGAACATCTTTATTTAAATATGTTTAAAAGCTGTATACCTAGTTAGAAATAGTAAAACAAAATTATTATTATTATGTGGAACTAGTCACTAAATACTTCCATTTATTTTTATTTTATAATGATTTATTTAAATTAAAATTTCATATTGCAAAATATATTCGGCAACTATGTCAAAACATACTGATGTTTCTATATGTACGTTTTTATTGTAATAATATTATATTATGATTGGTCAAAGATCTCTCTATATATATAGTGAATATATGAATATATATAGTGAACCAAATGAACAATTTTGACGTCAGAATGACGTCATTTTAATGACGTCAAAATAATGACCTAAAAGAAACGTGTATTTGACGTCTTCATGATGACGTCAGAAGTACGTTTTAAAGGGACAATGACGTCGGCGACCAAAAATCACCTTTAAAAGACGTCATAATGACGTCACCCTGCTACCTGGGTGGACCTCTCCGAAGCATTTCTGTCATCAGATCCCGATGTTTTAAAAAAATAATATCCAAATGTTATCCAGTTATGTTATAAATTATTATTGTCAGAATATTATTACAATTCATGTCGAGTTATTTCTACATCCAAAAGTTTTAATTTCAGTCTTGTGATTGGATTGGTCGTATTTTGTAACGAAAATAATTTATTAACCTGCTAATATACCATAATTATGGAAGACCGAAAGAAACTGAGTCTTGTAATAAAAAATACATACTTTATGTCTTAATAGACTGGTTTAAGCTATAAATTAAAGCTGAATAACTTTACGGCATCTTTAAATAGTAATTGGTTATAATTAGTTCACTTCAAGGATGGGGTCATGTTTTATGGCTATGCTTTGGTCAATTTTATGACATTTACATAAGGAATCTCATTGTTAACATTAAAAATTAATAATGGTATGTTTAATTTATTGACGTAAACTAAACGTAAATCCTCTGCGATCATTATAATTTTGTGGTGACTGATATTTCACAAGTTTTCTTGTATACTCCACTGCATTGATAATTATTTATATCTTTGGTAATTATTAGTCACACTAAACCCTCTGAGCCGAATTTTTAATTTCTGAAATTTGATCTTCCACCACTATAATTTAATAATGTTCTAGATGACAACCAATAGTTATGTATGAGACAAAAACATTCTCATATTTTCAATTTTTGAGATATTTGCCATTGCCATATAAGCCAAATTCATTTCAGCTGCCCAGCTTTACCAAGTGCAGATGGAAGTGGCAAAATGCATTCATCTTGACGTCACTGAAGTTCCGAACTCAAAACTATTCTATTCATTTGCCTCAATAGCAACAGATTAACAATAATAATTGATTCGATGACTTTTTATTATGCCAAAAATTGCCAATACTATATGAAACGTAGTACAGATATATATCAACCACCACGAAGGACATAAGAATGGAAAAATATCAAGGTAACTCAAGAATACCCGACTGTAGAGCAGGTTAAACTTTGAAAGATAAGGGAGGTATCTTGGGTGAAGCAATATATCACCTGCGCAGTGAAAAGAATGACAGCTCAGCTGCTCTAAGCGCTGAGGCAGCTGAAAAGAATTTGCTATGGTTAGGTTTGTTCGCGTAGTCACACGGTCTACAGACAATCTGTAAAATTTAGGGATTAATCGACTTACCTGTAAGGAAGGTTAATCCTAATTTTCCGAGCTTTTACGGACAATGTTTCTATAAAAAAATACATATGGCAGATAATTCCAGTAAGAAAACAAAATAATCTGCAAATTGTGATCAGATTTATATTTTGTAGATATTTTATTACTTTAAGAGCATCGCATGTTGCTCAGACTATTTTATGTTGGAACGCCTGTTACGTATTTCTAGTGCGTATGCATGAAAATCAGGATAGAGAATCGTTTTTATATGAAAAAGTACCAAGCTAGGCGGGAGCAACGCATGTTGTCCAGAACTATTTATTTGTAACGCGTGTTACATAGTTCAGGTGCCTATGAAAATAAAGAGCAACGAGTGTTGTCTTGGAACTATTTATATTATAACGCGTGTTATATAGTTCAGGTACCTATCAAAATAAAGAGCTATGCATGTCGTCTAAGCACTATTTTAAATTCTAATGAGCAACGAGTGTTGTCTTCGAACTATTTATATTATAACGTGTGTTATATAGTTCAGGTACCTATCAAAATAAAGAGCAATGCATGTTGTTTAAGCACTATTTTAAATTCTAACCAGCAAAGAGTGTTGTCTTGGAACTATTTATATTATAACGCGTGTTATATAGTTCAGGTACCTATCAAAATAAAGAGCAATGCATGTTGTCTAGGTCAATATATATCTGATCCAATACTGAGAATTTTTATTTTGAAATAAAACGTATATTGAATATTTCCTAGCTGAACTATTGGAATCGGGCGACTTTTTATGACTAGTTTCTTTTTCAACTGTATGTATTTACGCTTTTTTCCTGAATTAGGCGATACACTTTCCTTGAATTAGGCGATACACTTTTCCTTTTTGGCATTATTACCTTTCACCCACTAAATATTTTACTTAAAACTATTCACTTTAAATAAGTAAAACCGAACAATAAATTAACGTTCACTCGATGAGCACGAAAAACGGAATGGAGACCTGTTGCGAGTCCAGCCCAGTGTGATAAGTTTTTCTTTCTTTGAACGTTCGTGTTGGTGAGTGAGTCAGACGGAAACTACAGGGTGTATATGTATTTGTAATTATATCGAGGACAAGCGAAGGAAAATTAAATTTATTCAGTTCAAATATACGTGTAAATCGTTAAAAAGTAACTGAATAAAATGATTTCAGTTGATTTGTGTTTTATTTACCAGTATAAAGTAAGCGTTGTTGGCACTTGGCCCGGAAAATACACCTATAGACGGGCCACGTCTACGCAGAGTTGGGTTGAGGCCATTCTTATTACCAGCAGCGAGAGCCACATGGAGAATGCTATAGGAATATTAGAATGAAAGTGCAGGTGTTTGTGAGATGCGTTGTCACAATGTTTCGTGATTTAGAGTGTGTATGCTCCTATATTTATGTTTTTGCTTTTAGAGCTTTTCTTCTTCTGAGTCTTCTGTTTTCTTCGTTTCAGATTCTGGTAGAGCTTATATATTTGCGATTGCTACTTGGGATTCCTTTATTTTTCTCTTGCCTTTCCTTGCCGTTGTTGTTGCCTACTTGTAGCCTATTTTTGGTTTATTGTTGTTCATTATTAGTGCTTTCTTCAAATGTTATGTTGCTTTCCTTCTTTGGACATGTCTCCAGTACTTCATTGCTTATGATTCTATATTTTTTTGTTATTGTTTTCCCTCCTGTTAATGCTGATGTTTTCTGTTGTTTCCTTAGCCCTATTTACGAGTTGTTGGATAATGTCCTTTTCAGCTCTTCTAAGACTTTTTTTGGCTTTTGGTGGTGTTCGGATGATTTTCCATTGATCTGCCTTTGATAAATAATTATTGTCTGGTAGTCTGGGGGTTTGCCCAATGTGTTTCTCTAGTTATTTAAGCTGAAGCTGTACATAGTATTTATATCCTAAGCTGCTTAGTTGTATTCTTCTGTGACCAACTATACTCTCTGTGGTAAGTTGACCTTTGGAAGGGGTACTTGTGTGATTGTGTGCCAATCCGTAGGTAGAAAGAGGTGTGATTTCCATCCAGTCGCTGGTAATGATTTCTAGGGTTTGCTCCATTAGCTCTTTCCGGTTCATAGTGCATTCATTTGTTATTTTATCTTTTCCAAATCCAGTATGTCTTATAGCTTTAGTCACTATTTCTAGCAGTTTGATGGTATCTTGTCAAAGGATCAGTCCGTTGTTTCTCTAATAACTCTGTTATTTCTTTCTTTGCGTTACCTTCTTCTTCCACTTCCGTGGTCTAATGGTGTCTTCTAGTGTGCGTATTATTGTCCTTTCTATATTTTCCAGACGCCTAAAGGTTTGATTCTGTCGTTGTCTTGCTGATAGAGTTTCTATGTTTTAAAGAGTTCACTGAATTTTTTCTTCTTATGGCTTCTTGCAGCTTTTCTTTTTTCTTTCCTTTTTCTTTCCTTTTTCTTTTTTATTTCCTTTTTCTTTATCTCTTCTTTTTTCAATATAATAATGAAAAACTGAAAGAAGCATTATATTTATTTTAGTTCTTTATTATATTCCGCATCCATTGTCATTTGTCTATGGTCTTCATCATTTTAGCCATTCATTAATGCTAATTGTTTGTTTCTTCTTAGGCTCATAGGTGGCTTCTCTCTTTTTAACATTCCTGTTGTAGTAATTTATATTTTGAAGATCTTTGGTGTCCAGTCTATTTTTAACCCTGTTAGTTGTTTTTATATTTTCTCTCGGTATTTCTTCTGATATTATTCGTACTGTAGTAGGGAAATAGTCCAGGTATTTTGCTATTTTCGTTTGTTCAATACTTCCTCTTTTTTGTATTTGTAATTTCTCGTATAGTATATTGTGATCTGTGTTGGCTTCTGATGTCCTTTTTGCTTTAATATTTTCGAACCATGTCTTATCTACCGACCCATCATGATATGATGTATTTGCGAAATTGAGCTACCATTTCTCCAGATTTGACTTTTGCTCCATGTAGCCCATATTGTTAATTCATATATATGTGCTAGGTTCTTCAGTTAGTTTTTTCAAATAATCTATTCCTATTTTGTGTTTTATTTCAAATGAAATTGGAAAGCACTTTTTACGTAATTTCTATTATCATAAAAAAAAACCGCTGCCCAAGGATCACTACTTCCACATCCATATTTTCTATCCAAGTCACTCACAACGAAAAAATTTTGTATGTGAAAATAATTGTTTATGGAACTTTAATAATATAATATTTGAAATCCTCTACCCCAAAAACCCATAAAACGATACCCTACATCGGTAATGGGGTGGGGGGTGGTGGTAGTGGGGTGTGGATGAAGTAAAAAAATATTTTGAGGTTTCTGGTTCCTGTACATACACTAAGTCACAATTTTTTTTCGTCTCCTTTAATAAGGGGGTGGGGGTGGTAATGGGGGTGGCTAATGCCAAAATTTTTTTGAGACCTTAGCTTCTCTTGCATATACTAAATACCAATTTTATGGACTCTTACCTGCTTGATTGACCTATTTACCCCAAATTTAACCCAATTTACCCCCCAACCCTTCGACGGAACAAGTTGAAAATAAATCTAGTTCTAGATCTCGTTAAAGTACATATGTGTACCAAATTTCAAGTCAATATCTTAAACGGTTCCAGAGTAAACGTGCGCACAAAAAAAAGTTACAGACAGACAGATCGACAGACAGACAGAAAATTTTTTTTTCGCTCAAACTTAAAATCTCGACGTTTCATTACATTTTAAGCCTATTTGGACAATAAAAATTTTTAAAAATTTTTTTGTCGTCCACTGGACGTGGAAGTAATATGCCCGGTTAGAAATGCTTAATTACTTACACATCCAGTGAAAGTATGGTAACGACAAAAAATTTTTAAAACATTTTTATTGTTCAAATAGGTTTAGAATGTCATGAAACGTTGAGATTTTAGGTTTGAGCAAAAAAAAAATCCTGTCTGTCTGTCTGTCTGTAACTTTTTTGTGCGCACGTTTACTCTGGAACCGTTTAAGATATTAACTTAAAATTTGGTACACATATGTACTTTAACGAGATCTGGAATTAGATTATATTTTCATCTTGCTCCGTCCAAGGGTTGGGGGGTAAATTGGGCTAAATTTGGGGTAAATACGTAAATCAAGCAGGTAAGAGTCCATAAAATTGGTATTTAGTATATAAAAGAGAAGCTAAGGTCCTAAAAGCCACCCCCATTACCACCCCATTATTACAATTGATGAACAAAAATGTAATTTAGTGTGTACAAGAACCAAGAACATCAAAATATTTTTTTACTTCATCCACCGCCGTCGTAAAATTTTAACCGTTCGCGAACATCCGGCTAATTTATGAAAAAAATGAAAGTAGACAGTGTAGGGAAAACGAAACTGCTTGTCAGCCTAGGCAAATCCTGGCACGATTGCTATTAATGAACTGATTCAACTTAAATAATTAATATTTTGCATCTGTTACGTAACATCCGGATGCAATTTACAGAATTGGCAGAGAAATGCATGCACTTTAACAATATCTTTGTCAATCTGTTCAGAAAATGGTCAGCTTGTGTAAAGGTGGCAAACCGGATTTTTTTGAGAAACAGCACATCAACTGCTTCTTAAAGCATTTATTACATAAAGCATGGGTATGGGGAAAACAACTACAAAAAAAATCAGCACCTCTAGGCTATAATAATTACCTTTGAAGGAAAGTTCCTATTTTACAAAAGATATGCAGTTGACACACCCACCTTTGAAAAAAAAATAGATGAAATTTTAAAAAATCACAGAATTTCAGTTCCATAAAAATATCAGATTTTCATATGATTATATATTACCTATTTGATGAACGCTATACATCATTGAACTGAACTGAACTGAACTGATATATTTATCAAGAGATATACATATATTATATCTTAATATTGCAAAAGTAATGAACATGAATTATTAAATTTGTGTCTAAATAATTAATTCATCTAATGCATCTATAATTATGGATCGTAATTAATCACAGTATTTATTAATTAAAAATAATATAAAATTAATAAATGGGTATCAGGATAAGAAAACTTATTGCAATTAGTCCAGAAAGGTTAATTATGATGCAAATTATACTTCAGAGGACTAGACTGCGGCAATTTTTAATAAGTGTCATTTATTTCCTACTTAAAGCCACTCCTAACTCATCCCCAGGGCACTATATTGTTATTACCAATAATATTTTGCAATTGTCAGAGAGAGAGAAAGTAACTTTGTAAAACAGGCTCATTAATTTGTCAGGTAACTGTAATATTTGATCGTATATTTTGCCGACTACTGATATAGAAACAACTATAAACTTAGACTTTTAACTTTTAAAAGATATCCAGTCATAGTTTTCAATGAAAATTATTCTTATTTCTATATGCCCACTGCTTAAATAAACAGGTTTCTCTGTGTAGCTTTGTGCAAAAATTGGTACTATTACCACCAGGTCATTAAACTGCATGGGAATGAAGTGACAAGCAGAAAACATTGCTATAGTCGGAAAATGTTGAAATCATGGTTTCTAAATTTTTCCGGATTTGACATAATTAATAATTGTTCATGTTAATCCATAGGAAGTTAAAAACGATAATTTGTCCGTAGCAGAGAATATTGCCAATGAACATGAGATTAAGAAATGAAAGAACATTTTTTTTTCCTTCTATATATGGCCTTACATGCGCAGTGTTTTGGCCACGAACATATTAAAACATATATAGTTTTTTAAGTAAAAAGTAATTAACAAATAATAGATATAGATAAAATTATTATGACCGATTATTATAATATATGAAAAAAACGAAAGAACATATAATTATTATTTTGTATTCTCATTTCAATTTGAGGGTAATAATGACAAAGCGCAAGTGAGGAACCTCTAGAAACGGCAAAACAAAGTGGTTATAATCCATTATGATGATACTATACTATAACTTGTGTTATAGATTGAGTACTTAGTTGATTTTGTGATTGATGGCTGTGTTGTACTATCATGCAAAAACAACAGGAAAAGAATAAAAGGCGCTTCCTCCCCACAAGAACATAAGCAAATTTTTAAATTACCTAAAAAAAAGAAAATATTCGATCTGAAAAGATAGAAAAAAAGAAGATTTTATTTATTTCAATTAAAATCTGAAAAATTTAAAACTTAAAGAAATTCATAAACGAATTATATTTTATACGCGCAAAATGTATTTCATCATTCCAGTTCTTATTAAAAATGTCAAAGAATCCGGTAACTTAACTAGAACAAAAATGAGTGATTAAAGCTGCCCCTCCATTTACTTTTAATTTTTTTTCTCAGAAAGATTGTGCTCCAATGTAATTAGCTAGTGCCCTATTCGTTTTCGAGTTACTAAATAATGAAGGTGGACGGGCGGGGGGGAGGGTTAACACTTTCTTGCTCACATTCACAAAAAAATTGCAAAAATAGTCAAATTATAGATAGTATAAAAGCTAGCCGTACTATGGGTATATACAGAATTGAGTTCACAAGTGAGAACCTGTGATTCCTGAGGACATATTGGGTTCATACAACCCAACTTACCTCAGTCGAAAAATGCATCCTTGAGGAACACGATTTTTTTTAAATAACTTCCGTTATATAGAAGATACAATTTTCAAAATTTGATGGGTGCTCGATGTATACTTGACATCGATCAAATATCTTTCTTTCTCAACATTTCGTCACAATATTTAATATTCGACTGGCTGTAATTTTTTAATCATTCTGTAAAACTACTGAATATTTGAACATTTTTACAGAGCACTGAAAGGGTTGCCAAAAGATACTCTTCGAAATTTTTGTAATATCAATCAAAATACCAAAAATCATCGTAATTTCCTCTCATAATTATTCTCAAGGAAAAAAATATAAAAATTATACAGGGTGCTACATCATAAAAAAATGTATACAAAACGTGATAGATAATATATCATATGTAGTTAACACAACTGTCAGGGGAAAAAAATATGGAAAATACACAAGGTAGTCATTATGAAACATAATTATGTTGGATATAATATTTGGATTGAAGACAATTACCTAGGAAGAAATGTGTTATACTTTTAGTGAACTGTATACGGTGTGGTCACTATAAAAAATAACTAATTAAGAAATGCCAGAGGAAAGTCATATTTGAATTGTAGTTGTCACCATTGCTAGGAAGAAAACCTGGTACACTTTTAATTAAAAAAAATTCAAAAATAGTCATCCTATAGAAAAGATAACGAATAATGACCATAGCTTTTAGTTAAAAATAATATACAGGGTCGTCATCCAACAGAGAAGAAAATGACTAAAGAATGCAAACTGTGCATTTTTAATAAGGCTGTGCACCAGAGAGAGAAGTTTTGGGTAAATACCATTAACGATTTTTTTTATCACATTAACAGAAAAAAATTCAAATTCAACAACAACTGCCCTTTTGCGCCCGGAATAAAATATCTGGGGTACTTTCTGGGGCCGCCGGCCGTACTAATAAGAATATATTAGGGGAGAGGAAGTTTTCATCTTGAAAAATTTTTTGTTTGTTAAAAATTTTAAAGGAGAACTTGTTGAACCCTTTAAATTAAAGTTAGTGAACTAACCCGTAATGCGTTATTAGTTATTAAAACCGCAGGCGGCTGAATATGGCAGTCACATTATAATAAGAATTTGAAGCATTTTTTTTATATAAAAAAAGAAAATGTGTTGTTGGTAGTGTGAAAATAATTTATATTATGTTTCTCTATTTAGCAACTAATACTAGAGGGGAAATGAAAAAAACTGTTAGTGATCAGCAATATTAATTATTACAATTATTATTATATTGGAAAAGGTCTAACTTACACAGGAATCAAAATATTTTATTTAAAAGGAGTCTATTTTAATTGACATCTTAAACTTTTACCCTTAATGCACTCATTTGAAAATAATTTGTAAATTCAGTCAATCTAAATTGAGTAAGAAATTATGCGAATGTAGAATTTACATCAAATTGAAACGAAAAGTAATGTCTGGTTTCTGTAGTTTAAGCATACATCGTACCCGCTGGTTCCAGCCGTCTTTTTTTTGTGTGAGAGGGGAAATCATCATGGACACCCGTCGCTTAGAGTCTATCGCGAATGGGTAGTGCTGGACTCCAACCAGCTAAAACCTCTCTTCAATGATTCCTGTTAGCCTGGGGCTGCCTTCGCTTTTCATCGGACCCACAGGTCATTTAAGTTTGTCGGTGCTAATTGGCATTTCTCCATGGGTTCAAACCCATCTCTCTTTGCGCCTCTTCCTTATTTTTGATAATGCGGGTTATTCCCTCCTCCGCCCTTCTCCAGTTCTCTTCCGTTTCTAGCATCCTCTCTACCATATCTTCCGGAGAAAATAATGACGCCCCACCGTCTTGTCTCTCTTCCCTCCATCTGTTGCATGCAAACACGGTGTGCTCCACGTCATCGACTTCTCCACAGTATGCACACTCTCTGCTGTCAGTCTTGCCAATACCATGCATGAAGCACCCATGTCCGCTAAGGGCTTGGGTGAGGTAATAGCCTACCTCACCATGCCTCCTTTGCATCCACGCTTTGATGTTCGGGATGAGGCGTCTCGTCCACCTTCCCTTATCTGCAGTATCCCACCGCCATCTTTCAAGCAGCCTGTCCCTCGTCTCTGCTCTCCCGGCTCCTTGAAAGATTCCCAGACATTCTCTGGCCATCAGTTCCAAAGGGGGATCCCCGCCACTACCAACGCCAACTCGTACGAAATCGTTTTATATGCACTGCATACCTTTAGTGCGGCACATCGCTGGATCATAGCCATCCTTCCCCTCGTTCTATCCAGCTTCATCGCACTTTCCCAGACTGGAGCTGCATTCTAGAGGATAGAGTGCACGACGCTGCACAGCAGTCTCCTGAGAAAAAAAGTTTAAAAAACAAGTAGTTGGGCCAACTTTATTCACTCAAGGAAAATTGTTAAATCTCGCAGCATTTTTCTTAAGGCACTGCACTTTCTTTCCTTTAAAGAGTAGATGAGAGTTCCAAAACATATACCGACAAGGCGTTCGTGGGTGTTTGGGGGCAACACATTAAAAAACGGGACAAATAACTTTTGTTGCGCTTTTTTGTGTTTTCCCTTAGTAATAACTTTATTTCTTATGAATGGTTTTTAAATGGATTCCATGGATTTGACCGAATTTGTGCCAGTTTGTACTTCTGGATTACGCTGATCGAAAGTTTTCATTGACATAGCTCTAGCCTCTGTGTCATTGTCGATGCAGAGTAGCTCCAAAATTAGTAATTGTATGATTTTCTATATGCTTGTCATATTTCCTCTTAGCGTTATCCACCATCAATGTCGATGACGAGGCAGGAAGCTGATCCCTTTTTGTATACGTTAGTGTACATATTACATACGCTTAATGTTTATTTCATGCCACATTGTCAAGAGCCCTACCCGAAACGGGGTACGTGGGCATTTAATGCTGTCTTGTCTTCTCGATAAGTTGCCGCAAATTCAGCAATTGCTTTCTTTGTACCATATTTTTAACGGACCCCTGCTTGCTCAGGAAGTATTTATCAAGACAAGTAATGCTGAAATGTGGGTTCAATACCATACAGAATTATTTTACTGGCGTGTGATGATTCCAAAAACCTATCGCTATCACAGGCATATGACGCTCACTTCTTATGTAGTGGTACGAAGATTAGGTTCTCCAATCATCATTCCAGATTTTTGTTTCTCATATTTCTTGGAAGGCGTCTCACTCAATCTTCACCAACTAACATAAGCGCCTCGACTATGATAATGTCAGCTGCTTTGCCAATTTTAAGATTTTGTGTGGCTCCCTCCAATTTTGGTTTTAGAATTGCGGATTCGCGTTGATAATTCTGCTGCCAGTCACCTTCTGCTTCAGCACGGTCACCATAGAAAAGCTTTCCACAGTATTGGCGTCAAACCTCAGTAATCTGGGACCTAAAGTTCTTAGAGTATCGGTGGTGTTATTAATTGACCACGTTTCTGGTTTAAATTATCGCATAGCCATCCTTATTATTTGGAAAAGATCCTTGCTGTTAATGTAGTCAACATGTAACTCCAATCCATATAGTCAGTGAATAATAAAATAAAGGCAAGATGTCTGGTAAATTCCATATTATATAGTGCAGATTTTCACATACAGTTTTGCAAAATAAGCCTCTTTTGCCTCTTCTAAGTTCTCTTTTTCTAATAAAAGGGATTTAAGGATAATATCTACCTGTCTCATACAGATGGAATGAAATCAACAACAAATTATCTACAAATATCCTTGTACCCGCAATGTTTTCTTTAATACAAAAATATTCACTAAATTTTCTGGTTAATTTAGAAAATCTTTATCTTCCGAAAAAAATCGTAGCATTGTTTTTAAGAAAAACATTAAATTACATACCTAGGTAATCAATCCGAAGCAATGAGTATGATTAAATTCCTCTAAATTACTTACTAGTGTCAAAGAGCTATGCCTAGTTTCGACTATGAGTGAACAGTCATGAATCATATACCAATCGATAGGGGATCATCCACTGATCACCGAAATTAAGGTTTTAATTTTGCCTTTCAAGTCCTGTGCTTAGGATCACTTCAAGTGGCGACCGTTAGACACCATATCGAAATCTTACACAAATTAAAGAAAATTACTAAATTTTTTAAAACTTGTTTTAAACTGTCCTAAGAATACGAGTCCGGCATGAGATTTAACTATTTAGCTATTTCAAGTTAAAGGTTGTCACTCGAAATGACCCCTGGATTCTTCCTCCTCGTCTGAACCACAAGAGTAACACAGGACTTATTTTACGGTACTGTGCTCATGAAATATTTTAATCACCTTTGATTCTATGCAGTACTAGCAAGGTCCCAAGACTGTTCACCAATAACCCAGATTTCGTAAGAAACTGGGCACAGTTCTTTCAATTTGACAAGATTTAATTAAACAATTACTTCTGTAGCTTTTACTCAAAAATAGTTGACACTATTGAATTTCTTCAGGAGATAAAAGATGTTGTAAATTAATCATGGAACTTTTTGAACTTTTTTATTATTGGAAAGTTAACAGACAAAAATATTTTGAGAAAGGTATCTTGTTCATTTCATTCCTTTGTGAACAACCTAGGTGAATAAAAAGAATTGGTTAAATGTCCTTTTATTAGCAAAGAAATGTACCTTTATTCCTGTTCAATTATACCCTAGGGGTTTAATTGGACAGGGAAGGCCTTTTTGAAAAATTGTATATGAAGAATTTACCTCAATTTTCCACCAATAGTTAAATTTTTTACACTTTATTATATGTAATTTTTCCTACTTCGGCCCAATTTCCAGAAATACCAAATGCTACTTTAATTTGTCTCCAATGCATGTGTTTTAAGGAAAAATAATGCTAATATAATGTTATGTAATATTATACTATAACGTTGAATGAGAATAAGATTATAATTATCCTTATATGGCCATTAAAATGACAACGATAGGAAACATAATGAAGGGAAATTTGTAAAATTCCTTTACGACATATGATAATAGAAAATCCCATATAATTAAAATAAATGCATTTTGCCAATAATAACACTCATTTGTAGATAATTACTAAGGCACTTGATCGTATGTAAACAGGACTAAGCGTATCGATAATATGAATAATAAAAGCAGTTCTCACGCTGGTTAAGAAGAAACAGGAAACAAAATCGATTATGTGCAAAAGCTTTTTGTGTCATTTTATAAAAGATTACACGGTGCTGTGCATATCGTCTACTTTTTTTATTTCAGTCTTTCTTCTTTGTAATTTAGTTCGAAATAAAAATTACATGTAATATATCATAATGAATCAAGGCAAACACAAATTGAATGCAAGCGATTATACAATAGTTTAACATGTATTACAATTTATTTCATCAAATATACAATCTAACGAAAAAATTCCGTAAGATACAAATAATAAGTGAATATAATCTCCCGAATGGCAAAATTCAAATATGAATATATATTTATATAAAGTATATGACCGGACCAGTAAAATAAAACAGCTTTACATTGTCGCCGACGTTTCGTTTCTTATGTGCAAACTTATTCATGGACTTATCTACTGGATTTCATTGTCTTTGAATCTGTAAATAAAAATAAATACCATTGTAAAACGCAACCAGTAACAAATAGCAATAGAATGTAACACACAGTCTGGTACAATAGCGTACAATAACAATAGCGTATCGTATTTGAGGATCTCAGATCATGGAGTGCCTCAGAGATCTGTTTTGGATCCTCTATAGTTTGTCACATTTCTAAATGATTTCTTTGTTTATCTTTTAAGAAAAATACTTGCAGTGTATGTGTGCATGTGACGCAACACTAATCAATAAGAAGAAAAATATAGATAATCCAAAACTAATATGTGAAACGCAACATCTTGCTGGAAGGTATCAGTGCAGTGGTACAAAAATAAGACTCTGAAGTTGACTTGTCTCAAATATTATTTATTTATAGAGAGAAGTATAAAGTTATTTTATATGATTCGTTGAATTTGTTATCATAGTATTATTAGAAAATGCGAGCAGATCCGAAAATCCGCAGTACTCAGGCCTATCGGCCCATTGTAGATTTGCGGCATTTGGAATACCCTAGAAATTCACTTTCCAGCGTAGATCTCGTAGTTCCTCCGGCTGTAGAAACTGCCTTCCGAAATACCTTGACACTCCTATTGATGCACAATAGCATAGGATATGAGTGATGGTTTCATCCTTCACTCCACACATCCTACAAGTAGGATCATCTTTCAACTGCATTGTATGCAAGTGCTTGTTCAAAAGACAGTGTCCTGTTATCAGGCCTACCATCTGTCTCAATCGTTCTCTATCGAGCCCAATTCGCCACATTACGGTGGAGTCAGCCGAGGGCCCCATTATATGGAATCTTCTCTGTCTTATTCTGGGGGCCTGAGCCCAATAGTTGTTAAACTGTACCATAGTCCAGTTATGCAGCTCTGATTGTATCACTTGACAGACCCAAGGCTCGCTCGGGGTCAGGAAAAGCAGTTTTTGCCCTGCTTCTTTGTTGTCCTCGACGCCACTGTGTCCGGGCCCCCATATAAGTTTAACTGAGTTGCGTTCACACTGCTCAGTCAAAATGTTTCGACAATTCAGCACCAGCTTAGAATTCACCTTGTTTGATGCAAGAGCCCTCAAAGCTGCCTGACTGTCGCTACATAAATAAATATTCTTATTAACAAAACCCCTTTTGAGGTTTTCGCTTGCACACAGTAAAATGGCATATATCTCAGCCTGAAATACACTAGGATACTTACCAAGTGGCGCCGATATGCGAGCCCTTGACTTGCATCCCTGTTCACCAGAACCTGTTCCCTCCTGAGACTTCGATCTGTCTGTGTACCATTCCAGACCTCTGGAACTCTGAAAATTCATTATATCGCGTTCCCGACCAGGGAACACGGCTGTATATGGAATAGTTAACTTATAGACGTGGAGATACGACGTTCTCTGACTGAGCAACGACCTGATCCTTTACAGGTAGAGCTAAAGTCTTTGTGTCCCCAGCCGTTGTCCCGTCGCATTCCACATTCCACCTTTAAATAGTCTATTTGCTGCTTTCCTAGCTTCCAGTTCCACTTCGCCATGCAAGGGCGTGAGTCCAAGGATGGTCTCCATTACAGCCGTTAGGGTGCCTTTGTACTTGACGTAGACTAGCCCTAATTGTGGAGCGCTCCTGGGAGTGCCACCACCCAAGAGCCCCATATGTTATGAGGGGTTTCACCACAACGGTGTACATCTAGAGGTTGGTCCTTGGATTTATTCCCCATCTAATACCGAACATACGCTTGCACATCCATAGGGACGCGCAGGCTTTCCTCGCTTGAGCTTCCACGTGATCCTTCCATGACAATTTTGAGTCTGGTACCTCACTGTACGGGAAAGACACAGACGTGTGCTCATAAGAGAAGGAAGCTGAAAATCGCTTATTTTTCTCCTTTTAGTGAACAGCATTAGCTCTGTTTTGCCAGGGTTAACCGAGAGCTCGTGTCTGTTACACCATAACTGAACTATGTTAAGAGTCCTTTGCATGAGCACTGCAATAGTCACTTCAAATCGGCATCTTATCATGATAGCCAGATCGTCTGCAGTAGCCCGCTGAGCATGAGGTTCCACAATATCGGGGACAGTACCTCACCCTGCGATCAAACTCGGCCTGCCTTGGCCCTAACCGAATCGATGCGAAGCGTGATTTTAATGTTGCGGGAGCACAGCATAGACGATATCCACATAATTATGGTGCCGTCCATGCCGCGGCCAGCAACTGCTTGATAGAGAGAATAGAAGTTTGGGTTGTTGAATGTTCCTTCGATATCCAAGAATGCTACCAATGCCAGTTCTTTCTTCTCTAGCGCCTTTTCAGCTCTAACAACGATCTGATGAAGGGCCGTCTCTGCAGATTTACCGGCTTGATATGCATGTTGATTGGGGTGAATTGGTGATAACACCAATACCCCATCCTTTATATACCTTTCTATTAACTTTTCCAATATCTTCAAAAGAAAGGAAGTCGGGCTTATCGATCTAAATGCCTTAGTCTGGTCTAAATGGCACGACCACCTTCACCTCTCTCCAGGACACTGGTATGTATCCCAGAGCTAGAGAGAATTTAAGTAGATGATACAGGCGTCAAAATAGTACCTCCGCGCCCTTTTGTATAAGAGCCGGATATATATCATCAAGTCCCGGCGATTTAAACGGGTTAAATGTCGATATGGCCCATTTCAATGTCATCATATTAAATATATGTCTAATAAAACATCAGAATATATGTTTCTTATACGTCAACTTAAAAACCAGTAAATAGTTAAGCTCTAGTAAATACCTATCATTCACTTATTCAGTTGCACGTGAGCTATAGTACTATCTTACGCTGACGTTGATAAGGTTTTCGTGTTACAAAGAAGGTGTATGGCAATTGCTGGATGCATCATTTCAATTACTATTTGACAAATAACGGACAATCACATTCAGCGGTTTGGTCTGACAATCAAGGTCGATTGTGTCAGGTTTATCACTTTAGATTGTCCGATATTTGTCAAATAGTAATTGAAAAGGGCACAACTCTGTTCTTAATGATGCACCCAGCAATGATTGGAAATGTTTGGTTTCAACAGATCCAACATTTCTCGTTTTCTACAACGAACTTAGTTTCTCTGAGTACGCAAAGCAGCAATGGTATCTGGTCTGATCCACGAATGCCACAGGTGTTAGATTAGCTCTCGTAATTCCTTGTTATGTATACAGAAACATTTTTAGTAAGCCGAAAGCAGCGAAAGCGTCTGACAGATCCTGCAGTTGGTATCAGGAACCTCTACATTTATCATGAATCTACCCTAGACCAAGATACTTACAGTACCTTGGTAACTTGCAACAAATCGCTTAAACCTGGCTGACCTCAAAATACAAAGATTAGCTTGGTAGCATAGTGCGTTGCTAGATAGTTACCATTTATACTGGTGCCTCTCTAAAGAACTTCGATTTAATTGCAGTCTCCTAGATTTATTATGCTCTCCATGTCTTCTATGTGTTTGCTCGTAAATATGTTCTGCGGGCCAATTTGAATATAATGCGATCTACCGTTACTGGCTCCCGCCCGCTAATCTACAGTCCAGTTTAACTTCATCCTGTTCTTTGTGAGCAGCTCAACAGTTTGTTTTGGCATGTTTTCTTATGTCGACTTCCTGAAATGTTCCTCCAGCGATTTTTCTTTTTGTCCATGACACAGCCTTTGATAACCTCTCTGGCTGAGTTTTTAGTGATTCTCATTACGGAATCTGGGCCATAGAATATGTTAGCTGCTACTTGTCTAGCAAGTTCAGTAGGTTTTTCATTGCCGTCTATTCTGAAATGCCATCCAGAGTAGTTTAACTCTTGCCTTTAGTACCACCTAAATATATGTGCCACTATAACTATCTGTTATAATTGAGATCTGCTGATTAACGTGTCGTCTATTAGCATTCAAGCATAGCCAAAATTTATGTCTGGAATAACGTGAAGTAAGGAGAGGCTTATACTTGCATCTGGATTTTCTCCGTGTATTCCTGCTCCAGCTCCTGTTTCCGCCCTAGGCTCGTCGGTCTACCAGGTCTTTTCATAGCATGTCAGAAGGTCCAATTTTTCCTATCTCTAATATTCCAATATTGAAAGGTTTCTTGAACGTAGTTTTTTATGTTTAGTATTCTGACCTCATGTTTAATAGACGATTTTCTACTACGTCAACTATCATCATGTGTCCGGATCTTACTCCGTGGAAAATCTGCATGTTTGAATTTTGTAGCTTGTAAACCTCCATTCGGGTCTCCTATTGGATCAGTTAATTATAATTGCTTTAGAAATAAAAATAAGGTACCTGTAATACCTACCTCAATTTTTTCCAAGTATTTTTCTTAAAATAAGCATTTATTTACAAACCAAACCAGGTATGTGAATTATTATCCTTACCTATGCAAAATACGAATATGTTGTGCTCATTCTAGAGCTTCGCAGGCATTATATTTAAAACTACTTTAATTATTACATTGTAGCTGTTATTAACTTATTTTGCTATACAAAACGTATCATGTACCGTGTAAATTGAGACTTCTTACTTATTAGGCTTCTACAACACAGATCAGAGCTTGTCGCTTTGCGTGTATTCATTGACGTGAGTGACATGTCATGCAATAAAAACTACTTTATTCTCCAGCGTCGTTTTTTTGTTGGCACATTATAGAAATATTATGCATATATCTTTCTTGGTATATATTTAGTTTACAAGCTGCAGTACGGAATATTAGCATTTTGAAAAACGTTGTTCTTCCGGATAATGATATTAGTATCTACACACATCAAAATGATCTAGGGAGCACAACAATAAAGTGCATTTCTGCTTTTAAAAGGGGTTTATCCGAAAGGAGGAATATTTTCCAAACATATTCTCATATATGCAGTTTGTCCATATTTGTAACCCTCTTTACTCGTGGCTTTTTAATAAAAAGTCATTCTTTATGAAAATTTCTTATTATGGAAAACCCTTAATTCTCAGGGTTACGATATACTACTATACAGGGTGTTCAGAAATGAAAAAAAATATAACATTTTACCAAGAGCAAGATACCTATCTTCTAATGAATACTAGTTATGATGAAATGTTAAGATAAAGTAGACACCATTTTCACAAAATGTACAAATGTTCATTTTATGTAATGGTTTTTCTTATTAGGCACACTTTTATATGATTTTGTGTAAATGAAATTGCTACTACAGCTTATAAATTACATATAATCTTGAGGTACATAGGCCTAGGGAAATTGTCGAATATTTCCCGTATTTAAGGCAAAATCCATAGAGACGGGAAATATATGTGGAACAAGATTTTATAAGATGCCAATTAGATAATGCGTCATTGCCATTAGTGTATATTATCAAGTGACACATGACAGCGATCGAGAGGAAGATTCACAATGAAAATGACCTGACAAAATGTTTGGTCTATAAGAATTCGTAGTCTTCGAAATGGAATCAATAAAACAGTTATTTTCATTATCATCGGTACGTAAAAATCAGTTTTACATCGTGTTCCCTAAATTCTTTTAATGTGTGTTTTACATGATTTGTGCTAAAAACGATTGGAGTGCAAGAGTTACTGTTCTGATAGTACAAATCTCTTAAGTTCAGCAGTTTGGCAGATGTAAAAATCCATTAATTCTTGTTCTTTATCTGCTTCAAGTATTTTTTAGTTATTTTTGAATAATATAAAAATGGACACAGTGGATATAGCGCCAGTCTCTAACGAATAAGAAAAGAAAATAGTCTGGTGAAACTAGTGTTTATGTTTTGTGCAAATTGCAAGAGTGATAGATAATAGCTCAATTGGACTTACCTCATGTACAAAGAGATAACAGCTACCATAATTTTGTTAAAGAAAGGCTTACTGAAATATTCAAAGTTATCTTGGATACCTTATAAGTAGCATGTTGCAGAAATACCGGTACCGTAGCATTACGGGCTGTAATAATGAGCACTGTCTACCATGTACTGGGTTCAATTCCCAACTCCGGTACTGGAAATGTCGGTGGGTAACGAAAGTTTTCTGTGTTTTTTCAAATGTATGACCCCCTTCCAGACAGCCTTGGTTTTGGATTTGAAGGTATTCTCAAGTATTTCTAGCCCTACCTAGAGGACACTTCTTCATAAATAAATATTTGTTACATTACAAAGCCAAGAATTATTAAGATATGCATGCGATGAGTGAAATTTTATATTCTTTTTCATTGTGCTTTTTAATAATTCTTAACTATGATAAAATGTCTCGTAAGGGAGATATGGTAGTATATACCATAATAAAACTTCATCATCCTTAAAGAGAATATATTAAAATAAAAATAAAGAATTAATATTGTTTTCTTATAAAGAATATCTCATTTTATTAATTAATTAATAAAACTGGTGATGTTATAATATTTTTAAAATTGTTATTCTTATATTTTAGTTTTTTCTTCTGTTTCCATGTCAACTCAAAAGCTTAATCTACGGTAAGCGAGTTGCTACAGGAGACTTCTTATACTAGCATAATCTAGAAGAACCTGATATATTTCATATCTGCGGTTATGATATGATATATAACTTTTATGACTTGAATCAGAATGATGGGGTAGTAGGGAATACTAAGTCAGATTTAGATTATACGTACGCAGTAAGTTGAATAAATAACCTAATATTACAACTAACAATAAATCTTAAAAAAACTGAAAAAATTAACAAAACATCTGTATATCTGTCTCCATCAACAAATCCATTTGAATTTAATTACAACCTCCAAAACTATTTTCAATCAATAAACATGAAAAAAGATGAATACTACGTATTTCTAGGAGATATAAATATAGACGTCTTACAAATGAATGATTATGTCGTTAAGTCTATAAATGTATTAAATGAATTTGGTTTGGTTTCTACAATTAATTGTCCTGCTAGAGTTCAAGAAAATCATCAATCTTGTATTGACTACATATTTCTTAAAACGGAAGATAATAATACAGATCTTTTATTACCTATACAATCCGATAACACTGTTGCAAGTTTTATTTAAATCTCAAAAAAAAATAATGTCAGTGACACCTGCATTAAAATACTTGATATAAAAAGTTGACCACCAAACTGTGTAGCCTCTCCTGGAAACCAGTGTATTTAGCAACAAATATTGAATCTGCTACAAAAAATTTATAGATATTATTACTGCTCCGGTTAATAATTGTACTGTAACTAAAAAAATCAATAGAAAAAATACGAAAAAAACTCAATGGATTACAAATGGAATATTAAAATTCATAAATACAAAAGTGAACAATATAAGAAATTACAAAAAATCCAAATAATATGGAAATAAAATTACAATATAAAATCTACAAGGATAAATTAACCACACCTATCAGAAAAATGAAACAGAATTGTTATAAAGATATAATAAACAATAAAAGATACAATAAAAAACGTCTATGGAAAGTAGTTCAAGATTTAACAAAGTCAAAAAAAACTGAGGTAATGTCATTAAATAGTGAGGATGATAAACTGCTAGCGGATCTAAGACATCATAAATGAATTTAACCAAACTTTTACAGAAATGGGTAGAAAACTTGCCAAAAAAATTAAACTTAATAAAAATTTCAAAATCAATAGATCGTAAATTCACCGAAAATTCATTAGTTTTGTTACCTACAGACATCCATGAAGTTAAACTTATAATACATGAATTATAACAACACACCAGGATTAGACCATTTGAAGACCGAGGAATTAATTTCAGAATGTTTGTTAGATCCTTTAGTATTTATTACTAATGAATGTATGAAATTAGGCCATTGGCCACAATGTTTTAAATACTCTTTAATAATACCCATATTTAAAAAAGGTGACAGTAAAACTGCAAATAATTATAGACCTATTTCTTTAATAACTAATTTTAGTAAGATATTCGAAAAGATAACAAAAGTTAGATTAGTGTCGTATCTTAATAAATATAATTCCCTGCTCTTGCAATCACTTGAGGGCAGAGCAGTAAGGCAAGAATGCTTAAAGTTATTTGAAAATTACATTTCAAATAGACATCAATGTGTAAGAGTGGGAAATATTTACAGTGACAAACTAACTATCTAATACGGCATACCGCAAGGTACGATTCTGGATCCCATTCTATTTTCCATTTGTATTAATGAATTATTTAATTTAACGAACAGAGTAGAAATTATTGGACTTGCAGATAATACTGCTATTTCTTATACAGCCAACACGTGAGAAGAATTAAAAACAGCAGTGGAAGATACGTTATTAAAAACTGGTTTGATCATAAACTTTTAACGGTCAACATAGATAAAACTAACTACATACCTTTTAGTTGCAACATGTTAAAATAAACCAGCATTTGAATCCATAGATATTGAATTTGATAAAAAATATATAGTACACTACCTGAAACAAAAGTAAAGTATCTAGGGCTGGTTATTCTTAGACATCTATCATGGGATATACTTACATATGGAATATGTTGCAAAAAACTTCAAACTATTATTATATAAATTTAGGTATTTCTGTAACATACTGACCAAAAATAATTTAAAAACAATCTACCATGCTTTAGTTGAAAGTCACTTAAGTTATGGTATCTTAGGTTGGGCAGCAGTTACCAACAACCATATAAAACCACCTGAAATCCTACAAAGAAGATTTATAAAGTTAATGCTTAATTAACAAAAAACTATTTAACTATTTAAAATTAGTTGGTGGGAGACAGCTTTTTGCTATAATAGTAACGTCAACTAATATAGAAAAAAGCAACGTATAGTAAATCCTCATAAACACAACACACGAAAAAAGAGTTTCTTTGAAAGTTATCTGCTGAATACCCAAAATAATATTTTCCAATGCAGAAGCAGAAATAAAAGATATTTATGTTTAAATATTTGATATAATTTTTTCAACAGTAAATTTCTACCAATTATTCATTCTCGACAACCCTGTACATTTTGACGTTACAAATTATATTTCCACCTGTACATTTTGACGTTACAAATTATATTTCCATTTGCAGGTCACGTAGGAGCCGGACAAGTCTGCGTCTGCGAAATCGTTGGATTGATGGATGAGTTCAGAGTGAGAATATTTTTCCTGGTTCAGAATTGAAAAATTTATGGTTGGCATGAAGTGATTGTTGTGTAACGGAGGGCGCCTTCCATACACCTGTTGAACTGGACACCGGCTGAACCTGTTCAAGTCTGACCGAATAATACGACGATGTGTAGCCACGCGGCCCGCGGCCCACCGGGCAAGGTCGTCGAACAGATTTCTTTCGGCCGACGGCCATCGACCATTGCTTCTAAAATTGCATAGCTTATTCATACTCACTATTTCGTCATTACTAGATTTAGATATTTACTCTGTTCGCTTATTAATTTATGTCTATTTAAACTTGTTAATTATTTAGATTGGTTTTACGAGTTTATTCATAGACATAGCGTGCACCTTAGAAAAATTGGATTAATAATATGTTTGTAGGTATGTGGGAAGCATGAAATTATTTTTAGTAAAATGTAGAACTAAATTAGAATTAAATACTTTGTAACATTCTGGAAGTTGTATTTTAAGTAAATAATATTTGTCATATTTTCTCGTTAAATGGAACGTTAGCCTAAGAAGATTGTAAGTGAAAGTATTTAAAGGAAGTCTACACTCAAAGAAATAGTATGGGTAAATTCAACAAAAAAAAAATGGTTAACTAACAATATCGTTAATTTTGTTAAACTAAATTATATTGATGGTATTTTTAAACAAGAGGTGATTGTTATTTTAATTAATAAAAAGTTGTCGTACAACAAAACAAACATTAACTTAAAACATAGATGAATAAGACTATTATTTTTTTCATCTGACTATTATTTTGTTGAATTCTGTCAAATTAAACTAGATAATAGTATATTTTATTTTTAACTATTATCGAATTGTAATTCTAACTCAGTATTAGTTCGCTGTATTATTGTACTTGGTAGACAAACCAATATTATTGTCGTCTTCTAGAAGTTCTAAAAGAATTACCATAAAATTTGCTTGCTTACCACGTAGTCTATTACAGAAATTATTCCCAGATGACACCACATAGAAATCACTGACAATAATCAATCATGCATTATCTTATACTCATGAATTTATAGAAAATTAATAACATGACTGCAATGTTCAAATTCTCTCAGGGATCATCGATATATTTGGATAGATCTTATAAACGATCTCTAATCTTTGGTTTGGGTGGTCTGATGTCTCAGTACTGAGATTTTGGCTAACCAAAAAAAACTCCATCATACAATAAAGTGTAGATCAACCTAAAAATTAGTTGGTGAACAAAAAACAAAGTCGTTGTACTATTTAATTGTAGACCAAATTGAAAATGATTAGTGAACATAAAAAAAATGTCATTGTACTATTTAATTTGTTACAAGAAGATATGATTATTAAACTACTATTTGTTTACGAAAACAGATAAAGTTGTATGACTATTCTTTTCTGATTTAACTATGAAACTAGATAGGCGCGATTTCATATGCTCTTTTTGGTTGAATTTACCTATCATTTTCTTTGAGTGTAATTAAGAATTAATAAAAGTCAAACATTAGGGTAGAGATAATCTAGCATTGATGGCGATGGTGTGATGAAGTAGGAGTTTAATATAACCAATTGTATAAAAATTTGATATTTTATATTCCATTAATACACTAGGCGGCAAAATTACAACGTAATTGTCAGAAATGATAGAAAAAACCTTATTAATAGCCCCTCATATTGTAGCGGAAATGTGCCGCAATCGATTTTTTGCAGCTCTCGGAAATTCCAAAAAAACTACCGGTGTCATGATGGAACGTGGCAATTCTTTATCAAAAATATAGATATTACTGAAACGTGGTTTTTTTGGAACTAAGATACTATTGACAGCATTTTTGAGTCACAGAAAGAGACAATATGCAAAAACGGGTTTTGCCAGGTCGTCCAAAGGGAGCTGTTGTTTGCAGAGAACGTAATATTAGAACTAATGGTCTAAAAAAGGTTTTTCTAGTCTAAAAATGTTTGTATGGCTGTTAACTAAAAACTTTTACACTTGACACCATTTTTATATGTAGTGGTATGTTTTGTTTACTTAATTTAAGCAAACTGTGGTCATCAATTTAGTTATTTCCAAATAATTGGTTTTAAAACACGGGATGAATGGGGTAAAACCACTACATAGAAAAATGCTGTCAAGTGCAGAAATTTTGAGTTGACAACTGTACAAACATTTTTAGAGCAAAAAAGAAACGGTTTTCAGACCATTGGTTCTGATATTACATCCTCTGCAAATAACAGCTTCCTTTGGGCGACCTGGCAAAACCCATTCTTGCATATTAACCCTTTCTGTGACACAAACAAATGCTGTCAATAGTAGCTTTGCTTCATAAAAACCACGTTTAAACAATATCTCGATTTTTTGGAAAAAACATTACCACGTTCCATCATAACATCGCGATTTCGCAATTTTCGGAAGTTGGGCCTGGACGACCTGATCACGAGAAATGCTCTCAAGGGTATTTTTGGATTTTTTAGGGCATGTTAACAGGATGTATTAAATGGACAGCAAAAAATGCCATTAATAATCCGATGTCAAATTTCAATTTGAATATTTCAAGTGACATGACCGCTCTGACTGCCTACTTCACCCCCTCTTCCCGCACCTACTGACAAATGGACGCAAAAAATCGAATGATATAATAATTTCTGCTGCCGTATGATGGACTATAAGGAAAACATTCTGCCCTAACTTTCGCCGGTAACTTAACGGTCATTTTTATAAGAAATTCAATAATAGTTACAGTAATTATATCTAAACAAAAAAGGTGTACTTGTTACAAGTTGCTAAGTGGAACCATTTCTGAGACGAACATTTTCGATACAATTCGATACAATCATTTTTACAATGTGTAAATAAAATTCATGAAATATATAATAAATGTGAACAGCTAAAAAAGACGAAGGCCACAGACAAACAACAGTGAAGAGAATAAAGAGAGGTAAAAAGAATTCAAGGGAAAAAAGAATAGTATTTTTCGTACACAGAAACTTTCCAACAGAACAACGACTAAACCAAATCTTCAGATATTTGAAAGAATGTAGAAAAGACAGCAATATACACCCAAGAAGATACATGTCACTGCAATATTGCAAAATGGAGGAGGATGGGAAGGCAAAGGAAGAACTAACAAAATTAATGCAAGAAATGGACCACTCACCCTTGGGTAAGTCACTATCAAAGGATCAACTGCCATAATTAATGATTGGAGTTGGAAGAAATAATGCCCCTGCAACAGACAGAATAAGTAACAAATTAGTGCATGATGGACCGGAGGCTAAAGAAGCAACCGTATGCCAACATACCATGAGAGTATAGATGGAAATCACAGGCCATCACAGGCCATCACACGGCCATACAAATATTCCCCCGAAAATTATTTCGCCACGGAGTACAGATAATTACAAAAAAATAATATTATGTAGCGCAGAATACTAGACACAATTCTTGCACAAACAAATAGACAAACACATTCGGAAACCACCAGACTACCAGACAACATCATCAAACCCAACACACCTATTGAAAAAAAGGCTAATACTGAACAGCAATAAAGTTAAAACCGGGAAATCATGAACAAACTAGGAAAGGACATTGCATACTGGGAATGAACAGCAAAGAAAGGAACACTAAATAGAAATCCCAATGACATATACACTGCTGGAACCAAGAAGGAAGGAAATAAGAGATTAAAATATAAAATGAGGAGCATATATATTATAAACAAGGCATCTCACAATCCTATATCACTGTACTATGCGTCATGTGGCTCTAGTTGCTGGCAACAAGCATGACCCTAATCCAACTCAACGTAGACGTTGACGTCAATCTACAAATTCACTATGAATACAAGAGAACCATATTAACTTATGCAAAACCCTTATTTCATAAATAATAATGAAACACAACAAGATAGAAGTTCTGCCGATACCACCATCTACCTGAATATATTTTCTTTAATGTTTACTAAAAGACTATGTAATATAAAATGAAGATTATTTTCAATAATATTGGCAGCTTCATTAGTTGTTACCATAGCTCAACCAAAGCATGAACATGCTGAAGGTTTTATGTAGCCTGAGTAGAAAACATCCAATGAATTTAAATCTGGACTACGAGCTGGGCACGAAAATCTGCTCCCGCATCCAATTCAATATTTAAATGGTTATATACTCAGACTAAAAAATAAGCTGATTCTCCATTTTGAACTCTCATTTTAATACATTGAAAATCAGCATCATAATTCAGTATTTACTAATTTAAATATATTCATAGACTTGTGACGTCGAATACATTCAACATTACATTTGTTTTTATTTTAAAAAACTATGCCTTTTAAATGTATACTTAATACTAAGTCTGAAATTTATAGCCTTTGTTATATTCTTAGTTAAATTGAATTTGTTGAATGAAGACTTAAAGACTACATGTTTTCATAATGAAAATAATGTATTACACAATCTTCTTATGTCCCTCACAACATAATTTTTTATTTCATCTAGACACGTATTGCGCTTTGGCTCTTAATTGGGAAATTAATTGAAAGGTGCAAAAAAATGGGTTTTTTAAAATAATTCGGCAACGCCCGATCCTATGAGAAAAATATTCCAGAGAAAGTTGAAGAGGACAAAATTTCCTAAATTTGGTATAGGAGTAAGTACCCACTCTTGGGGCATTCCAGGCGTTATAGCCAATTCTTTGAAATAACTGTCATTAAATTTAACAACTTGTTTCCTATTTTCGAGGTATGATGTGAGCCACTGTAATACTACCCCACTTTTGTCCTCTTCAACTTTGTCTGGAACATTTTTCTCGTAGGATCGAGCGTTGGCGAATTATTTTGAAAAATTAATTTTTTGCTCCTTTAGTTCAAGATGACAGCTTGCCCCCCCCCCCTCTCCCCCCAAGATCTAAAACTTGGATTTTTCATCAGGGCTTCGACTTAAACAACATATATCAATATTATTACTAGTCCACCATTTGCAGGGCAAAATCCCCCACCGGTTGTACTATATATTGATATTGTTGATATTACAAATAAACATTAAACATATACAAAGCTAATGTGTCTTTATAAACAAGTATTTTAATTTTTATTGATTAATAATAATTGTAACATTTCCTAGAATAAATAGAATCATTATTATTATGTAGCTTATAATGATTTAATGTCAATTTGTAATGACAATTAGTGCAGTACTTTTTCTTAAAGGCCATTTTTTGCTAGGAAAATGAATTTATAACATCACCACCTGCTAATATATTTCCTTTAATGGTCATATTGTTGTACCAGCAATTATTTCATATTGAACTGCGGCTGCTTGCTTACAACATGTACATATATATGTACATTATTTGTGGCAAGTTTCTTATACACTAACGTATCTAGTAATAATTAATATTATATATGTTTAATGTTTATTTGTAATATCAAAAATATCATTAGCCCCCAGTGGTGCATTAACGCACCACAAAATTAGAATTATTTACGACTTAATTAATAACATATTTGTGTATATGAGTTTGAAAAAATGAAAAAGTAAGGTTATTTTATTAATTTCTTTCTAAATTTTCACATCAATATTGAGATTGGCAGAAGTATTGAAAAATGCTTGGTACGTTCTGGCACCAGTGGTATTTATGATTTATATTTTCACTGACTGGATAGGAAAATTCCTGTCAAGACATGTTTACAATATCTGTATAAAAGTCTTAGAGTACGGTTAATCTTATTAAGTCTGCATTTTAAAAAGTGGTTGTGTGTATTGAAGATGTCATTTAAGAAATTTTAACTGCGAAAGAATTAGCAGCTGCTTTAGAGAACTTCACTTTGTGAATTGAGTGAAAAGAGATACATAATGTATAATTTGGTTTTACTTTGAAAAAAAAGCGAACCTTATATGGTGTTTTGGACAATTGGACGCGCATGTCAATTGGACGTGGTAAAAAAGGACGCATGATACATTGGACGCATATATATCAGGTTTCTGGTAAACAAAAATAAGAGTTTTTATTTCTTTGAAGAAATATATTACATCAATTTTCCTTCACACAAAATAATTAGGTTTAACTATTTATGATTAGTTGTCTATGTATTAGACTACGAAAGTTTTGTGGTGCCCCACCTGATAGGTACAGCTATTTTTATTAGCGTATTATGTGTTGTATAAATTTTGTCAGAAAAGGAACGCGAAGTTTGAAGGAAGGTTTTGGCGGATAGAAGAGTGACGGCAGAGGCGTCTGGCATTGAGAGAGTAAATGTAGCAGAAATGAAATAAATAATAGTTGGAGAGATAATTTGGAATAATAATTGAATCCAGTGACGGTTTACGAACAGTCTGCATCACATCAGGAAATCTTGTGGCGATGCTGATAAAACAAGAGGTAAACAAAAACTGTTGTTGTGTTAAATGTGAAGAAGTTAATATAAATTTGTTAAATACTGATCTTTCCTTTGTTTCTTTTGACGCAAGCGCGTAACCACTTTTAAATTTCCCTGAGATACTAATTAAGAGCATTTCAATTGGCGCATGACGCGTGGCTTTGCGGTAGACAAAGAAACAAAGTAAGACAGGTAGATTGAAAGCGTTGAGTTGATAGCATATTTAACAAGAGAAACGGACAAAGAATTTTGTTCGGTACGAGCATGAACTTTATGTTATGTGATTCTTGGAGAGAGGAACTTAATAATTGTGTCAATTTTAGAACAATATAAGTACTAGATTGTGAATATTAAAGGGACTGTGTTAAATCTAGTACATGTATCGAATTGTTAGTCAGTGGATAGGTTAAATCATGTCAAAGAAATCCGGGCGAAAATCAAAACAAAAAGACCGTTATTCAGGGGAGGAGGTAGGAAGTACATTAGAGGATATCATCGGCAAATTAGCAGATGGTATGGCCGAGATGCAATGGTCCATAAGTAAACTTGCGGAAACTGTTCAAAATAATGTGAAAGAAAAAAAAAGAGTTCAAGAACGAGGCTGCTGGTACAAAGTTAGAAATGGTATGTTCACGTGATAGACATTATATATCACTATGGCGAGATTTGGGGGGTTCTAACTTAAGCTTTGCTCCCAATTCTGGTTAACATCTTATGGTATATTTAAAAAAAATAGTTCGATTGTTTGATGAAGCGGGGGTACCCGAGGACAGGAGATTAAGTTTGGCTATTAATTCGTTACGTAAGTCGGCGGTGGATTGGGTAGTAACGCGAGAGAGTGCTTTGATAGACTTTAAGCAATTTAAGGAGGCTTTTAAAAAACGTTATTGGGTACGGAACAGGAACGTGACCTATTTTATGAGATAAAATATGGGCAGTATAGATCAGGGAATCGGGCGGACTATTTGTTAAAATTGAAAGCTCAAGCAGCTTTTTTGTCACAAGTAATACCGGAGGAAAAACTTGTGGAATGGTTAAGTATACATTTTACCGCGGATATTCGGAGGGGTATTTGTTTGGCAGGATTAAGGCAGATAGAGCAAGTTGAAAATTATTTAAGAAAGTTGGAGACAACTGAGGGATATTCTAATAGAAATCTAGAAGTAACGCGTAGCTACGAGGGGCGTAATGAGAACAGGCGCGGAATGGTAAATACCAGAGATAATAATGGGTATTCTAGAGAAAACATTTATCGAGATAATAACTCATCTAAAGAAAATACTACAGGGACCAATGTTAATGCAAGTGCTCATAGAACAATACGATTTGTGAATGTCAGGGACGAACTTCTAAGTGATAACGATGATGTCGAAATGTCCGACGGCGAGAAATTTCTATCACCTATTATTATCACACAGGTGAAAGATCAAATAATCGATATTTTAATTGACTCCGGGAGCCAATGTTCGGCAGTTTAGGAGAATTTTTTCAGAAAATTACAGGCTGATTCGGAAAAATTACCTGTGTTCCCGGTAACCAATTTAATTATATCAAGAGCGGTGGGTGTTAAAAAACAAAGAATACGAGAACAGGTATTATTGCCTGTTTGGATTGGTAAAGAAAAATTTGATAGTTTTCATCATGGGTCATAGTTCCAAAATTGAAAAAAGAAGTTATTTTAGGCTGCGATTGGATGACGACAGAAAAGGTGAAACTAGATTTTGAAAAAATGAACTTGGAAATTATGGGACGAGGTTTAGATGTAAAAATACAATTCGAAAAAAAACAAGAGAATCAGTTGTCGGTCAATATTGTAGAAGGAGAAAGTAGGGCAAGTAAGAGGCAATGTTATACAGATTTTGATTTTAGACAGGTTGCGGACAAGGCTGAAACTTTTAATAACGAACAACGCGAAATTTTGTTTAGATTATTACAAAAATATCGGACGATATTTTCAGAAACTTGAGTATTTTTATGTCATTTTCATTCAAAATTTGTTTATAAACATTCGAAAGAAATTGGGTACCATTATCTGTCAAAATGGCAGTCGGTTAATTTACTGTATTAATATATTTCTGTAAACGGTTTACAATAGCCTTTCCCCTTGCCCTTTTTAATCCATAAAGTTTGGTATATCTACTGAAACTATCAATAATTACAAGCAATTGAGTGGCACCTGTACGGGATGAAGGTAAGGGACCCATCAAATCCATGCAGACTAATTTCCCGGGTTCATTGCAGATGACAGAATTGAAAGTACCCAAAGGCCCTTGGAAACTTTCGGATGCTCTTAATTAGTATCTCAGTTTATTTCCCCAAAATTATTTTATATTATAATGGATGACTGTCTGTGAGGTAGTAGATTTTCGGGATATGTTCAGTATTAAGCGATTGCTGTTTTTTAATAGGTTAGGTTGGGTTAGGTTAGGTTAGAGTGTGTATACATCTTTATTTTTAATAAACGCGTCCAATGTAACTCGCGTCCTATTTTACCACGTCCAACTGACATATGCGTCCAATTCTCTTATGCGTTCAATTTTCGCGCGTCCAATTGTCGCCCAACTAATTTCCTGCGACCGACTGACGTATATTCAAAAATTTCATAGCGACGCGGGAGAATCTCACTTCTTGATACACAACATATATATTTACCTCATCTATTGTTTTGAATGAGTGTCATCACAACAATTCTTTATTACTTCCACATCCAGTGGAAATATAGTAATGCAAAGAAATTGAACATTTTTATTGTTCAAATAGGCTTATAATGTCATGAAATGTCGAGACTTGAAATTTCAACAAAAAAAAATTCTCTATAACTTTTTTTTTGCGCGCACGATTACTCTGGAACCGTTGATTTGAAATTTGATAAACGTATATAAATTTAGTGATATCTTGAACTAGATTACATTTTGATCTTATTCTGTGGAAGGCTTAGGGGGTAAATTGGGGTAAATGTGGGTAAATAGGTAAATCAACCAAAATTGGTATGGGTGAAAAAAAATAAAATTGTGGTTTAGTGTGTGTACAAGAACCAAAGGCCTCAACAATATTTTTACTTCTGCCACTCCCACTACAACCTCGCCCACTACCGATGTGACATATCGTTTTATGGGGATTTTCAGTTGACGATTTTAAATATTATATTAATAATGTTCTATAAATTTTTTCGAAAGTACGTCAATTTTTTTTCAAAAATGCACCAAATTATTTTGGGAGGTACGTCAAATTTTTTCGAAAGTACATCAAATTCCTTTCGAAAGTTCACCAGAGTAGAATATTATAGTAGGTTCTAGGCCTTCTCCCTCCACCTTTTTCGTGACATCACGGGGGGCGTGGCTTGGGAGGTAATTAGCGGGTAAGGGCAATAGAGGGTAATACAGGGTAATTAAAGGTAGTTAAGGTTAATTAGTGGAAGGTGGGACAAGGTTGGACAAGGTGGAGCAAGGTTGGACAAGGTGGGACAAAGAAGAACTAGGTGGGACAAAGTGGGATAAGGTGGTTCAGGGGATGGCAAGATGGGAGGAGGTAGGGACAGAACAAGATTAAAATATGGATAAATATGGATAACCTACTACTTATTAATATTTGATGTCATACCGTGAGAGGGTAAACATGTTTATATGTAATGTTTGCAATGAAACCTTCAGTTGGTCTTGCGGGCTAAGCCGCCACGCTAATATTCATAAAATTTTAAAAGATTTGTTTTTACAAATTTTTTTTTGTTGTGGGAGATTTGGATAGAAAATGGGTGCGGAAGTAGTGATTCCTTGGGCAGTGGTTTTATTAGATGATATTATTGACGCAAATTTTATTCCACCGGACGTAGATTCGCTGGTGGATGAAGAAACAATTGACGACGAATAACTTATGCCGAAAAATAATTGGCAAAACCTCGATATTGCTGGGAGTTTTGAAATGCGTTTACCTGAATATGATTCGTCAGATAAAGAAATACTAGCATCAAAACAAGCCAAACTGAATTCATCCGACGACAAAACAATTTTTTGATTTTAGTGAAAGAGCAGAGGATAATATTATGCATCAGATGAAGAAACTTTGGTATCGAAACAAGCCAGTTAGAATTCTTGGACTTCAGATAAAGCTAGAAACCTACCAAGATGGGCAAAAGGAGAAATTGAGTGCACACAAAAGACATTGAACAAAAGAACAAGGATCGTGTGGAAGCAGAATTGGCTGATGAAACGCCTTTAGGAATATTTCACCTGTTTTTTGATGATGAAGTAAAGTTGACTACAAATTTGTAGATTGTTCAAGGGGTGCTCGGTTTTTCAGCCCTACTTTACACCGACCTGAAAAGAACTTTTGTGAATTACCCTACAATTAGTTATTGCCCAGGACTCCAAGCTTTTTACAAAGCTTGTGATTTTCCTGGGGGCTAGCGTCTTGCATTCGTAAAGAATATGTTCCGCAGTTTCTATTGCAGTATCGCAGTATTTGCAGGTATCATTGTTTGCCTTGCCCATGTTCTTAAGATGGTATCTTAAAGCACTGACCTGTTAAAAGGCCTGTCATTAGCATTAAGTCGGACTGTTCGAGTTAGAGAAACCTTGTGGCATTCTTTGTGATGAATTTTTTCCTTTGTCTTTGGCCCGGAGTATTCCTCCAGTAGGACTCCCTCTGTCCCTTTTTCCATTTTAAGACCTTCTCCGGTATCTATCCCTTAGATAAGCCACAAAATGGTTCGGGCCCAAAGAATGGGGCTTTAGCACTGTTTTTTGTAAGGGCGTCAGCTAATTCGTTTCCTTCCCATATCAAGGAACCTTGATGTTTTTGCCAGTTGCTTCTGGGATTATCTGCATTCTCAGGCAATTTTAGACTCAAAGGTGTAGGACCTGATAGCTTTTAACGCTACCTGGCTGCCTGAGAGTATACAGATCTTTGCCTTAAAATGCCTTTATTTATGCATCCCTGGGCACATAGGTTTATAGCATAGATTTCTGCTTGGAAGATTGTTTGCCCAGGGCTCTGGATAGCCTGCATTTAGGCCTCGCTACGTCCGAGCCAACCCCTTCAGCCATCTTCGATCCATCTACCAGATGAGTGACCCTTCTCCAACTGTAGGACTTCGGCATTGCCCATTCGGCGGCTCTCGATTAGCACACCAAACGAATAGTCAGAGTCCGCTTAATTGGCATAAAGTCAGTGGGTTTGGTCATGGACTCTAGTTCAATTGTTCCTAGAATCGTTAGGTGACCAACCAGGTCTCCTGGTTCGAAAGAGAGTACCTGCTGCAGCCTTAAGGCCTTAAGTGCTCCCTCCTTCGTTACATACAGATATAGGGGAAGTAGGTCTAGCATTGCCTCCATAGCTGCTGTGGGACAGGAACACATTGCTCCTGTAATCCATAAGCAGGCAAGGCGTTGCAACTTCTGCAACTTTTCTTGTGTTAATTTTTCTTCAGTTTTTGGCCACATGGTGACCATGGTTCTCACAACTGAGAGTAGATCATCTTCGGTTTTAGGCCCCAAGTCTTACCAAACAGCCTGCTGCACGTCCACATAGCCGCAGTGACTTTGGTAAGTGTTTTTTCTAGGTGTGAGTTCCAGGTAAGTCTTTGATCCAAAATTATTCCTAGATATTTAACTTCAATGAAAAAATTCAGCAGTGTTCCATTTAGCATAGGAGCTCTTAAACTTAGTTTTCTCCTTTTGGTAAACGGAACAATAACTGTTTTGTTCGAATTGACGCTGAGGCCGATTAGCGAGCACTATTTGGGTATTATGTTTAAAGCAAGATTTTACGTGAGTACCTAAAAGTACTCTTATATTTTTTTGCTGACTCTCTGCGTAATTACCGTCGGAATTTTTAGGTAGTTGACTACAGACTTATTCTGCACACAAAAAATGTCAGCGTCTTTGATGTTTACCATACCGCCTAAGACGCCGATATTTTTTACACTCAACATAAGTCTGTAGTCAACTTTACTTGATTTGATAGTTGACTTTTCATTGAAATTATTTGCAATAATACCTGGACAGATTTTCACTCTCCAAAAAGGACCTATTGAATTTTTTGTATACAATTCTTTTATCTGGCTGTCAGTATTGAATCAAATTTCTCTCTATTAGTTCCATGGTTTGCTGCACCGAAGAGTGTAGAGTATAACCAGAGTGAGAAGTCAGAATGGTCTAGTGTGCCATCTATGGTACGCTAGATTTACTACGGCCTAAAATGTTATGAGGATAGCACCACTGGTTCGTTTGAGCACTAATGTTAAAACTGAAAAAAAAAAGATTTGTCTATATATTTTTATTGTGTTTTATTAATAAGTATATTAAAATATTGTTTTGTCAGTTTTTATTATTTTAAATTCTTTTTTTTTCAAATATGATATTTATGTACTTTAACTCTTTGCCAATTTCATTGTTCTTTCCAGTGGTTCGTTTTCGAAATACGTGTTAATTTTTGTTTGTTAAAATGTTTGTGAAAGTTAGTGCCGAAAATTGTTTTATTAGCTAGTTTTAATGGATAAATGGTGGGTTTCATTCAGGTTTTCCCTAGTTTTGAACCTTTGAACTTTTGTTTCCTAGGAAAATAAATTTATGACATCACCACCGGCCAATATATTTCCTTTAATGGTTATATTGTTATACCAACAATTATTTTACATCGAACAGCACTGCGTGCGTACAATATGTACATTATTTGCGGCAAGTTTCCTATACACCAAGCTATCTAGTAATAATTAAATTGTGTAAAGTAATTTATTACTTATTAGAAAATTATCTAGAAAAAAATGAATGAAATTGCTGTATGGTATATCAAATAAAGTATAAAACAATGGGCCGCGGTGGGAGTGTATATTAATAGCGGGGTCAAATAAGTTAAGAGTCGAACACAGTGTATATTAATAATTACGATGGAATGTCCGAGAATGCGCGTCTTGCGCATCCACTGATTGTATTCGTGTAATTACATATTCGTGGGTTATAATTAACCCGCAGAGAGGAGTCAATGATCCAGGGAACCGTTGTTAGTCTTTTAGAATCCACTAATGCTACTTCACACACGTTCACGCTTTACACGAACTTTGAACAAAAACACACCCCCAAGATTGAGTTCCGGGTATTATCTTCAACTGGTAATAATTACACTCGGATTTTGCCGACCATGAGTACTTATTAGAATAACAAGTTACTTTTATATGTCATATAGTATTCTTGTTTAATTTTAAGCTCTAATTATTGTTCAGTCAGTTTTAAATAATGAAGTGGGCCACACAAATGTCTTCCACTTGCAAAAATTAGTCGCCCAATGATTACATATATGTTACATACGTGCAATATTGGACTACGGTAATATCTTGTATGGATCCGCGCCATAATCAAATCTAACCAAAGTCGCTCGCATACAATATCGAGCTACTCGATTGTGGATGGGAGTTATGAAGTCGTCACCTTATTCTGCAATTTTGGCGGAAGCACAAGAACCTCCATTAAATATTAGGTTTTTTAGTAAATAAATTGGTAATAAATTTTTTAATTGGACTAAGAACCATAGATAACAGTTATTCATTACAATAGAGACTCTCACAAATAAATATTGGGACATAAAAAAGAATCCACCGCTTGTAGACGCATTATTAGAAACGAATAATTACTCAGAATTGTTAACTAGTAGCAAAACACCATCCATATTCCAGAATGATTACTGTATACTATTATTTATGCCCACTATCATATTCCCCATATATTCAATATACTAGTCAACCATGCTAAGTTGGCAAGTACAGGCGCAGAAAGAGAAGAAATATCGTCACTGTAGTACACAGACAAACAAGCTTCTTAAGCTAGGTAGCTAGCTTAAGAAGCTTAAAAATCTTGTTTGTCTCTGTCCAACAGTGACGATATTTCTTCTCTCTCTGCGCGGCTACGTGCCAACTTAGGATGGTTACTAGTACCACAATACAATCGGAATGTCATACACTGGTGACCCCGAAGAAGTAGCGATATACATAGACGGCTTTAAAACTCTTACTGACGTTGGTAGCGCTTTCTATGTTCCTAACAATCAGTACCACTGCCAGAGGCGTATTGCCGATATTAGCTCCATATACACAGCCGAAGCGTATGCCCTAGAGTGCGCTTTGGACTGGGTGAGTGAAGCGTTCATCGAAAAATGCGTGATTCTGTCAGACTCCAAGTTTGTGCTTCAATCACTAGATAGCCGCGATTATAAAAGGCAGATTCCAGAACTTTAAAAATAAAACAAAATTGACCAGACTTTTTGACAAAGGACAAATAATAAGATTTGTATGAGTAAAAGGGTATATAGATATAGAGGTTAATGAAATCGTTTATAATATTGCAAAGGAATCGACAAATCTTAGTGTAATTGACCCAGATACTGAGAGAAACGATATAATTAGGGAATTCAAGGGGAAAGTAAGGAAAGATTAGGAATTCATCTGAACGCATTATGTCAGGTCAACAAAAACCCTTACGCCCTTATACATCCTACCCTCCCAAAGAGTATTCCATATATCGAAGAGTACTCCGCTCCAAAGTTTTATTCTTCTACCATAGCTAGATCAAACTGAATCACGGCGCCTTCCCCGCACATTTGTGCAGGATAGGTGTTCAGAACTCCTCAACATACCCAAGTAACAATACGTCCTGGGGAGACCTTAATCACGTATTCTTTGCGTGAAAGAAATGTACTGCCCAAATAGAGAAATTTTTAAGTGACCTGATAAATCTCAACGTGCATTTACACATAAGTACAACAAGCCTGCTAAGTTATAATAGAAAGGAAATTTTTGACCTAATCGTACAGTTTATTAGAACAAATAACATAAAAATATAATATTAGTAAAAAAATAATTTTCTGTGGCTAAGAAATCTTTTTTCTAAAGCCAAATATCTTACTCTCTCTCACACACACACAGACAGATTTTGGTCAATTTATTGCATTATATTTTTCTTCAAAACAGAAGTCGATACCTGCTCCGCAAAACCAAACACCAAACAGATTATTTGCATCAATACATTGATGGAGTGATTGAACGTTTCACTTCGGGTCATTTTTCTATGCTTTCTAGTATTACTGACCATATAAGCAGGTTATTTCGTTTGTTAAAAATATCAGTTCCTGGAACTGTGTATTTAAAATTCGTGCAATCTATGTTATCCTTACTCCTCATAGTTGTGGATCAGAACGGGCTGTTTCCTGCCATATTGTTTTGAAGAGTCCAAAGGAAAGTTGCTCATCAAGAGGTGCTACAAACGGCCGTATGTATATTGTTCTTAATAATGCAGGAACCGTCTATTTTAATACACTACCAGCTGTGGCAACATTTTTGGAAAAAGTAGCGTCGATATAGTACTGCAGGTACTGAAGTATAAAGAAATAGTATACAAAGTTTTTTGCCACTGAAATGTTATAACAGAAAATCATTTTCGTTTTATTAGACAAAATTCCTGAAATTTCATTAACAGTTAAATCAGGTTAGATTTAAAATATTCTATGCTCTGTCTCCCAGTAAATCTGGTTTAGGAAATGTGAGAAATATCTTATATTTTTCAATAATATATTAATATTTTTTAAAGATATCTATTACAACCAACAGTCAGGCGACATTGAAGACACCAGTCTCTAATAAAAGTGTCTTCCAGGCTGATATGGGACTGCCACGAAGAGCTCAAAATTCTGGGTGAGCGGAACAGAATCAGACTACCCTGGGTGACGACAACGAAAAAGCTGATGAACTTGCTAGACAAGGATGAGCTAATATATTCTATGACCCAGAACCTGCGCTGTGCATCACTAAAGCCACAGGCAGAAGAGTGATCAAGGACTGAGTCGAGAATGAACATAACCATCACTGGAGAGCCATTCCAGGAAATCGACATGGAAAAACACTTATTAATGAATCATGCCCAAAACAAACTGAATAAAACAGGATGAAGCTGAGAATCATAACAGGTCCTCTGACAGGACACTTTCCTGTTAAGTACACAACAGGAGAGTTTGCTGGAGACCTTAACTGCAGACTATGCGGCAAGGTACCAGAAACTATGGAGCTTATTATATACGACTGCGAAGCGCTGGATCACAGAATATATAATATCTACGGGCAAACACAAACAGACCCGAAATCCATCAAAACTCGCCCATTCTCAGACCTATATCACCGGCACATGAATGCTAAAATGGGCTGAGTAAATTAAGAGCGATGGGAGCTCAGGATAAGCTCCTCGATAAAAAAATGTGTTAAATCATAGGCTGTTTATTATTAAATATCTTTTATTTCATAAATGAAATTTACAGAACATTCTGTACAATTTGCTCTAAATATTTCAGCAGTATTTCTAAAGATGATGCCACAAATTGAAGTGTAAAACATGTTTAAGCGACAATTAGCATCAATTTTAAGAACCATAAGGTTTCATGTACTGTTTACTTGTGAAACAATTTGGTTGTGATTGTGATTTTGTGTTTTTAAGTAGATACATCCAGGTAACGGATAGAGATATCGAGCTGTGGTTTACGAGATCCTATTTCTCGTTCGATTTTCTGTAGATATTAGAGGCTTCTAAACAGAGGCATGTTTTGAAATACATACTATCTCTCGGAAACAAGCGATACAAAAATGAATTCTGCCTTCATTCAACATTCATAAAAAAGGTAGCTTTGATATATCGAACGGTTTTGGGATTGCCGATAATTTTTCTGGCTGGTATCCCAAAACACCGATATTCGGGCTATCGAGCTACCGTTTTCGTTATTTAATTTTTCGTTCGATTTTTTATAATTAGGGATTTTTTGGTTCTGGAGCACTTCATACGGGAGTTGCAGAGGTCAAAACAGAGGCACGTCAAAAATAATTGGCATACCGAACAATTCGATCTATTAAGAGTGGAATAAAATTTATCCTCCGAAAACGACTTATACAAAAATGTAATCTCTTCGACATATAAAACAGTGTCAGAATTATTGATGATATTTCTGGGCCCTTCTTTTCTGCCAACCATGCAAATAAAAAAATTACGAAAAAATAGAAAGTTGACACATACGTGAATGCGACTGCAGGATTAAACCTACATAAAAGCCTTAATTTCAGAGTTCAAGAAAAAATAGATACTTCGTTTTTATGTCTTCTTTATACTCCATACTTACACTGTTTGCTTTTTCCCCAATGAATATAGGTTATTGCATTTTATATAGCCTTATATTTAAATTAATATAACCTTTATAATTGTCACTTTTAAATATTAATAAAACTATGAATTTATCTCGAGTCGAAAGTAGTCTCGAGAAATACAGGTGAATCCACATATTTTATAAGTTATACAATATAAAGTATAGCGTTAACGAATTAGATGTCAAATGAGTGTCACAACACAAATATTTTAAATTAGGTAATATAATTACTTCGCATAATCAATTTGTAGCAACTAAGTTTTAAAATTGTTCTGAATAATTTTAGAATTGGCGATTGGAACCATCTAGTTGTCAGTCCACGAAATTATGAAAAGCAACACTTTTGAGTACGCGCCTGAAAACGATTAAAAAAATATTTGAATTAAATCATTTATCTTTGAAAGTTATGGTATAAATAAAGTTTTAACATAGTAAAAATTGAATTGTACCTGTGTAGACATTGTCACGCTAGGCCTTGATGTATTCAACTTGGCTTATGCTGTGACCACCACTTTTCACAGATCTTTCATAGCACTAGATAAATAAAGGGGAGCACAGAGGTAAGTTACATGTTATATAGGGCTATAAGAAGGTGAATATGATACTATATCTATGTTACCTATATATAGGGTAAATTTTTAATCATTTTGCTATGATTAGTCAATCTTTAATATTTTGTGAAAATTGCAAACATGTTTCATAATAAGTACAGCTTTTGTTTTGTTTTTAACTTTGTGAAATCTATTTATCGTTAATTTAATTTTTGTAAATAAAGCATTGAAAAATTTTGAAGCAAAGTAATATTGTGAGACTTTATGTAAAAGGAATTGTCAGTATTTCATCTAGTTTCATAATTGCGAAAAACTCTTCGAAGAAATTTTGAAGAAAACAATTTCGACAGTATGTAATGATCCAATATTTAAAGTTTTTGTATGTTTATAAAATAGTGACGTAGAATATTTATGTTCCTTTTTAAAAATAATTTTTAAAACTGCGTTTTGGTATATGGAACGATTATTTTGAGCATTATTGTATGTCCTACCTCAGACAGCTATGTAATACCGTAAGATAGACTCGGTCAAAAGATTATATAAGATTTGAAATAGTTTTGTGTTTAGGAAATCTCTTATTTGATAGAATTTATGAATTAAATTTATTTATTTTTTGTTATGTAATTACAGTGGTGAATCCACTGGATGCTGGTACCTAAATATTTTACTACCTTTATTCTTCTTATTTCTGTGTACAATTTCTTGATTCGTTTGTCGAGCAGTTATTTTGATGAATTTTTATTAGGTTGATCAGCAATTGCGGTGGAGAATTTTATGTAACGTGGAGCGAGGTTTATTCATACCAATTTTTAAGATTTAATATCTTGAGTATTAGTGGTCAGGGGAGTCATTTACCACAGTTTTAAATATTAGGTTTTTAAACAGAGACAAAAACATTATGTGAAAAAGGTTTTAGCCAATTTAACCGATTTTTCTTTCACTTGTTACTTTTAGGTATAATTTTCTGCCACCTTCGCCAAAATTTTACAATTTTTTGTTCTACGCTATTTTTTTTAAACGGAAAATCATATTAGTTCAAAATATTATAAAACACCATTAGAAAGTATCATTTACGTCCTTACATTCTGACAGGGTTCACCAATTAATTTCTGAAGATAGGTAATACATTTTTTGCATCTGCCAATCTGAAATTATAATCAAATCAATCACGATATCTTTTTAGATCATAAAACTGGAAAATTAATTATAGCTTTCAGTGCAGGATTATCGATATCATCTAGTACTAACTAGACTTGATCTGCATCAAAATAAGTAATATTATGGTTGATATTGGCTAAGAATATGTCTAATTAGCAATTATTTTAATTTTTAACTGACTTTAAAAAAATAATAATAAAAAAAGGGGGAGGTTCTCAATTCTACCCGTATGTGCGTTTTATATTTGTTCAATTATTTTTCTCGATTGACTTAAGCGATTTCTATGAAATCAATCTCAAACTGCAGGATATGGCTCGATGGCGGTTCGATAACAATTTCATCAAACTGCGTCTGGCATAAGGCTAGTAAATGAGAAATGGAAATCGTAAATTACGCGAATGCACTAGTCACGGTAAGGTGAGGTATGGTACCGGTTTCAGTGAGTGGACACCGATCGGCGAAGTCAAGCACGCCGATACGAGTCCATCACTTGGATGGGTGACCGTAACTCATCTCGCCGTCCTGGTTAAGTGGTAGAGTAGCATTAGCTAAACAGGACGTTAATCTAAAATAAGGCATTAAAAAAAAATTGAATTTTGTTATAATAAATTCAAATTTCATCGAAATTCCATTAAGATTGGTAGTTAGGTATTTAAGAAGTAGCAGATGATGTCAAAAACTAAAATTTCAAAATGTCGAATTCAATACGGTAGTTATGATTGCTTTATTTTTGCAGATTTACATGAGATTTGATACACGGTAGTTTCAGGATTCTTTGATAACGAGCCTGACATTAAAGCTGTTTCACAAATAAATTATCTTTGAAATCCTGAAAACCGCATATCGATAACTATTCTCTTTCTAAAATAAATGTGGATTTAAATTCAACCTAAAAATTCGTTTGGTCCGTCTTAATTGGACAGCAGTTTATATGACAAACTTTTTATTTCTTACTACAAAAGCATAGTTAAAGAATACATAATCACAAGTAAAATGAAGTAGCGAGGTGTGTAGCGGTGGCCTTTGTCGATCGCTTTTATCGACATTGGCTGCTTTGTCGGCAAGCTTTTCGATCACCCGCCTTACCCTGCTGGCCCTCCAGACTATCTCTTGCCGCAACTATATTTGTTTTATATAAAGAATTTATTGCTAGCCGGAGTTTGATAATAACACATGTTACTGTGACTTAATATCAGTGAAGATACTGCCTCAAAACCGCATAGACATACATGAATATAATTTTTTTATGTGAGAATTATCTAAGAATTTTTTTCCGTTGACCATTTCAAATCAATAATTACGTGGATATAAATTGATCTATGCCGTGACATAAATTTAGATCGATATAAATTATCATTCATCTGTGTTGTGCTGAGTAGCTGTCCTTCGTGAAAGTCTCCATTATGCGTGTAAGATTTAATTAATGGACGTCATCTAATGGGGACAGTTTTTGTTTATTTACGACAAGACAATCGAAGGCGAGGTGTGGCGTGTATAGTAAACAGAAAAGCTGGCAGGTTGAACGTTACGTAATCGAGAACACTTCTACACTTCACGAAATTAAACAATCGGCCAACGCTTACCATTCCTGACCAAGATCAAGATAACGATCTTATAGAAAGTTTCGAACGTCTCATTATTTCTTTGTAATGTGGTTTTTTGTGGATATTTTAATTCGTAAATCATCCGTAATGAACAAGTTCTTAGATCTAACAAAGTTAATTAGAATGAGTACAGTTCTGTTGTTGGTTGTTGTTACCTACCATCTTTAACATAAAATATACGGAATGAAAATAGAGACAAGTGCATAAAATCTGGTGTCTCGGCACAATAGTACATTTCTCGACCCATATACATCGTCATAATACAATTACTAAAATAAGAAAGTATTTTCAGTCAATTCTTTTTTTCAGGACATGTACATTGTTACTCGGTACTTGAGGGGTGGCAGTGCCGTGCTTAAGAAATTGATTTCGTAATTCGACAATTTCGACAATTTCTCCTATCCCTGTACCCCTATACCAAATTATTGAAATCAACAGATTTTTTTTTTATTTTCGCACGAGAAAAAATGTTTTTCCTTCTTCAGTTTTCAATAGCCTAGTACTGTCATGAGCAAAATTAAATAGGACAACTATTTTTTTCTAATGTAAATCTCTCTCTATTTGAATGAATTATGACAACTAACTGACAATGTCACAAAAATTAAAGTTAGATGTACACAACTAGATTTTAGCAAAAATACGTTATAAGACATGTCCTATTTAATTTTGCTCACGACAGAACCATTCTATAAAGTTGTCTCTAACAACCCATCAAGAAAATTTTTGAATCGGTTTAGGGATCTAGGAGAAATTGTTGAGTTACGTTTACCGAACCGCCCACCTTAATAAAATATATAAAAATTTACATATCTTTAACAGATGGCAGTTTGAAAAAATCTATAAAGATATTTTTGTAAAACTACCCTCCTGATTTCATCTTTTATTAGATAATTATTTCATCTGTAGGACGACTACCCTGTATTTTACTTCCACATCCAGTGGAAGTATAGTAACGACAAAAATTTTTTTATTGTTCAGATAGGCTTAGAATGTCATGAAACGTCGAAATTTTAAGTATGAGCGTAAAAAAAAATATTTCTGTTTGTCTGTCTGTCGGTCTGTCTGTCTGTCTGTCTGTCGGTCTGTCGGTCTGTCTGTCTGTCGGTCTGTAACTTTTTTTTTTGTGCGCACGTTTACTCTGGAATCGTTTGAGATATTGACTTGAAATTTGGTACACATATGTACTTTAACGAAATCTAGAACTAGATTATATTTTCATCTTGTTCCGTCGAAGGGTTGGGGGATAAATTGGGGTAAATTTGGGGTAAATAGGTAAATCAAGCAGGTAAGAGTTCATAAAATTGATATTTAGTATATACAAGAGAAGCAAAGGTCTCAAAAAAATTTTTAGCATTAGCCAGCCCCATTACCACCCCCACCCCATTATTAAAAGGGACGAAAAAATGTGATTTAGTGTGTGAACAGGAACCGGAAACCTCAAAATATTTTTTTATTGTATTTTATAGTGACCATCCTGTATACATTTCACTAAAAGTTCTACAATTGTCACGAGTGTTGGTGAGCAAAGGAGAATTTCTATGTAGAGAGTGGTACAGGCCCGGCGCAGTTCTCCGATAGGTCGCTACATTTCCCTACAGTCCCTGACGTTCACCAAAATCCGTGGTGCGTGGAGTATATCCGGTTTCATACTTGGTAATAGTGTTAACTGCATTCCAAATATTATTTTCTACCATCGTTTCTTAATTAATTATTTTTTAGGATGATCACCCTTAGCTGAAAGTATATTATGGTTTCTTTCTGACAATAGTGACAAATATATTCCAAATATTATTTTTCTAAGTCATTTTCTGATTAATTGTTTTTTATAGTGACTACACTGTATATTTTCACTAAAAATATATCGGGTTTCCTCCTTGGTAGTAATGTTAACTACATTCTAAATATTGTTTATAAATTTTTAAGGTGACCACCCCGTATATTTTTCACTAAAAGTAAACAGGTTTCTTTTTTGACAGTTGGCGTTAACTACATGCCAAATATTATCGAGTTACATTATATTTCCTTCATCCATTTACTATTTCTTTAAGGTTGTTCACACTGTATGTATTTCACTAAAAATATAGCAGTTTTCTTTCTTGACAATTGTGTTAACTACACCAAATATTATTGTCCTCCGTCATATTTTTTTCATTATTTATTTTTTTTTTAGGATATCGACGCTGTATATTTTTAACAGGAGGTATATCCCAGTTCTTGGAAATAGCTTCAATTACATACCAGATATTATTTTTTCCGTCGAGCGATTTTGTAGATATATCGCCGACAGATACCAGATCAACAGACATGCGGACAGACTCATGGAATTGAATGATTTTAATTTTCGTAATCTACATAGTTTGAAACATGAAGATCTGAAGAATTCTCGGGGGTGATCTTTCATGATTACAATACATCTCTTCGGTAAACGAGGGAAGTAAAAAATGAAGAAAGAAAAATACTATCTATCAAATATAACCAACCCGTTTCGATTATTCTTATATAATAGTGAAAATTACTTAAAATTTTGAAATTATAATTTGCAGAGCTGCCAAACTTCTAAAGAATCTGTGAATTCAAGAAATATTGCAAAATATACATAATAAAACTTTAAATCTGACAACATTTTGGAGATGCCACAAGTATATGAATTTGCATATACAAAGAAAAGTCTTCAATGGTCCTTATGCGGGCGTTCCCGGTCGTTGTCCTATGGGGTCAATCTAAGGTCACCATGCCTACAAATGTAGAAGGCTGAAACTCTATGCCAATTTACTTTTAAACTTCTAATACACTCCAGTCATAAATGAACATTTTCGATATGCTTACTAAGTGCAAAAATGCTTATGTATTTGTTCCATTTTCTTTGATAATATTATTATACTAGTTGCAAATACCAAAACGAAAGTATATTTGCTGTATCTGGTCAGTTCATTTCTGAAATCTATTTCGTTCGTAGAGAAAAAAATGTTCTTCATTGTATTAGTCATCAAATTCCGAATAGCATTCAAAATGTCCGTTCGTCTATCTACCCATCCGTTTGCCAGTATATCCTTCCGTTCGCTCACCCATTCATCCGACAAGTTTCTTGTAAGCACAATAACTTAAGAATGGAAATTGGAAACAGATGAGATAGTAACATATAAGTCGCTTCATCTATATCAGGAATTGGTACTGTCGAAATTGGCACTTGTTCTGTGATAACTAATAGTCAGGAATCAGTAAACGGATGGAGTTGTGCGCCCTTTCGACACGCTGGTCCCTAAAATCAAAAATAAATCATTTATCGCTGGCTTATTATAATTAGCGAAATATTTTGCATATTGATCATTATTGAAAAACGGCCGATATGCTCATGGCTACTATTGAAAACAAGGGTATTATGACTCCTGCATTGGCTAGAGGATCTCAAAGATGAGACGTCCCGGAAATAGTATTTGGGTCAAATATTTTTTAGACTGGCTTGTAAATATAAAGAAAACACGCAAATCTTCTAAAAAATTGTTTTCTACAGTTTCCTCTTTAAAAAAACTTTTAAAAATATAAATAATATTTGATATCAAGCTTAATATAGACAAATTGTATAATAATGTGTACATTCACTAAGTTTTGTACTAATATTTTATAACTATACCAGAATATGACAATAAATGAATACCTCTGGCATACGTCGCATGCCACATCCTCATGAGACTTTTAAATACGATGTCTCAGGTCCGTAATGGAAGGGTTAATAAATTATTCTATTAGCTCCAACATTTACGAGGAACTAATAGCAGTAAATTTCATCTCTTGAATTAGAGAAAGTTGGTACACATCCCAACCACTATGTGTAACTTAAAATATATAGCTGCTTTTATTGTATGTGAACTATTATTACTTCGTAATGTATCAAACTAAATTTTATACCCAGTTGATTGAATTATATTATGATTATAATGAAAACGTAATTAAGCGTTCCCTAATATTGATGGTGGAAGTGAAACCACTTGGTATTTTCTATGATGATTGTCTAAATTATTGATTATTTATTAATATCATTAAAGTTGGAGGTGTTAAGAACTTACAATCTGAAAAAAACCATATTATGTTGGCTACAGCGAAAATGGAAGAATAGTAAAGTTGTGTCACTAGGGTTGTTATCAATAAGTACAGTAACTCATGACATCATCCACCCCCATGGTGGACCCACTCCCGTATTTCATACTAGACCACGTAGAATCCTTAGTAAAAACCAGTAGGACTTCAAGTGAAAACGTTTGAGAACTACATAAAAATTATATTCGTTTTAACGTTAGACATTTTTGCTGTATACAAATACGTGAGGTAAGTACATGAATGTAAATAAAAGTCATAAACAAAGCAAGTGGTAGCTATGTAACTCTATATTAATATACTTAATTTCTATAGTTAGTTTAAGAAAGAACACAATGATACAATTTGTAAATAAAAATAGATTCTTTTATAAAAATTCAACTATATCATTATACTCCGAACTAGACATAATAAAAAAGTTTGCGTCCTGTGGACTTTTTTTTGTGGAAGTTGTTTAAGAGGGCATAATAAGCAAGCACAGAAAACTACACTCTGTTACACCATGTGCGTCCCCTATTTTTAGGGGTTGGAAATTTGAAATTTTACTTATGTGTCCATATCTTTTTCTCTATTGCCCGTAGGGCTCTTTACCAAGTTACACTTTTTGAAGATGCATCCCTCCTCTACATAATATATATATATATATATATATATATATATATATATTACACATTTGCCGTAGGACAAAAGGTTTTGGCTCTACGAGGCCGGAAAGGTCGCGCTGTCCGAATTTGGGGGGTCTTCTGTACAGGACAAACGGCTATTATTTCCAATCTACAATACTACACATACTAATGCCCTTAAGGAGGGATTATGATTTGTGAAAAAACTCTCATCGAATACCGCGCGGTTTCCATGATACGGGATGTTGAAATTTTGAAAACCCCCTTTTTAAAAAAAAAGTGAACCTACTTTTTTTCGCTCACTTTTTTTTCATGTATGTACGACCCTAATATAAGAAAATTTACGTTGGTTTCATTTTAATACATTCATTGGTTTAGGAGCTAGAGAGCAAAATATGCCAAAAATGGCTATTTTGGTATTGTTGCATTAAAAAAACCAAAACCAGTATAATTCTGGTAAATGTTTTTGTTTATCCTAAAAGTCCAATTCATTGAGCATAGAAAATATGTTTTTGCATTTAAATAGGATCAACACTTATTGTGTAATAACGATTTATGTCATGTGTTCTCCAGTCTCCTTTTTCACAATTTTTTTTTGGGGCCTTATGGTTCATAGTAGGGCAGAAAACAATATACACGTGGACAGGGCACATAAATAGGGTGTTAAAATGGGTCTCTTGTTAAAATGCGTTAGGACGTACCGTTTTCTAGTAAAACGCACTTGTTTGCAAAAAAATACTTCAGATCTCACTTTTCATCGACTGACTAGTAAATACTCCGCTGACCGGTGACTACGAAAAAATACAACTATGTGTCGCTTCTTGCTTTTTCTGTTTATGAGGGACATTGCTAATGAAAAAATGAAGGGATTCGGACGGAATAAGGGGTTCTCATCCCCTTATTTGAGAGTTCACACTTGTCTGAAATCATCATTGCAACTTATTTTGTGTTTATTTCACATACTATTCGGGACAGAAATATAATTTAATAATAATAGTAATATAATATCTTTATGTAATTTTTACAAATTGATTCATTTCCGCACCACCTTTTCTCGTGAGGTAGAATCATTGCCGCTTTTTTTTACATGGTTTCACCTGGAGTCCTAATCCATGATGTCAAAGGTGTTCTGAATTGTGATCTGATAAATAAATAAATTCTACATTTTGGTGTTTTCTTTATTAGGAGTTTGTTTTTTTAAACCGAAATGGACATAGCTGTTTCTCGAGGAAGGTAAAATTACTGTGGATTTTGTTATAGACACATAATTAAAATTTCAAAGTTTCAACCCCTAAAAATAGGGGACGCACATGGTGTAGCAGGGTGTAGTTTTCTGTGCTTGCTTATTATGCCCTCTTAATCAACTTCCACAAAAAAAAGTCCACAGGACTCAAAATTATTTATTATGTCTAATTCGACTGGTCTATTCATGATTTTAATGAAATAAAATTAATATTAAACATATTGTTGGCATAGTAGCAAACAGTAATTTTAATAATAGGTAATAGGTAATATAAAAAAAAACAAGATATAAAGATACTCTTCGGCGGTTTATTGAAATTTTTATATAAATGTTGCACTTACTATGGGACACTTTTAGCAGTTTCTTTAGGTATAATTCCTATATTTTTAATCCTAATCATCTTCCGATGATGCCATCTTGATTGGGAAAACGCTTGTCAATATACTATGCAGTATTTTTGCCTTTGTTGAAGCTATCATGAAGCCCTTCAGCTACATTTTCTTTTAATTAAAACGTATAATAATTTATATTTACTAATCAATTTTTTTTAAAAAACCATAGCCCCAGCTAACGCTAATTTGCAATTCAAATTTCAATAAAAGAATTCGTCTAAGTAAGGACTTTTTCTGACTTGGCGACAGCCGAATTTCGGAAAATTCTTAGGAATTTACTTTTCAGATGTGTTAAGGCAACGTTAACGAGGTGTTTACAGATTTTTTGTTCTCATTTTTAATGCTGCTTTAACGTTTCATTTCCTAAGGTGGAGAAAACAAAAAAACTAAAATACCTAATAGAATAAAATTATTATGGTTCGCTGAACCATTACTTAATAAACTTCAACGATTAAGACAATGGGCCTTTCCCACGTTTTTTTTATTGAATATTAGAAAAGTTCTCTTTAAAAAAACTCACCCGTATTTTTTCTTTTTTCCGAAATTTTCTTCTTTTCTACAGAAAAAATTATTATGTTATAAGAATTTAAAATTGACGGCAATATTTCTGCACTGATGACGAAATGGGAGGAATGACCAATCAGTATATTCTGGCACCCTTGGGGGAGGCTACATATGAGCAGATTGTACGTATAAGTGTTTGTCTCTTTCTATCTTTACCGAATTGACAGACATGTCATCAAGCTTTGTTAGTTCTAGTCTAGTGACGTGTGAAACTACAGAAACTCTTCTTTGATGCATTTACTATTAAGTTGCCAAAAATGAATGAAATCTAAATCATATGACATTATTCCAAAGTTAAAACCTCTAGTTACTCTACTAATATATAATAATCAAATCAAAATCAAATCAAATCAAATCAAATTTATTTCACTTTTTTAGAAAGATAACATAATATGTTAAAACAGAAACATGTTTTGATGTACTCCTAAGTGTAACACCTGTGTGAGTACATGTGAGATTGTGAGTGTTGTTTTCTTATTTAAGTGTAAAAAAAACATAATAAATATCAAACTATAAGAATAACATTTTGAGAAAATAAGTTAAAAATATGATTTTCAAATATGTAAATAACTCCTAAATACATAAATCTAAAAAATAATGAAGACAATATAATTAGTGTGTGACTTCAGCTCATTAAAATGTTTAAAAATTTGGATGAATTTTCTATTATATATTTTGTAACTTTTTTTGAAAAGAGGCCTATGTTATTTATTTGCTTATGATTTATTGGTAAGGTGTTATAAAATTTTGGACCATAATAACTAACAAAACGCTGTGTTGTAGAATGGGCATATTGGGGAATATTAAGATTTATATTGATCTTGTGCCTCGTGATGTGGCTATGTTCGATATCGGATCTTAGTTGAGATTTATGCTTGTAGGTGAATATAAGTACCGACTTTGTATATAGTAAATCAATATTGAGAACTTTAAAATCTTGAAAGAGTAATTCAGTTGAGTATCGCCTGTTTTTATGCAATATAACTTGAGATATTTATGTGATATTCTCAAAGGTTGCAAATTCGTGGGATATGCACCACCCCATATTGAAATATCGTATCTTAAAATAGATTCAGCCAAGGCATGATATAGTGTCTTAAGAATGATGTGTGGAATAATAGTTCGAAGGTGGTAGAATTTCCATACAAGTTTCCTTATTTTATTGTTAAGAGATTCGATGTGTTCAGTCCATTTTAAATTTTGATCGATAATTATTCCCAAATATTTTATTTGTTTTGTGTAATGAAGCACTTCTGTACATTTGCATTCAAAATTGTTCATTAGTATACATGTGTGAGTATGGAGGGTTAGAGTATTTATTTGGGGAATATATTTGTCGTATAAACCAAAACACATGAATTTAGTTTTATTAATGTTTATAGTTAATAAGTTCTCTAAAAGCCATTGCTGTAACTTTGAAAATTCTACCACTGCTTTGTAAGCTACCGAATCCCAGGAAGTGTCCTCTATTAAAAGAACAGTGTCATCAGCATAAGCAATTATTTTACCATCAACGTTTAAGTGAAGCAGTTCGTTGACATATATATTAAATAATATAGGTCCAAGTACTGTACCTTGTGGAATTCCAAATGGTATATGCTTAAAATTACTTTTCGTTTCACCTATTTTGACACACTGTTTTCGATTTACATACATTTATAGTTACAGGTATTTCATACCTGCTGTATTTATAAAACTAAATAGGTATGTACAAAAACTGAATAAAAACGTTAAAATATGATTCATTTCACTTTTGTAGTATACAAATTACAGTTAATAAATATAAGAATAATTTTTAAAATCATTATTAAATCTAAAGATTTATCAGTAACAGTTATTTTATTTAAGTAAACAGGAATTGTCATTCACCATTTCACTGTCAATAATATGGAGATTATCACTTGCTGCCTTCTCAAAATCTGTCTCCATTTTTTTAATGTCTACACAGTACACACACACACACACACACACACACACACACACACACACTTTTAAATAATTAAGAAGAAACACAGTTATGAAGTCAAAATACTAGATCCGTACGATCACAACGTAAATCGTAAATAAGGGAACATAACCTATCTATTTATTTTATTTCCATCATTGTTGCCAAGTGTCAGTTATTTGTTGGGAGCCGACATGTCGAAAGTGTGTTTCTTCTGTTAATTATTATCATTTTTATTATAGGCAGTGGTATTATTCAATGGAAAATCATTATTTTCAAAAGCGGAGATAAAAAGTAGACATTCTTTAGTGAAATCATTAAAGCATTTCCTCTAACGTTAAACATTCATATACATTAGGCAACATGGAAATAGTCTCATCGGCAGGTTTCCAGACGAGATGTAAAATTCAGAAATATCAAGAGGTTCGGTTAATGTTCGTATACGGCATCTGCATCATAACCTTAAATTTTCAGTTTTTCAAGTTTATTCTTATTTTTAATGTTTGCATACGCATTTTTAGCTTGGAGCCGTACTATCTACAAGCAAATATTTAAAAATTCACGTAAATAATTTTTCAATATTGTTGATTAATGAAAATAGACTGCTAATTACAGGTTAGACTTCCAACCTACAAAAAGACTCCTATTTTATTAGGACAAGGTATTTAGAACTTCATAAACATTACACTGAAGTAGGCTTTAGTTGAAAATGCGGGAACCAAGCAGAAATTTTAATAATAGCTGGGTAATACTCTTAAATCTTAAGAAACACTTATTTTTAAGGTTAGCTGTGACGTCATGTGCAAATGCCCTATGAATCCAGAAATTGTTTAATTTTGATTGGGGTTCCGCCCATGATGTAATTTGAGCGCGTTTACTTGTTTGAAATATGGAGTAAATTAGACAATATTTTTATTTTTAAAATATCCATTTAAAATTAAAATCTTATACGATATGACGGGTATATACAATATTTATTATTAGGTGTTAATAAATGACTTATGACAAAATAATCATCAAGTTCCATTACGTGGGAAAGGCCAATTGGATCAATTACGTAAATTTGTCAATGATGAAGATCTATGGAATACATATAAAGGAATGAAAAAAAAACATCTTGTAAGGACAAAAAGAAAAAAAAAAATCATAATTCTAATGCAATTTAGAAAAGAAAAAGCTAAAACAATGTGGAATTTAGATAATCACAAATCCAGCAAAAGTTCAATTCCTCCAACCATAATAAAAACAGAAGACAGCATATTAACAAATAACAACGAAATTTCCACAGCCTTCGGAGATTATTTATCCAGCAAGGTTTAAAAGAAATGATATTAGCACTTCAAAAATGTCTTCTTCGAAAACTGCACTGTCAGTAAAGTAAATATAAGCAACTCAATGTGCTTTTACATCGGTCAATGGAGATATCGACAGAATTATTATGAACTTACCTAATAGAAAGTCTACTGCGTTTGATGAAGTTTCGAAAATGAGTTTAATTAAAAAATAGTCGGATCTTATTTTAAGCTGCGCTGTTAGCAGAAATAATAAGTTTAGCTTTTATGAGTGGTAAGTTTCCCGACATTTTCAAACTTGCCATTCTAATTCCCATTCCTAAAAAGATTGGCTTGCAGGATATAGAAACTATACAGCGTGTCCAAGGATAGATGTAACAAGAGGACCAAAAATTTTGGAATTTTGGAATGGTATTTGGGGATTGAGTCCTGCTTGTTGTAAAACTGAAGTATACCAAAAATGACTTGATTTGGTGTTCTACAGGGTGTTTTATAAGCAAAGTTGTAAAAGTCAGCACTAATAAAGTACCTTTATTTTTCAATATATGAAAAAATTCCACTAAGAAAAGTTATTTAGAATGCAATTTTATACCTCTATACCAAATTTCAGGAATATAAAATAATTTTTTTGAAACTTCCCATTTTTTGCGAATTAAAAGTTGAATTCATATTTAAAGTTGTGTAGGAGCAAATGTTAATCATCTCAAAAAGTAGGCTACTGGTAAATAAAAAATTGAATATACGAGATGTAAGAAGGTATAATGTTAATCGAACTAATTGTAAAACAAGAAACAATTACTAACAGAAGATTAATGAGGTTTAAAAATCATAACAAATAATAAATGTCAAAAATATAACAGATTCACAAACAAATTAATTATTGACCAATACAAAACAATGTTTACAATTTTTTTTATAATTCGACGTAGCTACCACCCACATCCACACACATTTCGATCCTTCGCCTGAAGTCCTTAAAACTGTTTCGAATATGATCTAACGGTATGGAGTTTACGGCATAATTCTCTGCTTCCATACTGAAGTGAAGTGGTTCAGCGTAAACCAACTGCTTGAGGCGACCCCATAAAAAGAAATCCAATATTGGTAGGTTTGGGGATCTCGCCGGCTACTTGATCGGTCCATTCCTGGCAATCCAATTTTCTCCAAAATTTAAATTCAACCACCAATTAACCATTTCTGTGGAGTGGCCAGGGCAACCATCATGTTGAAAATGAACTAAAGGCATATCTCTTAAAATATTTAAATGTTCTTCAGAAAATCTTTCAAGAAGCTGTAAATAAGTATGCTGGTTTAACCTTCCCTCAGTGAAATAAGATCTAATAACTCCAACGTGATAAGAAACTGCACCCCACACATTCACTTTTTTATAATATTGTCTTCTACAATGAATTCTAAAATTTGGATTTTCAGAAGCCTAAAACCGACAATTCTGAAATGAAACAACACCATTGGTTGTGAATGTGGATTCATCTGAGAAAATTATGAAATGATAAAAAAATCTCTCTTCCATGATTTTTTCTCCAATGGTCAAACAAACGGCCGTCATCTCCCGCTTCAAGCGTATGTTTATAATTTGCTTTATATGCCCTAATTTTCTTTGCTTTGTAAATTCTTTGGAGTTCAGAATTGCTAATATTAATAAGAGCTGATCTCTCTCTTAGTGGCATCCTAGTATTTTCTATAACAGAGGCATGAGTTATAATAGCCCCAACATTGTCTTCATCATATGCTTTTATTTTTCTTTTCATGTTAAGAGCACTACCAGTAGCCAGAAACTTTTTAATTATTCTCATAGCCTGAGTACGTGACAAAGCAGTGTTTGGAAATTTCAAATTAAATTGGCTTACCACTTCTCTTAGCGAGTTTTCACCACCAATTCCGTAGCATTGCACAATATAAATTTTTTCACGCACTGTGAGTACCGTTTTCACTTAATTTTTTATGCTTGGTTCGTTAATTTGAAACAGAAATTAAGGAAAATATTGACTACGTTTGACAGATATGTCAATAATAAATGATAAATATGTATCCACTGCTTTTCTCATAGCCTACTTTTAGCTTCTACATAACTTTAAATATTAATTCACAAAAAATAATTTCTATGCAGTTTTAATTGAATGGTTCAAATAAAATATTTACTAATTTATTGAAAAAAATGGGAAGTTTCAAAAAAATAATTCTATATTCCTGAACTTTGGTATAGAGGTATAAAATTACATTCTAAATAAGTTTTCTTAGTGGAATTTTTTCATATTTTGAAAAATAAATGTACTTTATTAGTGGTGATTTTTACAACTTTGCTTATAAAACACCAAATCAAGTCACTTTTGGTATACTTTAGTTTTACAACAAGCAGGACTCAATCCCCAAATACCATTCCAAAATTTTTGGTCCATTACACCTCTTGTTACATCTATCACACTAGGTATGTAATTGCAACGTAAATTATCTTCTCCTAAAGCATTGAAATCTCAATCTTCGAAAACTTAAATTCTTACTTAAACCTACACAATTTGTTTACTAAATGTCAGTTTGGCTTCAGAAAGAACCTATCAACCTAAAATGATACTACCGAATTTAATCAGCACATCTTAGGTAAACTCGACGAATCTGAAAATGTAGTTGGGTTATTCCTTCATCTATCTAGTTTATAAAATCATAGATAGAAGAATTGATTCAAACTTGGTATTAGAGGAAATGCTAATTCTCTTATAATGTCCTGTTTCGAAAACAGAAATTTATTGTTAAATATGCCAATAGTGTTATCATATTGAACTTGGTACCCCACAAGGTAGTGTCTTGGGTCCACTTATTTACCTTTTATGTCAACGACTTACCTGATCCAGTGCAATATCGTCATGTATGCTGGCGATACACCGTTAATTGTTAGTGATAAATGCGAAACCGAAATTATTCATAAAGTGACTTTTGTAACAAAGTCTTTTAAGCGTGCGTAGAGGCGTATTTGTTGTGCTGTATTTAAATACTCCAGTGAAGCAACGTTCAGCGAGGTTAGTACTTGGATAGTTGGAATCCATCTAGGGAAACACAGCGATCTCGTCCCACCTTCTGGCGGCCTGTATATCAGCGAATACGCGGAAGCTATGTAATTTCAAGACGAGGATTACGTAGTAGATATACCATCCATCGGAGAGGATGTAAAGCAGGCGGTCCCTTGTCTATGAAATGTTAGGCAAGTAAAAGATCCCTACTCTTCTCAAGAGAAGAGATTCGGCAAAATTTCCAGGTTGGGGGTGATAGGCCCTGGTAGCGGAAATAGGCCGACGTTAAATAAATAGTTAAGAAAAAAAAAAATATCTCGTTCGCGTGAAAACATACGTATCTGAATTTTTTTGTGTCCAAATATGCCGTTTGTTTTCTAAACTTTTTTCTTTTCTTTTTATTGTTACTTTCTAGGTTACACTTTTGTTTTCCAGATTCTATAGATCTCTAAAGATTATATTGACTATTTTATGCTTTTATTTTATGTAATATATTATATTTATATACTACACTGAATCACATATGCCATTTTTACATAATTTAATTATATCTAGTTTTTAGATTGCGACGATGGCGACAAGGCATATTTTCTGTATACCAAATGTATACCAAAAATGTTTAAAAAAATTCTTGAAGTTTTATGTCGACCATATTAAAAAATGTCCATCAAATGTATCGCAGATCCATTATATGCATTGTATATATTCCAATAAATTTTGTGAAAGTTAAATATTCGAACTGTTTATTTAATTTTCAATCGCGGTAGTTACACAATAACTCGCGTTTCCTTCAGCAGTATGCACTACTTTAAACTATAAATAAAAGTTAATTGACAGAATTCCTGCTGTTAGGATTTCGTTGAAAACATCTTCTATCATAACTCAGATGATTTTATGTAAATAATCAAACCGATTATGGGCTCAACACCAAGAAACGGATTTTATCTGACCTGATTGCTCTCGACTATGATATCGAACATTTCTCTGAAATATAAGGACAATTATTATATTTTGCATTAATTTCATAGAAGAAATAAACTAAGTAAGATCTTTCAGTTTATTGGTCAGCCTCTATATTAAACATTATTTTTGAATCTTGCTTGGACCGACACGTTTTGGCCTACGCGGGCCGGTTTCGAGATTGTTAGCTTTTATTAGTGTAGAATAGACTGAATGTATATGCAAAAGCAGATTCTCATTAAACTTGTGAACTGTAGACTCAATAAATCATTGAGCTGTAAGGTAGAAACCTGCCCACCTCTATTGCAAACTCTTGGAAGACCCTAATAGGCAAATTTGAGTAAAATTCAAATCCAGGTTAGAGGGACGAAAGCTTTGAACAGAAAAATTCTTCATCGCCCTCTACAAAAATAAATATAAATTATCTACATTCGTTGTAAACTAATTTCCATATTATTTCCACATTATTCTGAATGCATGAACGCTTGTTTGCAGTTTTAATATAAACAGTCACGAAAATTTTTCTGTTCTAAACTTTCTTCTTTCTAACTTGGAACTGAAATATATTCCATAAAACCCATCAGATATTTTCGTATCTAGGAATAATAGTAGGTAAACATCTACAAATAGTCACCTTCAAGTAATATAATAAAGAACCTTGCCTACATTCCAGTTAAAAAAGAAGTAATTAGAATTACCTCAACCAGATGTCATCTATTATTTTATTGACATATTGGCTGAAAATTAGTAATTATTATCTAAAAAATGTATACATGCAAAAGTAGTTTCTCCAAATCATGTATAAAAAAAGTACAATAATTTGATTTGAAAGGCTATGGATAAAAAAAAATAGCAATACCACCTGAGGAAGCTCAACTGGCCTGAAAAAAGTTTGAGATAACTCTTTTCAAAAGTACAGAAAATATAAAATTAAGAGAACAGAATCACAGGCCAAATGAGCGATACCTACCTAGGCTCAATACTGTTTGGTATGGTGCCATTACAAATAAAAGAAATTTGACATCATAACACCCAATCTCTCTATAGGGGTTCTTTAATAGAAGAATAATAGAGAAGTAAATAAAATTACTTGATTAACAATAAATTAATTTATTGACCAGCTAAGCAAAGTCGGTAGAGCATTTAGAACAAATCAAAGTATGGGCGAATAAATTTGTGGTAGGTAACGATTAATAAAAACTAACAAATATTCAAACAAAAGTATGCACAGAGAGATGATTATACAGTATAGTATATCTAATGTTCTTCTAAATCCAATATGGTGGACGCCCCAAGATAGCGGCTTACCTTTTCCTTCAGGATTCCGTTGACATGATCAAATGAAAGTATTTAACGAGTAGAATACAATAAGTTACGTAACGTCATTCTTACCCAATAATGCGGACTCCCCAAGATGGCAGCATATCTTTTTGACATGGGTATCAAATGAAAGGGTTTAAAGAGTAGAACACGATAAGCTACATGCCGTCATTCTAAATCCAATATGGCGGACGCTCTGAAATGGCGGATTACCTTCTTCTTCACAACTCTTCTGACATGGGTATCAAATGAAAGGGTTTGACAAGTAGGATACGATGAGCTACCCAATATGGCAGTTTACCTTTTTTTTTTTGTCGTGCATGGGTATCAAATGAAAGGGTTTGACGAGTAGAATACGATAAGCTACCTGACGAAGACTAAAAAGTTAAAAAGAAATAAACTGAAAAAAAACTTTTTATTTTAAAACCAAATTGCACTAAAAAGTAGAACATAATTTTTAACTTTGTAAATAGAAAACCATTGGCGCTCATAAAATGTAAACGTAAAGGATTAGACGAAGTAATATTTTATGAGCACCTGGTTTTCTATTCACATAGTCAAAAATAATTTTCTATTTTGATTTTAAAATAAAACCATTGTTTTTAAAAAGTTTTTAATTTATTTATTCTGTTAGAAATAATTCGTGCTACATATTATAAAAATAAGAAAAAAAAAACACATGACACATCTATTGTCAGTCTTTTTATTCATCCAGGTTAATCAGGTACTTGTTATCTATTTAACAAACTGAACAATACGGCTGATACATCAACGAGTTCTAAAATTCTTTCGTACAGAGCTGAGTCAGGTATTTGAAGGAACGCTCTGTTCTTGTTGTAGGAACGCGTAACGTTTTGTTCTCCTCTTTATCTCGTCAGATTGGATACAGATTGATTCCCGTATGACAAGTTGATTAAACCGCTTAATTAAGTTATTTAATTGGCACACCAGCGGTAAACCGCGTTCCACTATGCCGCCACGTTTCTTTATGAACTTATATTAAAGATTTTTTACCACGTTTATCTGATTTTTATACAAGGTACATAATTAGGGCGCTACAAGTTGATAATGTTGCCAGGACATTGTTTACAATATTTATTTTTCATTCCATATAATAATTCTACACCAGAAAAGTGTCGTAATTCGGCTTATTACATTTTGAAAAAATAATATATGTTTAGCAATAATTGATAAAAATGCTAATGTATCGCTTTCACACAGGCATAACTTTTTATTTCTTCACGATATCGATTTCATTTTTTTTTTATATCAACCTCTTCCCTGATGTTTAAGGAACATTTTCTGTCATATAACATATTGTCGTGTTTCACAAATACAGGCTATAGAGATATTTGAACACGCACGTGTTGCATTAGTCAAGTAGCGCTTTGCGAGTGGGATAAAGTTCGATAGATACGTGAATCAGTGCGTCGAAAAAGGAGGGACTGACAATACAATATTACTCATGGAGTATTATTATCATGGTACCTGCTCTTATGAAATAAAATACAGTTAAGGAAAAATAAATTTTAATTACCAATTAATGAATTATTTAAAATATTTAATCGTTAATTTTGATTAAAAAAATTAAAAATGTTCAGAAATCAACTTCTTCATTATTTGGTTCAATTTGAATCGTAACATTATGGCATTTCTTGCATCTGCAGGATGTAAATTTTGGATTTTCTCGAAGACATGGACATTTTACCGAAATGCAATTTTTATCTCGGCAGGAAATATTTAACATATCTCTCATTTCGTCAGATATTGGTGCTTTTGTGAAGAGAACTGGTCGGAAAAAAATATTAAAATATTAAACTTCTCAAAATTAAGTTTATGATTGCTGCACCATATTTTGCTCTGTAATAAACACCTGAAAATCGAAATATTCGTTTAATATAAAAAAAAAAATAAAAATAAAATTGAACTGTTGAAGGATGTTCTGCTGACCATTTTAACGACTGTAAAGTTATCAGTTTTCTGAGATTATCCAGATTCTCAACATTGTCGTGTTTATACAATTTCGCAACAAAATTTCTAGACATTCGTAGAACATCTTCTAAATATAATTGATGGAAATTTGAAAAATTCCTAATATCTTCCTTTATCTTTCAGGCAACGTTGAATCCAGTTTTTTTGTCAATTTTGAAAAATGCATTAGTTGTATCACAACCAATTAATAAATGTATAGCTGACAAACAAGAACAGAAATCTGACCCCAGTTATTAATATATTAAAAAATTCATTCATCATTCATTCATTATTTTTTCTTAGCTGTGTTTAATTCATAAGAGCAGATACCACAGTAATAATACTCCATGAATATTATTGTATTATATCAGTCCCTCCTTTTTCGACGCGGTGGTTCACGTATACATCGATCTTTATCCCACTTGCAATGCGCTAGTTGACAATGCAACACGCGCGTGTTCAAATATCTCTATAGCCTTTATTTGTGAAACGCGACAATATGTTATATAACAGAAAATGTTCCTTAAACATCAGAGAAGAGGTTGATATAAAATTGAAAAAACATATTGTTTTTTCAAAATATAATAAGTCGAATTACGACATTTTACTTCCACATCCAGTGGAAGTATAGTAACGACAAAAAAAATAATAAAAAAATGTTGTTGTTCAAATAGGCTTAAAATGTCATGAAACGTCGAGATTTTAAGTTTGAGCGAAAAAAAATTTTCTGTCTGTCTGTAACTTTTTTTGTGCGCACGTTTACTCTGGAACCATTTGAGATATTGACTTGAAATTTGGTACACATATGTACTTTAACGAGATCTAGAACTAGATTATATTTTCATCTTGTTCCGTCGAATGGTTGGGGGTAAATTTGGGGTAAATGGGTAAATCAAGCAGGTAAGAGTCCATAAAATTGGTATTTAGTATATGCAAGAAAAGCTAAGGTCTCAAAAAAATTTTTGCCGTTAGCCACCCCCGATTACCAACCCCCACCTCCTTATTAAAGGGGATGAAAAAAATTGTGATTTAGTATATGTACAAGAACCAGAAACCTCAAAACATTTTTTTACTTCATCCACCCCCACTACCACCCCCCTTTCACAACCCCCACCCCACTACCGATGTGGGGTATCGTTTTATGGGTTTTTGGGGTAGAGGATTTCAAATATTATATTATTAAAGTTCCATAAACAATTATTTCCACATACAAAGTTTTTTCGTTGTGAGTGACTTGGATAGAGAATTGGATGTGGAAGTAGTGATTCCTTGGGCAGCGGTTTTTCGATTGTAGAACTATTATATGGTATAAACTCTATCAATCAAATCCAGAATCATTCACTTGCAGTAGTTTCCGAGTACAATGTTTTTTACTTGAAGGCGTACGGTATAAGAAAAATTGTAGTCTCTGTAATTAAATGTTCACAAATTTTGTCTCGATCAAGGGAAAAGGTCGTCAAACAGAAATATAATACGTCCATTATTTCTCTATTAGATGGTCTAGGTTCCATATCGTTCTACAGCGAAAAATTTTTTTTTGACGATTTCAACCTAAATTTCGCTCCACTACTACTCCTCTCAGAAAACCTACACCCTTTTCATTTTTCCTAGCCCCTACTGTTAAAAAGGAGCTTGAAAATATAATAGAATCATTAAATAATGGAAAAGCCCCAGGGTATGATATGATTAAGGCGGAGATATTTAAAAAAAGCCCATATAATTGCTAATTAATAAAATATCTGATACAGGTATGTTAGATCACGGTTTACATGAGTGACTTTTTAAAAAGATTTATTTACTTAAATGGAGCCGACGTTGGCTCTTGGAGAAGGAATATAATAATTATTAGAAGTGTTTCATTCTAAGTGAGTTTAATAACTGATTCAACAAAGCGTGTTTAGTCATATTTATAACATACAGAACCTGAGTAAGCAAAATATATAACAAAGGAATTGCAGTTCTGCAGTCTGCACAAGTTATGAGAAACAAAGGTGTAATATGATATCTTGAAGATAATCAATTAATAAGAGAAGCTGTTATCGTGAAATACGATATACCTGTGAAGGTTTATTATGGCTAAGTCGCAATAAGATAGCGTGTAATATTATATAACAACTTCCCCCTTAATAAAAAAGTTGATGTTATGCAGCAACTTTTGAAAATTGTTAAAACGTTAAATGAATATAATGCAAAAATAAATTGAAACAATGTTGAATGAATACAAAGCAAAATAATAAAATAATGTAAAAGTTAAAATTGGTAAGCGATAATAAAACATTACATAACGTAATAAGGATAAAATACAATAGTCTAAATTAATAGACAAGGGTAAAACTCCACATGAAAGTCTATGTTAACTCGATGTCCTCTTCTTCTTGAGGTCTAATACCGGGTCGCTTTCTTGGAGGGATCAGTCTAGGAAATTTGGTAAATACTCTGCTTCGCTCTGAAGGAGGCGAAGGAGGGTTATCCGTTGAGGGTTGGATTCGCAATGCTCCACATCTTCTTCTTCTGCATTTACAAGTTATGTAAAGTAGAACTAATAGGATGATGAGAGTGATTATGAAGTATGTGAACCAAGATACATGTTTGGTCACAAAAGGTTCGTTTATGAGGTCGTCTAGGTCTTTGGAATATTGCTCTAGTTTGTTTTTAGCAATATCTAAATCTTCTACGTCGAGACTGTTTAATTTAAGCGGTTTTAATTTTGGGATTTCGATTTTGTCGGGCATGTGATTGCAGCATTCAAAAGGAATTTGGATTGGATGTGAATTGTCCTTAATTTCGGAAAAGTCTTTAGCACTGGCTTGTATTCGAGTAATGCCTGCATAGGCGTAACATCCTGGTTGTAGTTTTATGATGGAATTTTTATTAATTAGCTCTGTTATGGATTCTCTCTTCGGACAGTTGATGGTAATGTGAAGTGGTTCGGAATTAATTACTAGCCATGTGTTGTCTTCAAGTTCTTGGACGTTGTATCCTTGACTAATGATGAAGGAAGTTTGACAATTTTCTGGGAGTTTCGGCAATGGTTTTAATATTCTAGCCTCACAAATGGCATTTTGGTCGATAGGATATGCAAACAGGTTCGAACATAGTTTGGTTCCAAAATAGAGTGGTTTGCATTCTTTCAAATTTTGTATAGGTATGTACATTAAAGAATCATCGTCTCTCGCGATAAACTTTTGTGAAATAGATAAAAAGTGATGTAGACCAGTTCTGTTATCAAGTATAGGTATGGGGTATAGGCGAAAGGTGTTATAATTTTGAGGTTCAATAAGAGGTATTGTTAAAACAAATATTAGGTTAGAATCTAGTTGAAAAGCTTTTAGTTCAATAATATCCAGATATTGAGCAACTGCTGATAGTTTAATTGGAAGAGGTAAATTGTTCCTTCGCAAACTCTGTGAAATCTCTTGTAACGCCGTTACTAAGTGATCAGGTGTTATGATTGATGAATGAATAATTCCTAATCTGGCAAATGTTATTGAATTTAAAATATCGTTTAGATTGTCTTCGATATACAAATAGCTGGCCATTAGTTGTTCGGAAATGTATAGAAATTTTAGTTTTATTTCGGCAGCTTGGATCGTTTGAGTCATGGTTTGAATTGTGTGCTCGATTTCTTTGATATCTTTGTTAAATGTTTCCTCATCAATTTGCAATTTTTGTATAGTTGAGTTGAAATTTTTGATAACAGAAGTTGTAACTGAGATTTGATTTTTGATTAAGTTTTCTAATTGATGTTCGTCATTATTTAGTTTATTTATACAGTTAGTGTAGTACTCGCCATCTTCGGCGTCTAAGTTTCCGGTGATTGATTTGAATATTGTTCCAAAACCGTTAAGTATTCCGCGTTTATATCTCTTTGTGTCTGAAAAGACTTCGTCAAATTTCGTTTTTATCGAACTAGCTATTTGCATTAAAAGGTTAAACTCTGTTTTAACTTCGCTTCTAAACAGGATTGATTTTTGATCAGCACCATCGAGGGTGTTCAAGATTCTGTCTAAATTATTTTGATTCTTGTCAAAAGCTAGTTTGAGGGATGAAATATTTTTATGCACTAGTAGAGTCCATTTGTCATTTGTCACCACGATGTCCGTGTCTTGGTGATAGTATACACCAACAGTGTTACTGATCGGGGTAATTTTGTATTGACAGAGTGCTGATCCGAACAGCAGGAGAAACCTGAAAATAAATTTAATTTTCAGCATATGGTTTCATTCTATCGAAATTTACTTTAGTCTCTTGTTTTGTTTCGAGATTTAATAGGGTGGCAGAATTTTGAAAGATTTCTTTTATTTTAAAGGGACCGTTAAATTTATTTTGTAGTTTGTTCTTAATTTGTGATTCTTTTACATAAACTAAGTCACCTATTTTGTACTCAGATCGTTTCTGGGGAACATTTCTGTCAAAACGAACTTTCGCTTTCTCCTTTTGTGCTTGTGTTCGATTGCGGGCGATTTCATAATAGTGAGATATTCTATTGTTTAGATCTCTAACGTATTTAGTTATTAATTCTTTTTGGTTATATAAGGTTTCGGGTGGTCTGTTGGACGTATGCCCAAATACAAGTTCGTATGGGGTGAAACCGTGTGTTTTATTTACCGAATTGTTATAGCATATTACCGCATATGGTAAAATTGTGAAAGGATGTTCGTTCGGATTCTCGGTTTTATGAATTCTTATCATTTCAGCTAAAGTAGCATGAAATATTTCTATGGATCCGTTCGATTGGGGATGTCCTACGCTTGAATAAGTTAATTTTATGTCGTAGAGGGTGCAGAGATCTTTGAGCAAATGGTTGTCAAATTCGCCACCGTAATCGCAATGGATTCTCAATGGGGTACCATAATGTTGAAAGTACAACAACAAAGTATTTACGACAGATTTTGCGGATTTGTCTGGGACTGCATAGGCTTGCGTGAATTTAGTTAATTCGTCGCGAATAGTTAAAGCGTAATTTCGAGTGGGGAATTCAAATAAATCGATATTAATTCTTTCGAAAGGTGTTCTTGGGGTTTCCGTGATTACTAGAGGGTTATTTAGATTTTTCCGGCATACTTTAGTCTTTTGGCACGTTTCGCAGTTTTTTATAAAGTTTTCGACGTCTTTAGTTAAACCTTGCCAAGTGTATTTTTCTCTAATTCTTCGAATCGTTTCATTTATTCCGCGGTGTAGATTATTTTTACCAAAATGATTTTGCTCCAATATAATTGGAATTTCATCTTCGTCGGCAGTTCTGACGATATCTTGACAAATTACTACTTTTAAGTCTTTTTCTGCGAAAATGAATGATAGAATTTCGAGTATGGGGAGGTCTAGGTTATTTTCGACAAAGTATGTCTTAGAGAGATCTAGAACATCTTGATTTTTAAATAGTACCAAAAATAGATGTTCAATTACAGATTCGATATCAAAAGGTAGAGGGATGATAAAATATCTCCTATGTCTGACTGTTTTGTTCGATATAGTATTGATTTTATCGTTGTAAAATTCAGGTTAACATATGTCCTTCAAATTTTGTGACGGAGGTCTTATGAATTATTTTGATGAAAGAAAGTCATAATATCTTTGTATTCTCGATATAAAAGTTGCTTGTTTGACTAGTCTATTAATTAATACATTTTTTCTTAAAAAGGTGTTATATTCGTGTACGATTTATGATGGAATTTGAACATTCTGAAAATTGTTAATTTTTCTTCTTCTAAACAACGTACTGTATATTTGTTATTATTTTTTTTTTGTGAAGGATTTACTAATTTAAATCATGCATTCTAGCTTTAGGTTACAGTTTAATCGTGAAAAGTTTCTGATGCGTTTTTTTTTTTAATCTTGAATGTTGTTTACATGTAAAACGCGCGTAATGAAACATTATAGCGAATACAATATAAAACTAGAGTATTAGATGTCCTGCAATTCTTGATAAAATGTTTAATTGATAAACATACAAGACGTGCTTCTGTGGGAAGTATAAATGTGCTTGTTAGAATTTCTTCGAATTTAATTTACACATTTTCTTTAAGTCGCTTTTTGTTTAATCGATAAGATTAAGAGTTAAGGTATTTTATTTTCTATTTCCATTATTGTTACAACTCAATTAAAGGAAAAGAAACATTTTTTTCAGTAGAAGTGAACGAAAAATAAAAGTATTAATTTACAGGGTGATGTTAGAAATCATTTGAGATGATATAAATCATATAATTTTAAAATACTTTATTTTAATAGGTATAGGAAAGTTTTTGGAAAACGATAGTAAATGACTTTAATGTAAGATAATCTGTTTCGAGTAACTATTTTACTGGAAAGATTTTATTTGGGTGAAAAAAAAAATGTTTATTAAATAATTTTGAAAAATTGTTTATGTTTGTAAAACTTAATTTATTATTTGTTAGCATATTTTTCATAGTGTCGAAATCCGATTGAGACAAAACCTGGTATCACTAATAAAGCTTAAATATAGATTTGAATTTTTGAATAGGCTCGAATTTTAGGTTTGAAAATTCTACAATTTTTGCTATTGCTTTTATAGATGCAAAAAATAAATTTTGTTCTCTTATGTTCATGTGTATGTGTGGTATATGAACTTTATTTTTATTTTGATTGCAAGAAATTGTTCGAATGTTTCTTAGAATTTTATTCATTTTCCGAATTTTCGGTTTGCGAGATATTTCGTTGCCGATTTGAAATGAAGGTTTTGAAACTATGTTAGGTGTTTTTATTTTCAGTTGTGATTTCGTATCGTTTTTTGAAATGTTAAAAATTGAAATTGTCGGCTTGGGTTTATCGTACGATTTTGTATCGGAAATGTTAATTCTTTGTAGGTTAACAACAGTGGAGGAGATTTTTGCTTTTTCCTGTATTTCTGGTTTGGCATTAGTGTTAGCCAAATTACGTTTTAGTTTAGTTATTTTTTCGGTATGTGATTCATAAGGAATTAAATTATTTTTGTTGCCTAAATTTTGATTTTTAATTTCAAGATTTCTGTTCTTAGGTTAGGAATCCGGCTCTTGATAATTTGCATTAAAAATTGCTTTGAATTTTTGTACTGGTTCCAGCTTAAGGTTAGAGAAACTTACAGTTTTCGATATCGCGTTAGCGTTTAATATTGATGTTAGAATTTCTCCGTTGTTATCGATTTTTTCAAGAGCATTCGGTAGGCGTACCTTTTCATTTTCCTGGGCTAACAGTATAGCCACGGTGTTTTCCAAGTTACATTTTAATTTGAAAATCTTGTTCATACGTGATTCGATAGGGATTACATTTTTTTCGTTGTCTACATTTTGATTTTTTAAGATGTTTAAATTTTGATTTTCTGTGATGTCCAAATTTTGATTTTTTATAGTAAAATTTGTAGTTGGTTGTAGAGGTAAATTTTCTGTAGCTATATCTTCCGTAACTTTAAATAACGGTAAAGTTTTAAAATTTGTGACTAGCTGTTTATTTTTAAAATCTATTCGACATTCATAATGTTCTAGGAAGTCTGCGCCTAATAATCCATCAAAATCTATATCTAGATTATAGATATAAACCTTGTGTGACTCATCTGAAAAGGGGATGAGAACGGATTCATTGATATGAAATTTTTGATCAGTAATACCCTGTATAGTTACATTTTCAGGGGATCTACGTCTATAATTTTCAGCTGTCTTGGGTTTAAAAATTGATATACCTGCACCTGTGTCAATCAAAATTTTAAATTTGCCGGTTGCGTCTTTGATGTAATAAAGATTTTTTGAATTTACGGTTAATAGGGTGTGAGAAAGCGTATTTACATGAACGTCTGTTCTGGGAAGTTCAGCATTGGATCGAAACTGTCGTTGAGATTCATTGTTTGTATTTGGTTTGATATTTGGTCGAATTGGTCTATTTGTTGTGTTGGAGTATCCGTGGGGTACTCCGGATCTAAGCGAAAATCCTGAGGATTAGCAGTATAATCCTCCTGTAGTGTTTGAGAATTTGCAGTATAATTCTCGTACTGCTCATAATATTGAGAATTAGCCGTATAATTATCTGAAAAGTTTTGAGCGTTGCCTGAATCGTAATTTTCATAACTATCACTTACGTTTTGATAATCGGGTGAGTAGTCATTATATTGATTATAGTTACATTGATTGTCATAATTGTCATAGGGTTCGTAATTCAAATGATGAGCTTTTTGCTGGTTAAAGCGATTAAAATTTGGGTTAGGTTGGATAGCTGATGGTCGCTGTTGCATAAAATTAGGGTTCGGCCTTATGGCTGAGGGCCTGTTTTGCTGTGATTGATTTGGCTGATTATTTTGAGGGAATGTCCTCTGACCAAATTGATTATTACTCGGTTGTGCGAAGTTTTGATGAGAAAAATTTTGTGAGTTTGGGTTTCCTTGGAAACTTGGTCTCTGGAAGTTTTGAGACTGTTGCCTTGTGCGGCATTCGCTTATTACATGTCCATTCCGTTTACAGAAGGAACAAAACTTTTGTTGCAAATTGGGACCTTGTGGTCGCTTTTGTTGAATTACTGGATTTTTGACTGGACTATTTTTTGGGAATTTTTGCTGTTCAAAATAAGAGAGTTGTAGCTCTCTACGAATTCTAATAATCGCGTTCATTATAGAAGGAGGGTTACTGGCACGTATTATTCTGCCTAGATTTGGTTCTAGACCCGTTAACAAATTATTTAATGTCATAGTTTCAATCAGGTTTGTTTGCGCGGTTCTTTGCTCCGAAGTTAAATTTTGTTTTTGCACTGCAGCGTGCATTTTCGCATTGTGCGTTTGTAAACGCGAAACAAATGTTAAGGCGGATTCACTAGGTAATTGGTGAATTCGTTGTAGGTCCTGAATTAGGGACGTTAAATCTCGGGAGTCTCCGAAATGAGTTTCTAGTAGTGCCTTTATTTCTGGCCATGTGCTAGGGTTGCGTGAATTTATAAGTTCGGCGGCTCTGCCTTTTAATTTGTTTTTGATGTGCATGGTTAATAGAATTTTTTGGTCATGAATTGCCATTCTTTGTGCACAGGAGCACGAGTTTAGGAATGTCTGTAAATTTATGGCGTTGCCATCGAATTCTGGTATTAGTGAAAAAATTTCAGAGAGCTTGTAAGGCTCAATTTGTTGTGGTTGTTGTTGTTGTTCGGTTGGTGCCGGTGGCACTGGTTGAACTGTCTCTGGTTGAGCTCTATCAGGCATTTTGCTTTTTATTTAGAGATTTTTGAACTAAAATAATTGTCTGCGTATCAGCAGTATGATACGAGAATTAAATTAAAATTGTTTGTTATGTTGCGTACGTTAATAAATTGTGTATTAACTGTATAATACACAGTCGTTTCGTGAATACGAAAATAAATAACTTAAAATTAAAATTGTTGCGTTGTAGCTTGTACAGGATTTCTTTGATAATAGAACTGGCTTGTTTGCCGAGTGTATTAGCGGTATAATACACGTAAATAATTGTGAGAAATAATAATTGTAAAATGAAATAACGAGATGATTCTTAAAAATGACTTACATTAATTTCATCTCCATGAGTAGGTTCTTCGTCCGTCAAGGGATTGGGATCCGCCACCACCAGTGAGGAAGGTCTCCTTGTTCTAATAGATGTACACGCACTAGTTAGGCACCTTCTGCAGATGTTCTCCTTGTTCTCTTACGCTTCACTACCAGTTAGGCTTCTTGTTCTGATGATGTTTACGGATCCTACCGACTGCGCCAATGTTAGATCACGGTTTACATGAGTGACTTTTTAAAAAGATTTATTTACTTAAATGGAGCCGACGTTGGCTCTTGGAGAAGGAATATAATAATTATTAGAAGTGTTTCATTCTAAGTGAGTTTAATAACTGATTCAACAAAGCGTGTTTAGTCATATTTATAACATACAGAACCTGAGTAAGCAAAATATATAACAAAGGAATTGCAGTTCTGCAGTCTGCACAAGTTATGAGAAACAAAGGTGTAATATGATATCTTGAAGATAAGCAATTAATAAGAGAAGCTGTTATCGTGAAATACGATATACCTGTGAAGGTTTATTATGGCTAAGTCGCAATAAGATAGCGTGTAATATTATATAACAGGTATACGTCCATGGGATTTTAAGACAGCAGTAATAGGAAACAAGTCGTAAAAATAACTTCTGTACTGGGCAAGCACCCTGTGATGCCATATCTCTGCAACGGCAATCCCTATATATTAATAATCCCACAATCCTGAGAATGTAATGAAAAAAATAGAGGTTCTCAATTGAGTAATCAGTTAGATTTTGCTCTCAGAATCTTGTTACCTTGTTACCAAGTAAGCTCATGGAGCTCCAGAAACAAACCATTCTACTACATAACCCAGTAACCCCGTAAACCCATAACCGCATAACTCTGGGAATATGATAAAAGAATGTGAAGAATCTGTGATTCCTTAGCTCTTGAACAACAAAACTTTTAGCCATATAACCCCGTGATTCAGGGTATTCAATAAAAGCAAATTAGGGAAACTTAATTGAGGATTCAATGAGAATGTAACTTTGGAAGTGGAGTATCATATCATATAATGGCAGTTCTTTGTTGGATGTTGAAGAGAGAACATGTGGTGTAGAGCAAGAGGAGTAAAAGGAATCTGTTACATAGTCGTTCAAAGATAAAAAAGTTCGCAAAAGCAAGACATCAAATGAAGTCACCTAAAGAGAAATCACCCGAAAAGATACTCCACTTCCAAAATAACATTCTCACTGAATACGCAATTAAGAATTCCTAATTTGCTTTTATTAAATTTCCAGAATCACGGGGTTATACGGCTAAAGATTTGCTGTTCAAGAGCTAAGGAGTCACGGGCTACTCGATTTCAATATTCCGAGAAAACAGTCTCATGAATTCCCCCGTTCAGATTTTTCACATTCTTCTATTATATTTCCAGAGTTATGGGTTTACAGATTTACTGAGTTATGTAGTAGAAGGGTTTGCTGCTGGAATAGGATTACTTAATAACAAGGTAACAAGGTTCCGAGGGCACAATCTAAGTGATTCCCCAATCAAGAGCTTCCTATTTTTCATTGAATCCTCATGGGAAAGAGGTTATGAGGATAGAAGGATTGCCGTTGAAGAACTATAGTGCTATAGGGTGCTTGTATCCAAGATTCACGAATCACCCCCATATTTAGATTGTCCATTTTTTCCATTGGATCTTCAGAGTTAAAGAGTTAGGAAATTACGGGGCTATGGGGAGCTGAGGTTATGAGATCATGAGGTTGTGAAGGTATGATACTCAAACACAACGATTCGTGGTCACAATCTCATTAACTCCCCAATCAAAATTCAAACAATCAAAACATCACTGTTTGATACTTTTCCAGATTGTCACGTTTTAGACTATGCAGACTACAAAAATTAAGGTTTTCCAATTCGTGTATGCATGGCGGTCTGATGTCTTCCGGTCTGTTGGCGCTATATCTACAAAACCATTTTAGAAGATTTGGTACGTAGACAAACAGCCCCGTACACTGGGAGTTGTCTAAAACTCCCAGTGTACAGAGGTGTTTGTTTAGTCTGCAGTGTCCTGTTAGAAATCTTACATAGATGTGCAGATTACTCCTGGACATCTGGAGACAGTGTCTGCTTGGCTTAATACTGGATGTGGCCAAAGCCATTCTGCTATGTCTGTAGCTGCTTAGACCATTTCAACACTTGAGGTAGAGGGTGTAATCTGGAAAACGAGACTGCCGAGCATGTGCTCTGTCATTGCCTTGCTCTCTCAACAAAAAGAAGAACCATCCTGGGGGACTTCTGGACCAGTATGGGCAACATAAATGGCGCCTCACCTGGTCTTCTCCTCAAATGCATCACAAGTGTTGGTTGGCTTGGCACTTGTGAAACTATGCATTCAGGCAACAGAGACAGGACCATGCTAATTATAGCTTCTCTCTCTATGCTTTCTACAAGCCCCCCCCTATCAGCGCACACTCCAGTGGATCATAACGGAAAACGTTTTGAATTCCAAATTCCTCACCGAAAAATTATTTTCCCGCTGTGTTAACACTCAAAAAATCCTAAATTTTACATTTGCATAAGTCTTTTTTGATGCTTTATTGATTTTCATTATAAAAAAATTCATGCATCTTCCCCATTGAAATAAATATCTTTAAAATCTGATTCAATAAAGACGCACGTATTTGTTCCTATTCATAAATTGAATTTATGAAAAACATTTTTTCGTTTTTCTTCAAAGTTTAGCGGAATATCTTCAGAAGTATCGATTCTAAAACATAAACCATTTAATAAAAATACCAAAATGAAATATTTAGTACGTTAATATTTTTGGCTTTCCGCTTTTTACCTTTAATGAATCTTTTGTAAGCGACCACAACTTACGTTTTAATGTACGTTGGAGTTTTTAAAATTGTATAAAAGTATAAAAGCCCAATTAAAATTAATGGTTAATAATATAAAATTCAACAAAAGATAACGGTTCCTTTTTATTTAGGAATACCTTTCTTTTCTTAATTACAAAACGGTTTTACTTATGCATTAAAACATAAATGATTGTCTTCTACTTCCTTATAAGGATTTAAAGCATAAAAATGTTTTAGAAATTTTGATGTTTATCCTGTTAAGCATGTTACATCATTTATTTTACAGTACAATAGGCTATTGTTGACATACCTATGCTGTGCATATTGCAATATATCAAGTTGTCAGTGTTCAACAGATTTATATAAATGATTATCAACATTCATTATATTATCGCTAATCCATTTTAATCTTTTAACTGTGGTCGGTAACGCTGTGCATTTTTATAATGGAATCTGAATTTGTTTTTGAAAATGTATACAGGTTGTCTCAGATGGAAGACCCGTGATCAGCTAAACAAGTAAAATTAAATAAAAATTGAGGATTGATAAATGTACGGCACCATGATCTTGATCGTAAAAATAATCTATTGGATTGTTAATGTTACACCACGAAAAATGATTCGTATCAATGGACTCATAAAAGTAAAACCAAAAATGAGAATATGTTTTTTTTATTACATTGATTTATATCAGCTACCAGGAGTATTCTTGCATTATTCATCCTTCCAGAAGCTAAGGAACTCACGGCATTCACTTATAGTGGCATATTAATTCAATCATGACATGACAAATCCAAGCAAATAATTTAAATGTCGACATATTATTGACAAGTTATTTTGGAGGTGCCAATAACGAAAAATACGTTATTTAATTAAAATTGCAACTGCAATAATTTAGTTTCAAAATCCATTTGGTATATCTAATTAACAAATTGTTCAATACTTACCCGAATGATAATAAAATATGTGTAGTTTTTACGTATCTAAGTAACGCCTTCAATATAGTTAATAATAAAATACCTCTTTAAAATCTGTATTATTATGGATTTCGGGGTAAAATATATAATTGGTTAAATCGTATCCAAATGGCCGTGAACAACTGAAGTAGAGAAACTAAAATCAGACCAAATCAATTTATAACATGTTTGTCTTCCGCAAGGTTCAATACTAGAATCGATGTCATTCTTACTTTTTATAAACGATTTTCCTCCAAACGAACGATAACTTGACCATCCTTATCAAAGAATTAACAAGATCGGACAGTCGCAGTCGACCGGAATTCCCTTGCTCTTTTAGTAATGGTGTTCGTCTCTTTAATTCTTTTACTTTGAAGTTATCCCATTGTTGTTTTGTTTAACTGAAGGATTGCCATAATCTGATATGTGGTAGATTTTATTAGACAATAGAAGCCTGTACACTATAATATAGAAAACAATATCCACACACTCGGCATGGCTCGATATTTAAACAGAAAACAAACGCCAGCACCATCTAATGTGTCACGGTTAGCTGATGTGACAGGGTCGGTTCAGCTGGTCACTTTATATCTGAGTTTTTCAACTATCTTTCTCTAAAAGGCTGTTTTCTTTCTGATTGTCGGATCTTGTTAATTCTCTAATCTTTGACCTTATCCCCCATTTTCCCACAATTTTTTCCACTTTCTCATTATTTTTTCGCATTCCAACTATGTATAAGTAGCCTACTCTATATTTGAAAAATATGAAATTTTATCAAATTATACTATGCCATTTTAGAGTTATGGTAGAACAAACCTTCAGACAAGCAAACAAAACTTTTGACTTTGGTATCACTAAGATTGACATTTTGCAAAGTGCGTTTATTTTTGATTTATTATAAATATTTAAAAACCAAGCACAGTATTATCTTTAAACCGGCTTTAGGCACTTGGTACTGTTCAAACTTATATACTTTTTTTTTTTTGGAAATTTTTGTTATAGTCAAATGTTACGCTTTCACAATGAAAATAAGTAACTGTGTTCATTGCCAGAGTACGGTATGCTAGTATAATAAAAATTTAGAATGTTGGAATAAAAATTGTATACAATTGTCGTTATAGACGGAGAGCTGGGCACGAAATTTCGATGACTCGGATCATGAAAAGTTTCCATAACAATACGTTGTACACTAAGGGACAGCTCGAGTGGGGAGGAGCACGGGTGAGAGAGGTGAAAGTTGACTTTTTTTTTAACAAAAATCATCGCGGTTTCAGTTTCTTTGAAATATCTCGCTTCGGGTGCCTCACACGACAAATGTTCTTATGGAAATAAAAGAGCACTAAATTAATTTTATCTACAAAATATGTCCTATACATTTTTTCGTTAAACTGAATAGTTTCGGTACAGCAGCCAGTATTTTTGTGTTGAGACAAAATTTGTTTTGATACCTGAAAATCTTCAAATGTAGTTGATTTTACTTGTCTGCTACGCATAGCTCAATGTTCAATACTAGTTTCCACACCACCTTGAGGTAGGATATACTCTACATGGCGCGTTTTTTTACGTGGTTGTCCCCTATACACTGTAAAAAAATGGATGTAAAAATACTCTGAAAATTAAGTTAAAATTAGTTCAACTTTCTATGAAATTATACATAATTATTTTATTTTTACAGGACAGGAAAAACTTAGGCTTTCAGGGTAAAGTTAAACATATTTATGGTTTAATACATAAAGTAAATTAAAACTATACACATTCATGTATCTTTACTTCAATTAATGTAATTTCTCATATAATCATACATAAATTACATAATAAAATGTATAAATGCATAGTTAATCTAGTGAATTGCAAAACCTGCCCATCAGTATGTTACACAATTATATGGAATTTTACAGGAAGGCACGAAGCATTTCATACATTTGTGTATATCACGTCAAAAAGCCCTCACAAGCGTAATACGGAAAAATCACAACAAGGAATAGTTTTTTTTTCATTTAGATAATTGGAATACTTTCCCCCACTCTTCTGGTAGTTCCAGAAGAGTGTTACTCGCTCGAAAACTGGAGGAAACCGTTCTTCAGCCCTTTCGCATTATTTTAGGAATGTTTTATCATTCAGGGAGTGGGTGGATCCAACCCCCGGGGATTATTTTGGCGTCTCCTGGTCAAAAGATACTCGACTTATCAATATTCCCTGTAATAATCCCTATTCGTCAAGCCCTCACAAGCGTATTATGGAAAAATCAGAACGAGAGGTAGAAATAGTTTTCTTGGGGGAAAAAGTACACCACCATCATTTCCGTAGTATGATAGAACATTGGGAGTATGTGACTAGAGCCATTTTTAATGACTCAGAAATTTCATTTCAACGCATGTCGTTCTATTAGATTTAATAGTCATTTAATCCGGAATTTAGGGATGAAATGTCAATTTGCAAAATTTCGCAGTGAAACATATATTTTTGAGGTAATATTTGGAATCGGCGGCTCAAAAAACATACATGTCTCTCACCTTTGGAAAATTAATTTTTTTTTGTGTGCCTGTGTTATTTTTGTACACAAAAAAAAAACGATTATTTTTACAATCTTTTATTTAGCTCGCAATGTTTGTGAAGTTGACTACAGACTTATTCTACATGTAAAAAATGTGGGCATCTTTGTCGGTAAAGATCAAAGGCGCCGTCATTTTTTTTGTGTGCAGAGAAAGTCTGTAGTCAACTATAACTATATCTTTCTGGTTTAAAATTTGTGATAAAATTTTATCGCACTTCATATTATAATACTATCAAGCTGACATTTTGCACACTTATATAACTCCTTTGACAATACAATGTTATTGAGAAAAATTGAAAAATCAAAATGGCGGTGGCAAGATGGTGGACCATTTTTCTTCATTTATGGTCCGATACGGCTGAAATTCCATATCTGGGGGATTTTAGGGGCGCGAATTACCATTTTTTTTAAATCAAAATTAAAAAATCAAAATGTTTTCAGGGACGCAGATTACGAACTTTTGGTCATTAAGTATGAATATAAAATAATTAATAACTAAAAATTTTAAAATTAAATTAAATCTAAAAACACTTTTTGAAAACAAGCTTTTAATATTACTTAGTGTACTAAAACAAAAAAATGAAAAAAACAAAATTAATTGTCTTGAAATTTTGTCGCGTGAATAGAAAAAAAAATACGCCAAGCTTTTAATTTTACTCTTTTTATTTTTTTCGTTTAGGTACACCTAAATAATAATAAAGGCTTGTTTTTAAAAAGTTTTTTTACGTTTAATTTTTTTCAGTATTCGTTTTCATAAGTTTTGTGTGTATGTAGCCGGCCTAGCGGTATATCTTAGGAGTGGAAGCAATACCTATCGCACGCTGGTAAATCAATCAATCAATGAATCAATCAACAAGAAATTAACCACAAGTTTAAAAAACAATAATTTCACCAACGAACTAATGTTATTCAATGGTATTTACCGAATAAAATATCTTTTGATTTTACAAAAAATTTTTCTAATACCTACCTGTAGAAAATCCGACCCTGTTTGGAGTTTATTTAAATACAAATAGAGACGTAGAAATCTGAACCTGATCGGAATTTATTGAAATACAAATAAAGATATAGAGTATTACGTATTGTCGTTGTTTTCTCGACCCGGTAGATCTAATCACACATGCAATAGGTACAAATAATCATTTTAATTAGTTTTACGGAATCGGAACTGTTCATCCATAACAGCAACACAACCATCTGAAACAATCGTTAAAAGACAAAAGAAGTTAGAGCAAGTCTATTAGAATGTGTATATGGGAGAGTTTATGGTAGAGTGTTATCCATACCAAGCTATTTACCTACTCCAATTAAAGACTGATAAATGATTATTGTTCGGAAAACTTTCTCCCATATGCTGCGGGCAACCGAACATTAGCACAGGTGCAACAATTGCAATTATTACGCGGGTAATTAGCTGATTTATTTTGCCTAAAATTTTTTTAATAGATAAGGAAGACACTCCCTAGGCAAATGCTTTATCTGACTGAAAAATAAATTTCTGTACTATAGTAGACAAAGCTGATGCTCAGAAAATAATAAAAAGAAACAAATGAACCTTCAATGAAAAAGGTCACTAAAAACTATGAAATAATATTTTACGGTCGCACATTGGGGAATTTTCCCGAATGGCTGGCTTTTCATAACATTCAGTATGTACACTAAAACTAATATTTTTTGTCAGTTTTTGAAATCGCTCATTACAGTCATTACTAATCCAATGCTAGAATTTGCAAAAACAAGAAAGTGGATTCAAAATGGCGGAGTGAAATCTTAAAAAATTATCTATCAAATCTGAAAAAAATGGCTTAATGCTCTTCATTTTTTTAGTTAAAAATTTGACATTATAATTTTTTTAAATATGAAATGGCTACTTCAATACTGTGGTTTGTATAACAATTTTAAAAACGGCTGCCTAAGGAATCACTACTTCCACATTCAGATTCCCTATATAAGTTTCTTACAAAGAAAAATACATTGATACTATATTTGCACTCCGCTAATAACTTTCGAGGCCTTCAATTCTTGTGAACACACTAAATCACAATTTTATTTCTTCGTCCCTTTAATAATGGTATGGGGATGGTAATGTAGCTGATAAAGTGGGATGATGATGCCAGAGAAAAGTATTTTGAGGCCTTTGGTTCTTCTACAGACACTAAATCTCATAGTCTAGGTGCCCGTCGACATAATTGCAATTTATACATATCCTCCTATAACTTCTTGTACGGCATAATTGCGCCTAGTCTTTCACTTTTTTCCACTGCGAAAATTTTCGAAAACGCGGCATTCCTCCTCGGCATGAAAAAGACGATTTCCACTCGTCGGACTGGAAAATCGGCAAATATATTTTGTCGGACAATTTGAGAATTGGATTCCATATATTTCTATAAACTTTCCGACAAAAATTTGGGAACGTTAAGGGTGTCTACCACCCTAAACATAACATAACATAACTTTAAAACATTTATTGATAACCAGCTGATTTTTTCAAGACTGCTTAATAAAAATATGTAGAATCGAATTTTCGAATTGTCAGACAAAATATATTTGCCGATTTTCCAGTCCGACGCGTGGAAATCATCTTTTTCATGCCGAGGAGGAACGCCGCGTTTTCGAACATTTTCGCAGAGGAAAAAAGTGACTGGGCTAGGCGCAATTATGCCGTATAAGAAGTTATACGAGGATATGTATTAATTGCAATTATGTCGACGGGCACCTAGACTATCAATTTATTTTTTTTTACCTCCTTTAATTATGGGGTTAGGGTGGTAATGGTGGTAGTGAAGGTGGTGGCTGATGCCAAAAAAACGTCGAAGCTTCTGGTTCTTGCAGACAAACTAAATCTCAATTTTAACTTTTAACTTCCTTTAATAATTAGGCGGGGGTGGTAATGGGGGTGGTAGAATGGTGGGATTATGTCAAAAAATTTTGAGGCCTTTGATTTTTATGCACACACTAAATTACTATTTAATGTTTATCCTCTTCAATAATGGGGAGAGGGTCGTAATGGGGATGGTGGCTTCTCGTACATACACTAATTCCCAATTTTATGGACTGTTACTTGCTTATTTTACTTATACCCCCTTTACCTTCCAACCCTTCAACGAAATAAGATCAAAATATAATCTAGTTCCAGATCATGTTATAATATGTAAGTATACCAAATTTCAAGTCAATATCTTAAACGATTCCAGAGTAATCGTGCGCATAAAAAGTTACAGACAGATCAACAGGTCAACAGATAGAAATGCTTTGCTCAAATTTAAAATATTGACATTTCATAACACTTTTAGCCTACCTGAGCAAGAAATCAGTTTTTTTTATCGACCACTACTATGATTCTACTCCACTGCTTGGATGTGGAAATAATTGACCAGTGTGTAAGTATAATTGATGGATATTTAATTGAACCATATATACTTCCAAGACATCACATTATTTCAGAGATATTTTTGGCCAGTTTGGAGAAGATTTACCAGGACTTCCTGAAAATGCACCAACGTACATACGCCCAATATGTGGTCTCAACTTGATGGAGCATGTCACTATGGTGTACATGTGAGGGACTGGTTAAACGAACATGACCAGGGTAGGTGGATTGGTAGCAGAAATTGACCGAAGTGAAATTATTGAGGGAGAGGTAATACAATCATGCCAAAAAAAAATTGTCAAAATTACAGCGTCATAGCTGGAAACTGTAGCACTCAGTGTGAGCAATTATTTTTTTCTTCAAGCGTATTAAAATGTTTAAATTATGTCACCAAAAACAGAAGTAGAAGTAGGACATTGTTTTACTAGTAACAAAATGTTAGTACCGAACGCCACCGTAGTGGACATTGTTTTACTAGTAACATAATGTTAGTTCCGAAAGCGCCGCCGTAGTGGGTATTGTTTTACTAGTAACATAATGTTAATACCGAAAGCCACCGGTGGCGCGCTATCCACTAGCCACTTGTCATATTGTGTCAACATGTAAGACTGTAGTTTGAATATTTGTACATTTATGATAAATAAATGAATTTTTGCATTTTAATACGCTTGAAGAAAAAATAGTATATATTACACGGAGTAGAACGCCTTTTTTTGTGTTGAGCCCAGGATTTGCGGCTGAGGCGAAGCCGAAGCCGCAAACTGGGCGAGTGCGTTCTACTCCTAGTAATATAATATACTATTTCATGGACGCTCTCTTCTGTTTTTTGTCTTTGATATTCTCTGAACTATTAACTGTTCTGTATTGCCCTCTCTCATGTTGGTGCTGCCAAGAAAACGATAAGATTCGGTAACATATGATGAGGGAAAGTCGGGACTGTTTCTTGGAGAGTTGATCTGGTGATACGACAGGCTGTTCAGGGAATTGCAGACATTCTAGGCCCATATATTGAAATAATTAATATGCCGTTTGTATCTTTCTAAAGGGTCATGTGTCGGAAGCGCAAAGAAAGATGAAAAAACCAAGACGTGAGCAAGTATGGTCTTTATACGTTTTGTGATATTTCTCTTACGTCAAATTTTATTCAACTGACAAGTTCTTTTTCTTCTTTTAGCGAGACGTAGAAAGGTCGCCTCACTCGGGCCTCTTGGTCCATTGTACGACCGTTGCAAGTTTAGGGAATTCCCCTCATATTCTGATCTAAAAGCCAAAATGCTTCCTACGGGGCATTACTTATTTCCTCCAGCACCGGAAAACCAATGCCGAAGTGTTTGTTCCTCAAGTTCATAAGACTAGGGCAGAAAGTTAGGACTTGGATGGAAATTTCTTCCTCGCCCCCGCAGAACCTGCAGTCGGGGTTGTCAACCACCCCTATAGCGTGCAGGTGTTTTCTGAAAAGCCGTCTTCAGTCAAAAAACCTTCCATGATTCTGAGATGTTTCCTGCTTAGAAGTGGAAAGTTGCTGACCTTGGTATTCTTAGTTGCATCACAGTTACCCATATTCTCCACAAGAGCTGCAAAGTGTACCATCTTGTTTACCACTCCACACCCACCTATCCTTAACTTTCATTTGCTCGGTCTGCAATCATAATTTTCGTTTTTTTTTTGTAATCTAAGTTAAATCGTACTAATATCTTTTGGAGGCCATCTAGCTAATGTACGAACTCATTCTCGCCTTCTACAACTAATGTGGTATCATCTACAAGACTCGAGTTAGAAATTTAAGTTCTACCAATAGCTGCCTCACCCTGACAGTCCTTAGGCACACGTCGTAACAAGTATTCCCTATAGGTTAAAGAGGATTGGTGATGGTTTGACTTTTCGGCAAAAGCTAACATCGCACATCCTGAGAAAAAGTGTAATACCTTAAAATTTTTAGGAATAAGACAAAAATCATAAGTATAAACAATGACCTTCCTCCGAAGAAAACAGTAATAAAATTTATTGTAGTATAATTGACTTCAGACCAGTATAAGTTATAATTATTTAGATACAATAGAATGTGTATTAACCTATAAGAATTTTAAAATGTAATTTTTGTTCTCCTGTAAAATGCACTTTTTACTTATTGCACTTTTATTCGGGATGTGCAACATAGCAAAATTTATTTTAACGTTATACATCGAATCCTAAAGTCGGGCAAGTTATGTTCTCTATAATTACAAATAAAATATATTTACAATAATATCTTATTCAGTTTGATTCTTTAAAGTGTAATACATACAACTTTCTATTACAAATATATTAACCATTGCCAACTTTAATAATTTATTAGGATGTGCTAATTCTTGTGTTGTATTCGTAGTAACAGAGTACAAAAATATTAAGCCTTCTTTAATACTCAAAAATTAAATATTTATGAAAATCAGCTGTTAACAGTTTACCACCTGATCTATAATGTCGCGATCAAACAGATCCGGATTGATTGTCAAGCCGTTTACGCTTTCCCGTTTCAACAATGAGCATTGTTACTGGTTGTCAGTCGTATTTTCTTTGAATGTTTAAACCATTATTGTGCCTACACCATAATTCCATTGTGCTCTGAAGTTTATTGATTTTATTCGAGTCATTGTAAAACATTAATATATTAAATTGGCTTACGTTTTCAGAATATTTTTACAGGAGGGTCGACTTCCTGTTACTAATGCCATTGTAATATTTTCTATATCAAATGCTTGTGTCTTATTTGCGGATAAAAGTGGACGTTTATTAGATTTGTATAATTTTGTTTGGTAGTTTAACAAGTTTTGGATGAATCAGAGATGTACGGTGGTTAGATTAATGGTTCTTCTGTCAGCCTCGAAATTTAACAATTTGGTATAATTTTTTGGAGGGGGGGGGGGATTATCAGTTAGGTACTGGTATTGTCTATATATTGTATATATGACCAAAGTTCAGAGTTTCAATATCGCGGCTATTTCAAAATGACAAATTCTTAAATTTGTTTTATCTTTTAAACCGATTGTCCGGTTGTGCTCACCCAATCCTACAAGGGTTACATTAGAAAGAATGAGACTTAGAACTGAAACTCGGTAAAAATTTTAACAAAAGTGACAGATAATAAGAAAAAGAAAATTAAAGAATCAGCAATAACATTGATGAATGAAGACAAATGCGTGTCGAATTGTTCCGTAAATGTTTGCACAACCAAAGTTAAAATAAGAACTTAACAAACTTAACGTTGTTTAAAATAGAACTATCAACTATATCAATAGTCATGTGTAAGCAGTAAGTGTCTATAGATATTGAATATAACAAATATATTCTTAAAGCTGTGTGATATTCATCATTTGTAAAACAAATGCTCTCTAACTGCTCCAATGACGTAAAGGTCACATGCATAGAGGTTGCTCTCAAGTAAAATACTGAATAATTGTGTTATTTTGTAGATTTCATGGACATTGTTTTAGAAAATACATGTGGCAGATGTTCCCAACTTTTCGTAAATATTTAATAAAATATGTAAATATGTATTAAAAACAACAATATAACTCATCAAACAACCTGTTCTAAAACTGAAACAGAAGTTCCTACTACAAGAATCGTAGCTATCATAATTTTTGGATTTTTCTGGATCTTCAGTTTCTTCTTCATCGAGGGTGGTGGGTGTTGTATTATCACGTCAAGTTCTACCTAACAACCAACTGTGCACTTAAATTGATTACTTAAACAAGAACAGGCTGGAAGTTCACATCTTATTATCCATTGGAGTAAAGATTCATTTTCATTACTGAGCCCCCACCAAAACCCAGTAGATTTTGGTACATCAGGAAAGTTTTAAAGGCATCATGTCCAAATGGTTGCTTGATAGTTGGCTAGAAGTGTATCTTGCAGTAAACAATATTCGTGTGGAGGTAGCTGAGTGCTATCTACTTGCTCTGTTTTAGCTCGAAATGTTTGACTTTTTTATTTGCAATAATTGATTGGTAAAGTTTTGTATATTTTTGTACTCTTCTTGAGGAACATTTAAACCGTTTCCTAAATTTGTAAACGTAGTAAACTATTCTTTGTTCTCACAAACTGAGTTTCAGTGTCATTTGAGAAGCTGTAAACTGCTGAATTCGCATGTAACAACAAACACGTATCTGCTTCCTCATGTGAACAAGATCTTCAATATATTTAGAACCACTGCTAACAATCCTGATGCAAAACTCCTCAAATGTGGCATAAATTTTCTTCTGACCAATTCTGCTTCTAAATTTTTCTTCCTACCAATTCTCAATAATATTAGGATCTTATTATCGATGAAGTTTGACTTTCTTCGACCAATATCCCGAAATTCTGTTATTAAAATTTTTGTGACCATGGATACTTTTGATCAGCATATTATCAAGTAGGTATTTTCCCAATATATAATAAAGTGTGTAAGTTGTGATTTACATAATACCTAAATAATATTCTGAACTATGAACTACCTCTGTGCAAAATTTCATTTAAAAGGTACCGGGTCCTTTATGAAAATGCAGTTTTTGGAGATTTCATTTTTGGCCGTTGTTGATGCATTTTTTTTATCGAAAAAAAAAATGGAATAACGTGGCAACCTTGCAGTGAAAATTCAAAAACGATATATGCCAGTATAGAGAACTAGGAGTCAAATATAAATATATAAATTACTACCGAGTGATCCATCGAAAAATTCAAATAAATGCTTGCCACCACTATGTCGAACATCCTGTAGATGTCAAAATAATTTTAAAATATATCACTCTAGATTTCGTACAATTTTTATATTGGACATTTTTTCTAAATTCAAACAGTTGAGGAGATATTGACTGTCCATTTAATTTTCCATGGAAACGATAATAAAAATTTTCCCACCATGATGAGAGCTTCTTGAAAAACTATGTATATTATATTTTAAGTATGCCATTATTATTTTTGTGGTGCGTTATTATATTTGCTGAAATGATTGTAGAAGTTATTCATGAAATAAAGTTTAATTTATTTATTTATTTACTTACTTAGTTGTTGTGCTACATGCAAACATTGTGTGCTATCAAATTTGAGAAAAAAAGTACATGGAGGCTAACAAATAAATTTCAACTCTCTATATTAATCTCTTTATTTCAACTCTCTATTATATATGTAATCATTTTTTGTAAGGTAATCTGAGTAATAATAGAAAATGTAATATATCTGTGGGCGGGACAAAATTTTTACCCTGTATATTATCGACCCTGCAGGAGCGTTAGCTTGGAAAGTGGTTGTGCTAGGTATAAGCATTGCGTGTTAGCAAATCCAAGACAGGAGGGGGGGAGGAGGCTGAGGAAAAAATTTACACCCTGTATATTACCGCCCCTGTAGGTGTGCTAACAAACCGAAAAAGAAAAAGTAACTGTGGGGGGGAGGGACAACTATTTATTATTTACGCAGCACTAACTTTAAAAACGGTTATGCTAAGGTGTGCTAGGTCTAAACATTGTGTGCTAGCAAATTGGAGAAGAAAAAGTCACGGGGGGGGGGGTGGGGGCAATTAGACTGACCCGAAATTAACTAGCAACGGTGTTATTTCTTGAAAAGAAGGAATATTATCCTAACATTTCGAGATTGCACTGATCTGTTAGCACAAAAATTTTTTCCCTGGTGCTAATAATTTACGATTTACACCCGCCCAAGAATGTGAAAATTTATGTTTTACTGAAGATTTTTGCAATTATCTCTGTCCCCATTACTCCTACGCAGTAATTAGCTATTATTAATGTTGTAGATTTTAAAATTCTGTAAAACTTTCGTTTGAAGAAATTTCTTCTACTATCAATTGTTTACAACTTTTAACAGCTGAATAATTTAATTATTTTTCAATATTCGAACTGCTGTAATTTTAAACACTTCACCGTGGAAGAAAATTGTTTAAGCAAAAATTTTGGGAAATATAAATTACAATATTGATAATAGCTAATTACTTCATAGGAGCAACGGGGACAGAGATAACTGCAAAAATGTGCAGCGAAGCACAAATTTTAACCATTCTGGCGGCTGTAAATCGTAAAATATTAACAATAGAGAAAAATAGTTTAAACAAAAGGTGTAACCTTTTTCATTTTCTACGACATTAGTATTACCTAATTTTAGTACTAACAGGAAAGAAGATAATTGAAAAAACCTGTTACTGCCACATCCAGTGGAAATACAGTAACGCACAATTGAAAATTTTTATTAGAATGTCATGAAACGGCGAGATTTTAAATTTGGTAGATGTATGTATTTTAAGGAGACCTGGAATTAGATTATACTTTGTATATCTTATTCCGTTGAAGGGTTAGGTAAATTAGGGTAAAAGGGGATAAATAGGTAAATCAAGCAAGTAAGAATCCATTAAATTGGTATTTTGTATACAGGGTGATTCTTTTAGGGCGGCCATTAGAATATTTCCCACTTTCAGATGAGACAGACATTTGAAATTTAGTACCTTACCATAGTTGACCATTGCGAGTCCGAAAATAATAATTTCAAAATGGCGGCACTTCCGGAAATACCGGAAGTCAATACTAACTTGTGTTTTATTTTTCACGTTACATTTTGTCAAATTCAAACCTCAATAACTTTTTTATTTCAAATGGAACATCCTATATTTTTTACATCAAATTATGTTAAATTAGATTCCCTTTTTTTCTAGTATAAGCATTGTAAGGGTTAAAGTTACAACTTTTTGAAATATTAGCGATTTTCTTAAATGTCCAAGAATTTTTAGTAAAAATTGCCATCAACTTACCCATGATCAGAAACAATCATTAATGTCAGTCATTCTCTTATGTTAAAAAATGCTAGCCCATTTAAATTACACCCACGAAGACCTTTAGGTTTGTTTATTATTTATGGAGAATGTGATAAAGTAATACCAAGAACATGTAACACATTTGCTACTCGATACCCACAAGAACAGAAATCGTCCACCACACACTGTAAAACGAATATTGGATAATTTTAGAATATTTGGCTCTGTCAAATGGCACATGCTAAATTTTATTATGGCAATCGATGTAGAATTAAATTTGAGGTGGACTTATATCAGCATGTCCTATACCTAACACATGTACTTTTGAATTTTCGCATGTTTTTGTTGAAAATTATAATTTATCCAAAAAAAATATAGTAACCTATAAGACAATTGAAACAATAGAAACAAAAGAACAAATGGACTTTTAAATCGTCAGTTAGATTTTTATTTATGGGGGCGAGTTAAGGATCTGGTTTATCAAATTGTATCCACGACTAGGGAAGACTTGAGATTAAAAATAACATAAGCCATGAATGAGATTGATGGAAATGAAATCAAAAATACTACCACAGCCACCCAGCATCCGATTATTGAGTGCTTGAATCAAAACGGTGCACATATCGAACATCTTCTGTATTATACATAGTAGTCATTTTACGCTAGATCAAGTATTTCCAAAATATTAGCAGACTGAATTAGGTAGGTAAATAGCTCAGAGTAGCTCATCTTATGTTCTTTCTACGTGCCAAAGAGCAAATAAGGATCTTCTACATGAAGAAAGTTATAGCGGTTCTGGCAAACCGTTGTCAAATTATTTTCTAAAATGTCAAATACCTCCGAAACTGCTCGATTTAGGTATGGGTTGTGCGACATGTTTTGACTCAGAATTTTATGACCATTGCGAAAAGTCGAAAATATATAGGATGTTCCATTTAAAATAAGCAAGTTGGTATCGACTTCCGGTATTTCCAGAAGTGCCGCCATTTGGAATTATTATTTTCGGACTCGACTCGACTCGGGAGTCGACTGTGGTAGGGTACTAAATTTCAAATTTCTATCTCATCTGCAAGTGGGAGATATTCTAATGGCCGCCTTAAAAGAATCACCCTGTATATAAGAGAAGCTAAGGCCTCGAGAAAATTTTTGGCATTAGCCATTTTCAACCCCACCCTATTATTAACAGGGGTGAAATAATATAATTGTGATTTAGTGTGCGTACAAGGTAAAAAGCCTTAACAATTTTTTTCACTTTGTCCACTCCATAAGCAAATTAATTAGACATAGTGGAGTGCAAATATTAAAGTATCATTTTTTTTTCCCATTGTGAGAGATTCGGATAGAAAAATCTGGATGTAGAAAGTAGTGATTCCTTGGGCGGCGATTTTTTTTCAACATGACGGCCGTAGCGCGAACGATATTTTTGTGGAAATCATTAATTAGTGATTGTCATCTCTTGTAGGAATTATTTACAGGTACCCCACCGTTTCCTTGCTCTACAAACTGTAATATTATGCTACAAGTTTATCTAGGTAAGACATTTTTTTTCAAAAATGAAAAATAGTAAATCCCAAGAATATCGCCGGACTTATTGAAGCGCCCAGTATAAATACTAGTCTCGAGCCAACAGTTATTTTAATAAACATAATTGTTACAATCTCTGTATAAGCACTACTTTATATCTAAGTATAGAAGACAATTCGGCACGGTAGGTAACAACACAATTTTAAGTGCTTACATCATTGTTGGCTGAGCAATTTTAAACATAAAAGCTAATGTTGTGTTTACTTAAATTTGCCTCAATAGATTTTCACTAACTTTTTTTATAACCGCTTATGACAAGAAGATGAATGGATTGTAATTCTAAGGCACATAAAATAATTTTTAACAATCAACATAGCAGTTACATAAAAACATTCCAGAAGATTTTAATTGTCTAAATCTTTTATTATCGGCACACCCGCTAACTGTAAAAAATAATGATGTGAATGTGGTTTACATATTTCGGGTCTTAATAAAGGTGTAAAATAACATTACTGAGAACACTTCTGCTTTGAATCGGTGGCTCGCAAATTTGCTTAGATTAGATATTACTATAGAACCAATATGACGCAACGAGCTTAATTTTTCCTGTCGAGTAACCGATTTCTTTCTTTTCCATTTTTACAGTTCGACTCCAGTCCACCATGAGGTAGTTCTGTCATGTATTGTTTTCTTAGGAAATTGTTATAGTATATTACGTACGAAGTCCAGAAAAGTAAATGTTATCTACTTATGTAGAATGCCGTATTAGTAGTAGTAGTAGTAAAATCACTTTTCTGACGCTGTGCGTATATTATTTTTTCGCATTTTATTAAAATCTCTTAATAAACATTTTATTACATTTTGTGCATTATAATATTCTATAGTATTATTTTTTTAAAAGCATAATAGCTTTTTTTGTATGTATGATGGATCTGGATGATGAAAATAAGAGAGTATTCCGTGGAAGTGGAAGAGTATTCCGAAGATATTTTAAATGTTGCCCAAGCAGCTTCTTCAAGTCTAATTTCTGTAAAATCCAACGAAATACACGAGGAAGTGTATGATTTTTTTTTTTGAATGAAGAGGCACCAAGAAAGTTAAAGAACTTGACGAAAACTTTTTTGTTTTTTGTTGTAGGTAAAATTCTTTAAGGCATCCAGCTTATGGTCTTTGCTGAAAAGTGAGAAAATAATGTTTTCAGCAATAAAAATTTGATGTAGTAATGTCAGGGTTTGTAACCTTTTCTAATTTAAATAACTGTAGTTTTAATAGATATATGTATAATAAATATTCCTTTATATCAAATTTTGTTTTAATCTCAGTGCAGTACAGTTAAACATAACTCCATTGGCTTAAAAACGTAAAAATAGAAATGACTACCGAGCAGGCAAATCAATTATTACATGTGTAGGCATAAATGACATATAAAGACAAGTTAAACACACTCATTCAGGAAAGATATAGGAAAAAATGTACTTACAGTAGTAATTCATGAAAATAATTTCAAATAAAGATAACGAGTGTGATGAAACTGAAAAATTTAAAACAATGGATGTATTCTTTTACTATCTAGAAGCTAAATAGGAAACCACAAAAAGATTTAAAAAAATGAAATAATTGAACAGCCTTCCAAAGAAAGGTCTCTACAAACTGCGAAATAAAATTTCACCGTCGCCTGGTTCATTGAATCTTTTTACCTAATGTCGATATCGATATTGATATAAAAATAATCTAATAATGGAAACAATAGCTATTTGTGTACTAAGAGCGCTCGACAGTGTTGCGCGTCAAACACTCGAGAGTGACAATGGCATTTTACGCTCGAATTACACACATGATTTTATCTACAATTATTTGAATATATCTAAATAAAAAGAATAGTTAAGTTGAATTTTGGCTGGAAATCGGTGTTTATCAACATTTTATGAGTATGCCTTGCATATGTGATCAAAATAAACAGACGAATAGAACACAATCTCTGTCAATTTATTTCAGGTTTATTAACTACTATAATGTTCGTATTTTTCTTGTAAATAAATTAGGTAATCAATTATTACTCTTACATCAACTTTCATTATATTAGCAACAGTTTTGGTGCATTATTATTTCATAAAAACACATTGTCAAATATCTGACCATACTTGTATAAGGACAGATGCACTCAACTGAGCGTACCTACGATCACTACTGTAAATAGTAAAAAACACACTACCTGACATCTATGTAAGTTGAATTTTACATATTGTAAATAAAACGAACTGTAAACAAATCGCACGGTAAACAAAACGCACGGGACATGCAATTATATCGCTAACGCGGGATTTAAAAAACAAATACGCCTACGCAATTTTCAAACGCTGTCAAAACTGACATAATATTTGATGAATAATATTGTTGACTAGTAAACAAAATCCAGATTTTACTAAATAAATAAATAAATATGATCGTAGGTAATAGTATATTACGTAATGAGTTTTGTAAGAAGCATATTACGCACGAATGGAAAAGTTACGCACGATGCCGCGTAGCACCGAGTGAGTATTTCCATGAGTGCGTAATTGATTTACAACTCGAATTATGTACTATACTTTACCTACGATCATATTTACTTATTTATTTAGTAAAATCAGGATTTAGTTTACTTGTCAACAATATTATTCAACAAATATTATGTCAATTTTGACAGCGTTTGAAAATTACGTAGGCGCATTTGTTTTTTTAAACCCCGCGTCAGCGATATAAGCCACCTATAATTGCGTGTCCCGTTCGTTTTGTTTACGGCGCGATTTGTTTACAGTGCGATTTGTTTACAATATGTAAAGTTCAACTTACATAGATCGCAGGTAGTGTGTTCTTTACTATTTACAGTAGTGATCGTAGGTAAAGTATAGTACATAATTCGAGTTGTAAAGCAATTACGCACTCATGGAAATACGCACTCGCCGCTACGCGGCATCGTGCGTAACTTTTCTATTCGTGCGTAACTTTTCTATTCGTGCGTAATATGCTTCTTACAACACTCATTACGTAATATACTATTGCCGCTCGTTGCCATGCTCCTCGGCAAACGTCAACTTTGCAATTGTCAAATGCTAGCAAGAAAGCCTACTTTAAAGTCGATTGTAAATAAAAGTATTTTAATCGGCCACATGTTGAAATTAGGGAATGAGGTTACACTAACCGGGTGACGCACTATTGGGCATAATTCTGAAAAGCTGGCCAAAATTTTTACCATGTAGTACGAACACTACAATTAATATCTGCAAGTTTTTGGACTCTCTGATTGCCAATCCGATATTAAAATTTTGGAGAGACAAGAGGTGAATTCAAACATTAAAAAACTGTATAATAAATCTGAAAAAAAAAACGATTCAATGATTTTGACCAAATTATATCAACTAAAAACATAAAACGCAATGAATCGTTTTTTCTCAGATTTTTAATTCATGTTTTAACATTTCAGTCAACTTTACTGAATCTACCATCTTGTTTCCGCAAACATTGGATTCATAATCAGCGAGCCCAAAAACCCTCAGATATTAATATTATTGAACGTACTGAATGTTATGAATCTTGACTAGCTTTTCGGGATCTTGCCCCGTAGTGCGACGGTGAAATTTTATTTCTAATATTTTTGTGAAACTGGTTAGATTTTCTCAAAACATTTTTTAGTTTTAAATTATTCAGTATTCATATAGATTACTGTACCCATATTTCGAGAAAGAAGTATTGAAATGACAAATAATATCTGCGCTTTGTCGCGTCGCAGTATTTATAAATGTTCACTCATCCACCTGTTACTGCGCGGAGCGAATTTCACCTAGAGCAGTTTTGATTTAGAATTAAACAGAAGTGCCTAATTTAAGCCAGTTAGTTAATTTGACTGTCCAAGTCCGTTTATAGTAAGATCTTAATAGTATTGCGCCTTGAGCTAAAAGAAGAGTTGCCCATCCATGTTCTGTTACCTGTTCGTGTCAGTAGTTGTACTGAAACCCTTTGTGGGTGTTTATATTTCTATTATGTAGGCGACCTGCTCCTTCTGCAGACAAACAACTGTCGATGTCTTTACATTCGTGGGTTAACACCACCATTATCTTAAATGATGACTTTATGAGGCCACTTAGAACACTTGTTTTTTAAAGGCAATATAACGGTAATAGGTTTATTTGTCATAAATGTCCAATTAATCTTTTTTTATAAACTTGATTCTTATTATGTAACTGCGGTACTCTTCGTAAGTTCATAAACAGAAAAACAATTTAAATAATAATTTTATAGTTTGATGGGAAGTTTAGATTTCGTATGTTCCCGAACTTCAGGGTATTTTATTAACAGAATGTATACAAGGTGTGTCAATCAAAAATAGTTCTTTGTTCTCCCTTATTGAAAATATTCAAAAAATAATTATAAAACGATAAACAAAGTACTCTATTACTTTAATCCATAATTTACCTTAAGAACTTTAAAATAATGGGATGTTTTCTTTCCTTGTTATCATCGTGAAACTGTCTTTAATTCTTGTTTTTTTTACTGTTACTCTACTGTTTTTGGAGTAATTTACAAAAATAAAAAAAATGTACATAAGCGAACAGATTTGTCCGTTTTTTACGTAGCTTGTAATAGCTATAAAGCTTGTGTAGTTATAAAATATAGAGTATTTTTATTCATTTTTTTATTGACTGGTATTTATATTTAAGAAATGTAATACTCCAATCTAGCGCAGACTGGTACATAATTCCAAGGGCTCTAGATATGTTCAATTAACTTCTAATGAGCTGCTAAATGGTGGATGAATTAATGGTTAACCAAAAGGTGGGTTTTATATCATCTCTGGCCTACTACAGTACAGTACATATAGTATTTTTGTCTTTGTTATCTAGTATGTCAAGGGTCTTGGTATAAGAAGGTATTACAATATTTTTGTTAGTAATTTTACAGAGCTGTTCAGCTGTTGGCGACATGTTTTTGGTGTTAGTAGTTTGTTTGTGGTAGTTGATACTTGTATGGGCATTTTATTTTATTTTATTTGGGTTTATTTTGGGTTTTTGGACGTATGAGGGATGGCATGGTGTACTTAATTTTATGGATTGTATAATATATCGTTAAGGGAGGGATATTTTGGTACTATGGGGAATTTTGCTGGGAGTGAGTCAATTACGTGAGATTAGGATGGTGTAGAAGTTTTTGTGTAAATGCGGAGATGAGTCTTAATAGGATAAGTTGATCAAGGGTGGGGGTGCATCTTACATTATGGATGAAGAGGATGTTGATGAATCTGAGTAGGTTACGGCTATTCGGAGATTTTTATTTTGGGTTTGTTGCAGTTCTTTCTGTCTGGTTGAGATTACGAGTGGATGCCATACGAAGGTGCCGTAATTATGAATATGTGGCGGATGTAAGCTTTGCATAGGAGGGATGCTGTGTGAATGGGCGCTGATTTGAGGATAGGAAATAATTGAACGTTCGTGCATTAGTTTTGGTAATTATATTTTGTAATAGTTTAACGAAGGTTGGTTTTACATCGATATAAATTCCCAGGTATTGAATTTCATTGCATCACTTATTATCGTTATTTTTTTTTTAATTTGAAATCTGGATGTGGGAGGGATGGCATGTGGTGCGGTACTTTTAGTTATTGTGATTCCCTCTGTTTTGGTGAGATTGACTTGCAGGTCTCATTTCGAAATATTGTAGTCTTGTTGGTCTGTTTTTGGAAGAGTTTGGTTAGTTTCTTGATGTTGCTGCCAATGCGGTGTCGTCTGCATGTACTGCGCATATCAATCAATCTGTGATCTTTTGAGTGTGGGATGTCATTGATGTACTAGGCCAAGAGAGGACCCTTGAGGGATGCCGGAGAGGATGGAATTTAGGGAAGATCATTCCTGATTGACTGCCACTCAGAATCGGCGGTTTAATAAATAGGATTGTATTATTTTAGTAATACAAATCGGAATTCCCACGATGTAGAGCTTGTACAGAATGTCAGACATTGCCAAAAGTCTTCTTAGAATCCAAGTATACAATCCCCGTGATGAGGCCTCGATTGGCGTTTGTGAAATGTTCGGGATGGAAGTCATACTAGAAGTCGCTGAGCATATGGTTGTTTTCTTCGGCCTCTAGTATGTGGGATAATATTTATGAGCTCAGTAGTTTCCTCAGAACCGGAAGGAAACTGACGGTTCCGTAACAAGATGGAAGTTTTTTTGGTTTTTTCGGTTTTGGGACTGGGATGATTTTAATGGTCTTTCATGTGGTGGGATAACGTGTTAATCGCAAACGAGAGTTAAATAACTTCGTGAGGTATTAATATGGCATTGGGTGGGGGGTACCTTATAGCCTAATGGAGATATTGTCTAATCCTAGGGCTTTTTTAGAGTTGAAATTTTTAACTTGGGAGATTATTTGTTGTTTGGTTTGGTGTTTAAGTTTATTGGAATATAAGATAAATAGTTACTGCTTATTGTTAATGATTTATATGTGACGCCATCTAGAAATAGCTTCTATAACAACCTACGTGGTAATACATAAAACTGTGCAACAACGATTTTGTGATATAGAAAAACAGTGAGTATACTATCGCATAGATACACGTGTGTCTGGATTACATACACTGCGGAGCTTGTACGTTTCTGCCCATTTTTAGTCATATTTTCAGCAGTATAGTATAAATATGGAGAACCGCAATCTTCGGGTCAATGTATTGTAATGTTTTTTACCTCTATCCCTTGGAAAGTAATTTCAAGGAGAATTCAGGCAGAGACAGATACAATTAATTATTCTTAATGGTTGATTTAATAATATTTAATTGATACAGCCAAGGACATAACAAATACTTGTATAACGATGCAACTTATGGTCTTCTGTGATAGGGTGATAGGGATAGTGATAGGGACTTCGGAGCTTAATATTCGTATATATAAATCTTTTTTCCATCTTAATATTTTATCAGTCTACCCTCCATTAAATATTAAACTTATTATAAATAATTATTTAACACCGTCACGAGTTTTCGGGGCACATTTCTCTAGTTTTAAGTGTGTATTGAATATACATAACAATTATTTTTCCGCTTAACTCGCTCTAACTCAAAAACGGCACAATGGATTACTCTCAAATTTTTATCGTGTTATCACTATATATTTGTTAATATGTAGGTCAAATTTTAATAATTGTAGAAAGCATAATTTTTTTCTAAGGCTATGTCGAAAATTTGCATTCTCAAATGTAACATGCGGGAAACTTTTTTATCTTTCGAAATAGATACCAAGTGCATCGAGAAGTAACGAAGATAGAAGATGGACGTAACTTTTTTATTTGAAACTATTTTTCTAGAATTAGCAGTTTTCGAGAAAACTGCAAATGAGTGATTATTGGCCAGGTACTGCAATTAATTGCTATTAGATTTCCACACGTTTGCAGTACCTGGCCAACAATCACTCATTTGCAATATTCTCGAAAACTGCTAATTCTAGAAAAAAAAGTTTCAAATAAAAAAGTTACGTCCATCTTTTATCTTCGTTACTTCTCGATACACTTGGTATCCGCATGTTACATTTGGGAATGCTAATTTTCGACATAGAAAAAAATAATGCTTTCTACACTTATTAAAATTTGACCTACATATTAACACATTATGTTAACAAATATATAGTGATAACACGATAAAAATTTGAGAGTAATCCATTGTGCCGTTTATGAGTTACAGCGAGTTAAGCGGAAAAATAATTGTCATATATATCCAATACACACCTAAAACTAGAGAAATGCGCTGCGAAAACTCGTGACGGTGTTAAATCATTATTTATAATAAGTTTAATATTTGATGGAGGGTAGACTGATAAAATATTAAAATGGAAAAAAGATTTATATATCAGAACATTAAGCTCCGAATTCCCTATCCCTTTTCCTTAACCCTTTCTTCCCGCAAACGCATTATACCCCCTCCCTCCCTTCCTATTGCTTGGATTGCGATAATTTTTTTTAAATTAAAAATAAAAAAAATCTCGCTTACCTGTAAAAAAATTTCTCTTCTGAGCCCTTTCCTTTGTACTCAGAAACGCATTTAAAAAAAAATGCAAAAGGTTTTTCCTCTCCCACAAGTTTGTTTATTTGAAAAAAATAAAAAAATTATTCAGTCAAATATTAGACGTAATAACGAACAAATTCCATTTTGGTCTTTGAAAATCGCACAACAGGGAAAAAAGTTCGAGGGGGTTGAATAATTTTCCTTTCCCTACCTCCCTCCCCTCCCCTAATTGGCCCACCATCCCAATCCTCCGGCTCCATCAATTCTTATCTGTTTCACCTACCTCAAAAAAATCTCATCCCCCTATCTTCTTTTTTTCGTAAAATTAAGGAATTACTTTTTTGTGTATTAGTGTTGGGGCAAAAAAACGAGTATTTTCAAAAAAAAAAATTCTCGAAAAGTTCCCGTCCGATTCGAAATTTTTTTTACAGATTATGCGTTTCCGCGAGATCTTCAATTTTTAATTTTACTTTTTTCCGTCAGGTCAATAATAACAAAGTTATCGTGGAAAAACGTGTTTTTGCGAATTTTAAACGCGAATTCCTCCGCCACCCCGTGTGATTAAGCTAAACTAAGTTGATAACATGATAAAAGAGAACGCGTGTAACCGAATTGTCAAAAAAAAAGTTCAAAAAAAGTTGGTTTCAAAACTCCTCTTTTTCTCACCAGATCCGCTCCATTAATATCTGAACTTCTAATAATTTAGCGACACTTAGTTTTCTTTTTTAGTATTTCTTTTGTTACTGATTATTAGTTATTAGTATTGTTAGTATTGTTATAAATAACACAACTCTGTATTGTACCCATTCAGTAATTGGTGTTATGCTGTTGAATGGTGTAAGTTAAATAAAATAAAATAAAATAAAATTAATATGGACTACTCAATGGATTGCCAGAAAAAGACCACATTTTTTATTTTGTGTGCCTATGTTATCACAACGACGAATATTCTTGTACTATGTAGAAGATAAATTGAAGAAGATATTGATATTGAAGTCGGTGTAAAAATAAACAAATAACGAAATGAAACGTATTTTTAACCTTTAAACTTCAATATCGATATTAGGTAATGATAACCTCATTATCTAATTAATCAGAGGCGACGCCAACAGTGAAATTTGATTTCATAATTTCCAGTGACCTTTTTTGGGGGCGGTACGAATTTTTCAGAAAAATTTTAAATACCTTTGAAACGAAATGATAATGAATTTACACCAGGTAACCAACAATTAATTATAATTTGTGTACCCTCGTTTTATGACCTCACCATTTACATTATGAATACTTAAGAAAGTAACAATTATCGTAACAGCTTAGGCGAGACTTTACAGATAATAAAACTCTACTGGGTCCTCTAAAGTGGGATGCCGATAAATATCTAAATTCTTTTTTGTCAGCGTAGAAATTACAATAAATCTGGATTCCCATAGAGCAACAGCGATTTTGTTCCAGAGCTATATTAATAACGTACTATAGCATCCGACACCGAAACAATTATTTAAAACGTGTGTAGGCATTAGAGTCTTGCTGGGAAATATGTTATGCGTGAACGAACATTAAATTAGAAAGACAAGCAGCATGGTGAGGAATACAACCGAGCTGGTATCATCTAAAAGACGTTATAGCTCAGGAGCACAACAAGAACAGCGGAAGATTAACGTCGAAATACAAAATTATTTTCATACACTTTATAATATTACAAAATACGAAATAACATTATGAACGTTTTAAATAAATTTAACAATTTTCTTCTGTAGCTGGATTACATGCCTTTATTTATTTATTTATCATACATTTTTACATAATTATTCTAAATAAAATTATCTAAGCAACAATAATTCTTAATTTAAAATTAAAACTATACTCTATTTGGGAAATACACAGAGTAATAACGCACTCAAGTACAAACCGGCTTTGGGCGAACTTTTTCTCTTAACATTCATAGAAATTATATCGGAAAAATTGATAAAACTCATTTTATATGAAATAAATATCTGTTGTCTGAATTATCTAATTATTTCCAACTATTAGTCTCACCCCAGCTACATGACAGTTATGATGTTTGTGAATAATTTTTAAGCAGGTACATGAGAGAGATCAAAGATACAGTTCAGAGCAGCACAGACAAGGACAGCTTGCCTCGTATTGAGCACAAGCAGGTAATAATTTATCCGAATGCTGTCACACGGGTATTTTCAGTGATTTTTTTCTAAAAATGCAGACAACTCATATAAAACATAAAGGAATATTTAGGAGATATGCATTTATAATGAGCTTTTATAAGTTTTCTTCATTTTACCTAACCATATACCAGGCCCCCCGTATGGGGGGTCTATTGGGTGCTGAGTTTAGGGGCCCGGGCTTCCGAGGGGCACGGCAGAGATCTTGACAATTTTTTTTTAATTTCTCCCCACCGCTCATCGATTATTAGGCGCGGGGGCCCGCCAGTGAATTTGGTACCGGGGCCCATGATTTTATGCGGGGGGCCTGCCATATATGGGGATACAGGGTATGTAAGGAAAGTATTGTGAACGTACGAAAATTCGGTATTGAGTGTTTGATACTTTTACATATTTTTAAATCCCTTGAAACCAGAAATTTTTTTTTCAAAAAGTGTATGCCTGTTATTTGCCGTCTACAGAAAAAGTTATGCAAAATTAAATAACAATATCTCTGACGTTCAAAATACAGGCCTATGAGTTCCGCAGGGCTCAATACTTGGTCCACTCATATTTCTTATTTTCATTAACGATCTTCTATCCGATGTTTCTGCTGACTGCACAGTATTATATGCTAACGATGTCATATTTGCAGTAGTTGCGGATAGTGCTGAATAGCTTCAAGTTCGTCTAAACACTTTATCTGGCGATTTTACCAACTGGTGTTATAAAAACGCCTTAATAGTAAATGTCGAGAAAACTGTTGCCATGCAATTTTATTCTCGAGAAAATAATATTTTCTTTTACGATACCGTAAATAACCAATTCATTGTCATGTTTTACTAAATTTGTAAGTACTTTTATAGATTTTGATATGAGTCGGAAGAGTAATTGTGACTATGTATGCAAAAAAAATTAAAGTGGCTATTATGTGTCACTGCAGTTGAAAACCATATTTGATATTAAACTTAAAATTGAAATATATTACTCTCTAATTTATTCCCACTTGGCATATAATGTTATTATTTGGGGTAACGCATGTAGTTTCAATGCCAATAGAATTTTAGTTTGTCAAAAATAAGGTTATTCGCCTACTATTTGAAATTGCGCCAACTAGCTCTTGCAAACCGTATTTTATAAAACATAAAATATTGACATTTCCTTGAATTTATATATACAAATGTATACTACATACCGCCAAAAACATTAGTTCTTTTGAAAGCAATTCTGACACACATTATTATGACACTAGACGTGGGACTCTTCTTAGAATATCATATTACAACGCTAGCTTATATGAAAAATCACCCTCATATATGGGTATAAAGTTTATGAACTTGACATTAAGGAAGAAAAAACGAGTTACTTACCAAATGTTTTTGTAACATATCTGAATTTTATAATTTTAGTAATTAATTTACCACCTATGAGAATTTTGTTTTACTTATTTTTTTATGTTTGTGTGAATTACTGATTATCGATTTGTATATGTCTAAATGTTTGTTATTCAATTGTGTATTGTTTGTTATATAAATTTTTTGACTTATCTAATATGATTGTATGATCTCTATGGACGAAATAAATTATTATTACTATTATTATTATTATTATTATTATTTGCGGTCGCGTCTAGACCTCAAACCACCATATCGAATTTCCTCAAATTTTGTATGCACATTCAGGATGGCCACACCTCGAGAGGAAATCAGAATTTTTGTTCTAGCTCAAATATGTAGGGAGTGAACCCCTAAAAACTGGGAAAAAAGTGGAAAATATTTTTTCTCAAAAACAAATCCGACTATTTCATCAAAAACATGAGAAATTTCTCCTTGGTAGTGGCACTATATGGCACTAGTTACTCCCAAAAAATGTAGAAAAGAAGGCAGCAGAGATAGAGTTTAAGAATTAAATATTTCTAGCCTAAATTTAGCTCATGGATACTGCTTTCTTACAACCCATCCCTACCAGTCTTGGCCTCCTCGTACTTTTTCCTCTATCCATATCCATCCCTTGCTTCCATCTTCCAGTTCCTTATACCTTTCCTTATATAAGTCTTCCTGCGTCTACCGAAACGCCGCCCCCACCATGATTTTAGTCCTCCTCTTCTCCGATACCGCTCAGGAATAGTATTAAACTTTATTCTTGCAGGGCTTGAATTGATGAAATAGTGTCCTGATCTCTGTACAATCGATACTGTTCATGGTTGTACCTTCTTCTCCATATGCTGCATTCATGGATGGATCCGTAGATTTTCCAGAGTGTTTTCTCGAATACTCCTGTGTGTTGTGACTTTCCTTGTTATCCTTAAAGCTAAGAGTTTAAGTTAAGCATTCATTTGTAAGTACCGATCTAATTATCATGGTTTTATACAGTTTTATCTTGGATTTTCGTGTAACATGAATTTAATATGTTTGGAGAGCCCATAGTAGCTCCTGTTCGCATCTATAACTCTTTGAATTTCCTTGCTAACGTTGTTATTTATGTCCACCAATCACCCAAGATATTCGTATGCTACTTTAGTACCAGTATAAGATAACTTGATTTCTGCTCGAAAATGCAGGAACAGTCAGTGAGGGATTTAAAAATTAATAAGGATAAACCGTCAAATAATCAGCTGAACTTTATATTTCTTTGTGGAGTTTTCTACCATATATGTATTCTCTTCTCAAAATGTCCAAAATTACACATTTATTCATTTATTACTGAAAAATAGCCTCTACGCTTGTAGTTTTTGCGCCGTAGGAATATTTAAAGGGGATTTTCTGAAAAATAATATAAATAGAAATAATGTATTTGTTGACGTTTCGGAATTTGATTTCTTTCTCGAAGAATTGCTAAGAAATCTTGTATGTGCTGTATATATTAAAAACACAACTATAATGATTTGTTTATGTTATGTCCAATATCATTAGATACTTACTACTCACACAGAACTATCAAAAGTTGAAAGTTTTATTCTGAGCAATGTTAAATTTAAGTTTCTGTTTTAACATTGGTAATCATGCTTTACAAAAATCTACAGAAGAATTCCACACGCATTTATCATCACTCAAACAATATTATTTGCTGATTCTTCTCTGAAATGCCGATAACAAAAAAGAAATATCAAATAATGAGGTCAATGAGTGTCGAATTGCTCTGTAGATCTAGTTGCCAATGTTAAAAGAATGACTTTATGTTTAACATCGTTTAAAAGAAATATCCACTATATCGACAGTTTTGTGTAAATAGTAAATAACTAGATATTGAATATAACATAAACATACTCTTGTACTAGCTAATTGTATTATTTTCTGCATTTTTCGGGTATTTTTAGAAGAGAACCACATATACCGTGCGTGTAACGGAACGTTAGACATGGGAAGTAAGAATTACAACATCGCGTGTGCCAGTTGACTAAAATGAAATAACAGAGCTGGGATACTTCGATACTTCAGTAGTCGAGTGCCGGCCGGCAGGCGGATTTTACTATTGCTGGGTTGTCACATCTTTCACGCTATGTGGATGTACATGCCCATTTCGCAATTACACGCACGGTATGTCCTTGTAAATCTCAGAAAACTTAGAAAAATGCTATAACTGACATTTAGAAAAACGTTGCACTGTACTCTACAGGCCTCACACCTATATGGGAAAGTTATGTAAACGTAAAATCCACGATGATGATGCCAAACAAGCATCAAGACATTGATTACTGCACACACACACTTTAGTGTGTAAAATTGTGATTTATCACAATTTTATTTTTTACCTCCCTTTATAGTGGGGTGGTGGTGGTGGTGGTGGTAGTGGGCATGATAGTGAGGGTGGTTAATGCCAAAATAATATTTAGACCTTGGTTTCTTGTACATATACTCTATCCCTATTTTATGAACCATTACTTGCTTGCTAACGATATTAAATTGAAACACTTTAGTATAGATAAATAGCTTTCTATAAAACATAAATAAACCACCGATAATAAGTGTTTAGGACCATCAAACCCTTGAAAACTCGACAGCTGTCGACAAATTTATGGGAGGGCAATAAATTATAAAAGTATGGCCATAACATTCCTGTGTAAACTTTCAACTAAATTATTTTTCATTTATTATGAAAATATTCAAACGAATTTAATTTAAATTATACCCGAAATAATCAGTAACGTATTGTTCGCAAAGTATGGTCATATAAATTTCTTATGTAAACCTTCAAGTAATTCTCTTTCATAATTATTAAAAATATTCAAACGAATTTAACATAAATTAAACCTGTAATAATAAGTAATAAATGCATACTCTTAAAGTATACATAAATTTCTTAGTAAATTTTCAAGTGAGGTTTTCCATAATTATTAAAAAATATTCAAACGAATTTAATTTAAATTAAACCTAAAATAATCAATGAGGCGAGAGGATCATGAATAAACTGGGAAAGGACCTCCCATACTGGGAAAGAAAAGCGAAGGGAAAAAATGAATTCCACAAAGATATCGCAGCGATATATACTCTACCAGAATCAGAAGCGGAGGAATCAGAAGACTGAGAAGAAGAAGATTTGCAGAAGCAAAAATATAAAAAGAGAAGCACAAACAGCAGAATCACCAAAAAGAGGAGCATAAACATGAAATATCACGAAGACAATGCGGCAATGCAATTCACAAACACCGACACTGCCCATCTCCCACTCCTGTACCATGCTGACAACAAACATGACCCAAATTCAACTCAGCGTCAGAAACTGAGGAATCAGAAGACCCAGAAAAGGAAGATTCGAAGAAGAGGAAACGCAAAAAGATGAGCATAAACACTCCATATCACGACACAACACATTTTCTAGAACCAAAAACACAAAAAGGGAGCTTAAACGCTCCCTCACGACACAATGCGGTAACGTATCTCACAAATACATTTTTACGGGTTAAGATCAAAATATAACCTAGTTCTATATCTCGTGTACTCAATTTCAAGTCAATCTTCTAAACCGACATTAGACATTTTTTTAACTTAAACTCTTGACGTTTCGTGACATTCTTAGGCTATTTCAACAAAAAAAAATTAATTCTTTTATCGTTACTATAAATACTGCCACTTCATTACGTGGATGTGGAAGTAAAATATTGTATGATACTCAAGCAATGTCAACGCATGAACTCATTGTATAAATTCTTTAGTCAATCCTGCTGCATTATTTTCGTCATTAAAAAATATATTTTAAGATAGGATTATAATGTAGAAACTAAAATCAAGTGAAGTATATCAATAGGCAGTAAACATTGGTTGTTGAAAACGGAAGTATTTGAAGAACCTGGCATATTTCAATAAAATAGAGATTAATACAGCTTTATATTTAAAAAAGTGACATAAAACTATTAATGTTATCATACCAAAATATAAAAATATAACAAGTTCTCGGCCAAGCGACCAAGCTACAATCAGAAACAAATACCACACGTCACTTAAAATTAAAAGGTGGATTAAAAAAGATTAGCAAAGGAGCGCGCCAGAGGACGTGGCGTAAAAAATAGGAATGATCGATGACAGTGAATCTTTCCTCACAATAAGACGCAAAGAAGCAAAAGTCTATCCCGCTGTTACTTCTTTGCCGTGACAATAAAAATTATAGGCTAGCTGAACTGGAAAACAACAGGTCGAGCAAGCAGTTACCGCGCGGATTGTGGATTGCATTCATTAACGATGGACACGCAAGCTATGGTACCTTCAAGTAGTACCTCAGTGGCTCCGCGTTATTGATATTCAAAAGGGGTCCGGCAGGGCACCTCTGCGTATAAAGGTCACTTCGGTATAAATATTGGGTTTTCAATATATTACTGATGATTGTTATTGTTTGCCTTTAAAAATAATTTTTTCTACCATCGGATGAAAAATAATACCTTTCTAGCATGTTTTCTGTCCGCAAAATATAAGATTCCAATATGTTATTATCGATGTTGACAACAGGAAATAACTGTACGGAAATAACTTTGCCGCCTTTGGGCAGGAATATACCTAATATTTCTTGGTTTTTATTCGTTTTGTTTTCTGTAAAAATAGGTGAAATAAAATATGTAAAGTATAGGTAGTCGGTAAGGTATATGTAGATAGGTAATAAGGTATAGGTAGATAAGTAATAACAACCATTCGGCATATAATAACAAAGTAAAATTAATTATAGATAACTTCTTAATTTGCACTATTCACATCCATCGTACAATTATTGAACATTGACGCAATATTAATAGCATAACCGGCCGTTGAGTTGAATTAGTGCTAGACAAAAAAAATTGTTGAAAATTTTTATTGTTCAAATAGGCTTAGAATGTCATGAAACGTCGAGATTTTAAATTTGAGCGCAAAAAAAAAATTCTATCTGTCGGTCTGTAACTTTTTTGTGCGCACGTTTATTCTGGAACCGTTTAAGATATTGACTTGAAACTTGGTACACATATGTACTTTAACGAGATCTGGAAATAGATTATATTTTCATCTTATCTCGTCGAAGGATTGGGGGGTAAAATGGGGTAAATGGGGAGTAAATAGGTAAATCAAGCAGGCAAGAGTCCATAAAATTGGTATTTAGTGTATACAAGAGAACCTAAGGTTTCAAAAACTTTTTTTTCATTAACCATCCCCATTACCACCCCTGCCCCATCATTAAAGGGGATGAAAAAAAATTGTGATTTAGTGTGTGTAGAAGAACCTAAAGCCTCAAAATATTTTTTTTACTTCAGCCACCCCCACCCCACTACCGTGTGGGATATCGTTTTATGGGTTTTTGGAAATATAGAATTCAAATATTATATTATTAAAGTTCTATAAACAATTATTTCCACATACAAAATTTTTTCATTATGAGAGACTTGGATAGAAAATATGGATGTGGAAGTAGTGATTCCCTGTGCAGCGGTTTTTTATTATTCATTGAGTTGGAAATTCTACTAGCAACGTCAATTGGGTTGCTAATAGATACATCAATGTAACCTTTTTCCCTGTAGTAGAATACCACTCGCCCGGCTGCTGAAAGGATAGCACAGTAACGTTTAAAGTTTTTTTAATATATTTCTTCTTGTAAGTATGGTTTTGATTAATTCTAAAACAAACCTGACGGTAATTTTAAAACTTAAAGAAATCTGCATATGTACATGATAAACTGACATTTGCATGACAGATTGAATTGAGTTGTGGCACACGTGATGTTTTTGAACTTTAAATTGGCTTTTGTGATTGCTCCTCGGAAACTGTTGATAATGAATATGAATTCATTTATTATTCTAGTTTGTAGTACTTTTTTTAAACAAAATGAATATACCTAATTCAATGCCGTTTTGAGGGAGGTTTATCCCAAGTGTGTATGAAAATTTCTGAACTTTGTTGTCTCAGTGGAATGCCGTCATCTTGCAAAAATGGTTGTTTTGTTTATTTGAAATACTTCGCTTCCTGTCAAAGTTATGAAAAGAATAAAGACACAATTTTTGTAGAGCTTGAAATTCTCTATAATTTTTATCCTTTTACTTTTTTTTGTGGGATTAATATTTTACGATTTATAGTTAGAGAAAGGTAAAAATGAATGAGTTGAATAATGTACTTCTCCTCTTTGGCGTCTTTGGTCTTACGTTAAAAATAGGTATTATCAATCTCAGGGCCGTATTATCCATAATGCTAACTTGGGTATAGCCTAGGGGCGACAATGTGTGAAGGAGCGCGCACCAGGACATGAGAGGCGTTGCGAGATCTTTGCGATCTCTGCTCATTAAAAAATATATATTTTATCCTCCTCCTGCTAATTTTCCTGCTAAAATTTTGGTTTTTGAGAAATGTTTTTTCTTCCATTTCCTTCTCTCTGCTCATCAATTTTGGTTAAAACATTTTTTTTATATTTCTCCTCCTACGCTCGTCAATTTTTTTGAATTTGGACAAGAAATATTTTTTCAGATTACTCTTCCTGCAATCAGGACAACAAACATTTTTTTTTTCATATTTATCCCTCCCCGCTCGTCAATTTTGATTCTGGACAAATAATGCCCCCCGCTCATCATTTTTTTTCCGTTATGAATCAGAGAGCGTAAATACATGATTAGCCGAAGGGAGCGCCAATCCTTAATCCGGCCCTGATCAATCTGTAGACAATGAAAAAAATGTACAAACGTCATACACAATTTTCTCAATCAATACTAATATTTATACTTTTACAACGATGCAAAGGTCGTCAGGTAGATGCGGAATTTAAAAAATATTTCTCGTGGTTTTACGTAGGGCTAAAAATTATTCCAATACAACTCTTTTCCATAGCCCAATAGAGGTAGAGTTCAAGGCATCATTTTTTATGTGGTGTTCCCAAGAGACCTATTCCATGGCCTGTCTTATTGTATATTCTGTATTTTTGGATGGTCTTGGTTGAATCTCATCCATTTCTTCCTCAGCACAATAATACTTGATTGCCATTTCTTTATTTTGAATATGCCGTGTCAACTTTACACGTTTCTTCCATCATTGCAGTGTCTTCTTCATCACTTTCGTGTTGATCAAGCACGGTCCCCAACGTGCTTGATCAAAACGTCTGGTACATTCTCGCAAGCTTTTCCGCTACAGTTTTGGCATATGATGGAGCATTTAAAGTCTGCTTTGTGAGAACCACACGCTGCTCGACATTTGCCTTATACTTACAAGATATTAATTTGACAAATGCTGGTGGCGCGGGATCTACTGTGTTGATAATTCGTCCGAGTCCACTGTCTGTTCTGCGCCAGCCCCATTTCTCAGGATCTTTGTCAAATATGAACCATGTCTGTAATTGATGATATGTTCTATAAGTATGTTGTTGTGCTGCTTTCTCTGTTGGTGGTAGTGTCGAAAGGTTGAATTTGCTTTTTGTAATTGATTTTTTTAAGCACTTGAAGCGTAAAGAATTTATTGATTTTTCATCTTTGTCGCCTGTCACTCACCAATTTTTTATTGAATTTTTTTATGAGGTTTTATATGAGGTTCTTTAGATTATTCGCGATTTGTTAAATCTAAAATAATACAGTAAAAGTCGACCTTCTCTATAATTCCCGGCAAGCTGATTTTTTTCAGGGTGTCTCCCGAGTATCCGACCAAAAAGTCACAGTCCACACCTCTTGTAGGGTGTTGCAATAGGGGTGGTTTCTTATTTTTTGTTTTTTTCGAAATTTTCTTTTTCCAGATTGTACATAGTAATATTCTCTACAACTTTGCCTAATAAAATTTTTTTGTAACTTTGATTTTTGACGGTCCAGCACCCATTATATGGAAAAACATTCGGCATGTTTATTTACTATGGTTCAGGAAACATACAAACAAAAGACTGAATAGCTGGTTTTTGCAGGGTTGATTGAGAGCTGTCTCCTGAGTCTCCAAAAAAAAAATTTGTTGGAGATTCAGGAGACAGTTCTCAATCAACCCTGCAAAAACCAGCTATTCAGCCTTTTGTTTGTATGTTTCCTGAGCCATAGTAAATAAATATGGTGAATCTTTTCCCATATAATGGGCGCTGGATCGTCAAAAATCAAAGTTACAAAAAAATTTTATTAGGCAAAGTTGTAGAGAATATTACCATGTACAATCTGGAGAAAGAAAATTAAAAAAAAAAAAAAAAAATAAGAAATCACCTCTATTGCAACACCCTACAATGGGTGTGGACTTGTGACTTTTTGGTCGGATACTCGGGAGACACCCCTTCATCGACCCTGAAAAAATCAGCTTGCCGGGAGAAATTGTTTTGAAAAATGATATCTTTATTGGACTAAAAGGACACCTGATTCATAGAATTTACTCAAAGGGGTTCCAGAAACAGATCCCTTTTTTGTGTACCTATGTTGTAATTAAAAGGATTTTCGGGTCCTTTCGAGACTAATTTCTTCTTCCGCATCGTTTAATGCTTGTTTTTCTCTACAGCTTGACTTACACTACATCTACATTGATCTTTTATTAAATTCGCAATATTCTTTCAATCAAAAACTTAATTTTTACTAAATTTAGTTTCCCAGAAATGTACTAAAGTTGTTTTAATCTGATAATAACTTTGTGGCAATGCTGATGTACATATTGTGATAAAAATGACTTTCAATTAACGCATTGTGTGGGAGGTGAACGAATATATGGAGAATATTCCCAGAATCTTTGGCCAGAATCCGAAATACCATCTCTAGATCGAGCATGTCCAAATATGGAATATGTGTCATCAGCATTCGTATACCTTTCCCTCAGCAAATATTCGTTGATATTCATGAGACGTCTAGGATCTGCTTAAGATATAGAGCTCTGATGAATTTGTCAAAAAGGCAGCGAGGGATATTATAGAATTTAATAAGTCTTGTGATAATAATTTTCATTACTGTGGAGAGAAAAGAGAAAAATTTACGGTGAATAGAAAAGGACGCCTATGATATATGAATATGAATAACAAAAGTAATAGAATTCGATGCTGACAAAGAAACGGTGACAAATATACTCAGTTTTCAAAAAAAGTTATTATTCACACCAGGGTGCTTTTGTAATAGAATGTTCACTAAACACGTATAGTTAGATATTCTAGGACTCGTGTTCAGTAGTATAATTGATATTTGTTTTAGTGTGCATGTATTTTTCCAATACAATACAATACAATACAAATTTATTGGTATTAATTATACAAAGTATTTATACAAGTCATAAAATAACAGAATGAGTTTGTTAAGATAGGAATTAGTTTTTTATAAAAATTTAACAATTATTGAAGGTATATATCACTGATTGGGTGGAACTTATCATTTTTCTTCACCTTGTGCTATTACATGTCTGAAAAATCATTGGCAAGATATTCCTGTATAGTGTCTGCAAATATGTTTTAATTTTAGAATTAAAAGGTGTTATGATTAAATCTTTAATGGTATTGGGAAGACAGTTAAAGAATTTTATGCAGTAATAACCAGTGCCATTTCTGCTTCTTGTGAGATGTAGAAAACTTTGTGCAATTAGATTATTATTTCTTGTAGGGAAATTATGTGTTTCGCTGTGAGTCCTACAACACCTGTCATGATTTTTTTTCATATACATACATTCAAGAATATAGACACAAGGTTCAGAATTCAAGAATATGAGTTTCTTTAAACTGTTCACGACAATCATCTTGATATTTTAATCCTGTGGTTATTCTTAAACACTTCCGTTTTAGGCTAAAGATTTTTGAGGCATGAGGGGAATGTCCCCAATTAAGTCATAGTTGAATGGAAAAAACTGTGGTAGGCTGTTAGTAACACTTTTTGAGATAGTGAATTTGCTAGATTTCTGATAAGATAAATTTTGTTGAAAGATTTATAGAGAGGGGAAATAGCATGTTTTCCCATTTCAATAGTGGGTCCAACCAGACTCCTAAAAACTTTACAGAGTCAGAAGTATTAGTGTTTACAAGGTTTCTTAGTGCGAGAGTCAATGATTAGATTTTACTTTCATTCAGATTCAAGCAGTTAGCTAGAAACCACATTTTGATATTTGATTGTGTGTTAGGATTATTTTGATTTAGCGTATCTAGTGAATGGTGGTGTTTAAGAATTGTCGCATCATCAGCAAAAAGTATAAAACTTGCATTCAAAGAAAAAAATAAGAAAAAGGATTGGTCCGAGGACCGACCTTTGAGGGACTCCTTGATTAATTTTTTTATTTTTGTGATCTTTCCAGGTTATGGTATACATACTGATATCTTTTTGAGAGATATGATTGTAAGAGCTCTAAACTGTTCTTGTCAAAGTTGTAATATTTAAGTTTAAGAAAGAGGATATCATGTGACACACCAAATCAAATGCCTTTGTTAAGTCGTAAAACGTGGCTTTAGGGTAGTTTTATTTTCAAAGTGGTTCAAAACAATTTCGGTAAAATTATTTATAGCAAGTGTAGTTGAGCGCTTGTTCCTGAAACCATATTGGCCATGGTGGAATAAGTAATTTGCCTCGATGTGTTCAGTTATCTGATTTTTTAGAAGGCCTTCAAACATTTTCGCAAAAATAGGCAACAGCGATATTGGGTGGTAATTAGTTTTTGTAAATGGGAGCAACTTTTGGCAATTTCAGCAGATCAGGAAAAGTATTCATATTAACGCAATGGTTTATTAATTTTGAAAGAGGGTAGACTATTTGGTTTACCACTGATTTTATTAGTTTGACATTGACTTCATATGTATCTTTACTTTTACTATGTTTTAGGTTTAAAATTGCTGTTCTCATTAAACGATACTTCTCTGAATTTGAAAACCTTTTGTATATTAATATTTTTGAGGTATTGTTCAGGTTTGATGTCAGATCGAGGCAAGTTTTTACGATGTTTTCTGCAATATGTATAAGAAATGAATTAAACGTAGTTGCATTAATTGTATCAGGGTTTGATGATGATAAGTTTCTATTGTTACTTTTTATTACTTGCCACAGGGCTGTCTGCTTTTTCTATATAGTTATCGTATGCCTGTTTTTTTTTTCATTAGTTAGTTCTACTTGGTATTTGTCACGGTATTTTTGTAGGTAATCATTAGTAAAAAGGAGTGGGTCTTTTTTGTTTATATCAGTAGTAGTTTAAGTTGGTCATTATACCAATTTACTTTTGGACCATTATTACTAGGAGTCATAGTTTTCGACTTGACTGGGATGCAGTTTTCAATAGTGTCTAGGAAGGTTTTATTAAATGTTTCAAATTTTATTTCCGCATTCGTTAGGGGATTATTAATGAAACTCCAATCTGTATTTTCAATTTGGTTAAAAAACTGCCTAAGACCTGTGTCAGTTATAGGTCTGTAATTTGTTCTTTTTTTTTGTTAGGTATTATGTCAGTGCTAAGTTGGAGTGCTAAGCCATCATAATCAGAGAAATTTATGGCCACGACTTTTATAGCTATGTCAATGTTAGTGAATATGTTATCTAAACAGTTATGATTTCTTGTATTCGCAAAGTTTGTTTGTTTAAAAAAAAATGTTCTTAACAGGTTACAAATACAATGTCTATAATATAGTAGCCAAGTAGGATGAAAATACATGTAAATATTTGTCGAATTATACAGAAAACACGATTGTTTATGGAATACCATGTTAGCTAATTACCAGAATACAAACGTTTTTGGTCTATAATTTATTTTCTAACATTTTTATTAATTACTGGCCATTAATTTCACGCCTATACCTATTTATTTTTAATAAATCGACTTCCCACATAATATCTTTAGACGTATGTGTAGTCGCAAAAAAAATTAATAAAACACTGACTCTTAAGTTACGTTACACGGTGTCAGTAACTCATACGGGTCACTAATACCCAGTAAGGGATTTTAGTACTGGTTTTGTGCAAATAGGCGTTTTAGTATTCCAATACAGTACTCGCCCCAGTAGCTATTCCAGTCGAGTGAATGGAATGCAATCCTATTTAGCAATTGCTACCCTCATCAGGACTCAACTGTCTAGAACATTAAACGCGTTTAGATGAATATCATCATCTTTAGCTACAACTCAAGGTAGGTCTTGGCCTGTTCCAAGATTATTTTCCATTCTTTCCTATCTCTTGCTTTGTCTCTCGAATTTATGATTCTCAGGCTATCTTCTACTTGGTCCTTGACTCTGGCTCTGCACCGGTATTTGGTGGAATAATTGCTTTGGGGATTCCATTTCATCCATCCTTTCTAGGTGCCCAGGTCACCTTAATCTGTTAACTTTGATGAATCGGGCAATATCAGGCTCTTCGTAGAGGCCGTAGAGTTATAACGCCTGCGCCACGTCCCGTTTTCCTACACCCCACTGTATATATGACGAAGTATTTTTCTTTCGAAGCAGCCCAGCATCTCCTCGGCGCTTTTCGTCATCTTCCATGTTTCTGATGCGTAGGTGAAGAGAGGTTTAATAAGTGTTTTATATATCAATTAGTTCTTTTGGTTACTACGCTTGATGTTAGAAGCTTTTTTAACCCAAAGTATGCTCTGTTAGCTAGGTATATTCTTCTCCTGATTTGAGCACTTATGATATTTTTCATTTATTTGAGATCCAAGAGATATAAACTCTCTTACCCCTTCAAATGTATATGTTTCTATCAGCAGATCTTCGGGTGGCGCTAAATTGTTACTATTAGAAACTTTCATATACTTTAATTTGACAATGTTAACCCACTTTCTTCGCAGCTGCTTCTAATGCTTTGAAGATTTGTATTAGGTCCTTTTTGATCTTGCTATTATGTCAATGGCATCCGCGTATGCTAGGATTTGTACGCTCCTGTTGATAATAGTCCCCCAAGTCATTATACCTGATTCTCTTATTGCTTTCTCTAGCGCTATATTAAACAACACGCATGACAGGCTGTCTCCTTGCCGTAGTCCTGTGTGTATTTGAAAGAATCTTGACATGTTGTTTTGGACCTTAACTCTGCATTCGACTTTTGAGAGAGTTTTTTTCACTAATTTTATTAGGTGTATTGGGATATTAAATTCTATCATGGCATTATAGAGTGACTTTCTATCTATGCTAATCGAATGTTTAGACGAATAGGTACCTACTTTAGTGACCTTTCCAACGTCCAGTATTGGATTTTAGTGACTCGTACGAGTTACTGGCTCCATGTAATGCCGACTTTAGACTGGTGGGTACTTGTTTTAGTGACGGTTCCATTATAGTTTTGACATGTCCGATATATAATATTGTAAATGTGGAAAGGTAACTGCTCTACTGACATAGTATTTAGTAGAAAACTGTATAAACGCTACTATCTTGTGAAACATTCACGTTTAGTATTGAGTTCTAGTGACTCGTCCGAGTTACTAGCACCATGTAACGCCGACTTTAGACGGGTGGGTCCTTATTTTAATGACCGTTCCAATATAATTTTGATATGTCTGATTTATAATTTTGTAAACGTGGAAAGGTAACTGCTCTACTGGCACCGTATTTGGTAGGAAACTGTATGAACGCTAATACCTTGTGAAACACTCGCGTCCAGTATTGAAGTCTAATTACTCGTACCAGTTACAGGCACCGTCTAAATCCGACTCTAGACTTGTAGGTACTTGTTGAAGTGACCGTTCCAGTATAGTTTTGATACGTCCGATATGTGACCTTGTAAACATAGAAAGGTAACTGCTCTACTGACATCGTATTTACTAGAAAGTTGTATAAACGCTCGCGTCCAGTAATGAGTTTTAGTGACTCGTACGAGTAACTGGCACCATGTAACGCACCGTATAACGCCACCTTCAACTACTACTACACTACTACTACGATACTTTCCTCGGGTCTTCAAGCTTTTTTAATGATCGGTTACATCTTCAATTTGACTTTAAAAACTGGGCTATCTTGATAATTATTTATTTTATAACCCAAATTAAAGTATGTGTCTATAAACAATGATAACTGTCTTTAGTGGTTCACTCACAAACTCTGCATCTCGTGAGAAAAAAAATTACTTTTCCCACTTGATAGCAAATAGTAGCTTCGAAATTGTATGTCAAATATTGAAAATTGCAACTTCGCTTGCAAGTTTTAATACTCTAATAAGGTTTTCGATTTTAAATTGTTTTCCAAATAGTCGATATTTTATGCAGGTTATACTTAATGTCAGTTTATGTTCACATTAAATCGACTTATTAACAAAAAAAATATATACATATATAAATAACGTATTTTCCAAAATATTTGATAAAATTGCATATTTAATTTAACTGTTACTTAAGTTTTGACACAAATAGTTATTGTGATAAATTAAACGACCAATATTGCGTTATATTATTCATAAAACAACTATACATATAAAATAAATATTAATAAGCCCATTATTAATTGCTTTCTATTTTAATCCAGTAATTAATATTCAAGGTGATGTTAAATTTAGTTTTTATTGTTATCGAAAATTTAGATGGATATAACAATATATCAAAAAATAATTTTATGTTAATTTTTTGTTCTTTTCCGATATAAGTGGTTTAATACTTCGCAGTTTCCTTCTTTCCTTTTTAATTAAAAATTTAGCAAACATGAAATATGAAAATGCACTGTATAAACTTAAATAAAGGTCTCGATGAAGATGAATTCGTAATAAAATAATTTAAAAAATTAAATATGCGAGAATTTATTTATGGGTATTACATTCTTCGCAAAAACGAAAACGAAAAGTATATAGCATTTGATCGGCACATTTCTAAAACCATAGATATCTCTTGTAGAAAAAAAAAATAGTTTTAAATAATTTTTTATGTTTCACTGCAATTTACTCGAAAACCGTACATTTTACAAAAGAAAAAAAAACAAAAAACGTGCTAAATGGTAAAGTCCATCCGAAAATGCATCCAAATCTGTCATTATTTGAATTATTGAAACTGTAGCAACGATCATCCTGGCTCACTCGATATAGTAATCCGGATTTGAGCCTTTAGGGATGTTACATAATATGAACACAAAACTTCCCTTACCCAATTTGAGCTATACCGGGTGCCACAGGCTAGTGGCTATATTTCCTTTATTTTTTAACTTATCCATTTGAAATTGGGGTGCATAAACTACCTGTAAAATTGGATTTTTGGACATAAAAACGATATGAGATCATTTCCGGTTTACTCGGAAATGACCGCAACTTTCGATTTTTAAATGGAATATCCTGTATATTTCTATATATTTGGATTTAAGACAACATTCTGAGTATACCATAAGACTTTAGCAAATTTTTGAGTCGATGTTCAGTTTTTTTAAAGCATTTTAAAACATTCGTCTAGAGTGCTTTGAAATACCAAAATTTATTCTACGGTAGGTAAAGTCCAAGGGAAAAACATAATTTTTCGTTTAATTTCATTAATAACTGCTTACGAAGCCTCCAAAACTGAACAAACCACTTTCTTATCGAAATTTTTTTTTTCAAATGGGAAGGTGGTGGCCCATAGTGTTCAATAAATTATAAAAATTTTTCTGAATTTATTGATATCCATTTCAAATATATGCTATTTGTTTTTCTATTTTATTTAATTTATTTAAAAATAAAAAATCACTTTCAATATAATTTTTATTGAACTTTAGCGTAGTTGGCTTTGCACTACGATTTGATACAATACTATAAAACAATAGAAAGGTGACAAATGTTAACAGTTATTGTTAGCGAAAGATTTATGTCTATTATTGACATTTCTTAACATGAACTACACTAAAACGAAAAAACTGACATGATATTAATTTATGGCGAATGATGAAAAAAATTTTGTGCTTGCAGGTCAAATGTATGCTCAGAGATTTCCTGAAAGAAAACACCCGGTTCGTTATTATTTCAAGAAATTAGAGAGAAAAATGCGGCGAGAACCAAGTGTCCAAAATCAAGAACTCATTGTAAATGAAGAGTTGGAGATCAATGTACTAGAAACCATCAGCCACAGTCAATCAACCTCAGCCTCAATGGGATATTCAATTACACAACTTTTACCCTAACTTTTTTTTTTCAAGTACTTCAAAAATAAGGGTATTTTAATGGGATATTGAACGGCGCAAAGATAATCGAAATAGTTGCCTCAGAAAAGGCGATTGGTGACCTTCGCATATTGCAAAAACTGTCAATTTTTCGGTCTTGCCTTCACGAGGACTTTTGATCAGGAAGTCATAAACTGACAAAAAAATCAGACATTTTCAATAAGGTCGAAAATCTTATTATTTTGTGCGGGGTTCTTTGCAACGTATCTAGAATGATTTTCCTACCCTTTAAAGGGGGTTGAAAAAAGTGTGGGGGTGTTTTATGGTAAGTCTAGTGTACAGTACATCTTGTCCTTGTTGAACCACAGACTACTGGCTACACATAACTCCTATTATATAAATTTAAGTGATTTCCCCTTTACAAAGGTTGAAAATAGTGGAATCGAGTTTTATAATATGTACGGTATGTTCTTGTGTCCATACATTTTTCTCTATATTTGGCGCCCTAGACTTTGACTGCCTACATTTTTTTCTTAACAGAATCCTGTTTTATAGAAAGATATAATTTTCTCACCCTCTAAAAGGGGTTATTTTGTGGTAAGTGTGGTGCATAGCGGTTCTTTTTCTTCACATGAGTGCCCAGACTATTGGCTGTTCACATTTTTTTTCCAACATGTCCTGTTGTTATAGTAAGAAACGATTTTGTCACCCCCTGAACGGAGGCGAGTGAAGTGGGAGGGTAGTTTATGATGAGACTGATGTACACAATATCTTTTAGTTCACTTTCAAAACCTAGTATTGACTGAAATGGCTTTTGGGATATAAATTTATGGTTGTGCCAATTGCATTCAATTATAGATTTTTTTCATAATTTTTGGGGTTGGCAAGTGGAGGTACAAAATAGAGTTCAGATTATGACTCAGCATACCAAAAAACATATACCATTCTCTCTAATCAATGTAAGTTGAAAGTTTCCTTTTCTGGACTTGTGTAATTAAACAATTTTAAAGTAACTATAAGGAATAATTCCTACCTACTCAAAGCGCCACTCCACCTGCTCTCTTGTTTAGTTCCCACTGCCGTGATAGATTGATTTAAGATGATGTGAGCATTGAACACATACGCTCGCTGGCCACAGCATAAAAAAATCTATGAGAATATATTTTATCCTGGCGCTGCGCAATTATTTCTGATCTCTTAGAACGAGTATAAGGTAAGTAGGTGATTATTTGTAATTAGGAATAGATATACCGGGTGTAACAGGATCATGGTACACTCCCCTTTCTTCCTTTAGTTTTGAAGATAATTGATTGAAATTTGGGATATCCTCTATATACAGTGTGCATCACTTTTCACGGTAACACCTCGGGGCACAGGCGCACCCCGTTGTATAAATGCCTTCCACGTATGTAAGGGGCTCCGTGCGTGGCGACCATCCTTTCCCTTACTCGTGGAGAGGGAGGGGGTTCCTCAGCATGCTTTGTGCAGACCCCCCTCCCCATAACAAAGCCTTCTAGCGTAGTGCGGTAGGTGCAGGAGCTGAGGGAGGGGGTGTCCGTGACTTCGGTCAACACCAAGGACCTTCCAAAGCACCCGAGCCTCTCGTCTGGGTTCCCGAGCCAGGGGATAGGGGAAAAAAATAGGCCTATTCCAGCTGAAGGTGCAGATAAACCTACATCATAGTAAGGAGGCCACAGCAGTCCTTACTAAAGTGATGCAGGGGTGCGAAGTGAAGCAATGTCTCAAGCGTCGAGGACTTGACTGGGGTGACGGACCATCAAGGAATGTCGCGTAGCGAGGCCGTTGCTGACAAGGAGCATAGCCTGGTGGAGCAACTTTCAAAAGGTTGAAGGAATGGGAAAATAGGTCCATTCCAGACAAAACTGCATCACAATGAGGAGGCTACAGCGGTCCTCACTAAAGTGATGCAGGGGTGCGAAGTGAAGCAACGTCGCTAGCGGTGTGGACTTGACGGGGTTATGGGCCATCAAGGGACACCGCGTGGCGAGGCTGTTGCGGAACAGAGCACCGAAGTAGAGCGACGTCGCGCCCGACAAGGGCTTGACTGGGGTGGTGTCCAGCGAGGAACGCCGTGTAGCGAAACCGTTGCTGACAAAGCATATTATACGACTGCAGGATATAATATCAACGGGGAAAGATTATGGACCTGGCAACTACCACTCTACCAATTTTCTCAGACCTGCTGCCAACGGCACAGGAAAAATGGGTAGAGTGAGTTATAATATCTACGGGCAAACACAACCAGACCCGGAGACCATCATAACTCGCCCACTTTCAGACCTACATCACCTTGTCAGTGATACAGGAGTATTAAAATGGACAGTGCAAACTAAGACAGCAAGACAGGGAGAGCACAATAAGTCCAGGAGGCTGCAGTGCCGTCGGAGTATTCTTTACAGACGACCTCTAGGAGGAGGGGTTTTAGTCAGTTAGAGGCTGACACTCAGATCCATTCCAAGTTGGGATGGATAGCCCGTGTGTAGCCCGTGTGGGTTTCCACTTCTCGAAAAAAAAAAAAAACATCTTCGTAACTTAGGTATTAGTCATCCAATTTTAACCAAGTTTGGACAAGGACCTTTATTATACCTTTTTTAAGTGAAACAAAACTTATTTCAGTCAGTGGCGTGCATTTTTATTAAGAAAAAAAGGGTCGATTTTTCGAGGAATCATATTAGGCATTTTTTTGTTGAAAAACTAATGCAATATTATTGATCGGCATGCTGTAGAACCCCTAGTTTCGATGATATGGCATAGTAGAAAAAGTAAATTTACAGAGAGAAAAATTTCGTTACCAATTTATTGATTATTTAATGTTCGTAATTCGGAAACCAAAAATCAAAATGTAGTTAAATCCTGGATATAGCAGTTCTACAAGCATGCTGATCAATAATATTGCATTAATTTTTCAACAAAAAAATGCCTAGTCGACTTTTTTTCTTAATAAAAATGCACGCCAATGACTGAAATAAATTTTGTTTTTCTCAAAAAAGATGTAATAAAGGTCTGTAATACCGGTCTAATCTTGATTGAAGTTGGATGACTAATAACTGAGCTACGAAGTTGTTACCGTGAAATGTGGGACACACTGTATAATAAGTGGTACTTTTTGACATACAAGTGATTTTTTTTTGACACTAACTTTCGATTTTTAAATGTGTATTATTGCATTTTTGAATTATCACAGTCCCACAAAAAAAAAGTTCAGACCAGCGAAACAGATCCATGTATCCCCCATGTATTTTCGGTCGCTGAATCCGAATCCGAGGTCGAAAAAATTCGTACACCCCCAGAATCCTTAGCTAGAGCCAGAAAACTTCCCTGGACTGGGGTAAAAAGAATATTAAGCTACCAGAATAGTTGTTACATCCTAATCGATCGAATTATACAAATTAAGGTTAAACAGCAGCGTACATACAATAGATATGAAACACACCCCCAGTGAGGGGCGAAAACTAGCCCCCATTTATAAAATAATCGATCCAAAGGATTTCTATTTTGCGTAGTACTCTAAAATAGAACTAGAAACTTACGTACCATCAACGTTACTTCAGTGTCAACTCTTAGATGGTGTGAAAACTACCCCCTATGTAAGATTTATCTATAAAAGGTTACAGTGACTTCTATAAAAATTCGAAACACCTGCGTTGTGTGGAAGTGAGAAGAAACTAGACCATATTCGGCGCTGTGCTTGAAAACCACCCCCATGGGGTTGCGAGATGCTACCCCTATATCTGTAGGACGCTGGAAGTGTGCATAACGATTTTTGCTAATCATAGCATCCATAAAAATGTAAATCCGGTTAGTTTCTCTCTGTTTTTCCAGCATCCTACGGATATAGAGATGGCAGCTCGCAACCCCGTGGGGGTGGTTTTCAAGCACAGCGTTGAACATAGTCTAGTGTCTTCTGACTTCCACACAACGTAGGTGTTTCGAATTTTTATAGAAGTCACTGTAACTTTTTGTGGATAAATCTTACATAGAAGGTAGTTTTCACACCATCTGAGGGTTGACACTGTAGGACGTTGATGATACGTAAGTTTCTAGTTCTATTTTAGAGTACTACGCAAAATAGAAATCCTGTTGGATTTTACGTTTTCTCTTGTTTTGTGTCCTTGGTTGGTGGTTGTTCTCAACTCTATAAGGGCAATTTATGAAGATTACGTCGGACCTGATGTAGTTTTTTTATCACTTTAACAAAACTTAGACATTTTGAGCTTTTTCAGCAGTCGTTACTGTTTTGGATCGATTTTTATAAATGGGGGCTAGTTTTCGCCCCTCACTGGGGGTGTGTTTCGTAACTATTGTATGTACACTGCTGTTTAACCTTAATTTGAATAATTCGATTGATTAGGATGTAACAACTATTCTCGTAGCTATTCTTTTTACCCCAGTCCAGGGATGTTTTTTAGCTCTAGCTAAAGATTTTGGGGGTGTACGAATTTTGTTGACCTCGGATTCGGATTCAGAAAATACATAGAGATACATGGGTCTGGTTCGCTGGTCTGAACTTTTTTTTTGTGGGGCTGTGTTATTGCATTATTTTTTTAATCCAACGATACCAAATAAATGACATTTCCAACGTCAATGTTTTTTATAATATAATTTTTAGCTCTCCATTTAAGTGTACCATGACGGTTCCGATTTATTCTAAATTACTCGTGTAATGTTGGAAAAATCGAAAGCTCGTCAAAAATACTAAATTACGTGATTTATGAGCAAATAAAGTTCATCAAAATTGTTTTTGGGGCAAAACTCAATTATTTCAAATGGAACCATATTGGTACCGTAGTACCTTTTATTAGTACTATTAATAAGGAATTCATTCATATGTCGTATTATAATGTGCGATAAATACAAACAAAATTACAGCTAAAAGAAAATAAGAAAATACAATTTTGTTCCAGTGCCAATTTTAGAGGCTGTTGAGATTTTCACAAAACCTGACAATGAAAAGAAAGATGTAATATTTGCTGGCAAAAGAGCACTTGTGGATATCTATGGTCAAACGTTAGATAACCTGCCTAAGAATATATTTTGTCAGAAGACCACAGAGATCATTATATTTGTCAAAGTCAAAAGACTGCTACCAACAGCTTCATCAGTTGCTTATTACAGTCTCCGAATAGACCAAGTGCAACAATGAATTGGAACAGACACACTGGATCCCACAAAATGGGGTTGTCGCTTGACTAATGCGGGTACATTCGCTTCATATCAAATAGACATGCCCTATTTCTAGCGTGAAGCTTTTTCTTTTCCTTACGGGTTGCGGTGCCGAAGCCCCGCTGTACTGAAGCTTAAGCTTATTGTACCCCATAGTCTCGTTATCCCATTAATCTCGTTCCTCTCCAGAAAGAGAGTATACGGTCAATGGGAGCTCTGGCTATTTCTTCCGGGGTCACGGTTAGTCCCCCGAAGTATGAAAACCTCCCAGCCACCAAGGCTGGGTATTCACATAGTATGTGGTGAGGAGTTTCTTCATCCTTACCACACATCCTGCATTCTGGATTATCTTTCACACCCATGTTGGTTAGGTGTCTGTTCAGTGTGCAGTGTCCTGTTAGAATTCCCACTGCACATCTCAGCTGTTTTCTGCTCAGCTTTAGCAATTCGTTAGTCTTTGTCTTGGATGGCCGCTGATGAACATCGTGACTGTCTCATCCCCGGCGCGCCGGTCCAATACAAGATATGTTTCTGCAATATCCTTTACCATTCCTCTTGCGGTACTGATATCCCGCAGGATGGCTCCGGTCCCATCAATGCTGTTTTTGCGCCTTCTTTGCCCAGCTTATCTGCTTTTTCGTTGCTTTCATTGCCCTGGTGTCCTCGCGTTCACTCCAGTTGTATACTGTTGTGTTCCGCCAGTTTCGCCTGGGATTCAAGGCAGTCTTTTACCGTTTTGGAACGTATCTCTATTGCATTCAGGGCTTTGATAGCTGCTTGACTGTCTGATAATGCGTGAAGCTTACTCGCTTCAAATGCAAAACCAATGGGAGACTTGCACTAGTTTAATGCTAGATTTTACCACCGCTTATTATGTATATAGTCCCAAATTTCAATCAATTATCTTCAAAGCTAAAGGAGATAAGGGGGTGTACCATGATTCTGTAACACCCGGTATGTGCGACCATATTGACATAACCGAATGACAAATTTGTATTTGAAATGTTCGAAAAGTGAGAAAGTAATACTTTCTCACTAAAGTGCTGAAAAAAATATTAAGAATATTAATAATTAAATCTGTGTTAAGAGATAACTTTGATGCACGTTTTATATGTGAACATGATTGAAAACATTTAACTGAATTTGTGGTTGGTTCCTTGTGAAACATTTTATAAATAATTCTAATTACAAGAAAATTTGCTTAATGTTTCAAAATAAGTTATTTTGATACATTAAAAAGCATATTTTCTTGTAATTAGAATTATGATTGAAAACGTTTATTCCATATTCATTATTGTTGTCGAGTTGCATTTTTGCCTCATAAATTGCCCCTCTACAACCGTCCCTGATCTATTGTGTTGCTCCTTGCCTGTCTGGAATTAGGATGCCCGGAGCTATGCGTGAGATACCCGGGGCAATACACCCCGCAGACTGCACCTTCCTTAACCAACGTTATTGTAGTAGCATATATTGTAACTAATTGCACATAATTCCACTAACTTCTCCATTTCAGTGAGTTATATGTGTGGTACAGGAAATATTTAGTCTTACATATTTTTTTAAATTCCGCCGTTGTTCACGTTTTATGTGGTATGAATTGGTGTTATTTATTAATCAATTTACATTGTTCCACAGACAACAAAATAAATTATGAGAACAGAGTACTTCCTTACTTTTGCATTTTCTAGTTTCTTCCAATTATTTTTTAGAAAAAAATTTATATGGTGATATACAGAATGATTCTTAACCTATACGCATAAACTTAGGGAGCATTAGCTTATGATGATAAGAAGATAACACAGTAAATATTTAAAAAATTAAAAATTCACATCAACTGTTCAAAGTTATTTCCACCATCTTCACTGAAATTCGACTCGCCTAATTCATTGCCACCCACGCGCACGGCCTAAACCTGGCTGTTGTCGGATTGTCGCAGCTGCAGCATGTAATCTACTTCCCAAAACCTACAACTTTGCGTAAAAAAATTGCTGCTGTTCCGCTTTTTTTTTTCTAAAATCGTATTCCGGTGGACTAAAATGTCTATAAATATTGACTAATTTTGAAAGGTTTTCGGCTCCAAGCTTATTTCTTAGTTTGCTTCAAATATGGTCGAATGTAAACAAATTCTTTGTACTGCTGCACTAGATGTGGGACGGGTAAACAATGTATTAGAGAAAAGCAACAGTAGGTATCTAGATGTTGCCACACGCCGACGAAAAAACACCGATTAACGGACGCAAAAGGACTCCGCACAAAAATATAGGAAAAGGCCTTTCGGTTAACATTTTTTTAAATATTGGATAAAAGTTCTCCTGGATATACTGAACAAAACTTCTCATGGGCACAATGCCTTTGAAATCTAAAAATATAAAGCTCTTATACAGAGTGAGCCACGGTGGGTGGAGTATTAAAATTATATGGAGAACAGATCAACCGATTGCTTTAAAATTTTGGTTACCAAGATAATCGAGTATGATCTCTCCTACTAAAACATTTTCGTGTGGTATTGCCACTTATACGTAAAACTGGTAACGTCTTCGTTATTTTAAATGGAATACCCTGTATATTTTTGCATTTTTTGGATCGTCGCCTTACCAAGAATATTAGTCTTTTGGTATATCATAACGGGTGGGCCATGAAATTTTTATGTTGTCATTTTATAATGACAACAGACATGTTATTTGCACTTAATTTGAATAATAGCTGTAGCATAAATATGGTAGAAAATAATTATACAAACACAGTTTTAATGGATTTGTTTATTATCCATGGAAAGTGCAACAAGATTATCAGCAGAACTTATACAAGATTTAATGAGAAATATCCGAATTTGCCGCAGATGAACAACAGACAGTTTCTACGAATTCAGACAAATTTTATAAATTTTTGGTTCGTCATTAACAGAACAATAACAGTGTCAGTATTAGGAAAAAATAATGCCTAAGCAGTAATAACAGTAATTTCAGCGGGGTCCAAGTTTTCAATCTCTTGAATCACTCGACGTTCTAATTCTTCCCTGTTGTGGACTGGAGTATTATAAAATCTATCTTTAAGAGTATCCCAAAGATAAAAATCTAATAGGGTAAGGTCAGGACACCTCGGAGGCCAATTCCACGGTCCCAAACGTCTAATCCAACGATCATCGAAAAGGCGGTCCAACTCCATACTAATTTCGTGTGTACAATCTGGAGGAGCCCCGTCGAGTTGATACTAACAAGTTCCATATTTTTCAATTGACAAATTATCAAGGAACTCTTCCACAATTGTTCTAATTATACTAAATATTCTCTGGAATTCAATTTTCCGTCGTATATGTAATATTTTATTTTGTAATCCATTAACATACAAAACACATTGAAAATAAATTTGACTTGAAAACCAGCCTCTCTAGTAACGTGGGGGTTCTCTGTGGACCAACAGTGAGGATTTCGTGTGTTATAAATCCCTACCCTAGAAAATTTGCATTCATCAGTCAATATAATTTTCTTTAAAAAATTGGGATCCTCTTGCGTACGTACAAGTAACATTTCACAAAATTCTATTCTCTGTAGATAATTCTGAGGCATGAGACATTCGACTCTTGTAAATGTATAATTATGAATTTTAAGGTTTGCTAGTATTCTTCGAATGGATGCACATTGATTTCATTTACCTCGTCAGATGTCACAGGTTTAGGTAAATTTCTTAGTTCTCTTAATGTCGAACCAAAATTTATAAAATTCCTTTGAGTTCGAAGAAACTTTCTGTTGTTCATCTGCGGCAAATCCGGATATTTCTCATTAAATCTTTACAAGTTCTGCTGATAATCTTATTGCACTCTACATGGATAATAAACAAAAGACTAATATTCTTGGTAACGTTACAGAAAAGTGCCCATAAATCGAAAATGGTGCACATTAGGTATAGAATATATACCTTTTTTAAATAGGTAAATGTATCACCTTTCCGAATCAGTAATAAAATATACAGGGCATTAAATTTAAAAAATTGACTTTCGTGCATTTTTCTAAGTCACTTATAGAAAGCGTTCTTTAACTAACCCTGTACGATATTCGAGACATTTGATTAACAGGGGAGATGCCCCCAGGTCTTGCCTAGCCGCAACTAAAAAATTATCTTTTAATTGCTGCGTACGTAGGAGAAAACACAATTTACTGAAAGTCAAATTTTTGGCAATAAATTCAGAAAAGAATTATTACCTCGAAAACGGCTTGAGATAGGTATAGGGAAATATTAACAAAAGTTACTCAGAAAGAGACGACGATCCAAAAAATTCAAAAATATGCATGGTATTCCATAAATAATTAAAATAACGAAGATGTTGCCAGTTTTACCTATAAGTGGCAACACCGCACTTTCAAAAATATTTTAGTTGGAGAAATCATACTCGATTATCTTGGTAACCAAAATTTTAAAGCAATCGGTTGATCTGTTCTCCATATACTTTTAATAATCCACCCACTGTGGCTCATCCTGTATAGTCCCTTGAGGTAAAGCTTTGACTCCAAAATTTCTGTGACTGGACCGCAAGATATCTACTCCCCCATTTTCGAGGCCAGAGAACATGATGAAGATATAGAAGAGTTATTTCTGACCTACAAACCGGAAAAAACACCCCTTTTGGGTGCTAGGCTTGCGAGACTTTTCGGATCGGGTTTTCTTGTCAACTCGAATAAAATAAGAAAATATTGACCACGGGTGACCTAACCCACCCCGGGTGGACCATGAAACTACCTACACCCCCAATAACGAAATGCCACGGAAACAACGAAAATTAGCTGGAAAACGGTATGTTCCTATTTTTGAAGCCATAATGGCAACGATACTCTCTGATCTACCCTTCACTCACTACCCCTATAGCGAAAAAAAACACCCTTTTTAACGATTTTCCGGTGCTAGGTTTGCGAGGGCTTATCGTATCGATTTTTTTTGTCAATTCAAATAAAATAAGTAAAAATTGACCACAGGTGACCTAACCCACCACCGGGAGTTAATACTACTCCCACCCCAAATAACGAGATACCACGAAAACAACGAAAATCAGCTTGAAAATGATATACTCCCGTTTTCGAGAGCGGGAAACACATTGGTGACAATATTTTCGACCTATCCTTCACTCACTACCCCTAATAAACCTGAAAACCACCCACTTTTTCGATTTTTCGTCGCTAGGCTTGCGAGGGCCTGTAGGATAGGATTTGATCTTGTCAATTCGAATAAAATGAATAAACCTCGATCAGACGAGATCCAAACAACCCAGGTGTTCAAGCAGTCTTTTCACGAAGTGCACTTTTCCTTTAGTGACTGTAACGTCTATGCCGACTCGGATGAACAGTGTGGTTATAATTGTAGGCGTTGAAAGATCTATTAGCATACAATGAGAAATGTATATAACGAACCAGCTGTAACGAATGATCATTGAATGAATAAACACGAGAATGTTTTTATATATATATATATATATATATATATATATATATATATATATATATATATATATATATATATATATATATATATATATATATATATATATATATATATATATATATATATATATATATATATATATATATATATATATATATATATATATATATATATATATATATATATATATATATATATATATATATATATATATATATATATATATATATATATATATATATATATATATATAATCAATGAAAAACAAAAATATCTACATATACCAATGGCGAATGACCCGCGTTAATCAATTCCCTACAAGCCGCTGATAGAAAAGTTTATTTTGTGTAAAGGCTGCTTGAACCCCTGGTTAGATCTCGTCTGATCGAACCCAGCACCGGAAAATCGGAAAAGGGGGTGGTTCTTCCGATTTAGAGGTAGTGGGTAAAAGGTAGATCATGAAATATTGTCACCATCGTGTGCCTCTCGCTCGAAAACGGGGTATATCATTTTCCAGCTGATTTTCGTTGTTTTCGTGGCATTTTGTAATTGGGAGTGGCGGTAGTTTCAATCCCTAGGGGTGGGTTAGGTCACCAATGGCCAATCATTACTTGTTTTATTGTTAAAATATTGTCATCATAGTATTCCACGCACTCGAAAATGGAGGAGTAGATGTCTTGCGGTCCAGTCACAGAACTTTAAGGGTCAAAGCTTTACCTCAAGGGACTATATAAGAACTTTATATTTTTAGACTTCGAAGACCACTGGCGGCCGAACAATTGAATTTTGAGCATTGTGCCCATGAGAACTTTTATTCAGTATAACCAGGAGAACTTTTCCCAAAATTCAAAAAATTTTGACGGAAAGGCCTTTTCCTATACTTTTGTGCGGAGTCCTTTACATTCTACATAAATTCAGAATGAGCCACCATTATCCACAATTGCCCAGAAAAACACCATCAAAAACCCTGTGGGTAGTCTTTTCCTAAAGAAGGTGGATTTTACAAACCTGCCTGCAGTAAGTCTCCTGTCAGACAGATAAGAGTAATAAATTAATACATTTTTCGGTAAGGTCGAAACTAAATAATTTTTGTTAAGATATCATCAGCTTTAAATATAAATTGGTATATGCGATATCAACCTCGTCCCCGCTATAAATTGAGTTAGGCAAGCAAACCCGTAACCGTCAACTCATCAGAGAGAAATCCATGCTGATTAAAAAAAATGGGATCTATCGTGGAAAAATAATATATAAAAAACACTCAAATAATTTGCTGAAGTTACAAAAAATGTCAGTTGATCTATAGTTCTTAATATCGGATTTGTCATCCTTTTATAAATGGAACAAATATAGCTTATTTCCATAAATCAGGAACAATTGCGAGTTAGAGAAATAAATTGAAAACAAAGGAAAAGCCTTCAAGAAAAATGTATAGGTATTTCAGGTAGCTAATTAAGATTTAACTTGTTTCAAGTGCTTTAAATATCTATTTCACTAATCTTTGGAATAAGAAGTTGTGGTACATTTATGTTTGTACTTATATTGCTATTATAAACTTTCGTTTGATTTTCGATAATTTCAAAAATGTAATTACTTCCACATCCAGTGGAAGTATAATGACAAAAAAATTTTTATTGTTGAAATAGGCTTAAAATGTCTTGAAACGTCGAGATTTTAAGTCTGAGCGAAAAAAAAATTTCTGTCTGTCTGTCGGTCTGTCTGTAACTTTTTTTTTGCGCACGTTTACTCTGGAACTGTTTAAGATATTGACTTGGAATTTGGTACACATATGTACTTTAACGAGATCTGGAACTAAATTATATTTTCATCTTGTTCCGTCGAAGGGTTGGGAAGTAAATTGGGGTAAATTTGGGGTTAATGGGTAAATCAAGCAGGTAAGAGTCCGTAGAATTGGTATTTAGTATATACCCCAAGTAGCATTTTTGGACACAGTTTAGGAACAAATTTAGTGTAGTGGGAAACAGTTTTGCAACTGTTTCGATACTTATGGGAGATACAAAGGTTTCCATACATTTCCATCATTTTTTCTAAAGTTTTTACCATTTTTTTACCTTTTACAAATAGCACAACAATATTATGGAACAGTTTAGCAACGGTTTCCACTTTTATATAAAATTTTTTTCCAAAACAAGTGTTTGAACACATTTTCGAAACATACTGCAGCATCTGTTAATCATTTCTAAATTATAAACTTGTGTCGATACATTATTGAAATTGTATGAAACATTCTTATGTCTCCAAATGTTTCCAAACTGTTTCCATTTTTTTCCATGAATATAATGAGAACATGTCACCACAAAATAGATTATTAATCAAAACCGTGAACTTTTTTAATAGAGTTAGGTATTATAACCTCACATTTTACTATTATTCTATCTAGCTATACTCGGAGAGAAGAGAATAGATAAGTTTAGAGATGCAAAATGAGAAACCAAACAATTTAAACATTCTTTCAGGTATTACAACCTGTTAAAGTATACAAGAATTGTGAAACCAAGAGTGACTTTTAAAAAAGTTGCTGTGGAATGTCAAAAGACAAATAACCAATTAACAATTATCCGGATACTGACTCTGAAGAGGAGACTGCAGAACCAAAATATGAATTAATGGAGGACCTTAAATAAAATTGATAAAAACCGCCGAAAATGCCAGAATGCACACGTAACACAGCCGGCTGCCGGCCATTGTTCACGTGTTGCCAATCTTTCCGAAACCAGACCGAAACAATGACCGAAACAAAGAGAAAATTGTTTCTGTAAGAACATTATTGTTAATATTTCCAAAAACGTTTCGAAACAAGTTTCTTTCAGAGGTAATATGCTACAGTAATCGGAACCGAGTGGATACATTAGAGAATCAAGTTTCTTTTCATAAAATATTATGTGAAGTTTCGAAACATTTGCAGATCTGCTTCTGTATCCATTTTGGTGTTAAGTGTTGACGTTTTGCTATTTTAGTCTTTAAAAGAAAACCTAGGCAAATGCTTAATATCGAAGATCAGTAATTATGATAATTACAAAAAGAATATTTAATTTGGTATAATCATTATTACCAAATTATTCGAAAAAAATATATTTTATAACATATAAATTTTTATATTTAATAAAGAAATATATTCGAAATGTTTATATTTGTGAGGCCCATTGAAAATATCGAAGTATCTCCGCCAAATAATCGATGAAATTCTTTCCGCACATCTCTTCAGGTCAGACATGGTTAAAAATCACGACAAAGTTTTCACATTATAGGTATATGATACCACCATGTTACTTTTATTATCCTATGTGTACCTTAAATCGTTTCCATATTGAAAAGTAATAAAAAATACGCACAATATTGAAACACATTCTTATTAGGTGAAAGATAATAAAATTTTCCGAAACTGACTGCACACATTTGTTCCCATTGTAAAAACGTGTGAATGGAAATGAATCAATACAAAATATAATAAAGTATCGATTCATTTGTGAAACTATGTATAAATCGGTGAGCTACAAATTTGAAACATGTTTTTCTTTATTTTCGAAACCAGCAAAGAAACGCCTAGTGCCACCACAATAGAAACATGTACTGTATAATCATAAGAAATTATACACGTGTAGGAAATGTATTAGAACATGTTGGAAACAGCTCCCATTTTAGACATGGTAACAGACACAATTTGTACGTTTGCCAAAATGTTGCTTAAAATGCTATTTGGTACAAGAGAAGCTAAGGTCTCAAAAAAATTTTTGGAATTAGCCACCCCCATTACCACCCCCACACCATTATTAAAGGGGATGAAAAAAATGTGATTTAGTGTATGTACAAGAACCAAATATTTTTATACTTCATCCACCACTACCACCCCTCCATCACCACCCCCACCCCACTACCGATGTGGGGTATCGTTTTATGGGTTTTTGGGGTAGAAGATTTCAAATATTATATTATTAAAGTTCCATAAACAATTATTTCCACATACAAAGTTTTTTCGTTGTGAGTGGCTTGGATAGAGAATCTGGATGTGGAAGTAGTGATTCCTTGGGCAGCGGTTTTTTGTAATTTGGAAGCCAATAGAATGGTCTTTCATATTATACTGGAAAGTTAAAATTCGAAGGGTGGTGCTTTTAGAGTGACAGTTTCCACAACAAGACACTTGAACACTACTACAATCAACGCGTTTTTCGCCAGTCACGTTAGTATCATCCGGAGATGAGAGTTTCAACCACATCTACACAGTGCCAACATGGCTGGGGAAAGGCGCATCGAGTAATAGAACTCAAGTGTTTTAGCATATATGCTAAAACATATGTGAAAACAATTTTGTAGGCAAATTCAATTGAAACTTACAAAAAAGCTACAAACGTTCGAAATTGAAGGAGACACAAAAATCCATCTTTAAGTAAAAAATTGATATTTGGATTTTCAGTGCTGCAATTCAAAAAGAGAAAACATTTTTTGCGCAAACGGGACTTCAGTTATTATACTTTTCGCAAAAAAGAAGAGTATATTGTATTTGATCGGCACATTTCTAAATCAGTAAATGTCTCGTAGAGAAACATTTTCATATCATTATGTTAGTGAACGAATTCTGAACAACTTTCAAAATGTCCGTCTGTCCATCCGTCACGTTTCTTGTAAGCACGATAACTTAAAAAAGACAAGTCCCATTGTATCGAAATTTGGAAAGTAAGTTAGCGTTAGCTAGAGGAAGAACCCTATTGTTTGAAAATAATCAATCAGTAAGTAAAAAAGTTATTAATCATTTAAATTAAAAAAGTATTTTCTTAATTTTTGTTATTTATACTTAAATAGAATAGAATGCGAAATTTTATTCTTTATAATTTTTTATTGTTTATACAATTTACTAATACATATATTTCATAATATATCTAATTCGTTGAAATATAATACTGGAATGATATATACTACAGATATTCAATCATTGTAGTGATGTGTGAGGGCGCAATAACTAAAGCTTTGTCTGGAATCGTTGCCATGACATAACGCCACTAGCGGATTACGTCCAAGAAATCTCCCAAAAATTCTATCAATTCAAACTGGGCGATAGTCCGCAAACCCGCAACATAACATAAATCAGCATAATGCGATCCTTTTCGATATTCGACACCCCCTACCATACCAGGCGTTGCCTATCGTTCGACAACATCACTTTTCTCTACGACAACTTCTCCTTTCATCACCTTTAAACTCCACCAAAACCTACAACCAACCTCTCCTCTATCCCCTCTATGTGTTTGTACCTTTTTTGTTCCTTGTCTATTTTTGTCTCTATATTCCATATCAACCAATAAATTCTTAACAAACCAAAATTTCACATAACATTACACACTTTTATCTACCCACGACACTTTCCTGGCGTCAGAAAGACTAGGGTGGAATTGCCTCAAACGGGTTTTTTCGTTGAATTTTGTTTTCCCGTTTTTGTTTTCCCGTTTTTGTTTTCCCGTGTCAGCAATCAAAATTTTTAAGTGTTAGCGTGTGCGCGAAACCAATAGTTTTTACAGTTTTAATTTTAATTATTTTTAAGTACCTTCGTGTACTACGTTGCACGATCTTTTTAACTAATTTTCATCACCGCCAAACCGGACCCTCCAGCCTTACACCCACCTCGGCGATGTTCGCCGTGGTTGTCTGGCTAGCTCCAGGCCGGACTCCGGAATGGCGTAAAATTGTATCCTGTGAACATTAATAAATGCTTGTTGTTGTTGTTATTGTTGTTGTTGCTTTGTCTGGCAATCCAAAGGTCTTGTGTTCGAATCCCAGACAGGGTATTTTTTTCCATTTTTTTTTCATATATTTTTTTTCACAACAAAGTTGGTATCACAAAATTTAGAATGTCCAATAACTAACATTATTTACAAGAAAACTGCGAAGAGTATCCTATAGAATATGTAGCAATTATATAAAAAGCTCAGTAAATCGACTAAGAGTATAATGCTTCCACTAGTTTTTAACACATTGAATTGAATTTGGAACATGTTCCTTTTTAAACATCTTCGGAGTCATTATTTTTAATTTAAGAAGACACTGCCTTTATGTTTCAAAACAGTATATTTAGAATATTCCATATACTTATTTTTATCTGAATTTTCACAGTTTCTTATATCAACCTGTATTTTTTCTTTAAAAGCAACTGAAAAAAACTTGTTCCATTTAGTTCGAAAGCCAATGAGACTTCGAAATATGTCGTTTCTATGTTCGACCAGTTTATTTGACGGATATAATGAAATTATATTGTTTTTCTCAACGAAAACAAATATATAAGCATTACCTGTAATGGCATGTATTCCTGGATTTACAATATTTTCTTCTTCATCTGATAGAATACCCTAGTTATTATAAACAAATGTACGCAACTTGAGTTATGTAAATATATACAAATCTAATATATATTTGTATCAATATCTTTAAAGTTGGAAATAGCTAGTCAAATATCCTGGTAAGCTTTAAACACTAGAACGATTTAAATATTGACACTAGGCTTAAGTTCTTTGATATTAGTGTAAACACTTGTCACCATTAAAGTAGATTAAATACTTGGGTGTATCGAGTTAATTTGTGGACCAAATATAATGGGATAATTAACGCAGGTATAACTTAGCAATAAGATATATAAATACATGTTTTGTTTTGATATAAAGGTACATAACTTTTTTTGAATCGTAAATATTTGTGAATTAGTATTCAAATTATATTTTGTTTGTTTATTTTATAACGGTTGTATATTGCATTTTATATAACAAAAAAGTAAAATTCAATCGCTGGAAGAAGATCAAAGGGAAAAGCAGTTAGGAAAGCTGATTTGTGCAGAAGTCAAAGTAGGTAAATTGCTATTTTTACAATTCCAATTTTATGTTACACTTACAATTTTCAAACATCTTAATTTTAAAAGGACTGAACTTTGTTTAATAGCACACGAAAATAATTATTTACTCAATTTTATTTAAAAAATCGAGTCATCTAGATGAGTCATCCCAATATTGGGAACATTCCAGGCGTCAAGCTTGGTCATAAAGTACCAAAACACATTTAATTATTCAACACAAGGAATTGAGTTTCTTGCTTTTGAATATTTCCAATTTACAAAATTTAAGCTATACGTTTACATAATTATATTTGTTGTTAAAAATAGAAATGTTTTAATAATACAGATTTCTGAAATTAAAACACAGTGACAAATAATTAGATTCACTGTATGAAGAATGAAGCCTTATGGTGGTGGTCCTAAGGAACGTACTATAATTAATTATCGTTGGGGAAACCTAACCTCTTTAATATTTTATTATAGTTCAATATTATCGAGTGTGTAATTGTCAGAATTGAGACGAACTCTCAAGTTAAAAAATAATAATTATCGTTGTAAAACCTATTTTGAGAAAAAAATAAATTGTAAATACCAACACCGATGTTTATTGAAGAGCATTCCCTGTTCCAATGGGAATACAAAAAAACTGCTGCCGAAAGTTATATTGGGGAGCTTTCGAAGTATGGATTAAGGAACTTACCAACCCTCAGTCAACATATGGTCCTTCGAGCCGGATTCTTCTAGCGAAGTAAGGTGATACATTGGACAGAGGAATAATGCGAAAAACGACCAGAGATTTATTGTCTATTTATTCTTCCTTTATTTCCTTAAAAAACATAGACTCAGTTTTTTTCTCCTGTTTAGCCTATGAGCTAGAACGGGGACCTACAAAGTTGCCTACACTTGATAATTTCTTAAAATTTAAAGAAAAAAGGTGTCTGGCAATACAAAACTTATTGTCTACAAAAGTAAGACGTAAAACTGTGCATTTTACTATATCGAATTCAAAATTCAGAATGATTGCGTGTATTGCAAGGTTTTTGATCATCCTATGAATTTATTTTTACTATTTACTCGATATGAGAGCCTTACAAATAATAAGCATTTTTGTATAATTCGATCAGGTCTATTAAAAAACATCCGTCAAAATTAGTTTGTTTTAAGAAAACCTTTAATTTTGATGTTTTTACGACAATCATACATATATTTTCCTTACAGCGCAGTCGAGTACCAAAAAGACATTGATATATGTGATGTGTCAGAGTCTAATCTGTAACATATATATAAATTGTCGTGGTACTCCCTTGCACTCATACCGGCTAACACGTCGAAATATCGAGATTACCTTCCCCTCCCCCGTTTTCGAGGGCTCTGAATACGATGGAAGTGGTGGGAGAAGTTTTTGAACCCCCTGAAACGGCCAAAAACCACCCCTTTTATGGGGATCCCTTTATGTTTCCGTATATAAACGGGGTTTATATACCGGGGTTATTTGAAATAGCATAGAAGGGGGTTATAGAGTGAGTGGAATCCAGACATCAGGCTTAGGGGAGGGGGTTGATTAAACCCTCCCTTGTGGGGGAAAATCATTTTTTTTTCAAATGATTCGGTTTAAACGCGTATCCCCCATTTTCGGGGTCGCTGGTCACGGGAAAAATATTCATTTTAAGCTCGAACCCCTCCTCATCCCTCAAACGGGCAGAAATCATCCGTCACTCACCAGAAAGCATGCTATCCAGAATTTACAGGTTTTTCGGCATACGATCGTTATTCCTGTGCATATCCTTTCATTTTTCACGGAAGAGAAGGTGGTAGCCACCTCGGGGGTTGTTTCAACCCTTCCAAGGGGTGTAAAATTAATTAATTATATTTTTACCGTGATCAGCGCCTGCGAAAACGGGGAAGAGCGTATTGAAGATCCAAAGTGTAATTAATGAATTTTACACCTCTTGGAAAGGTTGAAGCAACCCCCGAGGTCGCTACCACCTTCTCTTCCATGAAAAATGAAGGAATATGCACAGGAATAACGATCGTGTGCCGAAAAACCTGTAAATCAACAGGTATTTAAAGTCTGTCTTGGTCAGAATTACATGTCCTCTGCCTTAAGTTACGTTAGATCAGGAAAAATCGAATATTCCGGAAAGCCTGCTTTTGGCAAACCCGAGCTATGCTACGCCAAGCAATATAGATTTATTGTTAGGTGCGGCTATCTACTTTGAAATACTTGCACCCGGATTGTTAAAGATAGAGAATGAAATTCCACTTTTACAAAACACATATTTAGGTTTAATCCATTCAATGAGTGCTCAAAAGAGGAGTGTAGAGTACATGGAATATGCGAGAATTTTTGACTTCAGGACTTTGTTGGGAGTAGTTAGTGGGTAAACATACTAAAAGTCCCCGCCCCTGGGAGGTGAGCTTACGGCCAGAGGGGGGTGGGAAGGTCCAATTTTTGGGTTTTTCGATTATATCTCGAAAACGGTGGACTCCAGAAAAAATATGTTCTAAATGAAAATGAAAGCTAACTAAATTTCCTATAAAATTGTTTGCATACATATTTGTCGAATTTCCAACGATTTTCCAGATATACGTTATTGAAGATCGATAATTTTCGAAAAAATCATTTTTATCTAACTCTTTTTGTCAAACATTTGCTTCTAGTACCTACCACGATCGTTTCTCATTAAATTTTTTTCAATTTGATATACACTTTTGCTACTTTGTCTTCAACCAATCAAAAGTTATAGAATTTCTAACATGCACGCTCAAAAAATTAAATACCTATACAATTGTCTCTATACATTGGAAGTCCAAAATCATACAACGTGCAGCTGAGGTATTTGCCAGTGGTTCTTCTTCCGCTAAATCCATTGAGACAGCTGGAATCATGAGAACTCTCTCATGGTATGGCTCTCCAGCTACACAAAAATCCCTCAACGAGTTCCGCTACAAATCATTGGCCAAAGCAGCTGCAAACATGAAGTCTGATCTCTCAACTCTCCCTCCGACTGAAAGAGCTGTTAAGCAGCATGCATTCCGGACGTACCACCAAGTACAACTGTGGTTAGCGGAGGAGCCTAATGGTGGGGCGCCGAATTGGGGTTGGGGAAGGAGGAATGACCAACTAGTTCCGAAACTGTCATAGTTGGATACTGCTCCTGACGAAATCTTGAAGATGATTTTTTGCCGATGCATGAAAGGATGTGACAGTGGCAGGTGTGGTTGTAGAAAAGCATCGTTAAACTGCTCTGTCGCATGCCAGAATTGCAAGGGCAGGTGCAACAACGGAGTTGGAATATTAATTCAGGAAGAAGGCGACGACGACATCGATACAATACCAATCTCTTTGAACAACATCTCCACTGCTGACGAAGATGAATGAGCCTCGCCTCAAAAAAAAAACAAAATGTCACCTTGAATGCTTATTTTTTCATTTTTTAGTTACTATCAGTTCATGTAAATACTTTCATTATATGATTCGTAATAGTGCTCGGAGATTTCAATCTGCCTAACACCAAATGGTTACAGTCTGAGGATTATATCGGTCTACTTCCAGACAATGTTAGAAGTGAAACTGAAGTTACACTTTGTGATAATTTCGCTTTTTTCGGTCTCAATCAATTTAATAGTGTTTTAAATGAAAAGAGTTCTGTGCTGGATCTGTGTTTTTCTAATAGTGATGTTGAGTCAGTTTCTAAATGTGCTTCCTTAATATTATGTGATTCTTACCATCCTGCTTTGCTAATCACAATAACAAATGATCTAAACACATATCTTAAAGCTAATATTACAACTTATTATAATTTCAATTTAGCACAATATGATCAGATAAACAATCATTTGTTATTAATCGATTGGTATCATTTATTTTCTAATACTGACAATGTTAATGCTATGGTTGATATTTTTTATAATACTCTGTGGAATTGTATCGAAAAGTTCGTTCCTCTACGAACTAAATGCGATCAGAAATATCCTATCTGGTTCAGTTCCGAGTTGAAACATTTAATATGTGAAAAAAAGAAAACTCATAAACAGTACAAGCAATCAGGCGATCCAGATATGTATTCGGTTTTTAGTGATCTTCGTAGAAGATGTAATTTATTGACTAAACAATGTTATGCTGAATATGTGGGTACTATTGAAAGATCTATTCCGGATAACGTCAAATGTTTCTGGAATTTTATTAAATTAAATCGAAAATCTGACAGTTTGCCCCTCTCAATGTTCTATAATAATTCCAAGGCTGAGGGTGGTCAGGGTATATCGAATTTGTTTGCAAGCTATTTCTCTTCAGTTTACAGTCCATTACATGATGTGGAATGTAATTTCACTCCTGACGTTACTGTTGATATGCATAAGGTATACATCAGCCCTTTAGATGTGGAAACTGCCCTTGATTTAATTGATGTTAACAAAGGTGCGGGTCCTGACAAAATTCCACCAATCTTCTTAAAGTCCTCTTCCAAATCACTTTTCTTGCCACTCTTCCTCATATGTCATTAAAAACAGGTATATTTCCATCATGTTGGAAAAGTTCATACGTAACTCCGATTTATAAAGCTGGTAACAAATCTCTTATCAATAACTATAGACCTGTGTGCATCCTATCTGCAATTCCGAAATTATTTGAGTCGTTAGTTGAAAAAAATATATCCGCTTCCTTAAGTAGTATCATCATTCCAGAGCAGCATGGATTCCTCCAAGGTCGATCTGTGGACTCCAATTTATATATCTGTACCAACTTCATCGTTAAATCTCTGATAAAAGGCGCTGACGTGCATGCGGTATACATGGACTTTAGCAAAGCCTTAGATAAGGTAAACCACTCTCTCCTTATAACGAAACTCCATAAAATCGGAGTCGGTCCTCCTTTATTATCTTGGATTCAGTCGTATCTCTCTGAGAGAACCCAGAAGGTTCTTGTTGACGAATATACTTCGGAGACATTCTCCACAACATCTGGAGTGCCCCAGGGCTCCCACATTGGTCCACTATTATTTACTTTATTCATCAATGATATTGCTAAAAATATTGATTGTGAATTTTTACGGTTTGCGGACGACCTGAAAATATTTAGTGATATTTATTCTCTGAATGACTGTGCCCAGATTCAAAAAAATCTTGATTCAATTTATTCATGGTGCGAAGACAACAACATGCATCTTAATGTTGATAAATGCTATTCCATGACATTCAGTCGCAGGTTGTTACCCATTAGTCCTGACTACAGTATTAATAGCGTGAGCTTGCATAACGTAACCACGGTGAAAGATTTAGGTGTTATATTTGACTCTAAACTTTCTTTTCCTGAGCATTTCGAACACGTGATTGGGAAGGCAAATAAAATGTTAGGATTTCTTAAGAGAATGGCTCAAGATTTTTCAGATCCTCGAGCATTAACTATTTTATATATATCTCTAGTTAGATCTATTATGGAATTTTGCAACATTGTTTGGTCACCGTACTACAACATATATATCAACAGACTTGAATCTGTACAAAACAAATTTGTCAGATTTATGTGCTATAAACTGAGCACGAGTGGTATATTCTTAACCTGTAAGGAAGTAAAATCATATTTGGGAATTAGTTCCTTACATAGCAGGCGTCAATATTACGATGTTTGTTTCGCCTTCAAAGTTAATTAATAACTACATCAGTTCTCCTGATTGCTTGGAGTCTATGCGTTTTAATGTACCATCTTTTAATACTAGACATATATCTATTCTGTCAGTATCTTATTGTCGAACAACTTACGCTATGTTCAGTCTGGTGAATAGAATAAGTTCAACAGTCAACAAATACTGCACTGAACTTGACTTATTTAGTAAATCTCTTGGTGGTTTCAAAAACCAGGCTAAACGCGCTATACTGCAATAATTTTTGTTATTGTTGTTATTTACTTTTAATCTTATCTTTGTATTTCGCTTTTTCTCTTCATGTTTATTTTAGTTGTTAAGTTTTTAGGATTAGTATCACAATATGTAAATGTATTTATACGTAAATAAATAAATAAATAAAAAAAAATAAATAAATAATAAAAGATATAATTGTAAAAAAAAGTGTTGGACTATTGGTGGGTCAATGCCGCAGGATTATATTGTTTATTTAAATGTTACAGAAAAGGTTTTAATATTTACTAGTACGGCGGAAATTAACGATTTAATGCAAAAATGTTGGTTTCTTGAAGAGGTTTCTACGGAAAAATCTTTTTCAAACGAGGAGGAACTCTCTGAACAGATTTTTAGAGATACAACTATAATTTTAGAAAACGGCACATTTCCATAAGGAAAAATTGTTTGAAAAATATCGGGAATTTATTGACGAGTATATCTCTCTTAATCGTATCAAATATGTTCCTCTATCGTTAAAAAAATCAAATAGAGCAAAATAAATATTTTATGCCCCACCACTGTGTAATAAGAGATCACAAATCAACGACGCGCTTAAGAGAAGTCCTTGATTCATCAATGAAAAGTCGATCAAAAATTGTAATAAAGGTAAAATTAGCAAAAACCAAACAACATATTTTACGTGTTAGCAATTAAAACAATTTTTTTCTGAAAAAATGTATTTAAAAAATTTCTTCGTCGCAAACTAAGTTTTTCAAAATTTTAAAAATTTCAACAAATTTGCAATTGTTTGAGGATCTCTGCATCGGGCTCAAATTTCTTTATTGCATTGGAAAGTTCAGAAAAATACTTTTCTATTGAGCTATCACCAAAATGTCACAAGGAATAGGTTGCTATTCAAAAAAAAAGATTGGAATGACGAGGGATATAGGGAAGGAAAACAAAAAAAAAATGCATTTCAGAAGACGTGCAATTAAAAATTAAAGTAAATAAAATATTGAATTTATTTCTTACTTTTACAGACGCCGTAGAGTATAACGTTATTATATAATATATAAATTAAAGAGTCCTTTATTATGAGCTTGAACTCCAGGATATATTCTCTTATAAGTGTTGTCTATAAATACGCTTTAGTACCTAGTATAGAAAATTGTAATAGACGAGCAAAGTGAAAAAAGCACAATTGCAGGTAGTCTGGTCTGCAATGCTAGAGCAATTTGATAGAACACTTTATGGCATTCATTAGAAGAGAGCATCACGAGTTGGTCGTTCAACAGCGGGGAATGTTTATCTGCATCTAGCGGTTCTGTAGAAGGAATTTGCAGAACATGAATGATAACCGCTGTAAACAATTGTCAATTAGAAGACGTCTAGTTAGTCCACAATGCGACAGTAGGCTTTGTTCGCCGCCTGACGACCAAACAATTGCGTATCGCAACAAATGTCCTTTGGTTTCTACTTATCACACGCCTATCTGATCGCTGGTCCTTTTCGAAGGAATTGCAGCGACGGCGGCCCAAGAAAGTACCGTCACAGCCGTCTCGATTATGACCAATTACACAGGAGTAAGCAGCGTCACGCGCGGCCAATTCAATTCAACTTTAGTTCAATTTCACAGTTGTCTACCGCTGAACGTTTTTCAGGCATTTTATTAATTATGTCAACATGTAAAGGCACTGCTTTGAAACTATCGCATTTATAGCCTTTATGTACAAAAATAATATTTATTTATTTATTAATTCATCAGAATATATGCAGGATAAAATCCAGTGGAGTACGTGCTCTGAAGAGCGGGGATAATTTTTAGAGATGCTGCTTTTAAAAGAAAAACCGTTGTGAATACAAGAATAATGAAAAAAATTTAAAAATACAGCACACCGATATATTATTTATCAATAACAACAATAATAAACGAATGAAGAACTCTGTCAAAATTAAAATTCTTTGAAAACTTCGACTCTGTGGGTCATGTGCAATGTGCATTGAGGTTATAGAAGAACGCACTACCGGGCGTCAAAATGACGCGACACCAATTTATTTCTCAGGGGGCGCCAGTCGCGTATTACCCCGTTCTTCTACCTCCCAGGCGGGTTCGAGATAAGATGCACTTCGATAGCCGGATAATGGACCAAGGCTGCACTACCACAAATCTGTAATGACGCTCTCTCTGGACCTGAATTCCCTCGTTAGGGGTTTAGGTACCTCTTAATTTCCTGAATTTTTGCATAAGAAAATCCCAACCGAAGAATTTCTCTGTGGAGGGATTAATTTTTGTATGCGGTATCCACGTTTTGATCTGCTAATAACGGATTCTACCCCTCAGGGATTTCTCAAAAAACGCATAAAAAAATCCCTTTCGAACCTCCGTAAAGCAACCAGAAGGTCGAGTGTTAATGTGAATTAACTCGACACATCCGGTTTTCGATACGAATGTTCCAGAGATTATAGACCGTCAACAGGCCTCAAGATCAATTAAGAAACAATGGTTCAAAGAATCCGTTTATTTAACAGAAATGGTTATACAAAATTCTCAAGATAAGAATCGTGCCTTCCCCAATCAAGGTAATGGCTTTCAGACCACACAAGCGAGAGCGCTTACGCTAACGATCGATTAGGTAGAAAAGATTCATGCATACCTTCTCAGAATCAAAATGCGAGCTCTTTAGAGAAGTCTGAGACTATTTGTAATTTCATAATTACGGCTGACTGATATTAACTTAAAAAAGTTTTACTAAATGAATTTAGTTTCGCTAGAGACTACTTAGCTTTAAAGTTCTTGTATCGTGGAGATTCACGTACTCAAACACATTCGTGAGGACTTATAACTGCATAAGTTTAACAGCGTTCGATCAGTCCACGATTTACTTGCTCCTATGCAGTTGTTCAATATTATCGATATGGCAGCAACCCACCTTCGAGCGACTTTTAGGCAAAATTGAATTTTTGGTTTTTTATGCACAAGGCGTTTTCCTCTGTAACTTTGTCATTTGGAAAGCCCTGCTGTTGGCTTTCCTACCATTGCTTTGTCTGGACCACTCAACGCGCTTGACCAAATTGCGAGCCGCTGAGTCAATCCAAACTCTTTCTATGCGAGAAACCGGCCTTGTGCACGTGCATTGATTTTTGTCAATTTTTGCCTTTCGGATGCAGTGCATCGCTAAAATTTTATGCTCATACTTTAGAATTGGGCTTTCAATGACCGTACATCAAAGGTCAATGTCTTTGGTGGAGAAATAAAAAATTAAAAGTATTTCAAAGCATATTTTCGTGGTACTTTTTAAACTGACTTTGTGGTACTTTTGAGACCAATTTCGGCGTACTTTTGAAAAATCGATTTTCAAGCCAAGTTTCAACGCAGTTTTGAAAAATTAGTCTGCAAGTGAAATTTTGGCGTACTTTCGATAAATCGATTCTTGAGCCAAATTTCGACGACCTTTCAAAAATATTATTTTTCAAAGTCCAATTTGTGGTACCTTTGAAAAAGTATATTATTCATAAATCTTTGGTCATTATATACTTTTGCTCTCATATCCTGAACCAAAAACATATTTTCCTAAGTGAAAATTCGGTGTTTCTTCGAATTTTCACCTGGTCATTTCCAACGCCTTATAGGACCCAAAACGGTCTTTATGGACTAATCTGTGCCTCTGCAGACTTTTAAAAATGTCTTTAAATGAAATTTTTGCCTAAGTCGAATTTTGATTCTGTCTTCAACGATTTTGGAGAGTTCTACAACAAGGTCACAGTCTCTGAGATCTTAGGAAAACAAACAGCTCTCATCGAGCGATACGCCTAGCAAACCGTGTTTCTTTAATGTGAATTTTGTTATATGTGTGGCGTTTAAATCTTCATGTTAGGTTATTTAACATTTACAACTATTCATAATATACTTGTATATCATGTTCATCAGGGGCGTCATCACGTTTGACGTCATTTGACAGTGAAAGTTGATCAAAATTATTTATCTTGTTTTTTTTATCCCTAATCCCGTTCTTAACTAATTTTAGTTAATATTTATTATTTTCAGTGTGTTTTAATTAAAAAAAAAAATAATAACAAAAAACAATGTAGATAAGAAATACAATTTTATGTTTTCTACTTATTTTGTGGTGTTTTTTTCTGAAATTTGGCGAGCTGGAGATTGTTTTATTAGGTCGAATAACTGTTCACAGTGTGATTGAAGATGGAAAAATTATAATGAAAATTAGTCCAAAATCGGTTTGCGCAGGCTGATTCTACATTATAAGTAGATTTAAAATTTATGAAATTAAAATCATAGCTGATCCCTTTCGCGTTTTATCCACATTTTTGGATTTTAACCCTTTGCAATACAGTAACTCGTATACATCAACTTTTTATTCGAGCACTTAGCACTTTTAGAAATAAAACTATCGTAAATAAGTTTATTATATCTTGTAAATATAGTTCTTTAATTAAAAAAACTTACTAAAAAATTGATTAAAAAATTTATATTTGAGGATTTTGATCTAAAAAATGAAAAGCATCCTTTAAGTATATGTACAACTTGTTCTCTCACACTACTTGATGCTAACAAGGGTAAATTTCAAAGACCATTTCAGAAAATGCCTAATTATAAAGATGTCATATTACCAAAGGATACTCGTACATCACAAAATACATGCAACTGTTATATATGTTTGACTGGTCGTTTCAAAGGCCACGTTAAAATTGATAAAGGTAAAGTACATAAAAGAGATTTAGAAAACAAAATTGATGTTTCTACGGGACTTTATAGGCGTTCAGCAATAGATAGCCTGCCGATTTCATGTATAGAAGAGAGTCACATTGGTAAAAATAGCAAAGAAAATGCATTAAAAATTGTAGAAAAGCTCACTGAAAAAAATCAAAATCATATTCTAAGTACTATTATAAAAAAAAAGGTTCAATCTGCTAGTCTTACAACTAAGAAAAATGAAAATTTTAGTTTTAATGTATCTGCTGGTGGTCGGGAGACAAAAGTTGTTTTAAATCCGAGTATTAAAAAGTGTTTCATTTGATGAAGAGAGCTTAGATAACTTTAGGATAAATTTAGGAGTTTCAGGTAATCAAATGAGAAAAATAACTAATTTTGTAGGATGTAACGTAGGTAGAAAGTCTATTCCATCGTACTGTACAAAGCATTTATCGGATAAATCTAAAACTTTAGATAATGTATACAAACACGGTATATACGATTTTGATTGTGAAAACGACTCGAGTAAACAAAAATATCCTCGACCAGTCGCTTATGCAGACGCTGAAGAACTCCTCGATGCAGTTATTGAACATCGAAAATTGCAAGGAAATGTTATTTTTAGTAATGGAATATTGTCGAGTAAGTTTTTTTAATTAAAGAACTGTATTTACAAGATATAATAAACTTATTTACGATAGTTTTATTTCTAAAAGTGCTAAGTGCTCGAAGAAAAAGTTGATGTATACGAGTTACTGTACTGCAAAGGGTTAAAATCCAAAAATGTGGATAAAACGCGAACGGGATCAGCTACGATTTTAAATTTCATAAATTTTGAATCTACTTTTAATGTAGAATCAGCCTGCGCAAACCGATTTTGGACTCATTTTCATCATAATTTTTCCACCTTCAAGCATACTGTGTGTTGTCTGGTGACCATCTTCGACATCTGAATCGATTCTGAAAAGAAAGTAACATTTACATCGAACTACTAAAAATCGTTGAAATTTGATATCTCGGACATATTTTACAAAAAAAAAATTATATATATTAAAAAATAATTGGTAGCTATGTTTTGGGATTTTCGTTCTTTTGGTGACAGTTCTGCATAGATCTTATTTCAAAAACAAATTAAAATTGTGCCTTAGAAAGCTTTGGAAGTTAGTTAAAAACCTTTATAAAAAATTTAATAGTAATTTAATTTAATTTAATTTAAGAGTTAACTTCTATCTCCTACACCATTATCTTTATCAAAAAAGAAAAAAAACAGAAAAAGTGACATTTTCCTTAGTTTACTGTCATAATTTTTTGTCTCTAGTAAAATTCAGCTAAAATGCTTCCCTGCTTAGTTATCTAACCTCAAAGCCAAGAAAATTAATTTTTTCAAAAATTCTCTAAATACATTAACTAAGTGTAAAATCTTTTAGATAATGCCATCCATCATGGTCAAAAAAATTGGAGCATATACATAATAGTTAGTACTAACAAAAAACAATTTGGAATTTATTGGAACCAAAAACGAGCACTTTTTGTAAATAGTCAAAATTTTGACTTTATTCTCCTTGTAACGTTTTTAATTTGGCAGATATCAAAATTTTCCAGAAGATAATTTTAAGCTACTGTAATAAGTTTTATTTGGTTCAAGGTACGTGCTAAAAGATTTTTTAAACCAGAGTTATGATTGTTTGAAGAGTGACCTTTACATGGTCACGTTCAAATATACCAAACATTAACTGTATCTCGGCAATGTCACATATAGTTTATTTCACTTAATACTTTTTTCATGACACATCAAATAAAAGTACATTTCAGATATTCATGGAAAATATATGAAATTAGTTCATTTTTCAATATAGTCGATATGAAATCAAACAATTTTTAAAGTACTCACAAAAATAAAAAATAGTCACTAAAAATTTATGACTTAATAATAAGACGCATCAGTACGTATTAGTTTTTTTATTCAAACTCATATTACAAATGTATTACTCAAATAAATACGAGACATATTATTTCGATGGTATTAGTGAATATAATTTCTGTACTATCTGATTTTAAATAAATTATTTTCTTAATAAAATAAAAGTTTTCCTATCTGATACAAATTTTAATAAAAAGTACTATAAATATTACTTATTATATTTAAAACTAAGAGAATGTATAAAACCATTGGTTTTCTTAGAACATGTTGATTCGTAAGAAGACGTAACTACCGTCATTTTATTGGGATACGAAGTCATCATACCAGAGTCTACAGCTGTTGCAAATGAACCCTCGTTCCTAGTATTTAAATCGAATTTTTCTTTGATTAACTTCGCATACAAGCAATTCTTACTATATTTCAAATGTTCTTTAATGGCCATGTCACCAGTTATCCATCTATGAATTTCTACTTTACACCAGAAACATCGCACAATATCACTTTCACCTGTATAGTAAAAACCTGCTAATGCGAGTTCAACAGGGGGTAAAACACCAGTCTATCCATCGAATGACATTAAACGTTCATCAAATGTATTATATGAGAAATAACTATATATGCCTGAAAAATCTTCAGCGCACATTGCTTATGTGAGAAGGGAATTTATTCGGTATATGGGGTACTTGAGTCAGACGGTGATAAAGAGAAAAATAATTGTGTATAATTTCTTAACTGATAATTGGTTTCGTGCGAAGGGAACGTCTCAGTGGAGAAAGTGGGCTTGTTGGAGTGAGTGGAGGTATATACTAAACCTGATGGTGGCGTAGCAGCATACTTTTATTTCAGTGAGAATTCTAGAACACCTTCCACCACAGTTAGGGCATTTATTTATCAATGAGAGAACTAGAACACCCCCACCACATCACCGGAGAAACCTCCCACCACAATTAGAACATTTATTTATCAATGAGAGAACTAGAACCCCCCACCACAATTAGGACAATTATTTATCAATGAGAAAACTAGAACACCCCCACTTTCCAATTTAATAATGAGAGAACTAGAACACCCCCACCACACCACCCCCACTTTCCAATTTAATAATGAGAGAACTAGAACCCCCCCACCACACTACCCCCCACCACACTACCCCTCACCACACTACCCTCACTTATAAATTTAATAATGACAGAACTGGAACCCCCCACCACATCACCCCACCAATCGCAGATTGGTGGGGGTGGTGTGGTGGGGGGTTTTGTGGTGGGGGTTTCTAGTTCTCTCATTCTTTACCTACTATGAGCCTAAACAACTTTTTATTTCATGGATTATTTTTGTTATTTCATAAGCTAACTGTTATGGCAAACTATATCGAAAATGTGATCCTCTTTGAGCAATGTACTTAAATCTTTGAAAAATCAGTGTTTTTTTTGCTTAAAAATCAACATTTTTAACCCCCTGCATCTCGGAGGGTATTAAAGCAAAAATGACGTTACACGGTTTTTTTTTTTTTGTAGAATTCGACGTTTTTTTTCGAAATCCTGAGTTGGGGTGAAATTCACCCCCAACGGAAAAGCACCTTTATTACTTTTTAATGTTTCATATTTGACACATTTTGAATCAAATTATTCGAAAATATTTGAATTTAAAACTGCTATAGAATTAGTCCGAAGTGAGATCACCAAGCTACTGTACTATAAATAGTTTTTCGTGTATCAAGTCAAAACATTTGTATTTATGGTTCTGATTACATGTACGCTAACTTCTTATTTATAAGGAAAAAATAAAAATAGTCGATAATGTTATATAAAAATTAGTAATTCTAAATGGCGTATGGCACCACCTCTTGCCATTTGATTTTCTCTGAATTATAAGTCATTCTAGGGGGGCGAGCGTAGAGGCGACTTCAATGTGAATATCAGTCGATATTCCATTGAAGCAACGTCGAGTGCGGTTAGTACTTGGATGGGCTCCCATCTTGGGAAATACAGCGTTCTCGTCCCACCTTCTAGAGGCTTGTATATCAGTGTATACTCGGAAGTTACGTAATTTCAGACGAGGATTACGTAGTGGATATACCATCCTTCGGAGGGGATGTAAAGCAGGCGGTCCCTTGTCTATTAAATGTTAGGCAAGTAAAAGATCCCTACTCTTCTTAAGGGAAGAGGTTCGGCAAAATTTCCAGGTTGGGGGTAGCTCGTCTCCTGGCGTCGGTGATAGGCCCTGGTAACGGAAATGGGCCGACGTTAAATAGTTAAAAAAATAATAATAAGTCATTCTACAGCGTGTTTCACTTCTCGTGAAGACACCTTTGTATCTTTTTTATTTGTGGCCGAATTAATTTCAAATTTTATCAACCATACAAGTCCATAAGGTGACTTTATTCAACACATAAATGCCGTCTAAATTTAAAACGCCGGCCTACTGCGATAAAAAGAAAATGTCAATTTTCGAGAAATCATAGTAGGCTTAGAGATAGACAAAAATTTTGTTAACGAAAGTTGTTCAGGATCACTTCATATGCCCCTCTGTAAAATTTTGTGAAAATCGGAATATTTTGAAAAAAAAAATTTTTTGTTTCACTTTTGTTTCACTTCTGTATCTTTTTTATTTGTGGCCGAATTAATTTCAAATTTTTATCAGCCATACAAGTCCATAATGTGACTTTATTCAACACATAAATGCCGTCTAAATCTAAAACGCCTGCCTACTGCGATAAAAAGAAAATGTTAATTTTCGAGAAATCATAGTAGGCTTAGAGATAGACAAAAATTTTGTTAATGAAAGTTGTTCAGAATCACTTCATATGCCCCTCTGTAAAATTTTGTGAAAATCGGAATATTTTCAAAAAAAGAGAACACATAAAGAGAACTTTTTCCAACAAATGAAAGTTGTGAACAAAATCAGCATTCAATAAAACACTAAAAGGGTTTTTTATTTTTACATATCAAGTTGAATGTAATATCTTTTCTTTTTTTCTTTTTGTTATCTCTGTTCCATCATATCCTTCCTCCTTATCGGCTCAGAAATTTAGGAACATGGACGGTTTTATTGTTTTAAATGTTAAGAGTGCCGTGAAATTAACTGTCAATATGTATTGTTTTATTTATTTCGTCAATGCTTTCATGACAGAAGTGATTGTTGTTATTTTCTGTGGAGTTTGTTAGTTTTTCTTGTTTTAATAATATAATTCATACTAAGGTTTACTTATTTCATATCTTTGCTCATAATGGTTAGAATACTTTTAACTACTGATGAAAAAATTGAAATAATAAAGATAGTCGGTGAAAATGTACGGTCTTCAAGAGAAGCAGCAGAAGAATTTAGTTTAAGACATCCTCTAAGACAACCATGGTACCGTAGCAAGAATATGTCACTTGTTCAATACAACTGGCAGTGTGCTTAAACCGAAAGTACATCTTAATCGAAATCACGGAAATGATAATGTTATATTAGCGGCGTTTAACGCCAATCCCACTACCAGTCTTCGAAATATGGCTCGTGACCTTAATTTGTCGGCATCAAAAATTTGAGATGTTTAAAACGCCATAAGCTACAACCGTTTAAACCAAAATTTTTACATACCTTGGAGGAAGGTGATGAAGAGAGAAGACTAGAGTATTGTTTATAGATCCAAGGTAATTCTTTAAACAATAAAGACTTCTTGAAGAAAGTAATTTTCACGGATGAGGCAACTTTCTCCACCAACGGGGTAGTGTCATCACAAAACTCTAGGTTCTGGGCAGTAGAAAATCCTGATTGGATAATAAATTGTAAAAGGCAATATTCTCAGAAGGTAAATGTGTGGTGCGGAATTTTTAACGAAACAATAATAGGGCCGTTTTTCGTTTTTCAAAATATAAATGCGTTAAATTTGCTAGAATTATTAAATAATGATCTTTGGAATACACTAGTTGATTTTCCTTTGGAACAATTGTATTTTCAACTCGACGCAGCATCTATCCACAACTCCATAGTAGTGGGAGCATGGATGAATGAACATTTTCCCCAAAGATGGATAAGACGAAATAGCCCTCTAATACATTGGCCACCCAGATCACTTGATCTCACTCCAATGGATTTTTATTTTTGGGGTCACATTAAAAACAAAGTTTATATGACCAGACCTCAAAATATAGAGCAGCTTTGTGTGAGGATAAGGCAAGCGTGTTTAGAAGTTACAGCTCAAGAACTGCGAAGAGTTGTAACAAATAACAGAAAACGGATTGAGAAGTGTATTACACTTGAGGGTGGGTTAGTGGAAAGGGGCCCAATATAATAAATAAGTAAAAAAAAAACATTAACTTCTTTTATTTTTGAACTTTTCTAACAGGCTTTTGCTTTATCTGTATTTTTTTTCCGACAATATTATCATTCTTTATTAGTAGTCTTCTCTGTAAAAACAACGGCCCTTTTCAGGGCCACCAATTTAATTCAAAAAGAATTCGTTATATGACAGCATCCTACCAACCTACATATTCTTGACAGATGTTAAAACTCATTAAAGTAATTAGATTTTAATTTTAATTATTCTAAGGCCGGTGTTTTAGATTTAGACGACATGGGGCATATAAAGTGATCCTGAACAACTTTCATTAACAAAATTTTTGTCTATCTCTAAGCCTACTATGATTTCTCGAAAATTAACATTTTCTTTTTATCGCAGTAGGCAGGCGTTTTAGATTTAGACGGCATTTATGTGTTGAATAAAGTCACTTTATGGAGTTGTATGGCTGATAAAAATTTGAAATTAATTCGGCCACAAATAAAAAAGATACAGGGTGTCTTCACGAGAAGTGAAATAAAATTTTTTTTTTGAAAATATTCCAATTTTCACAAAATATTACAGAGGGGCATATGAAGTGATCCTGAACAACTTTCATTAACAACATTTTTGTCTATCTTTAAGCCTACTATGATTTCTCGAAAATTGACATTTTCTTTTTATCGCAGTAGGCCGGTGTTTTAGATTTAGACGGCATTTATGTGTTGAATAAAGTCGTCTTATGGACTTGTATGGCTGATAAAAAAATACGAGAAGTGAAACACACTGTATATTGTTCTCTTTTCGGTTGATATAAAAATTAGAGAATTCGGGAGAATACGATGTTAAAGAGTTCCTTTTGGGGGCATATTTCTTGGTAGATAGAACTATTAGTCCGATGGACTGTCCAGAAAATTAATGCGCTATCCGTCTGCTTTTCTAATGGTCTTAGAGGCGTATAAACTTTGCTGAGCTTGCAAGTTGCCCTTGCTTGTAAGAATTAAAAAATCATTACTTGCATCATTATTTTACTGACGGTAATCTGGAGAGAATCTAGGAAAAAAAAGCCGCGGAAAAAAAATCTGCTGGTAAAAAAGCCACTTTATAGAAAACTCATGAGCATAAAAAACTGTCAAATATGTAAACAAATTCGATCCTGGGAACGAAAAAAAAAAGCCGCGGAAATAAAATCCGACGAAAAAAATCCGTGGAAAAAAAAAAGCTGTGGAAAAAAAGCCACGTAGAATCTGCTGATAGCAAAGCTACGTTAAAAACTTATGAACAGTGAGACAAGATTTGCTAAAATGGAATTATGGGAATGGTAAAGACTCGTACAAGGAGCTTCTTAAAAGGGTGATTTTTAAATCCCATTTCACATGCTTAATTCGCTCGTGCGGGGTTGTGGGCGCTCAAACTCAATTCCACCTTAGTTTTAGATTAATAACACCCAAATGCATCAATCTGTACTATTCCTAACATTTGAAATACATATTAACGAGGATTTTTCAAGTTTTGTGAAAAAATCGAAAGAAAATTTTGAGAAACTTGCAAAATTTAGTACTTTGTAGTTATCGATTTATTTTGCAGTCCATATACTAATTTTCGTGACTACTTAATACAATATCAATAGTCGATACATTAAAAGACGTAAGAATTTAAAAACTTTTTTAGTTTTTCTCCAATATCTTGTATTTTTCGGGATAAAGGAAAATTGATATATCTCCTCATATCAATGTCAGGACCTAAGTCATCAGCTGACCAAATGGCATAAATTTACCGATGACCTCACAGTAGCTCTTAGACTATTATGTTATTTAAAACAGAACAGTTACAAATTAAATTACCTAAACATATAAAAATGATTCATGAATCTATCTATCTCAAAAATGATATCAAACTAGGTGTGCAAATTAATGTCAATTTAATAATTATTGATTTATTATTTATTTTTTCTGCGGATTTTTTTTCCTAGATTTGTTGCAGTGAAAGAAACCTTTTCTTCCGCTGCTTTATTTTCCTCGTTTTTCCGCGACTTTTATTTCCTTCGGCTTTTTTTTTCAAGATTTTATTTCCGCGGCTTTTTTCCGTTTGTTGTCACAGACATCTGTCAAGTTTTCCAGTAAACGGGCAAGATTTTTGTTTCCTAGATGAATCTTTTCAAATGCGTTACAATGATCCAAACTTAGTTTTAGCTATTTTCGAAATTATTTGAAAAATACATCCCAGAGTAAAGAAAAACTGTAAAAGAATTTTTTAAAAAATCGCAATAATTGTTGAAAATGGCCACCTTCAATAATGAAACACATTTCTGTCCTCCTTCTTATTCATTGTCAAACACGCTAAAATATAATAGGAGTGTTGCGCTTTGTTTCGTATGAAGCAATACGACTCCCTAGAATTCTCATTCTGAAATTGATAACAACACAAACTACTTATTTAATATAACTCCGGGGGGAAACAATCCAAAAACATTAATTTTTAACATTTAGATAGCTAAGGTTGTGGTCTTGCTCTCTATCCAGCGATCAGAACACAACGTACCTCCTACCAGAGATTAAACTGAAATATGGTGGAGTGCTGTCAGGTATGGATATTATTGACTTTCTATTTCTATTTTAAAGTTTTAATATTTGGTGAAAATGATAAACAAATCTATATTTATTGATTGGTGTGAGATTCTGTAACTTTATCTTATGAAACTAATTATTTTGAATCCAGTATCTTCAGAAAGAGGATTTTGGTTGTAACTCAATATTTTTGTATCACAATTCCTAAACTTCGAGGCAGAGGCCGCAGAGGGCAAATTTTTTTAACGAACTCCCGATCAAAATGCTCAGTAGCCTTACTATACGTATTTGACAAAGCGAAAAAATAAATGGAAGACACCGCCGACCCATGTCGCACGCACATAGTTCAAAAAAAGGTTGAAAAAAATCGAGCTCTTTTACCAAACTTGGCGGAAATTGTTCATTTGTTCAAATTGCCCTTTTTTTCAAAAACAACATGGCAGACAATTTTATGCAGCCATACTAATGTTATTCGCCAACAATTATCGCAGAACCAAACTCCGAGGACATTTCTATTCCTGTATTTACAACATCCATAGCAACGCATATTTTGCGATATTAACACAATCTAATTAACAATCCTGTCACCATCCTGTCCTGACAGGGAATATACTTATACCTCCTCATTGGTCCTTTTGTAAACACTTATTTTACAGTTCTGATGTCAGATGTATTATTCGCTGTTAAAAAAATTATGACTTTTTTGAGAATGAAATTCGAGATTTTTTATCTTTATTTTTTTTATAGCTAATCGAAGTTTGAAGAAAAAAATAGCATGTTTTATTCGGAGTAAGAGCCACTTCGTCTGTAATTGCCGGAAGAAAAGTGTCACTGTTACTCCTAATAAAACAATATACTATTTCTTTAACTGCTAAAACAAGTTTCACCTGCTTGACTTCGCTCGGCTGCTGCACTGAAACTATTCAGTTTAAAGAAAAAATGTATAGGGCATATTTTGTAGAAAATTTAATGCTTTTTTATTTTCATAAGAATATTTCTTGCAGCATGAGGCAACCGAAGCGAGATATTTGAAAGAAAATTATTGAGCACCATTTTTTCAACATGGCGGCGCCAGCAGCTGAGGTCACATTTTGCATTTTTTCTTATTTCATTCAGGGCATCGAAATTTACAAATTCCCAAAGTTTCAAAACTTCCGCAGTTATTTGGATTAAACTCCCTGTTTTATGCCCTCACTGCTGTATTATCTTTCAGTCTCTTGGATGGGTTCATTAATATGTCTAATAATAATATATATTGATGGAAGACATTTTTTTTTATTTAACAAAATTAAATAAAACTTGTTGCACTGGGACTTTATTAGGTTAATATCTGAACGTAATTTCTTAGAAAAGGATTTTGTCCCCCTTCAACAAATCAAAATTAAAGAAAATTGTCTTCGATCAATATATATTTTGTTATTAGATATATTAATGAAACCATCCAATAGACTGGATGACAGAAATTATGAATTTAGACCTATTTTTGTCCATTTTGAATTTGGACACTCAAATTTGGGAATTTTGGCGAAAGTTTTATACGAATTGGGTACATAGAATTGTCTGCTATATTGTTTTCGAAAAAAAAGGGCATTCAAATGAACAATTTCCACCAAGTTTGGTCAAAGGGTACGCTAAATTTTTTCTAGCCCTTTTTTTGAACTTCGCCCGCACACGCAACAGGTCCGCGGTGTCTTCCATTTACTTTTTCGCTATGTTAAATACGTATAGTGAGTGTTACCGAGCAAGGGCCTAATAGAAAAAAGTGTTTATTTTGCCCATACTTTCAGGCTACCCGACTGGAAGACGGAAGCTCACTATCTTACCAAATTAATGCTAGCTCTTAGACTATAGTGAAAATGGTTAGTGTTTTATGATGAAGACGGATCAATTCCATGTGAATAGAAGTTCGTGATAATAGAAACCAAAAGACTGTAAAATGAAAATTATTTGTGGGAAAAAGTCTTTTGGTGCCTATTTTTATATTTGTATGAAATTTTGATTAATATTAATAGATTGGGGAACGGTAGTTCTGTGTCCAGCGGATTCGAGACCCACCTTCTATGAAATAATTTTTCGGTATAAATTCTCAACAAGAAATGGTTCGGATTCCAGTATAAACTGTAAGGCCCTGCTTCCTCACAGATAACTCTGGATAAACTAGATTTTAGGGCGTCGTTAAGATGATTTCAATTTGGTGGTCAACAAGCATTTCCAAGCAATTATCATCCAGCTGGAGCCAATTTTATGTTAGGAGTTTTTCTGCGGTAAACATAATTTCTATATTTACATTAAACAATTACTAATTGCTATCATGAGCCACAATAAATAATTATGAAACACATGATTGAGCATTTTATCGTCGGCAATCATTTCAAGTTTTTTATCTGAATCGTCTTCTATATAAGTAGCGGGATTAAAACAACTTTTCCCTAAGAATGAAGACACTGTACACCTCAAGACACGCGATATTAATAGGAGCTGCTTTAACGACTCAGGACGGATTCGTAGAAAATTAGTGCGACTTGCCGCTATTAATTTTCAACTGTATAAACGTTTTGCAAGATGATGAGGTGAGGTTAATCAATTTCTTTCAGTTGAGCACTACTGATGTGAAAGTTTAGTAGACTCGTTGAAGTAAATTCTTGGAATATCTTACTATCCGTATGTCTGTCAGTGATCATGATAACATTAGAACTCCCTTATATATTTTTTAAATAAGAATGTTTACAAATATTCATGAGTTTTGTGATTAAAAATATTTTTTTGTAACGCTATATCCTAAAATGTCAGTTATTTGACAGTTTCAATGAATCAAAACAATGTCATTATTGACAAGTGTAAAATAAAGAAAAAAAGGGTGAAATAAAGAAATTTTATATCACAGTGTGAAATAAAACTTATTGATTTCTATGGAAACAGCAATAGAATTTAGTCTATTTTTACAAAATTATATTGTTTTCTAATTTCGAATGGCGATTTAAAAAATTTTGTATATAATTCTAAACTAAGAGAGATTTTAGTCTCGAGTTATAACAAAATTTTTTGAATCGCCATTCGAAATTAGAAAACAATATAATTTTGTAAAAGTAGACCAAATTCTATTGCTGTTTCCATAGAAATCACTTGTTATATAAAATACTATTTTGTAACGCCGTATCCTAAAATGACATTTATTTGACAGTTTCAATGAATCAAAACAATGTCATTATTGACAAGTGTAAAATAAAGAAAAAAAAAGTGAAATAATAGTTATTTATTATACTCCAGGCAATAGAGAATATTACCTGAAAAAAATTGGAGGATTTAGTTTTATAAGCTTACCTTATGTTTTTTGGGTCGCTAATTCCGAGTTTTTTACTTGCCGCCAAAAATTTCCCCCGGAACCCCCTCAAATTTAGAAAAAAAAAAAACAAAAAAATTGGTTTTTTGTTTTTTTAACTTTTTTTTTCATTTTAGGTAAAAAATACCCAGATATTCAGAAATCAAACAAAATTTATAACAAAAAAGATCCTTTGACATTTTGACGTACGACGAACGGGAGGGGAGCGAGTGGGTCCCGAAACATGCGTCGAGGTTCATGTTTCGAGGCGTGCTAGCGCTTCCCCGTTCGTTCAACGTTAAAATGTCAAAGGATTTTTTTTTGTTGTAAATTTTGTTTGCTTTCCGAATTTTTCCAAAAACGAAGAAAAAAAAAGATTAAAAAAACCCGATATTTTTGTTGCTTTTTTTCTATTATTAAAGGGGGTAAAAAATAATAAAATTGTGAATTAGTGTGCACAAGAATTAAAGGCTTTAAAAATTTGTTTTGACATCAGCCACACCCATTACGACTCCACCGGAAATTTGAATGTGGAAGTAGTGATTCCTTAGGCAGCGTCTTTTTTTTCAGTTTTTAAAAAAGGTTAAAGAAAACGTGAAATTAGAGTAAAATGAACTCATTTTTATGAATTGAAAGTTACGCCAAAACGATTGACATAAGTAGTTAAAATTAATTTTCTTCAATAAGTAAATACGTGCATACTGTAGTCAAAAATATAATTTAAATACTTCTAGTGAATTTGGTTGATTGCTATAATTGATGAAAGAAAATATTACTTATAGTTATAGTTAATTTATCATTCTGCTTGAATATGAGCATTTATAAATCCTTGCCGTAATGGTAAAATTATTCGAGGTTGCCCACAGACACAATACTGTGACCAGGTGAGAGGGAAATGTCAACTAAAGATGTACGGTCATGTGTATTTAATAGAACTCCTAGAAACCACCACGACATTAGACAAATGTGTGAATATGTTAGTTTATTATGAATTTGTCGTTTCTCTTTTGAAAAATTAAGATCTTTTAAACGGAACATGTGGTAAGAATTGACATAATATTTTTGATATCCAGCCGAGAACTCCTAGGAAACAAATTCAAAACATTCCTTGTACACAATTAAAATTGTCAAAATCAAATGACAACAATTTAAATTAACATGTCTTGTAGCCCCATGCTCCTGTGTATTTTTTATCCATATTGGGTAATGGTGTCCGTAAGTTTAACTTTTGTAATAGAGCAATGAACGCAAAATTTATATTATCTTGGTTGTCTTGCAGTATTTTAATTATATGAATACAAAATTAAAATGCCGCATTGATATAGAATCTAATACGCCAATTAAATATCCCAATTTAATTTAATTTAGTGAAAATTAAAGAAATATTAATTTACATTAATCAATTAAATATCTCAATTTATTATAAGGATTTTGGCTTGCACAGTTGTAGTTGGAACTAAGGAAACATTCTAGGAATGGAAGCATTCGGAATTTTCCTTGGTGTTCAAGGTTGTGGGTGTTTTCCAAAATTATCCTGATTACAAAAATTTGCACAAATTATCAAGTCATATCGTATTTGTTATCATTTGAATATGCTTTTGGTTTGTGTAGCATGTATCTAAGATCAAAATCACCATAAGATATCAAAATGAAGAAAAATAGTATCATTTTTTTGCATAAAGCAGAACATCTTCATTTTATTACAAAATAGAGAAAGTCCTTAAAAATAAAAGAACAAATACTTCTTCGTTTCTTTCAGGATTTCAGGTATTTCGCTCTACAGTTAAGCACATTAGTGTACATACTGGACACGAGACACCAGCAGACATACTTGGCTTACATTCTTCCTTACACCCAAATTTCAATAGTTCTCTGCAAACCTACCAAAGTGCTGGTTGTATGGTCCACTGTGGAGTGTAGGTAGTGGACTAGAAATAGCAGCCAAGGCTCTGGTACCTCCACATCAGCGTTCCACGTCTTCCAGGCAGAGTGTTTACTTTTTCAACTGTAAGCCAATACTGTGTAGTAGCCAGAAAACGTTTGTTAGAAACGAAGGACGACTGATTTCTCTTCCAATATTTTTTCTGCTATTTGAAGGATTGATATACATCTTCTATTTTTGCCAGAGCCATGCAGGATCTACAGCTTAATTATTACGAAGATTTTAGAATATCAAAGAAAGATATTACTAACATAATATCAGTATCCATAATACAAAGTACAAGGAAGGACTTTGTTAACACCGTGACAGGCAATATCGCTCACACGCAGGATCGGAGGACCATCTGCGAAATTATGTAGAGCATAATTGACCAGCCGGATGAAACGTTCTTCTGACTCAGTGGTTCAGTACTTGTTAGATTTGAGGTCACGAAGTCTCGGATTCGAATCCCGGCTAGAGTATGGATGGATGTGGCTCTTTCAATGTGTTACTGGGACGGTAGTAATGGGCCAGACTGCGGTTGAGTGATACAGCACGGCTAGTCGTTGTTAACTCTCCTGAGTTTGAGTTTCAGCTGTGGCAGATGACAATGTCACAGATAATGCTTGTTGTATTGCTGTCTGTGTCTGGTTGAGTGATGGAATGGCGATGTATAAACTTCACCAGGGCGGTAATGTAAATAAGGCGATTAAAAAGAATTATTCCATTTCGAAGAATTTCAGCCCAGTTGCGTGGTAGTTTTGTTTCTGGAGCTACTTATTGACGCGTATAAGATACTTGCTGCCATCGAAAATCATTAGTCAAGCTATCGGTAGCATACCTTTCCTAATCCAAATCGATACGACTACCAGATACTCGATCTGCACTTCCTAATTAAGTGTCCCGAAATATTTTTTCGCAATATTCTCCAAATGTTTTCGAAGAAAGTATGCCATGAGTTCTATCAATTTAACTACGTTATTTACCAGATCGTTCTTCTTTCCTCTACGTAGCCCTTCATGTACAGACAATAAAAGCGGACACAACTGTTTCTCATGAGAAAAGAATTCATGCTGATTCATCTCCCTCTCCTGAGTATCAATAAACAATTTGAAGAAAAGCTGTTCATCAGTGCTATACTGCAATTCTGAAAATTCTTTTGCACAGTTGTTTTATAACTTAATCTAAAAATTAAAATATTAAAAATCAGTTGTAAACGCTATTCAGTATATTGTTAAATTTACATTGGTCTCACGACGCCATTTTGGAAAATAACCGCCATATTGAAGTTAGTTGTGAGTGGTACTTAGCATTATCTAAAACAATAATGCTTGGATTTTGTAACCCCGCAAAAGTCTCTCTGTCAGCCACGTTTCAAAACTTTCAGATAACATTTTTTATTTCATATTTTACAGCATCGTGTAACTCTATTTTGGACTTTATACGATTCCGTTTAACCGAAGCTTGAGGTTCCACATTTTCTGTGTCGTTTTTAGCTATATTTCTTACAGTCTTTCCATCGATTTTTAAAGACTCACCCACTCTCCTTTGAACAGCTTTTATTGATAATAAAGGTCCACCATTTTCATTTTCCTTTTGAAAATATCCCAACAAATTCAAAACTAACTGCTGTGATTGCGGATTTCAAAATTCACCAGGATGCATGTTTACTATTTTTGCAATAGAACAAGACTAAAATTGCTCTCTTAGGCACTAATTGAAATAAGTACACTATACCTACTATACCCGACTTCCGAGAAAACCGACCCGCCCCTGGAATCGCCAGCCGCATTTGACGACGACATGCGTTACGCAAATTGGTTTGCTGTCGAACAACAGAAATGCCTCACGTCGGTCTTAACTTGACCACAAAAATTAAAACTTACGTTACAGATTATGTTTCAAACAATATTTCAATAAAGACAAGGAAGGATAAAGCTCCGGACGATATTCCTTACACTATACGACCGGGATTCTATCAGCGAACAGGCTTTAGTAGTACTATCATTATTATACAACTGGTCTTAGAATCAAGTATAAATAGAAATATTACATATCTTATAAGTCATAAATTGTAAATTTCATATATTAATTATACTTTATACATCCAATTAAATATATTTTTTGCTTGTTGCATTTATGTTATTTTGTGTCTTTACAACAAATATACTTGTATATTTCTTAAGGCGTAATAAACAAAGGTTTAACCATTAATATAGTACGTTGTAATGTTAAATGGTTGTACTAGTTAATAAACATTATTATACAATATAATTCATTTAACAAGTAAAATTCCATAATTACATGGTATTTTCTCGACAAATCACATTAACATTTTTATAATGTCTTGAAATCAGTTGTCAGAAAGTATGAAGCAAAAATTGCGTTTACTAGAACCCCCGTTTCGCTTTGGCACAACAGGGTAGTGTAGTACAATAGGTTAGATTGGCGATGTAGCTTATAATTCAGTGAGTGTGGGCGACACTTTAATTGCTACAGCAGCGTTCAATACGGTTGTGTTTTTATTTGCCCCCTGTGTCACAATATATGCAATTTCTTAAAAATTCATGGTGGGGCACAGAGAGGAAGCTCATTATCTACGTGAATACTCGACGTGGAATCCATCGCTTATAAAAGGATACATACAAGAAAATTTCAAAAGGCAAATTTATTTTCAACCCAAAGGAAAACTTGAATAAAAAAGAAATTACGGCACAGGAGGGTGATAATAGCATCGAAGACTTCTTAAAAGAAAAATATAATTAGAAATATGAAACAAGGAAATCAAACGAAATGAAAGGCGGGGATATTCTTTTCACAAGCGGGTGCCTCATGGAAGCGAACTTCATGAAATTGTTTATTAAACAGGGGTTTGTCAATTAAAAAGTTTTATTTTAGGTTTTTATTTATCAAAAACATGTCTTTTGTGGTATTAAAATGATATAATCCCCTGCAGAACATTTTCCTTTATTTTATAAGTTATAAAAATAAAATTCAGTTTACAATAAATGCTGAATTTCATAATTATGATACTGGAAATGAACATATATATATAACAAATTGAATCAGAAAAATTGTATATGTTGAACTTTTATAAAAATATTAACATTCTTTCAGAATTGTAGTTACTAACAACATATGTTTTTTTTTACAGAAACTAGCCATTTACTATTAAAATATTTAAATGAAATGTATGAGGCACTCTAGCCTTAATATGCCGATGCTTTCGACTTCGAAGACAACAAAAAATTTTGGGATATTAAATTGTAGAATTATCTACCGATTAATTTTTTTTTTTTTAAATAATTCTAACAAACTCACTGTTTTTATTCAGAGGAGAAATATATACAAATCTCGTTTGAAAATATAACCCTTATGTGAGAAATTAATTAAATCATCGTAACTTCATAAACAATTTTTGTTCTTACAAATCTTCTGTAAATATTATGTTTTTTGGTAAGTACATACTGCGCATATTATTTACTATTTTTATTTGTAATAGTGCATGCCTCGCTGTATGCTTCCGAAAACTCTATATGGAATTATATTCTCTTTTTCCCTTTTATACTCTCCCAAAATACATTTTCTATCTATCTACCTGTCTATACAATGTGTTATGCCTATCACGCTCCATAAAACAAATCTTCTTGAGTGGCGAATTAAATAATTTTCTCCATTACAGCCAATATAATGAGTGTTTCAACGAAATATGATGTCTAATAGCTTACCCACATAAAGATTAGATTGTGGGCTTAGGCTGACATGTTGTTTAAACCGCCATTGTCACCATTACTGTTACAAATAGCGTGTTTAGAACTTCTGTACGTGTTCTAGCTCAGGTAACTGAGGTGACAGTTTGCACATACTTACTAACAAAATTCAAATTCAAGCAAGAGGTTAAAAAGAAAAAGTTCGCCTTTACTCTCCTTCTTAAAACGTCAAAGCAGTCTGTGAGCATTATATGTAATAATTTTTACTACAAGAGATAAAATTTATTTGCAACGAATGCCGATGCTGAACTGATTTAATTTTCGGAATCATACCTCCGAAAGCCCGTCCTGTCATTCACGACCTGTTTCGATATTATTAGCTCTTATCAACTTGGAATAGATTGAACTGCAGAAGCAGATTCCCATTGAACTTGTGGACGGTCAGTCATGATAAGTCAGCGACTTGCAAGGTAGGATCATGCCCACATATATTCCGAATATCTGAAAGCCTGGAATAGGGAAATATGAATAAAATTAGAATCCGAGTTTGAAGGAAGAAAGTTTAAACAAGTAATGGCCAATATTATTGCGTTGCCACTTTCTTTTACAATAAATAATTTTTTTTAAAACAGGTACTATCCTAGCTTATTTCAAGTTGACACAATCAAACCCCTATTCAGTGGTGGGTAATGACTCGACTGTGCGAATTATAGATCCTGATTTCAACTTTAAGTAAAGCAGTTGAGATCGTAAAGGTAGAAGAATAGGTCACAAAATACAAATAATTGTTTGATACACAGTTTGGTTTCAGAAAGGGAAGATTTACACAAGTCACAACAGTTGGGTCAATTTTCAGCACATAAAAATTTCGATCAGAGTGAACCTACGGTATGCATCTCTGTAGATCTAGCAAAGGCATTTGATACTGTTAGCCATTCGATATTGTTAGACGTAAAAATTCGAGGTGTCTGTACGACATTTTCAATGCGTATGCGTATGCGTTTATAAAACTAGTTTATTAAAATATCCAAATATTTTTTCTAATTGTGTGCGTGTATGTGTGTATGTGTATATGTGGTGTGTTATGCTAGGGAATTTCAATTGCACTATTATTTTAAGAGAGACAAAATGGCGTGATGCCAGTTTATTTATAGCAAAAGGTATAATACTTTGTTTTTGATACATTTATTTAAGTAAGCGGTAATGAACTACAGTTTGATATATTTGACATGCCGTCGGATAAAAATGATTCTTTAGGCAGTATATAGAATAGTAGTGCCGCCTGCGAAACGAGTCGACCAGCAGAATTAAGTGTTAGCATATTAATAACACATACGTTGAAAAGCAATGGTCCTAGCACAGTACCCTGTGGGAAGCCGTACTCTACCATTTTCATCTCTCTTCACACAGAACTTCTATTAACACCCTGTTTCCTATCAATTAAATATAATCTTAAAAAATTCGACACATCTCAAAATCCCACTTCTTCAGATGTTTCTAAGAATATCGAATGATTAACAGTATGAAATGCCTTTGCTAGATATACGAAGATACCAAGAGTAGGCTTACTTTGATATACTTTATATATTTTGGAAATTAAATCAGTTACTGCAACTATTTAGATCAGCCACCTCAACTGTTTTACTTGAAGTTAAATTAGAATAATAGTTTTTTATTTCCCCTATCCTTATTTAAAAAGAAGGTAGCAGTGCAATTACATGAACTATTACTTTTAATGTGGTTGCAGTATAAAATATACATTATGAATATCAAGGAATACCTAACTCCAGATTAGCTTCTGCAATACGGAAAATGACCTTGTATAGTAAATAATGGGATAATTGCTAGAAATAAGACATAGGAGCATTCCGCATAAAATTTGTCTTAACTTTTAGTAATGATAATAGTTTAGATAATAAATATGAGGTTAAATAAGTTTTGACGTAAAGTACAAAACAAAATTAGTGATATGTTTTTATTTATTGGTTTCCAGGGGATTTCAAGATTCAATATCGTTATATTCCGATATGTGAATTGTTCAGTCGATATACAAACAATCGATTCGAACAAGAATAAGATAAGTTTTTCCTATTGTGTTTGGCTCGTTATTTCTTCCGATTAACTGTAGCGCCTGAAAAGGCACATGAAGCACAGCCGGTTCAGTGACTAGTTCTTGTAGCAGACATAGGAATACCAGTAATTTATAAGAAACACAATCTAGATAGTGCATCACAATATCTCGCTGTCTAAGCGGCCTACACCGTCCAGTGTCATCGACTTGTCGCCATATTAATATCCGAGGCTTGCGACAAAACAGGCCAAAATATGGTTGAAGTCGCATTTACGTTTTTTAGTACACATTTTGGGAGAGTTTAATTGCTTTTAATTATAGATTAGGAGCATTGTCTATAAAAGTAGCTATTACATCGATTAAGAAACAGTTGATGTAGTAATTAGACCCTGCTAAATACGAAAAAGGTGTCGGATCAATGTTTCTGCAGGAGGCTAGATATTTAAAAAAAAATTGAACCAATTTTCGCACTTTTTCAAAATACTTGTTGCTAGAAAAATTTTATAAACACGAAACAAATACAACACAGCAGATTTGTAATATATAGAAATTGGTATCAACCCAAAAATTTGATCTACACATAGGCAAAAAACAAATGTGATATTTCGTTAACTAACTGTATAATTACCGTATTCTTTATACCTTCAGATTTTGGCAACTTTTGGAGTACTTCGATCAAATAATAAGTTTGTATAATAAACTAGAAATATAAAATCAATGACGTCCTCAAAAATAGTATTTTGTCAAGTTAATGAAACTTGTATACGAAAAATGATAAAGGTATGGAAGAAAATATAACAGAGCAAATTTCTAGGCCATAAAGAATGTAGAAAATTCAACTGGCATTAAAGAAACAGTAATTGAGATCAAAACCTCAAATGAGTAACCATTACGTAACCACTACTACATTTACGACTCTAATGTGTAAATAATTTCATTTGACAAATCTGCAGTCGCTGCCTCGTAGTGTCTCCTGCTAATGACTACTTAATAGTTACGTGACTTCTACTTAGCTCTTCTGGTACATGGGAACGTTGTAGTTACCTGTAGGACGCTCTTCGAGTTTTTAGAACTTGAGGGTGGCAAACAATGATAGCAACGACTAACTATGTCACCGAAATATGATTCCAAACTTGCAATAACTTTCAAGTACCTTCGATAGTTGCCGCGATGCTCTGGGAATCTTTACTATATAGTTAAAGTCATGAAACTTGTAAGTAATATTTATTAGTGTTAATGATGTTCCTGCTATCTGTAGAACTGAACTTCACTGTACCCGACTACTGTAAGGTGCTTAACACCTTTTAAATTCACCATGAAATAAATTTCATCACCTTGTCTATGTTGACCATAGACAAGAAATGTATATGTTGACTCAACAAACCTAACCTATATGTATTTATTACCTTACACCTACTTTTATTTTCTAGATTCTGTAAAAACTATACGTACAATAAATCAAAACCCAGAATGCAACAGATGATTGGCCTGAATGTGAATTTATCTTAATAGTAGACAATAGTTAAAATTAGGGGCACGTTCAGTGTAGACGTTGAACATATAGCGAGCAGCTCGCCAAGGCGTTCATAATGAGCACTGACAAAAACTTAATTATGGAGTGGCAGCAGGAACTTTGAATAGGAAATTTGTGGACGTCACAACTTTGCTACGACTTTAAAGTGATGCTCATGAGTCTCATTCAACTTTAAAGTTACATATTTGCAATTCCTATCACTATCATCAAGTAGCAATTACCTTCAAGTAGCATTTCTTAGTGAAAACGACGTCAAAGTGATTTATTTCTGAAATGCGCCATTTTGATGGTCAAAACATACGATGCCAATATTACAAAACATAAACCATAACTTCACAAATGACTTAAAAATTTAATTCATTGCCATTTCTGCACCAAATATGATGAACTAGCGGATAAAAATGAATTTAAACTAAACTAAAGTTCCAAAGAACGCTAAAAATAACTTCTAACATCTAGGCTGCCATATTCTCGCGTATTGTCTTTTTTTTCATCCTTCGTCGTAAACTTTTGAGAAGTGTAATGAACTCTGCCTGCAACAAGAGCTTTAGGCAATGACTACTTAGCTAAGTTTAAATCATTAAGAATGGCAAATTTTTAATTTTAGTTTCATTCTTTCAATTCTTTATAGAGGTAGTTCAAACATGGAGCAAAGTCCTGTTACCCCTGTTAAGTTATATATAAGTACCTTTGCACAAATTGGAAAGCCTCACATAACTTATCTATATAATCTTGAAAAGCATATTCAAGAGTCCAATCTTAACGAATGATATAATCGCCTGTATGGACTAAAACTTCAATAAACATTGTTATCATCAATCTCAAACACCTTATCTTCCAAATCACAATTGGTAAACATATCTATTAAAGAATTTGAATCTTTTTCTGCCAGTCAATTGTTATCACTAACTGTTGAGTGTAGTTGAGATTAAATATTCCCGGGATGCGTCCCATACTTACCGTGTTTGTTATGCAGATCTTATCTGTTATATATACTACCTCGTGCTATTCTGGTACCACTGGTTTTTAAGGAACTTCATATAGTTTATCATATTTGTTAAAGACCTCAATTGTAGCACAGATTAACGAGGTAACTCTAAAGGGTTTAATATTAAGAGGTACTAGATGTTGAGGATTAGACTAAAAGGTAATGGCAAGCATTGACTTTAATGTTCAAAAGTAGAGTAAAACGGTAAGAATCTATTAGAACAAGTGCATGAATGGCGACAAATATAGTGGAGAGAGAGAGAAAGCAGTAATTTAAGGTATGTAGAGATTTTCCTTTCCCGTTTATTCCAGGACCAAAGTCTTAAGTTCTCTTCTAAAAGATGTAATAAATTACATGACAGTGAAAGAAAATCGCCAACCGAGCGATCAAATATTGTTTTAACCTTCAATCGCAAGTTGATATGATCGACCATATGGACTCATTACACTAAGAGTACTCTTTCCTCATCCAAGTACTGCTTGCCCAATATTAAAACAAGCGCAAGAACCTCGATACTGGACCCCTCTCCAGTAGAGTATACTCCACGTTAAGAGCTTGAGCATTGGCAAAGTCTCGCTTTGCGGAAACATGGGGTTTAAAAGCTAGGTGGTTCATATTCGCAGCAGCATTTTGGCGATGTCCTGTAGATAATGCGCAGATGCCGAAAGGGGGAAGGCTTAGGGAGTTTCTGAAAATGTTCCTAAATATTACTAGCTCTGACTAAACTCGCTGAGCAGTTGATAATACGACGAAATAGTCTCTTGAGATCAGGAAGATTTTCCGAATTATTTCTCACAAGAAGAACAGGGATTTCTTACTTGCCTAACATCTAAAAGGCAAGAGACCGACTGATCCTCCCCTCCAAAGGATGATATATCCACTACGCAATCCTCGCCTAATATTGCATAGCTTCCGTGTATACGCTTATATACACACCGTTCAAAGTTGAGGTGAGGGCGCTGTATTTTCCTATATGAAACGCTTGCAAGTACTATTCGCAACTGCCATTCTTAACTACACTTAAGACGGTTTTTCACTCACTACAAACTGTATCTTGAAGATTGAAATTGTTATCAACTAACTTTGAAATCATCATATTTTATTAGAGAATCCTGTATAATCCAAATACATATATTTCTATGAATGTATTCAATAATTGGAATATTGCCTTAAATTATATGTTGTTCAGATGTAAATATTTTGAGGCATATAATTAAACTTGAGAAACAAAAAATAATATATTCAGAATCTATAAAACTTTCACCTAATTGATTATTACACTTTAACAAATTTATCAACATAATTATCTTAAATTTATTCTCTAGAACAATAAATTGTTTAGATCAAATAAAATAAACAAGTAGGTACAAGTGGGAATATATAATTCAAATTTATTCCAGGGGAAATGAAACATTCCGATTCCGCTTTAAATCCAAAGATAACAAAAGAAATATTCTTAATTAACAACATTTTTAAAGTCGTAAAACTCAGATAATATAAAAGCAGTATATAACGACTGTTTCATCCATAAACATCAACGACTACAATAAAGTACCTTTTTTATTGTTTATTAAAATGAGGTTAAGACGTTTACTAAAGGCCGCGCATATTATTAAATCTTTGTAGTTTCTAAAAACCATCTACATGTGGTTTAAGTTTTTATTAAGTAATTTTCATTTTATGCGATAAAGCTTTAATAAACAGTTAGCTATTTAACAACATATGTTTGAGATTACGAAAAGGGCAATAAATATTTTTAAAACAAAACATAAATCGAGATTATTATTACACTATTTATCAAACAATATAAACGCAGCTAAAAACCCGGACAGAAACGGATAGATCTCGCACTGCGTCTCATTACGTACTTCGGATACACGTGTATTTATGTGGCCGAATGTGACCATATGTGGCCGTGTTCTTGTAGATGAATCTGCCAATACTCGTCTAATGGACGTGACTGTATTTATTGTATTTTATGGGCTCCAAGTTGCTCCTTCACCAACACAGGATGGCTTGTCTACTCTCAGAAGGGTTCTTACCAATAACACCTCCAATTCACTCAACCCAGTATTTCAAACGTTCGTTTTCTTACAATATCAGCAAATATCCTAATGATAAAAATAAAATGTCGTATAAGAGGTTCAAGAATTATATTCTTGAGATCATTAAAGCTGAGCAACGATAAAATACATATTATGTCGTGTTGTTCAATGGTATCATTCTTATTATTATTTATTCATTTATCCTAGTTAGAGAAAAGTTTGTTTTTTTATAATTATTCATGTATAGTGGAATGAGGAATACTTTGTGGTAATGTCAGGAAGGACATCTGTAGGCCATTTTGGGTTAGGTGGAAGAGCAGGGGTAGTATACTTGTTACGCTATCCACTGAATCTCGCCCAAACTACTTGGTCACTATTTCTGTAATGTGTATCTTTTTTGTAATAATGGCCTTTATTTTTATTATTATTATTATGTATGACACTAAGGACCGAAGTCCTATAATTGACGAGATGAGATGAAATTTATACCTACGAATGATTGCTTACTGCTTCCCTCCAACTGCCTTCCGATAATACACTTGTATTAATGTTAAACACTGCTTATACTCTAATAACTTCTTCATTTCTTAACCACTTTTTAGAATATCTCCCATAAATCTTCGTGATTTGATCGATGACCTGAATAAGCGACTTGAGGATTTAATGAGAATCCTTTTACAATCAGACGCCTGAGAGATTAAACTTAAAGTTAATCATTCAACCAAGAAAGTTCAAGAGATCGGTAACTCCGGAATCTCTCTTCCAAACACGGCAAGGACAGATGCCACCCTCAAAGGGCGTTACCGCAACTACATACAATGGAGAATAGCGGTATCAATCGACTGACACAAGAAGATTCACAATTTCTTTGAAGACTATGTTATGGCTAGTGGACTTGGGACTGACAATTTACAATATAAAAATATTTTAACTAAAATGTTGGGGCATTTGTGGTTAGCTTAAAAAGTTCTAAACACGTGGTTATATTATTCACAGATCCAGGGATTTGATAAATTAGCTTGTTATAGATTTATATAAATTACATGAAACTTTCCTGCCTTCTTGAGAAGACAACCCAATAAGGGTAGAGTGCCAGGTTGCGCTCCCGAGCTAGTCCTGTGTGAATAGTAGTGTATGGATTTTAATGTGCTAAGGGACTTCTAATAACTTCTCCAAAATTAAAAATGTGCCTTCGTGCGTGAGGATATATCTTTATGATCGCCATTTGGTGCTCCTCTCCCAAGGGCAGCTTGTTTTGTACCGTTATTTGTTTGATTTTGCTCCCCATACCAACGATATATAGGTGAGAATTCCCGAAGTTTCACCAAAGAACCGCTATTTGAGATGGCCTTTGTATCTTTGAAGTATTTCCTAGTGTGTTCGTTATTCAAGATTATAGCTAGTGTTTGACCACATTGAATAAGTTAGTTTGCATCATTCATGGCTGGAGAAATTAGAGTTTACTTCTTTTTTTTTTTTTTTAATTAGAAGTGCTTTACTGCGATTAACATTTAATCCAAACTACAAGCACCACCTTCTATTACGATTAAGAACAATTTGCATTATTTTTGATATCACACTATCATTCTTAACTCTTCTTGTAATTACCAATTTATCAGCATGACATTGGATACCATATCCGCAATTATTTAATTACACGAGATTATCTAAAATTAAAAACCATAACAAGTGTGATAGATCTCCTCCTTGGGGACATCTTTCAAAGAAACCATAAAATCTAAGGTTGTCATCAAGAATGTCACATTACAAAATTAATACCTGTTGTAGAGAGGGTGCTAGGTGGCTTTTTCGGCAGCTCATCGTATTCTAGTAAAAAGTAAACTCCTCAATAGTCTAGGAAATAGCGTGCAAATTCGACGACGAGTGGTTACCGTCTGCCAGTCGGTAATCGAAGAGACCATATAAACAAAAATGTATTTTCACTCTGGAACTTTTTGGTATGGTGGGGGGATAGGAATGGGGGGCATTTATTTTTAAATCGAATGATTATCGATATCTGTCCGCATAAGTAGTTAGTATATGTACTTCACATACCCCAATTACGCTGGCAGACGAAAATTCCGAACGGCGCACGCGCTAACCGGAAAAAGAAAAAAAAAATTTTAGTTTCTTTTTTCGGTTAGCGCGCGCGCCGCTCGGAATTTTCGTCTGCCAGCGTAATTGGGTTATATGAAGTACATATACTAACTACCTATGCGGACAAATATCGATAATCATTCGATTTAAAAATAAATGCCCCCTCCTTATCCCCCCACCATACCAAAAAGTTCTAGAGAGAAAAAAATTTTGTATTTATATGGTCTCTTCGAATATTAAAAAGTAACAGCCAGCATACTGAGGTGATTTTTTAAAATTTACATTCTTAAATTTTTCCAAGCGCATTTGATTATCTTTTTTAGTTAGGTGGTCATGAATATCTGGGTAAAATTGATCTTTGTTTACATTATGAGCTAATATTTTAAACAAGAAAATACCTGTGAACACCAAAATTTTCTTGTCTTTAAAAATTTGTCTGTATGACTGTCTACAATTTAAATTACATATAAGCCATATAACTAGTTTTTGGTCTTGACTGTTTGCGAAACTCAATAGCCATAGTTTTGGAATAATTTATAATGAGCTTATTTTTTTGACACCAATAACCAAATTGCACGAGAACATTACTTACCTTTTCAGTTACCTTTGGAATGCTTGGATCTGAAATTATGATGCTCGTATCATCAGCAAAAATAAAAACTTCACCATCTAATATAATAATATAGTCTGGAAGATCGTTAATGAACATCAAGAAGGACACTCCCCTGGGGGATGCCCGAATTGACCTCAAATTCTCCGACGTTTTGTCATGAATTCTGACTAATATCTTACGATTATTTTAAAATGAATATATCCATTGCTGCAGCGATCTCTGTATACCAAGTTTTGATAGTTTTTCTGTTCCAAAGTTGAAGTTAAGGCTATCGAAAGCGCGGGATAAATAAAAAAAATACTCTACTATATATTCTTTTTTTTTTCTATATTTTCATATGAATTAGACAAAATTTAGGGTAGCAGTTTCCGTAGAACGCCGTTCCCTGAATCCGTGTTGGTTATGACGAAAGATTTTGTGTGTCTTTAGAATTTGGTTATTCTCATGTAGATAGTTTTTCCCATAATTTTGGAGATAATACTCTGAATCAGCAGAGGATCGTCTTTTTTGTATACGGGGATAATAACTGAAATTTTTAGGCGCCTGGGATATTTCCCAAGTTCAATAGATTTGTTTAAAATAGTGGCTATAATTTCGGACAGTTCACCGCTGCATTTTTTTATTAATGTTTTGGGCACCTCATCGTGACCTGTTGATTTTTTATTTTTTAAATTAGATATTATTTGGCTAATCTCTTCCACTGTAAAAGGTTCCAACAATAATGGATCATTCATATGATTTAATGATGTTGTACAAGAGTTTGAACCTACCAGTGTTTTTTTAATTGGTCATTTGTTACTGAGACAAAATATTCTCCAAAAATATTTGAAATATTTGTAAACATCAGAAATTAGTCTGTTATTGTGATTTATTTTATATTCCGAAAGATTTCTATTTCTATTGAGTTTATTATTTATTATATTCCAAAGGTTTCTAATTTTATTGCCCGAGTGATTTATTATGTTTAGGAATAAATTTTGTATTGCAATAATTACATTTCGGTTATATTGTTATCTAAGCTTTTCATATTATTCATTTAATTCCTTATGATTAGGATCAGTTTTTCGAAGCCTATTTAGATCTGTTTAAATTATCATACTCTATTTAATTGTGGGGTGTACCAATTGTTATAACTATTGTAATTCTTTTTTTGCCTTTTTGCTTTGATTTTGGAAATGATACTCCAAAAGCCCATGAAAAATGATCCCAGAACAGTTCAAAGTAGTTATCGATATGCTACTAACCTGATTTAATTTCGGCGTATTTGGTGGTTCCGGGGCTTGCACCGAAAATTTTTCTCCTTAAAAATAAATCTGCTCACTAGCGCACCGTCCGGCCAAATGTCAGGGTGGTAACTTCACGACCATGGTTTATTGGAACAGGTTTTTTTCATTACTAAATAGTGTATCGCACTTAAAAGGAATATGCGACGCTGTTTTCGAGAGAAAATTATATTGGAAAATTATATTGGACGGTAGATATGAAGATATATAGATTAGACTGTAGATACGAACATATCCTAATTTGGGAACTGCCTTTACAGATATTTTTGTTAGATCGTATGATTGGGTTTCTGTGACATATATATATTTATTTTGTTTATTCCTTATTTCTGTATGTTTTATAGCATTTGACACTTCCTCGACTGTAAAAAGTGGTTGGTTTTTATCGGGATTTTCTTGTAGTCTTGGCTCTTATTTCGTGGTAGCTGTTTAATATTTTTATAAGATACTGTTTGCCAGGAACTCGCCTGATTAATCTGATATAAATTTGCTTTTCCTGGTGTTCTGTTTGAGTTACTTGTTTTAGTGGTTTCGAATATCTTTTGCTGGGGCTTATCTGAGTTAACGATAGCAGTTGGTACTTCAGATACTGTCTTATTCTCTCCATTCTCATCTTAGTTCTGTCAAAATGTCAAAGTAATGAAATTGTGCGTAAATGACAGAAGTAAGACGTCACCAAAGCACACTTATCAGTAAATACAATTTGTCCTTTTCAAATTGAATTTGTTTTCAAAGAATTTAGGCGAGGAAATATAGCAGTCAACCTTCAATTTTTTTTGCAGTAAGTCAGATTGAGATGTGGTTTTTTGCATTTGCTTCGTTAACTCGTCTAGAAACTTTGTGCCATATTTTGGTCTTGTACTTTTTTGAAATTGCATTGCTGCATCGAAAAGTGCATTCTTATAAGTGCATCTTTTCAAGTGACGAAGAAAAAATTCACATCTTCCAGAAAAAACTCCCGAATCATACGAATTTCAGTACCTGGGAGTTTTTTGAGTCGCTGGACCTGAATGTGATGTCCGTATGAGCCTCCTGTGCACCTGCAGGTCAGGACGGCACCAGGAACGTCATCACCTGGAGTTCCCTGTAAACTCATGGAAAATCGATCGAAATTCGTTACTCGGGGGTTTTTCGGGTCGCTCGTTTCAAATCTGACATCGGCGCGCGCGACTTAGCTAATAACGTCATCTCCTGAAGTTTTACTGAAATTTTGTCGTCAAACTTTCTAACATTGCTTTAATGAATGCTAGTTAATATATTATTATGGTAGATATACTAGTATTACTAACTGCATTAATACCATCAAATGTAGAACTTTTTCTGTTAAAACCAGCTCGACCGAATAAGCCCGAAGAATTATATTCTTCAAAGAGTTTGGCTCATATGCCATCAGTGGCCGACAGTATTTTATTATTACATGCTATTACCGGATGCGACACTGTCTCAGCAACGCTCTATCAAGGAAAGGTGAAATGTTCAAAACATTCCAAAAGTTCCCTGACCTTGAACCCCATGCTGCAAAGTTCAAGGAAGTTGGACTTTCAGTAGAGGAAATTTTGGAACACGGGTGCCATTTATATCTAGCAATGTACAATGCACTGCTTACATTCAGAAACCAAATGTCCCCGACCAATTTAAGCTCAGTGGAGTTCAGTTAGTAGAAATGTTCAGGTACAGAAGTTACTTAATGACAGTTGCCAGCAAGAAAAAGATGGATATCGGAAAAATCATTCCTACGGTAGATGCCCTCACTCAACATCTTAAACGGGTTTATTTACAAGTACAAAATTGGTTGTTTGGAGAAGAGCATCACATAGATCCAACAGATTGGGGTTGGAAAAACGAGAACGATAAGCTGATCCCCATAAGGATGACTCAACCTCCTGGCCCACCGAATATAATGAAGTTGATATTCTGTGGATGTAAAACCGACTGCGGTTATTCCTGTGGGTGTAGGAAGAACGCCTGATTTGCAATATCGCTTGCAAAAATTGTGCCAGCTCAAATTGCACCAACGTCGAAAAATATTCCACAGAACAATTAATTGCCGCCGAAAATGACACTCTCGATGAAGAAAGTACTAACGTATTGGTTGATGAAGCGGACGATATTTAGCATAAACTGTAAAACGAGGGGTCAACCGCGAAGGAAATCTGGTGTACACCTAGAAGGAAGTCCGAGGAAGTCCGGGGAAGTCCGAGAAAGTCCGAGAAAGTCCGGGGAAGTCCGAGAAAATCCCAAGAAATCTTAGGAAATCTGAAGGAAATCCGAGGAAGTCCGAGGAAATCTCAGGAAATCTTGCTTTCAGTGATTTTTTGTTCTCTTCAAAACTATGGGCTTTAGACATGTTATATAAGGTTTCTTTGTTTGTCTAGTTGTTCCCCAGTTGCTTTTAGAATTTATGTTAAGTTTCTTTAAATTTTTAATATTTATATACAGTGTGGCCCATTTCAAGTGGAAACACCTTCGTAACTCAGTTATTGGCCACTTTCAACCAAATTTGGATCGGTATCAAAGATCTTTAATATTTCTTTTTTAGTAAAACAAAATTTATTTCAGTCAGTTACGTGTATTTTTATTAAGAAGGAAAGGGTCGATTTTTCGAGAAATCATATTAGGCATTTTTTTTTGCAATATTATTGATCACCATAATTATTATGATAATAATTATTATAGATGCGTAATTAAATTTTGGCAAAAAAATACATTCTATTCCTGTATAGAATAATAATAATATAATAATTTTTTTTATGTAATTTTTCATAAAAATACATAATTTTGGCTCATAAAAGTAGAGACAAAATTTACAGAAAATTTTATGCTCTACAACTTTACTCTCTTGATATTTTTCACCAAAATCTCGACCAAAATGCACAGTTTTTGCTCAAAATAGATAAAAAGGCGAAAAAAACGCTAAAATTCATATACTTCTTTTTTAGAAGTGCGGGGGGTGAAAATCATGTTCAGACAACCCAAATACTTCACTGTTTACAAGTCTCATAACTGTGGAAATATTTTCCATAAAACAACGATTTTTTGACTAATTTGAAGGGACTAAATAAGTGGTAGGTAAAGTGCAGCAAGTGCACACCGGTTTTTGGACAGTTGACATTATTTGTTGACAATTGTGGGATTTATGTTTCATCATATAGTTTTAAAATTTTGAGTATTTCTTTGTTGGAACATTGGGCGAACAAATCTATAAATAAATAAACCCTAATCAACGGCTAACGCACTACAACCACACTTTAAAAAAAAATGACAGGAGGGCGCACTTACCCCGAATTACAAACTATATTGTACGAGGGAAAAGTTCAAAACATTAAAAAAATATTTCATTAAACATTATCAATAAACTGAAAATATTATATTTACATTTCAAATAACAGAAATATAAAGTCCATAATATATTCTCATGTGATTAAGTAAGGTTAATGTTAAATTTATGGAAGTCAAAGTCGAAAGTCCAAGCATCTCCAGGACGATTTAATTTTGGATCAGGCAAAACCTTAATAATATCTATGTTAGTTATATTATCTACATCTTCCAATTCTGGCCAAAAAAGTTTGCCGTGATTAAGTTTTGTGAATTTTACGGTCCATTCATCGTTATTAATTTTGTTGGTAACCTGAAAATGATAAAAGTCAGTAAGACATTGATAATTAAATAGTTAAATGAAGCAATACCTGTCCTACATAATGTCGTGTTGTTTTCTTGGTGCTATATTTGACAATTATCCATTTGTCTATGTATGTTCCTGTGCTTGATTGTTCTTGATTTTCATCTTCAACTTCATTAAGATCGATTTCAGCGTCCATGTCATCGTCAGTGTCAACGTAAGAAAGTTCTTCTTCATCATTTGATGAACTAGCCGGTGGCGTCATGGGTTTCTTAGTCTGTCTTGGTTTTTTTAAGTTCTCTTCTTCTTTGAATCCCTCTTCATCTTATTCAAAGCTTTTTCCTTCTTCTTTGAAGCTTTCTCTTTCTCTATTGCTTACATTCTGGCCACAGCTTCCGGTGACGTAATGACTTCAGCACCAGGAGCAATTCTTGTTTTTTTTTAGCTAGGGGTTGTTTTGTTTGCCTAATTGTTTGCAGAAGATCTTCAAAGGATACTTGCAGAGAGTAAGAAGTTGATGGAACAGGATTAGGTGGTTGTTCATTTAAATCTTCTAGCAGTTGTCCAGCTTGTGCATTTGGCTGCCTATAATCGAGAGGAGGTTGTTGTTCATTTAAAACAACTAATAGTTGTTCACCGTCTACATTTGGCTGCATATGTTCGGGGGCAACTGGCTGTTCATTTAAATTGACTAACGGCTGCTCACCTTCTGCATTTGGTTGGCCATGATCGTAAAAAGGTGGTTGCGGGTTGATGACTGCCTTCTGCTGTTTCCAACGTAATAACGCAGAAGGTTCGAATTTATCTTCTGGAATTACTTCATCATTGAAAGGTACCATACCTGCTTTCTTAAAGCCACTAATAATTGCATCAATCTTCAAATCTATGCAAGTTTCTGCCACCATAGTAGAAAACTGCACCTTTGGAACTTTATACCTCGCATTCTTACGTTGCCAGGATACCAATTTAGCATCCCACATATCCTTTAGAGTCTTAAATACTGCCAAGTTAAGTGGTTGTAACAAATGGCTTGTATGCGGGGGCAATTTTAAGATGGTAATTTGTTCCCTGATTGCAAGTTCTATGATATTGGTAGTCACATGAGTGCTATGGCCATCATAGATTATTAGAACTGGACGACTGTCACCAAGAGAAGAAATCAAACTTTTTTCAAAGTAGTTACGGAATATGTCTGACTCCATTCAGCCATTGGAGCATAGACTTTCTTGGAAATATTTTTGTTTTAGGAAGCCACTCATTTCAGATATTTTTGGCTTTAAATATTATCAGTGGTGGACAGTGGCGGCTGGTAAAATTTCAATAATTTTTTCTCGTCTGTGACCCATATGAAATATGGGAACTAACATCTAGAGAAGCACTCCTCTAACGACCTCTAAAAAATTTTGAAAAAGTATTTGCGAAAATTTATTTTTTTTTGCCATATACATTTTACTTTTCATAAAAATACAACAATAGGTTTCGGAGTTTATGAAAATATTTTCATTATTAACTGAAATACAATGAACTGAAATTTTGTAATTTACAATTTATCAAATTATAAAATTTCAATTCGTTGTATCTACTATATATCAATAAAAATTATTTTGAAAGTGATTTTTTATTTTTAAATAAATTTAATATAATAGAAAAACAAATAGCACAAATTTGAAATGGATATCGATGAAAAAACTCTATACTTTATTGAATACTATTAGTCACATCTTCCCTGTTGAAAAAAAAGTTTTCGATAACAAAGCGATTTGTTCAATTTTGGAGGCTCCGTAAATAGTTATTAATGAAATTAAAGGAAATATTATATTTTTCCCTTGGATTTTACCTGCCGTAGAACAACATTTGGTATTCCAAAGCACTCTAGAAGAATGTCTTAACACGCTTAAAAAAAACTGAACATCGACTTAAAAATTCGCGAGAATCTCATGGTATACTCAGAATGTTGTCTTGAATACAAATATGTAAATATTAGTGATGCAACTATTACGATTGAGATTAACCGTAATCGCCGATTATTAGCATTTTACGATTAATCGTAATCGCCGATTATTGCAAACGATTATTTACGATTTGTGGTTTTTAATTTCTACGCTGCGTCGTCTAATATGGAAGATACGATTCGACACTGGAAAGAAAAATATAACCTGTCTTTGCTTAAAATCCATCGCACATAAATATTTTGCACTGAAGGCTTCCAGTGTTCCATCAGAGAGGTTGTTTTCCACTGCTTGTTGTCATACAAACAACTAGGAGACAGTGGCGGTCTGGGTGTCTAGGGATTAGTCAGCATTTTACAATAAACATTCAAACTCAGTTCGTCAGCGATTTGAATATATTTGCTTCGCATGTATCTAGACGTCGCCGTCCCAAAATTTTTTTGATGAGCGGGGGGAAAAAATCCGAAAAAAATTTTGTTCGTCCCAAAATTTTTTCGTCCCAAATTTTTTCGTCCCAAATTTTTTCGTCCCAATTTTTTTCTGATGAGCGGGGGGGGCAGAAATCCGAAAAATTTTTTTGATGACCGGGAGAGAGAAATCCGGAAAAAAAATTTTTAACGTGCAGAGAAGGAGAAATCTAAAAAAATTTTTCCCGTACCAAATTTTTTTTGATAAGCATGGCCCCTCATTAGACGCGACCCTAGGGCCCAGTCGGCATTTGCCGACTAGCTGACCTGGCCAGACCGCCACTGCTAGGAGAAATAGGTTGGGTCGAACAATCCTACAATTAATTATTGATTTTTGTTTTATATGGTTACATGCTTGCCCAAGGTTGGCACAAAAATGGGTGGTTTTTGTTGGTTTTTGATTTTAGAAAAACCCATCTGGGTTTTTGCTTGATTTTCGTTTTTTTTTGCAGGAAAAAGAAAAGCAATTATATAAAAAATTATACTTTTGCCCCACAAATACTTGAACAAAACAATAACAAAAATGTAACGTGTCAGTATATTAGTAAACAATAAAACAAGTAAATAGTAAACTTGAGATAAATAAAAACATGAAACAAATAACAAAAACTTAAAAAAAATTCCTCAAACTGGAATGTGAAAGGCAAAAGATAAATATCTTTTGAAAAGATATTTGTTTTATTTAAATGTCTAAATCTTAACTAGTTTTGACGCCTTTTCAGCTCCAAGCTTATTCCTTAGTTTGCTTCAAATATGGCCGAATGTAGGAAAAATTATTTCTACTGCGGCACTAGAAGTGGGACAACTATGCAACTATGCAATTTAAAAAAAAAAACGCACATATTTACTAGGTTTTCATAACTGAGAATGTGAGAATATATCCAACACAGTCCAGATGTTGTCACACGCTATATTGTCAAAGCAACGCCGAATGAAAGGTGGGAAATTAGATGGGAAATTTGTTTTTATAAAAACCCAGTATAAACCACAATTATCCAGAAAAACCCACCTAAGTACCCAGTGGGTCGTCTTTTTCTAAAGAAGGTGGGTTTTTGCACAATCTTGGCTTGAGTGGTAATAATTTCCAATTCAGTTTTATTTTATCTACCAAGATTTTTAAGTAGGGCATCTTCATTTACATTATTTAACTTAATCCCTTAATTTGAGAACATTAATAGTAAACTGACTTTATATAACAAGTGGTTGCTTTTAGTAATTAATAATAAAATAGTTTTAATAAAAACAATTGCTTTTTATTGTTATACTATAAAATTCTAGATCTAGTTTTCTAGATAATCGTAATCGTATTCGTAATCGGCGATTATCACTAATGATAATCGTAATCAAAATCGTAATCATAAAAGTAAGAATCGTTGCATCACTAGTAAATATATACAGGTTGTACCATTTAAAAATCGAAAGTTACGGTAATTTCCGGGTAAACCGGAAATGGTCTCATATCGTTTTTGTGTCCAAAAATCCATTTTTACAGATAGTTAAAAAATAAAGGAAATATAGAGGGGGGGGGGGGGGGAGCCACTCGCCTGTGGCACCCGGTATAATGCTTTGAAATATGATTCTCGAAAGGTACATATTACAGACATTCCATTTTTGAAGTAATGTGTGATGATACAGTGTCTAAAGTTTTGCCTTACAATAAAGATCGTGTGTTCGAATCCCAGACAGGTTGGATGTTTTTTCTTTAGTTTTCTTTATATATATATATATATATATATATATATATATATTTTTTTTTTTTTCTTTCACAACCGAGTTCACAACAAAGTTTAGGAAAAACTGACATTATTTACCTACAAGAAAACTGCGGAGAGTATCCTATAGAATGTGTAACAATGATATAAAAAGCTCAATATATCGGCAAAGAGTATAATGCTTCTACTAGTTTACATTTGGGGTGTCTGTTTTTTAGTTGCATTAAAACACTCAACCAAAACACACCTAAAATATTAATAATGGAAATAAAATTAATAATATTAATTAATTTCTCTGACAACGGTGAATAAACCAAAACATTAGGACATAGTAATTTTGTAATTTGCATTTAAAAAGTTCGAAAATTTAAGGATCGTATAAAGTTAATTTGATATCAACGGCCAAGAACATAAAAACATATATATTGGCTTATAACGACCTATTCTGTCTTACACGTTCCATATTCACTATAACAACGTTTCGCGCAACATTTCCTGACAAACCATCTCGATAGTAATAAATAAACCAGAGAAAATCGGTTCTGAGATCGGTTCGATTAGTGGTAATAATAATAATCGAGATAATAATCAAATTTATTGAATTTATAATCATTAAGTTAAAAATGAGGTTAAAAATATAATTATGTTAATGACATATTTTTTTATATTTTATAAATTAGTTTTAATTAATTTAAAGGTAAATTTTATAAATATTCAATTACAATATATATTTACGAAATATTTAAACCTAATAAAATTAATTATGTCATTAAGAAAATTGATTATAAAAAACCGCTGACCAAGGAATCACTAATTCCACATCCAGATTTTCTATCCAAGTCTCTCACAACGAAAAAATTTTGTATGTGGAAATAATTGTTTATGGAACTTTAATAATATAATATTTTAAATCCTCCACCCGAAAAACCCATAAAACGATACACCACATCGGTAGTGGGGTGGGGGTGGTGATAGGGGGTAGTGGGGGGTGGATGACGTAAAAAAATATTTTGAGGTTTTATGTTCTTGTACACAGTACACACACTAAATCACAATCTTTTCTCATCCCCTTTAATAATGTGGTGGGGGTGGTAATGGGGGTGGCTAATGCCAAAAATTTTTTGAGACCTTAGCTTCTTTTGTATATACTAAATACCAAATGTATGGACTCTTACCTGCTTCATTTACCTATTTATCCCCATTTACCCCAATTTACCCCCCAACCCTTCGACGGAACAAGATGAAAATATAATCTAGTTCCAGATCTCATTAAAATACATATGTGTAGCAAATTTCAAGTCAATATCTTAAACGGTTCCAGAGTAAACGTGCACACAAAAAATGTTACAGAAGACCGACAGACAGACCGCCAGAATTTTTTTTCACTCAAACTTAAAATCTCGACGTTTCATGACATTCTAAGACTATTTGAACAATAAAAATTTAAAAAAAAATTTTTGTCGTTACTATACTTCCACTAGACGTGGAAGTAAATCGAAAAAGGGAACTTCGGAAGAAATCTGGGGATATCAATGAAATCCAAGGAAATTCCAGAAAATCCTAGGAAATCTGGAGGAAATCCGAGGAAGTCCCAGGAAGTCCGAGGAAGTCCCAGGAAGTCCGGGGAAGTCCGAGGAAGTCCGGGGAAGTCCGAGGAAGTCCCAGGAAGTCTCAGGAAATCTTAGGAAATCTGAAGGAAGTCTGGAGGAAGTCCGAGGAAATCTGTGTAATCTTCGTCAAAGAGGAAATCTGGTGAACAAAATTTTGGGCGCGGTTGGCCCCTCGCTGTAAAATTAAGAAAAGTTTTTTTGATAATTTAATGTATTTGTAAAAAGAAATATAAAGTTAAGATATTTTTGAAATTGCGCCTGCATATATTTGTACCCATACCTTTCATTTACCCCTCGAATAGTTTCAATTGAATCAACTATTCTAACTCTGGTGATAAAGTAAGTTCATTGAAACAGAGAGGACATGCCTATTTTGTGTAAGTTAAGAGGTTGCCGATGTCAGATTCGGGACGAGCGACCCGAAAAAACCCCGGGTAACAAGTTTCGATCGATTTTCCATGAGTTTACAGGGAACTCCAGGTGATGACGTTCCTGGTGCCATCCTGACCCCAGGTGCACAGGGGGCTCATTTAGACATCATATTCAGGTCCAGCGACTCAAAAAAACCCAGGGTACTGAAATTCGTATGATTCGGGAGTTTTTTCTGGAAGATATGAATTTTTTCTTCATCACTTGAAAAGATGCACTTATAAGAATGCACTTTTCGATGCAGCAATGCGATTTCAAAAAAGTACAAGACCAAAATATGGCACAAAGTTTCTAGACGAGTTAACGAAGCGAATGCGAAAAACCCCATCTCAATCCGACTTACTGCAAAACAAAATTGAAGGTTGGGGCTATTTTTGTGTTATATTTCCTCGACTAATTCTTGAGATGTATGTGGCAGCTCTCTCGAAAACGGTTGGAATTATCAAGTTCCATCAAGTATACCTTTTTTACATAGAAATTACTCCTGCATGAGATTTTCTAGTCAAAAGTGCCACTACGTTTTTTAAAAAAGAGAGAAAAAAATATTCATCATCAGGTATAGCTAATGAGGCACCTTTCATGGGCTAGCGTAATGTGATACATACATTATTGTTTTTAGCTTGAAAAGTGCTTCTCTACCACAAAGTGGGAGAAGATCGGTCAAGAGGTGGTTGAGATATGGCAAAAAAAGAGAAAAAAAATTAAAATTTTGACACCCTGTATCTTTTTTCACAGCAACAATTTACTAAAGCGTGTTTGGTTATATCCTCATATCCGCTAATATGGAACGTGAGCTGGATTTAGACCGTCGTGAGACAGGTTAGGTTTACCCTACTGATGACTCGTTGTTGCGATAGTAATCCTGCTCAGAAGGAGAGGAACCGCAGGTTCGGACTTTGGTTTGAAGAATCTTCCCTTGAACTATGTCCTATTATTAATGATCCATCCTGTATAGTGGTTGCATAGATATTACATAGTAGCACAAATATTGGACCAACGTACAGTCCACATGGACTCTACTTTGAACAATATTCGGTGCTACTAGGGCTGAGAGAACGTTCTTAGACCCTAATTATTATTATTAAACTAAAATTCTCATACAATGGTGATGTAGATGTTCTTAGAGTTACTACAAATTAATTAGTGTTAGTTGGGAGGTGTCGGATATCTCTCAGAATAGAACAATTTAAATTTTTTAAGGGTTTGGCTGATGACCGTGAAATTTGGGTTGTTGTAGGTGCGTAACTTTTAGCTTATTCTTATAAATGGCGTATAAAGAGGGTAATTACAGTAAAAACTGATCAAATATTTCATATTAGATCAACTTTCAAAAACAAAGCTTTTTAGAATTCAATTGATTAATATTACTTATTAAAACGAGACACTGTATATACTGGATTTCAGCTCTCTTCTTTTTTTGTAAGACTTTTTTCAAACCACCACAAAAGTATACCAGAAACAATTTAGATCCCATTGGCAACCTTAAAACTATTTTCAAAAATTGTGATAAGTAAATGATAAATTTTTTGTTGCTCTGAAGAATTAATTGTTTTCCCGTTACGCCTGAATGGCAATTTTTAATAACGACCGTATTCTTATAAAGATGAACTGCTTTGGAGCCAGATAAGGCACCGTAATTGTTTGATTTTAATTGGCTATTGTTAAACGTAGCTAATAATAAGATACCTATAATAATCACTGTTACGCAAGATAATTTATAATAATGAAAGTCAATTATTATAATAATATGTATGGATTTTTTTCGTATCTTCCATATTACATTTGAAATTGAATCTGCAGTCATTGTTATTTTTAATTAAAAGGAGTGACTAACGTAGTATACAAGGGTGGACACAAAATACAAAACAGTTATTAGTCCAGATTCTGGAGAATTCTATCTTTCAGTCCTAAGTACCTGTCAGACATACGGCTGAAAAGTGTCGTACTCGATGTAAAATTTTCTGCTGAATCCGAATTCGGAGGGCGCATAAAAATTGGGGATTGCCTTCAACCCTTAATCCGCGAATTTACCTTTATTTCGGAAATTGTGAAAAATTGTATTTTTGAAATGTGACTTGCGTTTTCTCCCACAAAACATAAACTGAAAATCTATTCTTTTTTTGTAATTGTAGCTTACAATGCACTTAATGTAACAGTGTAGTCTAATTTTTATAAATATTTTAGAAAAGAATGTCACGTGAACCTCGACGCAGTCGGCGCATTGAAAAATGTAGCATGCGATTTTTTTTTTTATTTCGAGAAATTGGCAAAAACTAGATCATACGAAATCACAAGAAAATACCAAAATTATTTTTAGTGATTGATGCATACTGATATTTTGAGTGAAACGGAAGATATATGATTTTTTTAATTTGATCCTCCTGTGATCGAGCGCGCTACGAATCGAAACCGACGGATGCGGGCACTCATTTGCCTTATATTTAGTTATTTGGTACTGTTTTAGTCAAAGCCAAAGCCAAACTCTCTGGTCTACGGAGACAGGCATGCCTGGCGATAACTGGTGCGATAAGTACCACACCATCAGCAGCTCTGGAAATCCTCATGGATCTACCCCCTCTTCACATCTATTTGGAGAGAGAGGCCAGAGGCCAGGTGGGCAACATACAGACTTCAACAAGCCGTAAATAATATACCACAGGCTAGCATCATGGAACGCAACAGGCTGTCAAAAGACGTGGAGTGTCACGACATCCTGAGAATGCTTTCAGATCTGATGCCTACCGTGACCAACTATGAACTGCCCTTTACTGTCCTTTTTCCTGAAAGAGACGAATGGGATCGGAACAAAACTGACCTACAAAGAGCAGACATCTGTTCAAAGAGACGGCTCCAAAACTCCTGAGGGAGTTGAAGCTGGAGCATACCGTCGCAACCAAAGGTAAGAATCACTTCCAGCCTGGGTAACTATGCGACTGTCTTTTAGGCAGAAGTTCGTGCCATTGAACTGTGTACAAAGAGGCTTGAGCAGATGCATCCTAGACGCAGATCAATAAAAATCTTTTCAGACAGCCAAGCAGCTCTCTTGGCTCGCATCGCAGCAATTCTAAATTGGTCTGAAACTGCCAACAGGCTCTAGCCCGATTGGGCAGATATAGCAAATTAACTCTGGTCTGGATACCGGGCCACTCTGGCATGGAGGGCAACGAAAGAGCCGACTCCTTAGCCAGGGACGGTGCGGTATCAAAATTTATCGGACCGAAACCAGTGCTTGACATATCAGCAAGCACTGCAAAAGCAACCATCTTAGCCTGGACTGAGGGGAAAATCCTCCAGTACTGACAAGAACTACTAGGATTAGTACATTCAAAGGAGTTTATCACATACCCTTTAAAATCAAGAACTAAAAAACTATTAGAGCTCAACAGGTTACACCCAAGAACTCTAGTTGGCCTATACACTAGACACTGCAGACTTAATCACCACCTACACAGGCTCGGAATAGCGGACAACGCTGAATGCCGACTGTGTTTAGAGGCAGATAATACGGCAGCGCACGTTTTATGTACCTGTCCTGCTGCAGAAAGAACCAGGCTCTCACTTTTTGGCAAAGGGCAACTGCTGCCTGGACAACCTCTCACCATAAGGTAGTCGGCTTTATCAAAAAGCTGAACCTATTGGGTGAAATATAATTAGGAGTGAGCCACAATGGACCAGATGGTCGCGGTGGAGGATCTGTTACTAGCCCACTCACATATCAACCTAACCTTACCTGTTTTAGTAGGTACAATATTTCTGTGTTAGGTTCTACCGGCTTTTTTTGTTTAAAATATGTAGTTATTAATATAGTTGTTTAAAATGCCTTAGGTTTAACTTTCATCATAACTATAGAAATACTTAAATTATTATGTATGCAGGTATCTAACCTGTATAAATGAAATAGTCTCTAAATATGATAGATATGAATGTGTTTATATCAGCTTAGCAAAATACACAACAATTAATAATTAGAAATGACTATAATGAGAATCAGCTTTTATCTTGAAAATGCGAAGATTCATAACCATGAGGACGCCGATATAGTTATATTCTCCATACTAAAATTTTGTGTTTTGGAAGAGCAGCAATAGTGGCAAGTAACAGATATTTTTTTGTTGTCATTATTTTTGTACAGCGAAATTAAAGTAAATTTGTGGCTCCAAAAGTTCGATTCGTATTTGTTCTGCAATAAAATAATTGAAGACACAGCAACAAGCACTCATACCTCTTCTCCTTACAGCGATCCTTTATATGTCTATTTATGTACTTAGTGGGTGGAATAACACAAGCTACACATTTGGGAAGGGAAAAAAGACAGAATTTAACACGGTAATTGAAAACCGAGAAACACTCAATCCTCTGGCAAAATATATAAATGACGTAGGCGATTGCAACTTCATGGAATTTATAAACACTGGCTCCATACTATGTAAATGCCTGTATGGTCACTCACATTTCCACGTAAGCCTTAAAGAACTAAGGGCACATTTATTTTAAACTGCAATAGCGATATCACCTACTGAAGACGCATTTTATGAAGATGCCAAGATATGTGCCTGTATACATTTCTTATTTGGAAAAAACATGTCTCCAAAACTTCCAGATGTTCTTCAGTATGATTAGACCTTGACAAAAGGTGATATCTACCGTGTGTAAGAAACAATCGAAGCCAGTCACTTCTAAGTAGTCGTTTGCAAGTGTAAGAATAATATTAGCAACAAGGGTGTCTCTGCAAGAGATCTGGTCTTGCATTATTATTATGTACTGATGAAAACTTATTATTATAATAATTTCTAATTATTAATTGTAATGTATTTCGCTTAGCTGATATAAACAAACCACTGCCTAATATAAGGAATCACTACTTCCACATCCAGATTTTCTATACAAGACTGTACCAAATTTCAAGTCAGTATCATAAACCGTTCCAGAGTAATCGTGCGCCCAAAGAAAGTTACAGATAAGACGGACTGACAGAATTTTTTTTGTTCCAACTTAAAATTTCGACGTTTCATGACATCCTAATCCTATTTGAACAAAATAAATCCCATTTTTATTGTAACTCTACTTCCACGAAGTAGAAGTAATTAAACCTAAGGACTTTTAAACAACTATTTAATAACTATATCTTTTATACGAAATTAAGCCGATAAAATCTGACACAGAAATTTTTTTTCTCTATATATATGGCCTTACAAGTTCAGTGTTTTGGCCACGAACATATTAAAAAGCTAATATATACATAGGAATATTGTACCTATTAATACAGTATCAAATAACTAAATACAATGCAACAGAGTACCCGCATACGTCGGTTTCAACTCGTAGCGCGCTCAATCGCAGGACGGTCAGATTTAAAAAAATCATATCTTCCGGTTGACTCAAAATATCAGTATGAACCAATCACTAAAAACCTCTGCCCAAGGAATCACTACTTCCACATCCAGATTCTCTATCCAAGTCACTCACAACGAAAAAACTTTGAATGTGGAAATAATTGTTTATGGAACTTTAATAATATAATACTTGAAATTCTCTACCCCAAAAACCCATAAAACGATACCCCACAGTGGTAGTGGGGTGGGGGTGGTGACAGGGGTGTGGTAGTGTGGGTGGATGAAGTAAAAACATATTTTGAGGTTTCTGGTTCTTGTACATACACTAAATCACAATTTTTTTTCATCCCCTTTAATAAGAGGGTGGGGGTGGTAATGGGGGTGGCTAATGCCAAATTTTTTTTTGAGACCTCAGCTTCTCTTGTATATGCTAAATACCAATTTTATGGACTCTTACCTGCTTTATTTACCCTTTTACCCCAAATTTTCCCCAATTTACCCCCCCAACCCTTCGTCGGAACAACATGAAAATATAATCTAGTTCCAGATCTCGTTAAAGTACATATGTGTACCAAATTTCAAGTCAATATCTTAAACGGTTCCAGAGTAAACGTGCGCACAAAAAAAAAGTTACAGACAGACCGACAGACAGACAGACATTTTTTTTTTCGGCTCAAACTTAAAATCTCGACGTTTCATGACATTTTAAGCCTATTTGAACAATAAAAATTTTTAAAAATTTTTTTTGTCGTTACTATACTTCCACTGAATGTGGAAGTAAAATATCAGTATGAATCAATCACTAAAAATAATTTTGGTATTTTCTTATAATTTTGTACGATCTAGTTTTTGTCAATTTCCCAAAATTAAAAAAAAACCTCGCAGGCTACATTTTTCAATGCGCCGACTGCATAGAGGTTCACGACATGTTTTTTCTAAAATTTCTATAAGTATTGGATGTGTTTTGACTACACTGTTGCGTTAAATGCACTGTGAGCTACAATTTGAAAAAAAAATAGATTTTTATCTTATTTTTGTGGGAGAAAACGCAAGTTACATTTTAAAAATTAAATTTTTCAGAATTTCCGAAATAAGGGTAAATTCGCGGATTAAAGGTTGAAGGCAATCCCCGATTTTTATGCAACCTCCGGATTCGGATTCAGCAGACAATTTTATATCGGGTACGACACTTTTCAGCCATATATCTGACAGGTACCTAGGCTTCAAAAACGAAGCCTTAAATTGGAGCTGAGATTCCCGACTATATAGTTTTATTCTTACACCATAAGTTTTTTTTTTTTTGGGGGGGGGGGGGGAGTTTGGCATCAGAACAAATTCTTTGCTATAGAATAATCAGTAAGGAGAAAATGGCAGGAAGTATTATTTATTTCTTATATTCTCAAATTAGCTTGTTTAAAAAGAGTGATAGTCACACGGAAAATTTGAGGATTATTAGCACTCAATATGTGTGTTAAGTTAACTAGAAATCGAACATTTAAAACTTTCAATTCGTAATTTAGGTTTGCAATAGCATGCCGATGGATATCACAAGCAAAATATAAATGGTTTAAATTACCTACAGAAATGTGATTACACAATTACACATGCAGTGCGGCGACTCTACGACTCCCAATATATAAAGATGTGATGGAAAGGAACTGTAATTTAGCTTTATTCTAGTTATAGTAGTAGAAACATATCTTGGGACGTAATAATCATATAAGGAATTGATTTGTGTACAGAAGTATGGATAAGAGCATAGTGATTTTTTGAAGATCTAACATATTCTGCCCATACATTTTCCCAGTTTTCTTTTAGGTTTGCTTTAAACATATTGTTAAAATTGAAGTTTAGTATAAAGTTATTTATTTCAGCTTTTTTGATAGCCTCTTTTGCTTATTGATCTGCTCTTTCATTTCCATCGATCCCTGAATATACTTTGACCCAAATAAATGTAACGGCAACACTTCTTTTAACTAGCGTAACTAATTTATGTTTGATATTGAAAATTAAATAATCATTATATTGTATGGGATTCCTTGAGAAAGATAATAATGCAGCTAGTGAATCAGATATTATCATAGAGTTTCCCATATTATCTTCTATAATAATGCAGTCTAAAGCAGTCTACATCTACAGTCTAAAGTATAGTTCTGATGTGAAGATTGACCCTTGGTCAATAATTCTATTTGTAAAAGCTAGTTCCTGTTTCATTTTTTGATTCATCTGTGTATATTATGTATTTATTAATACAGGAACTCAATATGGAGTTCATAATAATACGATTCTCTATTAGATGATCACCATACTTCGAGAAAACGAGAGTGGATTTAAATGAAATAGTGTCATGTTCATTGTCGAATATTGAGTATTTAGGTGGGATATTTAAATTATCATTGTACTCATTTGTTTCCAAAAAAAGCATCTACAAGTGATAGATTATTTTTTAGAGACCAAAACCTCTTAGTAAGGCATTCAGATGTAAGCACACAAATTCTTCTAGTCAACACATTTGTATTAAGCCCCCTTATTTTAATTAGAAACTTATTTGCTAAATATTGCCTTCTCAAACTTAAAGGCGTGCCTGTGCTTCAGCCAAAATTTCAGGACACGGGTAAGACTTCATGACACCAATACATGTCTTGACTGCTTTGAATTGTATTCGATACAAGATTAGCAAATTTATCTTCGATGCAGATCCATAATGTGTACATTCATAATCTAGTATAACGCGACTTTGTTGGTTATAGCACTTTCCCAAACAGGTGCGTTAACTTAGCTCCTGCTAGCTCAGTGCAGGTCGGTGGTTTTTTTTTTGTGAAGTTAGATTTTTAAGTTGTATTAGGCCTTAAGGATGCCAGCGTATTTTTAAATAAATACTTGTTACATAAAACAAACAAAAAATAAAATGAGAGATAATATGTTTTTGAATATAGTGGTGAGTATGAATAATAACACACAGTAGATAAAATTAGAACAATATATCACAAACACAATTTTTAGAAAAATTTACAATTTCTTTACAACAAGATAAACCTTTAACATTAAAAAATAATTAAATATAGGCAAAGATATTAAATAAAATATTAAAATCACGATTTAATTTGTTAAGTTAAGAAAGTAAAAAAATGAATAGTAACTAGTGACTAAAAATTTGACAAAACTACTGGTTTTTTTACAAACATCTTCTGGCCAAAAATGTTGGCCAAAGGGTTGGAAGCTGCCGATAGCTCGGTAGGGGACTTATGGCTGAGCCAGGATCCATAAACAAATCTTATAGCGCGGAGTAAAAGATCTGTCCTCTCTCAACGTGGATGCTGTCCAAACCACCAACTTCATCACAAAAGATCAGGTGATAGATGTTGACTTGTACTATGGTGACTCCTCTTCTCTTGGTCCAAGGGTTTAACATATAACAGGGGAAAAAATGTTTAAAAACCAGTAAGAGTAAGATAAAAAAATGAGATTACGGTAGAAAATTCGATAATAAGTACTATGTACTCAGATACAAAACTACGTTAAAACTAATCAATTAACTACAATCTTTTTACCACTCTATACTAAGTAGAAATTGTAAGTTAAAGAAGAACAAAAATTAAGATAGCAAGATATTACGCTAAAGAAAAATTTTTAAAATTATTTATGATCAAAATTACGATTAAAAAGTACTCTGCAAAAGTTATCAGATAATATTACGTCAAAAATAAATGATATTTCAAGTACGATAAAATTTTTGACTACAAAAAAAATTAGATATATTTGAAAATATTGATTTTCGTGGCAAAGAAAATTTAAATACAAAAAAATTAGATATACTGAAAATATTAATTTCTGCGGTAAAGAAAATTTAAACATGAAATCTACAGGAAAATAGGTAAAGAAGATATTATTCAAATATCAAGAACAAAATAAGTCTACTAAATATTAAGGATTATGTAATTAACATAATTTTACAAGAAAAACCGGAAAATTAATTATAACTTTTATAAGGCAAAAGTTAAATTAATGTAAGATAAGCAAAAAAAAATCTAGTTCAAAATAATGCCCAAAAAGATAATAATTTATTTAAAATTGAGGTAAGGCAAAATTGACTAAAAAAAAAAATACTGGTGGTTTGTTAAAAAACATTCGATATTTTCTCAGATTTGACTCAAAAGAATCAGACAAATTATAACATGTGAAGTGATGGTGACTTGTGCATTTTTGTGACATTTAAATCACTAGATAAATATATTTTAAAACTTTGTGTGGACAGATAGACAATAATATTTGATAAAAAGTAAAGATATTTAAAAGAAATATTTTTATTTATCAGCTATTAACCGGAATAAGATAAAAAAAACTGACACTTCATTAATGATTAATTTAGGTAAGACAAAAATAGCGATATAATTAATCCATTAATGAGGCTACACAAAAGACAAGAAGAAAGGAAATGGTTTGTTAGTTCAGAAACCCCAAATTCTAGGACCCTCTGGACGTACGTTCGGTGAGTGCTTTAAATTTCTACAGATTTAATCAAAAGGTAATAAAATAAAAGATAGAAAAACACTTACTTTACGTTTTCTAGAGGTGTCCCAGCAGCAGAAAATCTGGACAGATTCGGCTTTGAGTCTGGTTCCAGCCTAGGTACCATTTAACTCCAAAACGTCCACCCTGAATTCCTGAACCAACATCATGTGCCTATGCACAATATATTCTCTACTGTATCCACACCAGTATGTGGTTCACCTAGAAAACGCATCAAATAGCAGAAAAATATCTAGGAGCCACAAAAGAGAATATAATGACCACCACGGGTCAATCTATGTTTGTTTAACCCTTACGTTACACAATCAGAGATAAAAGATAAGTTGCCAAGTGGGCCGATAATAATTATTTAATCATTGTATATAATCAAGGTACATAAAGATAATACCAAATGGGCCGATAATAATAATTAATTAACCCTCATGTCAAATAACACAGGTTTACAAAAAAAAATTGTCTGGATCTGGGGTCAGACCATACGTTACTTATGTATTTTTCGACGCTGAATTCGAATCTATTTTTAGTTTTACTCTATCACGTTAGGATTTTGAGATATCCTACCCTAAAAGTGTAAAAAACACGGTTTTTTGACATATTTGAGGTTATGTAGCTTCGAGAATATTTTTCTCAAGAAACCATGTGTGGGATCTCAAAGTACAAGTTTTACCTTTAAAATGCCGTTGACTTTGCTCAAATATCTTTTTTTTTTTCGCCGAGATATTGCAATTTAAATAATGACCATAAGGTTTCCGTCCTAATTAAATATATTGGGAAATATATGATATGAACAGACAATTTTAAAAATTCGATATCTCAGCGAAAAAAAAAAGATATTTGAACAAACTCAACGGCATTTTAAAGAGGAAGATTTGTACTTTAAGATCACATGCATGGTTTTTCGAGAAAAAAAAATGGCAAAGCTACATAACCTCAAATATGTCAAAAAACCGTGTTTTTTGCACTTTTAGGTTAGGATATTTCAAAATCCTGACGTGATAAAGCAAAACTAAATCAGTAAATCAGTCAATCAATCAATGTCATCAATCAACGGATTTTATGAAATTTCATGTACTTGCGTTTAAAAGGGTGCTCTTTCAAATTTCGGGTTCAGATTTAGGCTATCACCTATTGAAAATTCAAAATGACGCCTTTTAACCCAAAAAATATAAACATTTTTAAATCGCTGTCATTTTTTGTCGTTTGTTAGTTGGTGTGTTTTGAATTTTTAGGTTTGGGGTTTATGGATTTAGGAATCGGGATTTGTATGTTTTATTTTGTTTGTTTGTTTTCTTTTGCTTTATCACGTCAAGATTTTGAGATATCGTAACCTAAAAGTGCAAAAAACACGGTTTTTGACATATTTAAGGTTATGTAGCTTCGAGAAATTTTTTCTTAAAAAATCATGTGTGGGATCTTAAACTACAAATCTTCCCCTTTAAAATGCAGTTGAGTTTGCTCAAATATCTTTTTTTTTTTCGCCGAGATATTGCAATTTAAATAATGACCATAAGGTTTCCGTACCAATCACGGTGTATTAAATAGGTGGTCCGACGTACGGCACTTTCCTATTATAATAATGACTTCATAAGTGCATGGTTTCTATTTACTTTAGTAGATGGCGCGAGCAATGAGGTCCTACAATTACCTGGGCATGTGCATCGTATAACTAACATAACCTCAAATTTTAAGGTTTTTTCGTTTATTCTTATTTTTAATGTTTGTGTAGGCATTTTTAGTTTGGAACCATACTGGCTCCAAGCAAATATTTAAAAATTCACGCAAATAATTTTTCAATATTGTTGATTAATAAAAATAGACTGCTAATTATAGGTTAGATTCCTAACCTGCAAAAAGTGTCTTATTTTATTGTGACAAACTATTTAAAATTTCATACACATTATGTTGAACTTGATTTTGGTTGAAAGTACAGGAACCAGGCAGAAATTTTAATAATAGCTACGTAATACTTGTAAATCTTAAGAAATATATATTTTTGAGGTTAGCTGTGGCGATACGTGCAATGCTGCATGTAGCATATATTCTTTCAATGTTTTAATTTAGCTACTTAATGTCAGCTGTCACTGGTCTCTTGTTTCACTAAACAAAAAACAAAAGGCCGGGAATGTACGCAACACTGTATGCACGTATGCACGTATGCACAGAACCTGTAAAATTATCTATCTATGCGTAAGTAATGAGAGAACCGGTCCTGCCATCTATTACATTATGTACAAAGTAAGCACTTATGAAGCCACTGTGAGGGTTGTCGTCGCATCACCTATTTAATACACTCTGGTACTAATTAAATGTATTGGGAAAGATATGATATGAACAGACAATTTTCAAAATTTAATATCTCGGCGAAAAAAAAAGATATTTGAGCAAACTCAACGGCATTTTAAAGAGGAAGATTTATACTTTAAGACCTCATATATACAATTCTCGAAGCTACATAACCTCAAATATGTCAGAAAACCGTGTTTTTTGCACTTTTAGGTTAGGATATCTCAAAATCCTGACGTGATAGAGCAAAACTAAAAATGGATTCGAATTCAGCGTCGAAAAATACATAAGAAACGTAGGGTCTGACCTCAGATTCAGACAACTTTTTTTTTGTAAACCTGTGTAATTATTGATACGAAAACAGGTATTTAACCTCTTAAACAAAATACACAGTTTAATAAACTATTCTGAAAAATATATCCACCCGCAAGCTTAAAACATACATACAATTAAATTACCTACATAAAATAATTGAAAACTAAAAGGATTAAATAGATAAAAAGAGAAATAAATGCACAAGAAAATACCTTCCCATGTTATCAAACCAGCCAGGATCTGAAACCAACCGCTCCGTACAAGCGCTGATCTACATGATTCTTAATACCCATTTCTGAACAACAGTTAATTTTTTCAAATAGCAGTTGCATACTCCACCCCAGCCTATTATACCATATGTGAGTTGGAATTGTATTAAGGCAAAATACAATATTTTTAGTTGCTTTATGGTTAGATAAGGTTTGAAATATTTAATTTTTGGAAACAGTCCTCTAATTTTTGTTACCACATTATTAATTTGTAGGTCCCGACGTAGATGTCTATCAAATACTATCCCAGATATTTAATAGATGTTGATTCGGGGATTAACAGATTACCGTCTATTTTTAGTGGACCAAATAAAGGTAAGTTATTGCTATATGAGGTGAAAGGCATATAAAATGTTTTATCAAAGTTGACCGTTAATAGATTATAATCAAACCATTTTTTAAAGAAAGTGAAGCCCTATTCGGCAGATTTTTTAAAATTTTCCCACGTACTTTCTTTAAAAAACACGGCTATATCGTCGGCAAAGCTCAGAATTTTACAATTATGGTTATTTGTCTTTAAAAGCGAATTAATATATAAAGTAAACAAGATAGGACCTAGCACTCTACTTTGCGGTACTCCGTACTGTATTGTCTTCGGCTTATTAACAGCACCATCAATTTTCACGTATTGACTTCGCCACGATAAATAGTTTTTTAGTAAGCTCAAGACAATGCCGTTCTTTTCTAATTTATATAATAAACGCTTCTGACACACAGTGTCTTTGCAAGGTCAACGAATATGCAAAGGGATGGAGTTGTTTCGTCAAGTCATGTTATCAAAGCAAGGAGACTTTTTTCTTTTTAATGATTTTATTATTTCTTTCACTTCATCAATTCATATGTATGTTGACGATGTACAGCTCTATTTTTCGTTTGACGCAGAAACAAGTATTAATTATGACCTAAATGAAATAAAAAACTGGACAGTACAAAACTCACTTGTTTTAAATCCAAAGTAAAAATATTGTTTTCGGTGCTTCAAATAAATTAAAAGTTCTTTCAAGCTTTCAACTGTCAGTGGACAACGTAATCATTGAACAGGCTGATAAGGTTAAAAACTTAGAGTTGACATTTGATAAGGACTTAAAACTTCATTCCTCATATTTTGGAAGTATCCAGAAAATGCTTCTGCTCTTTTAAACAGACTTCAGGTCTCAGAAATACCCTAGGTAGAGATACTAAACTGCTGCTATGTGGATCGTTAGTTTTATCGCACGTCAATTATTGTGATTATCTTTATGGACCTTTAATCCTATTAGAAGCATATGAACTACAAAAAATCTAGAACAACTTCAACTTATTTGTTACTAATAGTTCGTTTTATGATATTACTCCTTATATTAAAGAATTAAGTGATCACATCGAAAGAACCCCATTTAGTGCAGCGAAAAAGAGGTAAAATTGTGTCGTTTTTTTTATCAGCTTAGAACAAGATCAGACACAGTGGGTATTATCGACAACATCATTTTACACATAAAAACAGATTTAAAAAAAAGTGTAGTTAATTTTTTTTTAAATCAAGTTTTTTTGTACATCTATTGCCATATCTCAAAAATGAATTGAGCTATCGATGTGAACTTTTTTTTGTTATAAAACACACATTTAAGCGCTTCTTTCTATGCATAGGATTACTAATAAAAAAAAATGTGAACATGCCAAAAACGTAGATGACCCTGAAAGTTTAGAGAATACGCCATCAAATTTTCACTAAGCGAGGAACTTTTTTGTTTTTGAAAATTTTGTGTAACATGCTATGAAGAGTCAATAGACTAAAAAAGTTTTTGGAAAAACAATATTTTCATTATTAGCAATAGTTTGCTAGTTACGAATTTTTTAGTATGGAGGAATTGTCGAAGCGTACGCGCGCGGCACTTAAGAACAATAATGATTATGTATTGTGTGTAACGGAACTTTTCATTATTATTTTTTTTATGTTTAGGACTGTTTTATCACGTTTTAGGATCTGAAAGGATAACTTATTTTTTCCAAAGGCGCATTAAGGACTAAGGTTGAAGGCAAAAAGGAATTAAAAATTTTAAATAGAGTATCTGGGATAAAAATGCATTGCATTGGGATCTCGGAAACGGTAAAAAATAATATTATAGTAAATGGAAAAAAAAGTTGCGCAACTAGGGGGCTAATAAAATTCCATAAACAGAAGTTTAAGAAAAGTAATAATTTTGGAGTCTTTTGATAAAAAGTAAACTATCGAGTTTTCCTTTTTTTGCGTTATTATTGGAGCTAAATAGAAAAGACAGTTTCTTAAAGCACTTTTTTTTGAACGTGGCAATCTTAATATTTGTATCCGACATTTCCTGTGTCAGAGTCCCTATCCGAAACTCCCATGCATTGCATTTTTACCCTAGATCCACACAATAATTGAGTAAACGTGTTATTTTCGAATAAATTAGGTAACAAAAAAGAAAGAAATATTCTAAATTAAGTCTCATGTTCCGCAGCCCCAATTATAGAAACCCTGTTTCCATGGCTTGTGCACAGGTTTATCGTTCTCCTCTATTACTACGCCACATAAAATCCACTCCATTTTACAATGAAACTTAGATTGCTTTTTTATCTTAAATATTTTTTTAGCAGATAATCCACGCACAATTCGCAGAATGGCCATACGTTCTACAATATAATGCAAGTGGTAATAAGGGAAAGAATATCGTTACACATTTTACTTCCACATCCAGTGTAAGTATAGTATCGACAAAAATATTTTTGAAAATTTTTATTGTCCAAATAGGTTTAAAATGTCATGAAACGTCGAGATTTTAAGTTTGAGCAAAAAAAATTCTGTCTGTCGGTCAGTCTGTAACTTTTTTGTGCGCACGATTACTCCGGAACCGTTTAAGATATTGACTTGACAAGATCTGGAACTAGATTATTCCGTTAAAGGATTGGGGGGTAAATGGGGATAAATAGGCAAATCAAGCAAATAAGGGTCCATAAAATTGGTATTTAGTATATATAAGAGAAGCTAAGGTCTCAAAATTTTTTTGGCATTAACCACCTCCATTACCAACTCCCACCCCATTATTCAAGGGGGCGAAAAAAATAAAATTGTCATTTAGAGTGAGTACAAGAACCAAAGGCCTCAAATTTTTTTTTACTTTATCTACCACTACTACCACCCCCCTTCCACCACATTCAGCCCCACTACCGATGTGCCATATCATTTTATAGGTTTTTGATGTAGACAATTTCAAATATTTTATTATTAAAGTTCCATAAACAATTATTTCCACATTCAAATTTTTTTCGTTGTGAGAGACTTGGATAGAAGATCTGGATGTGGAAGTAGTGATTCCTTGGGCAGCGGTTTTATAATTTGACCTTCGACGAAAACGAATAACGTTGATCGTACACCGCCCTGAGACTAGTTAGTTTTAGTGGACGCGGGCGTATTACTACTCAATTTCTGCAATTCGCGCGTTCCAAAAAAATCACTGTACCTAAACTATCAAAGACACAATAAGAATTATGCTATCAAATACTTTTTTGGTCTTTTGACTTTATTTTCTTCGCAGCATGTTATACAAAATTTCCAAAAACAAAAAAGTTTGTAGCTTAGTGAAAATTTGACTGCGTATTTTCTAAACTTTCAAGGTTATCTAAGTTTTTGAAATGCCTAAAAATGTTTTAATTAATTAACAATACTATACACAGATAGAAACGCTTAAGTGTGTGTTTTATAACAAAAAAAAGTTCATGTGGATATCTCCATTCGTTTTTGAGATATGGCATTAGATGTTCAAAAAAACATGATTAAAAAAAAACAAAATTTCACACCTTTTTAAAAATAACAATGTCCGTGACCACTAAAAAATGTCGTATTTCATGATTTCTAATGAACATCGACCTACTTAACGAAATGGTACATGTCTCAGTTTGTTCTAAGATTAAAAAAAAAACTCGAGAAGGAAGCGACTTTTCCCCTGTTTTTTACTCCACTAATTATCTGTCTGATAAACTTCTCATGAGAAATGCTATTCACAACCGAAATTTGAGACATGCGAACGACCACATACAATGCGACCTAAATATGAAATCTTTTACATATTTATCAATGTACGTTTACAATAATCTGCCCCTGCAGCTCCACAAAAAAAAAACAGCTGTGTATACTGTACTGCTAAAATTTTGTGCCCAATAGGAATATTTTTAACAATGGAGCTCTATTTACTTATTCATTTATTTATTTAATCATCATCATCTTCGCCATCATTTATATATTTGTTTTGATCATCATCTGGGTCAAGGCCGAAAACTTCGTATAATATACGTTAACTTTTGTTTTGCCACGAAAACCGTTGATAATCGGATCCGAAGAAGCTAGTAGCATATGTATTGTTTGTATTGATTTGACTTAAACTTCCTACCTTAGTTTTGTTCCTCCAAATATTAAATAACTCCTTTCGGAGATTTTCATCCTCCAATGCTAAAATATTAATTAAGAAATAAGTTGGTTAAGGTAGGCTATAATTTATACATAAACAGAATCCATAATGACTACTCTCAATAGTGGTTATATGTTTATAGCAGCCTTTCACGACCTTTGCTTTTTCTCGCCTTCAGTGTTGTAAAAAAACTAAAATAGTATCTATTATTTGCATGCAAAATATACCTTTATTTGCGTAAGTTCTACAACTAATATTCTGAGAAAATCTGTATATATAATTTTAATAAAACATCCCATTTATGTGATATTAATCATTGTAGCTTAAGTTTTGTAAGAATGTCAGAGGATTTATGTAAACATTACTATGTAAACATTTTGTCGTACGTTGTTACAATATGATTTGCATTTTCAGTTATTTCCTATATAAATATATCTCAATTTGTATGCTATTTTAGATAAGTAAATATATATTTTTTAACTTGGTGGAAAATAGATACATTTACAAACTGTTTTCAGTGTCAGCATCCTAAATAAAATAACTTTAAATTTAGTGTCCCACATTGCTACATTGTTCTTTCAGATCTTAGGTAAGGGGTGATTGGGAGTAAGAGAGTGAGAGATAACATTGAAAATCTACGTCCCCAATTATTGCAGCGAAACGTTTTTTTTTCGTCTCATTACACCAGGCCAACCTTTTTTTTAAACTCCAGAAATTACTCCTAGTAGTGAACTGTTTCAATAAAGAATTTAAACAAAACATCGGAATAGTAGATTTTCAAAAAGCCGCGTGAATTCACTGGGCGCTGGCAACCTGAAGCCGTAATTTCGAGCTCACTTTTCATCAAACTGGAGAGCTGTAGAAAGGCGACTTTATGCTTATTTTTAGAAAATTTAATGGGCTTTAAATTAACGAGATTTTTTTTTTTTGAAAAAACAACCAAGATATTCTTGATCATTTTCTATAATTTCCACCAAAGTATCTCGGCGTCCTATTATTGGACACTGAATTATAGTCTGCGGCCCAGACTAACGAAGAAAATCAATTGTTTACTTAATACGTTAGTGCATAATTCCAAAAGATGCAAAAAGAACGAAAGTGATTCATTGAGTAGACGTTCATAAATTGTCCGTGTAGAAGCTGATTTATTTAATTATGTTAATAAATACAAATGTCAGCTTAATTAATTATTGTAGTATATTTATTACTTACACCTTCTGACCTATTACAAAGATCCTAGCATAATGTGCTTCCCGGCAAAATTAGCTGATATTGAGTATTTTTATCATAGGTTTTTATGCGTATTGAAAGAACGACTATTTAATTCCATATACTTTTGAATATTCGTTTCACTGTCACATTCTGGTGGCTAACATTTCCTATTAATACAAGGCGATTCATCTGGATCGGGCCTTTATTTCGGCCCGATCCAGTTGAGGTGTACCACCAAGAAATGTTAAAAGCAAAAAGAAAAAAAAACATTCCAAAATGGACAATTTTCAGATTTATTAAAACAAACTATTTTTACTCCTATATTTAAAGGTGGTAACAAACTTGTTATAAACAACTATAAAACAATATCAGTAGATAGTAATATAGCCAAAATATATGAAAAATTCTTGGTCTCTCTACTACAGAAAAATTTATTGTTTAATAAAATAATGTCACTAAGGCAATTTGGTTTTAGACAAAACTGTTCCACGGTTTCTTAATATAAACGAGAAAAATAATGCCATATTTTTATATCTAGCTAAACCCTTCGATAGTATATCACTTCAACTATTGTTGGAAAAAATGTAAAATTATGGAGTTAGATTAACATGTTAAAAAGTTATTTATCATATCGAAAGGCACTAGAAAACATTAATAAAACACTAGGCGGTTCAGAAAAAATAAAGTACGGTGTTCCACAAGGCACAGTTTTGGATCCGCAATTATTCCTCTTTTACATGAAGGATATGCTAGAGTTAGATATCAGCGTGGACATTATCACTTATGCCGATGACAGTGCTCTAACATTTCATGGTACAGCTTGGTTTGAGTTTATAAAAAAAAAGTGAAAGGGGACTATATAAATGTTGGTAGGACAACAATTGATTTAGTCTTAATCACTTGTTTATATTTAGCAATTGTTCTAGACTACAATCGAAAATTGATAATTTAAGATTTCACGCAAAATGTGACTTAATAAACTGTACATACTAAAATGTAATTAAGAATACCACAAGCACTAAGTACCAGTCTCATAATATATGTGACAATTAAATGGAATTATCATACCGAATATCTTAATATGAAGCTAAGTTAACTTGTCTACTTCTTTTATGAACTCCGCAACATTCTTCCAATTAATATTAAAATTACCCAAAAATGAGGAATGCTTCGAAAAAATTGAATATATTTTACAGAACAGCTTCTTTAAACAGTGTGGTTCTCGATATAAATGGATTATATATCTAGGGTACCGAAACTTATATACAAAAATGGGTAGCTGAAAGTACCTAACTTGATGTATTGAATCTAGCTGTCCTTATTTAAGTAGAAATTTAAATCCAAATGAACTGAAAAATAATACTAGGTTTACTCAAGAAGTAGAGAAAGAAAGAAATGAACTAGAAAAGATGTATTAGTTAACATAAAATATAAAATGTGACAGAAGTAGAGAAATTTATCAAAATAAAAGAAAAGAATATAAAGAAATATTAGGAAATCAGTTAGCTTATTTTACAAAAAAAAATTAAAAAATCCGAAAATAAAGCGAAGGAAACTTGGAAAATAGTAAACAACACATTAGAAAGATGTAAAGAAAACACAAATATAATAACTAATATCATTCATGAAAATAAACTAGTTACTACACCTGAAGAAATTACAAATACCTACTTTTTTCTACGATTGTGCTGAAAGTCAAATTTTCTAACTTGTGTGTTTACCTTAAAGAATTTTATATTACTTACTGGTAATAACAATTAAATTCTATAAATGTACATTAATTACACATGAATTGCAATTACAAAGTCAAATTTTCTAACTTCAGAATGACTGCGGAAAATGTCACTTTAAATAAAATCTGACAGGCAGCAAATTTAAAATTTGGAAAGACTTTAAAAAAGGAAAATAACTTCACAACCGTAGAAAAAATAGTATGTAACACACATGTGGCAAGCTTCATTGCAAAACTCGTATGATAGGAACACGAGCGCAGCGTCGTTTTGCAATGAAGCCCTTGCCACACTTGTATTACAATCTACTATTGCAGAATATTTTAGCAATGTAGCAAAATCAAGCGTACAACAACATTTTGGAGAAAATCTTTCTTTACCAAGTACAACAACAAACATACAAAGTAATGCTTCACTCCTCGTTACTCATATATACGCTTCCGATATAAAAAGGGAAATTAATAAAACGAAAAACCGAGGAAGATAAAATTAGTGTCAAACTATTAAAATCAATTAGTGATATAATTTGTGAACCTTTAGCTTACCTAATAAATAATTCATTAAGTTCTGGAGTGATTTACAGATATCAAATTAGCATGTATTATACCGTTATTTAAAAAAGATCTTCATAAAATAAACTATCGACAAATTTCACTACTTAGTACCTTATCAAAGCTTTTAGAAGGACTAGTATAATCGTAAATTATTTAAATAAATTGAATATTATAACACCTTGCCAACATGGTTTCAGACAAGATATGTCAACAGAAACAGCTTCATATCACCTGTTAAATTTCATATACAAAGAACTTGATGAAGGTAAATATGTTATGCTTTTAATGTTCGATCTGTCCCGAGCCATCGACACTGTGGATATGAAATTTTTAACTAATAAGTTATATTCTATAGGGATAAGAGGGAACATATTAGTGTGGATAAGGTCATATATGGAAAATAGAAAAATGATAGTAAAAAGTAACTAGTGGAAACATTATCCTCTTCGCTAGTTTTTTATATAATTGTTACACATTCTATAGCATACTCTTCGCGCTTTTCTGTAAACAATGTTAGTTTTTTGATATTCTAAACTTTGTGATACCAACTTTGTGGTGAAAAAACATATATAAAAAAAATAAAAAAAAAACAACCACCCTGTGAGGGGTTTGAACACACGACCTTTGGATTGCAAAGCAAAGCAAAACAGATATATTTTTGAATTAAGCATGTACATTATGTACAAGTATGAGTCTCTCCGGAACCTGGCTCAGAGCCAACCAAACAATGACGACGCGTGGCGCCGTGGTGAATGTAGGGCTGGGTAGGAGCAGGTCCGGTTTGGCTGGAACAGTAATTCGAATGAAGGGTAGTGCTCCTGTTTAGAAATAAAACTTAAAACTAAGAATAACTTTTTACATAATACACAAAGATATTTATAACTAATTAATACGTATCACTGAAACTTGCGAAAGTTAGAGTTTAAAGAAGTTGGGATTTTTACAATTCATTGGTCTGAATGGAATTTAGACACAAAAGGTTAAAAAGAACAAAAATAACATACAGTATAGGAAAGTGTTTATTTTGGGTATCGCAATAAGAACAAGCGAGACCAGCAACTCTTGAAGGGGTGTGTCATTGCTTGCTTTTGCTAGGGTACTGGTAGACGTCTTTATTGTGGGCGGTCGGTTAATACCGCAATGCCAAACGAAGGACTTTCCGATACTGTATACAGAAAGAATAGAGACGATTGGGGAATATGAAGTTCAAAAGTATGGAAATAAGAGGTTATCGTATAGAAAAGTATGGCTAGGGGAGAAGTTGCCGGAAAATAGGCAACGCCTGGTATGGTAGGGGGTGTCTTATATCGTAAAGTATTGTATTATGCTGTTTGATTCGGGATATATTGCGGGTTAGCAGACTATCGCCCAGTTTGAATTCGTAGAATTTTTGAGAAATTTCTCGGACGTAGTCCGCTAGTGGGGTTATGTAGTGACATAGTGCGTATAAATCTCTGAGGGGGGGGGGGGGGGTGTATCTGTCCGAACCAGAAATGAGGCGCATAAATTTGTGTTCGAGAACTCGAAGTTTTCGCATTGTCGTGACCGAGATGCTGCACCATACCGGCGCCGCGTATGTGATTGCCGACCTGACCACCATGGTGTACAACAGTTTTTTATTTTGTCTGTTTATTCCACTACCTCTGGCCAGGAGCGGGTACAGACTCCTGGACATAGAGTAAACCTTCCGTATGGTTTTGTTGGTGTGGGTGTTAAACGTCAGTCTTTTGTCCAAGTTAACTTCCAGATACTTCACGCATCCTTTGATTGCAAGGTAAAACTTTTTCCATTGGACCATCACACATTACTACAAAATTGAATGTCAGTAATATATATCATTCGAGAAATATATTTTAACGGATTAGATATATTATTATGAAACAATTATGAAACATATATACTACTTAAATCATTCTGGATTTTCAAGGAGTTACTTCGGTGACTTGAGAAACGGTTAAGAAAACATTTTAAGAAACAAAAAAATCATTTTTAAGAAACATGGGGGCGAGCGTAGAGGCAACTTCAATGTGAATGTCAGTCGATATTCCGTTGAAGCAACGTCGAGCGCGGTTAGTACTTGGATGGGTGACCCATCTTGGGAAATACAGCGTTCTTGTGTCACCTTCTAGCGGCTTGTATATCAATGTATACGCGGAAGTTACGTAATTTAAGACGAGGATTACGTAGTGGATATACCATCCTTCGGAGGGGATGTAAAGTAGGCGGTCCGTCCCTTGACTATTAAATGTTAGGCAAGTAAAAGATCCCTACTCTTAATAAATAGATAAAAAAAAATAATAAATTCGACCCAAATCGGACCAGTTTAGTAGCCTTGTTGGATTGACGCGAAAAACGAAATTATTTTACCAGATGCGCAGCCTCCCACGCCCGGGATTGAAGTAGCTGACACCCGATTCTTCGATAAGCAATGAAAAAACAATCTGTACTGAAAAAATGAGCTATGTTGAAATTATATAATTAAAATTGACGCTGCCTCCCAGACTAAAATATAAATAAGCTAAAATCGTAGGTACTCTTCGCCAATTTACTGAGCTTTCTATATAATTGTTATACATTCTATAGGATACTCTTCGCACTTTTTTTGTAAATAATGTTAGTTTTTGAACATCCTAAATTTTGTGATACGAACTTTGTTGTGAAAAAAATATATGAAAAAAAATTGAAAAAAAGCATCCAACCTGACTAGGATTCGAACACGGGATCTGTGGATTACAAAGCAAAAATCAAATCAAAGTCAAATCAAAGATATTTATTAAAGTTTAGAGACATGAATGCGCCTCAGCTGGGTCCAGTCTAGAGCCGATCACCCCACCGCGGCGTGTAACGTCGCGGTAAGTAGGTGATCGGGTGGAGGGGTTTAGCTTCGGCTGTAACAACAGATGCAATTGGGGCGTTAGGGCTAACATATATAAAAAACTTAAACCTAACAATTTCGTTGAACAATAATCCGGGAAGATATTAAAATACTTAGAAATAGCTAGAAATACGAAGAAACAATTGCATTTTTAACACACGCGCACTGTCGCACGCGCGCACTAAATTTACGAAGAAAATCTTGTTGTCCATACGGGAAAAACTTAGTGAAAAAACCCGTTCGAGAGTCACGGATTTATCCAGTGGTCTACCTGCCTCTGGAAGGATGGGGTGAGGGGAGATTATGATTTTAAAAGTTGGGATTTACTAGCAGTTATTGGTCTAAAGGGAATTTGGAAGAAGAACAAAAAGGGACAAAAGAACAAAAATTGACAAAAATAATAAAAATGCAACTAATGGGGGAATAGAGGGGATACAAGTAAAAGGTGGTGAAAATAAAAGATGGTGAAAGTAAATTGTGGTATAGGAAAGATGTGGCTAGGGAGGTTGCCGAAAGATAAGCAACGCCTGGTATGGTAATGGGTGTTTCAGGTTGAAATGTATGGCATTATGCTGTCTGATTCGTGTGATGTCTCGGGTTAGCGGACTTTCGCCCAGTTTGAATTGGTAGAATTTTTGGGAAGTTTCCCGGACGAAGTCCGCTAGTGGGGTTATGTCGTGGCAACGTGCATAGAGATCTCTGAGGGAGGTGTACCTACCGGAGTCTGAAATGAGGCGCATACTTGAACCACTACACCATCAGAGCTCACCATAAACATTGAATGTCTGTAATATATATCTTTCAAGAATCATATTTCAACGCATTAGACATATTATTATAAAATATATTCACATTGAAGTCGCCTCTACGCTCGCCCCGTGGGGTCGAAATGATCATAAAAAATTAGGAGAAGCATATCCGTTCGTGTTTCAGATGTGCCATGCACATTTTGTTCATAATTTTCCGTTCTAGTTCTGTCAAGATTTCAAAAATTTAAAAAAATTCCGAAATTGCGCCATTGCGGATAAATGAAGACTCGAAGGGGAAAACGTACCCGAATAAACATTTCTCTTTATATTTTGGACTTTCCATTGGTGTGTCTACCTTCTCTGTAGCGTCACCCGTTACGAAGCTACGCCGCTTTGAGTGTCACCGCGTGGCGGCCGTGCCCATCATGTGCCCGGTGGAACTGCCCTGGCTGCGCTAAGACCAGTTGCGAATTCCTGTTTATATATTATTGGTGTTTTATAAGATTTATTGAATGAAATTTAACTTGTCAGACTCAGAAATGACTTTATTCGGCTAGAACCAATGCATACACTTAGAGAACTGTCAAAATTAAAGAACTAAAGGTATAGTTCGTCTTGCACCTTCTTGATTGTTTAGACTAGACGTGATAGACGCAACAATGAACGCACTTAAATGACCGAGTGTCGCCGCTGCGACACTCAAAGTGGTGTAACTCCGTAACGGATGACGCTACAGAGAAGGTAGACATACCAATGGAAAGCTCAGACTATGAAGAGAAATATGCATTGGGGTACGTTTTCCCCTCTGGGTCTTCATTTACCCCCAATGGCGCCATTTCGGAATTTTTCTAATTTAAGAAAAAAAAATTAAATTTTTGAAATGTTGACAGAACTAGAACGGAAAATTATGAACAAAAATGTGCATGGAACATCTGAAATATGGATATGCTTCTCCTAATTTTTATGATCATTTCAGCCCAAATCCTACCAGTAACAACCTTCCTGTTGCACTTTATAGCCAGCTCTGCAATTTTTGCGACTTAGGCCCTTGTTACTCTGAAAAAACATGGAAGCCGACGGGGAGAATAGGGGACTTTTTGCTACGTGTTGTCCTGGACCAAAACTACAATCCTGTAAATTTTCAGCTTTACAATAATTAATTCCGGGTAAAGAACTAAAATTCCCGGGCTATAACCATCCCCTCCTGTAGTAGGGTTTTTGTTAACTTGTAGGACAGTTTATTTAAGTAAATAAATAAATAAGGAGTTGGTTCTTTCCACAAACCTAGAAAGCAACAGTAGATTTATTACTTCATCCATGTTTTTTTGAGACACTCTACATATAGATATAATTGTGTTTTATATGTGGTCAACGTACTTTAGATTAAAATTCTTATAGCTATTTCTGTAAATTCCAGATTTTTTGTTTACCTTAGTTTTAGCATACATACCATCTTCAAACTGCAAGTGCCACATTTGCCAAAAAATATTCATACACAAATATTTATTTTAATTAATTCATACAAAATAAATAACCTGAAGCGTATTTATGTTTTAAATGTCACGGAACAAATCGATTCAGCCCACAAGAATCCTCCACATAAAAATTGATAAGTTGTCGAATTATAATCCCTGTTTCAATTACGCCGTACAATTTATCATGCGAACAAAGTTTCCAGATGACAAGTACAAAACTTTGTTTTATCGTTAGACACATGTCTGCCACTGATATTCAACACTAACAAACGGTAAGGCATTCGATTAGAAGTTTTCCCCAGTTCGACAATAATTAATTGTGTCTTGTCACAGATATCTACGCACTGATTGGAATAAAAATGTTAGAAAATGAGATGTTATGTAACAATCAGTCATGCTTTATGAATTTGTCGTTTCGATCGACGTGAATGGGAAAATTAGAGTCGTTGATACAGAAATGAAACATTTCAATTAAAATGCTATACCTGAAAAATGTATTCAATTCCTATAATATACCAATCTATTCTTAACACACCACAGGTAATACAACCCCCTTTATTCCTGAAGGCCTCAATAGACACATTTCGAGACAACCAGTATCCATTCATACCAGGATTAATTTCCCTTTCCGAGAAAATTTTAGTGCTACGACTGGGAAACGAACCTGAGACTCCAGGGCGAGAGCCAAGTATGCTTGACTCACGGGCACCCACTCACACAATCGTAAATAATAACAAGCTAAAAACGTACTCTTCGCCAATTTACTGAGCTTTCTATATAATTGTTACACATTCTATAGAATACTCTTCGCAGTTTTCTTGTAAATAATGTTAGTTTTTGGACATCCTAAATTTTGTGATACCAACTTTGTTCTGAAAAAAAAAAAATGAAAAAAATTGAAAAAAACATCCAACCTGTCTGGGATTTGAACACACGATCTTTGGATTGCAAGGCAAAAAAACTTATACTTATTTAAAGTAAAGCATGTACAATTGTACAGTGCCTCGCCGGGTCTTGATCCGAAGCCAGTCAGATAACCACGGCGCGTAGCGCCGTGTTGATTGTAGGACTGGGTGGGGCAGGTCCAGTTTGGCTTAAAAACAATCTACAAAGACACCTAACAAATAATTAAAAGAAACATTGAACAACACTTGGCAAAACACTTAGAAATTTGGGCTATTGACACGGGAAAAAGCTGAACGGAAAAACCCATTCGAGACAACTGCCGCCCTGGTGGTCTCCCTACCGCCAGGAAAATGTGGTGGATAAAAGTTAAGATTTAAAATGTTTGCATTTTTAAAGAATTTATCGGTCTAAAAGGAATTTATAGACAAAAAAAGGACAAAAAGGACAAAAATAATAAAAACAGGAACAATGGCCACAAACAGAAATTAAAAAAGGAGAGGATTGGAAAGTTAAAGTTGAGGAAGGATGAAATGTAGGGTTTAAGTAAGTAATTGTACGGGAAAAAGTGGCTAAAGAGGTTGCCGGAAAATAGGCAACGCTTGGTATGAAAAAACTTTAGCTACTCACACATTGCTACAAAAATTGAATATCTGTACTATATCTGTATATAATAGCATGTTTGTTTAGTTTTTTAAACTATTAATTTATTATAGTTATTTTAGAATTGTTTAGGTACAAATTTCAGCTATATTAGGTAATTGCTTATAATTTCAGAACAAAATCATAATGAGATAAGTTATAGTTTTCAGTGTTTTAAAGAATTTTCCTCGGAATCTTCATAACAATAAAAGACGTTGGATATGTTTAATAAATAAATATTTTTTACTTTTTTTTATGTATATCTTTTGAGAATCATATTTCAACGCATTTAGATATATTATTATGAAATATATATTAGTAAAATGTACAAACAAAAAAATATATTATAGAGGTAACATTTCGCAAGATTTCTATTTAAGTACAAGTGACAAAAATTAAGAAACATTTTTTTTTAAATTAAATGATGATTAATAACTTCCTTATTTACTGATTGATTTTCTTCAAAAACAATAGGATTCTTCCTTTAGCTAGCCTAACTTACTTTCCAAATTTCAATACAATCGGACTTTTCTTTCTTAAGTTATCGTGCATACAACAAACGTGACGGATGGACAGACAGACGGACATTTTGAAAGTTGTTCAGAATTCTTTCAGTAACACAATAATATGAATTTTTTTCTCTACGAGCGATATTTACGGTTTTAGAAATGTACCGATCAAATGCAATATACTTACTCTTCGTTTTTGCGAAGAGTATAAAAAAGAGTATAAAAATGCAAATTTTTCCTCTACGAGCGATATTTACGGTTTTAGAAATGTACCGATCAAATGCAATATACTTACTCTTCGTTTTTGCGAACAATCAACTGGAGTTGAACGATCAACTGGAGTTGATGAAGTACCTATAACTTTAATAAAAGAATGTATTGACGAATTTGCACTGTGCTTTGCATTAATAATTAACAAGTCCATCGAACTCGGACAATTTCCAAAAAGATTAAAAACCGCGTTAATTATACCGGTACTCAAAAAAGGGGAAACGAACAACATACAAAATTATAGACCCATTTCTTTGCTTAGTGCATTCTCTAAAATAATTGAAAAAATTATGGCAAATCGCATTACAAATTTCATAGAGAAACAAAACTTAATGACAAGCAGTCAACACGGGTTTCGAAGTAAACACTCAACCGAAACTGCAACTAATGAACTTGTGCAATTCGTCAATGATAGCTTAGACTCAACTGAATATATCATGGGGATATTTTTCGATCTCTCCAGTGCATTCGATACGCTAGATATTTCATTTATTGGGGAAAAACTGGAAAAACTTGGTATACGTGGCAATATAAATAATTTGATAATATCGTATTTGAAAGACAGACGTATGCTTGTTAAAATAGGAACATCCCTGTCAGATGCCCATGATGTCTCTTTAGGAACCCCGCAGGGCAGTGTGTTGGGCCCTCTGATTTTTCTTCTTTATATTAATGAATTACCTGATTATATAACTTACGGGAAAATTTTCATGTATGCTGATGATACATCTATTGTTATATCAGCGAAAACTTTGGACGACTTATTTTATAGAGTAAATTTCGTATTACAAGAGTTTCACGTATGGTGCTACAAAAATAGATTGATTATAAATTACGAAAAAACTGTGTGCATGTATTTTAAAACTAAATTAAGACAGATATGTGATAATAATAATAAAATTTCTATTAACGGCCATCAATTAAAAATTAAATCAGAAACAAATTTTTTGGGAATCACTCTGGATGAGAATATCAACTGGTCAAAGCATATTGATAAACTATGTTCCAAACTGAAACAATCCTGCTTTGCTGTAAGTGTGTTAAAAAGTAGTCTAGACCAAGGCTCTTTGATTAATATTTATTATGCTCTATTTTACTCCAAAGTTTCATATAGTATCATTGTATGGGGCCAATGTTCAGATGTGCAAAGGGTTTTTGTTCTCCAAAAACGCATTATAAGAACCATTTTTTGCATGAAAAAAACGGAATCTTGTCGCGAGACATTTAAAAAGAATAAAATATTGACAGTGACATGTATTTATTTGTATAAATTACTTTGTTACATATATACCACAAGAAATAAATTAAGAATTAACTCCGACAATCATGCATACCTGACACGAAATCGCCAAAACATATATATAGAAAAGCACAACCTTACATTATATAAAAAGTCACCAATATGTGCTGGCAGTTATTTGTATAATAAATTGTCTGGGTGTATGAAAGAAGCTACTACAATATGTAAATTTAAAACAAGCCTAAAAAATTTTTTAAGTGTAAATAGTTTTTACTCGTTGGAGGAATTTCTTAACTTTTTGTGATACTTATTTGTGTATGTTAATTAGTGTAGTTTTAATCTGTATGTAATTTTAACTTCTGTTTTTTTACTACATTTTTATTTTATTCTTTTAAATTATATGACATATCTTATCTACAAATACTGTAGCCACAAAGACAAATAAAAATATTCTATTCTATTCTATTCTATAAAAAAGAGTATAAAAATGCAAATTTTTCCTCTACGAGCGATATTTACAGTTTTAGAAATGTACCGATCAAATGCAATATACTTACTCTTCGTTTTTGCGAAGAGTATAAAAATGCAAATTAGCTATATTTGTGTAACGAGGAACTATTTTTTCTTAAATAAACATATATTTTAATATAACACACGTATGAAATGCTAGGGTGTCTAACTTTATGTGAGTCAGTCTGGATTTTTCTCATATATAATATCAAGATTCGGTTATTTGATGAACAAGAAATCCCGATTAAAACCGACATAGTGTAATGGGAGATAAAGCACACTTAGCTATGTTCAAAACATCTCCAAGCATAGCCTTGAATGTTATTCGTTTTGGAGACAGAGAGTGTTTTATGATTTTCGACTAAAACACGGTCCACGATATTTTTGAAACGGTTGTATATTTTAACCTCCCCACAATAAAATTGTGGGAGGTTACTACAATTAGTCCAAAACGGAAAATTGAGATAACATCAAATCTTTACGTTTTGAGGTCCCAGGAACCCAAAAAAGTTGTTTTTGAAAAATGTCTGTGTGTGTGTGTGTATGTTTGTTAGCACGATAGCGGCGAAGCCACTAAACGAATTTGGATGAAACTTTGCATGAGGGTTTCTTTAGTGCTCCAGAAGATCTGAAAAGGTTTTGGTTGAGATCGGATTACGTTTGTTGCCGTTTTGGCATAACAAGTTGTTTATTCTATGATTACTTACAATTTGTAATTGAACCATTGAAAAGCAGTAAAAATTCCGATTTCAACGATATATCACACTTGTACTCTTTCGATTTGGTTTCCGTGAAAAAAATTAAAAAACCAAATAACACAAGTAAGATATATTTTATAGTCTAACCACAGAGTACAGTAACTACACAGAGGTGAAGGCTTTGGTGGTTCCTTTGAGTTTTGATAGCTCGTTTTCTGTGACCTTGCGTACCAGTTGCGTCTACACTGAGAGAAATATGTCGTTAATTTATTTCTTTTAATAGGTTAGATTTCTAACTTGCAAAATGCGTTTTATTTTATTGTGACAAACTAGTTAGAACTTTATAAACATTACATTGAACTAGATTTTGGTTGAAAGTATGGGAACCAGGCAGAAATTTTACGTAATACTTTTGACTTTTAAGAAATATATATTTTTGAGGTTAGCTATGACGTCACGTGCAGATCCCCATTTAAGGATACACTGAAAAAACAGTGTATTTCGAGTTGGATTGAAAAATATTACCATTTGAGTTGCTATAATCGGCGCCTATTTTCAATTGAGTTGTACACTAGGTTTTATTTATGAGAATTTTAATTCTCGGTTAATGTTTTAAGTATCCCAAAATGAGTGGAAATAAAATTCACAAATCCAAACTTAACACGGTAAACGTCGACAGTGTCAAGATAAAAGTGAGGTTGATTGTTAAACAATGGCGATGAGTATACAAATTTGGTTTTGGCGGGAAGACTTGCCTTCGCCTCTGTATAGTTACTGTACTCTGTGGTCTAACCTGACGTTCAATAGACTGGTGTGTTAAAGCGTGTAATTTTGAGTGTCAAGTGCATCGAGAGATTACAAGTTTCTTCGACGTTCATAAAGCCCACGGAAGGTGTGAGAGGCCTTCGTGAACCGCTCACAAGCCCAACAAGTATAAGCAATCTCACCGCAACGCTTTCGGTGTTTTTTCCAATAAAACTTTAAAAGTGACAGTGACACTTTTAAAAACTATTTCCGCTACTTCCGGCATCCCGCCGGAAATTCTTCCGGCAATATAACCTAAAAATAGTGTTACATAACTTAAAAATAACGTTGTGTCCGATGTACGTCTAGTACATCGGATGTATAAGTAATTGACGTACATCGGTTTGGTGCGCTTGCGTTCTCCCAACCATTAACTTTTGAGTCATAAAACGGCTGCAGAGGTAAAACGTCGTCCTAGAGATCGAAAGGTCCGCGGTTCAACCCCTACACGCTCCGACTTTTTTTTGTTAAAAATTTTTAATAATTGTTTTAAATTATTTTCATACCTAAATGTGCAAATTAGGTTAGGTTAGGTTAAGGTTTTGTTATGTTCCATTTTTTCATTACTGAAAAGCAACATAATGCAACATACATTAGTATTAAACGTCAGTCTGCACTTATTAAATTATTATTTTTATGTATTTTTTTTTTAAAGTATTTATTCCTTGTCCTAAAATGACAATAGTAAGAAATTAGATATAAATTTTGTACCTCTTCAAATGATTACTACGCTTGTATTATCGCCGGAGTGCAACTACATATGGGTTTTCAATTTGCACCAAACCGATGTACGTACATTCCCTATACATCCGATGTACGTCTAGTCACGGCGTAAAAATAATTTAAGACATTGGTACCAACCTAAAATATTTTTTCGAAAACTGTCAAAAACCAAATTCTCCCAGAAAAACATTGGAACCAAAAATTTGACAGCTTACTTCCCCGACCGATTTAGTGACAAATCGGTCGAGGCCAGAAGATAAAACAAAATATATCAACTCAAACTTAAACGATCCACCATGAACACTACTCCGACCACATCTGGCAGGGAAGCTGTCCACCAAGAGTTATATGATTTTTCAAAAAGATGGCCATCCCTACCACCCATTACCAAGGAACGGATTTTTTCGTTTAGTTGTGATTCCCGTATCAATAATCAAAATTATTAAGTGCTCTTGCCTACGACCTTAGTTTTTATAGTGTTGTGTTTATTTTTATATTAATTTTAGGTCCATGTGGACGCATTATAATTTTAACCTAATTTTAAGCCTGCCTTCAGGAGACAGGAGCTACTATTCCACATTTCTATTTTTCTCCAAGACAAACCGGACCTACCCAGTCCAGCCTCACATTCGCCTCGGCGGTGTTCACCGCGATTGTCTGGCTGGCTCCAGGCTAGGATCCAATGAGGCATATATTTGTATTAAAACACTGAATAAAGTATTAATCTTGTACAGACTATAAATTTAACACTCAAGTTCTTAGGTCCAAATCCCACCGAACGTAAGACTTTTTTTTCTGTTTTAATATGAAAAAAATATTTCAACTTAATAAATATATTAAATGAAATCGTTCATATTTTTTAGTGCTCTTTTCGGCTTCAAAGATTCACCGGGTGGGGAGGTTCTAGTCGCTTCCAGTAGCTGCCGATTTTTTTTTTATAAAATCTAGTGCAAATATACTTTTTTACTACAATCAAAAGCATATTTTACTTAGGAATAATAAGATACTAAAAGTTAGGAACAGTTTATTAGATTTTGCATGAGGCATTTATCAGCTTTTTAGGTTTAAAATTTTCATTCTGAATAACATAATGGCAGTTAACTATCTAACCGCCGAACATGTAAAATAGCAAATGCTTTGATGAGGATTAGGAGTAAATTGGGATATTAGGGGTAAATAGGTAAATCAAGCAAGTAAGAAAAATATTGATATTTAGTATATATAGTGGAGTTGCTAAGCATAACAATCGTTCACTTTGTGATACTAGAAAGGACCCCGCACTAATCTTATGGAAATTGGGTTTCGGTCAAATTTATTCATATTGCAGGATTTTGTAGACCTTGAGGTCCTGATTAAAAGTCTTCATAGGCACGTTGTTCCAAATGCCTTACTTTTGGAGTTACAGATGTTTGAATGTTAATAACACAGGTCTACAAAAAAGGAAAAAGTCTAGTCCTAAGGTTCTCATCTAACTTTTCTAAAGTATTCTTACCACCCCTTTCATCCCCTAAAAAGGGCAGACACAAGGTCTTGTCCCAAGGTTCTCATCTAACTTTCAACTTCTCAAGTTACTTCAGCTTGTCAGGAGCTGGTTTCTTGTAAATGTCGAGTTTTATGTAGTAAAAAATGTTCGTGAGCTCCTGCAGAGTTAAAATATACGGTACTGTGTTTATGTAAAAATTCCATCTAAACATTTAAAGGATTTATTTAAATTGCAAAAATTAGGTATAATTGAAAAAACCTACTACTTAAATTACAAAACCGTTTATAACCGTGTCATAAGGCATGCAAAGAAAATGTATTTTGATAATATCGTACTGAATTCTGAAAATAAAACAAAAACTATCTGGAATATTATTAATACATCTATTAAAGGAACAAATAAGCAAATAAAAAAGGACACATCCACCATGATCATGCATAATGTAGAAACAGACGATAACATTCTCATTGCCAATGAATTTAATTCATATTTTATAAACCTCCCTAAATCTAGTATAAAATCTAATCAACAGAATGTTAATAATCATAATATGCTAAGTATTGTTGATGAATCAATTGTCCTGCATGATGTTACTGAGTCTGAAATTATTAATGTAATAAATAATCTGAAAAATTCAACTGGACATGACAATTTTTCTATAAAAATTATTAAAAAATGTGCCAAATTTCTTGCAAAACCCTTATATAACGTTATAAATCATTGCTTTGTTGAAGGTTATTTTCCAGACTTGCTTAAAATATCGAAAGTAATATGTCTTTTTAAGAGAGGAGATTCCAAACAAATTTGTAATTACCGTCCCATTTCTCTGTTATCAGTTTTTTCTAAAATAATCGAAAAATTGCTTGCAAACAGAATAACATTATTTTTAGAATCTAATAATTTATTATCACCAAATCAGCATGGATTTAGAGTACACCGCTCTACAATATCTGCTGTACTAAGTTTTTTAAATCATATTTACAAAAATCTTGACGAGGGTAACAAAGTCATGGCCTTATTTGTTGATTTGTCGAAGGCATTTGATTGCGTAGACCATGATACTCTACTCAAAAAAGTGGAGTGTTATGGATTGCGTGGTCAGTGCAATAAGATATTACGATCCTATCTGACGAACAGAAAGCAATTTGTTGAATATTGTGGCAAGCGATCACAGGATATGAATGTTAATATTGGAGTTCCCCAAGGCAGTGTTTTGGGCCCACTCCTATTTTTCTTATATATTAATGATATAGAAGACTTTATTTCCACTTTTCACTATGCTTTTGCTGATGATATGACTCTTCTATCATGCAATCAATATGTATATATGTCTGCAATTCTGCAGGATAATTTGATTTCCCTCTTCAATTATTTTACTTTAAACAACCTGGCAATGAATCAGGAAAAAACGTTTTCAATGCAGTTTCATCCTGTTGGCGCCAATTATATATCTAGTCCACTAATTAAACATCAGTATAAAACAATTGAACAAGTAAAAGACTTTAAGCTTCTAGGTATTTATGTAGATATGTCACTAAACTGGAAATCTCATATAGATTATGTATGCAAGAAGTGTTCAAGTATTTGTTTTGCCTTAAAAAGATTATCACAAATTACAAGCAAAAATGTAGTGAAAATATTTTATTATTCAAATTTTGAGTCAACAATTAGGTACGGAGTGATTTGCTGGGGTAATGCTAGTACAGCTAGTCGTGTATTTGTGCTTCAGAAAAGAGCCTTACGTTCTATGTATGGATTGCAGTATCGTGAATCTTGTAAACAGACCATTATTTCTCAAAAAATTTTAACTTTACCGTGTTTGTATATCCGTTTTTGAACACATTCACGTTTCAGAATATATCACATGAATATAATACACGACATGGAGAAAATTTGCAGCACTCACTTCACAGATTAGAACTTTATAAATCTAATCCTTACTATGTCGGTACGGTTCTAAATAATAAATTAGATATAAGCATAAAATGTTGTACTTTAAAGAAATTTATATCCACTGTTAGAACATGTTGCTCACTAATGCCTTTTATAGCGTAGCTTTTTAAATTAAACAAAAAAAAAATATTATGTGTAAATGATTACTTATTAATGTATTCTCTTTTTGACCTGTCTTATATCAACATTGTTTGATCAATTGGATTAATAAAGTATTATTATTACTTTTTTTTTTTTTAAGCGAGCTAAAAACCAGTCACCCTTCTCTGTGGCTCCGACCCTCACAGAGGGGAGCTGGTAGTACCGGTAGCCACTCCCCACGCCCGTGGGGTAAGTGACTACTGGGTCCGGGAATCGTGTGCCCTGAGCAGACGTAATGAACCCAAGAATGACGGCCTTCTGCATTCTGCCGGCTAAGATCTCTGCCGGATTTCGGCATGCCGGTATGATCTTGAGTTCCGAAAGCAGTGTGTGTCTCGTTCCACCGAGGGCTCCTATAATCAGTACCACTATCTTAACAGTATGGCCTGGATACAGTCTGCGGAGTTCGAAGTGCAGATCTCGATATTTTGTCCGTTTTTCCTCCTCCTTCAAGACAATGTTGTTCTCCGCGGGAGCCGAGAACTCCACGACGAACATTGTCTTGAGTTGATGGTCGAGGAGTACTACGTCAGGCTTGTTGGCTTGTATTTGCCTGACGGTGGGAAAAGAGTAGTTCCAATAAATTAGACACTTCTCATTTCCCACAACGGACTCAATATCCCCCGGAGCGTAAGGCAGCACTGGTGTTTCGTCTATCCCATACGAGTGCCTTAGATGGTAATAAAGCACTCGTAATGCTCCGTCGTGCCTTTGGATATAGGCCGAGACTGCATATGTCGGGCAAGCCGACAGCAAGTGCATAAGAGTCTCTGGCGCCCTGCGGCAGGCCCTGCAGCTGACATCAGGGACCTCTATACCCATGACACGACTACTATAGACGAGAGTGTTGAATACACCATCCTGGCAAGCCATTATGAATCCCTCGGTCTCAGACTTCAGCCCGGCTGACCTTAAGAAGGCAAAGGTCAGCCAAGGTTTTCTATATTTTTATAGAAAACTCCATGCATTGGCTTATCCGTGTGAAGCTGCAGAAAGATGTTGTGTTCTGCAGCTTTAATTTGGGCTTTTCGTCGAGCAGGTTCCAACTCGGTGACAGAGTCGGGATTTACCCGCTCGACGTCGAAGGAGAGACCAAGTTCATCGGCTGCTCTCTGTGCTGCCTTAAACAAAAAGGCTCCTATTACTGCAGTTTCATGGTCTCGGACCATGCAGAGGAGGGGATCCGAACTCCTGATGACCTTACAGGCTCCATCCAGAACCATCCTATTATGGAGACTCTCCAAATTCAAGAGTCCACGGCCTCCCCGATGTCGTGGGAGGTATAGCCGAGGAACGGACGATTTAGGATGCAAACTCCTATTGAGATGCATCTTCTTGCGGGTTCCTACGTCGAGTTGACGCAACTCTTCTTGAGTCCATTTCACTACTCCAAAGGAGTAGAGAAGGATCGGAACGGCAAGCATGTTGGTAGCAGACACCTTGTTCTTCCTCGACAGCTCTGAAGACCAGATCTGTCGGAGTCGGTGCTGATACTTGCCGCGGAGAGCGTTTTTCACTACACTCACTTCTTGGGAGGAGCGTTGCTCGACACCCAAGTAAGTGTACGACTCTCCGGCATCTAGATGATGTAAGATGCTTCCGTCCACGAGCTGCGCGTCCTCTCCGTAGTCCCCGCATCGTCCTCTCTTGAGATGGACCAGTGCACATTTGTCCAGCCCGAACTCCATACCGACAGCCTGCGTGTACTCCTGTACCACCCTGAGGGACTGGTGTAGGTCCCTCTCTCCGAAGGCATAAAGTTTAAGGTCATCCATGTAAAACAGATGGGTGACCTTATGCCTCCTATCGCCGGGGGTACCGCAGTTGTATCCACGGGTTTTCCGGAGCGAAACGGATAGTGGCAGTAGTGAGATGCAAAAGAGAAGGGGGCTGAGGGAGTCTCCCTGTTATTATTATTATTATTATTATTATTACATATAAAAGCCAGTCACCCTTTATACTCTGTGGCTCCGACACTCACAGAGGGGAGCTGGTAGTACCGGCAGCCACTTCCCACGTCCGTGGGGTGAGTGACTACTGGGTCCGAGAATCGTGTGCCCTGAGTAGACGTAATGAGCCGAGGATAATGGCCTTCTGCATCCTGCCGGCTAAGATCTCTGCCGAATTTCGGCATGCCGGTATGATCTTTAGTTCTGAAAGCAGTGTGTGTCTCGTTCCACCGAGGGCTCCTATGATCAGGACCACTAGCTTAACAGTATGGCCAGGGTAAAGTCTGCGGAGCTCGAAGAGCAAATCTCGATATTTCGTCCGTTTTTCCTCCTCCTTCAAGGCAATGTTATTCTCCGCGGGAGCCGAGAACTCCACGACAAACATTGTCTTGAGTTGGTGGTCGAGGAGGACCATGTCAGGCTTATTAGCTTGTATTTGCCTGACGGTGGGAAACGAGTAGTTCCAATAAATTAGACACTTCTCATTTCCCACAACGGACTCAATATCCCCCGAAGCGTAAGGCAGCACTGGTGTCTCGTCTATCCCATACGAGTGCCTTAAGTGATAATAAAGCACTCGTAATGCTGCATCGTGCCTCTGGATATAGGCCGAGACTGCATATACTGGACAAGCCGACAGCAAATGCATTAATGTCTCCGGCGCCCTGTGGCAGGTTCTGCAGCTGACATCAGGGACCTCTATACCCATGACACGACTTCGATAGACGAGTGTGTTGAATACACCATCCTGGCACGCCATTATGAATCCCTCGGTCTCAGACTTCAGCCCGGCTGACCTCAAGAAAGCGAAGGTCAGCCTTTCGGATAAGCCGCGGTCTTCTATATTTTTATAGAAGACTCCGTGCAATAGCTTATCCGAGTCTAGCTGCAGAAATAAATCAATTTCAGCAGCTTTGACTTGGGCTTTTTGCCGAGCAGGTTCCAACTCGGTGACAGAGTCGTGATTAACCCGCTCAGCGTCGAAGACCAGACCGAGTTCATCGGCGGCTCTGCGTGCTGCCTTAAACAAAAAGGCTCCAACTCCTGCACTTTCATGGTCTCGGACCATGCAGAGGAGGAGATCCGAACTCCTTATGGCCTTACAGGCTCCATCCAGAACCATCCTGTTATGGAGACTCTCCAAACTCAAGAGTCCACGGCCTCCCCGATGTCGTGGGAGATATAACCGTGGAACGGACGATTTAGGGTGCAAACTCCTGTAGAGATGCATCTTTTTTCGGGTTCCTACATCGAGTTGTCGCAGCTCCTCTTGATTCCATTTAATTACTCCAAAGGAGTAGAGGAGGATCGGAACGGCAAGCATATTGGTAGCAGACACCTTGTTCTTCCCCGATAGTTCTGAATACCAGATCTGTAGGAGTCGGTGCTGATACTTGCCGCGGAGAGCGTTTTTTACTACACTCACTTCTTGGGTGGAGCGTTGCTCGACACCCAAGTAAGTGTACGACTCTCCGGCATCTAGATGATGTAAGATGCTTCCGTCCACAAGCTGCGCATCCTCTCCGTAGTCACCGCATCGTCCTCTCTTGAGGTGGACTAGTGCACACTTGTCCAACCCAAATTCCATGCCGACAGCCTGCGTGTACTCCTGTACCACCCTGAGGGACTGGCGTAAATCCCTCTCTCCGGAGGCATAAAGTTTAAGGTCATCCATGTAAAACAGATGGGTGACCTTATGCCTCCTGTCGCCGGGGGTACCGCAGTTGTATCCACGGGTATTTCGAAGCGAAACGGATAATGGTAGTAGTGAGATGCAAAACAGAAGGGGGCTTAGGGAATCTCCCTGAAATACTTCCCTTCTGAACAATACCGGCTCTGTCTGGACTCTGCTATTACCCGATGTTATGGTAAAGCTAGTCCTCCAGAGCTGCATGAGTTCTTCGATACATCTCACTACGGGACCGGGCACCGCAAGACATCTGAGCAAGTGGACAATAAGCTCATGGGATGTCATATCAAATGCCTTGCGGTAGTCGATCCAGGCCATAGAGAGGTTACGATTATACTGCACGAAGTCCTGCGTGATACATCTGTCGATCAGCAGGTTCTCCTTGCAGCCAGCGACACCTCTCTTTGACCCTCGTTGCTCATATACCCGTTCGTAAACCCGTTCAACTGCTTGGAGCACCCGCATGTACAAGATGCGTGTAAACAACTTGTAACATGCGTTTAAGCAAGTTATCGGCCGGTAATTTTTTGGGTTAGACAAATCTCCGTTCTTCGGGATCAGCACTGTCCGCCCCTCGACAACCCAAGAAGGAATTTGCTGCTCCCCATTTAGCCATGAATTAAAAATTCTGGCCAAATGGTGGTGGGTACTGGAAAACTTTTTCCACCAAAAGTTATTTATCCCATCGGGACCTGGAGCAGCAAAGTTCTTAGAGCCCTCAAGAGCTCTTCGAACCTCTTCTGGGGTTATCGGTTGGCACACCTCGTTTGGTTGTTGAAACCTTTGGCAAAAGGCTTCAAAGTGTGCCAGGGCTGGAGTGTCTCTGTTGAGTGGGAGCTTCTGTCCGTAAAGCGTTTTCCAGAAGTTTATTATTATTTTTATTATTATTATTATTTTTTTTTTTTTTTTTTTGTTAAAAACCAGTCACCCTTCTCTGTGGCTCCGACCCTCACAGAGGGGTGCTGGTAGTACCGGCAGCCACTCCCCACACCCGTGGGGTAAGTCTACTAGTCGGACTACTGGGTCCGGGAATCGTGTGCCCTGAGCAGACGTAATGAACCGAGGATGACGGCTTTCTGCATTCTGCCGGCTAAGACCTCTGCCGAATTTCGGCATGCCGGTATGATCTTAAGTTCTGAAAGCAGTGTGTGTCTCGTTCCACCGAGGGCTCCTATAATCAGTACCACTATCTTAACAGTATGGTCTGGATACAGTCTGCGGAGTTCGAAGAGCAGATCTCGATATTTTGTCCGTTTTTCCTCCTCCTTCAAGACAATGTTGTTCTCCGCGGGAGCCGAGAACTCCACGACAAACATTGTCTTGAGTTGATGGTCGAGGAGTACTACGTCAGGCTTGTTGGCTTGTATTTGCCTGACGGTGGGAAAAGAGTAGTTCCAATAAATTAGACACTTCTCATTTCCCACAACGGACTCAATATCCCCCGGAGCGTAAGGCAGCACTGGTGTCTCGTCTATCCCATACGAGTGCCTTAGGTGATAATAAAGCACTCGTAATGCTCCGTCGTGCCTCTGAATATAGGCCGAGACTGCATATGTCGGACAAGCTGACAACAGGTGCATTAAAGTCTCTGGCGCCCTGCGGCAGGCCCTGCAGCTGACATCAGGGACCTCTATACCCATGACACGACTACGATAGACGAGGGTATTAAATACACCATCCTGGCAAGCCATTATGAATCCCTCGGTCTCAGACTTCAGCCCGGCTGACCTTAAGAAGGCAAAGGTCAGCCTTTCGGATAAGCCAAGGTTTTCTATATTTTTATAGAAAACTCCATGCATTGGCTTATCCGTGTGAAGCTGCAGAAAGATGTTGTGTTCTGCAGCTTTAATTTGGGCTTTTCATCGAGCAGGTTCCAACTCGGTGACAGAGTCGGGATTTACCCGCTCGACGTCGAAGAAGAGACCAAGTTCATCGGCTGCTCTTTGTGCTGCCTTAAACAAAAAGGCTCCTATTCCTGCACTTTCATGGTCTCGGACCATGCAGAGGAGGGGATCCGAACTCCTGATGACCTTACAGGCTCCATCCAGAACCATCCTATTATGGAGACTCTCCAAACTCAAGAGTCCACGGCCTCCCCGATGTCGTGGGAGGTATAGCCGTGGAACGGACGATTTAGGATGCAAACTTCTATTGAGATGCATCTTCTTGCGGGTTCCTACGTCGAGTTGACGCAACTCCTCTCGAGTCCATTTCACTACTCCAAAGGAGTAGAGTAGGATCGGAATGGCAAGCATGTTAGTAGCAGACACCTTGTTCTTCCCCGACAGTTCTGAGGACCAGATCTGTCGGAGTCGGTGCTGATACTTGCCGCGGAGAGCGTTTTTCACTACACCCACTTCTTGGGTGGAGCGTTGTTCGACACCCAAGTAAGTGTACGACTCTCCGGCATCTAGATGATGTAAGATGCTTCCGTCAACGAGTTGCGCGTCCTCTCCGTAGTTCCCGCATCGTCCTCTCTTGAGATGGACCAGTGCACATTTGTCCAACCCGAACTCCATACCGACAGCCTGCGTGTACTCCTGTACCACCCTGAGGGACTGGTGTAGGTCCCTCTCTCCGGAGGCATAAAGTTTAAGGTCATCCATGTAAAACAGATGGGTGACCTTATGCCTCCTATCACCGGGGGTACCGCAGTTGTATCCACGGGTTTTCCGGAGCGAAACGGATAATGGCAGTAGTGAGATGCAAAACAGAAGGGGGCTGAGGGAGTCTCCCTGAAATACTCCCCTTCTGAATGTTACCGACTCCGTCTGAACTCTATCGTTACCCGATGTAATGGTAAAGCGAGTCCTCCAGAGCGGCATCAGTTCTTCGATGCATCTCACTACGGGACCGGGTACCGCAAGACATCGGAGCAAGTGAACAATAAGCTCATGTGATGTCATATCAAATGCCTTGCGGTAGTCGATCCAGGCCATGGAGAGGTTCCGCTTATACTGCACGGAGTCCTGCGTGACACATCTGTCAATCAACAGGTTCTCCTTGCAGCCAGCGACACCTCTCTTCGACCCTCGTTGCTCATATATCCGTTCGTAAACCGGTTCAACTGCGTGGAGCACTCGCATGTACAAGATGCGCGTAAACACCTTGTAACATGCGTTTAAACAGGTTATCGGTCGGTAGTTCCTTGGGTTGGACAAATCTCCGTTCTTAGGGATCAGCACTGTCCGCCCTTCAACCACCCAAGAAGGAATTTGCTGCTCCCCATTTAGCCAGGCATTAAAAATTCTGGCCAAATGGTGGTGGGTGCTCGGTAACTTTTTCCACCAAAAGTTATTTATCCCATCGGGACCTGGAGCAGCAAAGTTCTTAGAGCCCTCGAGAGCTCTTCGAACCTCTTCTGGGGTTATTGGTTGGCACACTTCCTGTGGTTGTTGAAACCTTTGACAAAAGGTTTCAAAGTGTGCAAGGGCCGGTGAGTCTCGGTTGAGTGGAAGCTTCTCCTCGTATAGCGTTTTCCAGAAATTTTCCACCTGATCTACAGTCGGCGGATTCTCTGCAACACGCAGAGGCGGTTCGAATAGGCGCGAGGGCTTTTGGCGGAAGAGTTTATTTTCCGCCAGCCCCCTCGCCCGCCTCACTAGTGATTTTTTACAAACCACTAGCATCCGTATCCTGTCGAGACAGTGCTGTTTGGTGGTTCGCAGCACTGCCTCATTGAGTGTGTGATGGACGCGTCTTAAGTTGGCGGCTATTCGACGCACTTTAGGCGTGAACGGTCTATTGGCCGCCATATAGTCCATCACACATTGGATACGGGATGCGTGTTGCCTCGCCGACCGGATCTTGGCTTCCATCTTTTGTATGCGCCGCCTCGCTCTCTCCTGTGGGGAGGCAGTATTACGCCTCTCCACCTGAGAAAAGCGTTGAGCAGCAGCATACACGGCACAGTTTATGTGCCAGATGTCAGCCCGTTCTGGAAGCGCTTCACGAAGTTCTTCATCCACTCTGGCCAGGTCTTGTGGCCCGGGGGCTTTTATGTAGTGTAACCCCCGTCTGGTACTGAGGCCCTCTGGTATTGGTGGAACGTCAGGGACTACATCCTCAACCGGTTCATTCGGTGGACCTTCGACCACCTCATTCACCGGCTGAGGAGCAGCTCTCACGTAGCCCCTGCGACGAAGGTGGGATACATAATCACGCAGGTTTTGTGGCGTGAAGGCGTTGTGCTCTGGGTGCCTTGCACACCACAGAACATGCATTCGCCCCATGTATCCCCTTCGTGCGGGCTCACTGCTTTCGTAGCAATGCAGAAGGTCGTCCCTTAGCTCATCTGTCCACTCAAAGCGTCCTAGTTCATGGCGTTCGTCGTCAACGGGCGCCCGATCCGGTTGGGCCCCACCACCTTGCCCTTGACCCCTATCCGGATGGGGTCGATTGTGGGGGCCCTGTCTTCTGCCTGTGGGAATCAGAAGTCAGGGCTTGTGGGTGGTTAGCCCAGCAAGCCCACGACCGACACCAGAGGGGAAGGAGCTTTCCCCTCCCGGGTGCACTAGGGCTGCCGGTTCGATTTTACACCCCCAGCTGGAGTAAGTGGTGGCGCTACTCACCAAAGGCTTGATTGATGAAAGTCAGCCCCTCCTGCTTATTTATTATTATTTATTATTATTATTATTTATTTTTTTTTTTTCCAATCCAGTCGCCCTTCTCTCTGCCTCCGATACCAGAGAGGGTACGCTGGTAATACCAGTGACCACTCCCTACGCCGTAGAGTTAGTGATCACTGGGTCCGCGAATCGTGTGCTCTGAGCAGGCGTAACGAACCAAGGATAACGGCCTTCTGCATTCTTCCGGCTAAGATTTCTGCCGACTCTCGGCATGCCGGTATCGTCTTCAATTCCGAAAGCAGTGTACGCCTCACCCCACCTAGGCATCCTATGATAAGAACCACTAGTTTAACAGTGTGGTCCGGATAGAGTCTACGGAGTTCGAAGAGAAGATCTCGATATTTAGTCCGTTTTTCCTCCTCTTTTAGAACAATGTTTGTTTCCCCTGGGGCGGAGAATTCAATAACAAACATTGTCCTGAGTTGGTGGTCGAGGAGGACTACATCAGGTTTATTGGCCTGTATTTGCCTAAGGGTGGGAAACGAGTAGTTCCAATAAATTAGACACCGCTCATTCCCCACTACGGACTCAATATCTCCCGGAGCGTAAGGTAGCACTGGTGTCTCGTCTATCCCATATGTGTGCCGCAGATGATAGTACAGCACACGTAATGCTCCATCATGTCTGTGAATATAGGCCGAGACAGCGTATGTCGGACATGCCGACAACAGGTGCATAAGTGTCTCCGGCGCTCTTCGGCAGGCCCTGCAGTTTACGTCAGGGACCTCTATACCCAAGACATGACTTCGATAGACGAGTGTGTTAAAGACACCATCCTGGCAAGCCATAATGAACCCTTCGGTCTCAGACTTCAGCCCAGCTGACCTTAGGAAAGCAAAGGTCAGCTTCTCAGATAAGCCCCTCTCTTCAATGTTCTTGTAGAAGACTCCGTGCAAGGGCTTATCTTTATGCAGTTGCAGAAATTTCCTTTGCTCTGCTGCTTTTGTATGGGCTTTCAGCTATTATTATTATTATTATTATTATTATTATTATTATTATTATTATTATTATTATTATTATTATTATTATTATTATTATTATTATGTGATGGAGACTGCTGTGAAGCCGACAGTGAATTTTAACTTTTCGGCATTCGTCTCTTTGCAATTTTATAAATAAATCTCTAGAATAGAAATATTTAGTTAAAACAAAGCTTACAAAAAAAATTATTTAGGTACTTTTTTTATTAAAAATAGAATTATATTACAGTTATACTTATATATATAATTTCCCCGCCACTGAGAAAACCTAATGGAGTCTCAAAAAAACTCAATACACGATTTTTGTAGAAAATTTAGTTTACTTTAATTTGTGTAATTACAAAAATATTCTCCGTTTTCGAGATAATGTCATTTTCCTGATGATTTTGAGGTTAAAACGGCCGAACCAATTTTTTTTCTGAGTGGCAGTATATCTCATTTTATTCGTCTCAAAAAACTGTCTATGCTCACCAAATTCCAGGTTAGTATCACAATCTGAACAATTCTTAAGAAAATTCGAATTAAGAAACTCCACCAAAAATACCAATTTCCAAAAACGCTCTGTAGCTTGGTAGTCGAAAAAGATAGACGATCGCGGTTTGCCTCATTGTTTGTTTCTCGAAAATCGAGCACAGGACACCTATATTGGTTTCTGTCTATCTGCCACAGTTTTAGAGAAAACCCCAAATCCCATCTAATTTGGTCCACCCTGTACAAAAGCCAAAAGCCTCAACAATTTTTTAAAATTCATCCATCCACACCCCCCACTACCAATGTGGCATATCGTTTAATGGGTTTTTGGCGATGATTTCGAATTTTATATCATTAAAGTTCCATTAACAATTATTTCCACATAGTGGAGTACAATAGTGACGAAACCAATGATAATGGAAATAGAGCTATAAATCTAGCCGCCTCGAAGAACATGGTAATTGGAAGTACCCTTTTCGATCACAAAAGTATCCATAAAGTTACATGGATATCACCAGACGGTGATACGGAAAATCAAATCGATCATGTGCTTATAGATAGTAGGCACTGTTCAGATCTGATGAACATAAGAAGCTATAGGGGTGCGAACATAGATTCCGATCACTATCTTGTGGGTGCACGTCTACGGGCGAGAATCTCCAATATCAAAAAAACCAAGGGACAAAAACAATTAAGATATAACACAGCTGCATTAAAGGATGAGGTAGTAGCGGACTCATACAAAAACTATATCACAACACACTTAAATATTGATGAGTCGACACAATCAGTTGATGACCTTTGGGAACACTGTGAAACAACAATAAAGCAAGCAGCAGAGAATATGCTTGGGTATGAAACATCCAAACCAAAAAATGATTGGTTTGACGAATGATGCCAAGAAGTCACCGATAGAAAGAACAGGGCGTACATAAAGAAACAACAGCGCAGAACTAGGGAATCTGAAGAAACGTACAGAAGACTGAGAAGAGAGGAAAAGAAGATACATAAAAAGAAGAAGAGGGAGTCCGAAAACAGAGTCATAGAAGAGATAGAAATACTTAGAAGTAAAAAGAAACACGAAAATTCTATCAAAAGATTAGTAACCTGAAAAAGGAATTCAAACCAAAAGTGAACATGTGCAAGAACAAGCAGGGAGACATACTAAATGACAGGGATGACATTCTACTAAGATGGGTGGAACACTTTTCAGAACTTTTAGGAAACGACGAAAATGTAACAATAGAAAAATTTGAAGCCCGAAACAAAGACCAAGTGGAAGACCCTAACATCGATGACATTCAGAAAGCGATAAAGCGTCTAAAAAACCATAAAGCACCTGGCCAAGATGGAGTGCCCTCAGAACTGTACAAGCAGGGTGGAGACACCCTAGATAAAGAATTACTTCAAATCATATTAAAAGTATGGCGCCAACAACACATGCCCGACAAGTGGAATATTGGACTGATCTGCCCGCTGCACAAAAAAGGGGATCCACTTGAGTGCAGTAACTACAGGAGCATAACACTACTAAACACCGCCTGTAAAATACTATCATATATCATTACAGAGCGCATCCAAGTATACGCAGAACCTAAACTGGGAACATACCAATGTGGTTTTAGAGCTGGCCGCTCTACCGCTCTAACGGATCAGCTCTTCATTCTACACCAAAATCTAGAAAATATCAATGAATTCAATATAGATACTTCCACTTCTTCATTGATTCCAAGGCAGCTTACGATAGCATATTATGTCCGAAGCTTTATGAAGCCGTGAATGAGCTTGAGATACCAGAAACACTTATAAACCTCACAAAAATGACAATGTCTAGGGTAGTATGCCATGTCAAAATACAAAACGATATATCGAACCCGTTTGAAACGAAGATGGGGGTGAGACAGGATGATTGGCTGACGTGCCTCCTGTTCAACATAGCCCTGGATAAAGTAGTCCGAGATACCTAGCTGCATAATAGAGGCACTACCTTTAACAAATCTACTCAAATCCTGGCCTACGCAGATGATGTAGATATTATCACTAGAACCACACGACAGGCCAATGAAACATTCGCAACTTTCGAGACTGCAGCAAACAATGTGGGACTACACGTAAATGAACAAAAAACCAAATTTATGGCAGCAACAAAGAACAAAAGAGTGCGGGACATTGGACATAACATCACAATCAATGATCACAATTTCGAAGGGGTGAAGGAGTTTGAGTATCTGGGAGCGAAAATAACGGCAGATAACAACAACAGCGCAGAAATCAGAAGACGTATTATGTTGGCAAATAGGTGCTATTTTGGTCCTTCGAAGCACCTTCGCAATGGTTATATAAAACACTTATCATACCCGTGTTAATGTATGGATCGGAGACCTGGACGATAACAAAAAGAGGTGAATCTCTGCTAATGATGTTTGAAAGGAAGATACTGCGAAAAATATACGGGGCAATCCAAGAAGACGGTATATGGAGACGAAGGTATAACTTCGAAATTTACAACACTTATAGACAGGCCGGTAATAAGGACATAGTAACTACAATCAAAATCGGCAGATTGCGATGGGTAGGTCATGTGAACAGATATGATGACAACAACCCTGCGAAAAGGGTCCTTAAAGCAGAGCCCATAGGTACAAGAGGGCGAGGAAGGCCAAAGCTGTGCTGGAAGGATGGTGTAAGCGAGGACGCACGAAATATGGGTGCACCAAACTGGACGATGCAGTCCAGAGACAGGAATGAATGGCGAAGGAAACTGGAGAAGGTCGAAACCCTACTGTAGTATGACCAACGATGATGATGAGAGTACAATAATAGATTGTAATACAAGTGTGGCAAGGGCTTCATTGCAAAACGATGTATGAAAGTAGGAACACGAGCACAGCGAGTGTTTCTATCATACGAGTTTTGCAATGAAGCTTGCCACTTGTGTGTTACATACTATTTTTTCTACGGTTGTGAAGTTATTTCCCTTTTTTAAAGTCTTTCCAAAATTTTAAATTTGCTGCCTGTCAGATTGTATTTAAAGTGACATTTTCCGCAGTCATTCTGAAGTTAGAAAATTTGACTTTGTAATTACAAGTCATCTGTAATTAATATACATTTATAGAATTTAATTGTTACTACCAGTAAGTAGTGGGTGTAGCTAAGGGTGATTAGAGATAATTAGGGGAAGGTGGGACAAGGTGGGACGAAGTGGGAGACAAAACAAGATTAAAATATGGATAAATAGGGATAAACTACTACTTATTAATATTTGATATCATACTATGAAAGGGTAAACATGTTTACATGTAATGTTTGTAACGCAACATTCATTTGACCTTGCGGTCTAAGCCGCCGCGCTAATATTCATAAATTTTTAAAAGATTTGTTTTTATGAATGTTTTTTTCTTCGTTGTGAGGGACTTGGATAGAAAATATGAATGTGGAAATAGTTAAATTAGTTAGATTGCAAAATCTTGATTTTTTCAAATTAATTCATATTTAGTATTATTCAGCCATCTAATAATAAATAAATAAAAAATTAAAATAAATAATATGTTAAAGAAAATCAGCGTATGCTTGGAAAATGTATTCGCAGGGGAACAACCTAATTGACGTCTTGATCCAATTTTCAATATGCCCTTGTCGCAGTTTCCTTCCTGTTGGGGTGCAAACACTTGAGACTCACGTAACACGTATTAAGGACTATCAGAACGAATTATCTCTTCTCGTCACCAGACAATGAGGATATTGCTCGGAAACTGCCTATTTTATTCCCAATTACCAGTACAATTTCTGTAAATTGATTGATATTTTTGTCGCGGCACATTTCCTTTTTCCCTCCCTTGACAAACTCTGTTCGTGAATGGGTATAATTGAATCTAAATTCTATAAATCTCACAATTATAAATTGTAATATTTTTTGATAAGAAAGCATTTTCTACTTTACTTATTTTTTAAAATTTGCGAAACATGATTAGAAAAATTAAAGTATAGATATAACAGTAAGTAAATGAAAAACCTATCGCATAGTTTTAACCGACTTTAGAAAAGGTTTTTTTGCGCATAACTAGAGAATAACTGAGCTGATTTTTATGAATCTTCCGACAAATAAATTATAATTCCCTCACTGATTATTACATCTTGCTTGGTATAGTTAACGACATAATTACGTAATTTTAATTAATTGTGTGTACCGACGCATTCGTCAAATTTTCAGGAAATGATTCATTTTGGGGGTTCGGAATACTAATATAATATTTTCTTTCATATAGAGCAAACATTATACTCTTCGCCAATTTATAGAAGTTTTCATGTAATTGTTGCACATTCTTTAGAATACTCTTCGCAGCTTTTTGTAAATAATGTTCAAGGCACTTTTAATGTTATAATACCAAAACTTAGTTGATAAACACGCGTCAGAATGAATAAAGTATACACGCGCCTTTTGCCTTTTTATTTCAATTGTTTTAACCTCTTACCGCATACCTTCCCATATATGACACAATGACTTATTTTCAGTATATTTGGTGTCATCTATCAAATATCATTATAATACCCTGCCCATATTAATAAGCAAGCTATAGGCGTCTGAAAATAAGGAGTACGCCACCTGGTGATCTACAGTCAAACTAATTATAGGCTTTTCTGTCATTGTCTCTTTAGTGTACGATGATATCAACAATAAGTAAATAATGATAAACTGAGATGCTAAGTTATTAAAAATATGATAGCGTTTAAAGGGGCTACACAAGATACAATTTGCTGGAGCCAACCTAGTCGGTATCCTTTGTAGATTGCAGGGACAACTCGTGAAAGTTGAATTGGCACGACAATGTTCACAGCATACCCTCTTTGATGTAACCAGGCATTAAGAGGGAAAAAGCTGGTACAAATAATCGTGGCCCGAGGGGCCCGAGTAGCAATAATAATTGCCTGAACAATCACACATTGTAAGTGAAATTTTTGAAATAAGTAAATAGGTATATGCAATTTCAATATATTTATAAAAGTAATGTATACTATTGCATCATGCACTATTATGTTTTACCCCTGAATATTTCTATTTCATATTTTACAAAATATTGTTTCAGTTATTTTACTTAAAGAATTAATAAATATCTTTTCAGTTACCTATATTCAATGTACACTAATTTCATGATCTGACACTTGTTTGTAAACATAGAGCATACACATTTATTAAGTTTTGTGTTGAAATATGGGTTGTACCACACAAAATAATATGTCCTGTATTTAAAACATATTCCCCTTCATACACACAATTACAATTTTTACATTTTTAGTGCTTCCCAAATGTTCCATACATTGCAATATGCTTAACCTAAATGTCACTCATGTTTTCTGAAAAAAAATTGATTTAAACTACAACTGTACATAAATTTAAAGAAATATTTAAGTTTATTAATATTTAACTAGCCAGACACCGTTTTTGTCGAAGAAACTGTACTTTTCAAGGGGAAAACCAGATAACCTAAAAAATATGAATTTTGCTGAATAATGCCATTAACATCTTGCAAATCACTTACAACAAAATCTTGCAAACCTTTAGGTCATATATTATTAATGTTATTATTTTCAACGTCAAAAATAACAATAAACAGAAAAAAATCGATATAAGTATTCGCCAAATAAGTAAACAAACGGCCTATAATTAGTTCACGAGTTCTCCACTTTGGCGCTGGCATCTTAAATTCAGACGCCTATTACTGACACCTGTAAACATTACTACCAACTAAATATATTCTGTGAACTGATATGATCACTTTTGTTCAATGGCTACCTCGATAACAGCTGATCTTTCCTAACTGTCAATTTGCAACTTATTTGGAAGTGTCTTTAGTGGAAATTTTTCAACAAATTAAATATTGTGGGCAGAGCTGGGCAAATATGTACATACAAATACCTCATAAGTATTTAAATACTAGAAAGTATTTAAATACCAAGTATTTAAATACTTCTTGCAACATATTTACTACTTAGTATTTGTGAAAATGATCTTAAAGTATTTATAAATACTTAAACTATTTAAATAACTGAGAAGTATTTAAATACTTCTAAAAAAGTATTTAAATCCTTTTTGGACAGTATTTAAATACTTTCAGAAGTATTTGAATCTCAAAAGTATTTAAATAAATACAACAAATATAATCAAATACACCAGGTAAACAGGCAGATACTCGTCAAGAATCAAGACATGTACTATAATATGTAGTTAATAAACACATTGCATCATTCAGTCTTCAGTCATTCACGTCTTAATTCCCAGAAAGTTGGTTGAGAGCAGACATAGACAGTAAGTGTTAACTGTTAAGGTTAGGCTTTTGCAGAGTGAGAGAGAAATATGCGTTTATTTTCGGTTTATTATAAATAATTAAATAACCAAATATACTATAATCTTTAAGACCATTTTAAATAATTGCTATTGTTATAACTAATACAACTATATTTTTTTTATTGTAAATTTCTGTTGTAGTTGAATATCGTAGTTTGTCAATGAAAATAGTTCCTAATTTCATTATTAAAGTATGGCATTTAACTATATACAAAGTTTATGATAAAAACTGTATATGGTTGTATTCCTTAGCAATGGGGAGTATTTGAAACTATTTTAAGGATTATACCATTTATGATTTTTTAAATATTTATAATAAACCGAAAATAAACGCATGTTTCCCTCTCACTCTGCATGTATATGTTTTGTGATTGTGACAGAGAACAGTTGAACTAGTGCCATAGTCTCTGTGCTTTATTTGGGTATGTGCAGAAGACGCGGAAAAGTAAAAGTTCCATACCCAACTAGAACTGATTAAGTATAGAGGTATTAAAATAGTGTTGTAGAAGTTCATGAAAGTCATGAAACCTGAAATTTTGACACCTCAAACAGTCAAATAGTATTTAATATAATGTCTTTATTGATTTCTACAAAAATAGAAAATACAATTTGGCGAAGTTTAGCCATTAAAGGCTATTTTTACACTTAACTATGCTTCAAAATATTTCAGTGTTATCAAGGTATTTAAATATTCAGAAAGTATTTAAATACTAAGTTTAAACTATTTAATTACTTTTGTTATTTATTATGTAAATACTTTTATCTTTTGAAAATACTTCATATTTAAATACTGTCTATTTCCTGAAAGTATTTTTTTTCAAAGTATTTGCCCAGATCTGATTGTGGGGAAGTTTGATTATGATCCAATGGTGTACAAGTGAAATAAAGAAAGTATGTTTTTAGATATAGTTTGTAGGAAATTAGGTATGTACCATATATGGCACAGCATGCAGTAAAGAAATCAGATAAAAATATTCAATTTTGTTTTCAGTTGAATTATAATTTCAGAAACAATGGATGCAAGAAAATTTTACGGGCATGTAGTTGATATTTCGCATGGAAATATTTGTCAAAGAGGATGATGGGTCCAACGATGATCATCTGACAGCTCAATATGGTGTTACTAAGGAAACTGATTATGTTGAGAGATAGGAAGAAGAAAGAGACCCGGATAGCGAGATGACATTCCTTTAAGTTATCATGTAAAGATGCCCAAACAAGCCAAAAAAAAAAAAAAAACAGAACCTCTGATTTGGCATATTAAATACTCAGTGAAATTGTACGTGGGAGTTAGCAGTAGTGAAAGCAGACAACGGTTGCAAATATTCCAATTGCCCAGGAAAATTTTTTGTGTTCTGTATAAAGTGCCAAATTTATTAAGTTTATGTGTCACACAGAATGAACATTATATAATGTCTTTATTACATAATGTGCCATATATGGCACAAACCATTTTTTTGTAATATATATGTGAAATTTCAAAACTGATTTTTTTTAATATATTTTTCCCGTAAATAGTGTGTCTAAATACATTGAATTTAAATTTTTCATCAATGTTGCAAAAATCATGCGGTAAGATGTCAAGTTCTCCTTTTACATGATTAATTTTAATATTCATGTTCTGTGAGCAAGAGATATACTGTTTTTAAGCTCTTTTTTTAACTAAATACAGTTTTAACTTTATCCAGTAATTCAAATTCGTGGATGTCTGGCTAGTTCCGGGTACGAGTGACTGGGGAGGGCAAAATGTTGTAATTTGATTTTAAATAAATTCGTTTTGATTTGATTTTAGTCTAAAGCATAACCACTAAACTACTGATCTTTATTTAAGTATTCATTAATAGATGGGTCAGTTTAGTAAGAAAAGCCCCCTAACCTAAGATAAATTCCAACAAATGGTCTGTGAACTGTTTTTGTCATTATTAGGTGTACTGATCGACAGAAAAAAGTCTACCAATATCTGGTCTGCTCTAAAATAACCGGAAGTGGTTTATTTTCAAAATGGCCCCCGCTAACTATGAAAATCATCAATGAGCAACTTGACATAATACACATACAGAACTGCGTGGAAGTCCGTATGTTCTGCAATTGCAACGGTTACCACTGCAACCAGTTTTACAATGGCAATGCACAATTTTCAGTAGAGTGTCTGGTGCAGCATTCATATCACACATTACTGGTGCAAGTTCATTGCCTTCGAATTTCCCACTCCAGTTCATAAAGTTCATTACACTAGCCACACTCATCCATATCATGATCTGATAGTACACACTTAGACAATAGATTTGAAGGAAGATGTTCTGAATGAACAAATGATTTGGCTGTGGCGACTTTCTTCATAAGTGTCTGGTAACGCGAGGCTGCCAAAGGACTTGTACTGTTACCACCAAAAACAATAGCCGTCGCTTGACTGCCAAGACTTACTATATCAGCGGGTTTCTTTTTTTCATATTAATAATTAAGGAGTTTTTCATTTTTCAAATTGTTTAATGACTTTTAAAGTTATAGTTTCTAGCCCAGTTATAGTATGACCATATGGTATAAGTTCTCTGGTATCACTTTGAATTATGACAGATATGTCATCTGCATACATAAAAATATCTCCATCTGTTACGTAATCTGGCAAATCATTAAGAAAATAAGAAACAACAGTAGATCCATGCGACACCAATTTCCATATCAACGATATTTTTTTGGATACCTACTTCAGAAGATTACCATATATTCACATTACTTGTAACTTAGTTTCTAGAGATTTCAGCTTAACAGAATCGAAGATCGCAGTTAAATCAAAAAGAGACTTTTGCCTTTGTTGCGGTAGTATTATTTGATCAAATTCAAAGGTTGCTGTGTCTGTAGATTTATTATCTCTAAAACCAAACTAACTGCCAGTAAATGTATTATTAGATTCTAAGTAAAAGTATAATCTATTTGCTAACTACTTCCTCAGATGTTTTAGGCAAATAACTCAATAGGGTTATAGGTCTACGATTTTGAATTAATTTCGGATCATATTTTTTGTACAAGGAAATTATCTTACCTAACTTCAGCATATCCAGGAACTGTCCAAGGTTTATTGATAAATTGATGAGATATACAAGAGAGTCAGCTAGAACATTCTTACAAAACTTTAGAAGTCTTATAGTCAACGCCTGTTGAATTTTTGTCTATTTTCTATAATAGTGATGATTTCGTCTCCTATTACACATTCAAAAGAAATAGTGGAGTTAATTGATCCGACCATTGTGCAGTTATTTGACAATTTATTTCCAAAATAATTATTAAGTTTATCTTTGACACAAGAAGACAATTTATTTAATAACAAGCTGCAAATCAATCAATCAATCAATCAAGCTGCAATCGATTTTTATTGTTGACTAGATTAAATAAAAATTTAATAGATAATATGCACGCCTTTACTTTAATGGTAATAGCTCGAATCTATTTAGCGCAACGCTGTGATCAATTCCTCTATTAGGATAAATGTATAAACCATCTTCATTAAATGTCGAAAATTTCAAAAATTTTCCTAGTATACATTCTATATTATTTATATAACAATAATAAATAGGATACCAAATAAGCATTCCATATTCAAGCTTTGGTCTTACATACGAAAAATATAAAACCTTGCATGTTGAGATATTTTCGAAATCTTTGTAATTTCTTAGAATAAAACATAATTGCTTGGAAGCTGCTTATAAAACATGCTCAATACGAGGCAGAATATAATTTATCAACGATATATATGCCTCAGTCTTTAATATCTTTAACAGAAGTTAAATTAATGCTGTAATTGTAGTTAATTATGTTTCCTAGAGAAGGAAATAATATTGTATTTAGAGATATTTAAGCTAAAACGATGTACATAACACCAATCGGTAATAAAACCGCTGCCAAAGAAATCACTACTTCCACATCCAGTTTTTATGACCAAGTCTCTCACAACGAAAAAAATTTTGTACGTGGAAATAATAATTGTTTATGGGACTTTAATAATATAATATTTGAAAACGTCTACCCCAAAAACCCATGAAACGATATGTCACATCGATAGAGGGGGTGGAGGTGGATGAAGTAAAAAAAAGTTTGAGGCCTTTGGATCTTGTACACATATCAAATCACAATTTTTTTTTCAGCTCCTTTTATAATGGGATGGTGGTAGTAATGGCGGTGGCTAATGCCAAATTTTTTTTTGAGACATTAGCTTCTCTTGTATATACCAAATATCAATTTCATGGACTCTTACCTGCTTGATTTATCTATTTACCCCCATTTACTCCGATTTGCCCCCCAACCCGTCAACGGAATAAGATGAAAATATAATCTAGTTCCAGATCTCGATAAAATACATATGTGTACCAAATTTCAGGTCAATATCTTAAACGGTTCCAGAGTAATCGTGCGCACAAAAAAAAGAGTTATAGACACAGAAATTTTTTTTTTTGGTCAAACTTAAAATCTCGACGTTTCATGACATTCTAAGCCTATTTGAACAATAAAATTTTTTTTATTTTTTTGTCGTTACAATACTTCCACTGGAAGCGGAAGTAAAAATACACAATATTCAGCAGTATCAATTGTTTTATATATTTTAAGGTTGTCAGCAAAAAGGGGCAACCGATTTGTCCAAAGAAGAAGATCAGGAAAGCTAAATATATATATTTTTTGGTTTTCCACTGGGAAAATTAAAAATTCTATTTTTAATTTCAGTAGTGATAATAATTGATACAGATGTTGATAAGAATATACTTTTTAATTTCGAATAACCAGAACTCTATTAAAACGATAATATATATCTTTAATAAAAATGTGAAATTTCACAATTTTTAGACAAAAATAATGACGAAAAAAGTAGCACTGGTGCAAAATACCGCTGTAATTCGGTTAAAAATTCCTTGGTCCTATTGGTCTTATGGCATTATTTGTCAACATTACAAATTGTCAAGAAAAATACGACACATTTTACTTTATATTGATTTTAGAGAAAAATGTCAAAAAAACAAGTATAAAGTTAATGAAATTACGGATGTGATGAAGTTAGAAACTTTGGAGTTTTCCAGTTTTTGTATCTAAAAAAATACTTCATTTCAGGGACTGGAAGGATTGCATATTTTTAAAACGTTATACCTTGGTCAATTTTGACCGATTATAGACATAGCATGTCTTAAGTCAACAATAATTTCATACACTTGCCAATTTTTACTAACTCTCTTATTTTTTTAGACATTTTAATGGAGACTCGTATTTTTCTACATAGGCCTCTTTGTTCCAGTGCGGCACTGATATACCGGTTGCAATGCCATTCTATAGTTACAAGTGCCTTAATTATAACATATTTGCTAAAGTGAAAATTCATGTCATTAGCTAATGGCCTATAAAATGAATGGTCTAAAAAAGTTGAAAAATGTATTTATTATATGAGACGCGTACGTCTATATCATTTGGTATTACAACAATTCTTAAAAATACTGATATCTTCATTTCGTGGGAAAGTTAAATGTTAATTTGTAAGATATCCTAAGTAAAATATTCGATTTTATCAATAGAAATTTATTATGTAAAAGGTATTATATACGTCTATTCGATTCCGTTGTGATTAAAATAAATGGTAGCAACGTCTTCAATTTAGAAAATCGTCTACTTAAAAGTAAATGTTTGTATTCTATCCCGTAATATCTGTAACATTGTCTTGTGTAAAACAAGAAAAATCCGTCGGCTTCCTTTGTAGCATAGAATCCATTCTTCCGTGCGTCGCTACACAATCTAAATACGTATAAGGACATTCTTTAGCCGCTAGATAAGTAGACATGTCAACCGATTCCTTTGGATGTAAATTTGTACTGGGGCACTTGTGCGTAACTGCTCGAACTCAAAGAGACTTCGACTTCTACAAGTTCTTCATTGTCCGTAATATAACTCGGCTATATTTTTATTTAGAAATATAATATTTGGAAAATTAACGAATATCATTTGTTTTAATTTTTTTTTTTTAAGAATGCAGATCTCTAACATATTTAAAATATAAATAGTGAACGACAATGAATTTCTTCGGATTATTTGCCAAATTTTCAGATTTAGGACAAAAATGTATTCTTTTGAAGAATTATTGGTTGTCTCAATTTTTGTAGCTTTTGAAATAATAAATCAAATGGCATATCGTCGGTTAAGAGTGTTAACCTGCTAACTCCACTTTTTGCTCAAATAAGACTACTGATAGTATTTAAAAATAGCGGTCTTGTTACACCTCTGTGCAAAGCCGCTTATTCCGAATTGTATTCAAAATAGCCATATTTATGTGATATGTATACCTGTTATCTCCCGAACTTGGTTTGTATCACCGAAACATTGCTATCTCCGTAAAAAATAAACTTGTGCATATTGTAGATACGTAAAATATATGGATAAAACAAGTGTAATTTAAATTTTCTTCCAAAATAATTTCTTGGTAAAACTATAATGTTTTTCTAGCCTCCTGTAAAATTTGCTTTTATGGAGTTAGCAGGTTAACACTCTTAACTGACGATATACCATTTTCCTTACAACTTATTCATAACCTAAAAAACCAAAATGTTTTGACAAAAAAAAGTATATTCAATACTAAAAAACATTATTTTGGTGTTCAAAAGTTAATTTTGTTAATATTTTTTAATATTTAGTTAATAAATAATATAGACGACATGTTAAAAACATGTCAGTAAATAAAATTATTAATAAATAATCTGTATATCATAATTATCATAAATAGTGGAAGCTTACCATCTAAGGTAAGAAAATGCTCTGCTAAACACAGACTAAAGGCAGCTACACAACATTTAGATATTTAGCAGATAACTTTCAAAGAAACCATTCGTTCATTTTATATACTACTAGCTGACCCAGCAAACGTTGTTTTGCCATATAAATTATAAATTTTTGTCCAAAAAATAAAAAGAAAATTTCTAGATAGGGCCACCCTCATCACCTAGGGGTATAAAAATAGCCTACGACCTATTCTCAGACCTACCAAATATACACCAAAGATTTCATAAAAATCGGTCAAGCCGTTTCGGAGGAGTTCGATAACAAACACTGTGACACGAGATTTTTATATATTAGATTGATCCAAGTCCTATTACGTTAGTATATTAACAAGAAGTCCCCCCTACGAAACATCTTTCAACTTCTTTCATTCACTTAATATCTAATCATATCTAATTTCAGTATGAAAAACAAGAAATAATAATAATTTTTTGTGGAGATTTAAATATAGATGAATTAAATAATAAAAATATTCATACAAAGCTTTTATATGATGTCATGCGTTCATTTAAATTAGTATCTCTAATAAATGAACCAACCCGAATTTCAAAAACTGTTGTAGGTACAAGTTCAACATCAACTGATTATATAATAACAAATATCGAAACCAGTCTTAAATGGGAAAATTTGAATCCTGGATTTTTGGACCACCTTGCGTAATACTTCGAGTGGCAGCATTACATGGAAAGGACAGAAAAAATAATAATTATAAATTACATCATAAATTAAATCAGAACTCCATTTCGGAGTTTAAATATTTATTCAATTCTGAAATAATTATTAATTTTTCTTGGTATTTCGAGGTTTCACATCCGTTGAAAAAAATAAAAAGTAGCACAAATAAAATCCACAATAAGTTTGTGCACTCAGAGGAATTAAAAAATTACTCATACAGTTTGAAACAACTCAACTGGTTACGAAAAACTACACCTGATCAAGAAATACATAACAGTTATAAGAATTTAAAAAAAGAAATGCAAAAAAATATGAACAAGAAGAAAAACATTTTTATTCGGGAATAATAACTAGCTCAGAAAATAAACCTAAAAAAAATGTGGGAATTGGTTAACATGCAATTAAATCGTTCTAAAAGTAATTCTAAAAAAAATTACTTTAAGAGTGGGTAATACACTAATAGAAAAAAAGTAGCTAATAAATTTGCAGTATATTTTGCAACCTCTATAAAAGGTCTGTTAAACAATCAGTTAACACAAAAAAATCAAAATTGTACTAAATGTAAAATAAACACTAATACAATGTTTTTATTCCTTATTCGGTACACGAAGTGCAAAACATTATCCGGCAACTTAAAAACAAAACCTCAACTGGATTGAATCCCTATGATATTAATAAAAGAATGCTGTGAAGAACTGTCAATTTATCTTACAGACATTATTAATACTTCAGTAACTACAGGAATATTTCCCAAAAAATTGGAACTATCTAAAACAACTCCTTTCTATAAAAAAGGCAATGCAGAGGAAGTGGAAAATTAACGTACTGTGGTAACATTAAGCCCCTTTTCAAAAATAATTGAAAAAGCCGTGTATGACAGAATTATCATGTTTCTGAATAAATATAATTTATTAAATAACAACCAGCATGGGTTTCGACCCGGACGTTCAACCGAAAGTGCAACAAGGAAGCTAACACAGCATATTATATTAAATGAAATAGATCATAAAAAAAATGTGGTTGGAATTTTTTTTAATTTCTCAAGTGCATTCGACACCCTAAATTCAAACTTTCAGTCAATAAAACTTGACTCCTTAGGCATTAGAGGCAGTATGAATGAATGGTTAATCTCATATGTAACGAATAGACAAACTTATTGTAAAACTTGACGATTCTGTTTCTAAACCAATTGGAGGGAAGTGTCCTAGGTCCGCTATTGTTTCTGATTTATGTGAATGACTTGCCAGACTTTACACAGGATGGTAAGGTGTTCATACTGTTCATGTATGCAGATGACCCAACAATAGTAGTCTCAGTAGTCTCCCTGTTCAAGTAACTACCAAAATGAATGAAATTATTCATCAATTTTACGAGTGGTGTGAGAAAAATCATCTTTTAGTTAATCTTAATAAAACAGTATGCCTTAGAATTTACGTATAAGAAATTGTAAAATTTTACTTTCCAATATAGTGGAACCCAAATAAATACTGTGTCAAATACCAAATTTTTAGGCACCCATATAGACTCCAAATGTCAGTGAATTGAACAGGTAGATGATGTCTGCGGGAAACTGAATCAGGCTTATTACTCTATATTCACTCTGAGCACTAATTTAAATGAAAAGGCTCTTATCAACGTTTACTATGCAATGGTGTACTCACATATTAATTATAATATAGTATCATGGGGATTGGTAACAGAAGCTCAGAAGGTGTTTCTATCTCAAAAATGAATATTACGATTAATTTTTGGCTTGAAGGCAACTGAATCCTGCAGAGTTATTTTTAAGACAAAAAAGTTACTAACCGTCACTGGAATATATTTCTTTAAAAACTTATTAACTGTGCACAAAAATATTGAGAACTATCCTAAAGTTTGAGGAAGTCCACAATTATCCAACAGGAAGTAACTCTAAAACGTTTTAAAATAATTTTTCATATATGAGCTATAAGAAATCTCCGGACTATGCCGGCTGTAATTTTTATAATATTTTACGGAAAAAATTTAAAGAAAAAAAAATCAGTGAACGTTTTTAAAAACAAATCTTGTTTGTAATTTATGCAGCACCAATGTAAAACTTTTTTCTTTTTTTAAATAGATATCTTGACTTAGTCAGTTGAATTATAATTTGACTTACCTTACAATTGTAAAATTGAAAACAAAAGGTGAATAATAAAAGTAAAATAAAGAAAGTAACCATCAACCATTCTTTCTATATACTGACGGTCCGTCTGATTATGCTAGTATTCTGAATACCTAAATAATGTTTTTTAATAACAATGTGAGCAGAAATACAAGATATTTATATTTTATTCAATACCTTTCAAATGGAATCAACGGCGTTCATTTATCTTAGTCACAGCGTCTTCTATGGCCATGTGAATCTGGTATAAATTATGGGGAGAATTTCTTTTTTTAGAATATTATCAAAAAAAAAGAGAGAAAAATACTTAATGCAGTTATAATTTATCATATTATTACATTTCATTATTATATTATTACAGCCAAACGATCACGGAAGAATGTTCTTTCTTTGTTTAGTACATTTACTACACATGCCTGAAAATATATATTTTTTTGTAAAATTGTGTCAAATCCTCATTTTTTGCAAATATATAGGCCTTTAAATTTTAATTCAAATTGACAGAATGATTTTGAATTTGCTTCTCGATACATCTTGATCGGATGGACGATAAACCGCGACTCTAGTCAAACTCACACGAGTACAGTAGACTTCTAACTCATTAATAAATCCTCATGTTATAATATTTTAATTTATTAATATATAATTACTTATAAAAATTTTTTTCTATAAATTACCAAATATTACATGATTCTGATCTTAAATTCGGCCATTTAGTCGAATAGAACTAACTGTTTTTCAAAGATTTTTTTTTGGGGGGGGGGGGGATTTTTTTAAGGAAATGGGATCTGTATGATATATGGACGGTACAGTGATGTTTTTTCTAATTATGGAAGTGAGCGTTTTTTGTAAATTGAGTTTTAATTTTGAAAAACGTGTTTTTGTCTCGTTTTTTATCAAAATGTTTAGAAACAAATGATGAACAAAACTACGTAGGTCTAAATCCTATCAGCCTTTGGTGTCAGGGTGGACACTTTTGATATTTATTTACTTCATTGTTTAAATATTCTGGATGCATCATTTATCTAGAGTATTTAGTAAGGTCAATGTTGATTTTGATTATTAACATGTACTTGTCTTCACTGCGCATTCACAGCATGTTTATAAACATAATAATAGATAGATAGATAGATAGATATTTTATATGACCATGTTACAAAATACGTTTTTGGTAAATCAAAAATAGAAAATACATAATATAAAAAATATATACACAATACACATCACTACATATACAAATACTTCACACAATATAAAAAAATTCAAAAAAAAAAAGAAAGATGAGGCAAGCTCCCACGAGATGGCCAGAGCATACCAGACAAGCAGAGGTTAAACTAAAAGATATCAACAATGCGTGTTTACAAATTCATCAATGGAATAGAAACAATATTTTAAAATGTGTTTTTTATTATGTTCTTGAAACTATTAAAATTAAGAGATTTTACGTCATTAGGAATGTGATTGCATAATTGAAGGTATAGAGAGTTTTTCTGTGACTTTGTTAGTATAAAACGAGTCTGCCTAAGTTGACTGGCAGACCTAATGCTATACGAATGAAAATCTGAGTTAGTACAAAAAGAATTTACGTTTTTGTGAATTTCAAGAAGGAACCGGCATTATACCAAGACTCTTAAATATTGGTAAACAGTGGTCCCTCCAACCTGCATTAACAACTAACCTGACTGCTTTCTTCTGCAGACGAAAGATTACAGCTGCCCGAGACAATCCACCCCATAGGAGGATAGCATAATTAATATGAGCATGAAATAATGAAAAATAGCATGTTCTTAAGGTTTTAGGACAGACTTGATTTTTTAACCTACGTAACATGAATATTGAACTTGATAATTTGTGTGACAGTTGGTCCACATGATTAAATCAGTTTAGAGTGTCATCTAAAACAAGGCCAAGAATTTTAACACTGTTACCTTGATTAGTGAATTATTTGTTGAGAAAACGACTTGTTGGGGTTTTCTTCGTTTAATTAAGGATTATTCGAGGATAACCAAGAACCAGCTTGTTTGATAGAACTAAAGCTATCCTCACTTAGGTCGGGAATATTCAAATTAAAATCAACAATGGATGTATCGTCAGCATAAGCGATGCATTTTGGTAACATAAAGCGAAAAAAATCATTGATGTATAATATAAAGAGTAGGGGCCCAAAACAGAGCCTTGGGGAACCCCATGTTTAACCGGAGGAAGTTCGGAGTTTAAATTATCTATAGAGACACACTGAAGTCTGTTGTTAAGATAGGAATAGAAAAGATTCAATGGCAAGCCTCGAATACCATAAAAACTCATCTTTTCTAGAAGTATTTCAGGTGAGACACAGTCAAAGGCTTTGGAGAGGTCGCACGAGCTAATAGCTACATGTTCGCCCTTTTCAAGACCTTCAACTATGTCGCACACTAACTTAATTTTTGAGAATAATTTCAATGATTTTTCAAAATATAGGGATGATGGAGATAGGACGGTAGTTGTCGATAATGTTGCCTTTCTTAAAAAAGTGGTGAAACTTTGGTAACTTTTAATACATCGGGGATTAATAAGAAGAGTAGTGGGTGTATAATTATGTCAATAGTTTCTTTAAGGATTAAGCTATGTGTACCATATACATCAGTGCAACTGGAATTTTTTAATCTGTTAACTGCTTCCCTCACCTCAACAGAGGTTACCGGATCAAGGAAAAGGGAGGAATTAACATTAGGTACATTTTTTAAATGGTCTGTGGTAGAAACGTCATATTCAAATGGTATTGAAACAAAATAATAATTTACTACTCATAACGTATTTAATAGTTAATCTAGCGTACCATAGATGGCGCACTAGACTTGTTCTGACTTTTTCAGTCTGTTTTATACTCTACACCTTTAAGTGCAGCAAACCATAGAACTACAAATGTCAGGAGAGCTGGTTCAAGCCCATTGTATAGCCATTCATTTCTCCACAGTGGCAGACGCATTTGGCCTTCCCAGACTCCTCGGTGCCACACGGTAGAGAAAGAACGAAAATGCAAACGCTTCAACCAACACTCATAACTTTCCTGTTGAGTGTAACCACTAGACATTAACGGTGCCATCTATGGAAGATGGTAAAGATTGTTCAGTAGTAAATATTTTACAAAGTTTGACTATTTAAAGTCATAACAATAACTGCAACAGAGGCGTAAGGCAGGGCAAATTGGGGCAGTGCCCCTGGGCCCCGGGAGACTAAAGGTCCTAGCCGGCCGCCTAGTTTTTTTTCTGCAATTTTTTTTTCAGATTTCTCCCCCCGCTCATCAAAAATATGTTGGAATAATGAAAAAATGTTTTTTGGGATTTCTTCCCCTCGCTCAACAAAAAAAAATTACGAAAAAATTTTTTTTTCGAATTTCTTGCCCCGCTCACCAAAAAAATGTTGGGATGAAAAAAAATTTTTTTTTCGGATTAGGAAAATAATATAACAATTTTTTGCCCTGGGGCCACATGACGTCGAGTTACGCCTCTGATTGCGAATGCATATTACTAACTTCTGAAACAATCCAAGCGCAGTGCCCAGATATTAAAAGTTAATTAAACAATTAAACTTAGTTAAAATTTAAACTAAAATTAGTTAATTAAATCTAGCGTACCATAGATGGCGCACTAGACTTGTTCTGGCTTTTTCAGTCTGGTCTATACTTTACACCTTTAAGTGCAGTAAACCATAGAACTACTAATGTCGGTAAATATAACTATGAAAGTTAATTATGAATTGTCTCTATTTTTACAATATTATATTAATAAAGTAAATGAGGAATTATGTTTGATAATACCTCTATTTTCAGTATTACCGAGGGTTTGATATGAAGAAAAATGTTACAGTGTAAGAAGTGATAATTGTACGAACGAATTAGATATTGACTGAAATCAGTCACATGCCCAGTTTTCTTATATTAAAATCTACCTTTCGATCAAAATGTCTCAAAATATTGAATTATTCGATAAAATTGACTTCACTTCACGAAATGGTCATTTAAGTGTTGTCGGCGTAAATAATTGAATTATATTTCTGAAGAATATTAGATACAAAAAAATTGGCATCAAAACAACACAAATAATGAGAATATCCCAGAAAGGAACAATACAAAACGTTATCGCTCCATAGGTGAAATACTGATTCCCTAGATAAAATCTAATACGTGTAAACATAACGTACATCTGAAAATTATTTGTAAATATGATATTACAGAGTTCTGGCAAAGTAAGAGAACAGCAATAAAAAGAATGTATGTCTGTATGATTAGTTTTGTATTTCTTGAACGTATGATGGCTCAAGAAAAAAGAAAACGAAATGAAAGAGAACACGATTTTAACTTATAATTTTAGATAAAAAGACACTATTTTTTTGAATTCCGATCAATATAATCAAAATTCTTTACTAATGGGTGTTATAAAACCTAAATTAATGCAGCAAGGAAGAGAAACTTATTAAATTAGCATCACAGTAGACGAAATAAAGCATTAGCTTTTCCATAAATAGGTAGTTACTGTACCACCTTAAATTCGGATTAAATTGATCGTTATTAAAGCCTTTATAATATATAACATCTAGAAATCTGTGTTTCGTTAAAAGGTATGACCATTTACATTTTAAATACGTGTTTAATTCTATCGTCGTGAGAGATGTAGTAGAACAACCTGTAACATTACAGTGACGTCCCGTTCGTTAATATGTAATATAATGAAGTATAATGTAAATTAATATGCCAAAAAGTGTGGGTGACAGGAGTTTGGCCCGATAATTGGATAACCTCAGTTTTCGTGGCAATACATATAAAGACATGGCAGATATCTGCGAAAACTACAAATTTCTAGCACTAACATCATCCGCCAGTAAAATAGTGTTGTATATTCCTCAATCCAGCAACATCGCCTATCTTGGCAAATACTTCCCGAGCAAGCAGGTTCCGTTAAAGGACACGGCACTGGAGAGCAAATACTGAATTTACAATAAATTATCGAGAAGAAAAGATAATATTACACGCCTATTGTACGTTACCAGCTCACTCCGATGGATCCTTAGGTGGCAATTTAGTATAAATAACAAAAACATCCAGGCTAACATAATTTTAGTTTAAATAAGTTTTACAGATTCCGTCTAGTTCACTCTCAATCTAAGAAATACTGCTTCTAAAGGTAAGTCCTAAAATGTAACTTAAAACAAGCCCTCCTCAAAGCAGCAGCTGGTAAACAAATTGGAACACTTTTAGCGACTGCGGTGCAGCTTCTCCACTTGATCGAAATCGACAAACACAAATGTTGGCTTTAAATTCGACCATTCACATTAGTACTTTCAGGTGTCCGCTCCTCAACGAACTTACCAAAATATCCTTTATTTAGGGCCGACTTCTCGCGCTGTCACTTTCTGGAATCTATTAGTAATTGAATAAATAGATCATGTACTAACTAATGAAATAGGCTCAATGCATGTGCCATATATTTTAAATTAATTTATATATATTAATATAGTGTTACTAAACATTAGCAATTATCAAATTTGTTTCCATCATTTCTAACTGGAAAATATTTAAATCATCGATTAATATCCGGGAGAAGGGATGTGCTTGAGAACACACTCATATTGGACGTGACGTCATCTAACACTATATCTCTGCGAGTCCAATGATTCAGACATATAATTAGTACAGTTTGCGGTTATTTCCTAAAATTATTTAGTTGTATTTGGTCTGTGATAATAAATTATAGTGTGTATTTAAGTCTACCAGATTTAAAAGGGTTTAAATTGTTTTAAACATGACTGAAAAATATTATTTCAAAGGGCAATTGGATAATTTACGCCGTATGCCCGCTGGGGGTATACCATATGCTACTGCGTCACAAAAATATTCATAAATAAAAAAGTACAGGTGCTAGATGAAAAAAGTTTTTTTTTTTTAAAAACTTCTCCTGTATCTTGGCTTCAATTGCTTCGCTGCATGCATATGAAAATTTGCAAAAACAAAAAAGTCCGTCGCTTAATCAAAATAGGAGTACATTCTTAATGAACTAATAAGTTCATTGTTATTTAAAGAAAATAATAATATCAAGCTATTACAGGGCAACGTTCATAAATGGAATTAATTTGAAATGTACGCTAGCGTTATGGCGTCTCTTGTTACATGATGTCACGCGTTGTTAGCGCACCTAACTGATTTATACAATCTTTAATGTTGAATATCGTTTGTAAAAGAAAAAATAAGAAAAAATCCTTTACACACTGTATTTTGTATTAAGTAAAGATTCTAAAAATACTAAAATTATATTTTTTGCAAAGGGCCTATTAATGGAACGTATGTAGATAGGAGGGTGCGCTATACTATATATCTGCTTTGCCATACGAATTTTCACAATGTGCGGTGATACAAACTGTGGACTGTATTATTTAAAATGTGGATACCCAAACATAATCATCCAAACATTCATTATTTGCCGACTAGATGAAGAAAACTCTGTTTTGAGGAAAATCTAGAACACTAAAGCTGAGTTCTTGATATCCGACGATATGATAATCTGAAAGTCTGCCTGTTTTTCTATTGGCGGAATTATTTGAAGTTAATTTGGTGTCCGAAAATTTTAACTTTAACCGTTGTTGAATATTTTTCAACTTGCTACGGTGCGCTTAGGCCCTATGGTCCATTGTATTTCCGCTACAAAGTTCAGGGAATTCCTCCTTACTTTTATTGACAAATGTGTCTTTCCAGTCGTCAAAATGCATAAAAAAATCCTTACAATTAATTTCATGTTAATTATTGCTCTAATTTGATTTAAAAAAGATAAAAAAAGCACGGAGATTTTAGGTGCGATATATTTTCAAAAATACAAATTTGCCAACCCATCTTCAAGAAATGAGCTGTAGTAATAATTAAAAATATTTTAATTATTTGAGAATGCCTACTTATAACTGTTAAATACTGTTGAACAATTTACAATGTTCGATAAATATGCCTTAAAGTTACTAAAATATATGATTCATGGATACAAAAATTAGGATCATATGTATTGATATTTTCCTCTATATGATACAAAACATACGATTTTGATTCGGAATTCGGATGTTGGATCCACGAGAACTTAGTATACTTCTGCAGAGACAGGACTGTGTTCACAAAGTGTACAGGGTGGACGCTCTAAAAAATAATTAACGAAAAAAAAAATGTGATGCAGGACAGTACCATTTGGCGTGTAGATAACAAAACTGTCAAGGAATAAATCTACTGTACTATTAGTGAAAATAATCTAGGTGGTCAGCCTGTGGTGCCCTATTTTATATGTGCATTTTGTTTGTATTTAAGTGTATTGTGTGTCGTCTAAATTTTGAGGAAGTTATGCAGATTTGAAGTGTTTAGTAGGAAGAGGAGATCTAATGGGTGAATTGACGAACTCTCAGAGAAACGGACGCCAAATTGAAATGAGGTAAGGCACATGCGTCTGTATGCAGTCGATTTAGTGGAGTCGTAGGAACTGCATGTATTTGACTATTGTTTTTTCCTTGGTTTTTGACGCCAGTACGTTATATGCTGTTGTCGGTGTTAGTTACAAACTGGGAAGTTAATAAAACTTTCTTCAATTTCGTACTTTTCTTTGTTTCTTTAGCGCACAGCGTAACCACCATTAATTTCTCCTGAGGTACAATAAAGGAGTATCTCAAGCCCTAGCAATAAGAAACAGTGGTGGAAAGTAATATTTGAAATATAGTTGACATTACTGCTAATAACTTACTACATTTTTAGTAAAAGATATATAGGGTGGCCCACAAAATAGTTAAATTAGAAGCGATGGAGGAAAGTAATAATTGGAATATTTGATGAAAATTTAATATTTCAGCACCATCTTGGATTAAATGTAAGAATAGCCTTTGGCTAAATTTCGCCCATATTCTATTAGGATAAGAATTGAGGGATTTTATTTCTTTACCTACCAATAAACTGACGTTTTAATATTATTACTTATATTTAATATTATTATTACTGAAAACATAAATCAGGATATTAATAACCTTGTGAAATATTCAGGTAAGCACTGTTTGCAAATTAATGCAGCTAAGTCTGCTGTTATTGTTTTTGGGAAGGAAAGTAATAGACAATTTATCGCACGTAATACTGAGATTTTTGTGGAAGATCAGAAATTGACATTCAAGGAAAAAATAAAAAACTTGGGCTTATTCTTCGTCCATAACTTAAAATTTCAACCTCATGTCATGAAAAAATCCCGAAAAAAATCCTATTCCGCATTAAAAAAATTATACTAATGCCATCATTTTTTAAATGAAAAATTAAAATCCATTTTAACAGAATCTATTATTATATCATTTTTTAACTATAGAGACATCGTCCATGGTTCATGCTTAAATCAGGTTAATGCTTACAGAATACAAAAGGTTCAAAATATGCGCATAAGGTTTATTTTTAATTTGATAAACACTGACCATGTGTCCCATAAATTAAAATCTTCAAAATTGCTAAATATGGACATATTGCATACTTTGTACATAAATTAATTCATACCGCAAATCTTCCATACTTAAGAGAGCTATCGATTCCCAGATCCCATCATTCATGATCGCAACCTAAGGTACATGGAATACTTAACAACTCCTCAACACTCGACCGACAAGTTTTTTAAAAAATCTTTCACATATTCTGCGGCAAACTCCATCCCTGCTAACATCAAACAACTCTTAGTTAACTCATGTAAAATTAATTACAAAACATTCCTTCTTGGTCAGTGAGCAAAGATCTAGAAGTAAAATTATGTATTTATTTTTTTTTTATGTCATTTATATTTTATTTATCTATATATTGTATACTTATTATATTTATTTCTCATATAATTCCTGTAAAATTGAGTGCTCGAGCAGCCCCTAGGCTGGACTCTTAAAATGAAACACAACATACCAGGTGGCCACCCTAAAAAATAATCAAGTAAGAAATAAACGATGGAGTAATATAGGCTTCAAGCAAATAAAATAATATTCTTATGAGTGACCACAGTTTTATTTGATATTTTTACAGGTTTTTTAGTTTTGATATCAGATTCGATGTCAGCTACCACGAAAATATCTAACCACCAATTTTAATGCAACTCCGACGTAATATAAATTCTGTCTAGTTTTTGAGAGTTTGACCCACTGTACACTGGACGTATCTCAATAAAAAGAACTACAATGGAACCACCGTCGAGCAATATAATACTGCATTCTCGTAAAAAATTATTGTAAATCGAATATGTTGGTAATAAAAGAAAACTTATTGAAATTTTTGCTTACTTTATACTATACGTAGTTTGACGGATTATTTTGGTTAGAAATATAGTTTTCAAATTATTTTCATAAGAAGCATTTTCCAGTCCACACCACTGTTCAAAAGTAAAGTTGACCTTAGTTCATTGGATTTATTTGCTTTGAGTTGTAAGGCTTGTGCGCAGATCCACGCGATGTAATTGTTAATTAAGTGTATTTAGATGCATTTTTATTATACCCGTTTTAAAAGGTTAAAAAAATATAAATATATGTTTGTTGTGAAATAATTGCTATTTGATAAAAAAGTTCTTCCTACGTTTTCTTGTTAAATAAGTGTGAAGAAAAAGTTGTCTCCGTATATCCTTCTCATTAACTAACGGGACTGTTTTAATAAAATGTTGCTTGTTGGTTAACGAGAAACTTATTCTACTAAATAAATAATATTCCAAGAGATTTGTTGATACGCAGTTTACAAAAATAAATCAATAAAATCAATAGTAATTACCCCAACCTGAGTTTAATCGTGCAGCTGTTATTTCCATATCCGTCATATCTCTCAAATAGTCTGCAATACACTATCGGTGGTCTAAAATAAAAAAATAAATTTTTATAAACATAGGTGAATGTTCCCCAATTGTAGCAATGCACACTTGACGAAGTACCTAATCTAGATGTGCATCATATTACGTAAATGACACAAATACTATTTCAATGGCACTAATTATTTAGTTCTAGAAGCACTTATAGCACTGTATATGCCCCCAATTTAATTAAATGGATAAACTGAATGTGCATATTATAGCATATATGTTGAAAATGATAGCTGACAATAAAAATATATTTTAAAAGATAAAGAATGGAATTAGGCGTCAAAAATCTGTCACCACGCCAATTTTTAAAGAAAATTAACAAAATTTGGTACACTAACGGTTTTGAGTACGCTGAATTCAGTTTTGCTGCCTAAATTTTATTTTTCAGAATGACGACTTCGAAATTTCGGTCAGAATAACGAAAAAAGGTGAATAATGTTGTATAAGTTTGGAATTCAGTAAAAGTGATATCCAAATTGTGTTAAAATGTTGTATTTGGGTGTACACATTCATATATAACTAATTTTAGTACAGACATTTTCTAAATTTAAAATAGCAAATCCAATATTTCCAATATTTACCAATATTTACTGGGCTACACTAAAGTTGCTGACTACTCTAGAAAGTCTCATATACATGGAGGTGTAGTAATTTTTGTTAAAAGTGATCTCGCCCACAAATGTAAAAACTTACCTTATGTAAATAGCCTCTGTATTGAAGTTGATTTTGAGTGTTCTGCCTTGAATTTTAATAGCAGTATTTGCTTGGCTGTAATATATAGGTCAACAGAGGGAAATTTTGGTGTCTTTTAGATCAGCTAACTAACCTGTTATCATTCATAAATAAAAATGCTGAGAAAACTATAGTCTGCGGAGATTTAAACATAGATAATTTAGTAAATAGTCCAGAGTTAAATAAATTAAATGATGTACTTGAATGTTTTCAGGTTACATCCTTATTGGATGTACCAACCCGCTTATCTAAACAAAAAAGCGGTATTACATGCAGAGCCATTGATCACTTAATATCTAATTTAACTATTAATTTACTAAAATGGCAAGTATTTGATCCTGGCCTATCTGACCATACTGCTCAGATTATTACTTGGAAAATGCCTCCCTGCTATAACAATGATTTACCTACTTATAGTTTAAGGAGATCCTATACCGACACAGCAATTTCAGAATTTAAAATCTTATTTAACTCTGTGTACCTTGATATTTCCCACTATAACAATATAGATGAGGCGTTTCAGATCTTTTGGGATCATTTTGAATGGTGCTTTAACGCAGCATTTCCAAAAAAAAGATTATGCTTAAAAATAAAATTAACAAAAGAAAAATTTTATTTTCATCAGAATTAAAAAAGAGTGTAGACGATCTTAAATCGCTAAACTGGTTGAGGAAAAATGCTAATAATCCACAAATTGATAGTCAATATAAACAGTTAAAAAAAGATGTAAATAAAGCAATTAAAAATGAAAAAATAAATCATTACTCTCAAATCATAAACAGCTCAGTTAATAAAACTAAAACTATGTGGAAAATGAATAATTGGATAAAATCATATATGACCGACAGATCTCTTGTTGTTAGAATAGGCGAGGCGGATTCTCAATTATTTAACACAAACCTAGGAACTCCTCAAGGCAGTATATTGGGACCTCTATTATTTCTCTTGCTTGTGAATGATTTACCAGAATATGTTCTGCAACATGGAGGATTATTTATGTATGCTGATGATACCACCATTGTAGTATCGGGTGTAAACTTTTTAGATGCTGTCGACAAAGTCAGCATTATATTAGAAGTTTTTAGGATTTGGTGCAACAGAAATAAGTTAATTATAAATGTAAATAAGACTGAGTGTATGAAATTTTCCTATGAGAATTGCAGCGTACCAGATACACACTTTTCTTTAGGCGATAACCAAATCAAAACTACTACTAAAACTACATTTTTAGGAATCCAGGTGGATGAAAACCTTAATTTTACCGATCAAGTTAGCCAGGTATGCTCTAGGTTGAACAAGTCTTTTTTGCGCTGTCATCGTTGAAAAATGATTTAAATGAGGATTCCTTGTTGTCATTGTATTACGCCCAAGTATACTCAGCAATGAGCTATAATGTCACAATATGGGGACAATCTACAGAAGCTACTCGCGTTTTTATAACACAAAAGCGCATATTAAGACTAATGTTTAATCTAGATTACAGGGAATCATGCCGTATGACTTTTAAGAAAAAAGGTATATTGACTTTTATATCAATTTATTTACTTAAAACACTATGTTTCATATTTTTAAATCAAAGTAAATTTAAAAAAAAATGTCGACTTTCATGATTACCCCACTAGAAATAAAGACATGTTCTGTCTTGGCAAAATCTCTCACGAGAAATATAAGAAGTCTCCGGTCTACGCAGGCTGTAGTTTTTTTAACATTTTGCCGTCTGCAATAAAATCATCACATTGTTTTGCAGAGTTTAATAGAAAGTTAAAATGGTTTTTAGTCAAATGTTGTTTTTACACACTGGACGAGTTCATTACCAGTTGCAACATGACACAAGACGTCTGAAAACTTATGTGATGATTTCCCGTACCATCTGCTGGTTATCACTATATGTTTCTTTTTATGTTTGTATGTATATTTTGCGTATTGATATTTTGTGTTTTTTTATCATGTTTTGTATTATGTTATCATTTGTTTGTTTTTTACTATATTTTGTTTCTATATATTCATGTATTTTTTATACAATACAATTACTGACTTACCTTATCCATTCTATTGTATGGCAGAAAAGGTCAATAAATATATTATTATTATTATTATTATTATTATTATTATTATTATTATTATTATTATTATTATTATTATTAATATAATGCCCAATGTGGCCAAAGAAAAATCACTCTGAGAACTATTTTTGTGCTATTGCCTTAATATATATTTTTTAAATATCTGGAAAGGAGTTCTTATATATGTTTTTGAAATCTCTCAGTTTAGTACAGTAAGCGAAAAATGGTAAAATTCCCGGCCCAAAAACGATGAAAGGAATTTCCTTATTTTTTTTGCAATATGCTTTATTAAATACGTACAACAAAATCTATACATGCTAAAGTGCAAAGCAACCCGCTTTTTCTGCGCATTCTTCGAAAAATAGACGGCTACTACAGACATTAAAAATGCGCGTACAAACTGAAAATTTTCAAACTGTCATAACTCTGGAACAGTTTGTCGTAAGAAAAAAAAATAAAAACCCAAACTCTTCGTTTTTTGAACAACGAACAAATTGAAGTACCTAGGAATAGACATGACGAACCAACTGGAACGGAGAGAAACGATAAAGGAGAGAATCAAAATGGTATAGAGACTCACAGGGGCAATCATACCGTTTACTGCGAAAAATAAACTATCATGGGACCTTACCAAATATATGAATAGCCATCAAACGGTCAAAGATAGCAAATGGAGCAAAAAAACGCGGTAACAACAAAAACCAACAGAACAAGTTTTTGAGAAGAGCAGACAGGGACATCGTGCAACTACTCACAAAAACAACAAGACAAAAACAGTGACTAACTCAGCAACACTATTAGGAGGAAAGATAATTAAAAAAGATAGAAATGTACTCAATGAAGTATTAGCGACATTCCCAAGGAAGGGACCCAACACATCTACTGAAGAAAGCGCTAGCACCGAACATCAACAAAATAAAAATAGGAAGACCATCCTACAGCGGAGAACGACAAGTGAGAGAATCAGGTTCAAAAAATGAACACCACAAAGAAATTGCAAAGATATATTAATTCTAATCTAATAGTATATTGACGATTTTGACAGTTGACATCTGCCAACCAGCTGAAAACTACATTAAAAATTCAGAAATTTGTAATAATCTATAATAATGATCTTGAAAAATATTGTTATATTTTTGGTGGTTTTTTGGTTGGCTCCGGGCCAGGTTCCGGAAATGTGCATGTAGCTGTTAATTAAAGAAAATTCTTCTTTTCCTTCTTCTTCGTATTTCGATACATACATTGAAGCAACGTTCATCACGGTTAGTACTTGGATTGGGTAATCCGTCAGGGGAAATACGGCGATCCGTTCCACCTTCTAGCGGCTTGTATATCAATGTATACGTAGAAGCAATGTAATCTGGAACAAGGATTACGTAGCGGATATGTTGCTCTTCGGGGGATATGTAAAGCAGTCCGTCCTTTGTCTATTAAATGTTACGGCAAGTAAAAGATCCCCTACTCTTCGAAAAATTTTCAAGTTGGGGACAGCTCGTCTCCTGGCGTCGGTGATAGGCCTTGGTAGCGGAAATAAGCCGACGTTAAATAAATACATTGAAAATTAAAAAAAAAAAAAACGATATAACCATATAGATATTATGGTTTTCATAAAATGTTAAATTTTGGCACTATGAGTTAAAATTTTTATGACATGTTTTATATCGTTTTATATCGTTTTTTCCATCAACTTTTATCCCTTTATTTTTTTTTCGTATCTCGTCAAACAAAGAAGATACAAGCGTTTGTGATTTTCCTATTTTCCATGATTATGTACTATATCTCACAAAGGCTATGGATTTCGAATTCCTTTTTACTGAAATAAAGCTCACAAAAATTGGGAAAACTTTCACTAAAACATTTTTATTCTACAATAGATATTGAGCGAGATATTTAACGTGGCCCTGATAAAATAGGCAGACTATAATATTTGGTAATGTCGACATAAGTGGGCAGTAGGGTGGCCCATCTTTTTCGAAATCGAAATTTTTTATTTCTCACCCCTGCAAATGGTTCCATTTGAAGAAAAAACAGTCCCCTCAAAATATTATTGAGGCAAATTGAAGACAAGGGGTGCCGCAGAATGCATTATTATGCAATAATAAAAGTAAATGGAATTATTTACATCTTTGGTTGATGCATTGTTTTTTTTTTTTAATCAGCAACATTTATCTTTAGAATGACTAATCAAGTCATACAAATATCAAAGACATTATCTGTTGTGACTATGACATGTGTCATACTACTGTAAATTCGTAGTCTAAGAAAACTAGACTAGAAGTTTTTGAAATAAAACTCTGGTTTTATCTTTGTGTATTTTATTATGAAACATTTTTTTCATACATAGTACCAAATATTATCCGAAATCTACAAGACATATAGTAATAAAAACAATATTTTTTGCACTAGGCCAAAGCATGCGACAGGGTTTCTTTTTTTACATTTGGAAACTGTGATTTATAATAATTTACAACTTGGAGTAAAAACTGTTTTTGGTCTTCATTTTTTGTTAAAATGTCATTATAGTCAGTAACAAGTTTGATTCCTCTCTCAGCGGCATCATTTACAACTTTAATTTTGTTTACAATATTGAAACATCGGGTATAACTTTCATTTTCCCTCCATGTTGTTGGATCATTTTCCAAAAATTCCATAGACAAATCTAATTTTTGAAAAAACTGTTTAGTGTTCTCGCATATCAAGTCCGAATTTCCTTGTTTTCAACGTCAGTAATGTTACTAATCATAAGTCGTTTAATACCCTCTTGATTTGGTGCTTTCCTATTCAAAGCTTTAACCATTTCTCTTTTAGTGGTAACTGAAATATCGCCATCAAAGAAAGATAAGCCAACATTTACTGAATTAAGGTACCACAAATGGTTCACTATTTTCCTACTTGCGGCTGGAGATATTTCTTTGTCAATATTTTGATAATTAATGAGTTCTTTACAAAAGTCTAAGTCATGAAGCGGTGCTTTACTAGCAAATGACGCTGTAAACCAGGCCTTTACATAAACCTTTACAATAAAGAAACATATATCTTCAATACCTATTTTTTCTTTTTTAGTTAGTTGGAACTGATCTTGGAAAAAAAATATTTTTAGACAGTAAATGGCTTTGGCCATCCAACGTGCATGATGAAATGCCCCTGGTTGATAGAATGTCGTGTGAGTGGGCTCTTCTTCAACAAAAAGTTTAGAAAGCATTAAAAATTCTTTATAATCATCACGAGGCTGTTGTAAAGTTAAAGCTGCATTTAGAAACTTTACAATTTCGGCTTTAACTGGTTGTAAAATGTGTTTAATTTTTGATACCTGAAATCCAGTTTTTAGTTTATTTTGATCTATTTTAGGCCAAAATTCCCTAAAACGTTTAAATAGTGGCACATTTGGACCAGATGAGGAAGGCATTTTTGTGTCAAACACACTTCTCAAAACCACTTAAAAAATATGATGTCTACAAGGAAAATATAGAATATCTCTTTCTAATAGTGTGGCTGCCCCATTTATATAACCCATATTTGATGCTGTTGTATCACAACACAAAGCTATTACCTTTTCGTCCAAATTCCATTCACAAAGCACATCATAAACTGCTTCAGTCTGTTCTCTTCCAGTTGAATTGGGCAAAGCTGGTACTCCAAGTAGTTGTTCAATATCTCCACTAGTAACTAAGATAGCAAGTCTATCGATATTTCCCATTCCAGTGAGAGAAGGTAAAAGTTTTCCATCCCAATGGATGACTGGGGCCGGCAATTCAGAATTACCGAAGGCAGTTTTTAATATTTCAGCTCTTTCTTCGCGGATGCGTTGTCTAGAGCGCTGAAGTGTGGTTCTGCTGATGGACAAAGATGTGGTGTCATGTCCTAGTGCTTCTGCTACTGCCGTCAAAATATGGACTCCATACCTGTCGCTTATTTTGCAAGCATCAAATGCAGCGGCTATTTTTGGTGTGATGATGTTACATGTTCCATACAATCTCCTCTTTTTTGGCTGTGACGGGCCAGGCTGGTCTTGTAACAACTCTTCTTGGGCTTCGATTATTTCATCTTCATTTTCGTTGGAGTCGGCTGAATTACTACTTGATGATGGACAGGTGACTGTTTCCTCTAATCTAGCTTTTTCTTGTTGACTTCGTTGCATTCGTTCGGATAATTTCTGTAATTTCTCCTCAGCTGATTTTTCTTGAGAAGTAAGTTGGTAATCAATACCATGCATAAATCCAGGACGTCCCTTTTTTTTTGGTTAATTAAAAACTGCTTATCTTCATCTATTTTCATCAACTCCAATGCATTTGCAAGAGATCGTCCAATTTTTCAACGAATTTTTTTTCTTTGCACTTTTCACTTGCCCTTTTAGCCGATTTTTGTAAGTTCCTCCACTCTGCATAAAATTTATCTAGTTGTTTAACACAATGAAAATCCTGACTTGTCGGAATGCGAGCTTTATCCCAAAAAACTGACACCTCTTTTATTGTCAATTTAGCACTTTCATATACACTTAGCTTCACTTCACGAATGTTATAAAAGAGCACTTGTAATACTTGTCTATTAGACGGCAATTTATTGCCAATGATTTGTGACGAATAGTGTCCAACTAAGTAAATGAAAGTATCCTTTCGTAAGGATCTAACATCAGCCATCGTTAAATGTTTTTTCAAAAAGGAACATATGCTAGAACTTATAATGTCACCACTGTAAAACACAATTGCAAACTGACATAAAAACCTACCGTAGGTGCATTATATTTCCAAACTTCCAAAACAAATAATTTCTAGGAAATAATTACACCAATAAAAAATTATGAGAAAAGAGGTAGATATTTGTATTTTAAGTAAAATTTAAGTGTATTACCGTAATAAAATCTTATCTACAAATTTCTACCTGAATGCGGCACGGGTTACCGTTCACCGAATTATCTGAAACTTTGACATAAATTATTCCTAGTATAATAGTATATTTTCGTGGGGTGAGACTTAAAAAATACGCAAAAAAGATTCACCCCCTATAGAGATGGGCCACACTAGTGGGCAGAATAATATGTGTGAGAAATAAAGTTTAGTAACAATTCAAACATAATTTAAAGTAATGTTTCCTTTCAGGATTTCCTGAGGTAACTCAAAAATTCGTTTCAAGTTCATACATATTTTGGTATAAGACATTTTGTGAGAATCCACAAAATATTAAAAACCAGTTTTAGTTTCAGTTTTATACAGCCCAAATGATGTCAACAAGGTTGGCGAAGCGCGCGTCGAGTGATAGTATTCGAGTGTGGTGTTCAAGTGTTTTGGTGTTAATGGAAACTACTTCGGAGGCAGCATCGCATCGAAGGTTCGAGCCCCCTCCAAGAAAATTGAATGACTATCCACACATTTCTTATGTAAATTGGCTTACAGTCAAATTGGCTAAATTTTTAATATGTTGTAGATTTCGAATTAAAAATTACAAAATTACACTAAAATTATGTCAGGTTTCATCATCGGCAATTGTGTCAATTACAGTCCAAATATTATTTGCGACATAATTATTTTTTTAGTGATCAGCCATATTTTTTATATTTTTTATTTTTTTTTTCCAACAGTTGTATTAACTAAATGCGAGATACGATCATCCGTAACATTCTTTTATTATTCTTCTTATGGTGACCACCCTGTATAATTTCTTTATATTTTTCCTTGATATTTGTGTCATCTGCATGCGAAATGTTATCATAGTTCTGCGTCTCAGATTTTTAATTATTTTTCTTTGGATAACTATCCTGTATATTTCTTAAACGTTTCTTCTTTGGCCGTTGTGCTAACTTCATAGGAAATATTATCGTTCTCCATCACATTCTTTCATTAGTTTTTTTAGAGTGACCACCCTATACATATTTTTCGTGTTTACTTTCGTTGACAGTTGAGTTAACTAAATCTCTTCTTGATCACATTTTTTTCTTTATTTTTTTGGGACGACCACTCTGTATATTTTTCATATTTTTCCTCCTTAAAAGTTATGTTAACTGCATGCAAAATATTATCATCTTCTGTCACATTTTTTATTAATTTCTTAACGGTGACTAACCTGTATAATTTTCACGTTTTTCTTCCTTGACAGATGTGTTAACTGCATGCGAAATATTGTCATACATTTTTTTATTAAGTATTTTTTTATGATTACCCTGTATATTTTTCATATTTTTCTTCCCTGATAGGTGTGATAACTGCATGCGAAATATTATCGTCTTCCATCACATTTTTGTATAACTTTTTTTAGTACAGTAACTAGAGGTTTTAACTTCCGGAATAATGTCATATTGAACGGATTTCGTTCATTTTTGGCAGTATAATAGTAAATGCTTCACAGTAAAGTTTCTATATTATGCGGGGGCTTGCTAATTTATAGGGGGTGGATGCCACCCCCTCCCAGGGGGTGGCACTTAATATATATATATTTATTGGAGCTGAAATAGAAGAAAAAGAAGAAAAGTACACAAATTAATAGTTTCTAAGTAATAACGACTTCAAAATTGCGATTTTAGCTTAAAAGAAAGGTATTTCCAAAAGTATTACTTTATCGAAAACCTGTTACAGACCAATTACAGAAAGTACAAACTGGGAATTAATTATATTTTTTGTTTATTGATGTAGGATTAATAATTATGGAGATATTTAAGTTTATATTTGGTATCCAAGTGATTCGAAATTACCTTTAAAGTTTAAAACAGTGGCGGCTGGTGAAATTTCAATATTTTTTTTCCCGTCTACGGTGCATGGGACCCATACGAAATTTGGGAAATAACATCTAGAGAAGCACTTCTCTAATGACCCCTAAAAATTTTTGAAAATTCGTTAGCCTCCCCTGGGTCTAGGGACTCCTGTTTATTATTATTTTTTTTTGTCATATGCCTTTGACTTTTCATAAAAATACAACAATAGATTTTGAAGTTTGTGAAAATATTTTCATTACTAACTGAAATACAATGAACTGAAATTTTGTAATTTACAATTTAACAAATTACAATTTTTCAATTCGTTGTATCTCAGTTAGTAATGAAAATATTTTCATAAACTCCAAAATCTGTTGTTGTATTTTTATGAAAAGTCAAATGCATATGACAAAAAAACTGGAGCTCCTTGACCAAGCGGAGGCTAACGAATTTTCAAAAATTTTTTCGCAAACTGCTTTTTCAAAATTTTTAGGGATCATTAGAGAAGTGCTTCTCTAGATGTTATTTCCCAAATTTCGTATGGGTCCCATGCGCCATCGACGAGAAAAAAAATATTGAAATTTCACCAGCCGCCGCCGCCGCTGGTTTAAAATGCATTTTTCTAAACCAAGTGCTTTAAATGAGCAAAAAAATTTGAGCATCTAGCATCACGAAAAACTGTATTTGAGATAATTTTTTTAAATTGCTGGCTAATTAAAGTAACAAAATGGCGACCTTTTTATATATAAAAAATATAAATACGCACTTTTTCCCATCATAACTTCTTTATTTCTTATGCTACAGGAACGAGTAAAAAATAATTTGAAAGCGCAATTAATTGTCTTTAATTTCATTTCTTAACATGCGAGACGTAGGTGTAACAATTTATGAGATATTTAACATTTAAACTCCATTTTTCGTCTTATTCGGACGCCATTTGTAAACTTTCTTATCTCCTAAACTATTGAATCTATGTAAATAAATAAACAAGCGAAATTCATTATCAGTTTATGAGCTTTATTTTTGGTCTCTATCCATTTTTCAATAAAACTAATATTAATTGAGATATTTAAAAAAAGAAAAAAATTACGTTTTATCGAAAATACCTTTATAGTTTAAAGTGTATTTTTTCTAAAGCAAGTGCTGTATACAAAGCAAAAAAATTGAGCATCTACGCCATGCTATACATTAATGAGAAATTGTGTGTCAAATTTCTTTTTTTAATTACTGGCTAATTACAGTAAAGAAATGGCGACGATATTATTAAAAAAATGTGTAAACGCTTATTGCTTCGGTCATAACTTCTTTGTTTTTTATGCTATAGAAACAAATAAAAAAACAGTTGAAAGCTCAATAACCTATTATTCTACCTATTAGCATCCTTGACGTAGGTGTTACAGTTTCTGAGATATTTAACTCTCACTCTAAATAATTATCTTATGAACACTTGGATGCCAAATGTAAACTTAAATATCTCCGAAATTATTAATCCTACATCAATAAATAAAAAATATAATTAATTTCCAGTTTGTACTTTCTGTAATTGGTCTGTAATATTTTTTCGATAAAGTAATACTTTTTGAGATTCTTGACGAAAGCCGTTTGGAAATACCTTTTTTTTTAAGCTAAAATCATAATTTTGAAATCGTTATAACTTAAAAATTATCAATTTATGTGAAAAATTGCATAGAACCTTCTTAAAATTTGATTCTACTTCAGCTCCAATAAATATATATATATTTCTTAAGTGCCACCCCCCTATAAATTAGCAAGCCCCGCACAATATAGAAACTTTTTTGTGAAGCATTTACTATTATACTGCCAAAAATGAACGAAATCCGTTCAATATGACATTATTCTGAAGTTTTGCATATTTTTTACCTCTAGGTACTGTACTATTTAGTATAATTTTCATATCGTTATACTTCGTTAACAGTTGACAGTCGAGATATTGAAATATTATCGTTCTGCGTCATATTTTTTTATTTTAATTTATTTTATTTATTTTTTTTTTTTGGTTACCACCTTGTACACATTTTTTAAATATTTTCTTCTTTGACAGTTGTGCTAACTACATGCGAAATATTACCGTCCTCCGTCACATTTTGTATAATTTTTTTTGGTGATCACCCTGTATATTCTTTCAAATGTCATATTCTTCTTTGACAGCTGTGTTAACTACATGCGAAATATTATTACCCTCCACCGCATTTTTTTCATTAAATTTTTGTTTGAGTGACCGTATATATATTTTTTCATATTTTGCTTAAACATTTGTGTTAACTATGTGCGAAATATTATTGCCCTCCGTCAAATTTTTTTCATTACTCTTCCTTGTGTTAACTACATGCAAAATATTACCGTCCTCCGTTCAATAATGACCTCTTTTACTATTTTACAATTAAAAAAAAATCGAATTCATGATTTTTTCATACATTTTATATTGTGATACGTTCTAATAGCCCTCTATAATATTTCGTAGTAAACAATTTGTTGTTTTAATAAAAATAGCGTGGAAAATTTAAAGTTTGGAAAATGTTGGCGAAGGCGCCGGGAAATCTATATAAAAATAACAAGTGAAAAAAATTATTCTGTCAAATTGGCTAAAACGTTTTTTTCATAAAGTCTTCCTGATCAAAAAACTTTAATGAAGAACTTTCGGAAATTGCTCCTCATACCCCATCAATAAATTAAAAGTTCGACAAGATACTGAATTTTACAAGAATTCATAGTTGTATCTCAGAAACCTCCTATGTCTACATAGGATCGAGATAAGCCCATGAAATTTTTTGATCAACGGACTTAGGCGACGTGATCATATTAGTGTGAAATTAAAAAATATCGGATGGTTGAATATGGAAGAGAGGCGTATAGTTCATGCTGGCACTCTCTTTCATAAAATCCTAACTTCTCACAAACCAGCCTATCTTTATAATAAAATTCGATATCGCACGGATGTGCATAATGTAAACATTTGCTTTAAGTCACAGTTGACTGCACCGCAACACAGAACATCCTTGTATAAGGGCTCATTTTCATATTACATCACTTGGCTGTACAATAGGATACCTGATTCTTATAAGAAGTTATCAGTAACTTCTTTCAAAGTGAAATTAAAAAAAGATTTGTTTTTAGGCACTGTTATGTTCAATAATTAATATTTTCATGTATTTTAGTGTTAGTGAATAGTGAATACGTTTTATTGTACTACGTAGGACTTTTGTAAGTTACTTGTTTATGTTAATGTTTATGAGTAATGATCATTGCCGATAATTCCTACTAAACTTTTATGTCATCTGTGCACTCTCGCACGTTCTTTATATTGCCGATTTCTATGTTTTTTTTCCCTATTATATTTTTTAAATGTTGTAATTTCTCACTGCATGTACACGTTTGATGTAGATACTTTTTACTTCCTGGTTGAGTGGAAGAGCAAAATTCTGTTTTCGAACAGAAATTTTGAACTCTGCCTTTTGATGAACACTTATATACTGTTTACTTATCTAAGTCACATACTGTTGTTATTATTTTTGTTCATCGATAAAAACATTATTATTATTATTATTATTATTATTAAAAATTCAGCCAATTTACATAAGAAATGTGCGGGGTCCTTTAACTAAATTTTGACCAAATTGTAAATGGTTAGTCACATTATATTCAGTTGGCTACCATTAAGTTACATATTTCCAGCTCCAAAAATAATGTATAAAGAAATGAAATTGAGGTGGAAGTAAGCAAAAAATTATTTTAATAAATGCTAATGATACATTGAAAAACTGAAGCATGTTGCAGGAACTCAGTTATTACAATGTAAAAAACAAGGAATTACTAATACACGAAGTAGACACTTACTGAATCGATAATGATACACCTGGTGCTGAGATGATATTAAAATTGCTTTAAAGCTGGTATTTTAAATTGGTTAATAATTTAGATAAAATAACATGATCTTTAGAAAGTGTGAAATCATATATTTACGACTGTAAAATTAATATTGGTTTTGATTTTATCAGGTTGTTTTATACAAGTTGGAACTCGTGCAGCTTGTAAAAACTGTGGGTAATTTAGGTGATAAGTAAATTAGTGTTGTAAATTAAATTGAGCGAATAAAGTCAACGACCTTTCCCAAAAAGGATCAATAACTGTCTAGTTGCTACCACAGGATTAAATAAAATATTGTGGTGTGTTGCAACCTCTTCAATTAATTCAGATGTATTTGCACCTACTCGAGAAAGAACTTACCAGAGTAGTTCTAGAGTGATGACATCTGGAATTATCTAGAGAATGGTGGCGTCATCACAGAAAAATCGAGATCTGTCATTTTTAGGTATAAAAGACCGCATTCTCGGCGGGTAGTTCAGAAAGTATAGAAAGTTTTGAAGTCTTGGATTTGACAAGTGAGAAGTGAGGTTAAGACTCCAAAGTGAAAAACAAAGTAGTAAACATTGTTATTTTTAGTCAGTAAAGTTCATTCAAGTTAATAATCAGTATTGTGAAGTATCCAGTAAATTATTTAATAAAGTGTGTTAGTGGTTATCTCTTGTTATAATTTTTTGGAACCCACGGAATTTGCGAGGGTGGTTTCTTAGAGGTGGAAACACGTTACAAATTGGTGTCAGAAAGCGGAATTTTATGACAAGAGGAGCTCTGAAGTTGTGCTGGAGTGTTTCGAGAAGTATTCTCGAGGGTTAGTGCTAACACGGAGGACTAATTTACTGGACATTGTTCGAGGGTTATTTTCGAACGGGAAAATAGTGTTAAGTGCATTTTTGAGACATTGTAGAACATTTTATTAGGACATTAGAGTGATAATTAAAGTGATAGACATTGAAAAAGACTAATTTGTATTAGTGCGTGAAAATTACTAGAACTTTTCTATTAGGACATTAGTGTGATAATTAAATCCTTTAAACTGAGAAGTGATAGAGACACTGAAAAAGACTCATTTGTGTTAGTGCGTGAAAATTTCTAAAACTTTTCTATTTGGATATTAGTGGAGGTTATTAAATTCTCTGAACTGGATAGTGACAAAAGACTCTGGATAAGACTTTTTCGTCCTGTTTTGAGATTTTTCTGGAAAGTTCCATTGCCGATATTGACGTGACAGTTAAATTTATTTTATTTTAATCTTATGCCCATGGAAACAAGAAGCATGACTACGGAGAAACAAATGAAGGACCTACTTGCGGAATTTAAGAAGATGATGGACCAGCAACGTCAAGAAAAAACCGAACTGCGAAAAATTACAGAAGACCAAGAAAAGCGACGTCAGAAAGAAAAAGAGGATGAAGAAAGAAGACATCAGAAAGAAAAAGAGGATGAAGAAACAAGACGTCAGAAAGAAAAAGAGGATGAAGAAAGAAGACGTCAAGAAGAGAAAGACGAACTAAGACAAATTATGGAAGACTTGAAGACACGACAGCAAGAGGAGAAGGAAGAACAAGAAAAGCGACGTCAAGAAGAAAAAGAAGAGCAAGAAACAAGACGTTAAGAAGAAAGAGATGAATTAAAGAAAATGATGGAAAATCTGGAAATAAGACGCCAACAAGAAAAAGAAGAACAAGAAAGACAGCGTCAAGAAGAAAAAGAGGAACAAGAAAGACGCCAGGAAGAATTAAGGAAAATTCTGAGCGATCAAATAAAAATACAACAAGACGCAATCATTTCTGTCAAGGAAGAAGTTAAAGAAGATATAAACAAGGTCGAAGACAAAGTAGGTGAAGTCAAAACCGAAGTCGGTCAAGTAAAAAGAAACGTAAATCAGTTTGAAGAAAAGATGAGTGAGTTCGAAGGAGAAATGGAGAGACTTAAACGACAATTGAGAGAGAAAGGAGGCCAGCTAGCAATATCATCGGGTCCTCGGTTAAAACCTCCCTCCTTTGACGGCCAAAGCTCATGGACGACCTATAAAAGACAATTCGAGGCAGCTGCTTTTGCAAATAACTGGGATAACGAGGAAAAGGCTATGGCATTAGTTCTAGCATTAAGGGGCCAGGCCTCAGAATTACTTCAGGCTATCCCAGTGGAGAAACAAAGTGACTTCAAAGTCTTGGAAACTGCATTGGACTTGAGATATGGCGACCAACACCTTGCTCAATTATACCAGGCTCAGCTGAAATCCCGGATGCAAAAGGCTGGGGAAAGTTTACAAGAATTTGAAGCTGCGATAGAGAGATTGGCACACCTGGCGTATCCGAGTGCACCTAGAGAATTCCAGGAACAATTAGCCGTGGGGGCCTTTTTAGATGGCATAAGGGACGAAGAAGTCAGGCGAGTTCTGAGGCTGACGAGACACCAAAGTAGTAGCGAAGCTTTGGTACGTGCACTGGAAGTAGAAGCCGCTTATAGGGATACTCCAAGGTCGAGAGTGCGAGCTGTGACTCTCGAAGAATCGCAACCAGAAATTAACCAGAATCCTATGTTGACTGAGATGCAGAAAATGTTTACCAAACTAGTCAATAAATTAGATGACCTCGGAAAGCAAGAAAAACAACAAAATAGAGGAAAGCCGAGCGGAGAAATGTTTCAACTGCGGCAAGGAATGTAGAAGAGAAGCAGGAAAACTAGAGATAGCCAGCACCAAGGGGGCTGTGCTGGCTAGGTAATGCGGTGCCCCCAGAGAAGTAAAGATTTCCCAGCTCCAAAGAATTCCAAGTAGTCTGTTGTTGCAAGGATATGTGAATGGAAGAAAATGCGTGTTTACTATTGACACTGGTGCTACGTCATCAATAGTGCGGCCAGGGTTTATATCAGGCTTGCAGATTGACAAGAAGCAAAATGGAGTAATCATTCGGAAAGCCACGGGGGACAGGGCTGCGGTTCATGGAGAGGTCAACTTGGAACTGCAGGTTGGACGGATGAGGTTCAATTACAAGGTCATCGTGGTTGACATTATGGATGATTTTATTTTGGGTCTAGACATCATGGGAGAGCAAGGATTTATTGTTGACGTAGAGGAGCGAGTCTTAAAAATTGGAAATGAGGAATTTATTCTGGAAACCGCAGATGACCAATTCCATAAAGAGAGATTATTTACAACACAGACGATCAAGATTCCTGCTCATTCAGTCCCTACCCAATGTTATTGTGGCGAGAACTTTAACCCGGACTAAAGACAAAATCCCAATTAAAGTCATTAATTTAAATTCCCACTCGGTGAAAATTAAGGAAGGCAAACCGATTGGCTCCTATGAACCGGTCACATAGGTAGCGAGGTGCGAGGAACAAATAGAGGGCAGTTCATCTACGAAAATAGACCAGGAAGTTTTGAGTACCCAGTTGGAGCATTTATCTAAGGATGAACGAAGAGAGGCAATCAAGTTCCTGGAAAAGGAAAGTTCAGTATTTGCCAAGAATACAGAGGCCCTTACAAAAACAGACATAGTCCAGCATCGGATAAATACTGGCGACTCACCCGCTATTCGACAACCACCTAGGAGGCTTCCATTAGCAAAACAAGAAGATGCCTCAGCAATGATAGACAAGATGCTACAAGATGGAGTCATTGAGGAGTCAACGAGTCCCTGGTCATCGCCAGTAGTTTTGGTTGCTAAGAAGGACGGAACATTAAGATTTTGTGTCGATTATCGAAAATTAAACGATGTCACGAAGAAAGACAGTTACCCATTACCACGAATTGACGACATGTTCAGCACGTTGGCAGGCTCACGATGGTTTTCTACGTTACACCTTAGGAGTGGATACTGGCAAGTGGGGATTCATCCTGATGATAAAGAAAAGACAGCGTTTTCAGCAGGCAGTGGTCTTTATCAATTTACCGTGATGCCTTTTGGACTTTGCAATGCGCCAGCCACCTTTGAAAGACTGATGGAATTCGTGCTGCGAGGGCTAACCTGGAGGACGTGCCTGGTTTACCTTGACGACGTGCTTGTTATGGGACAGGATTTTACAGAACATTTGAAAAATCTTCAAGAAGTATTTGGGCGAGTCCGGAATGCCCATCTGAAGTTGAACCCGAAGAAGTGCCTGCTATTCCAGAAAGAAATCAAATTTCTTGGTCACGTGGTGTCTTCGGATGGAATACAAAGTTCATGAAGTACGGAGCTTCCTTGGCCTGCACTTATTATAGGCGCTTTGTGGAAGGGTTTGCAGAAATTGCGAAGCCATTACACCGGCTGACAGAAGAGAAAGTGCAGTACCAATGGACACCGGAATGTGAAACGGCATGGAGAAAATTGAAGGCAGCTCTATGCACTGGTTCTGTGCTAGCGTACCCACAACGGGAAGGACTTTTTATTTTAGACACAGATGCCAGCAATTCTTCGGTCGGTTGTGTACTGTCCCAAATCCAGAATGGGCAGGAAAGAGTGATCGAGTACTTCAGCAAGGTGCTGTCCAAACCGGAAAGAAACTATTGTGTAACCCGGAAAGAGTTACTGGCCATCGTTAAATCAGTGGACCATTTTCATAAATATCTTTATGGACGACATTTCAAGATTCGGACCGACCATGCTGCATTAAAATAGCTGTTGCAGTTGAAAACCCCTGAAGGTCAACTGGCTCGTTGGATAGAACGGCTGCAACAGTATGATTTCAAAATCGAACATCGACCTGCGTTCATAAGAACGCAGACGCTTTATCTAGAAGACCGTGCAAGGAAGATTGCAAGCACTGCCGCCAAATTTTTTTCAGCTTATCAAACAGTAATCTACGATGTTTCCTCGCAAAGTTATAGCCATTTTAAGGTGACATGAATTTGAAACCATCATTCCATAAAACCCAACAATCTTAACCAAATGACTTTAAACGAATCAAGATTTAACACAACAGGAGGGATAACCCAACAATCTTAAACAAACGACTCTAGGCGAATCAAGATTGTTGAGTTGAAGGGATCATGGCTTCAAATTCATGTCACCTTAAAATGGCTATAACTGTGCGAGGAAACATCGTAGATGACCGTTCGAAAGCTTATTTTAAAGAGGAAGGATGGTACTAAACGATGTATTTATTAGAAATAAGCTGAAAATTTTTTGAATCCTATACATGACCTCAAAAGTAGACGAAAAAAGTCATTTTTGAAGTACTTAACCTTCAAAATCCTGACGTGGTGTGCCAATTCTGAGGCCAGATTCGGTTTCAGCGCGAAAAATTACATCGGAAATGATCCCCATCTACTCAACAACAGAACCTCGCAGACCTGTGTAATTATTAATAAAATAGAATTATACACTCAAAGATGTTGAGTTTTACTACTAACAAAAATGGATTCTTGAAATATGTTTATATATGAACGTACGTAAAACATTTGCATATAATTAAGAAACTAACCAATTTTATGTAATTTCATATTCATATAGTTTAATTAAAGTATGGCACATTATCAGGGTGTTATTAAAAAATATGTCAATCACTTAACCAATGAATCAGTCATATAAACAGGGCCGGATTATCCATAAGGCTAAATAGGCTATAGCCTAGGGGCGCCGAACTCAGAGGGGGCGCTTCGGCGCTAACTAATTTTATCTCCCGATGGCCGACGGATGACATTTACTAGTTACCATTAACCTTTGAAAATAAAATGTGTTGTAGCGTCGCATAATGCATAAGGGCCGGCGAAAAAAACAACCACAAAATATTGTTGGGCTAATGAGCGTAAAAAATTGTTTGTTTAATACGCTAGTTCACAAGTTCAAAGCCGTGTTAATTCTTGATAAAGCTCGTAAAAATATGAGTGAGGGCTCGTTGGATTCGGAATGACGTCTAGAAAAATGTTCAAAGATTTCAAACCCGCATATAAACAATTGCAAAAGTTATAAACAAATGAAGATTGAAAAAATAACGAGTTTTATTTTTGTAAATAACTCGAAAACTATTTGTATCTAAAAAATTTCAAAGTTTCTTAAAGAGAAAGAAATTTCCAATAAAAAAAGTCCCGACTTCCGAAACTCTATCTCTATTATTAATAATTTTAATTTAATGTTGAAAATAGAGCTCCGCGCGGCGAACACTAAGCCGTTACGATGCTCTGAAACCGATAAATATAGTAAAAATATTTTTTTATGTTAGTAAATATTAATTTAAAATTTTGTAAAAATTATGGTATTATTTAGACACTTAAAGAAACAATATCCTGTTGTAAAAAAATTTTTTCACCGGACTTTCATAAAATGAGCCTATTGTTAATTAACAAATTTTTTTTACAGTTTGCGTTTATATTTCAAGTTGGATAATTATTAAACAAAAGTCACTAAAATTATTTCGCTTCGTGTCAACTATACTTTATGGGATTATGATATTGGGATGTTTTTAATTGTTATAGTCTATTAGTTATTAATTACTTAATCTAACAAAAAACTAAAAAATGAAAAAGAGAGGTTGAATTTTTTTTTTATTAATTTTAATTATTATTACTGTTTTTATATTCAAAAGTACTATAAGATCACATAAACTTTAAATTTTCATTGCTAATTGTGTAAACAAATTTTATAAATAAATAGATAAATTACGTATTTTTGAAAAACATTTTTTTGCCATTTTATTGGTTATAAAATATTATGATTAAAAAAAAATTGTTAATTGTCTGTAATATTTTTTTTCATTTTTTCAATATTTAAACAAATAATTAAGAAAAAACTTTATTCTTAAAATTTATTATTCGCAATTTTCTATAAGCTGGAGAAAAGAAAAAATGTTTTTGTTGTTAATTTATTTGTTTGTTTAATAAACAATTTGATATCAACAATCGCCGAATGTTTTTATATCTTTTACAGATAGAAAAAAAAATAACAAGAACAACTGTATACATAAACATGTAAAAAAAAAATTTTAATATTTTTTATGGAATTTTAAATTTAATTTTTTTTTTGACTTGTTTAGGTATACGGTTGTTTTTATTATTTTTTTCTATCTAAAAAAAAATATAAACACATTCGGCGATTGTTAATAACAAATTGTTTATTAAATAAACAAATAAATTAACAACCAAAAAAATTTTCATTTTTCCAGCTTGTAGAGAATTGCAAACTCGATTGCAAATAATAAATTTCAAGAATAAAATTTTTTCTTAATAATTTGATTAAATATTGAAAAAAGGAAAAAATTGTTTAAGAAAATTTTTTTTCTTTTGATCATAATATTTTATAACCAATAAAATTGCAAATTTTTTTTTTCAAAAATACGTAATTTATCTATTTTACTTCCACATCCAGTGGAAGTATAGTAACGACAAAATAAATTTTAAAAATTTTTATTGTTCCAATAGGCTTAGAATATCACGAAACGTCGAGATTTTAAGTTTGAACGAAAAAAAAATTTCTGTCTGTCGGTCTGTCTGTCTGTAACTTTTTTTGTGCGCACGTTTACTCTGGAACCGTTTGAGATATTGACTTGAAATTTGGCACACATATGTACTTTAACGAGATCTAGAACTAGATTATATTCTGTCGAAGGGTTGGGGGGTAAATTGGGGTAAATTTGGGGAAAATAGGTAAATCAAGCAGGTAAGAGTCCATAAAATTGGTATTTAGTATATACAAGAGAAGCTAAGGTCCCAAAAAAAGTTTTGGCATTAGCCACCCCATTACCACCCCCACCCCATTATTAAAGGGGATGAAAAAAAATTGTGATTTAGTGTGTGTACAAGAACCAGAAACCTCAAAATATTTTTTTACTTCATCCACCCCCACTACCACCCCCACCCCGCTACCGATGTGGGGTATCGTTTTATGGGTTTTTGGGGTAGAGGATTTCAAATATTATATTATTAAAGTTCCATAAACAATTATTTCCACATACAAATTTTTTTCGTTGTGAGTGACTTGGATAAAAAATTTGGATGTGGAAGTAGTGATTCCTTGGGCAGCGGTTTTTTATAAAAGTTTAAACAATTAGCAATGAAAATTTAAAGTTTATGTGATCTTATAGTACTTTTAAAAACCTCCCCCCACCTCATCAATTTTGAAACTAGGACAACCCTCCCGCTTATCATTTTTTTTCTATTATGAATAAGAGGGCGCAAGTACATGATTAGCCTAGGGGCGCGCTGATCCTTAATCTGGCCCTGCAAATAAAGTTGATTCAACCTAAATTACCTCTATCCAAAATCACACCTCTATGAAGATACAGCCCTCTAAAATTGGAAATAACTTTTTTTTTTTAATATTGTACACGTGGCTATTGATTTTTTTTCAATTTCGGTACATTGAAATGTATGCCGAAAAGTTAAAACTTTTTAAAATCAAGGCTGATTTATGGGTAAACTCCCTTCTCTCCTCTTTTTTTAGTGGTACGCCTATGACTTTTTTGGTATACTGTATTTTATAGAAAATTTAATTATACAGCTTTTTCTTATCTTGTGTTTTTTTTTCGTTTGAGTAACCATTTTCAATTGAAACTGGAAATACTAAAAACATTGCAAAGCCTGGTAATTAAACAGTGAAGTAATAAAAATCGAGAAAAATCATTTATTTTATCAGTTGCATCTTAATTTCAGTTCTAAAAGTACCTGATAATAAATTTAATTTAATTTTAATTAAAATGCAGAGGAAAATCAAAGGCATCTGTGAACGTTCAGTAGATAGTTGACAACTATCATTTCTAATAAATAAATACCTATTATTTCTGCTTCCATCATTGTTAAAAAATATTATTTTGGGTATTCAGCAGATAACTTTCAAAGAAAACATTCGTTTCTTTCATATACCATTGGTGCAAGTCTGACCAAAAAAGGAAGATCGACAAGACCCCCCCCCCTACGGTGACTTGTCGACTTCTTTCATACACCTACCATATCTAAGATTCAGCATGAAAAGCAATAAAACAACCACTCTTTCTATATATTGATGATTCAAGTCTGATCATGCTAATATATATAATATTTAGCATCTCTATCCCTACCTAGAGGATACTATATCACAATAAAACGTTTATTACATTTCAAAGTCAAGAAAATACTAAAAAGCACAAAGAAAATAGTTATAAAATTTCGCTCACCGCATGCATGTCCAATAATTGAAGTATATCATATTTTCGATGGATTAATTCCTTTAAACATTGTACAATCTTTTTCGTTCTCTTTAGAACTCGTCAGAAGGATATAAATCCAATTCGAAATAAAAGTTACTATTAGAAAATAAAAATGAAATATTTTCATGTCAAAAAAATGACAGGAAGACATCTATTTACATGACAAATATATTAAAAATAACAAAAAACAAACATTCCTTTAGAGCCCCAAAACTCGTCTAGTTTAATAAATAAATACCTATTATTTCTGCTTACATCATTGTTAAAAAATATTATTTTGGGTATTCAGCAGATAACTTTCAAAGAAAACATTCGTTTCTTTCATATACCATTGGTGATTTTTATTTTCTAATAGTATCTTTTATTTCGAATTGGATTTATATCCTTCTGACGAGTGCTTTTCAGTATTTTCTTGACTTTGAATGTAATAAACGTTTGATTGTGATATAGTATCCTCTAGGTAGGGCTAGAGATGCTTAATATTATATATATTAGCATGATCAGACTTGAATCATCAAT